>PUFA01000224.1:1275000-2550000 GCA_003508835.1 Eonycteris spelaea
CCATCCTGAGTTAATTATTATACGTGATGTAAAATAATTTATTTTTTGTATATGGATAGCCAATCGTCCCAAAGCCATTTGCCCAACAGAGCATCATACCCCAATTGAATTGCCTTGGCACCTTTGTTGAAAATCAATTTACATAAGTGTAAGGATTTTATGAATTTCCTGTTCATTTCCGGTGACCCATCTGTCTATCCTTATACCATCGGGGCACAGTCTTAGCTCCTATGGTTTTCTAGTAAGTTTTGAAAGTCGATAGAATAAGTCCTCCAACTACGTTGTTCCTATTCAAAATAGCTTTGTTATTCTAGGTATTTTGCATTTCCATGTACGTTTTAGGATCAACTTGTTAATTTCTATCAAAAAATTTGGGAGGGGCTCTTACCTGGTATTGTGTTAGATATGAGAGTCAATTTGGGAAGAGTTGCCATTTAACAATAATGAGTCAATTTATAAACACGATGTATGTCCCTATTTATTTAGATTTTTAAATTTTTTTGTCAACAGTGTTTTATAATTTTAGGTCTTGCACATCTTTTGTTATATTTATTTTTAGCTATTTTATTCTTTTTAGTACTATTGTGAATTGCATTGTTTTCTTCATTTCATTTTAGATTGTTCATTATCAGTATATAGATGTATTGATTTTTGTATCCTGTGATGTTCTTATTTATTAGTTTTTTTTTTTTTAGATTCACTAGGATGTTCCAAATATAGGATCATATCAACAGTAAATAGGCAGTTTTATTTCTTCTTCTCCAATTTGGATGGCTTTAATTTCTTTTTCTTGTCATCTTGACGGATTGCAATTTCCAGTAGGATATTGACTGGAAGTGGCAAGAGTGAATATCCTTGCTTTGTTCTCAAACTTATGGAAAATGCCTTTAGTCTTTCACCATTAAGTATGATGTTTACTGTAGATTTTTCATAGATTTTTTGTAGCTGTTTGAGAAAATGTCCTTACATTTGTAGTTTGAGAGTTTTGTTGAGAGTTTTATCATGAATGAGTATTGGATTTTGCCACATGTTTTTTTGCATGTTTTGATCTGACCATATAGCTTTTGTACTTTATTATATCAACACTGTATTTTGCCTTAACTAATTTTCAGATGCTAAGAGCCTGATACAGGTAGTACCTTGATTTGAACCTTATGAGGCATGGAGCAGAGAACCCAATAAAGTCTGCCAGGGCTTCTGACCTACAAAATTGTGAGTTAATAAATATGTGTTGATTAAGCTGCTAAATGTATAGTAATTTGTTACATAGCAATAGGAAACTAATAACACCAACTTTGTCTAGTTTTCTCTGCCATAGCCAGTAGTCCTACCTCATGGAAGAGTAAATTTTGAAAAATAAAAAAATTTAAAAAATTCAAGATGTCTGGCTTCTCTTGAAAAATGGAAAGACCTTGCAACTTGAGATTTGCATTTCCTCCATGCCAAGCCATCTGCTATAGATGGTCAATGGCTCTCCCCAGTATCCTTATTAGCCAGGGTCTAGGTCCTCCAGTGTGCTGCTCCTGTCCTTCATCCTGGGCCTGCATCCAATTACAGGCCTGGCTTGGGACATCCAAATCTGTAACACAGCTAATCAGCATGTGCCCAACTTGTAGTAAGTGCTCAGAAAGTATTTGTTGAATGATGTGGACATTTGGAATGACCAAGACCCTTCGGTGCCCTTAGGAAGATGTTCAGGGCATGACCTGCAGAGCCTATTCACCTGAAGATTCCCTGGAAATCCCATCAACTTTATGTACATCTCATTGGCCGACAGTGTGTCCTATGAGCAGCCCTAGTTCCAAAGGAGGCTGGGAAATATGTTTTCCAGCTTGTCACATGTCACTCCAGCCCTAACAAGGAAATCAGGGTTCTGATAGAAAGGAGAAAAGAGGAGGAGGGGTCCTGGGTTAGTGACCAGCAGTCTCAACACCCAGATCACAGAAAATAACAGCACCCCAGAAGCCTTCTGGTGCCCCCAGGGTATACTCCTGACTCCTTATAATATACTTAATATTGCCTCCCCTTCAGCTTTATGTAAACGGAATCCTACAGAGTGTGCTCTTTCGTGTCTGGCTTCTTTCACATGCAGAATGAACATTCAAGAAAAAGAAACAGTATTAGAGCAGCTCAAATGATCTAACAGGTGACTTATTTATTAGCCTTGAGGAAATCGCTGTCAGTGATGGGATTATCCACCTCCATTTCCTGAGTTACCATTAACTAGCCATTTGCCCTTCAGCCATGGACAGTCAAGAGAAATGACCAGTAGGAATAGTAACAAGTATACTTTCCCATGGCAGATATTCCGAATACTCTAAAATCAGAGCCACATGACCACTGGATGTATAGACACAGAAAGCATGGCTGTAGTGCTGTCTGGGTTGGGACCTTAACGCCCCTGCTAGAACAGGCCTTAGTCTTCAGTTGCCAGATCGTAAGGAGGTCGTGGGCAGGGTGGATGGATGTCCAAAGGAGCAGGACTCTGAGGCTCCAGGCATTGGTAGCATATCTGTCAGGGCAGAATAAGCTCGGTGTTTTAACATCAGTGCAGTGGGCTGAGTGAATGTCAGCTCTGCTCTTTGCCATAACAGAGTGAAGGTTGCATGGCCACTGGGGAAACTGGACATGAGATATTCTAGCAGCACATGGATGATTACAGCTCAGATGACGTATCTGTCTCGATGAAGGTGAGACTGGTCTGTTTCCTTACAGACAGGCGGAGACAGGACAGTTGGCAGCACGGACCCCAGAGCTGAAGTTGGCATCTGATAACTGAACAGGGCTGAGCCGAGCCATCAGGGCACTGATGTCAAAACAGCTGATGCTTATTTCCTTAGGACGGTTTTGCAAATAATGCTTTACTCATTTCCAGCTCACGATTCTTTTCAACTGTCCCACCCTACTTCAAAATCCAGGAGCATTAGGCATTATATAAAAATAAAAAATAAAAATAAGAGCAGGATAGGGAGAGTTGATTCAAGACTCAAGACTACTCTCCCAGAAACAGCAGCCCTATCTTCACGCCCAACCCTCACTCCTTTGCCTGCCTGGACTATAGGGACCAGCAAAACTCACAGCTCACTTTCCCAGCCTCTTTTCCAAGTACGGATGACCGTGTGATCCAGTTTGTCCGGTAAGATCTGGGCGGAATTCAGCTGGAGTGGTAGTGATGGTGGGGTAGGGGAAGCTTTTGCTTTTCTAATACAAAGGGACAGCTGCAGCTGGTTCTGGCCTTCCCCTTTCTTCCTGCCCTGATTGGGCATGGTGCCTGAAATAGGAACTGCCATCTTGCAACCACTAAGGAGAGACCAAGGGAATCGCAGCAGTGCTGGCTCTGGACCTCATGAGCTGCTGAGCAAATGCTGACAGCTGCCTGCTCCAGACGTTTCTGTCTATGAAAAAAAATTGAAAATTCTGTTTGTTCATTATGCTTACTTATATCTGAAAGCATTCCTAAGTAATACAACTAGTATAAACCATTACTTGTCATGAACAGGCAAAAAAAAAAGGAAGAGAGGCAGTGAGGATTTTCAGAATCTAGTTAATACAGAAATAAGCTATGGACACTTGTTCTCAAAAGCAAGGGAGATACCAAATCCTACTGGGGTCAAGCCAAAACAACACAGAAGCCAGCTGGAAGGGACTTCCACTGGCAAAGGAGGGGACAACTGGGTTAAATTGAGTTAAAAATTGATAAAGGGAAATAAGCAAATAACCAAGCACTTATCCTGCCTGTCTGGTATGCACTGTATTTCAGAGCATTCGAAGAGATGGTAGGAGCTATCCAAGGAATGATAGGACTAGTAAAACACCACATTGGAGCATCCCTTGAAATGCAGAAGAATCTAGGCAACTGCCACCAATAACTATTAGGTGAAAGATAGACAAGGAACCTTGGGTGGACCATGCTCATAACACCTGAACCTTCTGATTGGATTTTTCCATCTCTAAAAGGTAAACAATTAGCTATCACGTGTCTCGTGACCCAATATATCAGAAAGTACACAGCACGTCCTGTGATATTTTCTACACAAAAATTTTAAACAAGAATCGAATCCAGTTTACAGGAAATAGAAGAACAAGTTAAATGACACCAGGAGGAAGCAATCAGTTAAATCCAGAAAGTAGTATCTTCTACCGGACAAATGACTCGTGTCTCACCCTCTTCGGAGAAGGGAGGGGAGGGAGGAAAGAGAGCTGTCACAAAGTAAAAGAGACCTAAGAGTCCTTTCAATCAAATACCGTGTGTGGATCTTGTTTGGATCCTGATTTGGATAAAACAACTATAAAATTATTATTCGAGCTCATTAGACAAATTTGGTATGTTCTGAGTATCACATTCTAAGTTAGTGGCATTGCGGTTATGTTTTCTTTTAAAAAAAAGCTATTCTTTGATAGAGATACATAGTGAAATATTTATGGATGAAATGAAATGATGCCTGGGATTTGCTTTAAAATATTCCAGCAAAAGCCCAACAAAAATTGTGGGTGTGGTATAAAGGAAACAAAATCAGGTGATCCGAAAAAAGGTTCGTTGTATTTTTTCCTGCTTTTATGTATGGTTGAACATTGTGTAGAAAAAGGTTTTTTTTTTTTTTTAAGATTATTTTGATTTTCTTGCATTCTAGATGCTAGTAGCAATAAAAAATGAGAATGCAATTTTTAAAAATTCTGTCAAAGGAGATATCAAAGCAATGTCATGTATCTATACTTTAAAGTAGAGGCTGTTAAGGTCGCTTTAGAGATGTTCGTCCTGGCCCAGAGTGCCTTCCATGTTCTTGTCCTCCTGCGTGACCCCCCGGGTTGGTTCTCCCTGTTCCTTTATGTTCCCAAGAACACTTTGTTATTTCCACGGATTTCTAATTACTTGTCCATCCTCCTCCGCCAGACCGTGAGCCATCTCCCCGAACCCAGCTCTTAATCAAGAACGAAGACTCAATTCCTATGATTTTCTGCGTTACCTATGCCTAAGGTGATACTAACACATAGTAGGTGATCAATAAATATTTGGGGGCTATATGAACAGAATGCAATCCACTGTGTTTTAGACATGCAGAGACTGAAACCCTAACGACTGAAGTTTCTGGGCGAGGGCTGCAATTCTTCAGACTCAGAGCCATTCCTGAGAACTTACACCTTCTGGTCCTGAATCCAGCGCTACTTCTGAATCTTATTTCTGGTTCCAGGGTCTTCTACTTTATGGGAGGGGCCTTCCTTCACTCGTGCCAAATGTGCCATTTCCAATGCTCCCCCAAACCCAATTCTCACAACAAACTCATAGCATCCTCTGTAAGGACACTCGTGTATGTTTCTAGAAGACATTCCTCGAATCGGTTTTAGGCAGAGGAGATTGTAAGTAATTATAGAACACAGACACATGATGTTTTTAATAAGAACAATAACAACAATAATAATACATGAAATCCTTAGCGCTCTTGTTTGCAGAAATAGTAACTCTTCCTTTTATTCTCCTCCAGTTTTTAATTTGCTGAATCAAGGAAAGGAAGCCAAAAAGTATCTTCAACATTTCTTGAGTTTTGGCCCAAAAGTTTGTGGTATGCATGGTAATCCATGCATGAAAATAACCTTAGTTTTTTTTCTGAGCCTTTCTGACCACTCTGAGTCAGCCTTCAGCCAGAGGTCATACCCATATTTCCTGGTAACCCCCAAAGTTATACACCACAGTGATGGAAAGCCAAACACAGACATCTGTCTCCCACCCTATTGCTTAACTCTGTGTCCCTCAGGGTTTAGCTTCAATGTCACAGCCTCTGACCACCCCCACCTGCCACCCTACCCCCAATCTGGATTATGTGGCCTCCATAACACACCACAAGCCGTTTGGCACAGCTGTAACAACACGCTCTTACTACGGCCTCTTACTTTCACTCTAGACTCCAAGCTCCTCCAAGGTAGAGACTGGAGGTCTTTCAGTGCCTTGCACGTAGATCAAGACATACTTTCAGTTTGGCAAGCTACTCAATGAATACTTGTTCAGTGAATATACAGGTTTGAATGAGTGGCTTTCAAGATGCAAAAGTCCAGTAACTGAGACTCTAAATTTAGACCAGCCTACCTGTTAAGGTGTCGATTAATACCTTTTGTCCTCAAGGTTTAACTTAATAATGTTGAAAAGAGAGGAACCATCTAGTCTTCAGGAAGTGATTGAAAGATTGGATAGGAGCTGTGGTATGGGTTATGCGGGTACCCACCATCCCTCACTCTCGGGTTCTTCTCTTTCTCTCTCTCTCTCTCCTCCAACTTCCCCCCATCCCACCCTGCCGCCATCATCGCCTCTGGAATAACCAGGCGGAGGTTTTACTTGTCCTCCTCATCTACTACTCTGTTCTGCCCCTTTGAACAGAGGAAATTTGGGTATGTGGATCGTGGTGAAAGGAACAAACACGGCTGGCAAGAGCTGACATTAACACCCACACTCACACGGCCTGGGAACCTGGCTCACCCAGAAGATGACTAAACTCTGATCCCCAGTCAGCACTGAGGGCCCCTCCCAACAGGGCCCTTTGCCTGGACCTGAGGCTAATTAGGAGATCTCAATCTATCATCAGGAGGATGGGCGTGGGTTATTCATGATAATCCCCATACATCCTAAAAAGTCAACTCTGTTATCTGAGACGGTGGAGTATTTGTAGGAGTTCTGAGCCAAGAGAAGGGCCAGAAAATAACCAAATCCAAACCAAAAGTGAAAACGGGATCATTTCTTTTATAGTCAGTGAACTGTATGCAACTCTACACCAAATGAAATTGACCAAAAGGGCCTAATTCAGACTTCTGGGGCTAATCATAATTATAAACTAGAAGGGGGAAAAAAAAATCACCAGACGAAGCCAATTGAGGTTTAATGAACATGGAATGTACTATCCCCAAATATCTATACACTCAGGCTCGAAAAGTTCACATCATCAATATTGAAAAAGATTCACCCACTATGAGTTCTGGTAGGAAAATATCAGTTTCATTGCCATCACAGTCTTAACATTCACAATAACCTGCTTCAGCCAAAAGGCCATTTAGGAAAGAAGAAAGGATAGGGACTCTTGGGCCTAAGGCCATGTTTAGGGCTCAGAGCCAGCTACCCATCATCCTAAGTATTGGGAACATGAAAACTCTGAGCCATGTCTTTCCCTCAAGAACTTATAGTGTCTTCGATGCCCAAGTGTCCTAGAGTAAGTGCCCATGCAGAGTGTAGCTATGCAAGAACATTGGTTTTATAGATGGAGAAAAAGGACGTCTTCACAGGTAGATGTGCGTATAGCTTTTGACCGAAAGTTTTTGCCTCTGCAGTGTTTTCTTATTCCCTTTGCACTGGTGTGAGGCGTAGAGTAAGATCTCAACAGATATTTGGTCAGAGGAATAAACGAATGAATGGTCATACTGTGTCATATATATTTGGGGAAAGAAAACTGAGAAGCAGAGAAAGGAACTGATTTCTTTGAGCTGGCAGTCCCCAACGCAGTGTTTGCCCATGAGGCTCATTACCGTTAGTTGCCCATAAAACATAGCCAATCCCCTGTCCTGGCACTCCTCTTTATATTTTCTAGAAGGTAGGCAAACATAGAAACGTGATTAAATGACATCTGTCTGCGGAACTAAAGATAAGACGCGACTCACCTCTAAAGTAGAATCTACGGTTCGCAAGATTACGGACATGAACGTGTCTTAGGAAGAGTAGAAGCAGGTGATGGACCACGGGTTTTGACGTCTTCAACAGCCAAATGACAGTCTCCAAGCTCCCTTCTGTTTCTCTATGCTGCTGCTTTGCCCAGTCGCTGTAGCGTGTGTCGGTTAATTTTCTTATATCAGTAGAGGACATAACAAGGAATTTATGTAGGTCAAAGAATATTTTAAAATTCCAAACAGTAGAGCTGCTGATGAATTTCGTTTAGGGTGTCTTGCCACCAGAAAAATGATAGACCTTTCCTCAACACCTTTGGCTGTTTGCTCATCAAGAAAAGTCACACATTTTCTCTCTGTAAAGGTGCCAAAGGGTGGGGTGGGAGAGGCGGAGGGGAAAGGCTGAGTGCAGTAGCACTCTTGATGGTCTGAGGACTGGGTCTGTTTTTAAATTCAAGTATAAAGTGATAACCCCAGAGAATCATGGGAGAGCTCTACTCAGAGAAGGCGCATGAGGTCAGGGTCTGTTTGTTTTAGTCACCACACTTCACAGGGCGCAGATTGACATGCTGGGGCCTGGGCACATAGTCACTCCTGGGACAATAAAATTGCCTGTGTTTCTTTTGTTTTCAATAGTGCTTATGACGACTTTGCCCCAAATCACTGTTTCTGCTGCAGCCCCCCCGTCAGGCCTTCGTGGGCCTCTAGACGAAGGTCCCGATTGTGTTGTCACCGCATTGTAGGATTACCCGCACGGCAAATCCTGTCGGCTTTTTTTGTGTGGGGGCAATTTCCTGATGAATTCCTCAGACAAGTCTATTAGAATCGTGGGTTTGAAAAAGCCTTGAGAGAAACCTCAGTTTGGTGACGTGACTCTGGATCCTGCCGGCCGTTGTTTATCCAGGATTCTGAACAGCAAATGAGCAAATGGGGAGGTTGGGGGTGGGGGCGGCAGATGCCGACTTTGAATCTTGAATGGCCGATTCTTCGCCATCCAACCTTGATCAGTGCTTCCGTCTGGGACCAGCGTTCTGGGGTCATGATAATACCTACCTCAAAGGCCGTCGATGTCAGGATTAAGTGGGTGCTTAGAAGGGCGCCTCAGTTACCAGGACTAGGACCGCGAGTTCTAGCCCCTTTGTAGCAGGAGTTCCGAGGCCAAAACACCACATCCGGTTCCAGACTTTGCGTGAAATCAACCTCAAAACAAAGAGATTAAATTTGAAGGTACGAAGGATTGAAGGGCTGTGATTCTTCAGGCAGTAGAGCTGTTCCCACCGCAGACGCTCATCCCTTCAGAATCATCCAGCCTCCTTTCTGGCCCGTTGTGGTTTCTTCCCTAAAGAAACCTGCACACCTTGGAACAGGAGCTGTGTCCAAGCAGTCTCCGCGGGCTACGAACACCGTGAATACCCGAATTGTCCTCTATTGGCTTAACAATGTGCACGGTGGAATGTGACGCCACTGAAAGTGATGGTGTGACTCTGCTTTCTAATGTAGGAAGTGCCTTACAACACGCTCCTGAGAAAAAGACAGTAGCAAAGACATGAAAAGGGCCATTCATGCAAACCTCAAACAAAATGATCATAGTGATTCCTCTGGAATACGTGTGTGTGTAAACACGGCGAAGATGTTCTGGACACAGGACGAGACATCGGCCTTCTTGGTAATGTTTTGATTTTTTTACAAAGTTATTTCATGCAGAAAGTAAAAATCGTCACATGCGATAACATACGTAGGTACTATCTAATGCCTATAACAATGTATAAAATTTACAATTAATGTCATAAAATTTATTATTGAAATAACTTATCACAATTCGTTATAGAAATCTGTAATTTTTATTTATACAATTTACAATTTATATGGAACATATAATCACTCCGGCGTGTCAAACATGCCGATTCTCGGATCTCACCCTCAGCTGTTTCGATTCCTGTGTGTCTGAAACGTCGCTCAGGAATCTACATTTTTGGTACAGGGAGTGAGTCTGCCTTTGTTGATGGTCCAAGGCCCACTTTGCGACTATTTCATCACAAGCTTCTCTCCAGGTGACTCCCTCAGGGGTCTGTGAAGCAGATTCCGTGACTCTGATTCTGCCGCTGCAGGTCTGGGGTGGGGCCCGGCATTCTGTGCCTCCCACACGCTGATGCTGCTGGTCCTCAGGCCCTACTGTGAAGCTGGACTTGAGTCAGGCTCTGAAATGGGTAGAAACTCAATGCGTGCCCTCAGAGGAGGGGCAGACGTGCTTTGCGAGGGACAGCAAGGAGGACTGGCCTCACAGAAGGGGCAGCAGGAGAGCCTGAGGGCACCTTAATGAGGACCTGGCACTTGGTCCATCACAACTGCTAGTGGCTTTAGGGAGGGGCCCAGCATCCCAAAAGCAAGGGGGCGAAGAGCAAACATGGGGCAGAGCCGGAAGGGCCAAGGCCATCAGGCACAGGTGTCTGAGACGCAGCCAGCGATCCACGGCTGGGTGGGCCTGAATCCAAGGTCAGCACCGCCCTGGCGTGCCAGGCCCCCACTGCCCCAGGCAGGAGGGAGGTCATTCTGGTCCCTCCCTGGGACAGAAGTGTGGTCCTAAATTGCAGGCAGGTCTAGAGCTGCTTATATTCTGCAGTGGACAAAGGACCACTTTCCACATTCGTGGGACCAGGATAGTGCATTCAGAGAGACAAAGCCAGTGTCACTTTTCTCTGTGCGAAATAGCACTTTTTCCAACTTGGCAGAGGACATCTTTAACCGGATTCAGACTAGCTCATACAGCGTTGGCGAGGTCCCTGAAACAAAGTTGACAAACTGGGTCAAGCTGAGAATACAGGGTTGGGGGGGGGATAGAGCATTGCAAACCCCAGCATCCCTGGGTCATGTTGGACTTCAGTTGGTTATTGGGCTCTGAATAGTTCACTCTCTGCTTCAGTTTTCAGGAGATGGAGCCACCCACTTTTCCCCAAACTCAATTCTAGAATGACTTTATGAGCAGCAGGCTCCCATTAGTGCCCATTTTGCATTTCTGGCTCCCACAAAAGGCGTGCTCTGGAACACCATGGCAGGAGAGGCATGACCTTCCAGTCCCACCTGACCACACCTCCCCCCAACACACACACACTGTGACAATGCAGGAGGTCTCGAAGGTAACGGGAAGGCACAGCACGACACCTTCAGAGCATGTTCATGATCTCTATCAGCTGCTGGGTGTGTTGAGCGCCTGTCATTTGGAGATGACCATCCGATCTGTTTTAATTGCATCTGCAGGAAATACAAGCAGGCACCTGCATTAAAGCTTGACAGCCCAGCTCCGATGACAGCTCAGTAGAATTATCTTTGCACGTGAGTAGAGAATCCAGTTTGGTCGTGGTAGTAAGATTATGGGTTATTAGAAGTGTGTCTGTTACAATTTGATCTTAGTGGTACCACTGTCTTTTCAATTGAAAACAAAACTTAACCATTCGCACCTTTCTAAACCAAACAACTCATTATTTTTACTAAAAGCACTTTGTTTTCTAAGTTAAAAAACAATGCGTGCTATTATAGAAAACGGAGAAGGTATAAAAAAGACGATAAAAGTCACCCATCATCTCTCCACGCAGAACTTATTATTTTGTAGCACTTGAAAGAAGAAACTGGATGAATTCTCCTTCAAAAAAAACTTTTTATTTTGGAATAATTTTTGAGAGGTTGGGTGTGGGGTTCTAGGGGATGGATAAGATAGCAGGGTACCCCGCTTGGGCTTGACAGGGGTGCAAGGTCCAGGGCCCCAAGAATGGCCTAGAGAGGCCACTTGTCATTTCCTTTTTTTAAGAGCAAAGTAAGTGGGGACAAATGTCATACCGTGGTCACCCAGAGGGCCAGGAGGGCGAGCTGCAGCTCTTCCTTCCTCTTCGCCCCCCTCCCTCGTTCATTCGTTCAACAGCTACTTCTTGACTGTTACGCACTCTGCTGTGCAGTGTTGAGGATTCATCTGGGAACAGGACAGTCACTATCCCTGCCCTCACGGAGATCGCCACTGAGCACAGAAGAGAGTCTTTCTTCAAAGAACTCCACCAATAACTAACTATACAATTAAAGCTCTAAAAAGTGCTGTAAGATGTGGTACCAGGGTCCAGGGGACCTAATTTTGGGTCAAGGAGGGTTTCCATAGGGAAGGGACATTTCCACTGAGTGTGAATGGTGGG
Organism: Eonycteris spelaea; assembly: GCA_003508835.1. Taxonomy (NCBI): domain Eukaryota; kingdom Metazoa; phylum Chordata; class Mammalia; order Chiroptera; family Pteropodidae; genus Eonycteris; species Eonycteris spelaea. The sequence goes on from PUFA01000224.1 coordinate 1,286,814, forward strand.
TAGGGGTTGTTCAGACAAGGCCAAAAGACAAATCCAGGCAGAGGACACACCCTGGATAAAGGCCATGAGGTGGGAAAGAGTCTTGGCATGGTCCCTTGTGCAAAGGAAGAGGCCCTTTCTAAACTTTGTCGAATGGATGAATGAAGTTCTCCATTCACAGTGTATTTGAAGGGATGCTTACTTAAAAGAATGGAAACCCAACCAATAATGCTCATCAATAGTACCCCTGTGCCCCATCATGGCACTCAGTTTCCCAGTCCCGATCAAAACAATTCTTCAGCATCACTCGGAGTCTCCAGGTGACCTACCTCTGCTCCTTCTGCCGCTGGGATGACCCAGCCGGTAGTTACCCAGCTTATCCAGTTGCTCTGGTTGGAGTGGATGGTGCTCTCCACTCCCATCAGAGGTTCACCTCCAATCTCGGTCAGTTACACCTCGCTCAAGTGCCTCGTGGGTCCCCCTTCTGCTGCCTCTGGCTCTACTGCTCTGGCTTCAACCTCAGCTTTGGGCGTTGTGACAGCTCAGCCTTGTCGCAGTAAGTCTTTTCACAGAAGGACACACATTTCCTCCTTCAGGGTTCTGTAGACCTGGACACGTACCTGCAGGACTGTTGCGAGGTATCACTTGACAGCTGACTACCAAGAGAGAGGCAGCTCTCTCCGTGAAGTTTTGGGAGGCCATCAGGGGCTCACTTGTTTGACGGGAGGCTGGAGAACCAATCTCAGCGAGCTGGCAAGGTGGGCAACAGACACGGTACGGCCTCTGGGCTGCTGCTGTGACAAGTGTGACCTCCATCTGCCCGGTGTCACTGCCTCCCTCACGCTCTCAGCAGCGCCTGGAAGGACTGGCCTGAGAAATAAGAAGAGACGGCTCTGCCCTTTCGCTTTCCCTGACTCCCAAGGCCACACGCACAAAGGCAAGTCCCAAAGAGCGACTGGGGTAGAACAGGAAGTTGGGCACACCACAGCCAAACTATGACAAATGGGCGCCACAATCATTTTATTTCTTTGGCCATTATCTAGTGACTGTGGATAGGAGCCAAGCCCTGTGCCAGGCATTGCCGGTGAACACAACGCAGAACCCTCTCTCCAGGGGTCGGCCTTTACCCGCAGTGGGGAGCAGATGGAAACGCGTCAGCACGTAAGTGTCAGAAGGGCCTCCCAGCATGTCCGTGCCACGTGCATGAAGGGAGGGGTGGTTCGCTCTGTGTGGGGAGGGCAGGAGGTGGTTGATGAAGCTGGATAACAGAGGGAACGCTGGAGCTGTGTCTTGAAGGAGGGTTGTTTGGCTGGCAGGCAGCTTGCCGGCGTGTTTGGGCAGGAGGTAAGAACATTCCAGGCAGAGAGAACAGCAGATGCCGAAGCATGGAGGTGTGAAGTGGGCACAAGGTTTAGGGAGTGGTAAGTTATTTGCTATGGCTGGAATTCCCAGTGTGAAAGAATTCTGGCCAAAAAAAAAAAAAAAAAAATTAAGGTCACTCACACAGAGCTAGGACATGCCTGGGACTTTGAATTTCATTCTCTAGATCTGCTCTGTCTAACGTGGTAGCTACATACTAGCCATGTGTGGGCAGTTTCAGTGAATTGAAATAAAAGACAACGAAAGAGTCAATTTCTCAGACGCTGCCCACATTTTAAGTGCTCAATGGCCACACGTTCGGGGTTATCATATTGGACAGCACAGATATAGAACATTCCGTCATCACAGAAAGTTCTATCGAACAGTGCAGCACTAGGCCACAGGAATCCCAGGAGGATTTAAGCAAGCAAATGACATTGTCATATTTCACAGAGCCTTCCCTGTGGGCACTTGGAGGCGGATCAGAAGGGGGCATAACAGAAGGTTAGAGATCACTTTGAAGACTTGCAACAATGTAGCCAGCAGGCCGCTGTCACACCCGGCGGAATTGGCCCTTTGTGCCTGGGACTTGTTCTTATCCAAAGCTGAGTAGAGAATTATTCAGGGCAACTAATGTTTCACCTCAGTTCTGATGTCCTCTCACCCTAGCTCAAGAGACAGGCGTCCCCAAAGGATCATAAACGAACAAATCTGGGAACGGCTCTCATTTCATCTCTACTGCTTATATAAACTTAGGGTGTGTCCACGTGATACACAAAGACCCCCCCCCCATGTAGAAGTCACATGTCCAAGACCCTCCTCACTCACATCACGTGGGTGGAGAAGGCTTAAGTTTTGCCACCATGACAGTCAGCTCAGGCGTTTGCCTGAATCCCCGTTGCTCATTGTCCTTATCACTGAAGTGGCCAAAATGGAAGAGAACCCAACCGATTCGGACAGAGCTCTGTTCCCTTTCCCTAGCTGGCTGCAGGTGTAGACCGGGGTATGCGGATGTCAACACTCCCTTGCTCTACTGGCGTTAATGACAATGAGCCCGATGTGCCATTGACTCAGATGGAGCTCCTGTGGCAGATTCCTCTAGAGGCGTCTGTGTTCCGAGGGTTGGTGTGTGCCCGCACGAGCCATACCGGGGTGCATGAACCTCATCCTCGGGTTCCGGAGTCAGGAGCAGATCTGAGAGTCAGGAGACCTCGTCCCAGGCCTAGCCTCGCTATTCGGCTAAAAACAGACTGGTTAATTAATGCTTCTCCCACAGACCCGCAACCTTCACTACAAGCCAGTTCTCTGTCCTAAATTGAGGATTAATTCATTTAATCCTCAAAACAATGCACGAAGCTGGTGCTTTTATTCTCTGTGCTTGACGGATGAGGAGACTGAGGCCACTTGCCCATGCTTACATAGCTACTGGTATTCGACCCCGACCCGGACCCCCGGCTCCAACGTCTGCACACTCTGAGCTACTGAGAAGCACAGAAAGGATGTGGGTCCAAGCCTGGTGGACCCTCCACCACCAGCTGAGCGCGAGTGCTCCTGCTATTAGCGCTGTGATCATCGTGATGACAGTGACCCTTTTGGGGGTGGGGGAGACATGAGCCCCTTTGGGGAGGGCTGGCACAAGCACCCCAAACACACACCAAGTCCACGCCCCAAAGAGGAGGTCTTGCTGCCCTCACAGACGGACGCTGCCATGATGGCACGTCTCCCCGGGTCCCCTCCTCCCCCGCACCCCGTGTCCTTCGAAGCGTCATCACGAGCCCCCAGCGCCCCCTCCCGGGAAGGAAGGCCTCTCTGAGAGGCAGCCGCGGCTGTGGCGTGCTGGCTCAGGGCTGGCGGTGCACACCTGCCGGCACTCCTGCTGGGCCGAGTGCCACCTGCCCGCGCGCCTTCCCCGCAGCTCCCACAGCAGCGAGATGGGCCCGGCCCTGCTTCCTCACCGGCACATTCAACGCGCCGGCCTGGCCCCATCGGACGGCGGCCCTGGTTACTGAACGCGCCGCTCACAGGGGCCATGGCGACGGAGGACGGAGTCCATCTGCAAGGCGTCCAGACTTTGGCCCTGGGGTCAAGGTGGTGATTCGGACATTCGGCATCTGCAGCGCTTGTCTGATTCGATTTTTCTGTTGCGTGAAACCAGCAACTGTCTAAGAATTTATATGTCATGGGAAAACCCAGGGGTATCTTCTGGCTTCAAGTCTAACTTCATCCACAGGCTGAAAGAGTCTCATAGGACATGTTTTCTCTTGGCCTCTCAGCTCTGCCATCCATCTGTGGCTCCATGTTGTGGCTCTCTCCATATGGAAGGTTAGACGGCTGCAGAATGATTAACTTCGGGGTTTTTCTCAGTGGGTAGGAATAAAAATCTCTTCCAGGGGCTTCCGTAAAAATTGCCAAGAGTTATTCTGATTGGACTGGCTGAGGATGTGTGCCTGTCCTTGAACCAATCATTGTCGCTGGGGGCCGCGTTCTACTCCTGAAGAAGAAAGACAGACCCACGAACAAAAAATAAGAAGCCTTACCAGACAAAGGGGAACAGACATTGAGTCGTTAAACCACAGATGTCCGGAACAGGCAGATAGGAAATTATCCTCCACGAGACCTGCAGAAGCAAAGGCATGTCTCCATGGCCATACGGCACCAGAGCGGGGGGTCCTAGATCCAGCCCTTCCACCTGTAAGGGCCACTCAGGACAAGTGACCAGACTATGTTGTATCTACGCAGACACCATCCCGGCGGGTCCCTTTTACGTTACGGCCGATTTCTGCCCATTCCAAGGCATCATCTGAGGTTACGCCATCAACTAAATGGCTCCTTTAAGAATAAGGACCCATGGAAAATGCTTCTTACATTTCCTAATGCTCCAGGCTAGGCAGCATCCGGCCATTGGCAGTGCCCTGTGCCCAGTGCATTCCCCACCTGGTGCCTGCGTTGGGTGGGCTGACTCATACTGATGCTTCACACCACAGCTGAGCGCTCACCTCCCCCAGGAAGCCTTCCCATTCGCCCTGTCAGGGGCACCTTGGTTGGGGAACCCACCATAGTACGTGGTCTCGTTAAGACAGGAACACCAGGGGAGCCCCACCTCCCACAGATGTGATCCCTGTTGTGACCATCACACAACCAGGGACAGGTGTGTATGACCTGTACGTGGCCTCTGAAATCCTTTCTTCTGGAACACAGCAGACGAAAGAAATGGCTTTGTTTGTTTTGTTTTGTTTTGTTTTTTTTATTCTATTAGCACCGACCAGATTCTCCTGCTATTAGACCATTTTTCTCATCCCTGCATCTAGAGCTGCCTTCTTTCCTGCCCGCTCCCGACCTGGTCCTACAGCCCTCCTGTGATTCCGGTGCTCATTAGCCTTTCAATAAATTCATTTTTCACTGTTAGACCAACTCTGTTTCTGTTGCGTGCAGTCAAAGGCCCTTGACCGAGACACTTGATTTCTTGCCGTCGCTCTCCACCGTGGCCCCAGCACCCCTCACGGTCCCCGGTAGAGAGGAGGTTGGATGAATGACTGCCTGCCTCATGAACGGGCCCCTGTGGGCCACGTCTCCAGGCCTCCGTCAGCTGGTGTCCCTGTCTCACAGCGCAGTGAGGCCGACGCAGTCACGCGGCAGGGCTGGGGCCCGCCTGCCTCCTTGTCTCGCCTCACAGACAGGACGGTGCCTTGCTCCCACACGCTGCTTCACCCATCCTGAGGCAGAAACCGCTTTCCTTCTGAGTCGGTGCCCATAGGGCCAGTGCCTCTTGGAGTGTCTGCTCAGCTGACAATCCTGTTCCTCAGATTCTCCTTCTTGCCATTTAATTCAAAAGCGCATTGTGTGCTCTTGGCATTGGGTGGTTTTACAATCATTTTAATATCCTCGTACAAATAGTCAGAGCCCCATATTTTTCACTCTATTCTGATTTGCGATTCGGTGACTGTCAGTAAACAGCCAAATTCTAGCAGAAAACGACATGAACCTTTTATCTACCTACAGATAGAGAGATGAATTCACCTGGAGTGTAGATTTTCCTTCTAGGCCCGACAAAACGTTTGACTTTTCTGGACTGACTTTCCAGAATGAAATCCAGATGACCATTAAATGATGGACCATCACTCTCTTTGGAGGTGAGGTAAATGTTTATTTTTGTTTTTGAATTTAAAGTATTTGAAATCATAGTAATACAAGCACATGGTAATGAATTACAGAGCATTAAAAAGCTTATGGTGAAAAGCCAGTCTCCTACCCTAGCTCCACTCCCTCAAGCTGATCTCGTATTAGCATCTGCTTAGCTTCTCTCTGATTTTATGACTGTGTAATAAACCTTTCTCAGGATTGTGACTTTTCCCTGAGTCTTAGGTCAGGTTCTCCAGAAGCAGAGCCTGAGATGGGATTCGGGTGCATGTGGTTCCTTGAGCCGGGGATCTGAAGAGGACAGGGGTGAGGGAGGCTAGAGTGGGCGGGGGAAGGAGCTAAGCACACAGGGAGTCTCAGGGGAGTAGGCTTCAGTCGGATTCTGCAGGGCCTCTGGACAAGAATTGCATCACAGAGTTGATCCCCGCCGGAGGCCCAGGCTGCGGGCTGCCCTGGGTGGTGGACCATGGCACACAGTCAGCAGGCGAGTCCCAGGGAAGGGATCGGCTGTGAGCCGTTTGCTGCCAACATGCAGCAGGGGTGGGGAGAGAGCTCTGGCACTGTAGTTGTGTCTGGGTGGGATGTCAGCCCTCTGCACTCCACCCTTTTTGGTTGATTTCTTTGAAATACATTCCAAGAAGTGGGGTCGTTAGATAAAAATGGTGCATCAAGCATATAATTCTAAAAACCTAGTTCATGGTGCAGGAAATTCGGACATTAGCCCAGGCATTAATACTTTATCATGGAGTAATCTATCAAACACGACAGCCAGTGAAGGCAGGTCCTGAGCCGATGGGATGGAATTTGGTGTGGGCAGGTTTGGGTGGAATAAGAGAGCTATTTCCCAGGCCTGGCCAGCCAAGGGTTTCTTGCGGGGCACTGCAGAGAGGGAGGGGTGGGGTGGGGGAAAGAGTCAGCCAGGGGAGAAGCTGGGTAGGTGATGAGCATCTGGTTATGGTGAGTGCACAACACTGAATGGGGAAGTGGGAGAGCCTGGGGGTAAATGCCTCCATGCTTGCCAACAAACCGATATCATACTTGTACTTTGTTCCTGTGTTTCCTTTATCAAATATTTTCATTGTTATAAAAAGTTGCCAACAATTCAGAGAGTACGATACAGAAAGACACTCCCTTCCATCCCCCATCCAAAGCCCATCTGCCATAGCAACCACTGTTAATAGTTTGGTGATAGTAATAAGTGCCCTTTGGTTTTGCTTGTCTTTTTGAGGGAGATAAGTTGTTCTTCCTCCTCTTAGCTCACGGGTGTTTTCAGCTTCCAGACTCCATGGAGTGTAAATAATAACAGCGATAAAGGGCTGAATCCCAAGTAGAGCCTTCCTCCCAGGCAACAGCCCCTCGGGGACTCTGCCGCGGCCTCTGAGAGACGCTGTCCTCGTGCCCTGTTGTCACGGGACCTGGTGCTTTGGGCTCCCGTTCAGCATCTACATTCTCAGATTCCCCCTCTGCACCCATGTCCCAGTTCAGAGCAAGGAGGCAGGTTTTTTTAAGGTTCTCAACCACTTCTAATTCCATCATGGATCATCAAAGATGCACCAAGTTTGACCCTCCAGTTTCCATTCCTCAAAATGCCATGTCGGAGACATCGTTCCGTTTTCATTCAGACTGAAATAACGTACCAAACTGTTCAATCCTAAGGAGCCAGAGAGAAAACTCCTGTTTACCCAAAATCCAAATAATTAAGGAAGCTCGAAGAGCCAGATGATGTTCTACATGTCACTTCAAGAGATACAATGCAAACACTTTGAATGAGGGATTGAGTCCCCAAACAACTTCTGGAACAAGCTTCGGTCTTACTAGGGAGTTCTGGATGCTCCTCTGTCTATAGGAGCATGAGATAATCAAACACTGAGAAAAAACATCCGGCACTGCCCAGGTCTGACCCGATGGAGCCCATGGTACTTTTGTTTAACACTGGCAGAGTTTGGTAGCTAGATCCACCTTTTGTTGGAGTCATTGAACCTCTGTCAGGTGCCTGGCTGAGTGCTAAGTACTCTGCTAGATCCCGCATAAGTGAAACAGTCCAGCTGTTTGGTTTGGAGGACACACTCTACAACGTGTTGAAAATGCAGCACAAGTAACCACCGTGCAGGGCAATGTAGGAGCAAAAAGTGGAATAGAAGTTCAAAGTGTTGGAGGAGTGACATGCGGGCGTGACAGCTTCTATGCAGGGAGGGCTTCTTGGAAGAGGTGGGAGAGGCATTTGCATTGAATACTAGGGATGGGTGGTCATTTGGCAGATGGATGTGGAGAAAGGATGGGCTGATGGGGGATGGGCATCCTCGGTGGGAGGAGTCAGGAGCATGGAGGCACAGGCCTCCATTACAGCCGTATGCAACGTGGTAGCATTTCACACACCTCATGTTGAGTGCTCTGGAAGACCTCCTGTAGGATTTCATTTGATAAAGTCTTAAGAAAAGTAAGCTGAATTGTAGCAATTACAGACGCCCATTCAGTGGTAGAAGGATTAAAGGGAAGCAAAAGAGGCTTTACCAGAAAAGACCAGCAGAATTGCTCTTCTTAGCAGAGACGGAGTGTGGGGACCTGGGTGTTGAGCTGGGTGGCAATTATACAGGTGCTTATTCACCGGTAATTCATTCAGCTCTACAGGTATGTTTCATGTACTTTTTTTTTTTCATGCTCTATCTTATAGAGGCTCCCAACAACTTCTCTGTCCATGCTCTGCCACAGATGAAACAGTGAGGCATCCCGCATCTCCTTGAAGGGGCTTATCATCTTTGGATTTTAGTTCATCTGGGTTCCTTGTGACCTCAGCTCTCTAATGGGCTCCAGAAAACATATGACTGTAGATTATCTGTCTTTTCAAGTTGCTTGGTTGGGAGTGATGTTCTCTTGTTGCTTCCTACATCTTCAGTGGGATTATTAATTATTATTATTATTATTATATCTCATAACAAAACATGGTTGAATAAAAGGAGTATTGGCCAGAAAGTGTATGGCTGGACAAGAGAGTGCCTCAAGGATTGTCAAGGAAGTGAGGTTGAGGCTGGGCTGGAAGGAGGGGTCTTGGGATGTCAGGCTGGGGACTGTGATTGAGTTTGGAAGGCATTGGGGAGCAGCTTGTCAGCAGGGGGAGGAGGGTGGGACAGAGAACCACCAGCAGGGGCCAGGGCAAGAGTCCAGCTGAGCCACCAAAAGCATGACCGGTGGAGAGCAGGAGAGATGGCCAGGAAGAGGGATGTGGGAGACAGTCGTGGCTGATGATGAGGAAGGGGCAAGGGCCTTGGTGGTAAGCGTCTAAGAGCGTCCTGCACAGGGGTGGTGTGGGGACCATGCCAAGACCTTGTTAGTCACGGTGATGGTTGTGGTGACATTGATACCACATTTGGTGCCAGGATAAGGACATCCGCAGACAGTTTAAAATGGGGGGAAATGTTAGAACTCCCTCCCAGAGCTGCCTGGGATTAATGAAGAAAGTATGGAAGGGCTTGGTGGGACCGAACAGGTAACGTGCTGCCTTGGAAGGAGAGAAGCCCCTGCTGCACACAGTCGCGTATAATTAGCTCGTTCCTGGCATTCATATTTAATGTCTTGTCTTCTATTTGCAACCGATTAACATCATTGGGTTGACTCTCATAGCCGCCATCTGTTAGCATCTATCTTTCCCCTCATTCATCATCTCTTTATGGCCCTGCTGATAACCACGAGTGTAAGTCCACAGTGCCCCAGGGATCTTTTGCTCGGTGTCAAGTCATCAATACATGTTTTATTCCGGTAGACCTCACTCTCTCTGGAGTGCAAACCGAAGGGCTTATCCTTCATGCTTGAAATTCATCTTCGGCATCTAGAAGAACGGCCCTGCGTTACTGACGCGAATCGCATTTTTATTCTGCAGCTTTCAGTGATGCCTCGATCCTAATCTTAAACTTCACTCTAACTTTGTACGTTTGATTTCTTTAACGATTTAAAGTCTTAAAAGTTAGGTCAAAACTCAGCCAAAACACTGGGTGGGGGGGGGAGGATGCGGGGGAGGGCAGGGGGAGGAGCTCCATTGTATTTCTAGAACTACACCGAATTAAATTCTTCAAAACAGAAAAAAATCAACGTCAGTTTGTTGGTGGGAGAGTTCTCGGCTTTCTAATTGTCTGGGTTCAACGTGCACAACGTGCTGCACTGCTGCAGGGAGGGAAGGGAGGAACTTTCCTTGGGATGCTCTGAGAGCTCCTGGAGACCAGGATGGAAGATGATCCTACCGCTCTCTAGTGGCTCTCAGGGAGGCCCCGAGCAAGATGTACATTGAAAAGAAATGCACCACTACGGAGAGATGCTTTACGAGGCGGCGCGGAGGGGGGAAGTGCGGTACACGTAGGGTTTCGTTAGTAACGTTTTAACACTTGGTGTCAGCAACGCCTTTGTCTGTTTTCCCTGACGCCACACAGGTGCTCGGGAGTGGAACAGGGCCCCAGCGGCTCTGGAGTACGACTTCTCCAGACGTTTTCTTTCCCTCTTCCTTTCAGCTCTGCGATTCTGGCCTTTTCGTAAAATGACAGAGCTATTCCTGAGTCTGCCTGTGGCCTTTCCTCTGAGCCAGCAGGGAGAAGTGCTTGGTTCTTACACTACTCATCAAAATTGGAGGCGCTATCTTTATTTGACTCTGTTCTTTGCTTTCCTTTTATGTGTCCTAATATTGCCAATTCTTTCTTTATTCAGAAGGCCGAGCAAAGTAAAGGCTTTACATTTTTTGATGGGAAGATATATACAGAAAACAGCATAAAGAGCAGGTGTCTTAAATAGTCAGCTCAGTGAGAGTTTTTCTGAGCATGAAAATAGATGAAGACGACCCAAATGAGAACAGGCAAAGGCTATGTATTCAGAGCTTGCGATAGCCAGGGAGCCAGCACCATCCCGCCTTTGGCAGAGACTCAAGGCAGGCAGAGACCTGGGGGAGCTTCATGGTGGAGAAAGGGAAGGCTTCAGGCACGTGCCCTGACTGGAGGCCGTGGCATGTGGGAACTGGAGGTACGTAACGAGAAGTGGGCATCTTACGGGATTGGTTAGAGGCGCATATTTGATATTTGGCTTTCTCTGGTTGGAATTCAATTGGGGACCCATTGTCATGTAGGTTTATACACTGTGAACATTTAGTCTCTCACATGTGTATATATCCATGTCACCGCCATGGAGAACCAAGTGAATCTTGGTTTGTGTCTTTAAAATTGTTTATTTAGTGTGTTTGCGTACACAGGGCCCAGGAAAATGTTAGAGCCGCTTCCTATTTACGGAAGGCCCCCACTAATATGTAGGGAGGTATGTGTTTAAAGTGGTCAACGTAATACCAGGAGTTACATCCAGGAAAAAAACGCTCCCCAGATGTTCATGCAACATGTAGCTGTTTCCTTTCTTATTTCTAAGTGTCTCTAATTTGAGAGAAGAAGAGAATGTGAAAGGAGAACCAGAGAGTTCTGAGCGAGGCCACGAAATCTGGGTGAAAGAAGAGGTGACAAAGAGGAAGTCTGGAGGTGCTGTTGTGGGGCACAGGGAAGGAAACGTGGGGGGTTCAGAGGGAGGAAGGAGAGGAGCAACCGATGAAGGAGCGTGCGGTGGGGGACTTCTAAAAGGCAGCCAGAGACTTGGTTGTCATCACACCTTACTCCTTTACCCTGCCTCACTCCTGCTTCTGTAGAAATACAATTCTTAGCTGGGCACATGACTACCCAGAGGGTGGGGGAGGGGGGGGAGAAAAAAGATTGCATTTCCCAGCCTCCCTTGCAGTTAGGTGTGGTCTCATGACTTATCTTCCGACCAGCGGGATGTGACTGGAAGGGCTGTGTGGAACATCCAGATTGTTCTCTTCTTGGGTAGAGGAATGCCCCCCTCTTCTTCACTGCTGGAATGTGCACCTGCTGGTGGTGAGTCATCTTGGACCATTTAGATGCGGGCAACACCCTAGAGATAGTAGAGAACAAGCCTGAAAGAGACCGGGTCCCTCCGTCCGAAGCCATCGTACCTGCCCTGGATAGCTTACGTTCAGGTTGTCACAGGAGAGAGAAGTAGCTTCTATCTTGTCTGAGCCGCCGTTATTTGGGTCTTTTTGACATCATGTCGCCTCTGTATATGAGGCTTCCTTTTTCGACCCACCCACTTATGAGCTCTGCCTTAAGTCATAGAATTTGGTACTTTGCCTCCCAATACTCTCCTTGGAATGTGCCTGGAGACCAGCCTGTTGGTCTTATCCCCAAGGTATCCACTGGGAGTAGCCCAAGCGGGAAGCAAAGCAAACACAGTGATGCCATATAGGCCTTTGGGCCTTGATAGCATCTGCCAGCGAGCCAAGATGTTACACAGATGAACCCCTGCCTTCCACACACAGGGCACTGAGGCTGATGGTCTAAGAATGCCATGAGGCTGGTTTGGGGGTTTCACTGTCATCCTTTCTTGAGTACAACTTGAAAGTTTTAAAGCTCAGGATGACTTTTTTTGGTCCCAAAGGGAAGCATCTGCTAAGCATCATGGTTGTGTTTCAAATCTAGTTTCTGCTCATCAGCTGTGTTGATAATACAGTAGATTCACTTATTTTTTTTTTTTTTGGATCTCTTAGCATCAAGGTCTAGAGTTGATTTACCCCCCAAGACACCAAGTGAGCTTCAAGGAAGCCCAGTACCCAGCATGCCTAGTGTTTGTAAAACAAGAACCCCTTACTTTCCGGGCATGTTGTGCAATTAAATTAACATTCATAATGCTTCCCGAGATGTTCCAGGCACAAGCCAGTACCCACAACATTGTGCTGTATTCCAGTGGGCCCCTTATCCTGCTAATTGCTGGAGCGCTACAGTTCTTTGCCCCGATTTGGGCAGAGGGTAGCCAAACAATGGTCTCTCTACTGTCTCCTCTTGCCCAGTTAATTGTCGCCAAATTTGATGTTCTCAATACTAGAAATCACGCCAGCTGAATCAGCTTTGTGTTTGGGGGCCTTTGCCTTAGAGGATGCCAAAGCCATTCTTGACCCTAATTTTCCACTGGGTGAGCTAAAATCATGCCAGCACTGCTGCTAGAACCTCTCCTCCTCCCTGTAACTTGATAAAGAATCTCTCAAGGATCTTGAACATCCTGTTTTTCCCCCCATGCTATCATACTCACTGTCCCTCAAGGAGCCGCCGCAACCAGAGCCTAGTGCCAAGACTACGAAAGGGACGCCGATGGTTTGTGGGCTGAATTTTAAACTGAGAGCATTTTCAAAACAGAATTTGGGCTTCTCTTCTCCCCTCTCTGCCTCTTTGTTTTCTCTTCCCCGCCCCCTCCACCGCTCCCCCTCAGCGCTCGCTCGCTCTCTCTCTCTCTCTCTCTCTCTCTCTCTCTCTCTCTCTCTCACACACACACACACACACACACACACACACACACACACACACACTATTTAGCTGCTAAAGATTCTTGTTCCCAACTTTCGCCCCATACAACTCCTTCCCACATGGCCATCCTATGTATGTTATCCAGCAAAGTCTGGCGAAGTGGCCGCTCCGTTTCAGAAGCTTTGGTACCCAGCATTTCGGCAGGCGGTTGTTTTCTTTGACTGCGTTCCAGATGGATGCTTCCGGCTTCGTTATTTAAAATGGGATGCACACGCAGGCTCTTGTTTCCCCTCATTCTTGTTTGAGCACCAAGTTTCTCTGTGTTTCAGTGGCCACGGAAATCTCTTCCCTAAACACATCCTGTTCAACACAAAGACCAAAAATATCTCCAACTAGAAGCCTGACTAGGGTTGTTATTCTTGTTTTTTTTTTTTTTTTTTTTTTTTTTTTTTTTTTTTTTTTTTACCGCCTAAGTTAACCTGATTTTAATACACATTCTAACAGCATGTGTCTTTCTAGCTAAGAGGGGCTGTGATACCCTGTTGTTAGGGTAAAAGTGTCCTGATTGTACTTTGGGTCTCTGAATGGATGTCAAACCATGATACACGTCTCATTCTTTAAGATGCCCAAATGAGTACATTGAAAACTAGTCCAGTTACCGAGGTGACAAGCGGCTTGACAATGACGCTCCTTGATCTCCACATTTGTTCTGGCGACTTTGCCGAAGCCTCATATTCGTTTCTCTTCTCTGCAGAAGGTCAGGAATCTCAATCCTCCCCTTTGTCCCACTTTATAATGAGTGTTGAGTCAGTGGATGAACGCGATCTCCTCGACAGGTTTCACTCCTTTGCTTCTAGGAATGTCCTAGAGGGTCCCTTCATCCAGAGAAGACCCAGGGTTCCCTCAACTGGCCACCACACTCCAAGTCCAGGAGAGGAGCAGGGAATTCCTCTTTATTCTACAGGTTCTCTCTATTACAGACTTCTTAGGGACGTGTTCTCTTTGGATGACGTTTCTCAGTCCTGGGTCTGGGCTATCTATTTATCATAAAAATTTCCTGGCTTGCTCCCCAACTTCTGCATGTGTTCTCTGAGTCACCATGGCCAGGACCCCAGCTGTTGCAGCATGGGATCATTCCATCCCCCGGGCGCTTTTCTGGATAAACAGAGTGTTATCCCTCTGAGACCCACCTCCTACCCATCGCTTCTCCTCAATTCAGTTTGGCACACAAATGTCAAATGCCGGCTCTACGCCAGACAAAACAGACAGTGTGTTCTTAATAATTTTTGAGTCTTGAGTCCCTTTGAAAATTCCATGACAGCCGTGGACTCTCTTTCTAGAAAAATGCATGAATTTGTCCAGACAATCCCCCGAAGCCAGACGAAGACGCTAGGTTAAGAACCTGCAGGATAAAAGAAAGTGCACAAGACTTAGACACAGTGGCACTAAGACTAACTCTGTCATTTACCGACAATAGGACCGCGGGGGAATCCCTCAAACTCTCCGAACCTCAATTTGTTCAACCATAAAATGGGACCAATACTACGTGCCTGGGATTATAGTAAGGTTTTGTGAGAGCACGGATGTGAACATAGAAAATGTTACACCTGCCTCCCCACACACGCACACACGTGAGAGTTAACACAGATTTTTTAAATCTCACTTTTGGAAGGAGGCAGGTGAGATTCGTGACTGCTAAGGTTGTACAAATAGGAATTTTGAGGTGGACTGAATGACGGATTCTGCCAAATCTAGTCTAACTGATTAATTAGGGACAAGGAGATAATCAAATATTAGGAACTATAGAGTTTTCCAGATCTGGTTCAGGCTCTGATCGCACCTCAGGGAGCTCCTCATTTGCCAAGAGGGTGAAGATTTACCTTCACCTCATACCTGGGAGCATTCCTGTAGGTTGATGTCTCTTGGAGGATGGCAATGCTCACATGAGGAAACCAACCCAGCGAGGAATCCAGTGCAACCAGGATTCATTTGGCTCAGAGCTAATCTTGGAGGGGAGAGGGTGGTTCCCAGGGGTGTTAAAATGCATCCCTTCTACCTTTGGTGCCTTAATAGTAGTTCTCCGGGGCTTTTGCCCTCACGTCAGCTCTCCAAGATGATTTCGGGATGAGAACTAAGATGGCACTGCCGGAAGGGTGATTGATTCAGAACAGCTGAAGTGGCGAAGGGTCCAAGGCTTGGCTCCCATTTGCCTTTAATGGTTTGCTGACCATCAAACCTCGAACCTGGAGCTGTTATTCCACTAACAGTTGGGGAAGTAGGAAGAACTGGGAATTTTTCTGTTCAAAATCTGGATGGAATCTGTTCCCAAGAGGTTTCTAGAAGTGCTTTCAGATAGTGTTTGGTTGTGTTTACTTCTAAAACTAGAGCATGGCAGCTTGGTGTGCAAAAGGTATGTCAGCAGCCCTGTGCGCCAAAGGTTTGAACATCACAAAAGCTTAGGAAGCCGGGGTGGGGGCAGGAATGAAGAAAGGAATGAAGGCCAGCAGAACATCGAAGCCGGTGAAAATCCAATGTCTGCAGTTCCCAGAAGGACAGGAACTGGATCTGTAGCTGATGGCTAGAGTGGCAATGTGCCATTGGAGGCATAGGTCACATTGGCTGGAGTATCCTCTTTACAGGGATATTTCATGGGACGTATCTTAGGACCTCCTTGCTTTTTAAAAAAAAGCTTTTCTGGGTAGAAAAATATTGCACTAAACTCCGCCCCTCCCCAGAGAAGAAAACAACATTGGCTAGTTGGAGAGTCATTAAAGACACTGTGTAACATTCAAAGATAAATTATATGAAAATAGATAACAACAAGAAGCGTTTGTATTGAGCTTTACAGCAAACCTCAGACTTGGGTAGACTTTCAAATTGTTAATCCTCACTACAGCCCCGCGAGGCAGATAAAACAGACGGCTTTTAATAATCTTGTTATGAAATGAGACTAAAGCTCTATGGGGTGTCTGAGACCACAGGCTGCCCTGTGTCAGCATTGTGGTTCTCATCAAGTCATCGAGCCACGGCGGAGACAAGGAAGAAACTCTCGAATCAAGAGCCAGCCAAGTGGAAGGAATAAGAATTGGTGACATGGTCTCCTACGAAACACCAGGCACGTTCCAGGGCTGCTTGGGTTTTAGGGACTGAGGGACAAGTACGAAATGAGGCCAGTGGTCCACTAGCGGACCGAGATTCCTTAGTCTGGTGCTCTTTCCACTTCTGTAAACGGGTTGTGTAGAAAAACCAAAAGTACATGTGTGCATTTGAACTTGTTTCTGACAGCAAAATGAAAACCACGAATCAACTAGAATCTAGTCCTCTGTGCAGGTTATACCTGACCCTGATCACACAAATGTGTCATCAAAAGGGGGCAGAAAAGCCGGCACGTGTGGGCACCGTGTGCCCGGAGCACCTGGATGCTGAGAGATCTGTCTGGGGGTCGCTTTGTTTCTGCTGCGAGGAGGTGAGTGGGAGTAGCCTTCCCCGGCTATTGGAGCCAACACGAGGCTCCCCTAGGGGACCCAGCAACTTTTCTTTTCTATCGCATAAGGTTCCCAAACGTGTTTATGGGAACATGGGTGCTTTGGGACATTAACAGAAGTTACCCAAAGAAAGGCTTTGGGACCAAACGCAGTGTTGAGATAAACAAAGATGCAACAGGCTTTTCCCTGCGGACCATTCCACCCCCTAAAGGTGCCAGGCTGCGTTGTGCAGCTTCAGGAGGGGCCCCCAGGATTCGGGGATTCCCAGATTCGCTGGCCATGAGACTCCTGCCCCGTGAGCATCCTGAGGGAAGGGCGTGCTGTAGAACGATCTCGTGGCCTGTAGCGTGATTAGGATCTCCTCATTGTATTCGGATGAGCAAAGAAAATGCAGCTGCTTCATTTTTCTAAAACTGGTCTCATCTTCCCCAGGAGAGCCCGCCCCGCTGCGTGGTTACTCAGGTCCAATGTGCTAGGTCAAATGCAGTCATCTCGACAGTCATTCTAGGTCTTTGGGGAAAAGTGCTCCACGCCCATCTCTGCCGCTCCAACTCTAGCGGAGAGGGCTATGTTTCGCATGACCCCGCGATACTGGAGGGAGGCTGGGGTGATCGGGTTGTGAGGGCCACCGCTCCTTGCCAGTGTTAGCCGTGGCGCAGCTGGCTGGGATTGCTGCACGGACGGTGACCACGGGCTCGGGGCGTCCCCCTGGCGTCTCTGCCGTCCTCTGTGCTGCTGCGGTAGCACACAGACGGCCTCTCTCAGGCTGACTTGGCCCACTCTTTCTTCTGTTGGCACCGCAGACCCTTCTGAGGCCCAATCTCCTCTGCTCAGGGACCATCTCACCTCTCACCAAGGCTCCTCTTTACAGGGATATTAGCTTCTTCATCCCCTAAGAGGGCGCATGGGGACGGTGGGGGGCCTTGCACACCAGGTAGGAGCCAAACTCCCTCCACGAGATTATGCTGTGCCCCTGAGTTCTCTCTGATGTGGCTGCACCTGGACGGTTGGCTCGAGGACCTGACATGGGGACGGACCCTCCCAGGGTTTCAAGAGAGATGTGGGGTGGGCGTGCTGGCCGAGTCTCTCTCCATTCGTCGAACGCAGGGCCTCAGCCTGGACGCAGCCTCCCCCTCCCCGGCTCCTTCCTCTTTCTTAGCAAAGGGAACTCTGTGACGTGAAAGGCTGGCGACATCTTCAGGTCCCAGACGGTTCTTCCTGAAGAGTAGAGATAGAGGGACTTACGAAACCCTCCCTAAAGACAACGCTTGGATTTCAAGATTCTTTTCTGGTTTCAAAATCCTAGCTTGGATGCTAGAAGCGAAATGTTACCTCTTTCTCTTCCTTTGCATCTATGAGATCTATAAATTTCCCCGAAGTAGAAAGATTCCCCTGGAAGAAAAAAGGCGGGGGCGGGATGGGGGGGGGAACGGCATCAGTACAAGAAAACATGTATTAGTGTATTTTAATATATTATTTCGTTGACATGGGATTTGCTGCTCAGAGAATAGTAAAACCACTCCAAATGCTGTTAGTGGGACCTAAAACATTTAATTGAACGATTATAGTTACAAAGAACACAAAAATAAAATAATGAAATGTATACTGCCTCTCAACGCCTCCAGCTGAGCTGAGGAGGCCGGAAACGTCGGACTGCCAGTCACTTCCTTGCCCCGCCCACTACATTGTTAAGACCACCAGCCAAGCCCTGTGTGAACACGGGGCAGAGCTCAGGCCAGCCGATGGCTCGATGGCTCGATGGCTCGGCAATACCCAAGTGTCTGCCTCACTGGCTTTTACTAGGATTGCAGCAACCCGACAGGTTTACAACTTTTAGAGTAACACAGGCTCAGATTTTAGGGGGTGAATATGAACAGTTCTACTTGAGACTGCCCAAACTTAACAGCTTCTATACTGGAAATTCTTTTAAAATTATTATTAGGAAAAGCTACAAATGTACAGAAAGAGAGACTCGTAGCCTGAACTTCCATCTTTTAGATTTGACAATTGTTAACATTTTTCCACAGTTACTTCGTTTTTCTTCTGAAGTATTTTAAAAGGAAATTACAGACATGATGGCATTTCATCCCTAAATACTTTTTCAAACTATAGAAACAATTTCCTATGTAACCATAATTCCATTTTTTTTTAAATAGACATTTTTAGAGCAGTTTTAGCAAAACTTAGGGAAAGTAC
Source organism: Eonycteris spelaea (assembly GCA_003508835.1). Taxonomy (NCBI): domain Eukaryota; kingdom Metazoa; phylum Chordata; class Mammalia; order Chiroptera; family Pteropodidae; genus Eonycteris; species Eonycteris spelaea. The sequence goes on from PUFA01000224.1 coordinate 1,305,298, forward strand.
TGAGATTCCTCATATAGTCTCTGCCCCAACACAGGCACAGCCTCACCTGTTATCGACATCCTTGACTAGGCCGGTTACAGTCGATGAACCTACAGTGACACATCGTTATCACCCGAAGCCCATAGTTTATATTAGCGTTCACTCTTGGTGTTGCACATTCTATGGGTTTTGACAAATATACAAGGACATGCATCCATCATTAGAATACGATGCAGAATGGTTTCACTGCCCTAAAGATCCTATGCGCTCCGCCTGTCCATTTAACCCCTAACCCTTGGCGACCGCTAATCAAGTCTATTTATCCATTCATCTACTGAAGGATATCTTGGTTGCTTCCAAGTTTTGACAATTATCAATAAAGCTGCTATAAAGATGTAGGCACAGGTTTTTGTGTGGACGTAAGTTTTCGACTAAATGGGGTAAGTACCAAAGAGCATGACTGCTGGGTTGTAAGAACATCGTTAGTTTTGTAAGAAACTGCTAAACCGTCTGCCTTTGTATTTCGTATTCCCGTCAGCCACGAATGAGAGTTCCTGTTACTTCATGACTTTTCAGAGTCGAAGTTTTTAATTTTAATCAGGTTCGGCTAATCGATTATTTGTTTCATGGATTGTGCCTCGGTGCAGTCATTGCCATACCCATGATCATTTAGATATTCTTCGTTATTTCCTAGGATATTTATAGTTTCACATTGTCCATTTGAGTCTGTGGTCATTTCAAGTGAACTTTTGTGGAGGGTGTATGATCTGTATCTAGACTTATTTTTTTTGCATGTGGATGTTCAGTTGTCCCAGGAACATTTGTTGAAAAAATTATTTTTCCTTCGTTGTACTGCCTGTGTTCCTTTATCAAACATCTGTTGACTATATTTACGAAAGGTGGTTTCTGGGTTCTTTATTCTGTTTCATTGATCTAGTTGCCTTTTTTGCTGTTGTTGTTGTTTGGCCAATACCACACAATTTTGGTTACTGTAGCTTTACAGTAAGTCTTGGAGTCCAGTAGTGTTGGTCCTCTGACTTTGTTATTCCACAATATCGTGTGGAATAACACGATCTTGACCTTTTGCCTCTCCGTATAAACATTAGAGTCAGTTTGTTGATATTCACAAAATAACTTGCTGAGATTTTGATTGAGATTGCTCTGAATCTATAGATTAAGTTGGAAAAACTGACGTTTTTTTTCGCTTTTTAAATTTTTATTTTTCCATTACAGTTGACATTCAATATTGTATTATTTTGAGGTATACAGCATGGTGTTTAGACATTTATGTAATTTACAAAGTGATCGTCCTGATGGAACTAGTACTGACCTGGCTCCAGACACAGTTATTATAATATCGCTAACTAGATTCCCTATGCTGTACTTGATACCCTCATGACTATTTTGTAACTAACGATTTCTACTTCTTTTTTTTCTTCCATCTTTACTGAAATATGACAGACAATTAGTTGCTTATCTTTACATTGTATAATTCAATTAGTTCTTTTTTCTTCAATTATAGTGACATCCTGATAATATTGAATCTTTCTATCTATGGACATGGAATATCTCTCCATTTATTTAGTTCTTTGATTTCTTTCATCAGAGTTTTGTAGTTTTTTCATGGAAAAATCTTATATATATATATATATATATATATATATATATATATATATGTATTTTTAGATTTATACCTGAGCATTTCATTTTGGGGGTGTTAATGTGAATAATAAAGCCTTTTTAATTTCAAATTCCACTTATTCATTGCTAATGTATAGAGAGGTGATAGACTTTTGTATATTAACCTTGTATTCTGCAACTTTGCTATTATAGTTCATTGGTTCCAGAAGTTTTTAGATTGATTCTTTCTTATTTTTTTTACCTAAGAGTTTTCTTCCTTCCCAATCTGTATACTTTGTACTTCCTTTTCTTGTCTTATTATATTAGCTAGGACTTCTAGTACAATATTGAAAAGTAGAGGGAAAATCCTTGCCTTGTTTATAATCTTACAGGAAAACTTCTAGTTTCTCATCATTAAATATGTTCTTAGCTATAGATATTTTGTAGATGTTCTTTATCAAGTTGGGGAAGTTCCCCTCTATTCCCCCATAATATCATAATTATACCTAAGAAAATAAACCAGAGTTCTGTAATATTATCTACACTTGGTTTCAAAATTTTCCAACTATGTTCTTACATGTAGTATGTTTTAACCAGAATCCAAGTAAGACTGGCCTGTGATTTTTTATTTTTAATTATTATTTTTCATAAGTTATTTACATTGTGATGAACAAAACTCCTATTTGGTAGATATTTGGTTTTAAAAAAACTAACAGCTTTATTGGGATATAATTCACATACCATAAAATTCACCCTTTCAAAGTATGTAATGGTGTTTTTCACTCTAATAATAGAATTGTGTGACCATCACCACTGTCTAATGTACGAACATGTTCATCACCCCAAAAGAAACCTCATACCCATTAACAGTCACTCCACATTTTCCCTTTCACCCCAGCCCCTGGAAATCACTAATCTGTTTTCTTTGTCTTTGCGGATTTGCTTATTCTGAACAGTTCATATAAGTGGAATCACACAGTATGTGGACTTTTGTGTCTGGTTTCTTTCACTTTACATATTTTCAAGGTTCCTTTATGCTGTAGCCTGTATCAGTACTCCATTTCTTTTTATGACTGAATAATATTCTATTGTATTGATAAGCCATACCTCTTTTACTTACCCATTTATCAGTTGATGGACATTTGGATTATTTCCACTTTTTAACTATTGTGAATAATGCTGCTATGAACATTTATATACAAGTTTTTGTGTGGATGTATATTTTCAATTCTTTTGGGTATATACCTAGGAATAGAATTTTTAAGTTATAAGATAACTGAGTTTAACATTCAAAAGACCAAATTGTTTTTTAAAGTGACTTTACAATTTTGTAATCTGTACTGAAATAAGTACATAAAATCTATTTAAGAGACAGTGATTGGTTTAACTGCTCTTTAAATATTTGCTAGTCTTGCTGATGTGACTGAAATTTCCTTAATTTTTGGAGCTGCGACATGGAAATGCCTATGTCAAAAATATATTTATCTAAGAGAAATAAAATATGGAGCAGTTAGAATGTGTTCATCAATTTGGCATAGGTAAACAGAACATTGGTCAGGTAAGTTTTGATAAGAGAAGGTGGTCGAAGACTCTGGGTGGTCCAACCTTGCTCAGAAAAGGCTGGCCTGGAGATGGAGCTGAGTCATGAAGGAGACAGATGCTTGTATATTAATCTTGTATCCTGCAACCTTGCTATATTGGCTTATTAGTACTGGGAGGAGGACCGCTTTAGAGGAGACCATTCTGAAGAAAACTGAACAGGGCTGCATGGAGCACATTTAACACTTTTGTCCAGATTGGTACTCCTTTTTATTATTCTAGGACTGAGAATAGAGCTAAACATTTATCAAAATAAAATCAATCCTTCGTTGATTTCACTTTTGAAAAAGGATAAATCCGGTTGCGTGGCGATAAATGTTTAACAACTCACTCGTTATGGGGGATAAAATCCCTATTTGTAGGATTTGAGGTTTCTGTGGTGTAATTACCCTTACCATGTCCGATTTCAAGTTTCCAATGTGGCATTATTGAACATGACATTGGGAAGAAGCTATGCACATCAGCTTTCTTGAGCCAGTAGGAGCCGGCTCCAGCACACCATGCATTGAAGTGACGGATAATCCAACAGATATTATCGAGGTGTGGCAGCTCATATGAAGTTGGAACTGGCTAGACTAAGGAGTAAGAGAGAGGTGGAATGAAAGTAGGCCAATCACAGAGGAGAAGAGTAACCTGGCATAGAAAAGCTGGTCACCCACCTGTTTCATAGACTGAATCTTGGTGCAGTTCTGAGTTTCTTTTGAGATGCAAACAGCCTTCAGAAACACAGAAACCTGCTCAAAAGGCTCTGGCCCAGGTTCTGCTGCACTACGATAATGAAGAATTGGATGAGGCTCACCTGGACCTACTTGGCCTCCAGGAGCCTGAAATGAAATCAAAGAGCCAGGCTCAACGGAAGCTTTTCTTTCTCCTCAATGTGAACCTGCATGGTGTAAGCATAATTTCCACTGAGAATTAGTTGCTTAGAGAAGAAGGATCCCAGCAAATCTGGACCAGGTGTTCACTCCACGTAGCCCCAGAGCCAAGAAAAACCATATTTGGGGCACCAGAAAGAAGAAAAAGGAGAATGCCAAATAATAATCATCTTTCAAATTGTTTCTGCTCATCCAAGGGACTGGGTTTTTCTGGCTCCCTAAGTTCCACTGGGCAACTCGGTCTCATTTCTGCAGAGAATTTTCTGATGATCATGAGTGAAGTCAACCAGTGGGGGGTTCTAAAGATAGATGACTTTCCTCTCTGAAATCCAAGCAATACCTGAAGCAGGGTCTTTCGGAAGCCAAATGAGGCAGTAGAAAAGAAATACCTCAGTTACTCAACCCGGGAGGGGCAATGGGCCGTGGGACGTCACATAACCAGGCTGATGGATTTTTCACAGAATCGACAGGAGTTTTGGCACAGCTGTCCTGAGTGACTGGTTGCTCAGGCGATGAGCAGACACAGCTTTCTTTTAACTCAATGGGATGCCGATTATCCTCTTCTTTACCTGCTAGACCCGAGGGGAAATAAATCAGTATATTTTAGAAAGATGCATATATTTCCTTTGTGAGTGAAATGAAACCAAAGGAATAATTTTAATAAATTATGAGTGCTCACGTATCCTGACCGGGAGAAAAGAAAGACTGGTTTTTCCTTCCAGAACAGTCACTGATCTACCCAATCTGTTAAAGAATAATCGAACCAGCAACAATCACATCCAATGAAGTAGCTACTGATTACACTGCTCTATAAACAGTTCCTGCATTCAGACACGCTGGTTGTTAAAAATGGATCATTACATCACCACGGGTGTCGTTAGAGTTTTAACAGCTCCCAGATTCAGAAGAGCAAACCCTGAAAAATGAGGACCGATGTCTTATTTTCCCTTTCCTGACTGCCCTGAACCTCACCTTACAGAGTCTGAGACCGTTGCTTTCCTCCAAATTCAAATCCTTCATTCACATTCTTCCATGTTATCCGTCTCATAAGGTATTTCAAAATACACCATTTCCCTTAAATGATTTACACATTTTTTATCTCATCCCGCAAACTCCCAGACAGCGGACGGAAAAGGCACCGTGAGCCAAGCCTGACACAGTCCACCCAGGCCCCTGTGTTTAGCTTCCAAATGAGGGACTTGGATTATGCGTCAATTCGGATCAGGTTCAGCTGGAACAGAGACTGAAATGGCAGTGCAAGTGACTTCAGTTAAACGTGGAGGGACTTCTCTCTCACCGAGTGAAGCGTGGTGGTACAGAGGACAGGGCCGGCACATCAACTCCGTGATCGTCCGGGCCCCCAGCTCCTTCTACCTTGTTGCTCCTCCACACACGACTCCCACCTCTTGGTCTCAGGCGGCGGTTCTAGATGAAGCCGGTGTGCCCACGTTTCTGCCATCGGTGAAAAAAGGCATGTTGCTTCTCTGACACGGCACGACCAGAAGTAACACTCAACACTTCCACGGACGAGACACGGGGTAACCACCAGAGAGTCTGGGAGATGGCGTGTTTAGCCATTGACCAGCTAAACATCAGGGATTCTATTTTCATGGAGAAAAGGGAACACAGAGGAAAGGAAACAGCTATCTTTCTTAAATTGTGTCACCAAAGCCCCAGGGTTTTCGTGCGCTGTTGCACAGGTGTTATTGTGGGTTGGGGGACGGAAGAATGCGTGAGTCAATTTGCATAGGATCCCAGACTTCTCAGAATCAGAGCGTATGGGTGGGTGCCTCTTTGTGAAGTGCAATTGTACTGGAACATTACTAACAGATGCCGTGGTCTAGGCTGAGCGGCATGGAGAGTTGACCGGTAAGAGTTCTCAGGGCCCCAGGGGTGCTCCCAGGGGTGTTCCGAATTGAGGAAGAGGAAAGCCGATTCTGGAGCAGAGTACCAGTCCTGGACAAGGACACGTCGAGCTAGCGTTCAATCAGTTTTCAACATCGATGACATCGTATGGCACAAGCAGAAGCCACGGCAGCTCAGATGACTGGGCTGTGAAATTGGACTGATAAGGTTCTATATGTTTCTCTCTGATTGAGTTGTGAGCCGAGTGATGGTTATAGCAGAGTAGAGTTTCTCGACCTCGGCACCGCTGATGTTCTGGACCAGGCCACTCTCTGTTCTGTGTGGCTGTAATGTGCATTTTAGGGTGCTTAGCAGCATCCTGGGCCTCTATCAACAGATGCCAGTAGGACCCGGTTGCCAAATGTTCTCCAGGTGCAAAATCGCCCACAGCTGGAAACAGCTGGCTTAGAATCTAGGTAACAGTGACCATTTTTGTACTTTGCTAATGGCTGTCCACGTTGGTACAATCCTTTCATAAATCAGATGGGCTGCGTATCAAAGGCCTTAATGTGTTTGTGACTGACGTAATAATCTCTTTCCTGGTCTCTGCCCTGAGGAAACAATTTGTAAGAGGTTTTCTGTCTAAAGATGTTTATTGCAGTGCTGTTATCAACAGAGAAAAACTGCAAACAGCCAAAAATATTAAACAATAGGAAAGAATTAGGTAAACCATGCTGGACCATGCACTCACTCACATGCGTTTCCGAGTTTATAATAATGGGGGGAAAATACTTATAATCATAAGCGAGTAAATTAAAAACTACAGGAAAAAAAGACAAGAAGAAAATTTACTGAAGTGGTAGACTCTGAGATTAGGAGTGATTTTTTCCCCCTCCTTCCTCCATATTCCTATAGTTTCCAAATTCTCTAAGCTCAATAGAAATGACTGTATATCAAACTACAAACCAAAACTTAAAAAAAAAAAATCCTGATTAAAAAAAAAATCTGGGGATCAAAGATGGAAAGCCATGCCCTCAGCACTCCTTAGAGAATAGTGGCAGGGGCGGGGGTCTGGGCTGGTGGTGGCCTTTATGAGCATTTCTGTTGTTGAGAAAGAGGCTAAACTGGTGTTCTTTCCCACACGGAGTTGCTGAGCTTTGTGCCAAGTGACCCTGGCACGCTGACCACAACCCCCTGAAGCAGGACCCCTATTAAAGGCTCTCACAGGCTGGGCAGGAGGAAGCCCAAGCACCTATAAGAAAGCTTGACCCAAGGCATTATCAAATAGGAGCCTTCGATATTCAATAGTGAAAAATAGGGCCAACCAGATCCTGTCTCAGGAAATGTGCAGGAAAGAACACGTTTAGGAAGCGTCCCTGCCCATCCCGGAGTGATAAACAAGGACAACCAGGCCATTAAACAGCTGCGGGATCCTGGACAATGAGAATGATTATTCTAGTTCCTCCCAAGGCCACAGAGATGCCTTTTCTTACTCCTTCACTTTCTTGCAAGAAGCTCCTACCGCAGGTGGAGATCTAGGCAGGGTGAGACCCAGTGCCTGATGAAGCTTGTCTCCCTTTTGCTGTGTAGAGGGACATTACAGGGACAGCTAGAACCCTCTTCCCCACCCCAGTGGCCCCGAAGACCACTCCACAGATAAGGCATGGGAAACTTGTCAAATTCCAGATTCCTGGCTCCTCCTCTAGATAATTTGATAGTCTTGGAGAGTGGGGTGCTAGGAATTTGCATTTAAGAGTTCCCAGGTAATTCTGATGTGTAATCTGGTTTGGGAACCATGGTTTTACTCATTACTGCAAAAACTACACCTTCATACTCTGAAGTATTCCTTAACAGTATGATGGTTCCTCAAAAAAATTAAACAGAGAATTGCCATATGATAGCAATTCTGTTCCTGGGAATATACACAAAAGAATTGAAAACAAGGGTCTCGAACAGATATCCGTGCACCCATGTTCATAGCAGCATTGTTCACAACAGCCCAAAGGTGGAAGTGACCCAAGTGGCCATTGCTAATGAATGGATAAACGACATGTGGTATATACATAAAACGGAGCATTATTCAACCTTACAAGGAATGCAATTCTGACGTACGCTACGACATAGGTGAAACTTGAGGGCATTATGCTAAATGAAATAAGCCAGGTAGAAAAAGACAAATATTATATGATTCCGCTTACGTGAGGCTCCTAGAGTCATAAATTCATAGAGACAGAATGTAGTGGTGGTGCCAGGGGTGGGCGGGGAGGGGGAATGGAGAGTTAGTATTTATTGGGTATAGAGTTTTAGTTTAGGAAATTGAGACGATTCTGGAGATGGTGGTTGTATAGCAATGTGAATGAACTTAATGCCAGTAAACTGTACACTTAAAAATGGTTAAAATGGCAAATTTTATGTTTATGTATATTTTACCGCACCCACAAAACGCCAACAAAGCAGCTGAGTAACATTAGCAACCACCCAAACGAACCACGTGATTCCATCTAGAAAGGAAATAAGCTACCTCAAAGAAATCATAGCCAAGAAAATAATATTTTTTTGGTACAAAAACACTGTCAGAGACTAAAATCTTTAGAAAAGAAAATTAGTTTGGAACATGCTTCTTTCAGGATCCCTTATAACATAAACAGAAACAAGATCTGGGACACAAAAATAAAATTTCTGTTTCAAGAAGCAAAAAATCATTCCCGAAAGTGACAAGCAGGTCTTTTCTGCCTCTGTAAAACCGTCTCTGAAATGTTGCAGTTTAAAGCTTTTAAAATACTGTTACCTGTCCCCCACCTACACACCCCGGAAATGGGTTTACTTCCTCTCTTACAAACATAATCTTTCTTTGATGTTCAAAAAGATTCAGGGACTCTGGGGTCTCCTTGTCATAGGCACGCCTTAAATCATCTGGGAAACCCTTCAGGGTGGGTGGTCTTGTCTGCTGGCTGTAGACAAAGGGGAACAGGTCGGTGGGGGACAGTGTAATAAAAGGGGGGAGATACTTAGTAGATTTCACAAAAGAAAAAGGCTACTGTGGGGGTGGTAGATTGCTCATCGTTTTCACAGAGGGTGAGACCAAAAAAAAAAAAAAAAACCAACCAGCTTTAAATACAGCATGAATGAAATTTAAGTTAGGATTAAGTGTCTGTGCATCACTAAAAATTCGGAACAAGAGAGGCTTAAATAACTTACAAGCGGATTATTTCCCCTCCTGTAAATGAGCCCAGAGGTAGGGCGTCTGGGCTCTGTGACGTCGTCAGGGACTCAGGCTCCTTCTGTCCTGGTCCGTCGCCGTCCTCAGCCCACAAGCCAATGAGATTCTTGACTATTTCAGCTTCGAGGCCATCGAGTCTGTATTCTGGTCCAGGAGGAAGAGGAAGGGTGAAGAGGCCCACTCTTTCCAACAACGGGAGCGATACGTGACATTCCCATGTATATGTCACGGGCCGGAACGTGTTCTCAGGACCACGCCTGGCTACAAGAGTGGCTGGGAAATGAGATCTTCGTCTCAGGGCGCTGTCGCCCAGCTGAGAAGGTGGGGAGCTGATCCTGGGGTAGACGATGAGCAAGCTCCTCCACCTGGAAGTTGGGTAGGAGACAAGATGCAGGGAGTTCCTTTACAGCCCGGGTATTTCCAGCCTTCTACAAGAGACTCTCCGAGGTCCTCTGGAGAACCTAGGAGTTTGTGGGGAGGTTTTCATCCACACAACTTCCCTGGGTTTGTGTTATTTCCGCTTTTATAAACGAAGGTACTAAGATTCCAAGAGTTTATGTCGCTTATCCAAAGCAGCTCCATTAACTGTGCCATTGGCCTCCGAATTCTTCGGAATCAGCCCTGTGGTCCCAAAGCCCCTTCCTTTGTAGCACCTACAGGGGTGACTAGAGTCTGGCTGGGATGGCTATGTTGGTCAGTTGTGGGTCTCTCAGCTCTAAGCAAGGTCACCTGTAAACACAGATGTCTTCCTAACTCCAAAGCCTGCCATGCAGGACCCCAGGAGCCCATCTCATGGCAAACTGTGCACATCACCCCTTTTACCCAGGAGGCTCAAAACCCCAGGTTGGACCGCTGGCTTAGCTTGCTGTTTGAGCTGATGATGTTAGCATCCTGGGCGGACTTGCATCTCCTACATTTGACTGCTGTACCTCTCTCGTTGAGGACAGGCGTGTGCAAAAAGGGTGGAAGGGCACCTCTCGCAGACCTCAGAGGGCTAAAGAGATGAGCAGCATCAACCCAGAACTGGGCCCGCCCAATTCTGAGATGTCTGTTGTTGGGTGGGGACACTCGAAACGAGAAAGCCAAAAAGAAACCGCCTTTGGCGGTCTCTGTTCTCTCTTGATGCTTACACGGGTCCTTTCATTTCTCAAAGGACTCTCTTGAGGAATTAGGAAATTTAAGGTTTCAGTGGTTAAGGATGAGGACTAAGCCCAGAAGAGTAACTTTTAAAAAGGCTGGTGGCCTGGGTTTTGCTCACTCCCTTCCCTACTCTGGCGGAAGTATGCTTCTCAGGTAGGTCATAGAACCTTCATCAGAGGGTGGGGCTGGCTTCCCCAGAAGCATGACTCCCTGAAAGAGGACAGAGTCTAGTACCCACTCCCTGTGCATACCTCTTACTGGCCATGGACCACACCTCCCTTGCCCTGCTACATAGAACCCATCTGAAAAGCTCTTAAAGTCTGTTTTTAAATAATTTTTCAACAAAAAAACCATAAAAGTAAGTGCTTGTTTATTATAAAGAGTTTAGAAAATTGAGATTACTAAAAAGAAAGAATGACATATTGCCTGTTATTCTCTTATCCAGAGACGACTGTGACTAACTTTCCATATATTTTTCTAAGCACATATACACGCGAGTGTATATAAGCTTTTGAAAAGTAAAAGTGGACCAGACTATGTTCTAACCAGTTTTTTTTTTGCCACTTAGTAATATGTCACAGACATCTTTCTATGAAATAAATATATATCGCAATATTGTTCTTAACAGCATAAGATATTCTATTGACCATCATTAATAAAAAATAGTAAAATCCTATTGTCAGGTAATAAAATTATTTAATTGCTCTATTTTGTGAAATTATTATTATTATTATTATTATTATTATATATATTTACAATCTAGGGACATCCTTAATTATTTCTTTAGAGTAAAGTTCCTAGAAGTGTAAAGCGGGGAAAACTTTAAGGTCTTTTAATATAAATGAATCTTAATATATTTATTCTGTAGAAAAATCAGATAATAGTTTATTCATATCTACCATATAGGAGAGGATTCTCCACATTCTAGTTTACTCTAGACACTAAATTTTTCTTTAAAGTTCTGGAAAGTCAGCGACATTCCGTAATCTTTCGGGAAAGACCCACAATTGTAGATGTATGCCATTCAGAAAACTTTCTTTCCACGACGACTCCATCTGCGAACTCAGGACCAAAGGCTGCCCATACAGAAGCCAAATCAGACTCAAATTTAGATTTGTCTGTGTCTCAGAACATCCTGTCATTTCTGTCAGCCTCTGAACACACATCAAGCCAACAACTCTCTATTATGTGTGACCTAGGCCGGATTCATCGCTGACCTAGATAGCGCACCCGTCTGATCTCATTACCGCCCTTCCAACCATCTGGTCCTGGCTAAACAGGTTACCCTCTTGGTTGGAACCTTCATCACTCAACCAGCTTCCTTCTTGCCAGTTTCCCAGTGACAAAATATATAGATATGAAATATGTGTGTTTCATTCTATGTTGTTCTATACACACCCAAAGAGGGTATAGATATCTTACGCATAGTTTCACCCAACAGCCAAGTAGCTTACTTTTTAAACTTTGACAATCCTACAGAAACTATCACGGCTCCCCGAAAACCCCAAGAGAGAGTGGAAAGGAAAGAAGGGGAGAAGGAGTGGGTTCTCACAGTCCCGAGGACTTGGGCCTGAGGGTTTGCCTCTGCGTGTTATCTTGCTTATGTTAATATTTAAAATATTTGTGATGGGGGGTGGGGGCGGAATGCCAATTGTCTTCAAAACTGGGACTCTATTCTTGGCTAAAAGTGTTTTTCAAAGTCTCAGGGTTGAAGCAGATTGTTCTTCTAAACTCATGAGCTATTTTACCTGTAAAAATATGGCGCATGCACACTGTTTGCACATACACCTATGTGCACGGACACCTGGGGTCATTATGTCGAAGGCAGAACTAAGATACAGAGAGCTGGGTGCCTTACCACTTATGTTGGCCGTGGGACAGAAGGCTGTCTTCCTTTATAGCTGCTCATTTTCTCAGGTGATATTTTGGAATCTTCAAATCAGTCATACAAAAAAAAGAGACCTATTTTTAGAACCTTCTATCATTAATTATGTTGTTTCGGTCTGTATTCTTTTGACCAAGGCATGTATTTAATCAGGCAAAAGGTCCTTATGAGGGTCTACGATGTTATGTACCCCAGAAAAGTGTCAAGACGGAATCTCTAGTCTGGCTCTGTCGCCGACCCTCCCTCATGAAGGTGTCCCTTCACTCTGCACAGTCTGTTTATTCACCTGGATGTATTGCCCACGGAGCACTAACGCCCCTGCACTTATGGGCTCCTCACGGTAGGGCGGGGATGGTGTCCTGAGCAGGTGCTAACTGGCATTCCATGCCACCAGTCAGAGTGACACAGGGCTCCCTCTGGAAGTGAAGCAGGTGGAAACTGTGTGCAACCGTCACCCTAGGCACACAGGCAAGCGCTGGTAACCCAACCAATGCTGCTGTCCCACCAAAGGGTCCGATCTGGCACCTAACGCAATTTGTAGTCATATTGGTGCCTGTACTAAAAGGTTGTGCCATGCAAAATTTCAAAAATCCACACTATAGACACGAGAGTATAATGAAAACTCAGGCACTCAACCCTCAGCTCCAGCAATTTTAACTCTGTCCCTTGTTACTCACAGACGTCATGTCATTTCACCCACAAATAATTGCTAAAGACTTCTTAGAGATGTAACCAACATGCCATTCGCCAGCCTAACAAAATTAACAGTTATTCCTTAATATTAGATTAGTTCTCTTAAAGACATTTTTTTAGGGCTTTTTTTTTTCCAAGTCAGAATTTCAAATAAGGCTCATGCATTTCTTTTGATGGTTCCTATCTCTTAGGTTTTACAATTTTTTACTGTTTCCACTCCCTTCCCCCCCCTCTTTTCCATGCCATTGATCTGTTGAAGACTCTAGGTCATTCTTCATGTAGAATGTCCCACGTTCTGGATTGGGCAATAGCTTCTTTGTCGTGTTGCTTCATTGGCTCTTCGGTCCCCTGTATTTCCTGTAAACTGGTACGAGATCTAGAGGCTTGGTTAGATTCCGGATCAAATTTTTTTTTTAAGGCAAGGATGTGTCAGAGTAGGTGCTGTCACACAGGCGTCGGCACAGGCAGCATGTAGGTCTGGTTATCTCACTCACAGCGATCGGCCACTGGGCTCAGGGGTGTCAGCCATCTCCCCTAAGATTTTCAGCATCTAATGATTGTTCCCTAAATCTATTACTTCATGAAGGGTCACAACTAAAATGTTATCATTCCTTTGGTATTTTTAATAGTGGAAATTCTTATATAACGAAGAAATTTCCTCAGCAACTCTTTGGTTACCCCAAAATACAGTTTCACAGACGGAAAATGTTAAATAAAATGTTGACACTCTTTCTTTATTTACCAATTTTTGAAGTAATGAATTTAAGGCTTAGCAATCTGTAGGGGAGACCCATAATCTTTTCTTTTGTAAAGTATCATTTCGAACTCATGAATTTTTGTTTATTTGATGAGTTTCAATTTACTGTTTTGTTATTCTTTTTGTTGCTAAAATTTTCCCATCTTCTGCTGGTGGAAACCCTTTCAAGTCGATCCCGGTTCCCTTTGACGTGACTCCCTTAGCTTTTCAGTTTCACAGTTTCCTTTCTAGCATGAGATGACCCAACCCATTTTGTATATTTTCTTTTTTGTTCTTTTCTTTCTTTTTTTTTTTTTTAGGCAACGCAACCCTTGATCGACCTCACAGATTGCAAGGACCTTGTCAGCTTACAATCCCTTATTTTTTAAAAAAAAAATTTTTATGCCTACAGCACGTGGTCTTCCTAGGTGGTCTCCCATCCAGTGCTAACCAGGCCCAACTCTGCTTAGCTTCTGAGATCAGACGGGATCGGGCTTGTTCAGGGTGGCATGGCTGTAGACTACATTTTCTACCCACGCTTGGAATCAACCAATTATTTCTCTAAGTTGCTCCACTCTTGTGTTGGGAAATGGTCTTCAGAGACCCAAATCTGGCCGCTAGAGGTACGTATCACCGCCAGGCCTTGTCAATGCATAGAACTACAAATGAATGTGACATTGTCTTTGACCTCTTTCCTTGTCCCCGCTCTTAGGCCAGTGCCTAGGACACAGAGGATGCCCCGATGCGTGAAGGCCCTTTCAGCCATGAACTTCTGGCTTTCTTGACCCAGCTGCAACTCAGCAAGTAAAAATCCAGAGTGCTCTCCCGCTGGAGGCACAAGTCACTGCCCCGTCTCATTGATGTGGGACTGGGCCATGGGACCTGTTCTGGCCAGCGGAATGTCAGTGGATGTGAAATGAGCAGAGACTTTAATGTGTTTGCGTGGTTGGCTTGGGCTTTGGTGCCTTGCGCACTAACTACGAGGAAACCATGGCGTGGATAATCACTGCCCTTTCTGCCTGAGTCCCAAGACAAACGCAGGTGGAGCAGACCCAAACCCATGCCGCCATGTAGAGTCAATCCCAGCCTTCGCCACCTGGCTAGGAGTCTCTCGTGGGGTCTCTGAACCTACGGGGTGAAGGTAGACCCTCGGGTTTAGGACTTTCGGAGACTTCGGGGGCAGCGCCTGCGACACCCACCTTTCTCATGCTACCTTGGCTGCCTTTGGCAGTGTAATTCTGAAATCGCACCCCGAGGGTCTACCTTCACTCTGTAGGTAGAGAGAGATCCCATATGAGACTTCTAGTCAGGTCCTGGGCAAAGGGATCCCGAGAAACCAAGGCGTGAAGAAAGCAGAGAAACAGATGAAGGGCATCTGATAGGAAACAGAGGAATTTACCACAGTCGCCTCTGGCCTTGTGTGTGTTTCTGCTCCGTTCACGCAAGATCGTGGGTTGTTCCGTCCCAGGACTGGCTGTGCTGCAGCCTCCTTGGTGCTGCGAGGTGCCTGGTCTTGCCTTTTGCGGTGTGATTATCTCTTGCGTGCTCCTCTCGAGCTCCACTACGTGTCGAGATTCTGACCGTTTCCGAGGAGGCCAGAGACCTGACAGTGACTTCAAGAGGGAACGCTCAGCAGCGGGACTCAGGGTAACTTACATCCCGGGACCAGGAGCCTGCAAACGACTTGCTCGAGGTCCCCCTGCGATGAAGGGTCTGAGCTGGGACTCAAGCCCATGTCTCTGGACTCTCCCCACCCCCAAGGGGCACTTCAGAGAAACACTTTCTCCAGGGCCCAGTGACTCTCCCTCCCAAAAACGCAGTCCAGAAAGCCGGCTGCGTTTGCTTTGTTCGTGGTCAGTGTCCTGTGGGAAAGGGCCAGCCGGCTCTTCCGAGCGGGACGGAATTATTCGTGAGGCTTCCCTTTCCCCTCTCATTACTGAAGGCGTTTGTCCTGCCCAGTGGGGCCACCATGAGACACATTCCTTGGTGTTGTTACTGTTGTTGATGTTTATGGTTTTGCCTTTTTAAATTAAATGTTATATTTTCTTCAATTCCAGGAGTCATCTGTGTGCATTGTGAGAGTATTAGAGAAATAGAGGAAAGCTAAGGGAGTCACGTCTCCTGCCACCCTAAGTCACGGGGTCCCAGGAAACAGGTGCCTCCTGTGTCCCTCCGGGTCCCTGAGCCCGCTCTGCACCTGGAGCCTCATGACAGGCCCTGGGTCCAGCTACCTGGGAGGCGAGGCAGGAGTAAAGGCGATGTGATCGGGGAACTTGTCTCCCTGGCTCCCTCTCTGCAAGGTCACCTCTGCTGAAGGTCACTGCTCCCCTCCAGACCCAAGGGCTCAGCAAGACACTCCCCCCCCCCGCCAGGCTCTGGTCGGGGTCCCCAGTCTCCCTCCTTTTGGGGCAGGGGGTGACAGGGCCCCTGCCCACTACACTGCAGGTCATGCCCCGACCCCACTGTCGTCAACAGTCCCTCCCCAGCTCGTGCTGGTCTGAATGTGCCATCTGTTTTCTGTTGGGAACCCGGCTGATTCACTTTCTGAGTCACTGACATTTCGAGACCTTTCCGTTGAAGCTCCTGCTGCCACACATTTTCTGAGTTTTCCAAAGCGATGTATGAAATGGTGCCTGGAATAAACTTGGGAATTCCGGGCGGTGGGGCAGGGCGGGGGAGGCATTTAACACCCTGACTCTTCTGTGGTCCCCAGCGCCCCGCCCGGCCTTGCACCACCCTCCGCCTGGCCTGTGACCACGCGCTGTGCAGTGAGGGCTTCCACCGCTCCACACGCTTCCGAGCACCTCTGTCCTGCTCCCACGCCTACGGTACAATCACTGCTCAGGTCACCAGAATGACCTCCACCAGGTCCCAGCTGGAAAGGAAGTTGTAGGAGAGGAGGAAGGAGCCCGGCTTGTTGTCCCATGGCCTTCTCCCAGAATGCCTCCTCAGACGCCCACGCCATTCCCAGCTGAGTCCTGCGTTCTCCTCTTGTGTCTGCTTTGATGAGGCCTCTTCCATGAAGCCTTCTCTGAGCTCCTCACCTGACCGAGGGCCCTTCCTCATGGCTCTTATTGTAACGTCCTGTAACAGGATGTGAGGTCCATGGGGGCAGGAACTGTGTCCTGCTCGCCCTTTTATCTGGCACCTGCCGTTAACACCTGGTACGTGATTACCACTCCATAAACATGTTGAATACTGCACATTTAGGACCTCGTCCAGTATCAGGTTTTCCCACTGAGACCCATTTTGAAAGACTGTTTTCAGTTGGAAGAAACCTGGGTTTGCATCAGCCAGTCACCCCTTCCTTGAATCTTGTCCACATTAGAATCCACTTACCCGTCCCCACAAGCGCTGATGTGATGGTACTCTAGACAGGTCTGTTGGAGGTGGGGGAGCGGTATAGAACCAAAGGTGGACCTTTGTCAGAACTTTATGGGGTTCTTGACAGAGGAGGGTGCAGAGGAGTATGAAAGCAGAACCAAGGAGGTGGGGGCTGGGAGGGTGGGGAACCTTCTATTCCATTTTTTTCCCCCAATAGCCAAGCATATAAAAAAATGTCAGTGCTGCTGATCATAGGAAGATAAATTTCAGATGCCATTTTAGTCTTCTGGTGTCATTTCTGAACTTATCTTATTTAACTTTACCTTCGAATGAGAGGTCAGGAGAGTTTAATGCATTGATGGAATATTGAAAACCTCTCTTTGAAAGGAAAACATGAATGTCTCTCTTTGCACCCGAAACACCGGAAGGGTCTCCAAGAAACTAATGAAGTGATAACTTTTGAGGGTGGAGTGGAGGATTCAAGTAGACTGGGGTAAAAGTGGGAGCAAAACTTCTCAATTATACTTTCAATAACTTTTGACTTTTGAATCATAAGAATTTATAACCCATTAAAATAAAATTACATTAAAAAAAATCCTTTCCTGAGAAGAGCACTAACTTCAAACTTTTATTTCAACCCACTTAGGTGGCAAAAGAAGACCTCATTACCCATCTATTCTACCCTTGATACTTCTCAGTGGAAAAAGGATGAGACTTGTTTATAATAACAAAGCGTCAGTGTGCAAACAGCTTCGATGACTCCTGTTTGAACCACCATGTATGCATGTCTTCCAGGGCAATTATTAGAAAATTACGAGACACAAACACTGATCTGGTAAATCTAGAATCCTACACATCATAGAGAAGACCAGATAATCTACAACCAATGACACGGGTAACACAGTAGCAGCAGCCGATGAAGGAGAAAATACTTGCTTCCTCCTAAGGGTGGGCATTCTGGCTGTCTACAATCATGCGTGCCCGGCGGGGGCTTTGCAAGTCGCCACATGTACATGGATCACGGGATTCGGGGTAGAACACTGAGTAAAACTATTCTGGACACACACGTTTTGGTTCACGAATTCCAAATTCAGTCCTTTTTTAATGATTCCTTAATAAGTTGCCAGGAAGAAGCGATGAGTTCTCCGTAAGTGACAGTTGGAAGAGTGTGTGGTGTTCATGCAGAAGAGAAGAGAGGACTCATAAGTTTGGAAAGCAATTTGCAATCATCAGGGAGATTCTTGTGTCCCATCAGTGGCCTTTAAGCCTACTTTGAAAATGGGGGTTAGAATTACTGTACTGGCAAAAATTTGTAAAGCCGGTCTGCTCTGAGATGGCCAAAGTCTTAGAGAATTTGGATTCTGTGATGGAAAAGACCACTCATCCAAATCACGCTTTTCCCCTGTGGGAAGCAACCCTTCAAATGACAAAGGTCCTCCTGACGTATCAGGTTTGGCATCTGGGACAACTTTTCTAGAAAGAACATGTTAGGGGAGCTGCAAACACTTGGGGAACTCTTTCCACTCGGAGTTCTAAATGCTGATGAGTGCTGAGTCCCCCCACCCCTTCCCTATACTTTTAAGCACAGCAAGGCTTCCCCTGGCCAGAATGGTGATGCGTCTGAGGCGATGGCTTTAGATCCACTTGCTTCACCGCGCTCTGGTCCTCTCAATGCTCTTGTCCCAGGATCTTCCCAGTATCTGCCCTGTTTTGTCCTGTCTCTCAGGTCTAATTCCACACCATCCTTTGGATTCTTGGACCCTCCTGAGCTTCCCCAACTTTGACTGTCTCATGCTACCCTTTGCGATTGGACCCACTCCCTTCTTCTCCCTACACCTGTCCACTTTACATAACCACTCACCTTACCCACCTCCAATTTCATCTCCAGCTCCAGGGGACCAGAGGGGAGGTGGGATGCAGTAAAATGACATCCTCGAAGTTCTTGAATCCAACACCTCTACTCCTTAGCCTGCCATGGTAACCATCATGTCTACTTGGGAACAAGTCTATGTTCATCCATGTGGTTTGGAGCTGTACTTTCCAGGAACTGTGAATACATGTGATATACGGTTAGCAGTCAGCTGTTTAAATAACGAATTGTTTCCCTACCACTTGGTACACCATTGCCCCATCATCCTGACCACCCTTCCCTGGTACTCCCTGGACTTTTCACTAAACCTGCAACTTCAGGGGCAATGCCTGGCCAGCCAGGGCTGGGAGTGGGGGTAGGCCCTGGTTGTATACCCTGGCCAACATCCATTCTGATTGGTCGATATCTGAGCAATACTAGTTGTTACATATCTTAAATATCAACCTTGGGCAAGTGAGCTGGGGTCTTAGAGATTTCCAAATCAAAATATGAAAAAAAAAAAAAAACAAAAACAAAAAAGGAGTCAGACAGGTGACTTGTGCCAGGTGCTTCCAGCCAGCCGCTTCTTTCTTCAAAGGCAGGAAGGTTTGTTTGCAACAAGCACATGATTTTATAAACATCGCTCTTTGCCAAGTCCCCAGAGGCCCTTGAATGCTGGGTGCTAATAAAGCTCAAGTTATTATTAGGCATGTGGTCTATGTAGGTCACTGCCAAGTGCTAGCATGA
This sequence comes from Eonycteris spelaea, assembly GCA_003508835.1. Taxonomy (NCBI): domain Eukaryota; kingdom Metazoa; phylum Chordata; class Mammalia; order Chiroptera; family Pteropodidae; genus Eonycteris; species Eonycteris spelaea. The sequence goes on from PUFA01000224.1 coordinate 1,324,810, forward strand.
TGGAAAGCAAAGAAAAGCGAAGAAAAATCCCCAGACGGAACGTGCATGAGGAACGGCAACCCTTCCTCCAAACAGGGAACACGCCCGAGATCTTCTTTCTCTTCTGTCTCCCGGAGGACTTGGTTTTCCTCATCTGCAAAATGAGGGTCACTTGAATGGCCCCCTTTACCAGGGTCTTGGGATTTTTGACAAGAAACAGGCCTCTTTAGAAGAAAGTGGAAAAACCCACTGGGAGATAGTATTGAGAGAGTCAGCTTCATCCCGTCGCTTTGGAGTTTCGGTCGCTGTCACATTGTTGCTGTGTCTGGCTTTGTTTCACTTCGAAGCCCCAGAGATGTGAACGGCAGCAGGAAACAGCTCCAGAAATTCCAAGGTCTTGAGGGGAAGCAACAGCAGATGTGTGCGTCCGATTCCACTTGGACGCAGGCTTTTTTTTTTTTTTTTTCAGATGCTCACAGAAAGATGACCCTGTCAAACTTGCAACCATTCGAACCACATTTAGGATTGTTCCTTAGGGGGGACCTCTTCCTGAGCAAAGAGGAGGAACACACGCGTTTCCCCAGCATCCGGTGGGAGGTGGGGGTGACGTTCCCAAGGCTCTCCGAGCTGGAAGATGCCAACTGCAGGCCAGAGAGGCAGCCGGATGGCCTGGGGCTGGGGTCACGTGTCTGGGGGAGGGGTGGTAAGATTGGAGGTGTCTGGGAGTAAGATACTTCGAGGAAAGAAGGAAGAGGCAGGGTGGGCAAGAGCGGTGTATCTGCCTGCGTGGGAGGCGTCTCTGCCCCTGGCGGGTGGGAGCTACTGGGAGAAAGAGCAGGAAGACCCGAACTCAGGCCAAGCTGGAGGCAGGGGGAAGCAAGGTCTCGGGGTTTCCGGGACAGTGGAGCCCAGACGGACCCATGAGCATGCTCCTCTTTTCAAGAAAAACAAAAACCAAAAAACTCAGCTAATGAACGTTTCCTCCTGTTTCCAGAGCATTTGAGGCGAACCCTCACCTTTAGCCTCATTGATACAGTAAATAAGCACCGGCCGCACGTACTCAGTGCCAGGCACTCTTCCAGAACCTGAGGAGTTTTAACTCGATAGTCCCCACGAGGATCAGACAACGCACTAAGCCTCGCATTTGACAGCAAGGAACCTGAGGCACAGCAGGGTTAAGAGGGTTGCCCAAGGCGGGCAGAAGCCGGGACCGGACCCCAGGCAGCCTGGCTCCAAGCCTCTTCACTCTTGACTTGGCTTGATTTTTTTTTTTTAATAAACTGTATCTTTTAGAACAGTTTTAGATTTGCAGAAGAATTAAGCAGATAGTGAGTGTCCTGGAGAGTTCCAAAACATTCCATACCCAGTTCCCCCTAATCCAAGTGTCTTGCTTAATAAGGATGCCCACTGCCTACAACTAATGAGCTGATATCCATACTTCGTTATCAATGAAAGCCCGTGGTTCATCTGGATTGCCTTCGTTTTAGTGTCTTTTTCTGGGTTCCCACCCAAGATGCCACATTGCAGGTAGTCTTCACATCTTCTCGGGCTCCTCCTGGCTGTGGTGGTTTCTCTGGCTTCCCTTGTTTTTGATGACCTTGATGGTTTTGAGGGGTGCTGCTCAGGAGTTTGGAGAGGTGTCTGATGATTTTCCTCACGTTTAGACTGGCGCTCCACCCTTTCACTTTTGAGAGCAACAGTGAGCTCTTTCTTGCAAGGCAAACGTGCCCCTAACAAAGATATCTGTGAGTTCTGCCATGAAGCTGGCAGAATTCCACATTAGGTTGTTTGTTTGACTTGTTTGTTTGTTTACATATTTGTTTCCTTCCAGAAGAAAAAGGAGAGTCCTGTTTCGTAACCGTGCCAAGTCATTTGGTTCCAATTTGAAAAAGTCATCTTAACCCAGACTCCCCGGCCAGCATGGGGTCCTTGGGCTTGGCCGGTCTCCATATTTCAGGGGTGTAGCGTGTGCTCTGCCCCTTCGGCCCTCCAGCCTGGCCCGTTCATCCCTGTCACCACTCGGACTCTGGCTCAGAAACGTGCAAAGGCAGCACTGTCAGGGACACAGCCCTGTAGGGCTTTGTCCTTCCCACCCACTCGTCTGTCATCCAGTTCTACTTGCCTCCTTCAGCCAAGGATTCTCGTGCCTTTGTCATTCCTCGCTTCACCAAAAGCCACAGCCCCCGTCACGTGCATGGCCGGCTGCCTCCCAGCTCCCAGCCCTGGGCTCTGTCTCTGCGACGCTCCCTCTCCGCTGTCCCTGTGGGGGCATCACCTCCGTTAGCCCTGGGAGTGCACATCTGTCGGCACTGCCTGCACCCTGCCTTCCCCAGATGCTGTCTTGGTGGTGGACCCACTATCCGGGTGGCAGACCGTACCACAAAGGCGTCCGTAAGCCCAGGCCCGAGGACACGTTCATTCGATCTTCCCACAGAGAATGCTGATCGTCAAGATGTTTACCCACGAGAGAAGCGCTTGAGATATGGTCTTGAGATGATAAAAATACACACAACCTTTGAAAACCATGGCAACACAAGAGGCAGGAATGCTGCACATTACAGTGTGTGTAAATATGGCTTCAGGCTGCAGGTTGGGAGAGAAAGTTTATCAGGAAAACAACACGTGGGAATAGAGTCGACCTTCCTTCTCACCTACTTCATGCTCCAGCTCAGAGCCGCACCGAGTTTTAAGCCTAACCCCTAGCAAATGTTTGTTGGTGTGTATGGATGAAGGAAGGCAGAGAAGGTGTTTCCCTGACCCTCCTCTCCTGCAGCGCGGACAGTCAGGCAGCCAACAGCTTCATGGCTCGTGATACCTTCCCAGACTTCCCCGTGCTAGGTTGAATCACTGGCCTCAATTCTTCACCTTGTCTGCACCCACACCCTTTGCCATGTGACTTTGCAGATCCTCCCACAGTCTGGGGAGGAAAACACTGCCCTGCCCCTTGACTTTGGGCTTGGCCGGGGGATATTTGCAGATGTGACACATGCAGTGGTTTGAAATGTGCTGTGGGATTGGGTGTGTCCCCTTGTGCCTCCACCATTGCCATGAGAAGAACGTGCCCCAACTAGCTTGCTGGTTTCAGGAGGATGAGAGGCCCGTGAAACGGACCTGGACCAAACGGCAGCCTGGAGTCTAACCCAGCCGATTCCAGCCACGATCAGCCAAACCTCAGCTGACCTGCGATGCACGAACGAGAAACGAAGCTCCGGGGTGTGCTATGAGCTTTCCTGTTATTTGACGCCAAGCAGTAGCTGATGGGTGTACAGCTCCACCTTCCAATCCCTCTTGGGAACTTTTGCAGGAGGAAGCTTTCTGGGAAAAGGAGACTTTGCATCAAAGCCTGTCCCAGGAGACCATTCCTTACTTATGTGAGCCTTGCTAGTGATATCACAGCCGCTGTGACTCAGCTCTCCCAGGAAGCATTAATGTATTAGTAATACTAGTAATTAGCATTCACCTGGGGTTTTATAAGAGGAGGTAGCTGCGACATACAACTGTCTTATGAGGTGTCTAGGCCAGGATTATCATGTTCATTTTGCAAAGAGAAAATAAAACCCCTAGACAAGGTGGATGACTCACCAGGACTGAACCAGGAGGCAGCTGTCTAAAGGAAGAAAGAGATTAGGAGTTCCTTACACCCAGGGAGAAGCCACGTGCATGTGGGCACACGTGCGTATGTGTGTGCGTGTGTTTTAATTTTTTATAAAAGGGATACATGCCAATTGTAGAAAAATAGGAAAATGCAGAAAGAAAAAACAAGTTTCCATTCTACCCAATAGTATTCTGATTTATTTCTCTTTGCTACTTAGAATGCATGTATATTTTTTATATATTTTTATGCTAGAATTACACTGTATATATGAGCACTTCCCATGGCATTTAAAATTCTTAAAAGATATACTTTTTAATGTATGGTATTATGTTCTTTGGGCTTATTCTAATTTGTTTAAGCAGCTTGTTTGTTTCTTTCTTCTTTCTTTCTTTCTTTTTTCTTTCTTTCTTTCTTCTTTTTTGCCATTAAAAACAAGTTTTGGTGGACATCTTTGTCGTACAGGAGATAATTTATGTATTGGCGTATGGCACATGGTATGAGCTTATTAAAAGGTAGCTAGTTAGTATAATCTCTGTCTAAATCCCTGATGATTTCCTTAGAGTAAACTTCTATATGAAATTCTGGGCTAATGAGTTTTAACTTTTAAGTGGTTTTCGCTACATATTGTCAGATCGCTTTCTGGAAAGGATCTTCCAGTTTCTATTACTGATGGTAGCATCGCAAGTGCCCACTCACAGCCTCCTCACCAGCACTAAGTATTTTCTTTAAAACAAAACATTGCTAATTTGGTAGATGAAATATAGTAGACCATGGTCGCATTTTTTTATTCTTAGTGAGGCTAAATATTCCTGCATGATTATTAACCATCGGTAGTAACAGGACGACTCAGGGTGGGGCACTGGGGTCTGAGCCTGGCGTAATAAATAGTGCTGAATGAGTAAATGATCAAAGGTGGGCCGCGCTGTGGGTGTGAGCGGAATTGCTAAGGCGTGCAGTCGTTGAGGTGTTGACTGCATGGACAAGGATTTATTCCTAGTCCTTTCTTGCTCAATTGAAAAGACTTCAAGTGGACAAAATTCTGGGCTTGATGTGAGGTTTGGGAGTGTCTATCAGGGGATAGTGCTGAGACGAGGGTGCTGGGCTCAGTCAACTTGAGGAGCTGAGAATGCAGCCCCCGGTCCGCAACCCGGGGGAGGGGCTGCCAGCGGGGCCCTCACTCCTTCAGTCTCCCTTCACCTCCCCCACCCTCCAACACACACTCCTGTGTCCTGCAGAGGCCGGGGGGTGTATCTGGACTCCACGGACAGTCCTGCTCCCAGAACGAAGGCAGGGATGTGAATGTCAGCTTTCCTATCTGACTGTGTCATGATTTGATGCAGACCTTAGACTGACTGGCCGAACTGGATAAACCCCGGCCACACTCCAAGTTTCTGTTCCTCCAGGCCTGCTGAGACCTCCCCCTTCCTCCCCTGTTTGAGGAGCCTCACCCCAAAGCAGGGCTCTCTTACCACACTTATTACCCTGCACTATGGTTTTTCCATTCACAAATCATATGCCCTTCCTTGAGGGTACAAATAGGGTTTTCTTATCTTTGTATCTTCAGCAGCTAAGAATGTGAGAATGAATGAATGAATAAGTGAATGAAGGAAGGAAGGAAGGAAGGATCCAGAGTGCACTGAGAATAAACTAGATCCTTGGAAACTGGTTAGGAGAAATAGCCAGAGTTCCTTCTTTATTAATTTGATTCATAATGGAGTTTTCTCAGATGAAGTTATCACTTGGGCATCAGGCTCTATGGTTGGTTGGGTTTGGGGCAGAGACTGCATCACACGTCCCTGTGCCCTGAAGGTTTCTGTTTCTACACGAGAGCTAGGTCTCAGCAAAAGGTGTGTTTTGGGGTTTTTTTGTTTTTTTTGTTTTTGGTTTTTTGATTTTTTTTTGCCATCTGCCCAGTTTTCTTCTAAACCGAAGGTTCTCAAACTTTACTGAGTGTCAGAATTGTCTGGAGTGCACATGAAAACACAGAAAGCTGGCCTGCACCCCCAGAGTTTCCGATTTTACATTTCTACAAGTTCTCACTTGATGTTGACGCTGTTGGTCCAGGGACCATACTTGGAGAACCGCTGGTCTCAATGTTTTCATCTGGTCCCTGCACAGGCTGCCAGATGGACCTTCTGCAAGCCCAAGGAGCTGGGGGTATAAAATGTCCAGCCCTCCGGCCAGGGCCCAGCACGTGTCATCCTCACATAAGCTTGGACTGTCTTCTCTCTGCAGTCTGCATAGGCAAACCTGACCGTCCCAGCCTGCGTTAAAAGGTCACTAGGCCGTAAAGATTACTGCTGCAGGGTCTGAAAGTTTACCATGGTCCTTACTAACTGTTTTGTCTTGTTTTGTTTTGTTTTTGGAGAAGCATACGAGGCTTCGGGGAAGAGAATTTTACATCCTGGGAAAACCCCAGGCTCCAGGAGCCAACCTTTGTACAGGAGACAACAGCCAGGTGCCACACCTGCCGTTTTCCAGAGGCCAAAGCTCCGCGAGGAGGACACTGGCCGTCACCTGGGAGGGTCCTCTCCGTGCCACCCAGCCTGCTCCTGAGCCCACCACCTCTGTCTTGATCTTTATGGAAGAAGGTGAGAACGTGGGTCCAGGTCTGCTTCCCGGCAGCTTCCTCACCCCCGTGGACCAAGCCTGCCTGGTGCTCAGGCCTCGCGCGCCCGCTCTCCAGCCTGTCGGCCCTGCTCTGACACGCTGGCCGCCCTGCCACCCCTTAAACACCAAGTTTGTCCCCATCTTGGGGCTCCTCAGTCTTTCCGCCTGCACATCGGGGGCCCCAGAGGACAGGAGACTGTCTGTTTGGGCCTGGGTTCCAGAAAACGCTTCCTGTCTCACTCCACAAAGCGGCCCCACTTACCACTGGTTCCTGCCGGCCCTATCTTCACTCAGAGCACTGTCACCATCTGTTGCCACCTCCAGAATGTAAACCCCACAAAGGCTGGAACCTTGTCTGCCTTCCCTAGGTGCGTCCCAAGCCCACGGAACGTGGCCGGTCCATCGTCCACGTGTGATAAAGATTTATGGAACAAACACATAGCTTCTCCCAGGTCCGCTGTGGAAGGCAGAGACTAGAATCCTGAACCAAGCTACCCCAGACCTTGGCTCTGAAATCCAGACTTCCTGGTTCCGGGTTTACTCTCTAACAGATCTTTTAGATGGGAGGAGCTGGGGCCACAAAAGAAGCTACTGCCACCACCCTTGTCGCTCCGGACAGGCCCCTCGACCCGTGCTGTCCCGACCTGCCTCACCTGCCAAAGGGCTGGATGACAGTTGTCTTGCCCCGAAGACTGTGTCAAGGCTCCAATGCAGTGACCGCTGAGCAAATGCTGTGAGGAGACAAAGGTGCTGACAAATTCGAGGCCTGGGGGGACGGTTATATCCTCTATGGCCTTAAAAACACGCATGTGGCCTTTAATTTTAGATGCACTTTTCCTTCTCATAGTTTGACTTCTTTACACGCTTGAAGCAAGCCCACCACAGCCTAAAATCTACGGAGTTACATCCGAGAAAGGAACCCTGGGACCCGAGGCCCTGCTAAGGGACAGGCTAACGCGGTTATTTCTCCACTTTCCTGCCCATCAACACGCTTGTCCACTGTCCTCTCGAGACAGGCTGGGCTTTCTACTTAGCCTGAGAGAACTAAAGTGTGAGTTAAAGAACAGTTTGGGGGGGGTCCAGATTCCTAGCCCCGGGAACAGTTCAGGGAGGATCTTAAAAAGCGATTTTAGTTGACGTCGGGTAAGTGGCCCGCTTGAAGAGATCCGAGCCTCCCACAGGGCCAAAACGGAGTCCTCTGTGGTTGTGTGGTTTTCCGTTTCTCACCTGGGCAGGAAATGGAAGGGGTAAAGATTTTTCCGGGGAAGCCCAGGGGGGTAGATTTGCCCAATAACTCTGGCAAATGAAAATACAGAATGCCCAGTCAATTTAAGTTTCAGATAAGCAACAAATAATGTTTTCGTATAAGTACATCCCCTGAGATATCGGGATATACTTACACTAAAACACTGTTCATCATCTGTGTGCCCTCTGTATTACCTGGCACCCTACCTGGAGGGCCTGTTCTGATTTTGGGCCTTTGGTCCTGGGAATGAATGAAGGTACGGGGGACTGCTTGCACTTTTTGAACACTTTGCCTCACCTAGGAGGAACGTTTCACTCTTACACTCCACTCACCCCCATCCATTGCCCTTCCCCCTGGCCCTGGTCTGTGGGCCACGGGCAATAATAGAGGGATGTGACCTTCAGTAACCCATCCACCTGGGCTGCAGCTGAACTGCCACCCACGCAGCCATCCTCCTTGGAATAGGGCAGGGCACTTACCAAAGCGCAGATGCCAGGAAACGCTCAGGCCCGAAGACAAACCTGGACGGAAATGTTTTATAGCTGCCGGGAGCATTTGATTCTGAGATCAAGGGCCTGGGAGACCCAGAACTCGCCCCCAGAGAGAGCAAAACTCCCGTGTCAGCTTATTTATTTTAGCATCACTAAATGCCACTTGAATTACTAATAATACCTTGCACTCACGTTGTACTTTTCATCTAGGAATCTCTCGGTGCCATTTTAACGTTAAGCAGCACAGGCCTGTCAGCCCTGGATGACGTAATTATACAGCGAGCTTCTTCGAGGTAGAACAAGCCGGCCTTCATGGAGCAGACCTGGACGGAAGCCAGGAATACCTGGGTCCGAGCCTGCGCGGGGGGACACCCATTTGGGTACATGTTCCCCACCCCATCCTATTATATTGTTAGCCCCTCAAACACAAGCTTGGTACTGCTTTCTTTTGTTATGTGTTGTTTTTTTTAATCCCCAGCATTTAGCACAATGACGGGAACATAGCAAGTTCTCAGTACATGTTTGCTGAAGCAGTGCATGAGTGATGAATAAGTGAACTGGAAGTAACCTTTGGGTTCCTTCCTTTGCTGTATTTTCTTGTGGATGGGGGCGGAGGGTGTAGCAGTCACCGTCAGCTTTGGCTGCATGTCCTATATGTCCTGCCTACCCTGCAACCCTTTACCGATGACTGAGGGGTGCAGGCCTAGAAACTCCCCAACTCCCTCTCCCCTTAAGGGACACCCGGATGTCACCTATGCCATGCCCCTGAAGGACTGTGCCAACATTCCCCTCCATGGGGACCTGGTTTGTCATCATACCCTTGTTTGCTCTCCTTCCCTCCCCAGTCCTGTTTCCCTACCCTACAGAACACTTAGGATACCGGGGACACCTCCCAATGAGTCACATTCACTAGAATCTTCTCTCAGGGTCTGCTTTTGGGGAAACTAGATTGAAACCAGAACATTTCAATTTCTCGACCATGATTCACTTTTCCCAACGATGCTGACTCTTTTTCCTGCACCGGGAAGGACCCGCTGACAGAAAACAACAATAACAACAACCAATCTTACTATTGGATGAGAAGCAATAGAAGATGAAGAATAGTCAGAACTGTTTATATCCCTCGGGGCTGGAATATGGAATTCCAGCTGGGAATTTTCTTGAGCAAAAACAGCACAACTAGGGATCACTACAAAGTAAGCGTCAGGTTCTTACGTACACAAGCGTAGTCCCTTCTCCTAGGCTCCTCACCTGGGGGCTGTATCCAGACAGGAGCTGGGAGTCAAGACCAGTGGTCACTAACTGACCTAGGCAGTGCCCTGCAATGGGAAGTCAGGCAGGCCCTAGATCAAGGTTATTTATTTATTTATTTATTTATTTATTTGCCTCCCCGCATTAGATCAAAGGGGCCTAGTAGGAAAATGGTGGGGTAAAGGGTTGAGTCATTGTGATGAGTCAGTGACCAAGTTCCTCAAAAAGAGTCACTTCTGAATTCCCTTAAGCTTTCTGGTCCCAGGACTTCCCTCTTGTAGAGATCAAGTTCAGCTGTCGGGAGGGGCTTGTCCCTCTTTCCATCCAGGGGTTTCAGGCAGGCAAGATGGATCGGCATTGAATAATTTTCCTGACTGTGCTATAAGGACAATCAATGGCAGGGTTAGGCGTCTCTGGGCTCTCTGAGATTTTATTGGTTTGTTATATTTTAAAGGGCTCTGGTGATACTGTGGTAACCTACTTCGGAGGAAAACATTATTAACACTGGTTTAATACTTAACTTTCTAGGGTATTTGTGGATGACACAGTCATACATCTGCCTTTTTATAGTGCTTCGCAGCAGAGCACAAGACCTTCTGGCTGACACCTCATAGATCATCAAAATTTAGACCTTTAGGCAAGCAGAAGGAAGTAGGGCGGGGGTGGGGTGGGGTGGGGACAGCAACTGGCAATGACTGGAATGGTTTCCAAGTTAACTTTCCTTTAGAGAGAGACCATTTCCATTAAGGAGCAAATTATTCTTAACATCGAGACATCATTGTTTCCATGGCAACACACAACAACTTGAAAAGAATGGTCCTCGGTGGCCACACAGCCAAGCAATGCTTCTTCCCTGATTGGTGGCTGGTGGGGATTAACTCAGAGATGGGGGTCAGCCAGCCAGGGGTCAACCTCCAACTGCTTGGCATGCAACACCCCAGCTCTCCTGTGGCAAAGCCAGAATAAATCTGGAAATCAACGAGCCAGGATGTAAGCAGGTTCTCCATCTTTTAGAAACATAAACTGTATCATCATTGTGTCAGAATCAGCTGGAGACTTAAAAAATGATATTAACAGAAAACTGTGAACAAAAGAAGAAAAAGCTGATTATTATTATTATTATTATTATTATTATTATTATTATTATTATTTTACCAAACTTCCCTTCAAGGTCTAGCATTGTCTGATATTTCTGGGTCTCTCTGGCTTGTGTGTAAAAACACTAGCGAGAGACCATAATTATATGGTTTTATAAGCTCTTAGACCCAGGACTCCCGTCTCCCCTTCTTTTCTCACTCAAATTAGCCAAATGTGACAACCAGGAGTGAGTTTTCTACTGTTCTTTAGCATGGATCTCGTCACTCGACTCGATCTGAGCCACAAAACCTACTTTGTAACGACGGGTCTTGACCTTTGTGTTCAGAAGGAGCAACAGTTATTGTCCCTAAGCCCTGGGACCAGTAGCATGTTTGAGGACAAGAAAGAGAACTGAGAAAGTGGAAAATTCCCTGAGAAGTAGTGGGTCAGGGGAATTCTCGCTTGCCAGTTTGGGGAATTCTCGCTTGAGACGACAGAAAACCTTGCATCTTCCCCCCACCCCCATCCCGACAGAGTGGCTGCATTCTGCTCTGGGCTGTCAGGAGTCCACTGTGTCATATGAAATGCAACACCCATCCTTCTCCTGGCATCCTCCTCCCCGTCTGCTTTTGTCGACAGTGTGACATTAACGCCACCACACGACACCTGCATCGTGCATCGATTACATGCCTGTGATCACCGAGCAATATGTCCAGAGAGAAATAGAGCATTTTAACCGAAGAAAAGGAAACAGGAAAGAGAGCTCTGCCTCCTGCTGTTACTGGTCAATAAGATGCCCCTCAAGGCGCCGAGCAACAAAGCAGACAGAGAAAGCCTTCTGCATTCCGGGAAAATGAAAAAAAAAAAAACAAAAAAAAATCCATGCAGAGAAGTGGCAAGTGCCACCCACCATCAGCATGATGGAGACAGTTGCTTTCAGCCACGGCTTCCCTTCACGGATGTCCTTTCTTCAAGTCCAGGCATCCCATTTTGTTTCTAATTCCTAAATCATGAAAAATTGAGGTTCGTGTCTGCAGGAATGTATACGGAAAAAATAAAGACCCCTCAGCCTGTGTGTGAATACACCGTGCTGCAGCAAGCTTTGTGGCAGGCGGGACTGGGGGTTTCTGTACGTAACTGTCACACTGAGAGACGGGAGAAGCAGCCCCACCTGACATAACAGAGAGCCCACACTACTTCAGAGCAAAGACAACTCGTTTTGCTGGTCATAAAGGTGGCTGAACAGGACCAGATTGTTTGGTGACCGATGAACCATTGAGGGCCGATGTGAATCCACTGGCCATTGCGCCCGCCCCTTCATCTCCTGGGGACCTCGGGCAAAGCGTCGGTCTCATCTTGCACCTCCCTCCTCCGTGTGCTCCCCAAGCCCCCCACTCCCTCCTGTGACCTTCCTGCCCTCTCCTACCTACCCCGGCACGAGTGGGGGGTTGCCGCTTTCCTCTGTCCTGGCCGTCCTTCCTGCTGACGTGTGCGGGCCGCTGTCCCGGATGCGAAGGGCTTTCCTTTGACCCGGTCAGCCTGCACAGCTACGCCCTTCCAGGCAGCGGGCGGGGACCGCTTTTGAGTCACACTGAGAAAGACAAGATGTGGGCTTGGTGAAGGGACACGGTTTCTAAGAACGTGGCCTGCAGGCAGAGCTGGGTGGTGTGTGTGAGTGCACACACGCGGACACACGCCAAGCTAGGTTTCCGTGCAAAACTCCCCCACTCCTGAGTCTGGCAGCTTCCGGGAGGAGGGGCCTTGCTCGGACCCTCAGCTGCCCTCCACCACCATTTGGACCCCACAGACTCCAAGGCCTCCTGGTGTGGGCTTGAGCAAAGGTACCATTTTAAAGTTACGGGTTCCCGCTTGCAGGGAAAGACACCCCAATCTGTACAGACCCGAATAGACACACAAGGAGAAGCAGAAACATGTGCCTTCTCCCCGCTAAGTCTTCCCTTGATTTATCCTGAGGTGCAGTTTAGCCCAGTGGTCAGGGCCATGGACTGGAGGGCCAGACTGCTCGAGCCAGGCACAGATCTCAGCTCTGCCACTGGCACGTTCTATGACCCTCGGCAAGCCATTCACCCTCCTACTGCCTCAAGTTGTGTACCTGAAAAATGGGGTAATAAGTTCTCCGCTGTCTGGGGTTGTCAGGCAGCTTCCATGAGTTAATAACACACATGGAGCGTTTGAACCAGTGCCGGTCGCTGTAGGCGCTCCAAGCGTTCGCTCCCAGCTCCCCCCAGCTGAGCGAGCGGGGCCAGCGTCGTGGCTGTGATGCCTTTGCAGCTAGCTGCACTGGGCCACACGCTCAGAAGAGCTTGGCATTGAGGGCGACGCTCCGCTGCCACCATCTCGATCAATTTCACCCTCGAACTTGTATTTTTTAAGGGAGGTCGGTGGGACAAAGGAGCACGCATTTGAGCAGACACGCGTGAGCAACACGTCCGCCATTCCTCGCAGCCCCGTCTCCTAGAGCATTTGCGCAGAATTCCAGTGGACGCACCACGCACGAGGGTTCAGCGGGACCCACAGCGAGTGCACGGGAAGCGTGTTGCCTGCGTGACTGGCTCAGCAGGAGAGGGCGGGAGGGGGCACCGCCGACAGCCCGGAGAGGCCCCGCCTCTGTGCAAGCACAACTTGCTGCGCACGCAGAAAGAAGACGTGATGTTCTACGAAAGACCAAGAGACCCTAGACTCCCTACGTCACTTCCCTGCACCATCCGATCGCTTACGCTGGAAGTGACGATGGAAAGAAAGGGCGACCGTAACTTATTTTCCTTTCAGTCCTTCTTGACGGGGCCGGAAGGTGACGGGAGAGAGTGTGGGTAGCACGTGTGTATCAAGAAGTGAAATCAGAACGGTTTGAGGCAGCATTCCCATTGTTCCCGTAGGGACGTACAGGCGTGACAAGTTACCAACTATGAATTGTGTCGGTTGGTGACTCCACATCGGAGTTAAAAGCTTTTACATGTGCATTTAAAACTGTCGTTGAGTAACGTAAAGATGAATAGTAAATGCTTGCTAACAATAGCTCATCGTTCTATTATTTGTTTGCTTTTACGGAGAATAGCATTACGCAGCAAATACGAAACACCATAACAAGTCAGAAAGAGACCGCGGAAGAAAGGGAAAAGCCTTTTATTTACATCCCTTTATTGACATCATTTCCTGCTTGTTCAGCAAGGGATCCCACCTTTGTGTTCTGTACTGGGCCTTGTGAATTGCGGGGGCAGGCCACGCCCACAAGCCCTCCTCCGCTTCTCAGGAACCCAGGGGAAGGGGGCTGCTGAGGTATTTCAGCTGGGTCTGCCTTTCCAGGCACACGTAATTCCCCCGGAGAGTCCTCTGAGGCTCCAACCTGTGAATAGTATTGTCACCAGCTGAGAGAATGGTATGGTATCCACCCACCGCCTAACCCGCCCCCCGCCCCCACCCCCGCTGTCCAGTGTTTGCCTGATGTCAGGCCTGAAAAGCAGTTCTAGCCAGATGAAAGAAAGACAATATCGAAGACCTACTCTGGGCGGGTGGCTCTGCCAACCGGACTCAGGCCCCAGGACCAGCCTGCATGGCAGAAGCGGAGCAGAGTTGTCATTTCTTTTCCTGGGATCCAAATCAGACAAGTCTCCTGTTTGGCTTACCAGGCAATAAGTGGATAACACCAGTGAATGTCAGTGCAAATTACAGCTCTAGCCTCCTGTCGTCAGCTTTGTGCTGCCTCTTGTCACTTTAATGCAAAGAGACAGCATGAAGCTGATAACAAGCCAGAGGGTGGGGGATAGGAGGGGCTGGCTGTGTCGGGGGATAGGAAACATGCATGTTGGAGAGACTGACTCAAGACAGTAAAAAGTGACAGCAATGATTTCCTCAATCGCTGTGTTGAAAAGGGGACTTTTAAGGGTGTTAGATGCCTGGACACTGCTTCTTAGACACTCACAAAAGTGAGCAGCTACCTCATTCATTCATTCACCACCCACATCCACATCACTCCCATCTATCCATCCAGCCACACACTTATCCACCAGCCATCCACCCACCCACCTACTCATTCATCCATCATCCACCCACCCATCCATCCACGCATCCATTCATCCATCCATCCACCCATACATCCATCCACCCATCCATTCACCCATCCATCCACCCATCCATCCATCCATGCCATCATTCATCCTCTCTGTTACTGAGGGCTGGATTGGGCTTATCAGTACACTGGAATTCTGAGGGACACATGGTTCCCCTCACTGCTCGCAGCCGCTTTCCCAAGGTTGTTTCTAAGAAGTTTGGACAACTCTTGGGAGGAAACATCTTTCTTCCTGGCAAAAATTTAAAAAAAAAAAAAAAAAAGCATTAAGGGCCTTTCAATTTTGTCTAAAACAGCCAGCGACTGCTCAAAAGCGTCAGTTCTACTCAGTCAGGTGGCATTTTCTAAGCTGGCGGGTTACGGTTTCAGAGGCCATGCAGACGAGAATAAGGGCTCCCTCCCGGCCGGCTGAAGAAAGAGGAAGCCTTGCATTTTGCCTGCCGGGATTTGAGTGTGTCCGTCTGTCTGGAAGCCTGCAAGGGTCAGCTCACATTAACATGCAGTCTCGCTGCATCTCCACCCACACTCCACGCTGAGGAACGGCTGCAGCCAAAACAAGAAGCCAGGCCTCGCCGTGGCTGTGCTGGCTAGTCAGTATCTGCGCGATTAGAAGAAGCACTAAGAAAGTCATTGTATGGGACACACATCTCGTATCTCTTCTTAGGTTGGTCAGTAACCTTGTTCTCTCTCGGCCGGCGCCCCGCTAGCTGCTCCTAGATGCCATCTACTTTTGGACTTTGATAAAATTTCCCACCTTGGGGTGTGGGATCTGGCTTCCTGGGAAGTCATCAGGGACTGGATAATTAAGGGTGATAACTCCACATGGGGTAACTATTGACTGAGAAGATAGAAAGTAGAAGCAGGGCAGACAAATTCCTCCACCTTCTGTTCTCCCATGAATGACCCTGGATCATGATTCCTTCCCCAGCCTTCACAGAGAAGCCCTTGCTAAGTGAACCTGGTGTCCCCTCACTGCTCACGGTGAGATAGTAACGTGTTGCATTGCCTCCCATGACTTCTTGTCTCACTTTCTTTACATTCCTCACCTCCATGCCCTGGCCTTGTGCCTTCTAACTAAGTTATTAGAACCTGAATTCTGTCTCATCTGCTTTCTGTAGGACCTGGACCAAGGCAGCAAATAATATTTATTCAGCACCTGCTATGTGCCCACAGGTGCTTCGAATACATTCAAAACTGGCTATGGAGACTTGGAAAAGTCATTCAGAAGAGCAGAAAATGTGTCCCAAGGTCACCAGAAAGTCAAAAGCATAGTGGGAGTGACATTGTTGAAACTGGAGTGAAAAAGAGCTAGTGAGAAAAAGGAGGAAAAAAGGGAGGATAGGGTGGCCTTCGGTCTCCTCGGACCAAATGAAGAAAAGAGGGGCTTCTGTGTTTCTTTGGTCCAGATTACAGGCCTCCACTTGGTCCCCCAATTAGGGAAGATTTGTGTTTTGGAGATTTAGCTTATGCAGTGATTTAGTGTTTGCTTCATAGCAGAAGTAATTACAGAGTGAAGGAAGGACAGCTTTCGCTACCAGTGTACTTGTTATCTATTGCTACATAACAAATTACTCCAAAACTTCGTGATTTGAGACATCAATAAACAATGATTATCTCTCACAGTGCCATGGGTCAAGAATTCAGGAGTAGTTTGGCTGGGTGGACGTGGTTCGGGTCTCTCATGACGTTAAGGTCAGATGTTGGCTGGGGCTGCGTCAACTGAAGGTCTGATTGGAGGATCCAGTGACAGATGGCAGGAGGCCCGAGTTACTCTGCATGAGGACATCTCCCCAGGGCTCCGTGAGTGTTCTCATGACATGGTGACTGGTGTCCCTGAGAGCAAGCAATTCAGGAGATCAAAGCAGAAGCCATGATGCCCTTTGTGACTTAGCTTCAAGAAGTCACACGCTGTTCTCTGCATCCTTCTCTACTGGTCATACGGAAAGCCCAGGCCCAGTGGCAGGCAGAGGGTCTAGCAGGGTGTGGGTACCAGGAGGCAAGGATCTTGGGGGGAAGAGGAGCATTCTGGGGGACTGGACCACAACAGGATCCTGGAACGTCAGAGCTGGGAGTTCTTAGAGGTCATCTGTTTCAACAACCCCATCTAGCAGCTGAGAAACTGAATTCAGGACTCAACAGTGCCTGCAGGAAGCACATTTTATGAGGCCATGGGACAATCATAGCCCATTGTCAACCAGTGTCACTACGCTGATGAAGGCAGTCAGAGGGGATGCTTTAAACAAGAGCTGCCGAATGAATCCATCGCAGAGCCGATTACAGGAGTTCATTCAAAACGCATTTATTGCGGGCTCACTTCATGCTCGGCACTGTTCCGGGCACTGGCATAGGAGAGGGCGAAACCGTGCGCCTGCTCATGGACCGCACAGTGTACCGGCGGAGACAGACGTGCACCGCAGAGTCCCACAGGTGATGGAAATAGTGCGACTGACGACGGCACGTACTTTGAAAAGGAGGTCGAAGCACTGTGAGAACACAGACTGCTGTGTTTGTCCCAGTCAGGAAGGCTTCTCCGTGGGAGCGATGATTCAATTACCACCTGTCAGCCTGAAAGCAAGTTCCACTATCATCCACGAGATGATGAGTTTTGGTCATGATTTATATGTCTTTCTGATATTGTATTTTCCACCTGCAGAAGCTCCATTTGGGTCTTTGTCTTGTGTTTTGTTTTCTATTTCTCTTTAACATCCTCGACTCTCGTTAAGCTTTATAGTAGCTATTTTAATATCCTTGCCCGCTGGTTCCATCATTGCTGCCATTTCTGGGTTCTTTTCTACTTTTTCCTCCTGGTTACAAATCATATTGTCCTGGTGTTTTGCATACCTTGTAATTTTCCTTGGATGCCAGGTAATGGAAATTTTACAGTGTTGGTATTGGGTTTTGTTTTATTCCTTGAAAGAGTGTTGGACTTTATTCTGGCACACAGTTTAAACATTGTGGAAAGAGCCTGATCTTTTCAGGGCTTGCTTTTAAACTTTGTTATGGCAACAACCTTTAGCCCGGTACTAATTTACTGCTAGTATTAAGGCCATAGCTTTCTGAGAACACTGCCCATGTATTACAAGGTCTCTCCTCTGGCTGGCAAGAATACCAAGTACTTCTAGCCCTGCAAGCACGCCAGAATTTTCCATTTCCTCCAGAATTCTTCTCCCTGCCTCGAGGAATTACTTCACATCAGAGATAAAAAATAATAATAATTTTTTTTTGAGGTTTTTATCGGACAATCTCTGGAGTTTTCTGTGTGTAGAACTCCTTCCGTCTGGCATTCCGACCGGCAAAGTTGAGCTACCCTGACGTGGCAGAACTCTGAACTCTGTCTCAACTGTAAGATCGCTTTCCAGGCAGCGAGCTGGGACCATCATAAGCCTCTGCTTGTTCTCTAAGAGCTCACAATCCTGCCTTGACTAGTGTCGAATGTTGAAGATGGTTTCTTTTTTTTTTCTGATTTTTCTAGTTTTGCAAGGTGGGAGTATAGGTCTAGTCCCTCTCACTGCATTATGGCGTATTTCTTCTTTACGTTTGAAAAATAGCGTTATCGACGACGCATCACTGATGTCATAAACATCATACATTCAACGTGGACAACGGACAAGTCTTGACATAAGTACACACGTGTGCGACCACACCGCATCCAAGACAGTGAACATATTCGTCACCCCCTAAAGTTTCTTCACGCTCCTTTGCAATCCCTCCTCTGGTTCCCTGGACGCCTCCTCCCAAAGCAACCACGGATCTGCCGTTAGTCACAGCAGATTTCTTTGCACAGTCTAAAATTTTAAATAAATTCCTTTTTGTCTGGCTTCCTTCACTCGGCGCCATTATTTCGATTCATCCGTGTTGTTGTTTGTATCACCAGTGCCTCTTTTTTCTTTGACGAGTAGTATTCCGTCTTATCGGATGTCGCACCATTTGTTTGGCTAGGTCGTTTGTATCGTATTTACTCACTGTTGACGGGCATCTGGGTTGCTTGCGGTTTTCAGCTATTACAAATAAAGCTGCTCTGAACGTCCATGTAAAAGCCTTCGTATGCACATATGTTTTCCTCCTTCTTGGGTAGATACCTACGAATGGAATGGCTGGAACATATGGTAGGTGTACGTGCGAGGCTTTAAGAACCTGCCAAACTCTTTTCCAATGGCTTTTTGTTTTAAAGCCAGTTTTTGTTTGTGTTGAGATCCGTGTGGTATGCGGTAAATCAGCGAGACGTTTGGGCGTAAATGTTCAGCTTCCTTTATTCTGAAGCAATACGCATGCCATGGCAACTGTCACGCTGACGAGTACCAGGAGGGTGACTTCAACTTGCAAGGTGGGAAAATCAGAGGGCAGAATACGAGGGGCTTCCGGCCTGCCTGGCCACTGTGGGAGCAAAGCCTAAACCCTCGGACTTTTCCCTTTGAAGCATTTAAAGGGAAATTAAAGTGAATTTGCTCGTTTTTGGATAGTTCATCCTTTTCTTGTGATTTTTCAAAACTATGAAATGTTGGAGAACTTAGGTTAGAGCCGTTTTTGAAGTTCTGATCCGTTTCCTTGATGTTTTTCACTTTGATGCTCCCGCCTGGGAATAAATTCATCCTTTGTTTCACCTCTCCCTGCTGACCAATGCCGGCAAGTTAGCAGGAAATTTCCAGCGGGGATAAGCAGCTTTTCTTTGATCCGCACACCAATCAAGTTCCGTTTAGCCGATAAAGGAGCCCGACTGACAAATGCCCGTCCGGTTCTGAACTGCGCATCATATTTAATAGAATGGGCAGCAGCCTCACGTTCTGTCTCTAACCACCTCCTCCCACTTCTCAAATGCCCCAGCACAGATGGCTTCTTTTAAAGGAGTCTCCTTAGGATGGCCAGACACGCCAGGCAAGACTTTTATACTTCCGCTAATATATCACGCAGTTTGAGATTTCTGGCACCTGGCAATATTATTATTTTAGCGCAGAGACCTCGAAAAGCCACAGAGTGCCTGGAGAGAGGGAGGATCACAGAGCGGGGAGAGCATTGGTTCACTCTGCGCCTCAGCCTCATCCTAACAACACAGAATAAATTGGAGATCAAATGCCCAGGGCCCTGTGTGCTGCCAGCACCTGCCAACGGCCTCCAAGCAGGTGGCAGATTCTCTGGAGATGGCAGTCACCTCTCTCTCTCTCTCTCTCTCTCTCTCTCAGAAAAGCCCCGCGTTGTGACTCTATGGCCGGCTTAGCTCATAATGCAGCTTGAGAAAACCCATCACAGAACATTCATGTCCACGTTCATAAACTCCCTGGAACAGAAACGGTAACTGATCCCCTCAGGGCCATTTCTAAACTGGACCTGGTGAAATCTATAGCTGCAGGATTTTGGCTCCAGCCAGAATAGAGGCCCTATTAATTACTCCTAGTTCCCCATTGTTGGTTTCGGTTTAATTCTTAAAAAACGAAGCTGCTTCCTGTTTTCGCTGTGTGGGGTTCCACCTCCCACCTTCCCAGCTGCAAACATTACCAGGGCAGCTTGTTTGCCCTGAGCCTTCCAGGCCCCGCGGCTGTCCTGACGCTGGCCATGACTCTGCCTGTGCCTCACGGCAGGTGCTTTCACCTGAGCCTGGAGCCAAGCCTCCTCACCTGGGCCCCCAACGGACTCCCAGAGGCCATAGCTCACCCGGTACAGATAAAGATTAGTCATGAGGCACCGCTGAAAGTGATGTCACAATTGACGGCAGGTTGGAGAAACGAGGGTCAGTCCTGGCCTAGCACCCCAGTGCCCTCGCTGTTGCCCCAAGGCATCTCCTTGTTAGCTTCCACCTCCTGAGGGCTGCTGGTTATGCTGGGGAAATAAAAATCCCATTGGTTTTATTGTCTCCAAACCCTGGGTATTGTGGCTGAACAACTGTGGTTGTCATGGCAGCGAGCAGCATTTTTATTGTCACCTGTGGCCTTTCCCGCTCCCTGGGAAATGTTTCACGTGATCCAGGTCCTCCACGCCAGTTCCGTTCCGTGTCTTTTGGGGCTGGCTGATTCCCCCTTGCCTCTGTTTAGGGAGAATTCTGTGGGTTTGGAGGGACTGGATGATGCACGAGAAAGATGGGGAGGCAGGGCGAGAGAAGAGATTCAGAGGAGAGACAAAACTGTGTGTGTCTGTGGGGGGAGGTTGGAGCAAGCGGACCGATCGGCACTGGAAGACAGAGGAGGAAGGGGAGGAAGAATAAGGAGACAGGGACGGAGAGGAACAGAAGGGGCACACAGAGGGGAGGGGGAGCTCCTTGCTGGCACACACGGACATCCACCTATGAGCATCGGGGCTCCCCCCCCCACTCCCCGTCTCCCTGCACTGTGCTTGTTCAAGGCCTGTGCCCTCTACCGGACCACAAGCTTCTGGTGGGAAAGGACCGCCTTTGTTCCTCTGTCCCTATGCCACAGGCTCTACCATGGGCTTCATAATAGTAAGCAATTCAATGCCAAGTGAAAAAAAAATGCATGAATGGACATTCAAACGCTCTTTTTAAATGGTTGTTATTGAATAAGGCTTTGGGGCACTGATCAGCGGGAATCAAAGTCGCTGAATCAGAGGGTCGAACTCACATGCCAGTTTAGGAATTTGTTCTGAGTAACACAGCCTTGAAGGGTGGCGGATCAGTCAGTGGGGTCTCGTTGAGGGAGAGTTCCCCAGTTCTGGGCGTCCTCTGACTTGCTGATTCTGGTGGAAGCGAAGCAGGCGTCATCGGCCAGGGCGACAGATCACCTTCCCTGGCATCTTCAGCTCCAAACTCCCTCGCCCTGACCCCGGCGAGGGAACAAGACTGAGAAAGCGGCTTCTTATCTGCTCAGGGCCACTCCTGCCTCCCCTGCCTCTTGGGGTGTGCGTATGTGTGTGCGTGAGAGAGTGCATGTGTGCAAACACACCGAGAGCCCTCCTGATTCCTGCTCAAGTGAGAGTCAAGTGACTGAATCAGCGGTTCCAATCAGGGGATCAAGTTTCCAAACCCCTTGGAGGGAGGCCGGGGTGGCGCAGCATGCTGAGTGGCAGGTGAGGACAAGCAGCCTCCAGACCCACAGCTCGGAACAGGGGAGGAGGGGGGTGTAGTAGGGCAGCTGCAGGCAGAGGCACCGGGGCTGGAAGAGCCACAGCAAGGACGAGGTCAACTGACAACCCACCTGAACCCCTTCTTCCCGTGACTTGTCTCCTCCCTGCTGCGTAGGTCCGTGAATGGGAAACAGGCTCCTGGAAGAGCGATTGTTTCTGGGAACGGGTGGGACTAGGACGTGCCCCAGAGCTCCAGGAGGTGGGATTCTCGGTGCCTTTAAAGAAAGAGGGAGGGACCGAGGCCCCTCGCCCCACTCCCCTTCAGTGCACCTCACACCTGGCAGGCATGCTTGCACGGTAGTGCATGTCAGAGGTTGCCGACTGTGCCCCCAAAGGGGCAAGGGCAGCTCCATTTTATCCATGTGACCTAGAGATCTACCTCGGGTTTATCTCAGGTTCCAGACCATCACGATAAAGCAAATACTGCAATAAATGAAGTCTCGAGAACTTTTTGGTTTCCCAGTGCGTCTACGAGGGACGTACAATGCGCCTATGCCCACACACCGCCCTTGCCTTGCAGCTTACAGCAAGCACCAGCTAAAACCGAACAAACTATTCCTCTACTTCTGCTTCCTTACATAAACAACACGTTTATTGTAGATTAATTAGAAACGATTGATGAATAGAACCAAAGAGAAAGAGAAAAAGTCATCATTGGCAGCCCCTCCCCCAGAGAAAACCATCGTAACATTCCGGTGTCCCTGAAGCCTGATTTTTTTCTGTGTGTACTTGGTGTGACCGTCTCCATAACATTTTTGTGCGCAGTAGGTCCTCTTCTATTTTCCCAAATGAAATAAAAACTGTCGCCGTCACCTACCTTCTAGATCCATTCGCTTCTCCAGCAGCTAACTTATTGAACGTGTATGATGTGCTTAGCAGTCTCCCTGGTGCTGGGGAAATGGCCAGCTGACACGGGGGCGGGGACGACAGGCAACAAACAGACAGATATGAAAACCAGTGTGACGGCTGCTGATAAATGCAATGGAAATAGCACAGCGGTGGGGAGGGCTTGAGAGTGTTGGGGGTGCCGAAATTTAAAATGAGGTGACCAGGGAAGTATTGGAAGGAGGTGAAGGACTGCGACATCTGGGGATCAGGGGCGGGAGGGTCCCAGCAGAGGGGACAACACCTGTGAAAGCCCTGGGGCAGGAGGATGCTGGGCTTAGAGCATCCGAGGCAGAGCAGGGGATCCATGTGGCTGGAAGAGAGTGTGTTGATGTTGACAGGGCACAGGTGCTGAGACAGGGAGGTCACGGAGCCCGACGGTGCCGAGCGAGAGGATCGGGCTGGTCTTTGATTGCGTTGGAGGATCCGAGCAGAGCGGTTACGCAACCTGATTTACCATTGAGAATAAACCACAGGCGGGAAAAGGGGAGAGCAGGGACCTGTCATGAGGCTGTTGCAATAATCCAGGTGAAAGACGATGGTTAGTTGGACCAGGAGGCTATCAGAAGCGGTGAGGTGAGGTGGCATCTTGACGCATTGGTGTATATAACTGAAGTGACTTCTTGGTGGATTTCCCAGATGAGAAGGAAGAGAAAGCTGGAGGGTGATTCAGACTTTCCCTGAGGCATCCAGAGAATGGAGACATGAAGATATCGTGGGAGAACCGGGGTAGGGAGAGGGATCCAAATGGTTTTAAAACGTTAAGTTTGAGACGATAAATAGCCAAATAGGGTGTCAAGAAGACCCATCTTGGACTTGCGGGGAGGCTGGGGCTGGAGATACAATTCAAGGTTCAAAAGCCAAATATTAGTATCCAAAACCACGAGGTCTTCAAGGAAGAAGGTATAAAGAGAGAAAAGTTGCCAGGAGCCGGTCCTGGATTCGAGGGAAGAATCGCATCTAACCCCTTGTGGCCCAAGGCCAGACCCTGGGTTTGCCAAAATGGCCCGACTTCCATCCTTCAATGGGGAGGGCGAGCCCTGAACCCTGACATCCCACTGCCGCCACTGCTCCTCTTGCCGTGAGTGACCACACTGTGTCCCAATGAGCGATGCCCCACCGCGGTCACAGAGGTGGCCGAGGAGGGTCTCTCGATGACCCCTCTCCTTACACCGCTCTCTGAATTGCCCACGAGCAGACAGTGACCCTGACGCCTCCAGCACTGTGCCGGTCGAGGCCGCCCGAACTCAGGCCCCCGAGGTCGCTCTCCACAGCCCCGAGCGACTCCGTCTCATAGTCAGTGCCCCTCTGTCCCACTAGTCCCAGCTTCCTGTCCCTCTGCAGGGACGAGCCCCAGGGATTACACGGCGTGGTTTTCTAACCCTCGAGACGAAAGGAAGGGAGTCCGCTCCCTTTCTTGCGGTGTATTGTCGCTTGCCTCCAAAACAAGGCCCAGAACATCGAGGTGCTTGAGGGTGCCCGCGGACAGCACCCCCTTTTCTCACTTCCTCACTCACCTGAGTTCTGCACCAACTGAGGAATAAAACAAAGGCATAATCAAGGAGATGGAGACCGGAAGGTCACCGATACAGATAAAGCTGATGTTGGAGAAAGTGGTTCGTACAGGCAACGTGTCCTTCTAAGTGCTGCACCCCAGAGTTAGGCATCTCACCCACCCGAGTCACAGCAAAGCCCGACCAAGAGGCTGGTCCTGTCAGATCTGCAGTGCGGGACAGTACACCTGAGTGAGTTTGGGCTATTTCTGTCCAGCTGCTCCTTCCAAACTCACAATCAGGTTATGCCCCTCCCTCCAGAGAAGATGACTGAGATAGAGGGCTGGAGGGACGGAGAGAGTCCGGGAATGTCACACCAGAGACTCCGCCTCCACTCGAATGGAAGCATCGTGGAGGAATAAGCCGTGCCACCCTAGCGCCCCAGCCACACACACCTTCGAAAGACAGAAGGCCCTCAGGCCCCCAAATGTGCTGATTCACTCTCCCAGTGGTGAACAAGGGGGGCCCTGGCACCGCTCTCGTCAAGACAGTGAAAACCCAACCACCATGTCGTGCGTAGTCATCGATACGTACAGAGAGGTGGGTGCGTGCACGCCAGACACACACACACAGACACACAAATGGAATCACAACCAACTATCATAGACTATTTTATGACGTTGCTTTCAGTAACACGTCAGGACTGTCCTTTCAACAAACGTTCTTTTACAAAAGCACTTCAAGGGCCCAATATCATTCCAACGTGGGCCCCCCTTTTCCGTAACCAGCTCCCTATCGTTGGCCATTTGGTTTGTTTCAATCTTTAAAAACCATTTAAAAAAAAAAAACATTGTCCGAGCCTTCTTGTAGTTAAATTGGTTCACGTGCTTGATGATTTCCTGCAGAAAGTCCTGAAATTGGAATGTGGGGTTAAAAGGCAGGATTGTTTTCAACACTTCGGTTACATTTCGTAAAATTATGCAGCAGATGTCATTGACATAGTCCAATGTGCAAAAGACAAAAAAAAAAAAAAAAAAAAGACGAAGGAGCCCGTTTGCTGTGAGCTCCCACACGGGGCCTCCTGTGCCCCCCCCCACCGTAGCTCCTTGCGCTGTGCTGGGCACCTTGGAACTTCAGCTCACTGCATATGGGCCGATGGGCTGAAGAGAACCAGTGGGAAGGGCTGTTAGGTCTGGGCCTTGTGGACATGCCAGAGGCAAGTGCGTCTTCGAGGGTGAGCAGGGGGTCCCTCCTAGCTGGTAGAGGCCGACATGGTGCTTCCCGGGCCAGGCATGCACGCTCTTTCTTTGTGCCTGAGCTGATCTAAAATTGGATGGGCGTAGGGTGACGGAAGAGCATCAGAGGAGAGACAAGATCGTGTGGGATCAGTTTCTGCTGGCCTGCCTTCCTCTTGTCTCATTTGCTTGGCCATACTTTTATCAAGATGTCCCCTTTTCTCCGGAGCTCTTTCCAGCAAATTCAAAAGGAGGGCCCACGGGAACAGCCTAGAACCTGGCTGGATGTCAGCGGTCAGGAGACTTCCGGCCACAAAGCCTGAAGTATATTGCCTTTGTTACCTGAAAGTATTATTATTTTTTTAATGCGAAGGCTTCATTTAGGAAGATCCAGATTGTTCACCAGGGCTCCAGGATAGCTGATGAAAAATATTTTAATGGCCAAGTGCAGAAGCAAACGCATTTCGCTTTGCCATTTTAGGGCTGTATCCTGGCCTTGACATTAAATGCTTTATTGACGTGCTGACATGGCCAGGGTTTCCTGTGCCTCCACCCCGCCATTTCCCTTTTGCCTCTGACCCAGTCCCCTGCATCGTCCCCTCCCTCCCTCCACACAGCTCATTCGGATCTCCAGGTCAAGGTGCGGAAGTGTTCTGGGAAGTGGGAGCATTTAGGCTCCAGCCAGACAGGGGTGCAAATTCCAGTCCCACCACTGCCGGTGCGTGCCAACATGGGCGGTTCCCCGCTCCGAGTGTCAGATTTCCATCTGGACACTGTGGGAACGCGTGAACATGGTTTACCCCGGTCTGGCAGAAGATAAAGGGGCGATAAATGAAAGGGACTGGGGGTGAGCCTTCCACCCAAAGCCAGGCGTGCCTCTGAGGCACAGTTTGTCCTGAGCACTTCCTGGTGTGCGGTTGGAGGACCTGATCCCTGTTTGCCACCATCCATCAGTGGCCTTTGCCTCAGACGAAGATCCCTCCCACCTGGAGTCCGCCTCTGAGATGGGCAGGCCCTACCTCTTCATGGAGACTTCCGCGACTCCCTCCAACCCCAATAAAACTGACCCGTCTCTGCTCGGGATTCAGCCAGACCGATGAGCAAACCTTGACTGACACCTTACTGGAGCGAGGTAACGTTTGACCAAGGCCCAGGGACGAGGCCTCTGGGAAGCACGGCTGCCACTCACCCGGCATTTTTCCCAAACGTCTGGGACCAGGAGCTCACTTTTGGCAATGTTGCCAGGAACTACGCCCAAACCACAAAGGGGGCCTATGGCAGCCCTTTGGGAGAGCTGCGTCCTGAACTTGAGTTCACACTCTTAGGTAACTGCGAGGCCAATCTGTGTGTCATTCATCTACCTTCCATGGCAAGCCAGGAGCCATGGAAACGGGGAGCAGAGCATCCGAGCTGCTGCGCACGTGCCCTCTGCTACCTCCGCTGCCCTCGAGAGCCAGGACAGGATGCTGCTCCAGGGTCCAGAGAGCAGGGCGCAGCTCCCATTCTGCTCATGACTCACGCGGGACACAAGGCAGGTAACCACTGTCCCTCTGTTGCGGCTAAAAGGCCGTCATGGCATTTGGCCGCTCCCCGCCTGCTGGTGGTGACTCGGAGGGTTAATGAGGGAATGAGTACTAAGCTTGGCGAGGGCTAGCTTTGTTCCCATGCCAGTTACTCCGCTCATCCCGCCACCCAGATGAGAAAGGGCAAAGGTCACAGTTCTCTTTAGCCCGGGTCGAGGTCCCAGGTGGAGGAGACGCCTCCCCTGGTGTGGTTCTGAGCCCTGCATCTGTGTCACCCTCACCAGAGGCCCAGAGGACACGCTACGAAAAGCGAGGTGAGGGTGACCACTCTCCAGGCTCGGGCCACGTGCCAGGGGCATTTCACGTGGCCAGTCGGCCGAACGCTCTTGCTGGGCCTTTTGGAAGCGTCCAGTAGCAAAAGCCACAGACCGAACAGCACCTGTCACGTTCGGAGTGAGCAGGACTGATGCTCTCTCTCCTGAGATGCTGCTTTTCAGGGGTCCCCTTGTTTCCTACGGTCGACTTGGTTATGTCATTTGGTCCTGCAATTTCTCCTGGTCAGTAAAAACAAAAAACACAAAAAACCCGTGGCACCAGCTAGGACGCTGGTGGCTGAGGCCGGGCTATGGAAGGACAGGAGGAGGAAGAGGAGCAGATGGGCTGCTGGCTGTGGTCCCGCTTGATGGCGCCAACTCGGAGAAGCCACTTCCCTCGGTGCCGTGGCTTCTCTGGCTCGAGATTTGGAGCTTCCTCCGTGAAAGGTCTGAGCCGGATGAAACGATTCCCTCAAATCATCTGCCTCGAGGGTCGAGCAGATCCCTGCCAGTTTAATTTAGTCAGGTAGAGAGTAGTAATTCATGCAGTTCAGAAATCAAAATTACGTAAATTAGAAGCAGTGAGAAGTCCCCCTCCATCTCTGTCCTGGTTCACAGCTTCCTCCCGCTGTAACCCCTTTTACTAGTTTCTTGTTATCCTTCTAGTATTTCTTCACGCAAATTCGAATATGTATTTTCACTCTGCCTCCTTCCTCGCGTGCACAAAAGGTTGCACGTGGTATGCCCTGTGCATCAGGCAGGGTCCAGCTGGACGACTGAGGAGGGGTCAACGAGGGCTGTCGACCTAGGTGTGGATGGAGTGTGGGGGCAGCAATAAGGAACTCACATCCCCCCAGGGCTGCTGGTGACGGTAGGGGGCGGTAGGCCTGCAGGAATCAGGTGCTGGAAAGAGGGGGTGGGTTTCCTGTGGAGAAGGTTCCGGGTAGAGGGATAACTCCTGCAATGCGCAAGGAAGGAACCGGGGAGTAAATCTCCCACCCTCCTTCCCTCCCTCCTCTCGATCTTGCAGGGCCCCTTGGCCTGTCCCCACCAGAAGCCGTGGGGCAAGGGGGCTGTGTGTGCGTTTACGAGCCAGCCTCCTGAGGCACAGAGCAGGCTGGGAAGGATGTGGGTGTCTCAGGAAGGTGTCGTGGCACACCTGCCAGGCACCTCGCTCCTTTGATCGCTGATGGCCTATCCTGGATACCTTTCCACGTCACTCGCTAGTATGCATGTTAACACTAGCTTCGTGCCAGGTCCTCACCTTCCCAGCCAACACTGCCACTAAACTGCTCTGCTGCCCGCTGCCTGCCACACCGAGGGTATTACAACATCCTGGTATAACGCGGTCTCGTGGTGGCCCACCTGCAGGGCTAGACCTTCCCTTCAAACACCAAATGACAGTCCACAGCCTCCTTGCATATCCTTGCCCTCACTCCAGTGTTCTTGCAGGTAAGGCCAAGATTTCTGGGGGTCACATTGTCCTCGCAGTTGCCGGCCCCTCCTCCTGCATCTTTCTTCTTTCTTTCTTTCTTTCCTCCTCACCTCTGGCCTGAGGCCATCGTTGGCACATTACTGTCCTCACCTTCCTCGCTTTGCCACACAGGTCTGTCCTTGGGTGTGGGGCCAACAGAGGAGTCCTATGCATAGAGCTCCTGGAACTCATTAAAATTTATCAACAGATCTCACTGCTGGCCAAACTCACTGCTGGCCCCGCCCCAGGGACTCAGGGTGTCCTTTCTTGGCCATCTGTTCTCTGGCTCTCCAGTTGCTGGGCCTCCCTCCCATCCTTGCCTCATTTCCTCTCTCCCCTGAGACCCAGCCTGGGATGCACTGGCCCGTCCTCATCCTATCCTGCTTCTTCCCCCTCCTTTGACTTTCTTAAACAAAGCAGCTGAGCTCCCCCTTGCCTTGAGGTCGCTCTCAGTCTGGGTCCAATAACTTGTCCTCAAACCAAAGGGCTGTTTTCTCTCTAACTGATTCCCACTGAACCCCCGACCTGTGCTGTCCAACAGAAATATGCTGTGAGCCACACATGAAATGGTAAATGTTCCAGGAGCTACTTTAAAAGAATTAAAACAAGTGAGATGGATTTTATGTGCTCTATGTAGCCTAATATTCCAAAATATTATAATTTAATTAAAAGCGCCATAATTTATCTAATTACTTTTCTGTTAATGAACTTACATGGTTTCTAACAATCTCTGCAATATAATAATGGTCCAATGAACATCTTGTTCCTATATCTGTGTGGACCTGAGCAAATATTTCTGCAGAACGAAGTCCTAGAAATATAAGTGTGGAATTACCTTTAAAATGTTCACAGCTGCTGCCAAAAGGCCCTCAGGAAGGCTGTAACAAATGACATTTGTGAAACCACTGAGACATCATATCATCATCAATACTGGATATTAGAGTTTGTTTCATATATGCCGTTTTGATGGGTGTAAAGTATAATTTTCTTTTCCCCGATGATGTAAAGATTGAGCTCTCTTCACCAATTTACTAGCTATCTTCATATTCTCTTCTATGAATTATCTGTGTCCTTTCTCCATCTTTCTATTAGGTTTATTGCCTTTTTTTTTTTAATTGAGTTTTAGAAGCCTGGTTTGTGTTCTTGCTCAGCCCTCTGTGGTTCCTTTACTATGTGAAATGCTTCTTCAGCAATAAGACATTTTCTTCTATTATGTCTTTTTCATTTCCTTCTCTCCATTCTCTGTGTTCTCTCTTTTGGAACTCCTATAATAAAACATTCTATACCTCATATCATTTAACATTTTAAAAAATGACATTTCTTTCTTTTCTTTTTTTTTTTAAGACATTTATGGAAGTCCTACAGCTTGATCTTCCATCTTAATTTCTGAATTTCTTCTGTCATTTCGGTGTGGTTTGGGGAAGAAGAGGGGTGTCCTTAGCCATGTTGAACTTCAAGACACTTATTCTGCATTTAGAATTATTTCGTGAGAATAGGTTGCCAGGAATGGGATGTTTGGATCAGAGAGCAGGGATATTTTTGAGGTTGTTGATGCATATTTAAAACCGCTCACTGGACTACAGAGTAGGACAGTGGGAAAGGCACTGGGTTTGGCAGGGAGAGAGCTGGGTTAGAATCTTAGTCCTTCACTTACCAGCCGCGGAATCTAGTCAGCTAGGCAACCTCTCTGAACTGGTTCCCTCATCAGTAAAAGGGGTGTGGCAATAGTACCGCATTTAAGAATGATGTGAGGATGAACTGTGCAAAGCATCTTCCTCAGAGCCTAGCCTGTAAAAGGTGCCTGATAAATGCTGTTAGTCAGCATTGTTTCAAATAAGTGGTTTGTCAGCATCAAAGACTTGTGAATGCAATTAGGTGCTTGGAAAAGCATTCCCTTGATTGGTCACCTGCATTACCGGCATTTCACGCTCTCAGATAAATCACTTCCCAGCTTGGTACCTCCGTCTCCAAAGAGAGAAGCCGCCTTCCTACCCACCTGTCTATAAAGGCTTCTGCCTTATTTATAAAGCCCTGAGAGACGCTCCAATGAAAATCCCTGGGTAGATGCCGGGTCATTGTCTTTGGAACGATGGGTCCTGAGCTTCTGCCTCCAGCTCCAGACTGAGTCCCTCCAAGATGGCACCTCCCTCTGAGCTTGGACAAGTGTAAGCTCCTGTGGAATAAAATATCTGGGACAATTTCCAGAAATATAATTTCTCCCTCAGCTGGGATATTGGTTCGCATGACTTCCTTTCCTATCTGACAACTTATTAATCAGAAATTCCCAGCAAACTCGCTCTGGGGAGGCAGCCTGAGCCCTCACCATGTCCACGTGCTGGGCCAGGCAGGGAGACCCAGAAGGAGTGTTTATGCTTTGCCCAGAGGAAAGGCTGGAGGTGGCTCTTGTTCAGAAGTTCTAACTTCTGAAATCACTGGCCCAGGGGTGCCATGGCCTGAAGGTGGGGGTGTCAGGAAGCATAAAGGGTAATAAAATTTACCAAGAAACCAGCTCAGTGGCCGAGAGAGAGGCTCGTACTTGTAAGACAAGGCAGGCCCAGCACAGTGGTCAGCCAGGGGCCAGCCCTATGAGACTCGGTCACTGAGGCAAGGCTCTGACAGATTGGAACTGTGGCCGAGTGCAGGGTGGGATGGGAGGGGCAGGGCTGGGGAGGGCGCCTTTGGCGAAATAACGGGAAAGTTGTAGGCAACCACGGGGCCTGAAGGGTGGTTTTTATTTGTTTTATTTTATTTTATTTATTTTATTTCATTCTATTTTTTTATTTTATTATTTTTATTTTTTTTATGGTATTTCACCTTTGTTTTGTTTCAGTAAGAAGTAAACACAGTGCAGGATGAACATGACGAAGAGCTGGCCTTTGCACGTAAGAGGAGTCACTTTCGAATCTCTTCCTTTCTTCCTTTCCTGGCCCCACTCAAGGCAGGGCTGGTGGAAAGGGGAGGGGGAGGGGGCGGGGTGACCAGTAGGAAACACCCCCAGAGGCTGAACACAAACCCGCAGAAGACAAGGAGGACATGGGGAACAGCAAGTCCCTCCAGGAGAAGAGAGTTCCTTCGCCAAAGGGACCCTTCATTCCCTGATCCCTTCTGCCCCTCTCTGCACATAATTGGCCGTCCTCTCTGCTCCCGAAGGGCTGCGTGCTGCTGACCCGTGGCGTGCCATCTGGTAGCCCTGCTTCAATAACGGCTAACTATTCCTTAACTTCTTGCTGGCGAGATAGGAAATGGAGGCGCAGAACGACTGGGTGACTTGTCACACAGCTCGGAGGGGGAAGCAGGAATCAAAACCGGGCAGATTCCAAAGCCTCTGCATAGTGTAAATAGAATGATTACGTGAGTGAGCTAAGGCAGGAGCAGCCCTGGGGAAATGGATTCTGCTCTACTGACCCCAGTAAATCTCAAATTCTCATCTTTGGGGAGAGTAAGAGCGGGGGAAAGGAGAAGGAATGATTAATAAACGCTGTTGGGACTCCTTTCTCAGTTTCAGCACCTGTCCGTGTCTCTGCCCAAGGCGGGGGGCACCCCAGTCTCTCCTGCTGTCCTGCTTTCGCATCCAGCATTTCACAGTCTCCTCATGCACTGTCCTCGCGGGGCAGATGTGCCCGCCCTCCTGGGGGTTCACCCTTCTCAGATCCGAAGCCTCAGTACCCGTACGTCTCTCAGAGACATGGCGTAATTTCTTTCTGACTGCAAATGAAATGCCTGCTCAATGCAAAAACAATCTGGAAATGCATGCATAGAAAGACTCTTTCCAGTGGTACGTCTACAGAATGGGAAACCGTCAATCATGTAAAAACTAAAAATACAAAAGACCGAGGCCTCGTTACATCTCAGCGTGGACAAGGTTCACACTGACACAAAAAAGTGAGATGCTAAACCAACCACCATTAGTGTCACGATTCTCACAAAGGAAGCTCAGGCGACTGGGAAGAGGACTGTTTGGAGGAGATTTTTCCCTAGATAGTCTTTTAGAGCTTTTGGGTTTTTATGCCATGTGATTTTAGTACTTTTTCAAAGATTAAATAGAAATTTGGAAAAGAATAGTTTGTTGTGTGGGACTCAGTGAAAATCATCTCTTAACCTCTCCTTCCACATTTAATCATCTGCACCCACAGGTACACACACGTGCATTTGGTTTATTTTTATTGCATGGAGATCATGTTATAATGAATTACAGCCTGTTTTCCCTCCATTTACTATGCCGTGTATAACTTTCCATGTGAGTGTATATAAATCGCCTTGTTAATTTAAGTAGCCGCAAAGTCATCAATCTATTGTGTACTTTTACCATAATATTTTTAACTGACCTCCTATAATTTTTAACAGCTTTATTGACATTCACATACCATAAAATTCAACCACTCAAAGTGCACAGTTCAGTGAGTTTTAGTATACACTCACAGAGTTGTACAACCATCACCACAATCTAATTTTCGAACATTTTTATCACCCCAAAAGAAAACCCGTACCCGTGAGCAGTCACTCTCCACCCTTTCCCCTCCCCCAGCCCCAAGCAACCACTAAACTACTTTCTGTCTCTATATTTTTGCCTATTCTGGACATTTCTTCTAAATGGAATTGTACACTATATGGCCTTCTGGCTTCTCTCACTTAGCATGATGTTTTCAAGGCTCATCCATACTGTAACATGAATCAGTACTTTATTTTTTAATGATAAATAATATTCCATTGTATGGCTATTCCACATTTTTAATCCATTCCATCAGTTGATGGACATTTGGAGTTTTCCATATTTGATGATTAATAAATACAGCCTATGCTGCTATGAAATCGTGTACAAGTTTTTTTGTGTGGAATGAATATGTTTTCAATTCTCCGAGTAGCAGAATGGCGGGTCATGAACTAGTGTGTTGACTTTTTGAGGAACTGCCCAGACTATTTTCCTAAGTGGCCACTCTATTTTACATTCCCACCTGCAGTGTAGGAGGGTTCCAGTTTCTCCACATCTTCACCAACGCTTGTCATTTTCTGTGCTTTTAATTATAGCCTTCCTAACGGATGTGAAATGATATGTCATATTATGCTTTTGATTTCCTATTTGTCTAATAACTAGTGATGGCTAAGATGTCTAAAAATCTTTTCATGTGCATGTAGCCATTTGTATACCTTCTTTGGAGAAATGTCTATTCAAGTCCTTTGCTTCATTTTAAAACTGGGTTGTCTTTTTTAATACTTGAGTTTTGGGAGTTCTTATATATATCAAGATCAAGTCCCTTATCAGATTCTGGCGAAATTTCTCTCCCATTCTGTAGGTTCTCTTCTCCTTTTCTTAATGGTACCCTTTATGGAAAGAAAAGTTTTCTTTTAACGAAGTCCAACTGACCTATCTTTACTTATGAATTGTGCTTTTTGAATCGCAGCTGAGAGAAGACCATCGCCTAACCCAAAGTCACAGAAATTTACCCTATGTTTCTTCTAAGAGTTTTGTAGATTTAGCTCTGGATTTAGGTCTATGATCCATTTTAAGTTGATTTTGTGCAATACGTGGGGTAGAAGTCCACATTCATTACTTTGTAGGTGCCTATCCTGTTGTCCAGCACCATTTCTTGAAAAACTATTCTTACCCCTTGAATCGTCTTGGAACTCTCATCTAAAATGCATTGAGCATCAAAAAGGGGTTTTCTCTAGACTCTGAATCCTATTCTTTCATTGACCTAATTGTCTATTTTATGCCAACACTGTACTGTCTTGATTACTGTAGTTTTGTAATAGGTTCTGAAACAAGAACATGTGAGTTTCCAACTTTTCTTCATATTCATGACTATTTTGGCTATTCTGGATTCCCTGATTTCCATATGTTTTTTGAGGATCAGGCCGTCAATGTCTTCAAAAGAGCAAGCTGAGATTTTAATGGGGTCTGCACTGAATCCAGGTTAGCGGGTTTTGGTATAGGTTAATATTGGCCTCATTTAGTGAGTTAAAAAGTCTTACCACCTCTTCTAGTTTTTGAAAGAGTTTGTAAAGGATTGGTGTTTATCCTTCTTTAAATGTTTGGTATAATTCA
This sequence comes from Eonycteris spelaea, assembly GCA_003508835.1. Lineage (NCBI taxonomy): Eukaryota > Metazoa > Chordata > Mammalia > Chiroptera > Pteropodidae > Eonycteris > Eonycteris spelaea. The sequence goes on from PUFA01000224.1 coordinate 1,359,181, forward strand.
CCAGGGAAGACATATGGGCCTGAGGTTTTTCTTTGAAGGAAGTTTTAAAATTACTTGTCTCTTACTCAGAAAACATTTCTTTTGAGTCCATTTTTATAGTGTGTGTCTTTCTAGGAATTTATTTATTCCATCTAGTTTATCTAATTTGTTGGATACAGTCGTTCATAGTAGTCCCTTAAAAAACCTTTGTTTTTATTAAGGTCAATAGTGAAGCCCACTTTCATTCCTGATATTTTTCTTCTTTTGTTTAAATTACAGCCCATCCATTTCTCTCCTCTCTTCCTAGTCCCACTGTAGGGCCTGGACTCTTCCAAAGGTTCCATTCCATTAATTGCCCTATAAACCAATATAGCTCCATGTCATGGAAAACCATCTTAGACCAACTCGGTAATGATAGTCATAACCAAAACATTGTGGTGTAACCGAAATGCTGCATTTTTGGCCTCAAGGCTGTCATCACTTGGTATGATGGCTTGCACAGTCCCACTTTCCTGGGATAGCACGGATGACATTCTCACCTCAACAAGAATCCATATTTTCTGCGTCAGAATACACTTTAGAATTACTAGCTAGGTCCATCCCACCCGAAGGTATTTGTTAGCTCTTTCCTTCTCCAGACTGAAATGGGGGTGGGAGAGGGAATGGAGGGGGACAGTCAACCTGGATTATCTGAGGGACACAGGACGGCCTACTATAGCCCTGCCCAGACCCTGGGTGCAACCCTCCTAGGCACACTTTGAGGGATTGTGGGGATAAAGCTCAGAACCCTGGCTCACAGGCTCTATGTGAGCCTCCATCATTAGGTCCCGTCTCTTGCAGGAGCAAGAGGTCCAGGAGACTAAAGCCCCCATTCTGACTCCCCCCTGGAGGCCAGGGGGCACCCTGAGGCAGCCATGTCACCTCTTGCAGAATAAGCTTGGTCAACAGGAAGATGAGCTTGCTTGACCAGCTGGCTTAAAGTCCTGTCCAGCCCAGTCACTCGTGATTAGGTTACCAGTGAACATGCAGACTTTGCTTGAACGCTCTCAGCTTAGGGGAACACCGTCCTGACCCCCCAGCCCCCACCCGTGGCAGCTGTCCCTGGTTTGGAATCCCATCTGATCTGTGACTGGCTTGCACGTGACCTTGGGCAAATTAACCTCTCCATTCCCCAGTTTTTTCATCTGTAAAATGGTGACAAGGCTAGTCCCTGTCTCAGGCAGCTGCTGGCGGTGGCCGTGAATGATAATATGTACCACATATGTACCACCCTTTCCGCTGTGCCCGGTAGACGGTAAGCACTCAAACAATGTGTTAAAAACAAATCTGTCCCTTTAGAGTTGAGCCCGCGCTCCTCGCCCTGCCCTCTGCGGCCATCTGCCCCAGCACGGGAAATCTGCGGGCCGGAGCTCACCAAGCACCGCCGGGCATATGCAAAGGAGTCGTTTCAGATTGCAAAAAAAAAGTGGTCATTCTGCTCTCACCTCCTCTCCTTCCTTGTAATGAGCCCCCCTCCACCTGACCACTCTGCTTCAAATCAAAGGCATACAGAAGTTTCCGGAAACTTGGTCTTATTCCAAGTCAGGCCGAGGTGGCTTTGATGTGATGTGACAACGGTTCGGCCTGGGTCCTGTTTCGCCCAAAGTGCCTCCGTTTTTGGCTGAGAATGGGACCATTGCTTTGTGCCCCTCACATGACCGGAGCGTAGGCTGCAAGCTGAAATCAGACTCCAGCAAAGGTTCGGGTCAACTCAACCTGGGATTCTCCTACGGGGATGTCATCGGGGGCCTCGGGGTGGTGAACCAAGGAGGTGAGTGTGCTGTGGACTTGGGCTGACACCTCGTCTCCTCCTTGGTGGCCTTGGGACCTGGGATGCGGGACAGGGAGCGAGTGCTCAGAGAAGAGCCACCTGCAGCCCCACAGACAGGCCCCCGCAAAGAACCATCTCCGTGCCTCCACAAAGAGCCAGGCCTCCTCCCCAGCTTCTAGAACCCACAGCAGCCTCTGGAGAGGCCCCGGGGCTGCGCCTTCGCCACTCCGAGGAGCGGGTCTGAGCAGGCGTGGCAGGGACGCAGCAGGCACGGGTGGCCGCCACATGGGACAGAGGAGCATTCTGTGTCATTTGAACGGAGTCACGTTTCCTACTGGATCGAAGGTAGACTCTTTAACAATATAGAGGTTTTCGGTGACTGAAGGTTCGCTCTAGCCAGATCCTGGCGTAAAGCGTATTTTTACAGCCGGGATGATAAATCCCTGAAAGATGGCACTTGCCATGGAAACGCTGACACAGCCTTTCATGCCCTTCACAGTGATGACAATCCTCATTTCCATTTGTTTTTCTTTATTTTGAGCTGCGACCATTTGCATGCCCAGAAATACATCTGGCCGCGATAGAAAACGAAATGCTGCCCCCTGTCGGAAACAGGGCGGAAGTGCGTTTGACGTGCACGGGTGGTGCAGATCTCGCTCTGGAGAATTATGCGCAGCCAGGAGAAAAAATAAATTCTCCTGACTTCTGCAGGACTCCGCCTTGTCTCTAGGGTGAGCGAGGCAGGGAAGGGAAAGCGGCAATCAGGGCGTGATGTCAAACCCGAGGCCACCGCGGGCAAGTGGCGATGATGCCGCCCACTGGAGAATTCTGGAAGCCAGTGTAGACTTTGGGGCCCATCACCCTGCGTCGGGGCTGGGACGGCAGCCTCTCCTTGGGCACTGGCGGCCCCGCATCACTTTTTATGCACCTCCGGCGCCGGAGGCCAAGGGAGGTCCTCACGCCAAGATGCGGACCTTGGCAGATTGAGGTCCAGCCCTCGCCAAGAGGCCCCCGTGGATGCGAGCGGCCGCTGACCTGCCCGCTGCACCCGCTCTCCATTAGGCTTTGTATTCTCCTTTGGACTCTTTCATTCGGGAGCCTACGCCCTCTGTTTCTTCAAGGTCTGGAGTCTCTGCTGAACCCCAGCGCATCAGGCCTACTAACCAAATGCTCGAGAATGTGTTTCTCCATTCCGTAATGGATCTGGACACGGTTCTCTTCTTTCTTAATTTATTAAGTTTACAGAGGTGACGTTGGCTAACAAAATTACGTAGATTTCCAACATACGATATATCATTGTATAGAGCATTGTGCGCTCACCACTCAAAGTCAAGTCTCCTTCTGTCACCATATATTTGACCCCCTTTCCCCTCTTCTTCCTCCCCGCACCCCTTCCCCTCTGGTAACCATATTGTTGTCTGTGTCTATGAGTTTTTGTCTTGTTTGCTCATGTGTCGCTTTCAGTTTTATAGCCCCATAAGAGTGGAAATCACATGGTTTTGACTTTTTCCATCTGACTTACTTCACTTAGCATGATATTCTCAAGATCCGTCCGTGTTGTCACAAATGGCAGTCTTATATCTTTTCTTATGGCTGAGGAATATTCCATTGTACGTATGCACCACAGCTTCTTTACCCGATCATCCATCAGAGGACATTTCGGTTGTTTCCATGTCTTGGCCACTGTGACAATGTGCAATGAACATGGGGTGCATTTTTTTTTTTTAATGAATGAATGTTTTCAATTTTTTTAGATAGCTACCAGAGAAGGATTGCTGGGTCAAATGATAATCCTATTCTTAATTTTTTGAGGAACCTCCATAATGTTTTCCAGAGTGCCTGTACCAATGTGCATTCCCACCAGCAGTGTGTGAGGTTGCTTTTCCCCCACAACCTCTCCAGCACTTGTTATCTCTTGTCTTGTTGATAGCAGCCATTTTTAACAGGTGCGAGGTGTACCTAACTCATTGTGGGTTTGGGTTTGCATTTCCCTAACATCTAGTGAAGTTGAGCTTCTTTTCACATATCTGCTGGCCATGTGTACGTCTTCTTAGAAGTGTCTGTCCAGGTCCTCTTCCCATTTTTTAAATTGGGTTGTTTGTTTTGTTGTTGTTGAGTTGCATGAATTCTTCATATATTTGATATTAACCCCTTATCAGAGTTGTTGTTTGCATACACTTCTCCCCTTTGGTTGGCTACCTCTTTGTGTTGTTGACAGTTTCTTTTGCTGTGCAGAATCTTTTCAGTTTGCTGTAGTCCCATTCATTTATTTTTGCTTTTACTTTCCTTGCCTTTGAGGTCAAATTCGTGAAACCCTCTCTAAGACCAAGGTTTCTAAGTTTATCTATGCTTTCTTCCACGTATTTTATTGTTTCAGGTCTTATATTTAGGTCTTGATCCATTTTGCATTTATTTTTGTCTCTGGTGACAACTGGCAGTCCAACTTCACTCTTTTGCATGTGGCGTTCCAATGTTCCCAAAGGCCACACTTCTCAATCCGCCGTCGAGATCACAGTGGTGTTCCCAACGTGGCCTCAAATTTCCCCCACCTAAACGAGACTTCATTCAACTACGCGGATCACATCAGAACACGGCCAGATGGGACACGAGCATTTCCCCGATTCTGTGCACAGCCAGTACTTTGGGACAGGGATTGCCAAGGCGTGTTCCACATAATCAGGGGGCAGAGCTACTGTTCACAAGAGGGGTTCAGAGATCAAATAAGGCCGGTGACATTGCCAGCTAGAGCACCCTCTCACGGGTCATAATACTCACCAGTGTGTTAAAGGCTCTGAAGAATCCTGCAGGGAAGAAATCCAAATACATTTAACGCAGCGTTTCTTACTTCCTTACTGGAGCATTTGCTTCTTCACGGAGCATCTGTCATCATCCTGTGACACACTAGGTTGTGCTCCACACGTACTGCTTAGCTTCTCAATTGTCTTTTTCCCCTTGTCTTACTGAACTTAAAAAACACATTTATGATGCAAAAAGCTTTGCACGTTTATGGTAGAGAAACTGAAAAAAGCAAATAAGCAAAAAATAAGCAAAAGGAGGGGGAAGGCACGGAGTAAGTAGTGTGGGCATTTGGGGCTTCAATGAGCACGTGTCGGTCAGCGTCTTCCTGTGTGAGAAGGGTTTTTGTCGCGGCACAAGTCCATATTTGTTCCCCAGACTACATTCAATTTTATGACCCTGATTCTAAGAAGCAGGTTTCATCCAATCAAGCACACATGTCAGCCAACAACGGCCAGAGAATCATTTTGAATTATTTCCGAAACCCCAGGTAGAGGAAAATTCCTCTAGCATATGTCACACTATTTATAGGAAGTGGCAGGCCAGAAAATAAATGAATTGGTAGAAAGAAAGAAAAAGATAATATATGGTGATTTCTCAACTATGTGAAAATGCACATTATTAAAAAGATGGGAATGAAACGCACTGGAGAATTAGGAAGGTCAGCTCTAGAAGATGGTGACTTTTACTTTCTTTGCTGTCATAAAAGCAAAACTTGAAGTATTTTTCAAAGGAACCCCCCCCCCACCTACACACAGAAGGCCAGCCTCAGTGGAGACTAAAGCAGAGTGAGGGATACCGAGTCTGATGGGGGACCCTTGCTGGGAGGGGCAATTGCCTGGGACAAGTGAGTGGGGGTCCCCCACATCTTGCCCACCAGAGTGCTCAGGGTGGCATCACCTCCTTTTCCTCCAGATGCAACGAGCCATGTTTGGGGTCATGGTGGTTTGGACTGGAGCAGGAGAACAGCTGATTCACTGACCCTCTGAACAGGCCTAGGAGGGAAGGGTCTCTATCACCCCTTTTCATAAATGCTCCCTGAACACAGGGGCTCGTTTCTGCCCTCGAGGCTTTGCCCTGGCTGTTCCCTCTGCCTGGACTCATTTTTCAGGTCGGAGCCCAGAGAGGGTCTGTGAGGATACTGAGGGTACACGGCAAGGGCTGAGCCGATGTCTGCCTGATGGCAAATCTCACAAGCATGAGCTGAGCTCCAAAGGGTTCTCGGATAGCTACCGTTTGAGAAAACCCCTGTTCCAAGTTTGACATAGGAGGCCAGGGAGCCACCCGAAGTCAGAGAGAACATCGACATGTAACTGCAGACCGCCTTTTTAAGATAAATGACTTGTCCAGAAGGCTGAGGACAGCTCTGCTTTCATCCTTTGATGGCTGGAAGGCCGATCTGAGGGTACCAGCTCCGTGTGCCCAGGCAGAGCCAGCCCCCATCAGCGACGGCCAGTGTCCACTGAGTACCAACCAGATGCCATGCTGACAATTGATGCTTAAGCACGGCGTTCTTTTGACCGTAAAGCGGACCTTGAGAAAGGTCCCCTGTACAACATGGCAGCCTCTGTCACTGTCAAATCCCTGGTCTTGTCTCTTTTCTTCTCAGCACTCGTCACTCACTGGTGGTGTATTATTTCTCCTTTATGAGAGGCAGGTATGTGAATCGTTTTGTCCACCTGATTCCCAGCACCCAGAACCCCACCTGGCACGAACAGATGTTCTGTAAGTATCTGTTAGTTGAATGGCCGCCTGTTAGTTCAGTAGAATGGGTATACCAGTAGTCCAGGTAAGGGCTGTTCTAGGTGATTCAGTTGGTTCGCCTCAAGTTCAAGCCCTGACTCCCACTTCAGTGACTGCAGTCGACGGCACAGACTTCAGGAATGGAGATTTTGCCACAGGGCCAGCTGTCAACAGCAGCAGAGAGTGACTCTCAGGGACCTGGGCTCTGACCCTCTTCTCTCTGTGACCTCCAGCATGACCCTGCCCCTCCTTGCCCATCAGCTTCCTCACTTAGACAAGAAAGTAGGTGCATTCTGTTCAAATATCTTAGGGTCAGTTCCCAGCCCTGACAAGCATTAATAAAAGGCCATATATATACTAGGAAGGAAAACCGGTAGGGGAGTGCGGAAGTGGGACCAGGAAGGAGGGAGGCCATGCAAGGGTGCAGTGTCAGGCCAAGTCCTCTGGAGGCCGCCACTCAGCTCCACCCCAGGGAACCCCAGGGACAGCGCAGGTCTTGATTGGGAGTGAAAGAGCAGGAGAATTTACACCTCTCACTGACCATCAGTGGCACCCCTGGAGAAGCGTAAAGTTCCAGGCACTCCTAGCTCACCATGTGCATGGACTCCAGCAGCCTGCAGGCAGCCCCCAGGCAAAGAAGCAATGCTGCCCCTTGGGAATGAGATCGGTCAAGGGATCTGAGGCTATATGGGTGGAGTTCAGGCCCTTCCCCACACAGTACTTACTCTACAGACATTCTGGAAATGTGGGTTTGAATCTTGCCAAGGGACTTGCCAGGTGTGTCAGCCGATGCAAGCTTCTGTATCTCTTTAAGCCTCCATATACTCAAAGGTAAAACCAGAGATAACATCTCTGCTTGTGTCCCTGTGAAGGAGAGATGGCCCAGATTAACTGCTGGGTGTCGCACAAATGGCTGATGATGTTATCACAATTTCTCTCCATTGGTTATTAAAGCCATTTTAAGAGATTCTGAGGTGTGCTCCTTATACTAGTGTGTTATCTTCCATATTAACCCCCACCCCCAACTTTAGTGACTTATCACAAGAAAGGTATATATCTTGCACATGTAATAGTACAAAGTAGGTGTTTCTAGATTGTGGTGGGGGACAAGGTGGCAGGGGTATGTGCTCAAACCCAGGGACCCAGGCTGACAGCAGCTCTGCATCATGTAGCTCCCAAGGTCACCTTGGATGCTGACCTTGAGCTGACTGGGGAATAGGGAAAGGGTCACCATGGGAGGCTTTCATGGAGATGCTGCTCCTGGCCCATTGGCTAGCAGTCAGTCATGTGACCTCATCTATCTGCAAAGCGATCTGGGACATGTGGGCTAGCTGTGTACACAGGAAGACACGGCAAGGTTTGGTGGTGGGCGAGCAGGCTCTGCCACGCTCCTGAATTTTAAAGCTTCATCCTGGAGACGTGAAGCTGCCCTTTCAGGGGTCCCTGGTTTCACAGGTTCGGTCTGCGCCTCGCCCCCTCCTCCTGTCTCAGTCCCACTCTCTGTGTGGGCACCGTCACTCTGCACCACGCATCACCCCCATGTCTCCTCCCCACATCTCTTGAAGCTATCCATGATTGGAGCCTTGCCCTGAAAGATAAGGAACTAGGTCTCTATGTTTTCTTTAACTCTTCTTCCAGGGCTCAAAGTCCTTGAAACCCCACAGGTTTGGGATGATAAACAGCCACAGTAGTGATAGCCCAAATCCTGTGGTTGATCGTGGACATTTCTGTAATGTTTGTAGTCAACGCTTAGGTATGGGTGCTGTTCCATCAGTTTGGAGGTGATTATGGCCATGGGGACCATTTGTGACTGTAGATGTGGAAGTTCAGGTTCACCAATGTGGCCTAAGACCCAGAATAAGTCGTTTCTTGTTCTGGGCCTCAGTAACTTCTGAACAAAATGATCCCTGAGGTACCTTCTGGTTCTGACGCACTCAGATTAGACTCCGGCCTGGGCCAACAGCTTGTCCGTCCTTTGATGAATAAGCCTGGGGTTGTGCTGGTTGTAGTTCCGAGGCCTGCCAGGAGAGGGCAGCAGGCAGTAAACGATGGGCGCTGCGGGAATTCCGGTGGGGAGGGTCCAGAGGCAAGGGAGGACTTTCAGAGGAGTAGAAAGCAGGGCTGTAGCCCCGCATCGTCTCTGATTGCCTCCTCTTGTCATAACGTGGTCAGGTGCATCTCCCTGTGCCCTCTGAGACCCGTGGCCCTCCATCCGTGCAGAGTCCGTCATCCTCGCCTCCTGCCATTACCTGCATTCCAGGCCTCCGGCCTGTTGCAGCTCCTGAGGCTTGTCCCCGACCCCACCCCCACCCCGCACTGCCATCCTGCCTGCTCTGGTGCCCGCGCTGGTGTGTATCCTCACATCTGTGCCTTCCACCCCTCATTCTCTCAGTTTCAGCGTTGCCTCCCGCACCCCAGGGGAATGGGAACGTGGATGAATAGCCTCCGTGGCTGCGGGTGACCGACCAGCTGCGGCCACAGCTTCCAAGGAGGGCGGGCCAGGGTGGTCCAGGGCTGGTCGTCACAAAGCCTCGTTTCTGACGCTGGAAGGGACTTTCTAGATAAACGCATGGCAGTTTGTGCTCCTGCCACACCTTATGTTCAACAAAGTGACCCGAGGGATCATCTATAAACACAAAACCCTTTTGCCTCATCCCCCGCGTGTGCTCCTTACTGTGCCAGGCTTTGGCCACCGGGCCTCTGGGCATTCCGCTGTCCCTCCCTGGTGGCCCTCCGCCCGGCGCTGTCCTCACCATCCCCTTCTCATGCTTAAGGCTAAGCTTTACAGGCCTCGTGCTTGGGGCTCTTCTCCCATTCTTTCCCCCTGCCCAGTCTGTGTTCAGATTCCGATTTAGTCAAAATAGCAGAAACATGGGAAATTGTTGCAGGGCCATGAGAGATCTCAACGTGGGACAGGAAGCCAGAGACGCAGAAGTGGAACGAGGGTGGCAGGACCGACCTGGTCATCCAGGCCAGTGCTGGCCCTGAAATGCGTGGGCTGCACCCATCAGCTCAAGTCTCTCAGCCAAGCTGCAAAGGCTGGAAAAAGTACAACTGGCTCGGGCCATGTTATTAGCTCTGGGATGACAGTGGACCAGGCCCCTGGTACATAGCCTCCCAAGACTATGTACCTCCAATACCGTCATTACACGGGGAGGTGACTTCCAAAGAAAATCAGGGTGCTGACTGAAAGGAAGAATGAATGCTGAGAGGCAGAGAGCAACACGCTCCACCACGGTGCCCTTTCTTCAAGTGCCCGTGGGTCCTGTGCCCGCCTGGTCACAGCGCTGACCACACTGTGTTGCATGCACTGTTCACTGGCTCTCTCGCTGAGCGCAGGAGGCTGTTCTGCTCACCTTTCCTGCCTCAGCACCTACAGCTGCGCCTGGCCCATGGTTCATGCTCAACAAGTTCTGCGTGGATGGATGGGAGAGAAGAAATGACTGGGGGAGATCGAAGTCCCGTTCTCGGTTCGTGCCCGCCTCCCTCTGCTGCATCTGCGTGAACTCACGGTGGGCTACAGTGGGTGGATCTGGTTCTCCTGCCCACTGATGCGGGGCCTGGCCACGGCCATGCAGGCAAAGGGACAGAGCCACGGCCCTGTGTATTTCTGCTCATGGTCCTGCACGCCTCTGTGTGGACCAGAAAGAACAATTAGCTGTAAGGAGAAACAAGTGAAGGATGCACAGAAGCAGGCCTGAACCAACTCAGAGCCTGAAGCCAAGCCCAGAGGACCAACACCTGGAGCAGAGCCACCCCGCTGACCACAGACCTGCGGGCAGGAAGAATTAATGCTCGCTCTAAGCTACTGAGTTAGAAAGGTTTGTTGGGCAGATTTTTGTGGCAGTCGTGTCTTAGAGCAGGTCCTACAGGAAGCAGGCTCTGGCAGAGAATTGTGTGCAGGAGGTTTATAGGGAGTGTTCTGGGACCAACACCTGTGGAAGGAGGAGAAGCAAGCAGGACTGAGCAGAGGGAGGAGCTGAGCTGAGCTGCAGTGCAGTCCCAGTGGAAGCTCAGCTCTGGAGCTGTCCCTAATTGGAACAAGGGGCCCAGGCCTTTAACACCTCTGGGTTGACCAGTTGTCTCATTTGATTGCCCAGGAAGAAGTGTGCCTTGGATAAGGCTGGAATTTTTTGAACTAAAGTGCTTCCTTGGGAGAGCCGCTGGCTGCGCCCCATGTAGGGGGAGGAAGTTCTTCATTCTTGAAGGGGGATCCGGGCAGTGCCTCCAACATCCTCAAACATAGCTGAGATGCAGTGGTCTCTGTCAGATTTCAGGGCTGCCTCCCCACATTGTCATTGCTTCGTGACAGAGATTTCAAATACATTTGATCATTTCTAAAATAAATGCCATGCAAGAAACGGACCTGCTACCACCTAATAAAATTTCAAAAGAAATACGTAATTCGTGTCAGTTTTACAAGCTCGATTTTAGAATCCAACTGTTGCTCTTCATTTAGCGGTCGCCTGGGTACGAGGTGCAGAGGACAGACAGCAGAGGGCCCGCCTTGTGTGATTTCCCTCATGGACCACTGAGGCAGCTCTCCTAATGAGTTTTCCAGCTCCCCTTGGAAAACCCAAAATGACGAAACAAACAAACAGGAGAGCGTGTCCTGACCTGTTGCAAAGGTCGCAGCTGGCAAGCCTTGGAGAGAGACCAGACTCTGAGGAATCAGCTCACAGCCCGGGAGTGAGTGAAGAACAACCCTGTCGGGCCTCCATGGAGCAGAAAGCTGTCACACACCAGAGGCCTGCAGTCCTTGAACGCCCCACACATGACCTTACCCACACAGTCGGCCTTCCCCTTGGGCACCTGGGGGCCTTGAGTCACTCCCTAAGGTCACTCGGTGACTCATCGCTTATTGGCATCACCTACTGTCCCTTCCTTTTCTTCTCAGAAGACAAGCTGTAGCAGAAGGGCTCTGGCAAGGAGGCTTCAGGGCCACAGCAGGGAAGGCGGTTTCTGAAAACTCTGGTCCTTTAAATAGCCAAGGCGTAAAACCCAGCTCATACGTTACTATTACAATTGGTCTGTGGATTCCCCAGTTGTGGAGTTAATGCAGGTCACCCCCTCTCTCCACGGCTGCTCGGGCTGCAGTAACTACTGACATGTGACACCTGGAATGGGGTGGTTGCCCAGGCTGCACACTGGAACACACCTGGGATGGTGGGGTCAGGTATTTCCTCTGAACGTACCCTCTCCGCACTGTCTTCGGGGAAAAGGAAAGTATCCCTCGAAGATGGGAGGGAACTCGCAACCTTGGTGTGTAAAATCATTATGCATTTCTAATTTGCATACATCAGCAAGCCAAGGAAGACTCCAGCATGCACCATGCATTCAGGCTCCCTGGCCTTCACTTCCCATCCCTCAGTCACCCAAAGGCTGAGCACAAACCCCGCCAGCTAAGCCAAGGTGAGCTGAAGCCGGAGACCGTTCTGGGTCTGTCTGCAAGTCTCTTCGAGAGCTGGTTAATTTTTCAGGCACCCACTGGGCACGCAAGGCCAGATGCCACAAGGAAGATGTCTTCACGTCAAGGGAGCAGTACCTTGCTGACCACAGTTGTAGTTCTTTACAATGAAGAAGCCCGTACGGCAAAGGTTTTCTTGGGTCCCGCCAACGGCAGTCTCTGAAAGACAGAATTCGAATTAATGTCTTAGGCACCGGGCCCTTACTCTTCAGGGATGCTAATTACACACGGCGTATTGTACTTCAACACGCATTCTGGGAGCCGTTTCTCTGGCCGAATGTACCATGTCATCGGATCTGGCCCCAGGGTCTTCTGTTGTTAACCTTGTGATCTTAATCATTGACGTGAAGCTCTTTCCACCTTACTTCTCTTGCCACTATGAGGTAGGTTAATATTTTGAAATAGGGACTGAGCTTTTCTCACTGTCTTTCCCTGCACGTGGCCCTTTCCCCACCCCTATTCCCATTCATCAGCCAGGCTTGGTGATGCTCATCATCTTTGCTACAGGGAAGAAATGTAGATTAGTGAAAAGGGACAATTTTCTTGGCTTTTGGGTTTTTAATATTTTGGCCCAATGGGACTCAGCAACGAATATGACAAAAATACAGATACACGATCATGTAATAAGTACAAAGCATCCTAACTCGAACACTAGAGATTTTCCCTGGCTGAAGGAAAGAGACTGAGAGCAGAGAAGACTGTGTGACTGATTGGTCCTGCATCCTGCATCCTGCCCCCAGCATCCCTGGCTGAGTGCTGGGCAATAGTAGATAGGCTTGGGGGAATCTGGGGACAGAGGGCATCTGGACCCTCTTCTTGGGTAAAGTTCAAGAAGTGGTAAGTGAGAAGTAGGGAAGTGAGGCAGGGCAAGTAAAAGCTGAATGAATGGGTCTCCACTGGGGACCACTGGGGCTCAGCCTCATTGTGGACCTCAGAGAAACCTTGACAAACACACCTGTCCCATGGGAGGTGAGGGAGCTGGGCACTTGTCACTCAATCTGTCACTCTTTAGATTATTTGAGAGTAGCCAGGGAATTGAGTCCTCTGTATTCCACATAAAGCAATTCCCGTTATGATGGAGAAAATCCTTCAGTAGAAGAGCAAGGTCATAGGGGCTCAGGGAGGGATCTGGTCTGCCTGACTCGAAACCTTCCCTCTGCCACCTGAAACTCTACTTTCTGACCAGCTCCCGGTATCCTCACCTCCTGACAGCTAATGCCACCTCTAGCCTATGATCGGCCTACTTGCCCCTTGGATTTATGGCTGACATTGCTTTTGCAACATTGATCCTTGATTCCCTCCTCCTCCTCCTCCTCCTCCATCATCCTTATTCCGGGGCCAGCCTATGTGGAGAATGTCCCCATCTTACTTCCACCTGTGCTTGTCAGAACTTTTTATTGCAAGTGACAGAAACTCAGCTTGAATAGCTTAGGTTTAAAAAAGGAGGTCGCCATTTGGGAAGGACCTACGATACTTCACGTATGTGTGAGAAAGGCCAGGTTGCTGCTGGCCTCAGAGATGCCAGGAACCGAAGGGTGCCAGGTCTCTCTTTCTTGCTCTGTCTTGTCTGTTTCTCTCTGAGTGTCAACTTAATTCTTTCCTGGTGCAGGCTGGCCTCATACACATGACAAGACACCCACTTTTCCTAGAACCAGTTAGAAAAATCCAAGAAGAGCTATAGCTGAGGGGAGGGGCCATGTGGCACACACAGGCTACTATATGTCAGGGCTATTCTAAGAGAAAGCGGAACTACTGAGCAGGAAGCCCCAAATGGAGTTTATGAACCCCCTGCGGCCAATATGAATTCAGACAGGAAGGCTCCATCGTACGAATCTTATAGCCCTTGAAACAGGCTGAGCGTATAGATGCTCAGTAAATAGTGTGTCAGATTATACTTTCTCACACACGGTTGCCACGACACCTCTCAAATCACCTTTTCTTCTTACACAGTGACATTGATACTTCCCCATTGAGAGGTTGGGTCCGTTCCATATTTTCTCCCTTGATTTTAGGTGGACTTGTACGGATCATGGACATGGCATTTGTGACTTCCAAGGTTGTAAAACCCAGTATAGCTTCTGCCTGTTTTTTTGTTTGTTTGTTTGTTTTATTAGTTTTTTGTTTGTGTGTTTATTTTTTGAGATGCCACCATACTGGAAGGAAACCCAGCCCAAGTAGACATTCTGACCCACAGCTCTGGCTGAGAGCCCAACCCACATCCAACACAAACCACAGACACGGAGTAAGGAACCAGTCTTCATCCAGTTCCAAACCCCAACAGCCGAGTCACCCCAGCTCTCAAGCCTTCCCAGCTGAGGCTCCAGATGTCACGGAGCAGAGACAAGCTGTCTCTACTGTGTTGTTTCTGAATTTCTGACCCACAGAATCCACGCATAATAAAATGGATGTTGGTTTTTATGCCACTACTTTGAGGTGGTTTGTAACGTAGCAATAGTAATTGGAACCAATACTGACCATTGATTTGGTTATTTGATGTCTGATTGTTCCACTTTTTGGTAATGCTCAGCTCCATCTGTGGATTGAGGTGTTATCAACCTGATTTATCTCTTATAAAGTTCCTTGTCAACATTTCACCCAGTGGTCTCAGCATCCATTGATGATTAAGTGCATAACTCTAAAAGATTTACTAATTGTATCTTTCCATCTGCATTCATTAGCTACAAAGAACTTCCATCAACTATGTGGTTTCCCGGCAAAACAGTTCATGCAGGACTCAGGAAAATTCTTGATTCTTTCCCTTTCTCTTTTGGGATCCCTAGCAACATCTGAAGATCAACCAGCAAAGTTTTCTTTTTTAAAATATCATTAGAAGCATCGATTTTAATTCCATTCATTGCAATTTCAGTCTATTGCATCAATTCTCTATGTCTACATTGTTTCATTTTTAGCCATGGAGGACCCTCAAGTTGACTGCTGGTTACCTTTGACAGATTCCATTAATTTGATAGCTTCCTCTTTTTCTAGCACAACCACGAGTCCCAGGATCATCTGGGTCATTTTCTGCTTCAGGTGTGAAACAGCCTTTCTCAAAGACCCTTGATTTCTTTGAGTGGAAAATGGTATCTAGAGACTAAAATTCAGTCATGAACAACTATTCATTGCTTCAACCTTTTCAGCAAACAGAGCTAGGAAACATATACGTCTTTTTAGAAAGAACGACAACAAAAATGAGCTACTGATATTTCTTATTTAAATGTAAGATAACAGGATTTTTCCATTATTTCTTTGACTGTAGCTTTTTCATTTGATGCCCTCCCACCTTTTTCTGCCTCCCTGGTTTTGGTTGTGTAGACCCAAGACCTAAAGTCCTACTGGGTTCAGATCCATCCATTACTTCTCTCCTCATACATTCCCATCCTAGCACCGTCCAGCTCTGAAATGTAACGAGTACCCTGATATTTTCCCCATTAGAGCTAAGACCGGAAATAAGATAGGCTTGAGGGGTTATTGTCAAAGTCCTCCTGCCCAGAAGCAGCTCAAGATCATGCCAGTCACTGGGTCTCTTACTGCCAACCGTATCCATGCAAACACTCCCCAGCCTTCCCAAGAAATCATTCTCAGCAAACAGCCCCCCCCCCACCACCACCACCCAGGGAAATCATGAGCAAAAGTAATTAAATGAGTGTGATAGGTAAAAGCATATCGCCAGAGATCCCATCGCCAATAGCCCCTGAGACAAAGCTAAGTGGTTTTCCATGCTTTCTTTCTTTCTTTTTTTTTTTTTTGCAATCTGATCCAGGTTAAACTATGTTCCTTGGCAACATGCATCAATAGAGTTGTCATGGTTACGGGTGAACCTGAAAGCGAGCTGTGGCAGCCTGGGATCTGAGCTCCCTGGGTGTCGTGTCTTAAAGATATATCCGTTGTCTTCTTGTCCTGACTAGAAAAGTAGTGAGAATTAATAGCATTTCCCAGGACAGCATAGCCGTGGACACAGGCAGGTCAGAGAAAGTTGGAGCCACGGGCCTCTTCAAATACAGGTTCTCTTGCAGCCAGAGTAGTGTCCCAGCACACGTCACACAATTTCCCCATGTCTGCCCCCGCCATGCTTGGGAGCAGGGGAGAAGCGCCATGTGCTAGCAACGGTCCAAAGGAGAAACTGCAGCTGCTCCCAGGAAATCCCCTTAGATAAAAGTGAGGCCGATATCTCCCTTCATCTATGGCAGAGCCGGCCAATAAAAACAGAATGACAACCGCCAGTGTGAACCACACATGTCATTTTACATTTTCTAGTAGCCGCATTTTTCAAATTTAAAAGAAACAGATGAACTTAATTTTAATAACTTATACATAAATTCCGTAGATCCAAAATAGTGTCAACACATCACTAATGCAAAATTAGTGAGATAGTTTACATTCTTTTTTTTCCCCACTAAATCCTGGATTCCAGTATGTACTTTACACATAAAGTACTTCTTCATTCTCACCAGAAATACCTGATCCATGCTGACACTTCACAAAGTTTACAGGTGGAATTGTCCGTCATGTACTCGTGTTAATCCAAACATTTAAAAGTTGTTCAACGACAAGTTGAGTGTTTTTAAACCTTGCATTTACAGGAAGTACGATTAAAATCAAATGTAAAACATGGCTCCTCAGCCTCACTGGCCACATTTCAAGGGTTCGGTCTCCACACGTGGTGGTGATCATGACAGGGGACAGCAGGGGCTAAGAGGCCACTCACCGAGCGGTCCTCGACCAGCAGCTTTAGTTCTGTGTCGGGGGTTATGAAGAATGTCAGTGCTTGGACTCCGCCCAGACTCCCGGATTCAGAATCTGCATCTTAACGCCATCCTCAGATGACCCTCAAGTGCGTTAGTTTGAGAAATTCTGCTAAAGGGATAAGACCTAGAACTCTTCGTTTGGTCTTTTTCCACTCTCATCCCGCACCCACTAAGCCATATCCTGGTCAGGCCTTCAGATGAAACAGTATACCTGGTCCAAGACATGACTACCGTCTGTAAGGGACCCTGCCAGAGCAGCCAGGTAAGTAAGCTGCATCCAGCCCAACCCACATGTTTCTTGTTTCAAGCGGCTAAATTTGGAGTGATTTGTTATGCATCCAACTAAATACCAACGGTGATCTGAGGACCCTCCCTACGTCTTCCGCCTCAGTACTCACCACTTTGATCCTCCGCCCCAGCCATAAGGATTTGCTCCAGTTTCCCAGCAAATGATGTCTTTGCTCTGACTTAGTGCGGGCTTTGCATGTTCTTTCCTTCTTCCCAATACACTCTTCGTCATCACCATCCCCAACTCCCTTTGTCTATCATTCCTACTTATTCTTCACTCTCAGCTGAAATAGCATCTCTTTAGGCGTTCTTTTGGAAACTCTCCCTGGGACCCCAGTCTGGGTCAATGTCTGTCATCATTGTGTTGATTTGCTTATTGAGTTATCTGTCCAGAGACCCTAATAGACAGTGATCTTCACCAGGGCGGAGGCCACGTCCATCTTGTTCACCACTGCACTGTGTCTCCTGAAGCAGGTAGAGGGCCTGCCAATAATAAACAGCCAATAAGAATTTGTCGAGCATTGTCGAGAACTAGGAAAAGAGGCTGGAAAGAACGAAGAAGGTTGGATGACAGTGGATGGGCTGGAGTAACTGAGCTCCAGAAAGTCATAAAAGCAACAACCAAAGGGACACACGTGCAGGATCTTTCTGAGCGTAGAGCTCATGAAATAAGAGTTCAGGAGGCGTCGTTGTTAGTGGGGCCGTTGGAGCTGTTCTCTCTGAGGTTCGCAGAGAATAGGGGGTTGCTCTTCGTAGATCCTCAGAAGGGAGGGAGAACTTAGCACAGGCCTGGTGTGGAAGCAAGATGCACTAGCAAGAAGAGGTGGAGATGCAAGGCCTGGGTGCTGTCGTGCGATCAAATCAGGGATAAGATGGTTGTGCCGGAGAACATGTGGGCTGCTGTCCTTTGTCCTGAACAAAACTGGCTTTCTGGGGTACACTTGCTTCTTCCAACGCAAAAACACTGGAGCCTCCTCCTGAACCTCTTCAGAGATTCCGAGCCAGGGGGAAAGAATGCAGGGAGAGTGGAAGATACCGGGAAATATCAAGAAAGAAAGAAAAAAACAAACAGAGAGAGGTACAGATGCTGCTGAAGGCATTGCTGTGGTGGACGGGACAGTGGACTTCTGTTTCCACAGAATTTTCAAATAATTATAAAAAAAACATAAACTCCCAACCAACCACAACTGAAGATCAAACTGCTGAAGGAGAGCAAGATATTTGTGTACTGATACTTGTGAATTCTGTGTGCACAGCGAGAGAAAAAACAAGCATGCACAGGCATCAAGCACCAGCTGGCTAGAGTTGGCATAACTCCATGTCCTTGACACCGAGCCATACTAAAGTGCGTCCAGATTGTCTTCAATTTATATCTTCTACCTTGATGAAAACTGTGTGATTTCTACACTGTTGCAGATCATATAACTCACCACCCATAATTCACTTGGTCGATTTCTTATTACTTTTACCTGAAATTAGAGCTATGTTTGTCTTCTAGGAAGTTGTCTCCATACTCACCCTGGCCACCTCCTTCCTTCTTCTCCATGATGCTACAAAGCCTCAAAGATTTAAGCCAAAGGAAAATCCATCTGACGAGAAGGAAATGGCAGGTAATGATCCAGGAGGAGATTGATAAAGAGACATGAGGAAAACGAGACCCTCGGTAATCACTGCAGGACTCTCTTAGTTGTGAAGATAAGTCGTCCCCATTAAAACGACCTGCGCTGCTCTGTGGAAGGCTAGCTGAAAGAAGACACAGGAAAGGCCAGGAACCTCAGGTTAGGGCTTGCAGATGAGCAAATTCCCTCCCCATCACCTATCCATCCCCCGTGGTACCAACTGAAAGTTACCCCACCTCCCAAAAAAGGGTGGCAACACAGCAGGGTATAGTCCAGCTCATCCACCTACATGGGTCTCATCCGTGGCAACACATTAGAACCTCCTGAAAACTTTAGGGGATAAAAATGATACCCATGATCCCACCCCATCATAGTCAATCAAAATGTTTGAGGGAAGGACCCAGATATGGGGGTTTTAAAATACGCACTCCTATGCTAGACCAGTGGTTCTCCAACTAAAATGTACATCAGAATTACTCACCTGGCTTGTTAAAAAAAAAAAAAGGTTGCTGTTTATCAGAGCTTTTGATTTAGTAGCTCTGGGGTAGGTCCTAAGTCCTCAGGTGGTGTTGATGTCACCAGTTGGGGACAACTCCTTGAGAACCACTGCTACAGAAAGATAGTTCCAGCATCTAGCACCCTTTTCCCCTGGCCTGGCCTTGCATCTCACCTCCCATTCTGTGCCTGTGGTTACAAGCTCCTAATCACTGGTTCATCTTTGAACTTGATAGTCAGTCCTTTGACTTCTCCGGTTTCTCCCTTAGCACTCCCTTCTGGACCTGGTCTTATACTCATCTTCCTTCTCCCTTTTCTGTTAGCCTTGACCTCACTAGACCCCAGCCCAGTCCAGAGATCTTTGTCAGCCATCAGGTCATATGACCAGCTTCTACAGGAACTGTATGGATTCCTGGGATGGAGGGTTACGGCTGGGGTGGTCTTTAATTGAAAGTTTACATTAGTGGTCCCCACGCTGTCACAATGTTACAATATTCTCAAATCTTTCTGGTTATGCTGTTCCTACAAGGCAATGCAATTTGGAAAATGTGCAAACCATTTCAGGGACTTTTGTCAGCTTTCGGGCCCAAGCCCAGTTCCATCTATCTTGGACCTCAATTACCATATAATAAGAGATTTTACTAAAGCACTGCTAAAGCCCCTTTGACCTCTATAAAATAAATAATATCTCTATGATCTGAAAGAGTGAGCAATTAGCTCACATTACCAGCATAATTAGACCCATTCCAATGGAATAAAATATATTAATCTTAAACAGAGTTAAAACATACACCCATGGCAACAAAAAATCCTGGGCTTATTAAAAATAGAAAATTATAATTTAAAACTGCCTGCATTTATCCCAAAGGCACTTACAGAAAGTGGTTTCGGCCAAGGCAGATGAGTCAGCAACCTTATTCCGACCTATTTGTGATTCTCATAAGAATTGCTGTCATTTCCCGAATATTCTTCTTACCAAAACACTCCTGACCTATTGGCAAATGAAAAAGGCAGGCTATGGAACAACGGGTACAGTGTGACCTCAGTTTGTATGTTGATGTACCTACCCACACAAAGCCAATATTTTGGAAGGGGATGCAGCAAAAGGCTAACTGTGGTGCCCTCTGGCTGGCAAAATTAAAGGTAATTGTAAATTGCTTCGTTATAGCTTATAGTGGCTTTTACTTTTGCCCACGGCACACATATTATTACTGCTTTAATAAAGAAAACACAAAGCTTTTTCCAAAAAACACTTTAGTTTCCAAACTTGTACGTCCTGAGTATCATGAGCTTTGTGGAAAGGAGACTGTGTCACGGATGTCATTTTATCGGTAGCATAAGCAGACTGAGGCCCCTGGGGGCCTGTGTTCGGCCATCGTTGCCTGCCCAACCTTCCGCCCACAGCGTCTGTCTGCATGTCCCCATGGGAAACAAGGGTTTATGTCCTCATGTTTTCAGGCTTCTATATACAGAGAAACTTTGACTAGGCAAGGGAGGTTTTCTAGCTTTTAATTAGTAAGGCATCCATAAATCTTTTAAATCAAGCATGCGTGAGGGAGGAGGAAAGATCCCTCTCTTGTCAAGATTCTTTCAGCTGGTCTAATGATCAAGTAGATACGAGACAGATTAAAAAGAGAAAAATGACCAAATTTAATTACATATGTACATACAGGAACCCCACATGCATGAGAAAGCCATAGACTCCACATGCAGAGAGGTTCAGAGACAGAAAAGGAAAATGAGGGAAAAATAACATTCTAAGCGAGAGACAGGTAAAACACCTTGGGATTTCAGAGAGGAGGAAGGTCATTGGCAGGATGATAAGAAGAGCAGGTGTTGAGTAGTTAGAAGTTTGCCCTGACCTGTAGATAGGTCATGGAAAGTTATCTGTGGTGGTAATTCTTATCAGAGGCAAGGCCCCTAATTTAAATTATTAAAGGGAGAGGTACATGTTTCTCCTGAGCTCGCAGGGTCTCGATTGCCTTCGGCTCAAAATAATTCACATACCTAAGTAGCACGTCTTGGGGAGGCCTGTTCTGCGTCATTTTTCATGACTAAACTAAGATGTGCATTACGAGTTAATTGTAGAGACTTTGGAGAATATGAAATAGAAAGTGATGTATCTTTTTGCAGTGGGAGATCTTTTCCATCCTTGTACTTTCTTATAAGGGCCTACCCACTCCCCCTCAGTTCGTGCCATTCCCCTCCAGCAATGTGAAGCCTTCTTAAGGAACAAACCAGGGTTCCTCCAACAGGCGTGGGGCGGAAGGAAGTGCAGAGACTCCTAGGAATGACTCCTGCCCACATGGATGGGCGTTGGAGGATAAAAGCCCCTATTCCTAGCTCACTTGTGTAAGATGACTGTGAGGAGTATTCCATGCAGTCTCCAGAGTTCTCCAATGGGCCTGAGCCACCGTTTCCCACAGTGGTGGCAGGCATTAAGGCACCCTCTATTAGCTACCTTCCTTTTCCTGTCTCACTTCCTCACTTCCTGGCTGGAGCTTCCTGGGACTACCTCACAAATAAACTGCTTGTTTTAGAGGAGCCCAACTTAAGAGAATGATACAGCGCATGGAAGGCATAGTGAGGTGAGAGAGTTGTCAGTGGAGATGATCTGAACAGTTTTTCTGCAGAATTTAGCATGTTAATCTGGCTTTGGGAGCCTGGAATTCTGGGAGGAACACGGAGGGAGCTCTGGATGCAAAACTCGGCAGGGCAGGTGGGGAAAATGAACAGGGGAGGAATGACTTCTGCTCTAACAAGTTATCTTTGGTTTAAGAATTCTCTCTCATCTTCTAGAATAATCTTCCTCTGTGAACTGACGAATCTTAATGTGCCAGTGAGATCATCTGCTCTTTAGGTCACATTGCCCAAGTCAGCCTTCTTACTATTTCTGCTCCTACAAAACATTTCTTTCACAAAGTACTTGACAGAAGAATAAAATATGAAACAGAACGAGTTCAAGAGCCTGGCCTCCTCACAAAGTCAGGACAATTTATCCTGTGACCCAGAGAGTGGGTGATGAGAGCAGGCAAGCGGAGGGCCTCTTTTTCCTCCAGGGTGATCTAGAACATCTGTCAGATGACCGCTCCCTCCCACCTTGGTTGGGAACCAGGCAGATTCAATCAGATCAGAAGAGATTTTTTCCTAAAAGTAAAGGAGGCAAGCCTTCAACCTTGTCATTGATGGATGTAACTGGGCCCAAATGCCTTCTCTGAAGCATTATGGTCTGACGCCACACATTGAAGATCCCCAAACACTGATAAACACCAAATCACGTATTGCACGGTGTTTTCTGAATGAAGGAAATTGTTAAAGAATGTTCCATCCCCCAGCAGAAGTAGAGACCCAAGGCTCCCTCTTGACTCCCAGCGGTGGGCAGTGCTGTGCCGCATTGCAGCTGGGTGAAAGCCAACTTGCCTGGAGCTGGGCCTCCACAAACCTACTGCAAGGGTTTTCTTGCCAGAATTTGTAGGTGGTACAACAGCAGGTTGGACAGGTGGTTTGAAAATAGAGTCTCATCAGGCAACGAAACAACTGAGCATCGTCGTTACTTGCAGGCTTATCAGGGCATCATCCGAAGCAGGGATGCTGTCCATTTTGCTGACTCTCAGGGGTTTCATGTGGATGTAACGCATTTCCCAGTCTCGCTGCCTCGGGACAGTACACCCCAAATGGGTGAAGTCTGATGGAGGTCCACAGCAGAAACTAAGCCAGGGACCGCAGACAACTCTAGACGCTCATGAAGGTTGGCCTGGTCAGAGGTTTTGACGTGCAGAGTCGATGTTAAGTGAAGCTGGTCATTCTGGCAGAATGAAGAGATGCTCCGGGAGAAGGAAGATGGACCACAGGAAGAAAAAAAACATTTACAGATCAACCCTCTCATTAATGGCTCCTCCCCACCCTCCCTCTTTGCCTCTTTTCCTTAAGCACCTTGGGTTGGAACTCGTCCCCAACCTTGAAGGGCCAGCTGGAAAGGCACCAGGTGTTAAAAGAAGTTAGTAGTTGACACGTGTCGAACACTTGCTATATGGCAGACAATGCACCCATAGCTTCACGGCCTTACTCTGTTTTATTTTCACGCTGCCATGGAATAAAATAGAGGAAAAAAATGTCTTAAATCTGGCACTACAATTCCTCTTATGCAAGGCGCTGTCTTTTGAAAGGCAGCTGCATGCGGTGCTTGGTGAGAGTAGCAGGTACTGATGCATGCACTCACCAAGAGCTCACTCGGCATTCGCTGCAACCCCCTCTCCTGTGCCCTCCACACTGGAGATGAAGAACTACTAACTCCACCTCCCAGACTCTGTGCAGCTGGGGACCCACCTGGGGCCCAGGTTCCACCAAGCAGATGTACCCTGCAAAGCCTGGAAGTAGAAGGGAACTCCACGAGGTGGGACCCCTGTAACAGGTGAGTGGAGAAAGAGAGGTGGTCTCTCTGTGGCTGGCGGGCCATGGTGGCTCTTGTCTGATGGCAGGGCAGCATGATCGCAGAGGCAGGAAGGCAGCACTGCTCTTGGCTGTCCGTTGTGGGAACCATCCCTAGAAGCCCGGGCTAGAGCCTGTTCCTCCATCAGCCCAATGAAACTGCAGGTCACCTAATCTCCCCTAATAAATCCCGTCCTGCTTAGCCAACCGAGTGGGCTTCATTGTCTTCCACCGAGAACCCTTCTGACCAAGGACCAAAGCTGAGCTGTCCAGGGCCTAGCTGCTAGCTAGTGCGGAGGCTTCAAAAGGAGCAGAAGGCACAGAGAAGGAATGACTGTTTTGGAGAAGCCAAGGGCAGAAGGGAGAGATGGGAGAAGTTAGGGGAGGAGAGGAGGGAGGAGAGAGAGAAGGCAGGCAGACTGTGCACAAGGGGCGTGGAGTGAAGGAAAAGTCAGCAGAGGGCTGCCTGGCGGTTGCAGACAAAGAGCCTCTAATTTGGAAATTGTTTCATGGTGGTGAGTGGCATTTCCTAACCCATAGTGCTACTTCTTCAGTAAACTCCATTCTTGAGTAAAAGGGCAAATTCTGGTTGGGACTGGTTCATAACAGCAGTCATGAGGATACAAGTCCCTGGGACTCACTGAAGTCCAGGGTGGCCTTGTGACCAGCCTGGCCTTGGGACTCATGGAGCGGGGGATCAAGATAATTCCCCCTGATTCTCAAGGGGGCAGGGAGCCCCCAGCTATCCTCTGTTGACACAGCATCATGATTTCCATTTTCTGAGCGCATAATCCAAGGCTTAAAGGGGACCCACAGGGAGTCAGTGCTTGTGGTCACATCTGCCCTATTTCAAAGCCTAAACTCCAGCCATTGTCCCCCAACGAGCCCGCTCAGACCCAGCTACAATTTAGTCAGAAAGCCCAATCAAAGTCCTAGCAGAGAGCATGTGGGCCACACCAAGCCAGCAGGGAATGTGTGAGAAGAAGCCAAGTTCCTGTGCTGCCCAGTCCCAGTGGGAGAGCCCTTACCCCCCCCCACCCCTGGGCATTGCACAGTAAGGATGCATCCCCACCCCCAGCCAGCTCCCCCTGGCCTTTGCTCCACACCCTGAGCTGGCTCTCTGATCTCATCTCATCTTCTCTTGTTCCTGAGATGGGGGGTCCTTCCTGGTTCTTTCAGAGACTCTGAGCAACGCTATGGCCCCGGTCATGCACTGAGCTGTGTTCTTTGTGCTGGATCCCTTTGAAGGCAGCTTTTCATCTTTTGAGAACTTAAAGATGGGAAAAGGGCAAAAAGGGCCTTTTTGCCCTCCAGTACCCTACCTCTATCAGCTTGACCCCTTCTTAACGGCGATGGTAGCCTTACTCAAACTGGATCAAGCAAGAAGAAAAACAAAGAGAGGATGGAATTGATTGGTTCGTGTTTCTGAAAAGCCCAGGATTTTTAGCTTCAGGTCTGGCTAGATCCAGGGACTCACGTGGTCCGTCACTCCCTTACTTTCTTTCATGTTTTCCTCATCTCTTTACTCCATTCTTTTCTTCTCTAGTTGGGTCTTACCTTAAGGTGCTTCTAGACATATACAGGCTCACATCCTTAATGACCCAGTGGAAAAAGTGTCCCAGGAGATAGAACACAGCCTGGAATTGAGGCTTGATGCCCATTTATGAACCAAATCTTATGGTCTGGGAGTAGGACTGCTATGATCAGTCATGACTGGGTCGTGTCCCACCTTTGTGGCACTAGGGTCAAGGCCAGAGAGCATAGCCACAAAGAGAAGGGATGCCGGGTCAACTAAAACCAGACAGTCCACCATTCTGCCTTTTTACTTGTGTTTCTCTGCAGTCTTTCTAAGTGCCTCTCCATGGTTTTCCCAGAGGATCTCTCCCAGGCCAGGGCCTGCTAGGGACAAGCCCCAGTGTGCTGGCCACACCTACTCAGTCCTGCCTCATTTCTACCCCCAGGGTTCAGCATGGAGCTCTGCACCGACATGGTGCTGGGACAATGCCCACGACAGGACGGATGAGGCTTCAGAAGTGGAGAGGCCGCTGAGCTCCTGCACAGAGATGGAGTGGACCCAGGACAACCCCACAGTGCCATCCAAAGACTGTCAGGGGGACCCCCAGAGACACCTGTGCTGCGATTTCCCGGCTCTGATTTCGAGTCGCTGACATTCCTCACGGTAACACATGCCGAAGGGCTTCCAAACCGTTTCCACATGAGATGCATCACTCAGCTGAGAAGGACCCAGACCCAGGATCTCGGGTGAGTGTGGAGAGAGAAGTCAGGGTAGGTGCTGCTTGGGTGTCCCAGGTGGGGTGGGGGGCTTTAGAGAAGCCTTTATGCTCTTCTTCCTATTTTTGTGTTTTGGCTTAGAGATGGGAACCTCACCCCTACTCCTGCTCCTTGTCTCTACCCACCTCCTTCCTCCTCAGGAAGAAAAATTGCTAATCCAATGGGTCAGAGCCTGACCTTCACTGGGACTTTGCACTTAGTGAAAATGCATTTCCAGGAGCCCTCCTCTGCTGCAAGTAACAGCTTATAGTGTGTAAGCACATACACACATGTAAGAACATACCTCCATGATAAATTCCTAGCAGGGGGGTTTCTGAATCAAGAGGTAAGTGCATTTAAACTTTTAAATT
Source organism: Eonycteris spelaea (assembly GCA_003508835.1). Classification (NCBI taxonomy): domain Eukaryota; kingdom Metazoa; phylum Chordata; class Mammalia; order Chiroptera; family Pteropodidae; genus Eonycteris; species Eonycteris spelaea. The sequence continues at coordinate 1,385,193 of PUFA01000224.1, forward strand.
TCAATAGCTATTTCTGAATTGTCCTCCAAAAATGCTGTACTTCATGGCAGAGAGTGCTAGTAATATACCCAATATCCATTCTGTCTTACTTTCTTAGTAATCGAAAAGCTACATTTCTGGGCCTCCCTTGCAGATGGGATGGCCAAAGAGATGCTAACAGAAGTTTAGAGTGAGACTTCTGGGAAAGTTTCCTTTGCTTCTAGTCCTTCCCCTTTTTTTCCTATGTGGATCCCTGTTGTGATGGCAGGAGCGGCAGCAGCCTTTTTGTGAAACTAGCCCTGGATTAACAGCTAATAGATGATTTCTTCTTTTCTTAACCCAGGCCTCTTGGGCATTGCTCTGGCCTCATTTTTTTTTTCCAAGTTGGGCACAGATTCCATTGAGATTAATCCAGCTTCCCGTCTCTCCATTTTCTTTGATTCTGTGGCTTTTTTTAAATATCCTAAGAGATGCATGGGTTTCCAAACTAAGTAGTTCTAACAGGTTTCTTCATCTGTATTTCTTTACCTTATATATTTTTGAAGTTGCTAATACATTTAGGGCCACCCTGAATCTGGACAGTAGAAGAAAAATTGGAAGAGGATTAGGGCAAGGATAAACGTTGAAGGAATTTACAGAATGGCAGCAGGGAGGGAGAGGGAGCCCAAGGGGTGAAAAGGTTTGGAGGTTTCAAGCCCCTGAGAGAGAATGAAGAGGCTGGTATGGAGTCACCCCAAGCTGGGTGCCATCTCCCTCCTCCACTGGCTAGCTACATGGCCTTGGGTCAGACATTTAATGTCTCAGTCTCAGTTTACTTATGTGTAGAATGTGGATTTGGAACTCATGGCTATATATTTGGATTTGGGAGTCATCCACATAGAGAAATAGAAAGGAAATGTGACCTCAGGGAAAGGGAGAGGGGCTCAGCCTTCAGAAATGCCAAACCCAGCTTGCTGCTGCATAAATATTATTGATTTACTGAAAGTGATGGGCAGGACCTCAGAAAGCCAGCTACCCAGCCCACCTGGGATATTTACTAAAAAGGAAAGCACTTGTTTTTTCTAGTCTATTAAAACTTCGGCCAAAAAATAAAACACTACCCAACGCTCTAGTGCCAGAGTTGTTTTTAAAACATGATGGAGTCATAAAACAAAATGTCATCATGGGATCCTAACCAGAAGTCTGTGCTTTGACCAGAACACAATCCCCCGCCCCACTACCTGCAGTGATGGGCTGCTCTCTTGAGCTGCTCAGTGCCTCCTTCTATCAGCTGACCATCACCGGCTTTCTTGTAGAGAAACATAAACTCAACGTAGGAGTTTTAAAAACTAAAAAACTTAAAGTTTTAAAATCACAAAATGATACATGAGCTTTGCAGAAAAAAATATGCAGTGAGCCAACAAGATGGAAATAGAAATCACCCATAATCTCTCTACACAGAGTATGTGCTGAAAGCCTTCTGGGTGCTCTTCTGTGCACACATATACTTTTTAAAAGAGGATAATGCTAAATGTTTTGGTGGTTTTTTTTTCATTAAACAATTGATATAGTGTGAAATATTTCCGAAGCATTAAGCAAATATTATTTTGCAACATCTTTTAAATTATTTCTTAGATGGCCCGATTTTATTTAATCAATCCTGTATTACTGAGGAATTAAGCAAATTCCAGGTCTTGCGGGGTTTTTTCTTTCTTAAAACTTTTTATTTAGAAGTAATTATAGATTCACAAGAAGTTGCAAAGAGAGTACAGAGAAGTTTCATGGAACCTCTTCTCCCAGTTTCCCTCACTGGTTATGTCTTCCTAATTACAGCACGATATCACAACTAAGTATTTGACATTGTATAAAGTTATGTCATTTTATCCCATGTGTAGATTCATGTATCTCAGTCAAGATACAGAACTATTTTGTCATCTCAAAGACCTTCCTCCTGCTACCCCTTCCTAAACTAATCGCAATCACCACTCTCTGCCTACCCCATCTTTAACTCTGGACAAACACCAATCTGTTCTCCGTCTCTGCAGTGTTGTCATTTCAAGAATGTTATATAAAATAGAATCATGTTGTATACAACCTTTTGTACAACCTTCCGTGACTGACTTTGTTTCACCTGGCATAATATCTTTGCGATCCACCAAGGTGTTGCATGTATCCGTTGTCCATGCAGTTTTATTGCTGAATAGTATTCAATTTATGGATGTACTATGGTTCATTTAATCATTCACCTATTGAGGGATATTTTGTTTGTTTCCAGTTTGGGGCTATTACAAATAAAGCAGCTATGAACAATTGGTAAAGGTTTTGTATGGCCATGAGTTTTCACTTCTCTGGAATAAATACCCAGTAGTATTGTTGTAGAGCCACATGGTAAATGCATGTTTAGTTTTTTAAGAAACTACCAAACTATTCTTACCAGCAATGTATGAAAGATCTGGTTTTCTGCATACTCACCAGCATTTGGTATTGTCATTCTTTTTTTTTGGCTTAGCTGTTCTTATAAGTATGTAACGATATTTCAGTATGGTCTCAATTTGCATTTCCTTAATGGCTAGAGATGTTGAACATCTTTTCATGTATATGTTTATTTGCTATATGTCTATGCTTTTCAGTAAAATATCTATTTATGTCTTTTGCTAATTTTAAAATTTATGGCCCAGAGTAGAGTTTATTTTAATATATATTCTGTGGGTCTTTGAAAAGAATGTGTGTTCTGTTGTTAGGTAAAGTGTTCTGTAAAGATCAATTTGATCTTGCTCATTGTCATTGAGCTCTTCTACATTTTTGCTAACTGTCTAGTTGTTCTATTCATTGTTGAGAGAAGGTAGAAGTTTCCAAGTATAACTGCAGACCTATCTATTTCTATTTTCAGTTCTATTCACTATTTGATTCATTTCTTTTTGAGGCTCTACTGTTAGGTAACTTTGCATTTAGGATTATTATATCTTTTGGTGAATTGATCCTTTATATCATTACATATATTACTTTTTATCCCTGCTAATTTTCCTTGATTTTGATTCTGTTTTGTCTGAAATTAAGTCACACCAGCCTTTTATTTTATTATAATTATAAACAACATTGGTCAGCCTTTGCACTCATCCACAATTATTAGAATTTCTTGGTTAGAGGGCAGTGTGTTTTTAAATACTTTTGCCTGTATTCTCAATTGCCTGCATAAATTTACCAACTTATTGTCTCAATACCTGGACATTATCATTTAAAATAATTAATAAATGAAAGATAGGGTTTTCCCAATTCAACAGACAGAAATGTTATCTCATAACTCAGTGGGAGTGGAGGTAGTCATGTTTGGTGCACATTTAAAGGAGTGAAATTCTCATTTATCCTAGCAAAAAGTTAAGAGGTCTAAAACTGGTAAAGCAAGAAATAGGGCATATTTCAAGCGTCGGTGGTAAATACCAGATGCAGCAGCCGTGAGAGTTGGGACGAGTTGCCCTTGAGGAGCTGGAAAATTGGAGTTGTGCAGAAGAGAGATGGTACTTTCGTATTTAAATACCCTGTAGTATATTATTTAAAGCACATGAACATATTACTTAGTTTGATCTTATAAATAGCATCTAGTCGTTGGTTCAACTTGCATTGACATTTATTATCAGGACTCCCATAATTGTATAAACTTAACACCAAGTGAAACAGCCTCTCCAGGGGCAAACTACAACTCCCAGGCTCCCGCGCGTTGAAGAGATGGTTTGTTCTCGGATTCGAACTACAATTCCCAGAACTCCACGAGGCAAGGTGGGCGGTCCTAGCCAAGGGCTGGACCGCTGTGCGCGTGAGCCTGCCTGCGCTCACGCACCGACTGCCGTGCGGGGCTGGCCAGCCGGGCAGACGCACGTCGAGCACCCGCGAGCCTGGTGGAGGTGCAGCCTGCGCTCCCTGCCTGGGCCTCCCCAGCCGGGAGCGGGCGCCGGGGAGGCTGCGGCAGCGGCGGTTTCGGCCAAAGCTGTTGCCGCAGAGAGCACTCCTGGACTTGGCGGCGGAGGTGGCTTCAGCCCCGCGGAGCCCCGGCTGCGGGTGAGTCGCGCGCTAGGGGCTCACGAGGGCTCCGCGACCCGGCTGGGTTTGGAGTTGAGGAATGGGCCCCCGGACTTCCCCCAGGAGTGGACCACGGGGCGCCGGGCCCTGGGGTGAAGCGGAGCCGTGGGGAGTTTGCAGAATGGAGGAGTGACGTATGCTGCCGGCTGAAGGAGGGGAGGTGGGAGGTGGACCCTGTGGGTCCCGGTGCCGCGGCCGGGCGGCGTCCCGGGCGTACGCACTGAAGCCCTTAGCTCGGGGCAGGTACTGGCAGCGGGTCCCCACGCCCTTTGCTTGGGAGATGGAGGGGCGCAGGAGGCGCAGGTGGCGAGGAGCCAGGCCAGGTGCGCAGAGGGGGCCTGGGCCTCCGAGCTCACTTTGAAGGCAGTACCTGGACACGCCTGCAGCTGCTCCCTGAGCTACTTGGGGTTCAGAAGGGCACCTACTGGGTGTCCTGTGACAAGAGCTTGCCATGGCCTGCTTGACAGTGCCCGGGTAGCCTCTGAAGGAGGGATCCAATGGGTTCCCTACCCCATGAGTGTAGGAACCCGTTGCCTGGTCACTGATGGGAACCCTCTGCCAAAGTCTGGGGTCCTGGGGCTGTGAGTGCCCAGGATCTGCTTACTTTATGCAACCAACTCGCAAAGCCTACTCTTGAGAGAAGGGAGGCCCCATATGGGAAGGGTTATGGGGTGAGCTTGATAGAACTTAGTGGCGAAGAGCACAGACAGAACTGGGTTCACCAACTGCTTACTGTTACCTGTGTGGAAATTGAAATCCTGACCCGCATTTACTAGCTGGATGCCTTTAAACAAGTCACTTACCCTGTCTGAGCCTGTTAACTTCCTCTGTAGAATGGGAACAAAGTACCTTCCTCACGGGGTCGCTGGGAGGATTAAATGAAATAACGCCACACACGTCCTCAGCCAGTGTCTGAGTGACTGCTCCACATCTGTTAGCGCTTGTGGTTGCTGATGATGGAGATTGTTAGAAGGGGGATCAGAACCCAGGTCCATCTTTATACTGGATCTAGCTGCCCTCTCAGGCTCGCACAGACCTGTGAGATCTTTCCGTTCATCCTTTCACATTACAGATGAGGAGTCTGAGTCCCCATTGGTGGCAGAGCCAGGAAAGAACACGGGTCCCCTCTTCCCAGGGAGGGCCAGCCCATCACTTCCTGAACCTCGGGCCCCCAGAGGGTGAGGAGAAGTGGGGATCCTCAGCTAAGAGGAGGAAAGGGTGCTGGTGGCTGCTGGGTGAGCATCCTGGTGGCCTTGACGTGGTGGGGTGTCAAGGCAGCTGTGGCTCTTTTTGAACTGACCTTCTAGTTAGCAAGTTCTTGCTCTAAGCCTTGCTTAAGAAAAAAAAAATTAGCAGTAAACAAAGGCTTCTAGTGACTGTATTGAGCTAAGTGGAAAATTAAATTGCCAAATGCTCCATTCCCCCAAATCCTCATCTTTCTCCATTTGGTGATCAGTCGATACTCTCCCCTCGGACTTGGCTTTTTAAATAGGATGAAATGGTGAATGGGAAAGAGGAAACCCTCTAACGTCACCATAGGCTTTGGGCTCGGACTTGAGTTCGGATACCAGCCCAATGACATCATAACTGTGCGACACTGGGCAATTCACGCTGAACGGATTTCCTCAAATGTGAAATGGGATTGCTGAGACCTGTTTTAGGTTTGTAAGCGAATAAATGAGATAATTCATGTAAAGGACTAAAAACATTGTGCCTGGCATAGGGTAAGAGCCAGTGAATGGGAGTTGTCATATCATTATGATTAATAATAATACTAATAATCAGGCACTGTGCTTTGCCTATGTTGTCTCTTTGCATTCACAGAACCACCCTGTGAAGTGAGTGTAACTGTGTGTAACTCCAGAAAATGGGGGCTTGCAGGGGTTAAGAACTGGCTCAGGCAGTCACAGGAGAACAAATACTACATGATACCACTTTTTCGATGAATCTAAAATAGTCGAACTCATAGAAGCAGAGGATGGAATGGTAGTTGCCAGGGGTTGTGGGAAAGGAAACAGGAAGGTATTGTTAGTCAAAGGGCACAAAGTTTCAGGTATACGAAATGACTAAATCCTAGAGATCTCCTGTACGGCACGGTGCCTGTCGTTAACCATACTGACATATCATTATATACTTAAATTTTGCTTGGAGAATAGATCTTAAGTAAGCTATAAAAAAAATAGTAATAATAAGAGGGCAGAAAGAAACCCTTGGAGGTGATGGATAGGTTTATGGCATAATAGATTATGGTCATGGTTTCACAGATGTGTACTGATCTCTGGACGCATCAAGTTGTATACGTTAAGTATGTACAGCTTTCTGTATGTCAGAAAGAATTGGTCCGGGGTCATGCTGCTGCCGAGTGACAGGACAGGAGCTCACATCCTGGCATCCCAGCTCCAGAGCTGGTACCATTTAATTCCGCTCAGTGGTCTTTGCAGCTTCTAAGGCACCACTGCGTCTGGGCAGACCGGGGCAGCCTCCAGCGTTGCAGCAGAGAGTGTTCTCATACTACCCTCTGCAGCCTGGCCACCTGTTTCCTGTCCCCGTCCGAGGACCAATGAGACTGGAGGGGGTCGTCCACTGGGCGAGTCTGGGGGAGGCTGTGTGAGCAGGAGGCAGCCAAAGCAAGGGCTCACGGGGCTGGGGGAGGGTGCAATCCCGGTGAGACCTGGAGAGCTTGGTTATGAGAAGAATCAGTCTTGCTTAAGGGCTGGAAAGAGTCCCTGAGCTGCGTTCTTCTCTGGGCCCGATCTCTGCTTTTGGATGGGTGGCTACCCATGAGCCGTGGACTGGAGGAAAAGGAGCCTTGGATGAAGCCAGCGTGCCACAGCTTTGTCCTTGGCTGCCTGTGAGAGCTCACACTGCCTCTCCAGACCTCTTTTGTAAAATAAAGAGTTGGAACAGATCATTTCTAAGAGCTTTTTTAGGTCTAAAAAGCAGGATTTTGTCATTCTAAATTGGTGGCGTAACCCTCTCAGCATAGCACCTGGCAGGTGCTATAACGAATGATCACAGCAGGGTGCACCCAGACTTCCCTTGAGGGACAGAGGGTCCACAGCTCCCCAAGCTTCCTGCCGTGGGGGTATGTCTGTGCCTGGCCGGGTGAGGAGTAATTACACAAAGGAAGCCTTGGGTTGCTAAGTTACAGCGGAGGGCCTGTGGGTCTGCGTTTCCAGAGTCATCCACACCTGCTCCGCGCCTGAGTGCTAAAAGCTCATTGCTCTGAGGTCTACCCTTCTTCTGTCGCCAACTGTACCTGCGAGTCTGATGGCAGACGAGCACAGTCCTTGAGAATGAGACCTCTGGAGTCAGACCCAGGTTCTAATCCTAGCGCCCCTGCTCTGCTGTCAGACCTAGAGCAAGTCACCGAACGCCACTCAGCAAGAGTGTTTTTCATACTAAAAGAAAATGGAAATAATACCAGTACCTGCACTGGGGGGCTTTTGTGAGGCATTGAAAATGGCAGGAAAAGGCCCAAGGGCAGTGCCTGGCACAGACTGGGTGCTCATTAAAGTGAGACCCTCCACCCTCTGCCCAGAGGAGGCCCAGCATTCCGCATTTCTGACTTCCCAGGTCATGCTGCTCCTGGGTCACACGGAGTCCTGCTTTGGAGGACCCGTGACAAGGCTCCTCCCTACTGCGGAGTTGCCGTCACAGGCTGGTCTTGTTTTGCTGGACCACCTCCAGGCAGGGACGCACAGGGTGCTGCTGATCCACTACGTTTAAGCAGCTCTAACCCTTAGAGAAACGCTCTTCCCGCCCACTGCACCAGACTCCCCTCCCTGTGACTTCTGCCCTGGACCAGCCCACACAGCTGTGCTAGGGGCAGGGACAGAGTGGCAGCCAGCTGCTGGGAATTAGGTGTACCCAAAGTCCATGCTTATGCCTGGGGGCCGGGGTTGCAGGTGTCACCATCATGCATGTGTCACCGTCATGCACATGTGCCTAGCCAGGTAGAAAGGGTCATAGGCCACCCCTCTGGAGCAGCCTCACTTTTGCTACACAGCCCCCTCAGGTCCAGGGGCTTCTCTTCTCCAGGGCAGTGGCCCTTCTCCTTCGAGCATCCTACACTGGATAGTGTTTCTTGAACCTTCCTGATCCTGACTGCTCCGTGGAACAGGGTCATATGCATGGTCGAGCCTGCAGGCTCTGGTCCTCCACACAGGTGCGAAGCCTGAGTGTAATGATGAGGAAACGTCAGACAAACCCAAGGTGAGGAACATGCTAGGACATAACAAACCCTGACTCTTCACTTTGTCAAGGTCGTGACAGTCAAGGAAAGACAGAGGAGCTGCCCCCTAGATTGGAGGAGACAAGAGAGATGATAACTGGATGCCATGCTTCATCCTGGGTTGGATTCTGGACCAGAGATTAGATGCCATGGATTAACAAGTGTCATACCAATATTAACTTCCAGGACTTGTGTCACGTAAGAGAATGTTCTCATCCGTAGGAAATACATGCTGAAGTGTTAAGGGCCCAAGGGGCAAGATGTCCACAACTTATTTTTAAATTTTTCAGGAAGGAGAGAAAGACAGTTGTGTCAAATTAACAGTTGGCAAATCTGTAGGAGAGGTCCTTGGACGACATGTGCAACCTGTTTTTGTGCGTCTGGAATTATTTCCAGATAAAAAGAAGAAAACAATGAGATCCCAAATGCTATAGCCAGCGCGCCCGGGGTGGGGCCTCATCGTTGCTTCCCGCACAACCTGGGGTAGGCCTGACCTCTCTGCCCTTTGGCTTTGCCGTCTATAAAGTGAAGATTGTCATTGTGAAGTGGGGGACCTGGCGCCTCGTGATTGCCCAGCATTGCTGCTGTTGCTGCTGCTGTTGCTGTTGTTGTTAGGAAAGGGATGAGTGGAAGATGACACCGTGGTGACGAGGCCAAAGGAAAACCTGAGCCAAGACCTGCCTCCTCCCTCCACTTGCCGATGTTAGTTTCCCGGCTCCCTGGGTGACTGGCAGGGATCACTAGTGACCTGGCCACCCACCACATGGCTTCACCTGCAGAAGGCTTGGCAGGTGGTCTCCTGAGCCCATGGGGCTCCACTGGTGAAACCCAGGTCCCCGGCAGCTTCATCCCCCTGCCTTCTCCTGGCACTTCCCGTGCCTGCCTTGCATCCTGGGCGCCCCAGTTTCTGCTGGTCTGGAATGCAGTGCCCCTTCAGCTGCACAAGACTTTGGGCCTGGATCACTGCCCTAGGATGGTGAAGAGCCCAAGGCTTGGTTGCCTCAGGACTTGCTTGGTGGGCAGGTATAACTGGACATAGTGATGCCTGCTGTGGACAGAGATTTGTAGCCAATAGGGACATGTGGATGCAAAACAGGGACGTTCATCTTATCCCCACAACTGCCAAAATACTTCCTAAACCTTGCTCAAAACTCACCCGCCCCTTCCCTGGCTGGCCCCTGCCCCAACCAGTACAATTTCCTGTCATGCACCCAAGTGTCATGCACCTGAGTGTCACACGCTCCTTTGTGCTCCTTTGTGAATGTTCTGTGCTTCCTATGGTCAGTTGTCCTCTGACCCTCTTGATGACTTCGGTTCTCTCAACCCGGACCTGAGGGCCCACTGGATCTGTGCACACGGTGGGGCCTGAGCATTCCCTGTGAGAACTGTTTCATCTAGAAAAACTGGGGCAGGTGTGTTCTGTGTCACCTGCGTGAGCATCCTTCTCAGCAGCGGCTCACACGATTCTGTTCCCAGCTGTGTACCTGTTTATGACCACATGGGTGCGCAGTTGTACTGCTCTGCTATGCCAGAGAGGACCATACAGGCAGATCTAACTCTCAAGCGACCCATCGGTGCCAAGCAAAAGCCAGATGATGTCAGGGTAGGCTGTGCATTGGGAAGCTGGTGAGGGTTGTAGGCAAGCAGTGAGGGGCTGGGCTCACCGCCTGCTTAACTATTTCGCCTGTGCCGAGAGCCTTGGCTGTCCTCAGCAAAGCCTGACATCACCCATCGCATTAGGGGCGCACGGACTGGAACTCTGTTGCAACCCCCCTACCCTTTGAAAGAGTTCCATACCCATTTATTGATAAGGAAGTAGAGTCACAGTCACCAGCTATTAATGTAGGATTAATGTCTTAGCTTTGATCCAGCTTTGCCCTTTATACAGGAGTGTGAGATATTATCCATGTTAAGGTTTTAGTCTCTGAACTCTTAAGTGTTGCATACACCGGCTTAATTAAACGTTGAGTGTTACAAGGAGCATTCAGGGACCGCCAACATTTTGCCTAAGGGTAAAGACTACTGTCAGAAAACATGAGGCCCTATAAATGTCTGTCTGAGTTTATCAGTGGCATTGGCGCACATATAAGTGACCAGCATCAGTTCCCTGTCCTGCTTCTGGGAACGAAAGGAGTGGGAGGCAGTGGGGGAAGAGGTTGTTCTGAGGACGTTTGAGTTGCTGGAACTCGTTTGCTCTTTACCAGCTCACAGCGTGTGAGACACCTCGGTGCGTGATAGAAGCGTCCACATAATTCCCTGGTAACTCAGGCCACATTTAGGATAAAAGCACTTTCTCATGACAAAGCAGAAATGGCCCTTAGAACTAAAATTGTTATAATCATTACATAAAATCTTGTCTGGGCAGCGTCTTGGCCTAGGCCCTGCCAAGTCTTCTGCCACCTGGGCCTGGCAGGTGCTGGCTGTCCTACCTCCGACCTCCACAGCTCTGCTCCTGGACCAGTGAGGAGCATCTGGTGAGGCCAGCAGGAGGGAGGCCTCACGTTACACGACAGCCCACGAACTCGTGCCGTGGTACCCAGCAGCGGGGAGGCCAGCAGCCCCGGCCCTTCCTTGGGCCCGCACATCTTCTTCACTCGATTTGAATAGTTGCCAGAAGTTACAAATTAGCACATTTCATATTTCAAGTGGATTGCTAGCTTCTCTGGAGAGACCAGCAGAGGAGTGTTAGGAACTGAATTGTGTCCCCACAAAATCATATGTTCAAACCGTAACCCCCAGTATGACTGTATTTGGAGATAGCGCCTTTAAGGAGGTGATTATGGTTAAATGAGGTCGTGAGGGTGGGGCCCTAATCTGATAGGGCTAGTGTCCTTATGAGAAGAGGAAGAGAGACCAGAGGCCTCACTCTGTCCACGCACACACATAAGACACGGCACATAGTGAGAAGGCGGCCATCTGCAAGCCAAGGACAGAAGCCTCAGGAGACACCAGACCTGCCGACACCTTGCCCTTGGACTTTCAGACTCCAAAACTGTTGCGAAAATAAATTTCTGTCGTTTAAGCCACCGGCCTGTGGTGCTTTGCCGTGGCAGCGCGAGCAGACTAATGCACACAGGTACCACCAGGCGGCTCTCCTGCCAGGCCTCGCTGGCCTGGGCTTTCGCCTCGGTGTTGGGTCTGCGCGTCACACAGCCCACCCCTGGCTTCGCTCTCCCCCTTGGCTCTTGGCCCCAGTAAGCATGTGAGTTTGTACCTCTTGCTCTTAGGCCTAGAATTCCTGGAGCTTTTACTCCTCATCAGATCCCACAGCCTGTGAGAAAGACTTTTCTGTGCCTGTGTCTGGAGCTGGCCGAACCCCCAGAAGTGGGGCCTGGACCCAGTGCCAGATGCCCAGACTCAGATGGCAAGTGGCCCCCACCCCCACCCCAGCCACCAGCTCTTCCTGGGTCTGCCGGGGTGGCAGTGTCATGCACCTTCTTCCAGCCTTCTTAGTGCTTCTGGGGACAGATGAGATTCTAGAAAGGGAGATTGGCTGAGTCTGTGGCAATCTGATAATATTTAGCTGCTCCAGGAGCTACGTGAAGCAGGGGGTGAGTTGGCAGCACCCTTGTCTACCTGTTTCTAAACTGCTTTCTAAGGCACGTTCTGAATCCCTCATTCCTTTCTTTTTGCCTTTCCTTGTGAAAAATATTCCAGCTCTAGCATGCTTAGTCCAGGCGGAGACACTGAGCTCTTTGTGCCTCATGCCAGCTGGATCCTAAATGCGGTGCCTGAGATAGAGGAGGCAGAGAATTCTGAAGTGATGGCATTTGAGTCTCCCGGACTGCCTTGGAATGCCGAGACGATGAGGTCCAAATGGTGCCTGGGCTGTTCGCGTGTGACAGTGCTTACACGGGCCACGTTCAAATCCTGACTCCGTTCCATGCACACTCAGGGACGTGGGTCACATTTACTCAGCTTCTCCTGGCCTCTGCATCCTCAGGGGTAAGACAGGGAGAATATTAATGGTGCTGTCCTAGCCCCTTAATGCTGGGTTGAGGATTAAATGAGAAAATGTGCAAATAGCCTCTAGTACACTACCAAGATAAAATGTCGGGGGTGGTGGTGGTGGCTCTTAGTGTTAACTTTATACTGAAAACTGGCTGCTCGGGACAGAGAGAAGCTTTTTCTAAATTTATGGGGCCGTCTTCACAGGAGAAGGGAAACAAGCCCGTAGAAAGCCTGGGCGAACCTGGGAGATGGCGTGTGCCATCCAAAGCAATCGGGGGTTCAGTCCCTTTGGGAATCGGCTTGAGGCCATGCAGCTGGTACCTGTTTTCCTTGTATCGTTCATTTTAGGAAGCGTAATGGAAATATAATTATGTATTTTGGGGCCGATTTAGATAGTTCACATGCGTTAGCTCAGATCATCCTCACACATCCTGAGGCTGTCATTCCGGGTGTACAGATGAGGAGGTAAAGGAAGCTGCTAAGCTGATAAAGCCCAGAGTCTGAAGGAAGGTGAGCGTGAGCGGCGGCCCGGGAAACGCTCCTGCCCGCCACCATTCGGCAGGAGCGTGTGCATCTCCACTGCAGCTTTTTGGGTGTCCTGACGCCTGCACCTAGCGCAGGCCGGACGCACTTTGTGTCGTGGGAGACCCGCCAGTTGTTCCCAGCTTCCTAAACAGATCCTTCTGTCATCCACCTGACGGTGCTCTTCCTCTAGGGCGCACTTGGGCAAGACCAGTGAGAAGGGGAGACGGGGGTTCAGCAAGGCCAGACCACCGTTTATCAGGATGACCCAGGCGTGGTTCCATGAGGAGGTGGGCTGGTCCCACTGGACAGGGACGGCTTGCAGCCTGTGCAGAGCGCTTCGCTGACATTCCCGGGACAGGAGGAGAGTGTCGTGGTGATGGCCCCTCACCCCCATCCCACCCCAGCAGCTAAGATGCTTCCTCCATTAGTGCTCCAACGCATGCATCCCCTCCTCTGTGACAGCTGTGTCACCTCAGGTATTAGCAGCCTCTTGTCACCTCTGCCACAGTGAAAACCTTGAGGACAGGGGTGTCATTTTCATTTGTGTGGCTCTCGCACATACCCTAATTAGGCTGACGCAGAGCCTCACTCCTCATCCTCTTCATGTCCTCGTAAGTCTTTAGACTCAGGTTTATGACTGAATATAGCTATAGATAAATACAGATAACCTCTCACCCCCTTACCTTCATTTAGGTGGGGTCAGCGAGACGTTGAGGATGGCTTGCCATGGCACCCAGGCCAGCGCTGCCCCCAGGGGAGCACCCCTGCTACGGTGTTCATGGCCGCTGCCCATTCTGCTTGGTGGGTGGCTCTGCCATGTTGGCATCTGACCAAAGCCGGTAGTCAGGAGAGTGAACACAGGAATTCCAGAACCTTTGTCAGGAACGAGTCCTGGCACGGCTTCCCGCCACGCACCACAGAGCTAGGCCTTGGCAGGCGTCTCCCGGGGGGACTGCCTCTGGGGGTCTGTTCAGAGCTCACTTCCTTGCTGGGAGATGGGAGCCCCTGGAGAGCGCTGTCTCCATGTCTTGTAAGCCTTGCAGTCTCGGTCTGTCTTAGCACGGGCTTCCTCCCCTGCTCCTTACCTCTCCTGGGAGAGGGTCTGCCACGCCAGGCCAGCCTCTGTCTGGGGCAAAGTGACCTGACAGGTAACTTGAGACATGAGAGGACTGGTCATAATACCTGGAGGACAGACTCTTCCCCTCCCAGGTCTCACTGCTCAGAAGCGGGTTCTCTGGGAGAGGATTAAGGATGGCAGGTGACGGGGAGGCAAGTTCCAGCTTTGCTTTTGAGATTTCGAGGTCTTGGGCAAGTGTGCAAAGCTCCCAGAGAACGTGCAGAGACAGACGGCTGAGGGGTCGGGGGAGCGCCCACCAGTGCGGAGCAAGGTACCTTGTCGTCTGGGATTCTGGCCTCCACCCACTTCAGCGGGTCCAGGTGTGAAAGGCACAGAGGCCTTCAGTCTGAAAGAGCCCTTATCCCAGGTCACCTTCGACCTGGGGAGGCTCTTGGTACATGGCGTGGCCCTGAGCAACTGGTCCGGAGTCGGGACTGAACAGACCGCACGCCTGCCCAGCCAGTCGGACAAGCCGCAGTCCTGCTGAAGGCAGCAGCCCAGCTGAGTGTCCTTCTCAGTTTCCAGGGCCAACAACGGCTGCCCAGGTTCTCTCTCCCTACACCTGCCCTGTCATCTCTGAGGCTAGCAGCCTCGCCAGGTGCTGGTAGACCCAGGAGCAGAGAACCAGGCCTGGTGGAAGGGGATGACCCTGGGCACTGAGCATTTGGTCCATTTATTCACCATTTTGAATTTTCCTCCTAGGGACTTGTGTGTTTATTGTCCAGGAACACTTTGATATGGTGATGGGGAAAGGGCTCTTTTATTGGGTCTGATGGATGTATTCTTCATCTCCATCTGTCATCTTTCGAAAACCTTTCTGAGGATTGTGCCTGATCCTTCAGTTCTACGGGCTTATGCAGGCTGCAGCAGAGCAGTTGGGGACCCAGCGTGGGGTGTGGGACACGGACTGGAAGGACCCTGTAGGAACCGTGACTGCCTGATCGCGTGGGCTTTCTCCTCCCGCACTCGAGCACTTCCCAGCAGGTAAAGGCCAGGGCGGCTCTCCATCTGTCTCCACAGTGGCGAAGGACAATAGTATCTATGTTAATTACCGTTGCCCTAGAAACAGATCCTGAGGCAAGGATTCAAGTGCAAGTAGATTATTTGTGCTCCTTCCCAATAAACATAAATAAGGGGAGTGGGCAAGTGAGACAGGGAAGGGAGAGGGGGTGTGCATCAGGCCTTCACCGCTGTGGGTGACTGCTTAGCCCTTTTGGAATTCTGGAAGCCTGTCACTCCTGAGCTATCCCACCTGGGGAAGGTGGCTGTGCGTTAGCCCCACGGCCATCTGTGCAGGCTACCTGGCTTGTAAGTGGTCCAGTTAGGAACCCAGGCAATCAGACCTCCGGGCCCCATGCTTTAACGGCACAGTTTATTTCTAGCAAAATGTGCTGTCCATCCCCAGTGAACCTTTCTTTCCACATTCCCCCTTGGAAGGAGAACCGAGAGCCCAGAGCGCCCAGGGTCCCTGTGGGCCGGCATGTATTGGTCCTGCCTTCCATCAGCACCATTCCAGCAGGGCCAACGGGGTGGGTGGAGGACTTAGCATCTAATCAGAAACAGCCCTCTCCCATCCCCGGTCTCCAAGACTGCTCTCTGCCTAGCTGGCTGTTCACCCCACAAGGCCCCCACCCCAGTTTCCTGGTTCCCACAGGCTTTGCCCCAAGGCCCAAGCTCAGCGGGTCAGCTGCTGCACACGCAGCCCCCTGGGTTCAGCGCAGGAGGAGAACCCTGGCCTCCTTCGGGCCTGGGGCCCCTGACCCATACCCCCGCCTGCTGCCACGCCTTCCTTCCCCACAAGGACACTTAGGATAGGGGCAGGCACACAGTGCTGGCTAGAGAGGCCCTGAGTGCCCCAGGCTGAGCACTCAGGATGGAGGCAGGTCTTTCCTTACTGCCCTGGGGCTGTCACCTTGAGATTCCCCGGGTGCATCTGTTTTAGATCTAGCTTCTGTAGGGAGCTGCTCCTGTCTGAGCGCAGAGCACAGGGTGCACCAGCCGAGCCGCACGCACCTGCCTCTCGCCTCGCCAGGCACGGCTGCATTTCACTTTTTTCTCAATATCAATTTATTATCCGTCCACGCTCCAGAATTCTGCCATTTGTAATAGACATTTATTGGATTCTTTATTGTTTGCCTTTTTTGGCCAAAGCAAGTTATGTGACCAAGCCAGGCGAGCACAGGGTCTGTACTGCCCCGTGGAAGCAGTGAGGCTGGGGGTGGAATGAGGGCTTTTGAACAACGGCCTCATCACCATCGTACCGATGCACAAGGTGTGCGCGGATGCCTTGCCGTAGCTGGGGGACAGAGCCCAGCGCGGTGCCCGGAACACGGCGGGAGCTTGCGATGACTCCGGACGACTGTGCCCAACGCCTGTGTCTCTCCCTTCCTTGCAGGCTTTCGCCGGCGCCCAGGGCACCCGCGGGGATGGGTACAGCCCGCCGGGCCTGTGGAGCCTCCCAAGGGCCGGCTTCTCAGTAGGGCCCCACCCCCACCCCGTGTGGAGGATGCACCTCTCGGCGGTGCTGAACGCCCTGCTGGTGTCGGTGCTGGCGGCCGTCCTGTGGAAGCACGTCGGGGCTGCGCGAGCATGCGCCGCGCTGGAGGAGGAGCTGGCGCCGGGGCCGGACCGCGGCCCCCGGGGGGCGGCGGCGGGCGCTGAGGCGGACTACCCGCGGGCGCTGCAGGCGCTGATGGAGGGCGGCACCACCATGGTGTGCACGGGCCGCACGCACACCGACCGCATCTGCCGCTTCCAGTGGCTCTGCTACTCCAGCGAGGCGGAGGACTTCATCTTCTTCCACGGCAACGCCTCGGTCATGCTGCCCAACCTGGGCTCGCGGCGCTTCCAGCCGGCCCTGCTCGACCTGTCCACCGTGGACGACCACAACACCCAGTACTTCAACTTCGTGGAGCTGCCGGCCGCCGCCCTGCGCTTCCTGCCCAAGCCGGTGCTCGTGCCCGACGTGGCCCTCATCGCCAACCGCTTCAACCCCGACAACCTCATGCACGTGTTCCACGACGACCTGCTGCCCCTCTTCTACACGCTGCGGCAGTTCCCCGGCCTGGCCCACGAGGCCCGGCTCTTCTTCATGGAGGGCTGGGGCGAGGGCGCGCACTTCGACCTCTACAAGCTTCTCAGCCCCAAGCAGCCCCTCCTGCGGGGCCAGCTGAAGCCCCTGGGCCGGCTGCTGTGCTTCTCCCAGGCCTTCGTGGGCCTCTCCAAGGTCACCACCTGGTACCAGTATGGCTTCGTCCAGCCCCAGGGCCCGAAGGCCAACATCCTCGTGTCCGGCGTGGAGATCCGGCAGTTTGCCCAGTTCATGATGGGAAAGCTGAACGTGAGCCGCGCGGGGGCCCCCCAGGGCGAGGAGTACATCCTGGTCTTCAGCCGCACCCAGAACAGACTGGTGCTGAACGAGGCCGAGCTGCTGCTGGCGCTGGTGCAGGAGTTCCAGATGAAGACAGTGACGGTGTCCCTGGAGGACCACGCCTTTGCCGACGTCGTGCGGCTGGTCAGCAACGCCTCCATGCTGGTCAGCATGCACGGGGCGCAGCTGGTCACCGCCCTTTTCCTGCCCCGCGGGGCGACCGTGGTTGAGCTCTTCCCGTACGCGGTCAATCCCGACCACTACACCCCCTATAAGACGCTGGCCACGCTGCCTGGCATGGACCTTCATTATGTCGCCTGGCGGAACATGGTGCCAGAGAACACAGTCACGCACCCCGAGCGGCCCTGGGACCAGGGGGGCATCGCCCACCTTGACCGGGCGGAGCAGGCCCGAATCCTGCAAAGCCGCGAGGTCCCGCGGCATCTCTGTTGCCGGAACCCCGAGTGGCTCTTCCGCATCTACCAGGACACCAAAGTGGACATCCCGTCCCTCATGCAAACCATACGGCGCGTGGTGAAGGGCCGGCCAGGGCCGCGGAAGCAGAAGTGGACAGCCGGCCTCTACCCAGGCAAGGTGCGCGAGGCGCGCTGCCGGGCGTCGGTGCAGGGCGCCTCCGAGGCCCGCCTCACCGTCTCCTGGCAGATCCCGTGGAACCTCAAGTACCTGAAGGTGAGGGAGGTGAAGTACGAGGTGTGGCTCCAGGAGCAGGGGAGAACACCTACGTGCCTTACGTGCTGGCCCTGCAGAACCACACCTTCACCGAGAACATCAAGCCCTTCACCACCTACCTGGTGTGGGTCCGCTGCATCTTCAACAAGATCCTCCTGGGACCCTTCGCAGATGTGCTTGTGTGCAACACGTAGCGAGCGTGCCGAGGCCAGGCCTCGGGCGGGTGGCTCCCCAGCTCAGTGTCTCTGGGCCCACCAGCCCCCTGTGGTGGCCTCCGGAAATCGTTTGTTTATTTATTGAGCAGGCCTGCCCCAGACCTGTGCCTCCGTGTCTTCTTGCTGTATCTGGGGTGTGGGTTCACAGCCCTCCTCTGTGCGCTGGTGCCATGGGACCCCATCCCTACCCCCTTTTCGCATCTTGAGCATCCATATCCCTGGAGAAGGTCCTTAGGAGGAGGGGGGGAAGGAGGAGGAGGAGGAAGGAAGGTAAGATTCCCAAGGAACCTCTTCAACTGAGTGACCATGCTTTTCCTTCCCGAGTCTTTCTGGTTGGTACCCAGGTTTCTAGACTGCGAGTAATGGTGATGGTTTGGGCGGGTGATTCATCAGCTTCCATCACCATGAATTAACCTGTAGCCCAGTGAAGATGTGTTTGGAACATTCATTAAATGATTGTAAATGTCTTGGTCAAGTCTTTTTCTTGGACAGTAGGAAGGGAGGCTGGGAGTCAATACCAGAAACCCTTTAATCCTGATTGTCAGCCCAGGAGATGAGGCAGTGGGAAGGCGTCAAGGACTGGGAAGCAGGGAGGCCGGTTGGGTTTCATCTTGCCTGCTGGATAGATATCTCCCATCTCAGTGGGATAAACGTCAGGAAGTAGGTGGGAGAGGAGAGCGGTCCCCACCAGGGGTTCTTAGGCTCAGCTGGACACTCAGACTCACAAGACCACAGTAGACTGTACCTGACATCGGATTCACTTAGAAGGACCCAGACGGGACGCTCAGCCTGCCAGCTCTTCTCTTCCACAGGACAAGTCCTCACACCAGTCCAGGGGCCATTGTCCTGCCTTCTCCTCAAGTGACTGCTTAGGGGTGATGAGAGGAGACCCATGTTGATAGTTGGGGGTGGAGGGCACTTTGGCTTAGAAGCCCCGTAGGAGCCATTATCTTTTAAACAACCCACAATCATAGTTTCTAGGGTCCCTCAAGGGAAATGCCTAGTAATAAGAGTTACCGCACTCAGGGAAGCCACGCTGCGGTGTGAGTTCCTTCCCAGTCCTGCCGTCCAGATGTAGTTTATCTCTCAGAGGGCATTCTTACCATCGGCAGTTTTGCCGAATGCCACGCCTGACACTCTGCCTTCATCTGGCTTCCAAACAGAGCTGGAAGGTTACCCCAGATCAAATTTGTCCCTAGAGAAGGAGAAAGAGTTTTAGCCCTTTTTTCTTCATAGGGAGACCCTGATGCAGGACTGACTCTTGCAAAGGAGAGAGGGAAAGGGGGCCATCGAGGAGGTAGGGCCTCCTGAGAGAGTTGCACCGGGCTGGTCAGGAGTTCCTGAGCCAACGTTGTTTATTAAATGAGTGTCCCAGTCACTGGCCCAGAGCCGCCGTGGGAAGTGTGGCCTCAGTGCTGGTTTGGCAAGTGGATTCATGGCAGGAGATCTGAGGGGCACCCTTCATGGTCACCATGTGCTTCCACGACATTCCTTTTACCCAGAATGTCTTTCTCCCTAACTGGACCCTCTGTCTGCCACCATCTCAAACCGCCACGCGAATCCACATATAAAGATTCAGTTCTGTCGGAAGTCTCTGTCATTGCTGGCGGGGGAAAGAGCCCGCAACCACTTAGCAAACCACTTGGAAGTTTCTGCTGAAGCTGAACACGTAGCTATCATCTAGCTCAGCAATTCCACTGCTACATACATTCCCGAGAAATGAGTGCCGATGTCATCAGAAATACAGGTATAAAATATTCCCAGCTCTGAATAGCCAAAAACTCAACAACCCAAGTCCAGGTATGTTCATGCAAAGGACACAACAGTTTTATGACTTATGGGTCCATGGCACAACGTAAATCTCACAGACACAGAAGCCAGACTCAAAAGAATATATACTCTGATTCCATATATATAAGTCCTGGGACAAGAAAACAAATCTGTGGTGATTGGAAGTCAGAATCATGGTTACTAGGAAGCAGGTACAATGGATGAACACAGAGGAGCTTGGGAGGTTGAGAATGTCTTGACCTGCGTGGTGGTTACACAGTGGCTGTCTGTGCAAGCAGTCACAACCAAGATTAGTGCATTTGACACAGTTTACTGTATGCATGTTACACCTCAGTAAAAAGAAAAAAAGTAGCTCAAGTGGTAACTCTGGAAAACTCACGTGCATCTCCTCCAGCCCCCTGGGAATTAGACCTGCCATATCCCCAAAGCCTAGGTCTGTGGCCCTGAGTGCCTGCAGACTAGATGCTCGGGGTGGGTGTTTCGCTTCTGTGGATAGTGACAAGAAGCTCTCTGAGTGGTTCGTTGGTTCAGGAAACAATGGGTTTCTGCCTGTATCCAAATCACTTTTTCCCCTTTGCAATTCTGCTCTATGTGAAACTTGTTCCTCTTAATGTTGTAACACGAATGCTTTGCCCTGTCGCCTGACATTCTTTGGAAACAAGATTCTGATAGTCTACAGAACATCCCATTGTGCAGACTCACAAATGAGCGTCCTATCCTCAGGTCACGGCATGGGCGAAGCCCAGCCCGGCCACCCTTTGCTCGCACTGGGTATGACAAGCTTTTCTTCTTTTGCTGCTTTTTGTTTTTTTTTTTTTTTACGTATTTTTTCATCGATGTTTAGTTGATTTATGGTGAAATGCACAGCTCTTCAGTGTAGAGTTCCATGAGTTTGACAAATACATCCATCCACGTCCCCACACCCCTCCACGATGTGGGTATTTCTGTCATCCTCACGTTTTCACATTTTTAAACTTCAGAAATTATATTATATAAGAAGTATTAAGGCGCATTTAACATTAGAGGTATTATTTCTCAATCCTATTTGTCTTCAATCTGCATCTTAACACGTCGACCCATGAAAGGCTCAGTGAAGATGAGAACAAGGGGGTCTATGAGCTGGGATTCTGGGCTCAGCTCACACGTTGCTCGGACCACGCCTCACAAGTGCTGGCTTCCTCATCTCTAAGTAAAGCTGCTGTGTGTCGAAGGCCAGGCTTCTCCCATCCCCAGGACCCCTGCAACCAAACCCTACCACCCTGGGGTTCCCCGGGCTTCCATCTGCCATCTAACTGTCTGACGCTGCCTCCTTCACCCTAAGCCTCTCGGGCGACAGCTCTGCAGCTCAGCATCTTCCCAGCCCATCACCTTCCACGTCCCTGGGATTCACGGCCCCTCATGTTATTTTCCTGTAGTAACTGAACTCTGCCTTTGACGTCGCATGAAGGCGGAGTTTCTACCTAGAGACGCATTCCTCTCTGGTCAACGTCCTTGGAGACTCCGCGACTCTTCTCTTGCTGGTGAGACAAAATCAGAGGTGTCACAGGTTACCATGGCTCTCATCCACCCACCCCAAAAGCCTCCAGTCCCCATACGCAAATTCCCTACCAGACCCCATCCCCAAATGAGCATTCCCTGAGCAGTGCCAACCAGAACCCCAGCTGGGCCAGGCGAGGCCTTGGGTAGCACTGCTGTTGGGCCAGGGTGGGGAAGGAGGTGAAAAGGAAGGGGAGAGGGACAGGAGGAAGAACATGCTGTCCCTCAGAGCGATCATAAGACATCTGAACGAGGAGAAGAAAGGCCAGCGTCCATGGAAAAGCAAAAACCTGAGAGACAGCCCTCACCTGCGGGTGGTCCAGGAGTGGGGACTGCAGGAAGTGTCTTATCTGAGTTGGCCCGTGAGCCTCAGGGGTTCAGGTGGGGATCGCCCACTCGTCCAAAGGCCCAGGCTGAAGGGAAACATCTTGGGATGTTTACAGGGGTCCCCGCCCACGTCTCCCGTGCCCTCCCTGACTCAGGCAGAGCCGGTCCTCTGAGCCCTCTGGCCCACAGCGCTGCCCTCACACTCCCTGCATCCTTGGTTACAGAGGCCACGCTCACCAAACAGAGCTCCGAGGCACGCGTTCTGACCACCAGATGGAACATGTAAAACTGGGCCTGTCTCCAAACATCTGGAACATGTGGCCGCCACAGCACACGACCTCCCATTCCTTCCAAATTGTACGTTCTCTGGGGAAATTTGCTCAATAAGATTTATTGAATGAGGGAGGGAGGGAGAGAGGAGGAAGGGAAGGGAGGGAGGGAAGGAAGGAAAGAAAGAAGGAAGGAAGAAGGAAGGAAGGAAGGAAGGAAGGAAGGAAGGAAGGAAGGAAAGAAGGAAGGAAGGAGGGAGCTATAGGTGTGGGAACAGAGGCTCTGGGGTCAAATGGGCCTGGGTTCAAATCCTACTTCCACCCATTACCTGCTCTGTGACCTCAGGCAAGTGACTCAACCTCTCTGAGCCTCAGTTCCCTTTTCTGTTAAATGGGAGTCCTTTTGGAGGTTTGTGATAAGGAGTAAAGGTAAAGCTCTTGGTCCAGTGGAGGCCACCATCCGTGTTCAGTTCACACCAGGCGGTGCTCCCCAGGTTCACGGTCGGTTGGACTCTGCCGCCTTCGTCAGTACGGCCCCAGGCAGGTCACTCTCTCCCCA
The DNA here is from genome assembly GCA_003508835.1 of Eonycteris spelaea. Lineage (NCBI taxonomy): Eukaryota > Metazoa > Chordata > Mammalia > Chiroptera > Pteropodidae > Eonycteris > Eonycteris spelaea. The sequence continues at coordinate 1,407,809 of PUFA01000224.1, forward strand.
GCTGACATTCTTCATCTGTAGAGTGAGGAGCATACAGCTGGGGTTGTCATAAGGCGTTCAGGAAATTATCTGTGTAAAGCCCTTAGCACCCTGCCTGGCTTGTAAAATTGGTTATTACGGCTCCAGAATCCTGTGCCCAAACCCTGGAGGCCAGATGCGATTCAGAAGTGTGACTTGTTCAGATACAGAAAGGTAATAAGGTGCATATGCCGGGTAGTCCGCGATCCTCCCAGCAGAGGCTGAGGTTACACCTAATAACTGAACACATCGGTGTCTCTGCAGTGAAACGTATGAATATTCACGTGGCATGGGACACAGTTCTGGCACCTCGTGTACGAAAAAGCGTTTGATTTTCAGAGCTTGGGGATTGTCGGAATTGCAACTAGAAAGTTGTGAACCTCTGTTAACATCATCAGCCTCTCCCACTTGCAATTCCATTATTTTCCTTGGAACAGACCTTGTGGGGTGAGGCGTAAAGGAATAGGGTCAGGCCTGGGGTGAAGCCAGCTGGGCAGCATGGTGGTCACTATCGTGGTGGCCTCACTGGAACCCTTCGGCCAGCCTCTTTCTGAAGGCTGATTAGCCTGCAGCTGAGACGGCACCCCTACCCCCACCCTCCAACACCCTGCACTGCAGACTCCTGCAGCTCCTGGCCTTGAAGCCTCTTTAAGGTTGATGGGAATGTCCTGATTTACCACCCCTGGCAGCTTGCTTTCCTTGGCGCACCATTCTCATTCCAGAGAGATCGGCTGGGGGAGGCCCGGGCAAGCAGCACACTGAGGCTGAGAGTGTTTTTTGAAAGGATAGAAAGCAGCTGGAGTTTCAAGTTTGCAGGAAAGGCGCATTTCAGAGACTGGGCCGACTTTAACAAGCAAACATCAATGGGCAGGGAGCCAAGGGCAAGTGAATGTGCTTGGCCACGTCTCCAATCCCCCTTTGCAGCTCCACATTCCAGGGAACCAGACCTGCCTCATCATCAGCTCTGAATCCAAAGGGATTAGAGCGAGTGGGGTCGTGCTGGGGCTGCGGTGCGAGCACCTGGTAGTGGTGGCCTTGGCTCAAAACGTGGCAGCACAGCTCCTGCCTGGGTTTGAATTCTGGCCCTTCTAACCTGCAAGCTGGGTGACCTTGAACAAGTTACTTAACCCCTCTGTGCCTCATCTGGAAAATGGAGATAGTAATACTCATATCCACCCATGAGGTTGTGGTGACAGTAAATGCTTTGAATCATGCAAACCACTGTCACAGCGCCTGGCACATAGTCCTCCCTTGATAACTGTTGGTAGTTGTTTATAGCGGGTGCTCAGTACACATTTGTCAAATGCTAGCCACAAAGTGGCCAAGCCCAGACCTGAACCCACAGCTCCTTTGTTTGAGTCCGGTCCTTGGAAAGACAAAACTAGAAAAAAAAAAAATTTGAGGATACACACACGCACACACATCCTTGAAATTTATATGTGTGTGTATAATTTTTTAAAGACTTTCTGAGGCAGAAGGTGGGGACTCAAGGGACACCCGTCGAGGAGTGGCACATTGAGTGGCCTGAGCCCTCCAATTGGAACCATTCTCAGCTGATGAGTAGCTGAGGCTGGGACTGGACCGAACCCAGGAGTTCTGTGGACTTGGGCGGCGCTGGGCTTGGGGACCCCTGTACCCCATCTCCCCCCCCTCCCCAGAGGAAGAGGTCAGTGTTGAGGTGAGTTCCTGGAGATGGCGTCTCTGCTGGGTGGGCTAAACGGGGAGAGCTTGGCCTACTACAGGCGGTCAGTACATACTGGACAGGCTGGGAGGGGCCACACAGGGTCTGTTCCTGCCTCCTCCTTCCTCCGCCCAGCGGGGCTCTTCACATCAGGACACAAACGTCCTAGCTGGAAGCTTGGGGCCTTCCTCACCGACAGGAAGTTTCTGGCTTGATATCTTCAGAGAGAAGCTCTCTCTCTCTCTCTCTCTCACACACACACACAACACACACACACACACACACACACACACACACACACACACACACACACTACACAACCACGTACCAGCCAACTCACCCACCTTCCGGGCAGATGTCCCTTCCTTGTCCACTCAGCCACCTGGACCTACTTCCATGTAAAAAAAAAAAAAAATCTGTGGTGGGATATGCCTCCCAGCAGGGTGCTGGCCAGCTGCCTTCACCTCGATTACCCCCTAACTTTGTTTAAGCCTCCTAGTCAAGTGGGGTGAAAATAAAGACCACCCAGACAGTGGCTGTTTATTCAGAGCTTGCTCCGGGGAGGGAGTCAGCACCCTTCAACAGAGCCAGAGACAGAGACAGGCAGGGGAGTGGAGCAGCTTTCTAGTAGAAAAGGGATGCCTGACTGGAGGCTGTGGGCATGGGGAGGCTTTAGGTGGTACCTTGAAGGGAGGCATCTCACGTGACTGGGGAGGGGAGCGTGTCTGGCTTTCTCTGGTTCATTCTGACGGGAGAGCGGAGCTGAAAACTAGTGAAGCTGGCAGTGATTGACCAAGTTTTGACTGTTCTGGGCCGATTGCCCCAGATGTTGTGGTTTGAGTTCCTGGGCTAAGAATCAAAAAGAAACTTTCTTAGCTTAATGAAAGATACGTGTTAGAAACTGTTTCTTCAAACCTCGGAACACCCAATGGGAAAGCTCTATAGGTGTTCTCACTGACGTCGGGACTAAGATGAGGACGTTTGCTGTTGGTGCTGTTGTTCAGCTTTCCTCCAGAGAGCACGACCGGAGTAATAAGGCAACAAAAACAACTGAAGATGTTCACACACACACACACACACGTTTATGAAATAAAACGTGAAATCGACATTATTTGAAAGTATTCATTTCTAAAGCCTCTTCAATAAATGGTGCGGGGAAAACTGGAAAACCACATACCAAAGAATGAAACTAGACTGTTGCCTGTCGCCGCACACCAAAATTAACTCAAAATGGATCAAGGACGTGAATATAAGACCCGGAACAATAAATCGCATAGAAGAAAACATACGAACTAAACTCATGGATGTTGGATTTAGAGAGGATTTCATGAATTAGGCCTCAAAGACAAGGGAAGTAAAAGCAAAAATAAATCAATGGGACTACATCAAACTAAAAAGCTCCTGCACAGCAAAAGAAACCGTCAACAAAAACAACCATCCAAATGGGAAAATATATTTGTGAGCAATGCCTCCGATAAGGGCCTATTATCTAAAATATACAAAGAACTCATACAACTCAATAACAACAACAACAACAACAACAAAATCCAATCAAAAAAATGGGCAGAGGACCTGAACAGATACTTCTCCCTAGAGGATATACAAATGGCCAGCAAACATATGAAAGGATGCTCAATATTGCTAGCTATTAGGGAAATACAAATGAAAACCACAATGAGATACCATCTCACACCTGTTAGAATAGCTGTTATCAACAGGACAACAATAACAAATGTTGGAGAGGATGCAGAGAAAAAGGAACCCTCATACACTGTTGGTGGGACTGCAAATTGGTACAGCTATGGCAAACAGTGTAGAGGCTCCTCAAAAAACTAAAATTGATCTACCATATGATCCAGCAATCCCTCTACTGGGTATTTCCCCAAAGACTTGAAAACTCATATCTGAAAAGATATTTGCACACCGATGTTATAGCGGCATGATTCGCAGTGGCCAGGACATGGAAGCAACCAAAGTGTCTTCCAATGGATGATCAGATAAAGAAGCTGTGGTACATATGTACAATGGAATATTCCTCAGCCTTCAGAAGAAATGAAATACTGCCATTTACGACAACATGGCTGGACCTTGAGAGAATCATGCTAAAGAAATAAGACAGAAAAAGTTGAAAACCACATGATATCACTCATATGTGGGATATAAAACCAAATATTTGGTGACAGAAAGAAATCTGCTCGGGGTGGTAAACACACAATGCAATATAGATACAACTTACTGTTGAATGATACACTTAAAACATTTAATTTTGTTATTTAATTTTGTTAATTAATGTTTCCCCAATAATTTTAATTTAAAAAAATAAAAATAAAGTATTATTTCTATTTTAAAATTCTAGGATATTCATCCAAAAACCTATCTAGAAAAAATCTAATCAAGTAAAATAACTCATTCTGAACATAAGTAAAAATTATGACATATCTTTAAAATGAGCTTATCTTTTGAAGAAAATTATAAAATGTTACTGGAAGTTCAAAGATTAATAGATAAATCATGACCCTAATGAGAGCACTCAATATTACAAATGAGTCTGATACTACTAATTAATCCATAAATGCATTATAATCCCAATGAAAACACTAATGAGATCTTAAGGACAATGGGGGGGGGTGGCAGGCTTCATAGATTAACACTATTATATTAAAAGGAATGCACAAACATAGCAAAGAATTAAAGTAAATAAAAAGATGAGAACTTGCCCTACCAAATAAAAAATAACAAGATCATTTTAATTTAAAAGATGTCATACTGATACAGAAAATGAAAAAATATCAATGCAACAAGATAGGGAATTCGGTATACTTTACTGCAAGAGTATACTTTCAGATCTGCAGAGAAAGGTAGACTATTGAATAATGATGTTGGAAAAACTATTTGGTGAGGAAACAAAACTTCAGTTGGATCCCTACCTCACATGATTCTCAAATAAAATGTTATATGGATTTAGAGTGAATGTAAAAGAAATACTATCTAAGTACTAGAATAAAACGTAGGAGATTATTTCAATAATTTCAAAATAGTGACAGCGTCTCTACGAAGGCATGAAACTCAGGAGACTTAAAGGGAAAGACAAACAGATTTGAGTACATAGAAAACATTTTCCACTTGGCCAAAGACTCCACAAATAATGTCAAGACAAATAACAGGCTGGAAGAAAATATTTACAATATAACTAACGGAGAAAAGATTGATTACACTAATTAGATTCAAGGATCTCTAACAAATTAACAAGGAAACAACAAATACCTCAAGAGAAAATAAAGTACAAGTGACTGGTAAATAATTGGAAGATAACCTCAAACAGTGATTAAGGAAATACAGTTAAAAAAAAATGTTTCCCCATCGGTTGAATAAAAAAGAAAAATTTGAGGATTGCCAAGAGTTGGTGAGGTGATGGGAAAACATTCAGTCTCCTCCCTCTTGGTGGGAGTATAAATTGGCACCACCATTTCGGAGGGCAATTTGGCAGTTTCTCTCAAAGTAATAAATGCTCATACATACTCTTTGGTGCAGAAATCCCCTTATATGAATACAGCTAGCGGAAATAATTGCACACTCTGCAAGATGTTCATGGCAGCATTGTTTATAGTTGGTGAAAAGTTGGAGCCACCTAATGTTTACCATAATTGGAACAGCTAAATAACATATGACACGTCCCTGCCTTGGAATTCCATGCAGTCATCAATAAGAACTGAGTCAAGCCTGATGACTGACACAGAGTACAGGAAATATACTACAGTAAAAGCAGAGAGTTGACAAACACAGATGGTCCTACTTTTATTATAGTTTAATTTGCATATAGTTTGAGTGTAAATAAAATACAGCATAAACATCTCTAGGGAGTTTCTGAGACTTTCATGTTTTATCTTATGCGCTTCTATTATTTATGAACTCGTTTTTGGTAAGCATGTATTACTTGTATAATTCTTAAATCAAAAACATAACTTACTAAGAATTGGACATCTAAAGTCAATAAAGACAGAATGTTTAGCGTTTCACTTCTTAGACCTGAGTGTTTCAGCCAGAGCAGTTCTGGGCCCTGAATACAATTCTATGAAGACCCTTTATTAAGCTCATCTTACGTACGTGTGCAGGCATGTATACTGGCCACATGTACCTACACACACACACCCACACAGTTGTCCAGCTCTGCATATGCATGTGGGATGCACGATTTTACAATGCATGGAACAGTTCGTAAAATATTCGTGAACATATTTATTGGTGCAAGGAAGTTAATAGCCAGAGCAGAGAAGGTAGAAAAGGAATGTGGTGAGACTGAAACTCAACACCCACAACCACCTCCACCGTCCCGAGCAGGTGACACATCCCATGACACCCATGGTGCTCTTCTGGTTTCTGGCTTTTCCCATTTGTCTTCAAGACAGTCGAACCCAAGAACGTGTGGCCATCAGGATGGATGCCCGTCCACTCAGGTCGTGTTGTGAGCACCCCACCAGTGAAGCAACAGCCTGGCCTGGGCCGTGGGGGACTCACAGGTCCTCATCCCTGAAGAGAGTCAGGTTGCGCCTCTGGATGTGTTCCAGCAGGATCTGTCCTCGCCGCTCCAGGGTCTGGAGAGCCTGCTTCAGCCCCTGTCGCCCACCTTGGCTTTCCCAGAACACCGGGTCCATCTGCAGCGACTTGAGCAGCATATTCTGTAGACAACCTGATTGGAGAACCTTCACAACAGACTCAGGAAACCTGGACAGAAGTCCCCCAAGCACCGGAACCAAAAGGGAAAGCAAAAGTGATCTCAGAGAGTTCCCGTGAAAGGCAAAGCCAGGTGGCCAGAGCTTGCACAGCTGGGGCGCCCAGGCAACGTCAGCCTGCAAAGTTGCAAGGACCATGCCCACTTCCTAGCCATCAGGGACCCTTCCACCTGCTCAGCTGTGAAAGTGGGCAGGGGATAAAGCCTTCGGAGGGGTCCCGTCCCACAGAGAATCAGGGCAAGTCAACTCTGCTCTCCTGGGTGAAATGCCTGCTGCTCTGCTTGGCAAACGCCAGGAAGAGCCTGAGGAAGGCTGAGCCACGAGCCAAGAGTGGGCAGGAAGGGTAGGCTCCCAGGCCAGCTCTCCCAGCCAGAGCAAGGGAAGGCCCAGGACACCCTTACTCTAGCAGGGCAGTTAGTGTTCTATGGGGCCAGGTGGCCCTCTGGATATTGGGGGTGGGGGCACCCCATCCGGGGGCCGAAGGGCCTGCTGGCTGTATCTTGTCTCAGCTTTCCCAAGGCCCTCACCCCTCCCAAGGTTCAGACTCAACAGCCTTAGTCTGATGGAGTGTGGACTTCTCAAGAGCCCTGGGTTAAGGTCCCACAGTCTACAGCAGGACCATCAAGCTTCAGTCCCTGAACCTCCACCCGACCCCTTTGATCCTCACCCTTCTATGCCCTCCAGCAGCCGGAAGTTCAACTTGTCCTCAGGGTGCTGAAGGTTGCCAGCGTTATCGATATAGACCAGATGAGATGGATCACCGCTCCGGACCTCAGGGAGGACGATGGGCAGAGACAGAAGTGGATAAGGGTGCAGGCTGGCCAGCATGCAAGGGCTTGTCAGGGTGAAGGGGCTTGGGGGGCCTGAGCTGTCAGCCCCACAGTCCACCCTGCTACTGGCCCGGACGGTCTCCAGGTGCTGAGCTCACTCTGTGCTGGTGCTGTGTTGAGTTCTTCCAGGTACCACCTCAATGAGCCCTCCCAGCAGCCTTAGAAAGAGGCCACTGATGTGAACCCCATTTTACAGAAACAGAGGTACAAAGAAGTTAAGTAATTTGCACCAGGTCCCACTGCTAATAAGTAGCTGGCTGGTTCAAACCTGGACCCATAGTTGCCGAGCCTGCCAAACTGCAAGGTGGGGGTCTGATTCCTGCTCTGGTGGCCGAAGGAGTGAGGAGCATGGACAGGGGTCAGCAGGTGCAGAGGTAAACTGCCCAGCAGGGCTGTGGCTGCAGGACGTAGCCCACCCGTGCATGCTCACACACACGCTCACCCCGCCACCTGTGCATGTGCACCTGGGCGTCCTCCTGAGCATCACCTGGACTACTCGACACCCTTTATCCTCAGGGAGCACTGCACCTGGGCATCCTCCTGAGCATCACCTGGACTACTCGACACCCTTTATCCTCAGGAAGCACTGACCATGCTCCATCCCCACGGGAGGAGCTCAGTGCCTCCTAAACCCCTTCAAAGCAAAGTCGGCAGCAGGAAGTTCTTTAGCACCTTCCAACTACCGCGTGATCCGGACTGAGAGGCCATCTCTTCCAGCCCCCTCCTCCCACCCCATGCACATACCCCATTCTATACGTTCTCCAAGATGCCATGGTGATTTCCCCTAATTCCCTCTAGTGACCTGGGCTTAATTACAAATGTTTGTCTCCAGGATCCCAGCTTCCCCTCTCCTGCCTCAACCTTGTTGCCCTTCTCCACGCATCAGGAATTTCTTGAAGCCTGGTGACCCCTCCTCTGAAATCTGCAGTCCTAAAGGGTCTGTGGGATGGCTGCCCTCAGGCATAAATGATGGATAGAAAGCCTCATCTTTTACCAGGGAGGAGGAGAGATGGCTCTGGGGACAGAGGATGGAGAATTCCCACCTCCCAGCAGCTCCACAAGGAACCCTGGCCTCAGGGCTGCTGTGACCTGAAGCTCAGCCTGGGGCACTATGCTGACAACTGCCCCTCAAAACAACTGGCCAAAAAAGGCAGCAAGGACACCGGCCTCACTGGGGGAGAAGCCAGAGAGAGAAGCCATGTCCAGGCGGCACGTTGCTCCTTGTGCAGGAGTGGCTACCCTGCCATGCCAGCCCCTCTCTCATGGCCTCGGTACATCGAATCCCAGCCTGGGCTCTAGTTTTAACAGGAGGCAGCACAGCGTTTTTCTGATCAGCACCAGCCTGTGAGCCACTATGGTCCTAGCGGAGAGCGCTGTCACTGCCACCAACCTACCTGTGGCCTTAGAAATGCCCTTCCTTGTTCCAGGTCACGAATTCCACATCGACCGGTCCAAGGAGGACATCAGAGAGACACGCTCTGAGTCCAGAGGCCCTAGGGGTACCCCAGTGCCTCTCGGCTCTACCCCCACCCTACCCTCACCTCAACCACATTCTCAAAGCTCCACTTTCGTCAGTCTTATATATTATTCAAACAAAGTGTTCTGCTGCTGAAAAGAACAGGATTGGGAACCCCAGGGTCACATGATCTCTGACACGCACTAACAGCATCTTCTGAAAGAGACAGGAAGACCCCCGTCTGGGTGTGACGAGGGGACGTACCAGGATGTGGACCAGCCGCAGCTCCTCGGGGTTCCCACACTTCTCCCGGAGCCCCTCTTCCACGCAGGGCGCCAGGGCTCCGGCTCGAAGCCACAGCAGTAGCGATCCAGGCGGTCATGGACCTGTGGGGACACCCGTCCTCTGAGACTGTGCGGCACGCGCCAGCCTCCTCCAAGCCCAGCACGAAGGCCGCCTGGCCCTTGGGCCGCATGCTGGGTGGGCTCTACTGCTGTCCTCCAGCTCTAAGGGGGCTTTCTGCTCTGCTCCTCTGAGCAGCTGGCCTGCACACCAGGAGCTGTTTGCTCACGCCTCGGGCCAGCATGCTGTCCAGCCAACACCAACCACTTCATCTCCCGTGCTGCTGCTCCGGGTCTCTGGCCTGAGGCCGCTGGGCCCTGGATGCTGTCCACCTGGGAACCCACACACGACTCCACTGTTTCTTTCAGCAAGTGCTACATCAGGGATTCCTCCCTTTTTCGGAGGTAAAAGTCCTTTAACGACCATCTAGACAGCTCCCGAGGGGACAGCCTCACACCGGAGTCGGGGAAGGAGGAAGGGTACTTCCTTTAGAGGCTCATTTTCACACAGGATGCCTGCAGAGTGCTGTGGGCTCCGCCCTGAGCAGCTGTGCCTCACCTCCGCTCCGTACACAAGTGTAGATGCCACGCACGATGTTCTAGACGGATCAGAGGATTCTCATAACACCACTTCCCCACTCACCGCTTTCAGCAGCTTTCCCCGAAGGAAGGAGTTACAGGCCGCGGGTTGGGTGTTAAGCAGAAACCAGTATCCACCCCAGCCCTGACCTACAGAGCGTCGTTACCTGCTGTGCGCTTATTGACCAAGAAATTGAGAAAGGAGAAACCTAAATGCAGAGGTAGCAGAGTCCTCTGGGGTGGGAGAGGGAGGGTCTTGCTGTGTAAGCAAGACAGGAAAGAGAAAGGAGAAGGGAGAGGTGGTTGGGACGTGCGAGAGAAGCAGAGGGAGGTGGGGCGAGGGTCGGAGTCACTGTCACTTACAGGGTGGGTGAGCTGGAGAAGATGCACTCTTTTCCCTCTTAGGGAGGAAGTTCGGTTTGCTACACCACCTTGATGAGTGCTTACGGCAAAAGATGAGCTCTCAAGAGGTCTGGGTATGGGAGGACTTGCTTTGCAGGGGGCAAGAGGAAAATCCATTTGTTGCTGTGGAAGAGAGAGCAAGGAAGAGAGAAGTCAAGCAGGAAGCAGCAGGAGATGAGGGTATGAGAGATGCCCTCTGTGACCCCCAACCCCCATCGCCAGTGAAGTTGCTGCCTTGGGAAATGCACCGTGGTCGTGGGTAAAAGGAACCGGGCTTTGAGTTCCTGCTTGGTGTGTGGCAAAGCAAGGCGGTACTCATGGCATGGGGAACAGGAGGGGTCAGCTGCCTGAGCATCGCCCACATCCTAGGACAGGCTCCGGACTTTCACTGGTTGTGGGACCAAGGGTTTGAGTCATCTCCTCAAATCTGCAGCTGGGGGCGGAGTCACAGGCCATGGAGGCCCGGGCATCCCTGGGCTCTACCAAACAGCATGCAGAATGCGTTCCCTTCCTGAAAGAGCCGGTGTGGGGAAGACGCAGCGTGAGACCCGGTCCGACTTTGCAGACGGCTAATCTCCATCAGGAAGCCTGGGAACATGAGTGGAGAGGAACTAGAACCAGCTCCAGGTAACAGACTCAGGTTGGGGCAACTGTCCAGACCAAGCTAGAGGAGGCAGGGTCAGGGTGGAGGGGAGCGGAAGCCGGTGGGGGGGAGCAGCATGCAGGAACCAGACGGCCCCCACAGGAGGGGAAGACCCGCTCCCTCTCCCAGTCCCCAGGACTGTCCTGTGACTCCCCGCTCTGGCGGGATCTTGAGATGCCCACTCCGGATGATGATGCACAAAAGCCCGGGGCCACCCAGGCAAACACAGCAGTTGCCCAGTAAAGCAATGACAACAGTGTCTCTCCCTCGGAGATGACAATAATGTTGCACAACAGGAAATACATTTGGTCTCTGTCCAGGTTCCTGGCACAGAGCTCCTAAAACCCTTGGAATTTTCTGAGTGATAAGAGCATCTTTTGTTATTATAATAAGCCCCTTTGACCGCACCTGAGTTTACGTGAATGAGGCGACCCAGGGGAGCCCCCAGATAGCTTCAGGGGGCAGGCCAGTCAGCAGAAAGATAAGTGAACAGAGGGTGGAACTTTTAGCTCCACCCTCCAACTTGCAGGAAAGGTAGGGGAGCTGGAGATTGGGTTACCAACGCCTGAACCATGAGGACTGGATAGCTTCCGGGTCAGTGAACGCATCCACAGGCCAAGAGGGCGACATACCCCAACTCCATAGGGACAGAGCTCCTGTGCTGGGGGCCCTTCCAGACCTCACCCTCCGTACCTCTACATCCGGCTGTTCATCTGTATCCTTCACAATAAGCCAGCGCATGGAAGGAAGGTGTCTTCCTAAGTAAGGTCTTCGACCTGTTCTAGCAAATTAGCGAACCTGAGGAGTGGGTCCCGAGGACCCCAATTTATAGCCAGCGCTTGGTCAGAAGAAGGGATGCAGCCGAGGATGTGTGGCTGGCATCTGAAATGAGGGTAGTCTTGTGGGACTGAGCCCTTTACCTGTGGGCCCTGACACTACAGGTAGAAAGCGTCAGAACTGAATTGAGTTGTTGGACACGCAGCTGGTGTTGGAGAACTGGTTGGCATCAGAAAAAAATGTCGCTCAGATGACCCTCGCCAGCATCGCTGCCATCTCTATCCCATTCACTCCTCACGGCAGCGTTGCAAGGGAGACGTTATCAGCCCCATTCTACATGTGGGGACACTGACCTCAGACGTGGCCGAGGTCGTAACTGTAAAAGCAGTAGAACTGAGGTTTGAACCGAGGTCTGCCCGGCTGGAAGCCTGCCTCCCTGAAGATCAGGATGGGTGAGGCAACTACAGAGGTCAAGTGGGCATGACTGTGTTCCAAAAAACTTTATTCATGAGCCCTGAAATTTATGAATTTTATATAATTTTTAGATGTCACAAAAACATTCTTCTTTTGATCTTTTCAATCATTTAAAAATAATTTAACCATTCTGAGCTCATGGGCTGCACAAAAATAGGTGGAGTGGTGAATCTGGCCTGCACTGCAGAGCCCAAAGGGTCTGGGGCTTGAATGGTGACCCCGCTATGTCATAGCTACGTGACCTGAGCACATCGCTTCATCTCGCTACACCTCCATCTTCTCAGCAAAATGGTGATGTGGTACTTCCCTGGGAAAACATTGAGGACCACAGAGGACGATGACGTATGTAAGCAGAGGTGGTTGCTATGGAGAGCCTCTGCCTGGGCAGGACTGGCCCCATGACCTTGAGGAATCTCAGGGGACCCCCGGAGGAAACTCCGGCCTCACCCAGCGCTACAGTCCTGAGAAGCGGAGGCTGAAATAGTGTCACGACAGTCTGGCCACTGTCTTTTTCGTGCTGGCCTAGTTTCTGGAGCACGGACACATCTGTGAGACAGACCCCCACCTGCCGAGCTCTCTTTGGCTGGGAGAGTAAATGCCAGGGCAGTTCTAGCAAGACCGAAATACAGACAGTGCTCTGGATTTCACTTTATGCCTGATGCCCAGCCAGCAAAGAGAATTAATTTTCCACCAAAGAGAAATTAATTTTAAACAACATCAGACTAACAGCTAAACAGGACAAAGTTCAAATTTCATTCCTACCACCTTTCAGAATTTGATTCTTTTCCTCCTGTTTGAAAAACTGAGGAGCTACCAAGAAAAAATAATAATCCTTTGCTGTGTTGATTTTCTGACTGAGCAACGTTGCATGATCCTGACGTGAACTGAAGTTTTTGTTTAATTTTACTGAAGCCATCGTAAAGCCCTTACTCTGTACCAGGTGCCGATCCAAGTGCTTTTATACATCACAACTCTTAGCCCTTCCTAGCGACCAGGGGACAGATACATCTATTATCGCCATTTCTCTGGGCAATGTGCCAAGGTCCCATAACGTGGAAGCGGCGGCACCTAGACTCGTCCCGGGCAGTCTGGCTTCAGCCACTAAGTGGGACTGTATGGCCGGCCTGTGTTTTCTGGCATCAGAGATTACAAGCTTCTTGACAGCAAAGGCGAAGACGCGGTTGGTTCAACCTGATCCCCAGCTCCCAGCACCGGCGTAGCACAGCCGGGACTCAGTCCATTTTCTGAGTGACAGAATGAATGAATGAAGGGCGTGGTTGGCTGACAACAGGAAGGACCTAGGGAGGTCTTCACATGAGGACTCCGATCACTGAGAGTCTGCCCGTCATGGCACCCCCTGCCCACGATGCCATCTTTAGAGGCTTCAGGGAAAGGCCTGGCTCTGTGGCCTCCAAACTGGACATCCAGGTGGGACAAGACACTGCGGTCTGCCAAGGATGGGCACCAGGCCCAGCTGGGGGGAGGTGAGATTTGGAGGGAAGCCGCAGGGTACTAGAGGTGACTCGAGTCCTCTAACAGCCACCAGGCTCCTGGGCCAACACCGGGTCCTCAGCAAGGGCCTGATCTGGGTCTGCTGGATTCCAGAAGAGTCACCGGCTGTCCTAGTGGCCCATGCCCCCACCCCCACAGCCATACAGGGACACAGGCCTGGGTCCTTCTGGCTGAAGAGGGTGGCTCTTGGCTGGGCTGCCTCACTGCCTGGGGTCAGTCCCTGTTCTCCAAGGAATTAGAGAATTCACAAGGCTTTGAGGATGTCAGAATACGGGGGTGGGGTGGGGTGGGTTACTGGGCACTGACTGTCACCTTCCTCATGCTGCACTGCTCCCCGTGTTCTGACAAAGGACAAGCTCTCTGGAGGCTCTAGGGAGGAACATCTGGATGCTTCATTTGCCCCAAGCCTGAGGCCAGAAGTCAGGGCACCAGTTTAGGATTCAGGTAAATAAGGGCTATGGATTGAGAAGAACTAGATCTTATCTAAAAAGACATCTGTAGATCAACACAAAACATCAACACAAAAACCAGCAGCCACCACAGCAAAGTAGGTTCCAACCAAGAAAGCTAGGATGAGTCCCCATTAGGACCCTTGTCACAAAAGTCCCCACATAACACAGTAGGGCGGACAGGAATACTGTGATCTCCACAGATACTCAAAAAGCAAAATTTTACAGCCATTCCTGACCATAAAAGCCCTTAATAAAGCAAGAATAATGAATAGTTCTTCATCATATCTTCAGTCAAAAGCCAGCATAATGTTTAATGGCAAAACACTAGAAGTAGTCCCAAGTCTGTAGGAATAAGTCACGTCCACCATGCCACTGACGTTTCCCATCTCTCGGAGGTACCAGCGCTGTAATGGCGTAAGAGAAAGGAAGAAGAGGCGATGAGAAGACAGAACCTTCGTTACAGACACAATGGCAGTGTACTTGGAAAACCCAGAGGACAACCCGAGCAACTGTTGAAGTCGAGTGAACTTATTGGGAGGTCAGGAATCAAACTAATACACAGAAATAATAGCCTTCACTCAGACCAAGGGCTGCGAGCCAGAACTTATGACAAAAGAACCCCCTTATTTTCAATGGCCACAGAAGACGGAATACCAACATGGAAGTGAGGATCCGGCTGAAGAGAGCATCACGATGTTCTGAGGAACATGGATAAATGGAGAGACATATCCTATTCTGGCTATAAGACTCTAGTTTATTTTTAGGATGTAAATTCTCTCTATCTTAGTCCCCAGAAATTTAATTTGATTCCAACAAAATCTCAAACGGACTTGGGAAGGAGAAGGAAGAAACCAACTGACTTTAAATTTTGTATGAGGAGGGTATGAGAGGATAGCAGGAAAATTCTTTGATTTTTTATTTTTTTAAACAAGGCAAACTTTGGTTGACTTCACAGATTGCAAGGATCTTGCCAGCTTACAGTCTTTTCTTTCTTTCTTTTCCTTCCTTCCTTCCTTCCTTCCTTCCTTCCTTCCTTCCTTCCTTCCTTCCTTCCTTCCCTTTCTTTCATTCATTTTTTATACCTACAGCACCTGGTCTTCCTAGGTGGTCTCCTATCCAAGTACTAACCAGGCCTGACCCTGCTTAGCTTCTGAGATCAGACAGGATCAGGCTTGTTCAGGGTGGCATGGCTGTAGACTAGGAAAATTCTTAAAAAGAGCAATGGGAAAGACCAAGCCCTACTAGTTTTTAGTATAAAAATATGAAGTGCAATAATTAAAACGGTGTGATTCTGGCATATAAATAGAACCTTTACTGGGACAGGAAAGAGTTCAAAATAGACTTACATATGGAAATTACCTATAAGGTTCAGGCAGCATTTCAGATGGGGAAAAGATTAATTATTCAACAAATGGTGCTGGGACATTTGGCTTGCCATCTGAAAAGAAACAAATCTTTGTTTCGCACTTTTTTTCTTAATCCAAAATAACTTCCAGGTGGATCGAAAGTATAGGAAGAGACATGCAGAATCTTTAAAATAACCCTGAGACAAGGATGGCTGGCTATTTATTTATTTATTTATATCTTTTAGGCGAGGCAACCCTTGGTTGACCTCACAGATTGTCAGTTTACAATCCCTTATTTTTTAATTAATTTTTTTTTTACTTTAAAAAAATTTCTTTATGTTTTACACCTACAGCACCTGGTCTTCCTAGGTGGCCTCCCATCCAAGTACTAATGAGGCCCAACCCTGCTTAGCTTCCGAGATCAGACAGGATTGGTCTTGTTCAGGGTGGCCTGGCCATAGATGAGGCTGACCTTTTAAAACGTGATATACGAACTTACACGTCATAAAAGAAAAGCTTGATCAGGTTAACAACATAAACGTCTGTTACATTTCTTCACAACAAAGAGACTATAAACAAAGCTTAAGAACAATCGAACCTGAGAGAAAGATTACAACCCAGTGAAAACAAAAAAAACGAATTTCCTTAAACTATGAAAAGCTCTTCAAATCATTGAAAAAGTGCCCAGTATCACCCTTCCAACAGAAAATGGGACAAAGATAGGAACAGTTTTTTATAAAAAGGTTTTTTAAAAGGCTGAAGTGGGACAGGACTAGACCGGGGCGGAAGAAGCTGAGGGCGCGGCCCACTTCTGAGTCCTGCAGTGCGGGGTCCACGCCTGTTTGCAGCTTGGGCCTTTCCCTGCCTCCTAAATTCATTTTCCAGTGCTGCATGACAAATTACCTGGAGCTTTGTGGCTTAAAAGAACACGGATGATCTCACAGTTTCCGTGGCTCAGGCGTCCATCACATTCTGCTGGGCTCTCAGCTCAGGGTTCTCTCCTAAATTCATCCGGGTTATTGGCGGAAACCGTGCTTTAAGTTGTGGGACTAGGTCCCCAGGCATCTCAGAGTCCTCCCAGAGAGGACTTACCCACAAGCAGTTCATAATATGGCTGTTTATGTCCTTCCTGAGGCCAGCAGGAAAAGCTCTCAGATACTTCCTCATCCTTGAGAGACTCGCCTGATTAGGTCAGGCCCACCCAGCATGACCTCCCTTTAAATTAACTCAAAGGCAATTGTATAGTAACCTAATCACTTGACATTTCATCATATTCACAAATCCCGTCCACGCTCAAGGAAAGGAATTAATTCTGGCGGGGGGGGGGTGGGAAGAGGGTGATCTTGGTGATTGTCTTAGAATTTTGCCCATCACACCTCACTCTAATCTAGAGGCCACGTTTAAACATATGGAAAATTGCCCAGTGTCACCTTTCAAACACCCCTTGTCCAGGCAGGCTGTTCGACTCCTCCATACTGGGCTGCATCACCTGTGAGATGGTGAGGCGCACAGCATCCATCTCTGGGGTCTGTTATGGGACTTAAATGAGCTCATGGGTGCGGTTCGTATCAGACTCTGCACTTCATCATTGGTAGCTATGACAGTTCATGTGTCCGGCTGGAAGCCGGAGGGGGTCAGCAGAGGTCATGCATCTGGGCTCTTCTCTAACTGATGAAACACCTGATGTCCCAGGCAGACCAAGCCAGAGAAGATACCCATGAACAGAAGCCATCGATTCGGACTCAGAATAAGGAACAAACACAGGGTCGCAAATGACCGAAATGGTCTCCTTGGGAAAGAAAGGGACAGTCTCACCCAGAAGAAACCAGTTTACTGACACCCACTGAAATCTGCCTTTGACCTCACACATTATAATTAGCAGACGCTATTGGTAACCCACCTGTTCCCTTGGTGCTCACGATTCCTGTCCATGCCGATGGCTTTCCACAAGTGGCTGTGGCTCTCTGCCTTAGCCCCTCTGTGGTGCAGGAACATGCGTGGCTGGTCAGCACATGGGCCAGGCTACAGATGCCAGGAGGTCCACACCCTCAGGAACTGTCTCAACCAGCGACAGGTGGCAGTTGGTGAGTAAATAGCCCAGTTTCCTTGGCCCCCAGGCAGGATGACTCTGAGGCATGTCGTACATACTCCCCCGAAGCTCTCAGCAGGATTGAGTCCCGGGTGCCCACAGTGGTCTCTGGGCACCACATGGAATGTATGTGCGTCTGCGATTCATGTGAATGATGTGCGTGCGTGTGGCTATAGCACACGTGGGCATATAAAGCTCACGTTTAAATGTACAATGCGTTGGTGTGTGATCGATTTGATTATCGTCCAACGAATATCTCCTCTTCTCCCCATTCTGCTCTGGGCAGAATGTACTTCCCTTCTCTGACATGGGGCTCGGCCACTGACTTGCTTTGGCCAAAGGACGATTAGTAGCAGTGGCATCGGCAGAGGCCTTAAATGTGCTCCCGAGTTTGACTGAGCGCTTGGCTTCTTCTATTCCCTATGGGGAGAGTTTGCCCGGGTGGCACCGCCCCTGCAGCCTGGGCTCCAGGCCGAGATGTGAAAAGCAGACTTGAACCCACCCAGAGCTGGAAGCCAAGCTCAGTGGGTCCCACCTGACCCACAGACTGCACAGCAAGAACGCAAGAGCTGGTGTTTTAGGCCATTGAGGTTCGGAGAGGTTTGTTCCACAGCAGCATCTCCACGATCGCCAATACAGAGGGCTGTGTGGGATTCGCGAAGCACAGGGATTTGATTGGGGGTGTAAGGAGTGTGTATGTGTGCAGTGCTTGTGTGTTTTGTGTCCAGGTAAATGGTATGTTGTCCTACACGAACACAGGAAAACAAGGGTTTCTACTGGATAAAGTAAAACAAAGGAGCGAGCACACCGCAGAGTGGGCCGTACGTGGCGTTTGCACCCACATACTCTCAGTCGGAAGGTACCTCGGGTTCCCGTGCTGGGAAACCCAAAGCCCCGCCTCTGTTGGCCTTGCCAGCGGTTTCTAGGAAGACGGTGTCAGCCAGACAGGGGTGTTTGACTTGACCAGCGTTCAGCAGACCAGGGAAGACGTGGCATGAGGCCAGCCGAGTCACATGTGCCCACACACCAACCTGTGTGTGCTTTGGCTGCTGAGACTCATGTCCCCACAGCGGGACTTGGAGGCCGAGGGAGAGTCCCACACCACAACCCCGGGGGACGGACAGGGGCTCTGTGTGGGGCAGAAAGCTGCCGTATGCACATCAGCTGCCCTGGGGCTTTGCGAGGAGCTGCCTCCAACCTCGAGGAGGCCGCGCATCCTGCACAGGCCCCCTCTTCCTGCCCTCAGTCACGGCCAGGTTACTAGTGATTCTGTGACTGAGAGGGTGAGCTCTGGAGTCAGACCGTCAAGGCTGCGTTTCTGCTCGACCAGCCGCGACCTTGGGGAAGGAACTTCACCTCTCTGGGCGTCAACATCTCAACTTTAAAATACGGATAAATGAAATATCTCACGCGTAAGCATGCCACGAGAATTGGGTGAGTTAGTTCCTGTCGGGCGTCGGAGACAGTCGCAGCTTATTGCCGAGTGTGTGGCACCACCACGCGCTGTATATTACGTGAACGGTCTCGTGTGCAGAAACCACACAAGGTCAGGGTTATCATCGGGTCTCGCTCCCCCAGGACAGGCCTCGAGGCAAGGATCCAAGCAAAAGCAGTCTATCCAGAGCTAATCCAAAAACACAAGCGGGGGAAGTGACGCAGGGAGGGCCAGCCATGATTCCTGCATGTACCTGGACCGCAATCCTGGTAGGGAACTCCAGGACACACCACAAAAGCGACCCCAGCAGTGAGCTGGGCTTGACACACCCAAAAGGAGGTGCTGCTCCCGGAGGAAGCATGGCCAGCCTTCCAGGCCTGCCAGGACGCTCCCAGTTTCAGCACCAAAAATCCTCCGGGCTGGGAAGTCCCTCCGTCCCAGCCCGGATGGGAGGTCACACTATCTGGACGGCATTAATCCCCCCGTGCCCATGTCACACGCACTGGGCAGAGCAGGCTCCAGGGACACAGGCCCACTGCTGGCAGTGTGGGGATACCGGGCGCTCAAATGGTCAGGTCCAAGGGGATGAGGTGGGACACTAGTCCCGCTTTCGAGGTGAGAAAAGTGAAGCTCAGAGGTGAAGTAATCTGCTCGCGTCGGACAGCGGGAAGTGGCCTGGGGCGGGGCCGTTCTAGCCCAAGTCTGGCTGATGCCAAGGGGCCACGCCAACCGCCGGGCTGCACGCAACTCCGTCCACGGAGCTGCCACGGGCATACAGACGAGAGGAGCTGGAAGCACCGTGGGGGACCAGCCAGCCCAGTGACGAGGGACCAGCCAGCCCAGTGACGAGGGACCAGCCAGCCCAGTGACGAGGGACCAGCACCTACAGGCAGAACCGGCACCGCTCGGAGGTTCCGGGGCAAGGTCACTAGGTGGGTGCCGGACAATAAGGAGAGAGGGAGGGCCTGTGGCCAAAAGGGGAACGTGGGGCCTCTGAAGAGGGCAGTGGCCCCTCGCGAGCTGTTCCGACATACCACTGGATGAGTTAATACCAAGGGGAAAAAAATAACACAAACTGGTGCTTCGTGGTCAAAAGACAAGGGCCTCGAGGTGGGAGCGGGGGGGTAGGGAGAGAGTCACCATCCATCCTCAGTCGCAATTCCAGCGTCTTGAGAGTCACCCCAAATCCCTACCTCGCCCCGCTTCACCCCACATACCTGCAGCAGGAAGTCGAGAGTGCCAGCGCGGCCGCCCACTCGGTTGTGGCGGATTCCAGGGCAGTGGGCCCGGCCTGGCGGCCACAGCCTCGTGCCAGCAGGGCCTGGTACTGCAGCCAGCCCAAGGCCAGAGAGTTCTGATCGTCGTCTGGGTCCCCCAGGTGCTGCACGTCGGGCGCCCACCAGATGACGGGCCTCACGCCGCCGTCTGTGTAGCGGTAGGGCAGCAGGGGGCTGTGGAAGTGCGGGCGGCCGCAGGCAGGCTCCGACGCAGCCCCAGCACTCGGTCCACGTGGAAGGACAGGACCTCCGCCAGGTCCCCAGCCCTCTTGATCAGGCCACAGAGCCCCTGGGAGCAGAGCTGGCTGAGTCCAGGAGACACATCCTGAAGGGCACCCTCGGTGGAGAAGCCGACCTGCAGCACCTGCCCGTGGCCAGGGACCCTGGCTTTGCCCACCACCTCGCCCTGGGCCAACAGCCTAAGGGTCTGCACGTCGTGCTCTGTGAGCCATGGGGGCACCTGCCTGCCGGTCCTCGAGCTGGTCAACAGCCCAGCAGTCTCAGAGGCACACCAGATGGATCCTTGCAGCTCCCCAATGGAGCCAGGCCACCGACCAGCCCCTGTGGCTGGGGTGGGATCTTTTGCTCGTCTCCCGCCAGTCAAGTCTCCGTTCCCAGCTCCTGGCAGATCCCTGCCTTCCGCTGGATGGGGCTGGAGGGTCGGTCCAGCAGTAGCTCTCTGGTGCTCTGCAAGGGGGCCAACCAGGGTGCCCGTCTCTCTCTGAGCCTCCTGGATGGGCCCAGCACCCCAGGGGTGGCCCTGATCTTTGGCCCTCAGACCCCTGACCTCATCCTCCCTCGAGAGCACAAGACTCTGGGTACCGAGTCTCAAATCTCCCAGAGCTGCTGAAGTAATATCCCTCCTGACCCTCCCTAAATGGCGGCCGTCACCTCCCGGGGACGGCCTGCTGCTGTCCACTCGCCCTCTGTGGCCTTGCTGCTCAGCACGCAGCAGGCTGGGATTCCTGGGCAGGGCCCGGCCTCTCCAGAACCGCAGGTTTCTTGCCTGTTGCCTCCGGCGGGAGCTCAGAGCCCGCGGGCTGCGGGGGGCAGGGATGCCGGTTACCCCCCAAGGCTCCATGGCGGCTGGATGCTGTGCGGGGAAGCGAGTGACAGCCACCACAGACAGAGTCATCAAGAGGCAGAAGGCCACCACCAACCGCCTCTTGCCATGCAGCTTCCTCCAGAGCCAAGACGCCTAGGGGATGGGGTAGAAAAAAGAGAGTTTCAGACGTGGGAAAACGTCAGCCCCAACTCACAAACAACGGGGATGGTGAACAAGGGCCCATCCTGGACGCCAGCAGAGGCAAAAGAGCAGCTAGGGTGGGCCACGTGACTCAGTCCCTGCCCGTGGCAGGTGTCAGCCACTTCTGCCCGCCCTGCTGGCTCAGAAGGAAGCTGGCTGCCTGGCCTTTCTCTCTTGGCTCACGGAGGTAGCCGCTAGCTCTGCACATGTCACCAAGGACCTGGGGCAGTGACCTTTCAGCACGTGGCCCCTGAACCAACAGCAATCACCTGGGGACTTGTCAGAAAGGCAAATTCTCAGCCCTTTCCGCCCCCGCAACTACTCCATCAGAAACTGGGCAGAGCCACCTGTGTTTCAACGAGCTCTCCAGGTGATGCTGAGGCTCGGAGCCCTGGAGCCACCGGGAGGGAGGAGCTTAGGAGCCTCTAGGACCACACGGAAGCACAGCTGCCAGGAGCTGTTTGAGCCACTGCGTTTTGGGGGTCAAAACTGATTCATTTTGTAACTTATTCAACTTATACCATATGGTAGTTTTTCTATGTTTAACATTTTGAGAACTCTCCGTGCTGTTTCCCATTTTCCAGTCTGCTGCACATGGTAATTGTTTTCAGCATCCGGGAGGTAGCTATTCCACAGCTGGCTTTGGTTGACATAACAATATGTCCTGAGGCTTTTTGCGAGTCTGTCTTCTTCCGTATAGGGTTAGGTAACTGCTGCCTAACAGTTCACGGTGAGAATGTGCCGTAATTTCTTTACCCATTCCTCTACAGGAAGGGTATTTAGATCATTTCCAATTTTTATTAGGGCAAACAATGCTGCATTGAACATCCAGGACATGCATCTCTGGATGACATTGTGAGGATTTCTACAGAGGAGACCCCAAAAGAGGAAGTTGTTGGGTCCCACCCCTTCTTACTGATGTTAACTTTTCATCATCTGTCAGTTAGTATTGCCTTTAATCTTTACAAGAACACTGGGAAATGGAAATCATATTATTCCTATTTCACAGATGAGAAACCAAAAGGCTTAGACTATTAAGATTTGCTCAGGCTCATACAGCTGGCAAGAATGCTAATATATCTATTAAAAGTAAAGGGAGAAATGGCCATGGACAAAGAGTCAGTTTGGGGTTCCCCCCCTTTTCTAAAAAGAAAAATATGTTTTCAAGTTGGATTCCTAATCTGTGTTCTCAAACTTTTGGATACCACGAGGAAAAACTAAATCATCTTTTTAAGACGTCTCAAGAAGACAGAATGTTCTGATCCCTCTCTCAGCCTGACTTGGCTTCCGTCAACCTGGGGAAAGTTGGCATTTGAGCAGTCGTGCAGAGAGAAAGGTTCAAAATGACCCTGAGCAGATGTCCTTGCAGGACCACCCAAGTAAAGCTTTGGGGAAAGAAAAGCAGCTTTGATCGAACTGAAAAAAAAAAAAAACCCCAAAAACAAAACAAAAACAAAAAAACATCCTCTGAGGAGAAATAGTTGAATAATGAAGAATACGTTAGGGAAAGGAGTAAGGGGGTGACGCATAACATACTAGAAAGTTTGCTGGCGGAACACGGCTGACCCTGCGGCTGCTCCCTCGTCAGCGGGACCCGCCCCCGCCTCCCCAGCCCTCCCCCTCCGCAATTTCCACACGGTCTCTCCTGCCCTGCGATGACGGTGACAGGGGGAAAGAGGAACGGCGTGCCCCTCACCGTCTGGTTCTATGGCGGCTCAGTTCCTCCTTCCTCCCCGCATCTCCACCTCCCGCCCTTTCCCTAAGACGCCCCTTCATTCCTCAGAGAAGATGCCCACTGGCCAGCAGCCACGTCTACCCACAGCCGCAAAGGAAGGAAGAAGAGCAGGAAAAAAAAAAAAGAAAAAAGGTAGCTGAAAAGCAACTGGCATGGGCTTTGGAGAAGACACAGCTGAGTTCTAGACCAGCTTTTCGCCCTTCGGAGCTGTGTTACCATGGGCCAGTTACACAACCTCTCTGCCCCATTTCCTCAGTTACGAAACAGGGGAGAATAGGATAGTTCCTCCCTCCCAGGATTGGCATGGGAAATACATGCAGTGAAATAGGAAAGGGCCCGTTACCCGGCCTGGTACATTTAAATGAGTGGTGGGATCAGGGTTTTTCCGCCTCCACTTTCTGAACCCACCGCGACCTTTCTGGGATGCGAAAAACACCCAACCCCTTCCAGAGTTTTGGCGCATTGTAATGTCAGAGCAAAAAAAAAAAAAAAAAACATGGGGATATTTGGGAACATAACTCAAGGCAAGGGGCAAAAAGAGAAACTCTTCCATCATAAAACCACACGTGTAAGCCAGGAGGCGGCCACCTTGGCCGTGAGAAAGGTCTCGTCCCGCACAGGCGCCATCCAAAGACATCCAGGATGGAATGAGAAGGAATCGCCTGGCGTGAAGGTGTGGGGAAGGCAAGGAGAGAACGGGTGGGAGCCAGGAGGGACATATGTGCAGGGGCTGAAAGGATAAGATTGAGGTTCTGGCGAGGGTGGGGTTTGGGTCCCCTCGCGAGCGGGGGAAGGGGAGCCAGGAGAGCAGTAAGGAGCCAAGCCCACGGAAAAGCTGGGGGGCTGGGCTGGGCGGGGGACAGGAGCCACCACCCCATCCCAGTCAACACCTCCACATAGGGTGGAAGGCAGCCCTTAAGCATGAAGTCATTGTTTAAGAAGGACAGTGTCATTGGTGGTATTATTTGTCCACAGTTCTTCCTTCCGCCCCACCTGGCCATGGATTCCCTAAAGCGCACTTCCCCGCCCACTGTCCTTGACCTCGGCAATACGACTGGCTGTTGCCGGTAGAATGTGAGTAGATGTAACGTATGCCCCGTCCGATGGAGGCCTTACATGTGCTGCGTGGTTTGACTCGCCTCCTGGCAAACTTGTCCTCCACCACGAGAGGAGCACACGCCAGGGGAGGCACCTGGAGCAGACCTGAACCCAACCCCCTGCTGGAGCCCCCCTCCGACCACACCGCTGGGTCCAGCCTACCCACGGCCCTGCAAGCAAGAGAAAGGTGTAGGTTGCTGTGAGCCACGGAGCCTGCGAGGTGGTCTGTCACGCAGCATCACCCCAGCAAAACCCACCTAACGCAGGTCCTTTGGTGACTTCTATCAGGCTCAATGCGCACCCCTGGTCAGACGACGATACGGGAGTTTAATTGTTCGGTGATGGATGGTACCTAGATTTACAGTGGTGAACACTGTACAAAAATATCAACTTCTAATGTCGCACACCCGGAAAAAAAAAAAAAAAGCCGTTTAGTAGTGAAATGTAGTGATAAGGGCATAGTGCTGTCCCCAGAGATGGGGCTCAGGCCGTGATGACGATGCGGGTGCTACGTGGCCATGGCTATGTTCCGTAAACCAGTTTCTGCCATAAGGTGGCCAGATGGCCTTCTGTCAAATGGGAACCAGAGAAGCCTTTTGAGAAGGACTTTAAAAAAAAAAAAAAATTCCAGCAAACGCTGGCCGCCTTCGCACAGAGACCGCCGGAGGGACAAGGACACTTGCAGGAAGGACTCGACCGGAGTTTGTGCTGCAGCAGCCAGCCAGAGACTCTTTCTCCTTTCCCAAAGGTCACAGGGAAAGGAATGCTCTTCTACTTTGGGAAAATCCAGTCAGGGTTCTGACTCACTTTTGGGCACTAGCTCTCCCTTCCCTGGACCACCTCCCGGAACGCCCCCCTCTGAACCCTGACACCTGCCGTCGCGCTTAACACCGTCGTCCCCACTCACTGGCTGCTGTAGAGGAACCAATGGCAGGGACAGAGGCAAAGCCATCTTTTCCTCACCCCCCAGACGTCAAAGAAAGATGACAAAAACCTGGTCCTCCACGAAACAGCCATGGGTGATGGGATTAAATGTTGGGGAGGGAAGGTGAAGAGAAAACAGAGACCGCCTGTTCCTTTCTCCGTCAAAAGAGACAGAATCACAAAGCGCCTGCAAAGTGCTCCTTGGTGGGAGTTTCTCGGGAGGGAGAGGGAACAGAGAGAAGCCACGTGATGATAATGATGCTGGTGATGATGTGTGTGTGTGAGTGTGTGAGTGTGTGAGTGTGTGAGTGAGTGTGTGAGTGTGCATGCGTGCGGGCATGCATGCACGTGTGCGTGTAGTAAAAGCTGAGTTTGGCTTTGGTTCTGGAGTCATCACTAATGGGGTGACAGACCCTTCTGAGCTGTCATCTCCTCCCCACCTCTGCCCTCTTCTAAGCAGCTCCCACTGGCTGGTCACTGATTTGTCACTACTCGGACTCTGAGTGGGACTGACAGAGATTTTGGAATGATTTTGGCATTTCTGTTCCATTTTTTAAAAATCAGTTAGATACTTTTCATAACAAAACCATGGCCAGGATGAGAGGGGATACATGAGCATATTGTCAGAGGGCTGGATTACAAGCACATGCCAGTCCTCTGAGTAACGTTGCAGGCTAGACCTGGTCAAACCTGCTTCCCTCGGCTGAACCCAGAGTCAGGCCGCCCCAGGCAGTGGGAGCTGGGCTGGCACAGGCGTCTGAGGACAAAGACACAGCCCATCAGAAGCTCCAGGCACACAGCGTCCCTCTCCCAGTCAGATCTGCTGGGTCCTGGGAGGCCGGAGCTGTCTGTTCACTGTGGGCAGAACCCCAGGCTGCCTGTCTCCTAAGCCACCACCCGGCCAGGCCTGCTCACTCAGCATCATCGGAGGGCTATGATTTTCCTTCCACATCAGCAACTTCAAGACAAGAAAAAATGTGTGCCCCTGTAATTTCTGGCCTGGCCAATTCCCAGGAAAAAAGAAAAAAGAAAAAAACAAAGAAATGATAACAAACATTTATTCACTTCATGCCTGGGACTGTTTACACCACTTCCATTAACTCATTTAATCTGCAACCCAGTCTTACGAGGCACAGAGAGTCAGGGTGAGCCAAGGGCCCAGAGCTAGCAAAGACAGCACCGGGACATGAACCCAGGTAGTCTGGCTCCCGAGCTGGGGACCTAATCGCTGTGCCACCCCGGGAAAAGGCTGCCACCCACAGCCCCTGTTCCAGCCCTGGTTCCAAAAGCCTGCACTGGGTCTCAGGGGTGGGCCCTGCTCTGAAAGGAGGTTCACCTCTTTGGGACTGGTCAGGTCATCTGTAAAATGAGGCCTGAGTGAGATTAGAGTAGGTGGCAGCCTGTTTGCAGTGGGGCCCAACCGAGAGGAAATCAAAATGTTTTCAGGCTACATTCGTTTTTCTTCCAAAATGAATATAACTCTATTGTGTCTCATGTCTTACTTTACTAAATAGAATATCGATGAGAAAATGCCTTCATTTGACCCAGTCGAATCTTGAGAGGCAATATCGGAAGCAGGGTTTAATAATCCGCGATCCTCAGATTAGGTCTCGAGCTTGATCTCGAAATTAATAAAACATCTGACAGGTTAACCCAGACACCCAGGGGAAC
The DNA here is from genome assembly GCA_003508835.1 of Eonycteris spelaea. NCBI lineage: Eukaryota > Metazoa > Chordata > Mammalia > Chiroptera > Pteropodidae > Eonycteris > Eonycteris spelaea. Next base: position 1,434,525 of record PUFA01000224.1, read on the forward strand.
TGTAGGCAAAGACTATGTGTGACATCCACAGTCTCAACTGCTAAGCGGAGAGAAATTAGCCTTTACTCTGAGCAGCAGACTCTCCTTGGCCAACTGAAAAGCTCTCACCTGAAATCATCTAACTTTTTTCCCCACAGCTTGACCCAGACATCTCTCCTCAGTGAAGGCATGCTAAGTACAAAAAAGCCACCTTGGAAAACCCAAGAAAAGAGGCTCCCATCACTCATTCCTGCACCCCCAAATGCCTGAAGCCTGACAAAACTTCTTCCAGCCATGAGGCGGGCAGAAAAAGAACTGATTCAGAATCCAAAGCAACTGCCACCAAATGTCACCAAAGCAACTTCCTAGTAGATCCTCAATAGAGGTATGAATGAATGAATGAATGAATGAAGGGCATAGAGTCAAAAGAGTAGCTGCCACAGTGGTAGGGTTCAATTAACACTAGAGAGGAAATCACCTTCTTCGAACCAACAGTCCCAAAACCTTTTGATGACATATCCTTATTGGTAAAAACGCTGAGCACATCCCTCCAATATTTACAAACTGTCTTCCCCAAGATTTACAAATCATGAGTAGGTAGTGCTACATGATGAATATGTTCATTACAAAACATGACCAGGAAGTAAAAAATCATAAAAGGATTGGGTAAAGTAAATGTAAACAGAAGCTTTCGTGTTTTCACACCGTAACCCAGAGGATCCATCATCTGGTGTGGCCCCTGAGGGAGCGAGACCTCTGACCTGGAAGCAATCTGCCTTCTTCACACACCAGGTGTCTCTGGCAGCGAGTGATCAGAGTTTGACTGTGTTCATCTATTATTTTATTCAAAATGCATACTTACCCACGGCGTACTAAAGATAATTTGATGAGGTTATGAGACAAAGTATTTTCTTGTATAGATCAGTAGAGTCACTAAGATTGAGGTTGATCGTCTAGAGACTCTTCTCAGAAATATGTGGCTCAAACAGAGTCCAGGTGCATTTGAAGAAGAAAATAGGGGTGATGAACACCTGTGGATCCCCAATGTTCAGAGATGAAAATCAGAGAAGAGGGTTAGGAAACAAGAAATGTGGGAACCTCGAGCATGACTTTAAGAATAAAAGAAATGAAGAACGAGCGTCTGCTGTGAGCCAGTGTTTACCCAACTTGGCACTGCCTAATAAAACTATAATGCTAACCTTATATGAAATGTTAAATTTTCTAGCAGCCACATTTGAAAAAGGGGGCGGGGGGAGAACCAGGTGAAATTGATTTTAATATTTTTATTTAGCCAAATGTATCCAAAATGTTAACATTTCAACCTGTAAGCAATACAAAAATTAGCAATAAGGTGTTTTACATTGTTTGTCATCAGCCTTTGAAATCAAGCGTGGATTTCACACATTAGTTACGGCACATCTCAGTTCAGACTACGCTGCCTTTCAGTATGTGGCTGGAGGCTACTGCATTGAACAGTACAGCGCTAAGTGGGGCATAGGTCCCTGGAACCCCAGGAATCCACAGAGCGTCTGAGAGATGCTATGGTAAAGGATCAACAGCACCAGGTCACTTGAACCAATGCAACTATATAAACACAAAACAAAGCCAAGCATGGAAGTTGCAGCACAGTGAAACTCCAACGTACGGGAAAGGTAGATTCTAATAGAGCACATTAGACCAAAAAAAAACAAAAATTAAGTGTAGATCAAAATGACCCATGAAAATCTCTTAAGGAAGAAACTGATGCACCACCCATTTTTCCTCCCACCTTAGAACAGATGCTGAGTCTTTTGTCTCAACAAAATAAAACTGCAGAGCTGGAAAATTCCAGGAGCACACTCAGCCTCGGAGACCACCGTCTTGAGAGACATACCAAACCATCGAACGAGGGGTTCCAGGAGAGCAGGTGGGAACACAGACCTTCCCCAGCTCCATTCGGAAGGAGACTAGTGACGATCAACACCAGGTGACTAATCAACAGAGTTTCTATGTTGTGCAGTTTCTAGTAATAAGAAGAATCGGGAGAGGAAAGGAAGGTGTGTCTGACTGCACAAAAGAGGTCGGGGAGCGGCTTCGTGTACAGAGGAAGCGAGGAGACACAGCTTCAGGTAGGAGAGAGGGTGCTCGAGGAGAGAGGCGGCAGGCCATGTCCCTGGAGCCTGTGGTAGAGAGAAGCCAGCCAAGGATCCAACTGGCAGGAAGCCTCCCCATCTCTCGGAAATTCTTTGTCCAGAGCAAACTTGACTGCCTTCTCCTTGGCCACACGAACAGAAAAAGCATTGTTGCCCAAGAGCCCCCGAATGCCAGGGTCTAACTACCTGTCCACACCTTCACCCTCACCTTCCTCCCCTCTCGTTTCTCACTGAGGCTCCTGGCAAAACCAGGCATTCCTGTAAATTAGCAGCTGTAGTCAGTCCCCTTCCTTGAATCTCAGTTCTCTTTTGAAAAGGATGAAGTCAGCCAGCGTTTGCCCCGTCTCCGCTTTGTGTCCATGAATAAATAAGCAAGCATGGCGTCCCCATCCACGTCCTGGGTAAGGGCCGTGTGAGCATACTGAGCACAGACCAGTACTGTATAACCCCTGGCTCCGTTTCCTCTGTTCTGGCTGCCTGCCCTGGTCTGGCTGGGCCAAACCCATTCCAGGCTGGAAGTGACCACATGCTGTTTGCGTTAAGTTGCATCCAGCATGAGAAGGAATGGGCCGGACTGTGCATCACCAAGGTCCACCCAGAAAAGGTGCTGGAAGGGTCACATTCCTCTCCTCTGGGCCACGAGTGGAGGAGCTTTGACCAGCACGTGACCGAGGGTGGGCTTTTGGACTAGTCCCTAATGCCAGCGCCCTGGTTACAGAGTTCCGCCAAGGTGAAGATCTGGTGCTGGGCGTCCCCAACACTGGGACACCTGGAATGGTGTATCCGCTGGACAGGGGAGGGCAGAGGTGGAAAGGGGACGTAGAGCCGAGGAAAGAGCCCTCTTGGCAGGAGAACATGGGCTGAGTGTCCTCCCTCTGTGACAGGCATTTCCTAGGTACCTCACCAGGGCACAGTGGTGCCACGGGGGGTCCAAAAGAACAAGATCCCCCTGTCTGCCAAAACACATACATTTTAGTTCAGGAAATGGGTCCAGGGCAAGACTTTAAAAGGCAAAACTACCAAGTAGGAGAAATTAGTCTTGGTGACCTCCATGCCCCAGCCTGTCCCAAATACAACTAAAAAAACTACCCCATAGCTCAGCCACCTGATGATGATTACACAGTTTGTCTCCAGGGCAGAGCACGTGAAAACAATGACTGTAAGGACAATGGCCTTTTTTGCAAGTACTAAAGTGCTCTTCCTGTCTGAGTTCCTGAGAATCTGAGCTTTGTCCTCACCTGGACATGTCCTAGGGAATGTTACAAAGAGTTAGACCAAGGTAACATCCAACTTCTGACCAGAATTACATGGAAATACATGGACTTGGAGGCAGAGCTGCTGTCTTGAGAGATTTCCCAGATTCCTTCCTCTCTCTCTTTAGCATCAAGGGCCAGGCCTGGGAAATCTGGTTGATGGGAGTGGAGCATTTGAAGGTCGCATTGGTCTCACTTGACCCCTAGGAGCTGACAGCCCGAGCCCGACCTCCTCATAGGACGGGGCCAGCCGATGGAGAGGGAGCCTCACAGCCGAAGCCAAATGACCCCTGGTAAAATGGATAATGGCTCCCAGAGACATCCAGGTCCTGATCCCTGGGACCAGCAAAGCTTACTTTATGCAAAAAAAAAAAAAAAAAAAAAAGGGACGTTGTAGGGTATGATTAAATCAAGGGGTTTTAGCTGAGGAGATTATCCTGGATTACTTGAGTGGGCCCTAATCGTAATGGCGAGTGTCTTTATAAGAAGGGGCAGACGGAGATCTGACTACGGAAGGCGGGAAGGCAATGTGATGATAGCAGCAGTGGCGGAAGTGATGCTCTTTGAGGATGGAGGACGGGCCACACGCCCTGGGGTTTGGCTACCGAAAAATGGACAGGCAAGGACATGGATTTTCCCCAGAGGCTCCAGGTGACTCTAGCCCAGTGACAGTAATCCGGACTTGACCAGAACTGTAAGAAATCAAATTCGGGTTGTTTTAAGTCACCAAGTTTGTGGTAATTCGGGACAGCAAGAGGAAACGAATACCACCCCGAGCCTGGCTGCTGCAGGGAGTGTCCATCTGGCCTCCTCTGCAATGTCTTCCCACTGCAGAGCCGCTGGACAGCGAGGGCCAGATCTGGCACATCCACGCGGGCATCTGTGTGTCTCTGTCAGGGCGGGCAGTCGGGGGAGCCAGCCAACAGACAGCCTCCTCCCCTGCACCCGCCCCAGGAGGAGGAGCAGGGAGGTGGCCTCAGGGCTGGCAGCTGGCCCCGCACAGAGGCCCTGGCACCTTCACTCTGGGGTTTGCTGGGTGAGGAGGGCGCCGCCTGTGGAGACGCACCGCGGTGCCCCAGCTCGGCCCGCAATGTGGAGTATAGGTTTGGCAGGCGGTGTGGTCATCCGCAAATGTGACAACAGACACACCTGCCAAACTGGCGGCCCGCCTGGGGACCCGACTCGCACTCGAGAACGGGGACGGTGCTGTTAAAACGAGGGGAGAGTGCGTTTGTGTCTAGCCCGATGTGTTTGAAGTAGATTGGAGGCAACATTTAAAAACCAGGACGCGCCACATCAAAACCCAGATGTCCAGCTTCCTCTGAATGAGGGGGAGTTCGAGCCACACCCGGGGCCCGCGGGCTCACGCGGGGCGCCGTCTCTCCATGACACGCTCTCTGCCGTTCGCCACAGGCCCCGCCGCTCCCTCCTGTCCCCCAGCACGGAGGAGGGACAGCTGCTGTGGGGATCTCGCTTGCTGTGTTGTTTTCCATGGGAGAGAAACACTTCTTTGACCACAGCGCAATAAAACTTGAAAAAAAAAAAATGAAACACAGGTGGACTTTTTTCTCCATTGCGCCTGGCTCACGTTATTCGCGTATGCCCGCGGCCTGCGCCCCATTGGCTCTTCGGGTTATACGTCCCGGACCAGAGCTGCCCTGTCCAGCCTGAGAGCCAGGAACCACGCATGACCATCTGCATCGATGTTCATTAAAATTGAAAGTTTCCGTGCCTGGTCGCACTAGCCGCTTTGCGAATATGCTCAACAGGACAGAGACCATGTCCATCCCCTCATCCATCGTAGTGGACAGCTCGGGAGAGATGTGACTGTGAAAGGCGGGAGGCTGCCAACCAAGGAAAACACTTACAAGCACGTCCTCTGCGTCCGCACTGTGCTGCGCACTGCGGGGGGAGCTGCTGTTTTCTGGGGGTTCACTACCTAACCATGGAGCGAGCCACGGCTAAAGACAAGAGCCAACAGGAGGTGCCCGGCGGGGTCACGGGGACCGCCCAGAGTCAGGTTTCGTTTTCACGGTGCAGAGAACATGTCTGCTGCTCTGTCACATGACCTCTCGGCCCGGTCCCAGGCAGTCTTCTCGGAAGCTTCTAGGCATGGGGATCTAGCTGCTAGGTATCTGTGGCTGAACCCCACATATGTTGGAGGCTCCCCAAGCAAAACACAAAAAGAAAGTCAAGTCGGGCTTCAGGACTCACCCTTGCTGTCCGGGTTTCTCCCCTCGGCATTGCCTCCCTGCCCCCACACCCCCCGTCGCACCCCACTGCCGGTGTCTCCTGCGCTCAAGGGCCCCGAGGCTCTTCCCTCCTCAAGGCCCCGTTAAGCCAGCGCTTCCCACGTCCAGGGCTTCCCACTGCAGCCGCCTGCCCGTTCCTCTCCTAGCTCTAACCAAGACACTCCTGGGACTCAGACACGCAAGACGCTCTAGACAGGAAACCAATTTCCAAGGGTATTTACTTTTAACGGAACATTTCCAAAAACCAGCTATCAAAATAAAAGGGCTCTGTCAAAGGGTGATGACTTTTCAGGTTGATCGGGTGGACGGAGCCTAGGATTTGTGAGTGGAGGGCCCACCTTGAAGTCCTTCTTATCTGTGAGTTACATGACAGGCCACCACTCGCATCATGACCCTAAATAACAACTCTGTTTGCTGATCTCTACAACAGGTCTCACGACACCAGCTTCACAGTCAAAGGATTAAGGATTCGATGAGATCGTGGATAAAAAAAGTTACAAAGCCCAATGCAAATACCTGTCGTTACCTGTGTTAAGGAGGAGTCATTGTCTGACACCCGGCATAGTGTCCAGCACACACCGAAAATGTGTTGAAGAATTTTTTTTTTTTTAGTGACCCTGGAGCAGAGGCTGAGGGAAGACCCTTTCAGGCGAAGAGGGCCGGCGGCATGCCCCAAGATCAGATCATACAGATGAGGTTCTGCACAGCCCTCGGGGTTCTGAACCTTTCCAGGGCCCAAGGCTGATCTAGGTACCTGGGGAAGCCATGTCTCCCCTTCAAGGTGCTTTTTGTTTTTTTTTTTTTTTAAATGTATAAAATAAAAGACATAGGGTTAGAAAGACAACCAATTACATCGAAAATGAATTTGTGATATAATAATGCATGTGCTTCTTTGACACACTGAAAAACAAGCTCTCTCAGCACATCTTAATAACGAACGCAGGTGCAAAGCAGTGAGGAGTAAAGACTATATTTCAAAGTATCCATTTCTGCTCTCGGGATGGAAAATAGAAAGGCACGCACTCCCCCACTCTCGAACCCCTGCTGCATGCACGCTAGGGTCCAAGGCCACCCCCAGCCCCTGCCCCCCTCGGTGTTCCCCCTAAGGGAACTACTAGGAGACCCAGAGGCCCAGGCCTTCCTGTGTCTCCAGCCCTGTCTGCTGTCTAGGGACAATGTGATCTCAGCTCCCAATGGCTACTGGACCAGGTGCTTTGTGCTCACTGTGGCATCGAACACACAGGCCCACCAGGGGGCAGTGTTGTCTTCATGGGGAAACTGAGGCTGAGTGGTTAAAGGCTCGCCGACTTGCCCGAGGTGGCAAGCAGGGTTCAATTCAGTTCTGATTACAACTCACCCTCTGAACTCTTCATGCCTTAAAACTGTACCCAGGAAGAAACTGTGACCATCACAGTTTAAACCCAGTCACTCTGGGCCACCGCCAGGGAGATGAGTGAGTGTGAACCAGGAGCCAGGACCCGTTCCTGACTCACAGTGAGGTGACTAAACAGAATGGCATTGCCCAGTCAACCATCCGCACCCCCTCCCCAAAGGGGAATGAGGGGATTTTAACCAGCGTTTCAGGAGAAAATGTTTCGAAAGAAAGGACTACAATAGCATCTTTGTAGTTGCAACAGGATCCGTAGGGCACCGGGAGACGGGGGGATGGGGCGGACGGAACTCGGAGAGCCGCCTGCGAGCCGCCTCAGACCGGGCCCTGCACAGTGGCCGAGTGTGCGGGACAGCCAGGAGGCAGCGCTCATGCTGTCCAGGAGGCCACCCACTGCCAGCGGCCAGTTCCTGAGCCAGGGTCCCGGTCCCCCAGGAGGCGCACACTGGCCTCTGTGTGGGCAGACAACAGAGCCACTCTGTCCCAGAGAAAGAGGCCTGTGTGTCCCTCACCCTCCTCCAAGCCCAAGGATGGACATCCAAATGGCCCATTCACGGGTCATCCCAGCCTCCCAGCCTCAAACCGGCTGCAGCCTCCACCTCCACTGGACCCGGGCATCCCAGACGTTGTGACCCCAAAGTCCCCATCGTGGCCGGGGCACAGCTGCCACCGCAGCAAACCGCCCCCGCGTCAGAGCAGGGTGCCGTGACCCCACCATCTGCAGCCGCTCTGTGGGTTATCGGATGCCCCACAGGCTGGAGTCCATTTATCTCCTTGGGGAAAAGGAAGAAGGGAGTTGTGGCTCCTGCACGTTTTGAAATTAGGGCCCTTTAACGTTACAGGTGTGACAATATTTCCCACTCAAACATGTCACCAAGCATTGAAGAGTAAGTACTACCGCAGCTTTTTAAGTCCTTGTCAGAATGTCTGGAACATTCCCGGTGCCGGGCGCATCGGAAATCACCTCATAGCACTGGTGCAAAACCGGTCTGGACAGGGGCAAGGCCAGCAGCTGGACAAGCCACGCTGGCCCGCTGAGCACGCTCCCCCAGCGGGCGCACGGGGCTGACGCCCTGGGCGTGTGACGTGCAGCAAGGCAGAGGCGGTTGGCCCCCATGAGCCAGACCGACAGAAAGCATCGCTGCTCTGCCGGAGGGTGACCCGCTGCCGGGACCCAGCTCACAACCCCACCCCCAGAGTAGCCCTGGGGCCCTCTCTTCCGGCGCAGGTGCCCGCGGAGTGCAAGGACCCCCATGGGCCTGGCCCTTTCCCTCTCTCAGCCTCTCACGTCCACAGGTCGCTGGCTCTGACTTGCCTCTTTTTTCCTCCCCTTCCTCTCTTCCAGCCTTGTCCCCTCTACTGTCTTTGACCCGGTTTTTTTTCTGGCTGAGGAGTGTTTCTGGAAAAATCCCTCCCCGACTTGGCTCCTAAACGTGGACGCACGAACCTGCGGCCTGAGCCAAGATGGAAGGATTTGAATTCTCCAGATGGTTCCGAAAGAGGCTGTTTGCTCGTTGTAAGCAAACACCCTCGAAAGCCAAACAAAAACTGCCCACAAGTAAACAGCATGTGACACGGCCCCTTCCCACCGCCACTTAGCAGAAACCCAAGCCCAGCGAAGGCGGGGAAGCTGGGCTACGAGAGATGGTGCAGCCAAGGCCCCTGCCCACCCTCCAGCAGCGGTGGTCGGCTGGGCCCGGGGCCAGGAAGCAGGGGACCCGTGGGGCGGGCGGGCTGGCAGAGGGCGCCAGGCACCACAGGCAAGGTGGCTAGGGCACATAAATCACACTGCTGTCATTTATTATGGCAACTGTCTCCATTCCATCTTTATGATTACAAAGGCAAAACCGATCCAGATGATTAAGGGGAAACCGTCAAAACTTCACCGTTGCTCTTAAGAAGATAACATATTGTTATCTATTTTATAGAATTCGAGTGATTAGTATCATTTTGAAATAAGTTCCTTGTGTAGCATGATTACTTCCAAGTGTGATTAACAGACACAGAAGATAAATACAAAGGAAGTTAAAGAGGGAGGAAGGCAGGTATCCACGGAGAAGCCTGTATACCCGGACTCCTGAAGAAGAAAGGGGAGTCACACTCTCCACCTGCCCCGAGGCTCCCCCGCCAGAGGTCACCAAGGGCTGGAAGTTCTCCTGCCTAAAGACCCCTCCCAGCTGCACCCTCTGGCCCGACAGTGGGGCCCATTCCTCCATCCCGTCCGTCCGCCAGGATCACCATCATCCCCAGACACCCCCTCACTCCACTTTCCCCTCCCCAACACTGCACTTTAGAATGCAAACACTATCCCTCCTCTCCAAGCTCAGACGCCCTTCCATAGTCCCCTCTGCCCTCGGGATAAGCACAGATTCCAGGCTGGGTCCTCAGACCACTCCCGCCAAGAGCCAGGCTCCCACCACCCTTCCCTGCCAACCTCTAACAGCTGCGTTTGCCTCATTTGCCTCCAGGGCTTTGCAGACATTGCCTTTCCCTCTTCTTCTTCTTATAGTATTTTTTAAAATTATGTTTTTTACATACAGTAAAACTATGTACCGTTCTATGTGTCTTAACCCACGGACAGATTCACGTAACCACCACCCAAATCAGTATTTAACAATTCCAGTGTCCTCAAACCCTGCCTCGTGCTGTCCCTTCATACTCCCAGCTTTTCCATCCCGAACCCCTGGCTACCGTCACCTGTCCTCCATTCCTTCACCTTGTCCAGAACGTCAGTGAAAAGAATCGCACCGTACAGAACCCTCGGAGCGAGCGCTGCCACTCAGCAGAAGGCCTGAGAGTCCCCTATGTCGTCACAGGCATTGATTGCCCTTTTCCTCTTTATTGCTGAGTCTGTGGTATAGACCGGCCGCAGTGTGTTTATCCTACCTACGGTTGAGGGACATTTGGGTTGTTTCCAGTTTGGGGCAATTTATTTATTTATAAATAAAGCTACTGTAAACATTCGGGTCCAGGATTTTGTGTAGACGTATATTTTCACTCCTCTTGGGTAAATGCATAGGTTTCTGGCTGTGGGGTAAGCGTGTATTTAACTTTAGAAGAAACGACAAACCGCTTTCCAGTGTGGCTGTATCGTCATGCATTTCCACTGAGCCTTCCAATCATCCTGGCCAGCACTTTCTATTGTCAGGGTGCTTTGTTTTTTAGCTCTTCCAGCAGATACGTAGTGGCTTCTCTTTCTTCGCTTGGTAAATCCAGGCTATCCTTAGACGCTCCCTGTCCTGGAGACTCCCCAGGCCCCCTCAGTCCTCGGCCGGAGGAGGACCCTTCTCTGCATCCTCATCAGAGCATGCAGCTCACGGGAAAGAAACGTGTCTTTGTGCTTCCTTTCCCCTGCTCTGTCCCACACGTGCACCCACGTAGTGCACACACACAGGCACTCACAAGCAGCGTCACCAGACTGCATGCTCTCCTGGGGCAAGTCTGTGTTACTTACTGTTGTATCTTCTGCCCTGGAACAATGTCTAGCTTAAAGCAGGTATGTTCTGAATGAATGGATGAATGGGTGGGTGGATGGATGGATGGATGGATGGATGGATGGATGTCAAGGCAAGCAGGGAGAGAGACGGAGCACTAATACATTGTTTTACATAGATTGTGAATTCCCCTCATGTGGCCTTCTGGAGGTGCCACTCAAGGATTCCAAAGCCACTGGGATAAGACCCAGGCCCTGCCCAAAGAAGACACGTGACCATTCAGAGCCAGTCACAGCCTGGAGCTGGGCCTGAGGTCTCCATCGCTTCCTCATCCTCCACGTCCACCTCTCCCTCCCTTTCACTCTCACACCTTCACCTTGAACTCACCAGCCGCTGCCTTAAAGCACCGTCCAGCTTACTCTCAGCGAGGAGTCCTGGGGCCACCATGCCAGACCCCGGGAATATGGCCAGGCTCCGAGCCACTTCCAAAAACGTGTGGCCGTATTTGGGGAGGGGACCGGCTGTCCACACAGAGGAGGGAGGCCTGGGGGTCATCCACGAACCACTGCTCCGTCCCCACTGTCAGGCCAGGTGGCCAGGTGGCCCTGTAGTTGCAGGTCCCTGTAGACACCCCAGACGCCAGATGGAAACACTTTAGCAGCCACATTAAAAAACCAGCCAAGCAAAGATGGCCCAGGTGACTCATGACACCCGAGGGCCTCAAGGAAACCTATGCATTCTGTTTCTACATGGGTGCCTCGGGAGGAGAGGGGCGTGGGCCTCCCAGCTCTCTTCCGAGGGGTAGTCAGCATCTCGAGGCCCATCTGAAGCACATGTCTCTCACTGGCCCCTGAAACAGCTAAGAAACTCATTTATTTATGAGGTTGATCCCTGCCTACCCCCTCTTGCCCCCGCCCCCCACCACCACACACACTTCCAATCCAGTTTTTGGACTGACTCCTGCTTGGTCTGCTTGGTTGGGGCCGGTGAATTGTTTAAAACCCTCTGCTCCCAGCTGGCTAGGTGCACAGCCTGGCTCATGCACACAGCAGGAGCTGCAGGTGGGGGCCCTGACCCCAGAGGGAGGGGATCAAATTCCCCACCGGCTCCAGGGGCTGGATGCCTAGCTTCCCAGGTCTGATTCCAAGACCAGTTTCACTTCCCAAGGGACTTGGCAAAGTGACTTGCTGGGGCACCCCAGCGTTAGAACTCAGGGCCTGAGGCTGAGTGGGGCCTGGACTTCTGATCCAGCGAGAAGGCCCGGGGAACAAAGACTGGGCCAAAATCTCCCGCAGACTGGGTCATTCCTGCCTGGTGACGAGAGAGATTTAAAGGAGCAAGAAAACTATTTTAGAATAGAATCTATCTACACTGGATCCACACTTAGAAAAGAGTCCCAAAGCACCCACCGACTGATAGTGAACGAGATGCATCAGTGACTTCCTTACTGTTTGCTTTACATCTTCACACACACATACACACACACACACCCCCTCATTTTTGTGGGTCCTCCCTAAAACCTCCATTCTGGGACCTCAAGTGTGTTCGCCTCTGTGATTCCCTTTGCTCCTCTCACAACCGTTACTAATGCTCCATTTCGCAGACGAGGAGCCTGAGGCTCAGAGCCCTGGAGTGGTTACTCGGAGTCACAGCGTAGCCAAGTTTGGCACAAACCTCACTCTCAAGTCAAACCCCGTGCCTTTTGTCCACCACTCCAAGCCACATGGACTGCCTCAAGTATATCAAAAGGCCACTGTGTCTGTGATGGGACCGGAATGCTGGTAGGGAAGGGATCAGAACCAGGAGACCGCGGCTCTAGGCCAGCTCTGAGTGACTCTGAAGCCACATTCCGTCTCTGGAGACTCCCTCTGAGCTTCAGCTCCGGGGATTCTAGCTCTTGGTTCTTCGGGGGTGACCTGACCTCTTCGTGGCTCTCCTGGGACTCTCTTTCCCCCACATGCTGCCCAAAGACATGCCACACCACAGAGTGAAGACAGACAAGAGGAAACACCTCCCACAGCCACACTCTGGGCCCTCGAGGGTGACTGCAGTACAATCGTTGATGAAGAGGCTGAAACGATTTGTTCGCGCAAGCTTGTCTGATTTCCACTTAGCCAGCGTTCACGTCCCCATTTCCGTGGGTAATCAGAAGCTGGCCACGTGCCACTGAAAACAGTCCCAAAGTGGAAATGAGCTAAAGTCCACAAGCAGGAAGATGATTATCAAAATCCTGGTACTGAGCATTAAAAGTATGGCTATGAAGGTTTTTTTAGAGATGCAGGCATAGAAATGTGCTTTGATTAAAAAGTGAAGTAAACATTCAGGTTGTAAAACTGAATGTTCAGTATAATTTCAGCTCTTTGAAATAATACTCACAGAGTGGAAAATACATCACAACCATAACCATGGTTACCTGTGGAAGTTGGCAGATGGCTACCATATACATATTTACCCTCCAAGAATCAGGAAGAAAACTCGTTTAAAAATTTTGACAGGAATAGTCTTATCTTCTATCAGTATTCTTCATCCGAGTTCAGAGTCTTTGGCACACTTCAAGTCTCCCACCATTATTATAAGGAAAGGTAGCAAGTGTCTCGATCTTAGCTTTAGAAATATACATGGCAAGCCCTGGCAGAGATGCACACCCCTTCGGGATGATCAAAAATGCCTTCATAGGTCCTGCGATTCAGTGTTTACTCTTTCAACAAATGACATTTAAAGACTCCAGACTTTTAGCTTTATGTTGCTAACCCAGTCCTGCCCATCTTGCCCACCTTGGATCGGTATAGGATGGTGTTAGGGAATTACTGGATAAAGGCCTCCATAGCCTATATCCACATCTCAGTTTTAATGAGTTAAGAGAGGTTTCTCTATGGAAGGATTCCCCAGAGGGGATGCAGCACGTATCATTTCCCGGATGAATTTCACCAAAGCCTCCTACTTCAGGACTCGTGATCAAGGAGTGGCAGCTGCGGGGATACCTGGGGAAGTATAGTTTTGAGGCCCGACATCCCCTCGGCCTTGTAGCCCATTATTCTCAGTCCTGACTACACACTGGGGTCACCCAGGGAGCCTTAAAAAAATCCCTTTGTCTGGGTCCCACCTGGGTTTGGCCTGGGGAGCAGGCAGAGCCCCGAGTCTGAGAACCACTTCTAAGTTGTCCGTACTAAGAGGTCAACCCCAGGGTTGGAGTCCAACCTCAAAACTATTCACACATCACCCATTTTCAGAGCTAAATGGAGCCTCGATGGGTTTCTGGTCCAATCTCTCGGTTTACAGAGGAGGAAACTGAAGTTCTCCTGAAGGATCCCTGGCCCCCTGCCCTTCCTTTGCTGGTTACAGCCAGGCCCAGGCTGCTCCATGGGCCCCCAGGCCTCTGAATCATGGATCCTTTATTCTCAGGAGAAGCAAAGGAAACCTTGAGATCTCCAAGGCTATTCTGCTGCCCAAGGTTTCTCACTGGGCTCTCATCTCTGGCAAGTGGACCCTGACACAGTGCAATCTTGACTTAAGACCCCAGAACGGAGGGTGAGAAGCCAGGAGACTGCTGGCTCCTGGGGACAGGAAGCCCACACTGGCAGCAAAACGCACACACCCACGTGCCCTGAGGCTACCAGAACAGAAGACAGGTGCCTTCTCCCCTCCTGGCACTCCACCTCCCGTCCAGGGACCGGAGAGGCTCTGCCACAGACCTTGGAAGCCAGGAGACTCCCGCACAGCAGGAATGGTTCCCCGATGATGGCCTTGGCCCGCGCCCCTTCCGGCAACACTCCTGCCCATGAACAGGGAATTTTGTAGTAAAAAATCTCTACACTTTCCAGTTTCACATCCTGTATCTTTGATTACACTCCTTCTTCAACCTTTAGATTCCATTATTTCTTTCTCTTTAGCAGCTTTGAGAAGAAAACCTAGAGGATTAGGGAGAGGGTGGCATGCAGGAGATAGTGGAACACACACACACACACACACACGCACGCATGCACGCACGCACATGCACACACGCACACACATGGCACACACAGAGCCTCACAGGCACCTTCCCTGGGCCCCCAGGTCCTGTTGACCAGCCCTCAGCCCCTGGTCTGGACAGTCAGCACACCCTTGCACACGGCAGGCTGTTCTCCCAGAGACCCTCCACCTTATGGGGATCTCTAAATGCTCCCAAACTCCAGGCCCACTGCTTCACTCCCTGAGAACTACCTCCGGTGAGCTCCGTTGGCCCTCTGTGAGTTTCGGGGAGAGTGTGGCGCAGAAGCAGACAGGAGAACCCCGTGGGTTCTTCCGGAACTCAAATTCATCCCAGTGGCTGACACCCCGCAGGGCAGGGCACTGCAGGAGCAGGTGGGTGGGGGCTGCAGGCAGCTTCTACCTGGAACAAATCTAATCAGCAGCCAGCCACAGGGGCGGCCCTTTCCTAAGGCTGGCTAACACGTGGACTGCAGCTCAGCTGCCTGGGTCGTGTCCTCAGTGGGTCCTCCTTTCCTGCTTGTTGGTGTCTGTGAGCTCTATCAACGAAGAGCGACTTTCACAAGGTCCCCGGCTCCACGAATGACATCCCAGGCTGACCAGTACTCCCACACCTGCCCTGTGGTCCTGAGAGGCAGAGTGAGGAAGGATACTGGCAGCCAGTATCTGGACCTTACCAAGCTAACTTAATTCTATGTAATAAATGTAAGGCATTACTTTTTAATATTCAAATTCAACTAAGCTATAGAAGATAATATAAAATTCGCATGCGTTTTTCAGTGGATTACTGACTTCAAAGGCGCCTCACCCATCAGAGGCCGCCTTGGGTGCCCCACAAAATCCTCTCTGCCCTGTGGACTGGATGAAGTTTATGCAGCATTGAGGGGGTCACGGTTCAGCCAGGGTGTGCGAGTCCGAGTCCGCAATGCAAGGCCCCTATTATGGCTCTCCCCGCTATAGGAAGCCCAAAGCTGACTGTCCCCCTGTCCTAGGTGCAGAAATGAAAGCCGCCACCGCTCCCTTGCAACTTTCGGGGAACAATTCTGGTCCCGGAGGCCACCCAGGCTCCGCGTGCCCACAGGGGACGTGCTGCCCACGGCCACCTGTCTGGAGCCCACCCGCCCTTCCGCTGCGCCTCTCCTCCGCGATTCCTACCATGTCCTCTGCGGTAGCTGGACCCGCTCCTCTGGCGCCCCCAGGCCGTCCCTGGCGCAGCAGGTCGCCAGGCTTTCCTGGATGCGGGTTTCCCCGGACCGAAGTCCACAGCCTTCCAGTGGCCAACCCCGCGACAACTCCTGGCGCGCGTTTCGCGCGGAGATGCTCTGCGTGGCGCCGTTAGAGGAGGTCTGGGCGAAGGCACGAGGGTCTGTGAGTCTGCGGGAGCCCTCCCGCAGCTAGGAGCCTCCAAGATTAGCTAGGGACGTTTGCAGAGTTTGCAAAGTCCCTGCCGTTGGTCGGGGCCCAGCCTCCTCACTTCCCCGAAGCAGCAGGAGGGAGGAGCTCCTTTCACAATAAAAGCCCCTGCCCCGTGCTCGCCAGGGCGGCAGCAGCCGCCTGCAGCCGTGGCCCAGGTGCTAGGGAGGAACCGCACCGCACCGCACCGGCTGCGGGCTGATGAGCGGAGGCAGGAGGTGAGGGGCGCCGCGCAGGGGCCGGTCGGGAAGGGGGGGCGGTGCTGACCAGACCCCTCCAAGGCGTGGCGGGCTCTGCGAGCCGAGCCCGAGGCAAATTCAGGGGGCCTGCTGAGAATCTCCAAAAGCTATATCCTCCTCCCCTGCAAAACTCTCAGAAACACAAGTCTTTTTTAAACTGGCATCTCATAGCCTCCTTAAGGCTCGGTTCCCCAAGGGTAGTTTGGAAGGAAAATTTCTTGACCACAGGAACAGTTTTTCTGCTTTAGAACTAATCAGTGTTTAAGTAGCTGGAGTGACTGATACCGACCCCTTCGCTATGGATACAGACAGTGCCTTGTGTCCGGAGTCACCTACAGGTGGGCTGTGGCAGTCTCCACAGGACCCATGGGTCTGCATGCTCCTGGTCGGAGAGAGCACTGGGAATGGAGTCCACAGCCTTGGAATTGGGGGCTGGCCCATCTGTTAACAAGTGGTGACCTTCAGCCACTGCCTGGATCTCTTTTGAGACCTGTGTCCCTAAGTAGCTCAACATTTGAATGTCAAGAACAAGTAAGACGTACCGTCGTGTTAGACAACTCTCTGGCTTTCTACTATGCTAAATATCCACGTGCTCGGTGACCCAGCAAACCGATCCTTAGACTTGTACCCAACACATGTGCACCAAAAGCCATGTACAAGATTGCTCACAGCAGCATTATTTGCAGTGGTCCAAACTGCATACAACACAAAAATCAATAGTAGAAACGGTAAGTCAGTAGTGATGCATTCACACAATAAAGTGTTTTACAGCAACGGGAATTCATGAACTACACCTACACTCAGTCATTCTGTGGAGGGAAAGAAGCCACAAAAATAGGCCGACGTATGACCCTTCTTATGGGAAGTGCACAAACAGGGAATGCTCTTTCTGCTGTTAGGAGCCAGGTGAGGGGTTGCCCAGGAGAAAGGTCATGGCTGGGAAGGAGATATGAGGGGGCTTTTGCGGTGCTGCTAGTGTCCTGTTTCTCCATCTGGCTACTACTGATGTCAGTACCAATTAGATGAAAATTCATCAAGCTCTAATACTTATGATATGTGCACCATCTGTATGTTAAACTTCAATAAAAAGCTAAGTAAAACAAAAAAAGGACTCATAATCTACACCAGCAGGCTCCAAACTTTTCTGACTATCCATATAAGCCGTGATAAGTTTTAAAATATATTTCATATTTACGAGCTACTTAAGTATATACCACCTTATTATCTATCTGTATAAAACTGACAGCAACCAAAACAAAAAGATTTTGAAGGCCTTCCGCCTTCCGCTCCCCTCACTGGGCTTTCCTGCAGAGTTGCGGGCAGTGCGGGCAACAGGCTACCTTGATGCTGAGCGCTGAATCAGACTCAGCCCCATGGGCCTCAAACACTTAATAAAAGTGAAAAAAGTATCTTTTTAAAGTCTTGAGCTAAACTTGGTTTTGCAAGAGGTGATTTATACCTTTGGGTCTAACTATTTTCCTAGGAAAACAGGACCTCCCTTAAACTCCACCCCCCTCCACCACACACACACACACACACACACACAGGAGCGCCTAGCCATGCAGAGCCCTCTGCTGAAATGGAGATTTTGTAAGGCTGCTTCCAAGAAGCTGAATCATGGTAGTCATGAGAGCTTTTCACCAACATCTGGCTCCTCATCTTTCAGACAATGGTTAGGATGTAGTCTCCACCCCACTTGAAGTTAGGTGTGGTCCTGCTACTAGCTTTGACCAATGAGATGGAGGTAGAAGTGATATCACTTCTGGGGAAAAGCCAGAAAAAGCCAGCGCTTGACTGGCCACGTTCCTTCTCCTACTCAGTGCTGAAAAGTACGTGTTGGAATGGAGCTTCTATCAGCCTGGGTCTCTGGGGGACTGTGTTGAGCCAAGCCCTATGAGCCCTTATCAGATATGTAAAAGAGAAAATCTACATGTTAAGGCATTAGGATTTGACGATTACTTGTGACTGTCGTAAAACTTAGTCCACCCTAATCACAATAATAAAATGACTTTAGAGAAGAATTCCTGAGAAATATAACTTGGATTTTGCCATTCCTCTGCTCAAAGCCTCGCAGAGGCCCCACGTCTCCGTCCGAGTAACATCCCACGTCGTACAGGAGCCTACAAGCCCTTCCACACTCACGGTCCTCACTGCTTCTCTAACTTCATTCACCACCTGCGCCCTCGCTTACCGTGCAGCATCTTGCATGCTCCGGGCGCTACCCCACCTCAGGACCTTTGTGCTTACTCCTCCCGCTGACTCAAATGCCCAAATTCCCTCATGGTTTGCTCCCTCATCTCCTTAGGTCTTTGTGCAAGTGTCACCTCCTCAGTGAAGCCTTTCCTGACCACTGTTATTTAAAACTACACACCTCAGCCTGCTTCAGTTTTATCTTGTGGGTTTTTTTCTAACTAGACAACTTCTTAAAAGCTATCCTAAAGGATTTTTAATTTAGATAGCCCATAAATCCCTCCTTTCTTGGAAACAGCACTCCATGCATTACTTACTTGCAGAATTTGGCTACCTGGCAGTTGCTGCTCCCAGGTTGCTGGTAGGGCCTCTTGCCATACAGCACACCTTAACTGATGCACTGAGAGGTTGGGCCAGCGAGGAATATTTCATGTCCACCAGAGGGCGCTTCCTACATCATTAGGAGTGAATCTACCTTTACCTTCAGCATTTCTAAGGAGTCAGATTTCCGATCTGCTCTAATGACATTTTAGGGTGCCTTATAAATTGGTATCCTAGACAGCTGCCCACTGGCCCACTCGTTAACACACTTCCATGTCTGATTCCAATCCAGACTTACTGAACCGAAGTTTCCAAAGCTTGAGAATCGGCACATTTTTTAAGCACCGTGGTTCATTTTAAAACGCAGCCGGGTTGAGCACTGCTGAGCTGAGCAGTTCCTCCTCCTTGACTCTCACGTCCGAACAGCCATTCTAAATGGTTTTGGAATCTCGACTTCCATCCAGTCTTCCTGCCACTTCTTTGGCTCAGACTTCTGTCCACTCACAGTACTGTTAGAGGGATCCCTGAACGAGCCTCCAGGTTCTACTTTCTCTCCATCCAATCCATCCTGCATGTTACTGCCAAAATGTAACCTTGGACCCGCCACAGGCCTGTTCCCATAACTCTCAAGATTAAATGCAAATTCCTCAGCATGGCTTTCAAGGTTCTTCAAGGATTGACCTCTGGTGACCTCTTCAGCCTCTTAACACAGTGCAGTTCCCTCCATCCCAAAGCCTTTTCTTGACATACTCTAACCTGAATACTTCCACCCCCAAATCCTCTCTATCCTGAAAACCCAGCACAGCACCTTCCCTGAAGTTACATTATAAATGTTTTGTTAATTAATTTTATTTGACGCCCTCACTTGCAAAAAGGGACAACCAATGAAGAATTAGTGGAAGTCAATGGGTGGGGCCCACAAAAAGCTCTTAGAGGGGGCTGAGGTCACTTGTGTTCAGCAAGTGTTTACTCCCCTCCCCTGCTGTGAGCAGAGCAAGTATCTTTGCTCCTCTGTTGTTGGGCTTGGCCGTGGACTCATTTTGACCACCAGGATGTGAGCAAACAGAAGCCAGAGCAGTCTTGTTTGGTTTTCATTCTGGCAGGGCACCACATCAAGAATAAGCCCTGGGTAGCCACTGTGCTCCAGTCAGAGCCCTGGAATGAGGCACGTGGGACAGACCCAAACCCAACCCACTGCTTGGAGCCCAGCCCAGCCAACCCATAGGCATGAGAATAAACGTTGTGGCTGGAACGCTACCAAGTCCTGGAGAGGTTTGTTACACAGCATTATTGTGGCAAAAGTTCAGTGATACAGGTAGGACATGCTCTTAGAGAGCCAATCCAGGGCCCCCAAAAGCCATCTCATACCCCAAAATTCCCGTAATATATAACAAATTATTATATGTGTTGTTACTTCAACATAAAAATATGGCAACAGATGTTTATTTAAATTAATAAATTATTCTGTATTTATTTTGTTTCATAAATGCTATTATTTAAACAAAACTGAATTTCACTACTTTTGGTGTAACCTGGACAAATAATGTACCATCCAGCCTCAGTGTCCTCATCTATTACACAGGAATAATGCCTGCCTCATGAAGGTTACTAGAAAGTTTTAAGTAGACAGTGAATGTAAGGAGCTTAACACTTAATAGGTGCTCATCGAGTGACAGCTCTCTCCTCTTCTACCCTTACCAAGGCTTTGCCCTCGATAAAGCTGTGATAATTCTCTTACCTTGTTGCTGTACCCAAGCAGCAATCTAGAGAATGAAGGAAGGGCAGCATCAGCTCAACATGCTTCCTAATGTCAACCGCTTCTTCTCAAGGTCAGGAGACCCTGTTTAGCTGACCATATTTTTCAAGATCTGAAGACGAACTCCAAGAATTCAGATAATGGGTATCCTAAATGACTCTCATCGGTCATGGACAGTGATTTCCTTGGAAGGAATACCAAAGAGGAAATGCACTGAGCTTCAAGAATGGCCGGCAGGATTGACACTTTTTAAATGATGAGGATCCAAAGACCTGAATAGCACCACCGTGTGGCCAACATTCCGCATGGAAGCTGTTCTCTGCCTTGAGTCATCAGCCTTGGGCTTTTCCTAGCTACTGTATAATGCCCTAGCTTCACAAGGGTGGAGGCAGAGCTAAGACAAACTCAAGGCAATGAGTACAGCTGATCCCACCACTTGTTCCTCACCAGGAAGATCTGAAGCTATGTGCCCACTATGCCTTGAGAGCCTCCTAACTTCATAACAAGCTCTAGTTCAGCAATCTCGTCAAGGCATTTTATAGACCTTAACCTGAGCAAGACCCACTCCACTCCCATTTACTGCCAGGTGAGAGTCATGAAACTATTTCTTTACAGTGTGGGTGAGATTCATGAAACTATTTCTTGCTGGATCCTTGCTTTCCACGATATATCGCTGCCTATCTTCTTACAGGTTTTCTGAGCACAGGATAATGGATGCTATGACAAATTTATTCACAGATAGAATCTTGGCACCTATCCTGATGCCTGGCACAGAGAATGAACTTAATATGAGTGAACGAATATTAAAATCATTGAACTGTCCAATATAAATACTGTATCTACTGATTGCAGAAATCATTTCACTGACTCAACTTTCTTTTGATTCCACATTAAGTATCTCCTATGTGCCAAGATCTGTGTAAGGGGTAGGTGACAAAGATGACTAGAACGCAGTCTTCTGCCCACAAGTAATATGAATAGAGCTATCAGAAAGGAACAAGCAGGTTTCTCTTGACACCGAGAGGAGGAAGAATTAAACTTCCTGAATAGGTGAGCTAAGGCTTCCAGAACTTCCAAGCCAGCTGCGTGTTTAGGATGAGGAGTTCTCCAAGGGGGCAATGGGGAAAGGGGCGGCATTCTAGTCAAAGGGAACAGAGTGATGTGCACGGGGTTGAGTTGAATCAGGGTCATCTCTGGACTTCTCCGAGCAGGAAGCTACACTTTCTGCTGGGTTTGAAGGACAAGAAAGGCCCACCTACATAAGTGTGGCATTTGGAGGCATAGCAGGAAGTGAAAGGAATAGCCCTCAAAACTCTCCCCCAAAAGGAATGTCTTTCTTGGCAACAGGCATATTTGAAAACATTGTGAAAACAACAGCCTCTTTTCTTTCTCTCTGGCAATGTAATTGGCCACATTAACAGATTAAAGGAAAAAAATCATATGATCATCTCAATAGACTTAAAATAGCGTTTGATAAAATTCAACCTACTTCTATTTCTTAATTATAAATTAAGGAGAAAAATTTACTAAATTAGTAAAAAACAGATCTCTCTCACCTTATAAAGGCTATAAAAATTTACAGTAAAGATAATACCTAGTGATGAAATTACTAAGACTGGAATGAAGAAACAATGCCCACTTACCATCACTGCTATTCAACAGTGTATGAGAGGTTCTAGCTAGCATAATAAGACCATAAAAATAAATTAAAAGTATGAATAAGACAAATAAAACTATGATTATTTGTAGATGATTTGTGTCTATAGTAATTGACATATAAATTATTAGAATTAGTAGTTTAGGAGATGGTTATGAACTCAAAATAAAAATATCACTTGTATTTCTATATAACATTACCAAGTTAAACTTTTAAAGAGACGACTATAATAGTTTAATATCACTGGCATAACAAATTATCACAAATTTAGTGGCTTAAAAATAGCACACTGGTAGAAATAATCCAAATGTCCATCAACTGATGAATGGATAAGCAAAACGTGGTATTATCCATCTAATAGATATTACTCACACATAAAAAGCA
This sequence comes from Eonycteris spelaea, assembly GCA_003508835.1. Lineage (NCBI taxonomy): Eukaryota > Metazoa > Chordata > Mammalia > Chiroptera > Pteropodidae > Eonycteris > Eonycteris spelaea. The sequence continues at coordinate 1,456,891 of PUFA01000224.1, forward strand.
ATGGAGTACTGGTACACATTCAAAAATGAAAGAACCTTGAAAACATGTTACATTATAGCCAACTGCAAATGGCCATATACCAATGATTCTGTTAATACCAAATATCTACTATCAGTAAATCCACAGAAACTACAGAAAGTAAATAAGTGGTAACCTAAAACTGATAGTGTGGGGGAAGGAGAGATGCAGAGTGACTGCTAATGGATACCAGGTTTCTTTCTTTGGGTGACAAAAATGATCTAAAAGTAAATGAGATAATATTTACACAACTCTGAATATACTAAATACTGCTGAACTGTACACTTTAAATAGGTGACTTGTATAGTTTGTGAATTACACCTCAATAAAGCAGTTTTAAAAAAAGGACATGAGAGTCACACACCAATATGAATAATTTTAATGAGCTGTAAAACATTAAATGTATGGACATCCACGTGTCTACAGAAAAAGAAAATGCACATTTGACAACATTTAAATGGCTCTTACATCAACTCCTTACTTTGAAAACTGGTAATTAAAGGTAAAGAATTAAGCCTTTGTCCTGTCTTCCCGTAAGTGATGATTTTGCAGAATTTTTAATTTTATTGCATGTGATATTATTTTAGCTAAGTAGGTACATCTTCTTATTTTTGACATGTATCCTAAAGGGAGGAAAATCATAATATCTGTAATTTGCCTTAAAGTATTTCAATATAAAAAAATATTTAAAAATTTCAATATATTATTATGAAAAGCAAAAATAAATTTTTCTATTTGTTCTGTTGGTTAGTGGACAAGATAATAATACTGTACTGAATTGATCAAATCTGTAAAACTGGGGAAAACTGGAAAAAAGTGATCACATACAACCAGTAATACATTTAGAAAAATGTTTCCACATGTCCCCAGGGATAAAAGTAGCCCAGTTTGTGAAATACTGAAGAAGGATGTTGCATATTAGTTTAAAGGGACAGGAAACAATGAATAACAGACCAGTCAGTGTGTGATCAAGGAGCCCAATGTACTCCATGATGCTGGGCACAGAGAATGCACATCTTTAATTCTGATGAAATAAACACAAAGAAAACGACTGAGCTGGAAAGGGTAGCCCTTGCTTAACTCACCTGCAAGGCTTGCTCTCCTGCTCAGGGCTCCCTGTGGCTCAGTGAAACACAGCTCTTTCTCTTGTTCCAGCTGATAGATCAGAGCTGGTTTGGAAGTAGATGGTGCTGCTTGAGGGGAAGAAGACACAACACAAAGATGAGCAGTCACAGAGGTCAATCTCAGCTCGTGGTTGCAAAAAAAGAGCAGACGGTGAGAAGAGTAATTCCCGGGTGAACTAGCTAGAGGGTACCCTTAAAGAGTACAGGGAAGGAGGTCCTGTGGAAGGAGCCTCAGGATAGTGACTCCCAAAGGAGCCTGAAACACCTTGGGATGCAAATTTCTATTTAAAGGGAAACAAAATTTCTTACCCTCTTTGTTAGAGGACATACAATGACCACTAGGAAAACAGATACATGGCTCCTAGGAGCAATCCCCACAAGAAACCTAAGGGGCTGAGGCTTCTCAGATAATCTGGAGGTTCAATGCTTAAGTAAGGGTACCAAAATATAGCTCAGGCCCTGCTGTACCTAGAGAATCACCTCTAAGGCAGGGTAGCTTTTATGATGGAAAGGGAAAGCCTTCTTGTAGGTCAGACAGGCTCCAGAGCTCTCTGTACCTGGCAACTCTTGACACTGCCATTTAGGGTCAGCTAAGAGTTATAAGAGAGCCCTTGAACTTCTGAGGGCCCAGGTAGAGATCAGTGACAGAGGCCTTACCTAGGAAGGCCACAGCCCCATAGTTCTCCAGCATCACATCCCTGTACAAGGCCCTCTGAGCAGGCACCAGGCTGGCCCATTCCTCCTCAGTGAAGTACACAGCCACATCCTCAAAAGTCAATGATTCCTGAAACAAAAGGGTCTTGGTCTCCCAGCTTGAAGACTTTGGTGATGGTTAAAATTGTCCACTAGAAGCCTAGGAAGGGCAGCTACAATGATATTTATTTAGTATTGGGACACTCCAGTGCCTGAGTTGTGTGAAATTTGGAAGGTGTAGAGGAGGACATAAACTAAACACAGCCAGCCAGCCAGAGTTCAGCATACTTTCCTAGTTAGAACCAAACACATCTCCACTATGAGCTTTGAACATATGTGACCTCCAAAGAGACTACTAGATAGGAGCTGGGCTTGGTCCTGGGTATGAAAGTACATTATAAAAGGAGAACTAACGTAATTGGATATGGCTGACACTTATCTCTAAGCCCCTCCTCATTTTATAAGATAGTTGGTGATTATTTGGGCTGCTCATTTTACTGTCATTTCCTTATTCTACTTTCATCCCAGTTATTCCCTCATTCTTGTCTCCTTGCCAACCACTCTAGGCACAAAGCTCTCAGATTTGTCAATGACTACTCACGTGCAGAGGCAGTGAGGTTAGAGGCATAGAAAAATAATTCTTGAGATAGGCTAAAAAAAGTCTGTTTATTAAAGGACACCACTCAGAGTGAAAAAGCCAGCCATAGAACGGGAGAGGATATTTCATAACACGTATAACTGACAAAGAAATCATATCCATAATAAAGAACTAAAAACTTGGAGGAAAAAAATGACATGCAATGTAATGAAAAAAAGGGGAAAAAATCTGAACAGGGACTTCACATAAGAGGAAACCATGTAGACCAAACACATGAAATAGTGCTTTGCATCACTGCCTATTAGGGAAAGGAAATTTAAAAGCCTCAATGAGATATTAAGAAAGAACAACAAGTGTTAGCAAGGATGTGGAGCAACTGGAACTCTCATATACCTGATAAAAGTATAAATTGGAACAACCATTTCAGAAAATTGCTGGGCAGCAGCTACTAACCAAATGTATATACCCCACGCCCTAGCAATCTAACTCCTAAAGATACACCCAAGAGAAATGAGTGCATATGTCCACCAAAAGGCATATTTAAGAATGTTCACTGCATTCTTTTTCATAGTAATCAAGAACTGAAAATGATCAAAATGTCCATCTATAAAAGAACAATAAATAAAATGTAGCATAATCAAGTAATGGAAAAGCATTCAGCAATTAAAAAAAAAACAGCTAAGTGTAACAACATGAGTAAAGTTCATAAGCATAATGTTGAACAAAAGTAGGCAGATACAAAATGGTACACATTGAACGATTCCCTTTATATGAAGTTCAAGAACAAATAAAATAAATAGTAACGGGAGTCAGAATAATGGCCACCTTTGGGGTCGACTGCTTGGGATGGTGCATGAGGGAGCCTGCTGAGGTACTGATAATGTTCTATGTCTTAACATGAGCGACAGTCATACAGATGTAGAGATTTCTCAAAAGTAAGCTATACAGTTCAGATTTGTATTGTTAAGTTAGATCTCAATGAGAAAGTAAATTTACATATTTTATACATGCATATATAAAATTACATATTTATATACATGCATATATAAAATTACATATTTATATATGCATGTATATACTTATATATGCATAAAATTTATACACAGATGTATATTTACATAGGCATATATAAAAGTATACATGCATATAAATGTGTATGTATACATATATACATACACATACATACATACACATACACACACGTGACTATGTGCATAGGCAGAGGAAACCCAGCTCACCTGGGGCCTTGCTGTTAAGGACACTGCTGTCATCATCTGACCTCTTCTATTCCAGTGTTGGAGAAAGGTAAGTTTCAGGAGCTGTAGGTAAAGGAAGCAGCATTAGTAACAATACCTCTACTGACCATAACTCCTGCACCCAACATCTGACCCATCTTGTTTTGAGGCTACCTGAACTACCACTATTCGTCAGTTATTGCCGTGTATCAGTGGCAATACCCATCTCACAGTGGTGCGATAACAGGCATACTGCTAACCTCATGGAGTTTCTGTCCTAGGGTTAACAAAAGCAGTGATTCATACTGAGTAAATAGTCGTGTACCCTCATTCTCTTAAGTCATGATACTGTCCTATCTTTGTGACAAAGATAGTGGATTCTTAATAAAATTGACAGATTAAACAAAAGGACTTAAGCAAAAAGGTCTGATCTGTACAGATGACAATCTGTGAAAAGTAAATCACCTGGATGTACAACATCTGCAAAAGCCACCCTACAAAACACTCCTTCCTACTTTCCTATGGGGAAAACCACAGCTATAGACCTGAAGCATAAATAAAGGCCCAAAGGGGAACAACAAATCACAACCCAACACACTTCACCAATAGCAGAGACCAAAAATTTAATCTGATCACAAACCTTAACAATTAGGTTATGGCAATGAGTAAAAGTGAAGAGAATGTAATGAGAAATAAAGGATGTGAAGAGACCTTGTCAAGAAATCTTCCCGTATTTCCAACACTGTCCATAGGAAATTATACATATTAGGCGCTTGATGGATATGACTTGTCATGAGTTTTTTAAACATTTAAATGGCCCAATCCAAATCTAGGGCTCCACATTCTCCAAATTTACAGACTAAGTAGCCCCATCTTGGAGGGGAGAAAAAAAAAAAAAACATTTCAGTATTCTCAAAACTTTGACTGCTCTAGGGAAAGTACTAAACTTCCAGACTGGGTTTACACCAGGCCAGGCGAATAAATAAAGTGATCATCGACCGACTTCCTGGGACCACCTGAAAAGGGAGCAAAAGCGTTAACTCATACACGGCCCAAGGGGTCGGGCTGGGGTCTCCGCAGCCAGGGCAAGAGGGGACTGGCGCGGCCACCGGGCGTGTTCTCTGATGACGGCGTGTCCTGGAGCGCCGTTAGAACTTTTTGAGGACCTCGCTGTCAGCCTTCGACTTTGTGTCGGTACCCAATGTGAATAAGCCGGAGGCTGTCCTGGGGACGAGAAACCAGGGGCAGGAGCCTAAAGCCAGCGTCCCGGGCCCTGCAGCGCCCCCTGTCGACACAACCGAGTCGGGCGCGGAGGCGGGCGTGAGGACCGCAGTGGCAACAGGAGCCACGCTCGTCTCCCCGCGGCTCCTTCTCGTCCTTCTCAGACCAAGCCAGACCCGCTCACCGTGGGCTCTGGGCGGCCGCTGCGACTTCGCAGCGAGCAGCGGTTTTGCCGACCCCTCGCCGATCCTCACACTCCAAACCCTCGGACGTTAAAAGATAACAATGGCTGCGCCGGAAGTCCTTCGACACACCGAACGGCCAACCTGGACCTTCCCCGAAAGTCCCTCTAGTAATCTTGGAGGACCACACATCTCTGTGGTCCCTCCTTTTACTTCCCGCGAGACAAGCCTGAGGAAACGCGACCGCGCGCGAAATACGTTTCATTCTTCCTCCCAGCCTCACGGTTCTGAGTCGTGGGTCCCGGGCTCTGCCCGTCCACCTGGCCTCCTCCGAAAGGAGACGGAGGCTAAGGCCGGAGCTAGAAGCGCAGCATTCATTCCATTGGATTTCGGATGAAGGGACAGGGCCCCGCCGAACCCATGAGCATAAGTCGTCTTTCCCCCTTGGAAGCGGGAGCCTGCTGCTCGCCGAGACAGGTGCAGCCCCTGCGATGTGGATTTCCCGCCTGCCGGTGGCTCCGTCCCTGCGGGGCCTGGAAGAGCAATCTGGACCTCGGCGTTAGATCAGAGCAGGGCTGAAGGGCTGGACTAACAGGGTGGGGACCTCAGGGCAGAAGAGTCTCCGAAACGTTTGCTGAGTGAATGAAAGTCGAGGAATAAAGCAGCGATCTTATTCCATACCCAGAAGACTCGGGATGTCAAAAAGGCCGTGCTTTTTGGTCCTTCACGGGGAGAGAGCCACCATGAATGAGAGAGGATCAGGAGCAGGACGAAATGAGGCCAGGCCCCAGCTAGAAGCCTGCCACACAGTCCTGCATACCTGTGTTAGACTGTCCTGACCGGTTCAGTGAAATTCACTTGTCTACCACTGCTGGATGTCCTCATTTATCTAGTTCCTATCCAGGCCACTGAGATGCCCCACATGAGGCTCAAAATTTACAGCTCTTTTTAATCTCACACTTATGCTCAACAATTGTTTCCCACAAAACAACCACATTATCAAGAAAGCTGGGTCAAGAGGAAACATCCATCCCTCAGCCACATCCTACTGCGGCCAACACTTCATCAGAATCCATGAGGCCCTTTAGTGCAACCCAGGTCACATCTTTTCAAGGTCATTTATCTCAAGTTCTCAGTGGTCTACATAACCTGGGACATTTATAGGAGCTCCTCTGATCACTTCCAAAAGACCTTTAAATATGGGAGAGCAGGGGTTAGGGTCTCACTCCCTCCTTGAAGAAACCGAGTCATCACAAGATACATAGTTGGGTAGGTTCGCCAAGACAAAATCAGAATCTACCCCATAGTGGGTAGTATAATAGTCATTTTAGAACAGCAATTTAGTTTCAGCAAAACATCAATGTCCCTAACATAAAGTTAATGCAATTTTAATATTACTGAACTTGAATGTTTAGTTGTAATCGTGTAATAACCTATAAACATAAGATATATATCAAGCTTTCAGGGCACACATATTTAAATACCTTTTTACACATGTTACAAATTCTTATACATCCATTTGCTTTAAGATGCTTCTTGCCAAAATATTTTGATTTCTCCTTTTTGGATTCCCTCCTTGTGCAGATGCTTTCTCCATATGACCAAGAGCAAGACTCAGACCACTCTGAACCTCCATCCTTTGAGTAATGTGGCCTGATGTACAAAAGATTTTCCCTGACAGCTCTACCTAGCAAAGTACCAGAGAAAATTCTGATTATCCTGGCTTGGGCATGTGCCCATCCCTGGACCATTCTTTCCGGCTATAGAGCTATGAAGGATTAGCCTCACCTGGTTCATATGCTAACCTCTGTGGTCAGAAGATTGGGGTACTGTAATTAATTGTCCTGCATCACGAGTCATGTGTTTGGAGAGTTGAAGAACTGGTTCTACAGGGAAGAAAGATGCAGTAGCAGGAGAAAGAGTGGACAGATAAGAACAGGTATCCACGAGAAACTACTGCTTTGATATCCAGCAACCTACAAATCTTTCTTACTATATATACAATCCAGTAATATCTACTTCCTAGCATACTGTACTGCAGAACACACATCTCCCTTCCAGAAAGACAACTTCAAGTCATAGCCTTGCATCTGGCTCCATGACCAAGGTGAGTGATAGCCATTTATCTAGTTTAAGTCTCAATGATATTCCCACGATCCTCCAACCTGTGAAATAATACATTTATTCACACCCTTCCCCTCCCCCAATACATCAGAAGTGTAAGGATAAAATGGAATAACCAAAATAAAATCTCCCACTTAGAAAAGAGAAAGCAGTATTAGTGGTCCCTGATCCTAAATATACTATGTATTATTCAACAGGGATAGAGCAATGCATTTCATTGAATCACTACCCTGGCAGTGGAGTGAGTTCTTGGTAAGGCAAAGTGATCGTCCCAGATTCTGCTTGTTGGAGAAATTTCTCTTTTCATGGGTCTCTAAGCCCACCCCTGAAAGGAACATGAGAAAGAATGCTCATGGGGGCGGGGGGCTGTTCTGACTTAACAGACCAGTCCTTTTAGCATCATATTGGGGACCTGGAAACCCTAGTTGACTGCATCGCATTGGATGCTTTTACTTACAATAGAAAATCTGAATAATGGGCATAAAGAGAATTTATTGGTTCATTGAATTTTGTTCTTCTGAGAAGAGATGTGTGGAAAGTGTCATTACAAATTAAAAGGTCTTCCATGTTTAATTTCTTCATCACAAACTACAGAGTCTTTGAGATGGGCTCAGGGCTTCCAAGTGCCTGTCTCTGGGCCTCTGGTAATGAAAAGACTAATTAGGAATTCTCTTGATGGGGCCCATCAACTTCCAAATGCTATTTTTCTTTTTAATTCCCAACCTCAGTCCCTCCCCTTCGGCAACCATCAGCTTCCTCTCTGTATCTATGGGTCTGTTTCTGTTTTATTTTAGATTCTACACATAAGTGAGAACATATGGTATGTGTTCCTCTGTCTGGCTTATTTCACTTAGCATACTATCCTCTGGGTCCATCCATGTAATCACAAATGGCATGATTTCATTCTTTTTATTGCTGAATAATATTCGTGTGTGTGTGTAGTTTCTCTATCTTGGCTATTACTAGAAATGCTGCAATGAACATAGAGGTACATGTATCTTTTCGAATTCATGCTTTTGTTTTCTTTGGATACCCAGAAGTGGAATTGCTGGATTGTATGGTAGCTCTATGTTTAAGTTTTTGAGGAATCTCCATACTGTTTTCTATAGTGGCTGCACCAATTTCCAGTCCCAACAGTGCACAAGGATTCCATTTTCTCCACATTCTCATCAGCACTTGTTATTTGTTGATTTATTAATGCTAGCCATTCTGATGTGTGGGAGGTGATATCTCATTATAGTTTTAATTTGCATTTCCCTGATGATTAGTGATGTTGAGCATCTTTTCATGTCTGTTGGCCATCTGTATGCCTCTTTGGAGAAATGTCTATTCAGGTCCTCTGACCATTTTTTAATTTGATTGTTGCTTTTTGTTGTTGTTTTGTTTTTTGGTGTTAAGTTGTATGAGTTCTTTGTATAGTTTGGATGTTAACCCTTTATCAAATGATCATTTGCAAACATCTTCTCCCATTCAGTAGGTTGTCTTCTTGTTTTGCTGATGATTTCCTTTCCTGCGCAAAAACTTCTCAGTTTGATGTAGTCTCATTTATTTCTTTCTTCTGTTTCCCTTGCTCAAGCAGATATATCCAAAAAGATATTGCTAAAAGCAATGTCAAAGAGCTTACTGCCTATGTTTTATCTAGTTTTACGGTTTTAGATCTAACATTTAAGTCTGTAATCCATTTTGAGTTTATTTTTGTATACGGTGTAAGAAAGTAGTCCAACTTCATTTTTTGTGCATGTATCTGTCCAGATTTGCGAACACCACTTATTGAAGAGATTGTCCTTACCCCATTGTATATCCTTGCCTTCTTTGTAATAGATTAATTGATCATATGAACAATAAGTTATTCCTGGGCTCTATTCTGTTCCATTGATCTATATATGTTTTTATGGCAGTACCATGCTTTCCTGATTATTATAGATTTGTAGTATAGTTTGATATCAGAGCACATGTTATTTCTTAAGTATCCTGGAATACCTATCTTTTGCCATATTTTGGTAATTCTGTCATTGTGATACTTCTAAAATTTGTCTTGCCATTCCACCACTCTGCTTACAAACGCTTCCACCTTTGAGGGAAAGAGTTCCTAGGTTTTATCAACTTCCATGATGCTCCTCCACAAGTCCTAACGGTTTCTTCTATTTCATGGTTCCATTTCCATTCATTCTTATTCCTTTCCATTCATATCCCCACTCTTTCTCTTAAGATACTGACCTCATCTAGCATATGCATCAGTCTCGCTAGCAGTGGAGTTGTGAATCCTTATGAATATTTAGAATTTTAATGATCACCTCCTTGTATTCCTGTCCAGGTTTCAACCCTGTCTCAACTGCTGCCTACATGAGTCCCCGGGAGCGCTGCCAATCCCTCACTGACTGCTCTTTCTTATCATCTGCGTCTGGCACATCCCGTTGTCCAACTCCCCTAAATACTGAATTGGATTCCATTCTGGGTTCTCATATTTTGCTATAATCTCTTGGGGCAGTGCTGTCCAATAGAACTTCCTGCAATAATGGAAATATTCTATGTCTCCACCACCCAGTATGGTGACCGACTGCCACATATAGTTTTTTTTGTGCTTGCAATCTGGCCCATGTGACTAAGGAACCAAATTTTTCATTTAATTTTAATTATCCACATGTGGCTAGTGGCTGCTGTAATGGATAAAACAGCTCTAAGGGATTTCACCAATTTCTTCCTATGGCTTTAAATACCTCTGGTTGTTTGATGACTCTCAAATGTACAGCTCCAGATATAACTAAACCAGAGCTCCGGCCATGTATACAACCACCAACTTGAAATTTCAACTTGCGCATCTCACACATCTCTCAACTGTTAATCCAAATCAGAGTTCTAGATTTCTCCCTCCCCACACCTATTCCCATTCCAGTCGTATTCCAGTAAAATGGCACCACTGCCCAACCCAGTAGCTCAAACCAGAAACCAGAAAGCTACCCAGTTCCTCCCTGTCCATTACTCTTTGTATCCAATCCATTAGCAGGTCACTGATTTTATTTCCAAAATGCAGCTTAAATCCACCTTCCCTCTATTTCCATTATCACTACCCTCTCTAGGTCACCATCATCTCTAACTTGGACTGCTAGCAATCTCCAACATAATCTCTCACTTCCCTTTTGTCCTTACGAACCATTTTTCTACTTAGCAGCCAGGGATCATCTTAACATATGAACCAAACATGTCATTCCTCATTTGAATACCCTTCAATGACGTTTCACTGAGGATGGACTTGAACAATACAGCCCCCTCATCTTTACAAACCCAATTTGTGCCGCATATACCCTTGACATCACGCTCTATCTAAATAAAACCTTTCAGTTTTTGAACATGCCAAGATAAAGAAAGGCCTCCCATCCCTCTCTCTCTCTCTCCTCTCTTCCCCTCCCTCTCCCTCCTCCCTCCCCCTCCTCCCCTCTCCCTCTCATGTTTGTCCATTCTCTTGCAGCACTTAACAAATTTTAATAATTTTGCTTCATTTTTTTGATTGGTCTCTCTCACTAGATTAATGTTCTAATTAGCAGGGTGGAGGTCTTACTGTTTACACGATACTTGGCGTAGCGCTTTGACTATAAGCAGGCGCTCACTTGTTCACAATCACTCATTTCTACGCAGCTCCAAAAAGTAAATAAAATAAACAAACAAACAATCACTCGTTTCCTTTCCCTAGTTCCATGTAGCACAAAACCGTTACTGCTTATTAGAAGCTACCCTAGCTGGACTATAATACTAGGCCAAGTTCTCCTTATTACGCGGCTCAGGCTTCAGCGATCGGGGACTCTTCGAGTGATTAACACGTTTATAACTTTTAGGAAGTAGAAGTTTGGTCCAAGCAGGCCTCTGGCTTCTCTTCCTTGCTCCTTATTCAAGAATTATATTCACCGGCTGGAAGCTTATCGAGTGGAATGCCTAAAGAGCAGGGAGGCAAACTACAGTCTGGAAAATGGCTCTAAAAGTGAAGGGTCTGCAATGGATGTTCCAAATCCGTCTGGCCAGCATTCTTCCTATGAATAGGGCCTTTGGTTCTCTGACCCTTCTTCATAGTATTAAGAGCCTTCATTACCCTCTTAAAAATATTTTATAGCCTCTTGATTTCGAGTGTAATTTTGGAATTCCTCGCTTTCCCCTTACTTGCTGTGTAGAATCCGTAAGTTTCTAGCATTTACCTTTGATCTTGGACCAAGGAAGGACATCTGTGACTCTGATGCCAAGATACTGGATTATAAGTCAACTTCCAAGTGGCTGAGGCTACCCAACACAGAATTATCCATCATCGGAGTTACCACGTCTCTCTCACTTGGTGATGGCCCCAGAGCTTACTTTGGGCTGTGAGCTGTTATGGTAATAAGAAGGAAGAGGACTTAGGACAATGGTGCAATGAGAGGGGTTGTAGCTGTACAAATTTGTAGGAAAAACAAAACAAAACTCCCATTTGGTTTACATTTTCCCAGTCCCAGAGTACTACCTTAAAACATAAAGGCAGGTCTCTCAAGATTGCACAACCCAGACTACCCTCTGCTACTTTCCTCAGGTTGCCTTGGCGGCCTCAAGAGGACAATTTCTGAGGAAGAAAAGGTCCTAGAGTTGGCAATGTGACTGCGACATTATTTACATCAAATGTGGTTTTAAATGAGATAGACTTAGAAAAGCAATATTAATACTTATGTGTCTGTGTGTCTGTCCAGAAAGATACATAATCAGTAATAATAATTGTCTCTGAATAAGACTGTAAGACAGGAGTGACAAGGAAATTTATGTTTCGCTGAGCACTTTTTTGAACTATTTCAGTTTTATCATGAGCATGTTATATCTAGTAAAAAATAAATGTTTCAAAAATTGAAAAACATAAAATAAATACAGTGTTTGTCCTCAAAGAGCCATTTAGCTGGAGCAATTTAGCTGGAATAACAAACAGGAGACTATTAGAAAAATATAAGACAGCACATAAGTAAATGCCAATTCGGGTGGTACAGATTACAGGTAGGATAGGAGGAGAGGTCTGTTCAGTTGGAGGAGCTGGGTCTTAGACGAGGAAGGGAAACGTTTAGCCCAGGGAAACTTGAGCAAATAAAAATGGGTAGAGCAGGAATGTACAAAAGTGAAGAGTAGACTCAAGTCAAATAGGCCTGGTTCTAGTCTCAGCTCTATAACTTATTGCTGAGCAACCCTAACAGTTATAGGGTTTTTCTGTAGCATGGCACCTCTGGTGCCTAATCAAAATAGGATTTTGATTGAAGGCCTTCCCACAGTCATTACATTTATAGGGTCTTTCCACACGATGGATTCTCTGATGTCGGGTATGGTGTACCTTGCAAATGAAGCTTTTCCCACAGTCAGGACACTCATGAGGCTTCTCCCCAGTGTGGACCCTCCTGTGCTGAGCAAGATCTGAGTTCCACATGAAGCCTTTCCCACGGTCCTTACATTCATAAGGCTTCTCCCCAGTGTGGATTCGCTGATGTCGAAGGAGGCCTAGGTTCCGAGTAAAACTTTTTGCACATTCCTTACACATATGTGATTTCTCCCCAGTGTGGATTGGCTGATGTTGTGTAAGGCTTGTGTTCTGACTAAAACCCTTCCCACACTCCTTACATTCAAAAGGTTTCTCTCCTGTATGTGTTCTCTAGTGCCGAATCAGGTTTGACTTCCAAATGAATGCTTTAGCACATTCTTGACATACATAGGGTTTCACCCCAGTGTGAATTCTCTGACGTGCAATGCAATGTGATCGAAAACTGAAAGTCTTCCCACATCCCTTACATCCATAGACCTTCTCTCCATTATGAATTCTCTGATGTTGATCAAAGTCTTCGTTTTGATCAAAACATTGGCCACAGTCTTCACATATATAGGATGCCTGCTCACTTAGAATTTTCTGATGTATAACAAAGTGAGTGTTAACATCGGTATTTTCTGAACTGTCTTCTACTGAGATCATCTCATCTTTGACAATCACTTCTATAATATCATTTGTAGTGTTCTCCACACTTCCCCCATTGGAGTAGTCAGGCCATCTCCCTAACCTGCTTTTCTCTTCTTCACAAGTTTTTCCAAACCAGAATTCCTGGGAACCACAGCACCAGGGTCCATTTGATGGCACCCTGTGGTCCTGTGGCTCCTCAAAAATTTCCTCCTTCAGAATAAAGTCTTCTTTCTCGCTCTTCAACACACCCCCTGAAAGAAGAAATCAGAGCTGCAGATGTCATCTTAAGTGATTAAGGTCACCAAGTGCCACCCCTCTGTCTCAGCAGCTCTGACCTAGCTGAAATGGCAAAACAGAGCTAACACACAGAAAGCTACTAAAAGCAAAAGGTGGAAACTAGAGAGTTCCTGTGGGCTGTGATTTCCAGCACGAGACCAACCATGGAGCGAGGGGCGCTCTCAGGAAACAGGTGAATTGACTCTAAAGAATGCAACTCAGAATTCCGTCCAGGTAGTCAGCCCAGTTTATAACATGAGAACAGGCCAGGGTAGTATACCTGGTACACCTGGGAAACTTGAGCTTGTCACACGCAGGGGGAGCAGCAAGAAGAATCTTCATCATATTTTTCTTTTTATAATATATATATTGTTTATTTTATTATTATTATTTATGCCTACAGTACCTAGTCTTCCTAGGTGGTCTCCCATCCAAATACTAACCAGGCACGACCCTGCTTAGCTTCCAAGATCAGACATCGGGCTTGTTCAGGGTGGCATGGCCATAGACCATGGACCGTGGCTCCACTGGGGTGCGAACCCAGGACCTTCTGCGTGTAAAGCAGACATGCTGACCACTACACTATGGAACCACATCCTTCATCATATTTTTCAACACCAATCACCAGGCGTGCTATGAAAAGAGCTTCCCCAAACTATTTTGGGCAGAGCTGGGCAAAGACTGCCTCCTCTTCGTTCCCATAGGGTCTTATTCACACCTGTTACAGTGTTACATTTTGCTGTAATTACACATTTCTTTATAATGTCCCATTAGACTGTCGGCCCTTTTAGGAGTCTGCTCAACCCCAGACTCCTAAAGATGCTGGAGCCTCTGAGAAGGGAGGAGCCAGGACACTGAAGGGCGGAGGCAGAGTCCAAAGGGAAAGACCCTTACCCAGGGAAGCCACAGCCCCATAATCCTCCAGCGTCACGTCCTTGTACAGAGCTCTCTGAGCCGGGGCCAGGTGGGCCCACTCATTCTCAGAGAAGTAGACGGCCACGTCCTCAAATGTCACTGACTCCTAAAACGACATGTGTTTCTATGCCCTAGGACAATCCCAGGACCCAGACCCAGGGGGCAAGGGTAGACCAGGCACTAAGAGGTACTAAAGGGGACACTGGTTGAGTTTCTGGGTTCTGAATGTCTAAAGGAACTATCGGCATATTTCTGCCCCCTACTTACAGAGATAAAAGAGGCCAGCCCTCGGTTTCCTCATGTCTCTTCGTCTTTACTTCAGCAAACATCCTCTTATCTTTTTCATGAGTCTCAGCAAGTTTTCCCTCTTCATGCCTATGCCCGAAACAACTATCTACGCTCTAGTTGCCACCCCTTCTCCACAATGTGTCCTTCAGAGGTCACCAACCCTCGATAACAAGTGCAACTACCACTACTGAGCCTGTGCCGAGCACTTTGCATGTATTCCTTTGTATGTGCCTCACGGCCTCTGAGGAAGATATTAGATCCACTTTACAGAAGAGGGAACTGAGGCTCAGAGATTAACTTCCCCCAAGATGCAGAACTGAGACAGAACTCAGGCCTGTTTCACCCTCTGGCTCTTACCTACTATGCCGCACTGCCTCTGTCCCCTCTCCTGCCACCGCTTCTGCCCCTGTGTAGGACCCTTTCCCTTCTTTCCCTCCAAGTCATTGCCACCAGCCAAAGAGGCAGCTAAGGGCTCCTCAGAACACTCAGGTTGTTCTGGAAACTGTACTCAACAGGACAGACCCAAACTCTGACTTTACTGCCTGCACTCCCCACCCCAACCCACTCTCTAAAACATCCCACCCTAGTCTGTCTGCCCCACATCCCAGTCCTGAAGTCCCCTTGTTCTACATCTCCAGGAGCCCAAGCTCCTGCAGCTTTCCCTTCCTTTCTCCCTCACCCTCCTCCTTAAGGAACATTAACAGTACTAACTTACCGAGCCATCAAGGCTTCTTATAATTCCCAGCCACTGCCTCAGTCAAGATGGCAGTCTCCAGACTGCGGAGGCACCGATTCTGGTCCATTTCCTGTCAGTCTTGCCCTGTCAAGTCCCCGCAGGGACTTATCTTGCACTCCAGGGCGCGGGCTTTGGCTGGCTCACCTTTGTCTGTCCAAATCTGTACCACAAACAATTGCATTCACTCTTTCGGGACCCGGCTTACCTGCCGAGGATCATTTCCTGAGCCACCAACCTCATCCTCTAGCCCATCACCATCCTGTTATGAACCCAGACCCTGTCTTTGCCCAGATCTGTGCTCTTGCTCCTACAGCTCCGGCTTCGTGAAGATCCAGCCCCTCCCGCCACTGCCTGCAAGCTCAAGTTCACCTGAAGACCACTTCACACAGAACCAGCGCTGTAAAACAGGGTCATGGCACTTCTGGCCTTGGGTGGCCGCGCACAGCGCTGTGAACACCTCTCTGCCCCAGCTCTTGGCTCGTCTGTGCAGGTAGTTGCACGTGTGCTTCTCCCGCCCGCGCAACTCTGAGGGGTGTCGGATCCACTTAGCCCCCTGCCTGTCCCTCAGGGCCCTCCACTCGGGGCCGTACCCCAATTTCCCGATCGCCGCACTGCCCTCTTTCCGCCCCTTATCTGAGCCTGGAGCCCGGGGCAGAGCGGAGCCAGGTTCGTGGCGGCGGCCCCGCACTCACCGGGCGCGCCCGGGCCGGCGCGGGCTGTCCCGGCAGCAACTCGAACACAGGGCCCAAGCGGGCCCCGCTCGCCGTGGCCCGGGCCGCCCAGGGGAGAAGAGAGCGCGCGCCCGGCCCGCCCGGGGGCCGCCCGCGGTCGGGAGGGGACGCTCCGGACCGCGGCGGGGCTGACAAACCTGCCCCACACCGGGAATTCCCACGCTCTCCGCGGGCCAGAGCTCTGCACCCCAGAGGTGGAGGATGCCGCGCTCGTCCCACTCCGGCTTCTCTAGGACGGCGGAGGGCGCCGCCTCTCTGTGGTCCTCCTTCCTTTCCTGCAAAGGGGTTGTGGGGAGTTCCTGCTAACTCTGAGACGCCAACTGCCCCCGGACGCTCCTGCAGGCATGGGGGTAGTGGGGAGCGCGCAGCTGGGGAGGAGACGTCCTCTAGGAATCCTTTCTCGGCCCTTTCCCCACTGACCACCCTTCTCCCCTTGCCGCAACCTTGGAAAAGGAATGCTGACAGAAGGCAGCACGGTCTTCACTGACTGTGCCTGTTCATATGCCTCCCCTGACTAGGTTCCACATCCGCAGAGAGATTATTTCTTTGATATGTTCATCTTTGCGCCTCTACCATTCGCTCAATGTCTAGGACTTCTTAGAGCCCAATTTCTTTAAAGTGCCAGGAATAAAATAATGAATAAATGTTAACCCAGTTTTTTGGTTGAAGAACGTAAGGCTTCAAGAGAGGAGGAAATGGCTTTCCTAGCATTGCACAGCGTGTCAGGAAGTGAAACTTTTAAACAGAGTTGCGGAAATAAAGACAGCCCACATGAAAAGCAAAGGCTATTTATGCAAAGCTTATTATAGCAAGGGAGTCCGCCATTCTCACTTGTATTTGGCAGAGACTCGAGTCAGGCAGAGAAGTGGGAAAGCTTCAAGCGGAAAAAAAGGAAGCTCGGGTGTGCTGATTGGAGACCAGCACAGGGCGGGCGGGTAAGGGGTGGGGGTGGAAACTGGCTAGAGCGGAGCGTCTTATGTGACTGGTTGGGGGAGCACATTCATCACAAATTCTGGCTCTTTGGGGGTACAGGGGTTATTTTGGCTTCCTGGACTGCTTGCTACAGATTATGGGTAAGAATTCTATTTTTCTATATGGTCTGGCCATTATTCATTACTGCCCCATAGTATTCATGTAACTAATCCCCCCTTTCTCATTAAAAAGCAAACAAACAAACAAACAAAAACTTGTCTTCACCACATCATCTGAACACTGGTTTCTGCCCAAATCAGTGCTTCCCAAATAGCTATTCTTTGGTCTCAAACACTTAATGTCTCTCCTTTCGGCTTTTTATTTTTAAGTTAACACTGGTGTATGTGATGGCGAGTAGAAGATAGTTAACGGGGGCGAGGTGGGGGGCAGGCTGTCAAACCCAGATGCTATGGAGGGCTCTCACCCAATTCCTGGAATAAAGGAGGAAACCTGAAAGCCAGGAAGGTCAAGGAGCCATACGTCAGTCCATCCCTACCTTAAATGAGACTATGATACGACCTAAACACAGTGAAATAATTTCTCACTTGTATCTTCATTTCACCGGTACTGCTGTTGCATTCGGGGGCTGAGGCAGTGAGTGGGCAAGAAGCGGCAGGCATGGGGAGAGCGGGCGATACCATCTAGAACTGGAATAAAGGGCAAACAAGACTCGGGGTTGGGGGAGTGGGGGCTAGGAAGGGCAACCGGACTACAGAACCCACAGAGAACCCCAAATAGGAACCACAGCAGGTAAACAGACCCCTCTGGTCGGTAGCCAGTTGCTCAATATTCTGGGCCATGTATGGATTACGAAGACAGGAGACTGGACGGGACCAGACTCACTTGAGCCCTGTCTGGAAAACTCAACTCCCATCCCACCACCACCACCACCACCACCACCACCACCACCACCACCACCACCACCACCACCACGGAATGTGCAAAAAAAGGTGAGAAACAAACAAAAATGTTGAAGGACACCGAAATAATGCTGGTGCGGGGCTTACGAGAACTCCCAGGAGTGGGGGGCCGAAGTGGCGGCTTCGCTTAGCGCGCGCGTTGGACACAGCGAGAGGGAGGCCCTCTCCGCAAGTCCTTCTCCAGTCCCAGCCTCAACCCCTTACTGATGCCCGGCAGACGAACTGGCCCCGCGGACCCACCGCCCTGGGGCGCCTCCGCACGGGGTTTGGCCGGCACCGCCTGCCCAGAGATGCCATCGCGGAGGCCGCGGGGCCAGAGGTGCGTCGCCGCTGCTCCGGCCTCCGGCCCGCGGCTGCTCTAGCACGACCGGAGGCCGCCTCTGAGTCGTTGATCCTTCCAGGCCACCCTGCTCACCACCATAACCCTGCCCCCTGCCCTCCTGCGGAGCCGCGGCGGCCGAGGGTTGCAAGGCGGAGGCGTGTCGCGGGCTCGCGGTGCTCGCTGCGCATCTCCGGCCCGGCTCTACTCGGAAGGGCCGGGAGAGCAGCCGCGTGCGCGGAGTTCCCCGGAGCAGTCCAGCCTCCGCCCGGGGAAGAGCCAGTAATCACTGCTGGTCCATCGGGCCACCCTTCAGTGACCCCGGTGGCCGGACAGGCTGGTGTGAAAGGGGTTCAGTGCAGCGTGATGGGTCAGAGCCCGAATCCGCACTGCGCCTGTGGAGCCCGCTCCCTGCTTGAGTTTCTTCCCTTTCTCTAAGCTCTGCAGCCAAGTCGGTCCCAAAGTGGGTGGATAGACACCCTGTACCCAGGACGCCACTGCCGCATGCCCTGAGCAGCACACCCACACACACCCCTACCTCCACCTGTAACGCCACCGCCACACACAACACACATTGACCTGGCCAAGGAGTCTTCCAGGCCTCCACTTAATGACCATCTGCTTCCTGACTCCCCACCCGCTTCCCACTCCGTGCCTGTTCGGCAGCATTTCACACAGCTGTAATTATATGCTTCTTTGGGCAATGATTTATTATCTTTTCCTCTTCCTTAAACCATAAACTCCAAAAGGGCGAGGACTGTGTTTGTCTCATTCATCGCAGCAAAATTTCTGGGAGAAAAATGCCCAATAAATATGTGTTGACTGGATGAGTGGGTGTGAATGAGTGAATAAAGGTGAGAATGAATATAAGATGGTGCTGCCACCCATTAAAAACAAAGTTCAGATCATTGGAGTTAGCCACAGTTTCTGACTAGATTCTAAGGCTGGAGAGGGTTAATGGCATTGAGACTTGCTCCAGTTGCCCTGAGAAATCAGAGAGGACTTCCTGGAAGCAGAGTGTGGATATTTCCACCTCCTGTGGAGGGGAGCTCTACAAGGCAAAGGGAGCTCACTCAAGAGAGTATGTGGAGATCCTACAACCGTCTGAGGAGACACAGTCCTTGTTTGCAGGTCATTTAGGAAGTTAGATTCACTTAAGGTTTATCAGAACTGGTTGAATCGAGTCTGAACCTCATCTGTTGCAACAATGGGCTAAGCTGTTTGACTAAAGCCCGAGAGTCAGTGGCACAGCTTTCTCCTTCTTGAGCCTGCTAGCAGGGACCCGACCTGAGAGAAAGTCCCCATGACACTCTGAGCCTAGATCCTTATTGTGAAAGAAAGCAATTCATTTAAAATTCCTATCATCTCTGGCATTTCATAATTACAGCTCTCTCAATCTGTCCTCACTAGGGAAATATGCAAGCCAGTTGGGCGAATGGCAGTGCCTGGGGTGAGAGGCGTAGAAGCTGAAGTCTGAGCCTCTGCTTGCACGGTCCTCAGTCTGGGAGACTCTATGGGTCTTCAAAAGATGAAGAAGGGGTAGTCGTGTAAACTTCGTAAGTGTTCGTTGCATGTCTGCTGGATGAGATAGCAAATTAATGAGTAAGTAAATGCCTGAGTGAATAAAGATGAGAAGGGTTGGTAAGTCATGGCAGTAGGAGTGGGGTCAAGGAAGGCTTTGTAGAGAAAATGCTGGCACTGAGTCTGAAAAGGTCAGAGCAAAGCCCGAAGCTGGTGAGGGTGCTGTGGCCATAGCTAGAAGCCTCCTTCTGAACCTCCCCCTGGTCCCACCTCCTCTTCTCACATGACCAGGCTCCAGCAAGAGCTAAATCCACTCCCAGACACTGTCTTCCCAGGGTTATTTGCTATAACTTGCAGCCACAGGGCAAGGTCCAGGACACAGACCTGTCTATTTCCAACTTGTCAAGGCCTTTCAAAAGCTCTCTAGCACCCAGAGGACGGTGTGTCCAGAGCTTAACGCGGAAGAGCACAGCCATGGTGCCCTGGGGTCTTGTGCTCGGAATCCTGCTGGTGGCTACTGTGGGGTACCTGTGTCTGCTGGGGCTGCTCCGGCAGCACAGGCCCCAAGAACCCCCTCTGGACAAGGGCTCTGTGCCCTGGCTGGGCCATGCCATGGCTTTCAGGAAGAACATGTTTGAGTTCCTGAAGCAGATGCGGACAAAGCACGGGGACGTGTTCACGGTGCAGCTAGGTGGCCAGTACTTCACCTTTGTCATGGACCCCCTCTCCTTTGGCCCCATCCTCAAGGATGCACAGAGAAAACTAGACTTTGTGGAGTATGCGGAAAAACTGGTACTAAAGGTATTCGGATACCACGCGGTGCCGGGAGACCACCAGATGATACACTCGGCCAGCACCAAGCACCTCATGGGGGATGGCTTGGAGGATCTCAACGAAACCATGCTGGACAGCTTGTCCTTAGTTATATTGGGCCTTTGAGCCAGAGTCCAGATGCCAGTTGCTGGCATGAGGATGGCCTCTTCCACTTCTGCTACAACGCCTTGTTCAAGGCCGGCTACCTGAGCTTGTTTGGCCACACAAAGAATAAGAAGCAGGACTTGCTACAGGCAGAGGAGCTATTTGCACAGTTCCTCAAGTTTGACCGGCTGTTTCCCAGGTTTGTTTACTCTTTGCTGGGGCCCTGGGAGCGGCTAGAAGTGGGCCGGCTCCAGCGTCTCTTCCACAAGATGCTCTCCGTGAAACACAATCTGGAGAAGGATGGCGTAAGCAACTGGATTTCTTACATGCTTCAGTTTCTGAGGGAGCACGGAGTAGCCCCAGCCATGCAGGACAAGTTCAACTTCATGATGCTCTGGGCCTCCCAGGGGAACACGGGGCCTACCTCTTTCTGGGCCCTCTTGTTCCTCCTGAAGGACCCAGAAGCCATGCGGGCTTTAAGAGAGGAGGCTACCCGGGTCCTGGGAGAGGCCAGGCTGGACGCTGGGCGGTCTTTCAGCGTCAAAGTCCGTGCCTTGCGCCACACCCAGTGCTGGACAGCGTGATGGAAGAGACGCTGCGGCTGCGGGCTGCGCCCACCCTCCTCAGGGTCGTGAATGGTGACCATATCCTGAAGATGGCCAGTGGGGAGAAGTACCAGCTCCGCAGTGGGGACACCGTGGCCCTCTTCCCTTACCTCTCAGTGCACATGGACCCCGACATCCACCCCGAGCCCACGGCCTTCAAGCACGACCGCTTCCTCAACCCGACGGCAGCCGAAAAGTGAACTTCTACAAGGCGGGCACAAAGATTCACCACTACACCATGCCCTGGGGCTCGGGCGTCTCCATCTGCCCTGGGAGGTTCTTGGCCCTCAGCGAGATGAAGCTCTTCGTCCTGCTCATGATCACACACTTCGACCTGGAGCTGGTGGACCCTGACGCACCTGTGCCGCCCGTGGACCCCCAGCGCTGGGGCTTTGGCACCACACAGCCCAGCCACGACGTGCGCTTCCGATACCGCCTGCGGCCTCCTGAGTAAGCCCTGCCGAGGGCGGGCAACGGCCCGGCCAGCGGGGGATTCCTGGGGTCTGAGCTCCGCTGGCCCCTCTGAGGCCCCAGACCCCCAGCAACTACCCCACCCTTTGCTTTGCAGCCCCCACTACCTCTGTGATCGTCCTGCTTGCTCTCTGGCCTCCAGCTAGTCACCTCCCAGGCTTAGCGTTCTCTCTTGAAAACACCGTCTCCCACAGCGGGTTCTGCAGAAACTCCTCTCACAGGACGTCCAGGGCGAGGAAAAATATCTGTGGGCATCTCGGTTTGGGAGATAATTCACGCCTTGACGGGAGCTGCAGTGCAGCAACTGGTCACCATGAGGAGCGCAGCATCTCGCAAACGTTGGCCTCCGCCCCGGCCCCACTTTATTTTCCCCCTCCATACTCACCCCATGTCCTGTGGAATTTATATTCTAGAACAGTGGTGTCCAGTATGGGGCGAGCCACATGTGTAATTTTTCGCTTCCTAGTTGACACGTTTTTTTTTTTTAAAAAAAAGAAGCAATTAAAAAGTAAAATTCTTTTTTGTAATGTGTTTGACTGAACCCCTAGAGTGGCATTTCAAGTTGTAATCAATATAAAAGTACTAACGAAACATTTTTTTTCCTTTTTTTTGTATTGTCTTCAGAATCTGGTCTTTTTTTACCTTTTTACGTTTCACCTTTGAGCATGTCTCAATTCAGGCGAGCCCCACCTCGAGAGCCCCATGGCCACGTGTGATGAGCGGCCTCCATACTGGATAGAGCAGGCCTAGGGAAAAGCTGCCTTTCAAGTAGGAGTTATTTGAGGTCCCTCCTCGGTGCCCTCTCTGTACCCCCACCTTGGGGCGAGCTCAGTCTTGCCCTTGGCTTTCACAACCACTGCCGAGCTCAGAGCTCTCTCCTGCCCCAGATCCCCAGTTTCCCCTTGGTGGACTCCCAACACCTCTGACTCATTTAACCCACTCAGAACTCAGCCTCTGCCACCCGACCCCCTGACCTCCGCCCTGACCACCCCTTCTTCTGCTTTCCCTGTCTCTCTCTGCTCAGGACACCACCGCCCACCCCAGCCCCAAGGAAGATAAAGAGGAGAGGCCCTCGTCCCCTCCTTTTCTCTCACCCACATACCCTCAGGTTCCAGTTCTGTCAGCTCGATGCCTGTGGCGCCTCTGAAACCGTGCCCCCTCTTCCCTGCCCCTGCTGTCATTCTTACATCTCAGAACTCAAGTGCTTTCCTCCCCACCAGGCCTGCCAGGGCCCCGTCCAGCCTAATGCCAGACCTTTCCCTGAAAGCGCCTCTAATTGTCACTCTTTTTATTTTCTGGCTCCCCATCCCTTTCACAGACCTGACATTTAAATTGTGTCATATTTGGTTCCCAAATTGTTCATCCCGTGCAATTCAGCTTTGCCAGCTCTCCCCAACGGAACTGTCTAGAAAGCAAGGTCGTTTGCTTTTACTGCCAACCCCCATGCCGGCGACTCCTGGAAGCCTTCTGCCAGCTGGCCCATTCCATCCTCCGCCCAGAGATGGTCTCCACCCCAGGGGCTTCCCTAGCACCGTCACTATCACAGCACATTGTGATACACACTATGTGTCCTTGCTTTTTGTGTCCTGGTTGCCTCCTCCTGTCCCCTTCCCCAGACTGGAGCCCATAGGGCTTGGTATCTTATTCTCGTCATCTCTGACACCCACTTCCATAAATGTAGATTAAATGATAGAAACTTGACTTCCGGTCTCGGCTAATTTACTTCAGTCCTCAGATGATTTCCTTCCCCGCGGCCCTCACTCAGCTTTCAGGACTATGAACTAGAAACAATCCCGGTGTCCAGACATAACAACCAGGGCGGGGACAGGATGAGAGGGTGCTGCTGCCAGACCTGTAGCCGGCTGAAGGTAGGGGGACCCTAGCTAGGGCTGGGACATGATGGGGAGTGTCCGTGGGAGCGGGAGGGTCCTGGAGAAGAGAGGCCCCTGCAGCAAGAACCTCCTGCAAGGACCATCCAGTGGGGCTTTTCTCTGTTACTCCTGTCCTGCATCTCTGACTGGCCTCTTCCTTTCTCTGGAGGTCGTTGTTCTGACATGAGTTTTGCCCGAATAATATGCTATTAGAGTAGGCAGGGGCCTGGGCTGGGGACAGGAGTCTGTCCCCATTAGCTATGTAACTCTGGGCTAGGGCCCACCTTTCTCTGGGTCTAGCTGCCCCAACATGATGATGTCTGCCTGGTAAGAGCTTTGACTGGCTAGGGGAAGACAGGCCATCCCATCCTGTTCCACAAGAGGCCAGGAGCACAGGAGAGGGAGAAGAGGGCTGGGAGGCTGGGAGCCACCCATGGGGAGCTGCCCGACAACCTGCCCACAAGTCAGGTCTTGCGCCAGAGCAGGTGGGGATGGGGCAAAGAGGTGGGGCTTGCGCACACCCCCTGGACCTTGCTCAGACCTAAGTGCTGTGTCCCGTCCTTTCACCCACACTGAAGGAATATGGATCAGGAGCCTGGGCTGTAGACCGGCTGGGTGTGGGTCCCAGGCCTGGGTGTGACCCAGGCTCATGGCTAGAGATAGGACCCCAGATTTAGAATGTGACACTCACACGTAGGGCGCCCGCGCCTAACTTACGCACGTCCGGGCCAGCTTCTTGCATCACGCATGCGTGGCAGAAGGCCGCCGCTGTTCTCTGCCGTACACAAAGCCCGTGCGGGCCCCTAGCACAGGACACACTCTCTCCAACCAAGCTGGTGCCCGCCGTGTCCTTCCCACGTCGCTCCTGGGCGTTCTGGGGCGTCTCCCACCGACACCTTCCCTTCTCCATCAGCTCCGTGCTGACTCGTGGCGGAGCTGCAGGATAAGGCGAGTGCGGCCCCCAGGGCTCTGTATGGTCCTGGGTGGGGGACGTGTGTGCCCCCCACCCCACCCCACCCCGCACTCCCAGTGGTATCCCGTGGCTGCGTACCTGGCTACGCGGATGCCCCTGAGGATTGGGGTGCAGTGAAGCCACGTCCGAAGGATGTGCAGAAAGCCCTGGCGTTGCCGGAGCCGCATGTCCCAACTGCTCACTGAAAGGCAGCGGGGTCGGTGGCCTGGCTGTTGCCGGCAGAGCCGCGGCAGGCCAGCCTGGAGGTTCAGGACGAGCCTCCGCGGGTGCAGCAGCTGCGACGTCAGGAGGAAGCCCTGGAAAAGTGGTTGGTGGCAGCGGAACACGTGCTGCAGGACCCCGAAGGGTCGCCGCCATCGTCCTGGTCGGGGAATCCACCAGACACCGCGGCAGGCACGGCCGGGGATGCGCAGCAGGTGGAAGCGGAAGCCTTGGCCGCAGGGGTGGGGCCCAGCTGGAGGCACCCCCACCCACCCCCCAGGCTAAAAAGCATGTCGCCTTGATTCAGTACACCACCGCCGAACGCCGGGACTTGACGAAACAGGTACGTCAGGGAGCCGGGGAGACCGTTCCGGGTGGCTGCTGCGGCTGTGGGAAGATGGGGCCAAGGGCTGAATCGTCTCCCCGAAAGATGGCTCAGCTGGCTTCCGTAATGGGGATACTGTCCCTCCACCAGCGCCCCAGAATGTGGCGCGCCCGGCTCGGGGTGCGAGTAATCCCTCCCTCCCTGACCAGCTGGCTCATGTCGGCTGCACGGACAGTGTGGGTCGACCCGGGGAGCTGCCAGAGACAGTGAGCAGACGGACCACATACTTAGATCTGGTCCAGGCAACTGGGGAAATGGGCACGTGAGAGATGAGGTTCCGCACCCAGTACACTAGCCCGATGCAGAGGTATTTACACCCCCTATGAAGGACTCGATCTTGACCCCTGGCCCAGCCAGTACTTCTGTCACCGTGGAAGCACCGCTGGCCCCTTACGTGGATAGGTGGATCCACGGGTAACGTCCTCCCTGGCTAGGTTGGGCATGTGGAAGTGAAACACAAGGGGCTCCTAAGCACCTGCTATACCAGCCCCTGCCCGCCTAAACCAGCCAGCGCATGGATGGAGGCCTGGCTGAAAAAGGGGGGCGGGTGGCAGAGCAGCCCCCAGCCCACAGGCGAAAGTGAGGAAGTGAGCCGTAAGCAGATGTGGTTTGATCTCCTCGCGCCAGGGGTCCTGCAGGAAAGACTGAGCAGCAACCTAATGAAGAGCTAGCTGCTGGCTGCGCCCTGGCCAGCAGTTCACTCCTGTTCCCAGGAAAGCCGCAGCCTGCGAGGTGCGGCTGGCAGATTACCTCCCTGATTAGGGGTTAGGCTGGCACACCCTGTTGGCGGGGAGCCGGATGACGTGTGGAACTGACTATACATTGGTCGCCCCCGCAATGTGCAGAGGGTATTAGCCCTCCTGGACACGGGTGCCGACAGCGCCCTGCTTTATGGGAATCCGGACAAGTTTTCCGGGCCACTGCAACCGTAGAAGGGTATGGGGGTCGAATCATCCGTGCGGCAGGTTCCTGTGACACTGGGTGTCGGCAGATTGCCCCCTTGGACTTACCAAGTGTACATGTCCCCACACAGGAGCACATTTTGGGGACTGATGTTTTGCGAGGCTTGACTGTGAATACCACTGCTGGTGAATTCTGCCTTTGCATCCGAGTGGTGCAAACTATCATCTGGGGACATCCACACCATGCCCGTTAGTGTTGCACAGGCTACCTGGGTAGTGAACACAAAACAGGATCGCCTGCCGGGTGGCCGTGAGGAAATAGGATGCATCGTTCTGAAGCTGGAAGCAGCCGGTGCCGTTTGTCCTACTCATAGCCCGTACCACTCCCCCGTGTGGCCGGTGAAGAAGCCGGACACCTCACGGTGCATGACGGTTGACTAGTGGGAGCTGAATAAGGTTAAGCTGCCCCTGCATGCGGCCACACCGAATGTCTCAGACATTATGGATGGGTTGTCACATGAACTGGGATGATACCATTATGTGGTGAACTTGGCAAATGCCTTTCTCTCTATTGCCCTAGCTCCAGAAAGTCAAGAACAGTTTACCTTCACCTGGGAAGGGCAACGGTGGACATTTCTCATCCTTTCCCAGGGCTATCTGCACAGCCCTACCCTGGGTCATGGTCTCGTGGCTTTAGATGTAGCCACGGGGAAGTGACTGCCCGCAGTGCACTTGTATCATTACACTGCAGGCCTGGGCCCGCACCACCGGCAGCTGGGAGGGTAGAATGATTCAACTGGCTTGCTGAAGGACAAAATGCATGCCTTGGGCCCGGGCTGGGGCCGTTGGTACACTAACCTCGCACAGGCTATACGCCTTCTGAACGAGCAGCCCTGGAGAACGGGCTTGTCTCCCCTTGACAGGATTGTAACAGGCTTGCCGCGGGCTATCAGGGTGTGCCTGGGCACCACTGCTAAACAGCTCTTGCCCTGGGCCTACCAAGGGGCTTTGGTCTTGCTGGCAGGTAAACGGTCACCTGGTTGTGGCCCTAGACTATCCAGTGGCCCTGGTGGAGCAGCCCTGGGGACAGGGCTTACGCCATGGGTTGCGGGTAGAACCCTGGATTTGTATTTGGCCCACACCCTTGCGAGTGTCACTCCGATGACTGCAGAGGGTTCACTGTTAACGGGGAGTTTTGTCCTCAGCCTCTGGCCCATTCCTCTATACTGTGACGCTGGCGGAGATCCCCTGGCCGCTACCCTTGGAGAAACTGTGTGGTACCAAGCCAGGGGCAGCTCCTCTCCGGGCCACCCTTTTATCTCAAGATGGGCAAGTGGCCTGTGTCTTCCCAGAAGGATGGGACTTGCCCCTAATGGTCCCTTTGTCTGCTCTATCCTATCACCCGCCCGACAGCAGAGAACAGTGTCATGTCCTGGGCTCATGTGTTTGCTGCTGTCCACTTCCCGCGGCCGGGTGGGTACTGAACTTCCAGTGGAAGCAGCCGAGGGACGTGCCTCTGGCTACGGCTGAGAACTGGACGTGGCTGCACACCTGGAGCACCACACCTGAATGGGACCAGCGACGGCGGGCCATGGAAGTGCTGCTCCGCCGTATCATCGCAACTCCCCACCCTTCATGGGCCATGCCGTTTCCAGTGGGTGGGCGTGGCTGGCGGGACACACGGGGAGCTGCGGAGGCAGGCCTCCCACCGCGCAGAACAAGTGAGATCTGCGCCAGCCGCATCACGGGGTGGCTACCCCCGCTGTGCGCTAACACCACCCTTGCTCGTATCTCCAAGGTCCGGTGGAAGGGGCAACTGCGGTTGACTAGCGGGTACTGCGGCCGGCCCTACTTGCCAGCAGATTGGACAAGCTGTTGCACCTGGGGACGTCCATATTTATCTGGACGTGTATTGCCTCCGTTGCCCAAGTTGCCTCGTAGTTGGGATCCTGTATATCACTGCTGGCACTGGCAGAAACGGGCAGCATGTGGTTCTACCCTCTGGCGTTATTCATTCCAGGGGTGAGATCCATAGATGTAGAACTGCAGGGAGAGGCTCTAGCCAGGCACGCCGCACAGGATCGAACGCTATGCGTCCGGCCATAACCCATCTAATGGATGAAAACATGCAGATGAGGAAAGTAGCTCTACAAAGCCACATGGCCCTCGACCTCCTAACTGCTACCCAGGGCGGCACCTGTGCCCTACTCCATGTAGAATGCTGTGTCTACATTCCTGATCAGGCCGACCAGGCACAGGCAGCCCTCCAGGAAAGGGATGCTGAAGTCCAGCCTCCATGCCCTGGGAGAAGTCCCCTTGACAACTTGGTGGAAGTCCTGGGGTCCTCCTGGCGGTGGGCAGTAGTCATCCTAGCCTTTGTAGCCTGTAGCTTGGTAGTATTTTGTTGTTCTTTATATTGTTGTTGTGGACTGTGGGCCCAGGATAGCGCCCTCTGGTCCAGATCCCTCACCATGACCCTGTAGGGGTGAGTGTGGGTCCCAGGTCTGGCTGTGATCCAGGCCCACGGCAAGGGATGGGACCCCGGATTTAGAATGCGACTCTCACGTAGTAGGGCGCCTGCGTCTACCTTCTGTACGTACGATTCCGCTTCTTGCATCACGCATGCGTGGCAGAAGGCCGCTGCTGTTCTCTGCTGTACGTAAAGCGCGTGCGGGCCCCTAGTGCTGGAGCGCGCTCCCCGCAACCAAGCTGGCACCTGCTGTGTCCTTCCCACGTCGGCTCCTGGTGCGTTCTTTCAACAGGGCGTCTCCCCACGACACTTCCCTTCTCCATCAGCTCGGCGCTGGCACTGGGGAAGGGCTGGCGGCCCAAGTCCAGAGTCAAGGCTGAGACGTCTCAACCGAGAGTGACCACGGGCAGCTCTCCCAGGAACTTCAAGGATCCGGTCATCTGTTTGAGAGCATGCCTGGGCCGGCGAGCCTCGGTGGGTCAGGTATGAGGTGACTACAAGGGTCCCGCCTCACAGCCAGGGATGGCCACCATAACGACAGGCCTCCCAGGAGTGCTGAGCGCCTGGGGTTAGAGTGCGCAGTAGAGGCCAACACCCACTGCTGCTGGCACCTGCCGGCAAGGCAGGGGCCCCTGGCACCCGTGGTTCTACGCCTCTACATGGGGACTGCTGGAGACACCTCTACAAGGGCCACCCCTCCTTCCTCAGCAAAGGCCTTGAGGCGGTAGGAAGGCTGAGACCCCCAAGGACATCCAGACACTACTTGTCCTGGCACAGCAGTTCTGTCCCCCAATTCTTCATGTCTGCATCAACACTTTTTTTCTCATAGAAAAACCCACTGTGTGTATTTTCTGAGGACAGCTTATATAGCAAAGCAAGATCAGGGATGACATGCCAATGGTGGGATGGCAGGCGCCTAGAAAGAAAAGAATGCTTTCCGAGGCAGTAACTGCGTGAATGCTCTCATGCTTCACAGGGTGGAGACAGGGCAACCCCGCTGGCAGGCAGAGCCACGCCTGACCTTCTCCCAGGTCAGCTGTGGGAAGAGCCTACCTTGCCTCCCAGCCTGAGGGCCACGATAATCCTGATGGCTTTCCTGAGAGCCCTAGGGGAGGTTTGGCCATGTGGGCAGGGAGCCAAGCCTTCGGGCAGACAGAGAGCAGCAGAAGGGACCAAAGTCCAGGCTGGGAAGTCAGGTTGGATGGAGAGAACTCTGTCCTGGCCTGGGCGGTGACAGCCCCCTCCAGCTCACTCCTGGATCAGTGCCAGCGTGCCTTCTCCAAACTGCACTGCAGTCGGAGTCCCCACTATGGTCAGCTGCAGTATCTGGCAACCGGGACAACGAGAGTGACCAATAGGTCACCTGCCAGCCCT
This sequence comes from Eonycteris spelaea, assembly GCA_003508835.1. Taxonomy (NCBI): domain Eukaryota; kingdom Metazoa; phylum Chordata; class Mammalia; order Chiroptera; family Pteropodidae; genus Eonycteris; species Eonycteris spelaea. Next base: position 1,486,875 of record PUFA01000224.1, read on the forward strand.
TTTCCTCTCCTTTGTGCACAGGCTTCAGGGCACTTCTTACACACCCACTGTTTGCAGAGGGCACCCACTCATATTTACACAGCTAGAGAGACACGCATAGGAACACACAGAAAACCTGTGCGCAGATACCCAGAGCCATGCAGACATAGTGACACATTTGCGTCAGACCCACATGCACAGCCACATGAACTACTCATAGCCCACAAAGACACGTACACACAGACTTCACACACACACACACACACACACACACCCTCTAACAATGCTGGCGACAAGCCTTGCTGGGTGTCCCTTGCATGCCATATCTTGTCCCACCCCATCTGTGCATCACGGGCACAAAGTCAAGGACTCTGGCTACGTAGACCCTGTCAGTGCAGCTCCGGCTATCTCTCACCAGTCAGGCTGCCACATGGGCGGGACTAAGGTCCCTTGAGAGGCAAGACTTCGGGAGCTCTAAAATAACGCCCCATCCCCCACATCCTCAAACAAAGTGCCACCTTCAGATCCAGAGCTCCATTTCCCAGGCGGCAGAGGGAACTCGGAGTCCTTTCTGACAGTGGGGCATCTACGTCCTTTGGGAGAGAGGGCTGAAGGCTCCAGAGCTGAGAGAGATGGGTGCAGGGACGGAGACACGGAGTGAAAATCAACGAGGCCAAGGGAGGCGGCATTCAGGGCAGCCCCGCTCAGGACACATGTGCTGCGAGTAAACCATCCGAAGCTCCAAGGAGGAGAAGAAAGAGCGGGCAGAGGGTCATAGCCTGCTTGATTTGCTATCCATCCATCATTCGCGGGCCTGAAAGCTGAGTGAGGGCCGCGGGGAAGGAAATGAATGGAGGACGTGAAGTGAATTACCCGAGACCGGAAGTCAGGTTTCCATCATTTAATCTACATTTATGGAATTGAGGTTCAGAGACGAAGGAAGAAGATACCAAGCCCTATGGGCTCCAGTCTGGGGAAGGGGACAGGAGGAGGCAACCAGGACACAAAAAGCAAGGACACATAGTGTGTATCACAACGTGCTGTGATAGTGATGGTGCTAGGGAAGCCCCCGGGGTGGAGACCATCTCTGGGCGGAGGATGAAACAGACCAGCTTCCAGGAGTCGCCGGCATGGGGGTTGGCAGTAAAAGCAAGCGACCTTGCTTTCTAGACAGTTCCGTTGGGGAGAGCTGGCAAAGCTGAATTGCACGGGATGAAAAATTTGGGGACCAACAGTGCCACACTTTAAATAGTGTCCTGGATGGCAATGAAAACAGCAGAGGTCTGAAGGAGGCCAGAGCGAGCCAGTGCTGCTGATGGCTGAGAACTGAGTTGAGCAACGTGGTCACCGAGGCCCTTGGAAAGAGGCCTGAGTGGATGCCCAATGGAGGGGGTCCCATCCGCTCTCACCGGACTGTGGTGTGGCCACTTAGGCTTCCTTTCCCCACCCCCCTCGATGGGGAAGTCCTCAGCCTGCTTTTCCCTAAGGTCATTCATGCTGGTCATGTCTTCTTGAGCAGTGAGGTTGCTCAGAAGAGCTGGACAGCGGGGCCTGGGCGGGGCCAGCCTGGTGCCGTCTAAGTGCCGTGGCCAGGAAGGCCTTCAGGTACTGGCGGAAGCGGCAGCTGGAGAAGGCATAGAGGACGGGGGTGCAGCAGCAGTGGAAGAAGGCGACGCTCTCTGTTACCTGCAGCGCATAGTCCAGGCGCTGGCTGACCTCGCAGTTCCCAAAGACTTTCAGGTCCATCAGCGAGTGCAGAAGCAAGGTGAGGTTGTACGGGAACCACAGCACAAAGAAGGCCACCACGAGGGTGACGGCCATCCTCAGAGCCCGGCCCTGGCCTGGCGGCCTCACCCTGACCAGGACAGAGCCGATGCGGGAGTAGAAGAAGATCATGGCAAAGAGTGGAAGGAGAAACCCCAGGAGGTTCTGCTGGAAGCGGAGTAAGAGCTTCCAGGTGGTCCCGTGCCCCCCAAAATCAGGATAGCAGTTCCACACACCCGTGGGGTATTCATGCGTCCGCATGAAGACCATGTCAGGGATGGAGACGGCCAGGGCCACAGCCCATACCATGGCAGCAAGGAGCCAGCACCTGGCCGGCGTCCTCAGCCTGGGGTGGGGCTGAGCGTGGACGATCTCCAGGTACTTGTCCAGGCTCATGCAGCTAATGAGAAGATGCCGCTGTAGAGGTTAATGGTATAGAGGGTGCTCCGTCTTGCACAAACTTCCGAAGACCCAATGCCAGACCACGGAGATGCTCCAGAAAGGCAGCGTCACCACAAACAGGAGGTTGGACAAGGCCAGGTTCAGCAGATACACCTCAGTCATCCGCCGGCGAGGCACGTACCGGAGCAAGACCACGAGGAGGAGGAGGTTCCCGCCCAGGCCCAGCACAAAGATCAGGCTGTAGAAGATCGGCAGGAAGACTTTGCCAAAGGACGCCACCTGCTCCTTCACACACAGCATGAAGGCCACCTGGTCCAGGTAGTCCTCATAGTCGTAGAAGGAGCTGCTGTTGTCGGAAGGGGCGGCCTCCGTGGTGAGTGGCGGCGGTGAGGCCATGTGGGGAGGACGCGTCCAGTCCTGGAGCTCTGCGGACCAGAGGGTAGTGTGAGAGAAGTAAGATGAGACCTGGCCTCTCTCCAAACCCCTTGTGCTACCGCTTGAGACGTGCAGCAGACTCTGCACATTTACATTGCACCTGTAGTCTAGCAAGCATGAGCGCGAGCGTGCAGAGCCCAATGAACACTTACGGCGCCTTGGGCAGGTGGCAACCTCAGGTGCTCTCATAGCATTCGCTTCTTTCATTATGGTCTCTCGTCTTTATTTTCTCCCCATCATTTAAAAAGACTACTAATGTCGTTGACTTTATTATTTTGGGCTACCAATTCACCTATTTATGGTGTCACCCTAGTCTTCCTCATGCGTGGCTTATGATTCTTTTTTTTTTTTTAATGAGAGCTTATCTTCAGGGGGGCTTGTTTTATCTGCAAATATCTAGTGGGTCCATTCTGGCTTTGAGCTCTCTTTACTTCTATCACCTGAGCATTCCCTGGGTTTTATTTAAGATATGTTATTTATAAATATTTATTTCTCTATCAATATTTTCTTTGTCAAATATTTAATATTTTAAAAATATTTTATCCAGTATTTCTAGGCTTGTAGCAGAAAGGCGTGATCCATTGTGTTGGAAGACTCAGAACCTACTAACCCTTTCCATCCCTCAGTTTCCCCATCTGTAAAATTATAATGATAATAGCACCTACTTCATGGGGTCCTTGTGAGGCTTCAATGTGATCATTTTATGGGAAGCACTTCAAACCCTATGCAGAGTGCCCAGAACATAGTAGACACTCAATAAATGTTAGTGCAAATTATTGCTTTGCTGAGAACTGAGTCCATCACCTTCCCACCAGCCTCCTCTCTCCTGTGTCTGTCTAACTGAATGGCACCAACTTCTCAGTCACCTAAGACTGAAGTGTGGGAGGCATCCCAGGTTCCTTCCTCATCACACTTACCACGACCTTGTGAGTCTCCACCTCCTGCTGCCTTTTGAATAGATCCACCATCTCCAAGTCCCATGAAAATATATATATGATACTCAATAAAATTAAGACAAATTACACACACACACACACACACACACACACAACATATGTACTTTGAAGGAGTAAAAAAGGTGGAAGGCAAAGCCAGGGAAAGACAGGCACAGGATTCCACATGGCGCTCCCCGGGCAGAAGACAGAGGCGTGGGATGGCGGCAGGTCATTGTCCACGATCAGGTTCCCTCTGGCGCAGTGGTTTCCCAAATTTTAACTGCATTATCAAAAAGAAGTTTTAAAAGAGAGGGCCTTGCTGCGGGGAAAAATGATGTAGGCGATAGAGGCTCTGTTCATCCTCTGGCGACAAATCAAAGTTGGGACAGAAACAAGAGCAAACAGCACGGAAAATCACGTGGGATCTAGATGAACAAGCCATACAGCTAGGGAGAGAACTAGAAATTACCTTGCAATGGCAGAAGGTAGGACAGGGTCAGGACGCAGGGCTGCCTGGTCCGAAGCAGCCGAGGAGGACGAAGGCTGAGGGAGAGCAGGCGCCTCTTAAAGGGGCCGTGTCTGCAAGCGGACTTTTGCAATGACGGACCTACTCGCTCTGGGCCAGTTTGGCTGCACAGGGGCCACCCTGGGACTTGCAGGAGACATGAGTTGTCAGAGTGAGGGCCAAGGCAAGACCACTCTGTACAGAGGTGCCTGTGGTATCCATTGTTCCTCTGTTGAGCCCTCCCCCACCACAGTGTGCTGAAGCAGCGTCACCATAGCAGAGACATCATCAAACTGGATAACAGAGGTCACTCCACCCAGAGGATTCCCTGAAACTACCCCCAACTCACAGCCCTGCCCAAGCCACATCCGGGTTTATCCTCAGTGAGTCACATGCCCCTTGCTGAGCAGCACTAGACTCACACTGGCGGTAGCTGGCCTCAGTTTCTGGTGTGGACTTTGAGGCAACTATAAGTGCAGCATCTGTGGATTGCTTGCTGAATCTGACAGGTGGCCCTGGCGGGGCACAGGCTGGGCTAAACTTGGCCTGCTGCTGAACCCCTCTCAGGACTGTGCCACTGGACACTACCACACAAAGCCATACTAATGAGACTGAGAGATTTAAGAGCTTTCTTAGTACATAGAAACAGACACAGAAAGGCAGCCAAAATGGGAAGACAAAGAAGCAGAAACACATTGAGAGAACAGAACAAGATCCAGAATAATGGAGTCAAGTCATCTAACAGATGCAGAGTTTAAAACACTGGTTATAAAGATGCTCAATGAACTTAGGGAAGTGTAGATGAATTCAGTGAGAACTTTAACAAAGAGTTAAAAAACATAAAATAGAAATAGAAATTATAAAAGGGAACCAGTCAGAAATGAAGAACACATTATCTGAGATGAGAAGTATATTAAATGGAATAAACACAGTGAATAAAGAAGAGGATCAAATGACCTATACAGAAGAAGGGAAAGCCAAGGGCACTCAACCAGAATGGCAAGAAAAATAAGTCAAGACTATAATAATTTAAGGAGCCTATGGGACACTATTGAATGTAAAAATATCTGTGTCATAGGGTGTACCAGAAAAAAAAAAAGATATGAAAAGCTATCTGAAGAAATAATGATGGAAAACTTCTCTAAGCTGGTGAAGGAAATAGACATACAACCTCAGGAAGCTCAGAGAGTCCCAAAACTAGGAAACCAAAGAGGCCCACACCAAGTCACATTGTTATTAAAATGCTAAAGGTTAAATACTAAGAGATCATAAAAGCAGAAGAAAAAAATCAGTTAATTACCTACAAGGGAGCACCCATAAGACTGGCAGCCAATTTCTCAAAAGAAACTATCCAGGTCAAGGGCTTGGCACAAAATATTCGATGTGACAAAAATGCAGGATCTACACCAAGAATTTTTATCCAACAGAGCTATCATTTAGAGTTGAAAGACAGAGCTTCCCAGACAAAAATAAACTAAAGGAATTTATCATCACTAAACCAGTTTTACAGGAAACGTTGGAGGGACTTCTTTAAGAAGAAAAAAACGTATCAAAAACAGGAATAAAGAATGGCAATAACTACATTTCTATCAACAAGTACCTCAAATAGAAAAGAGTTAAGTGCTCCAACAAAAGATAGAGTGGCTGAATGGATTAGTAAACAAGACTCACTTCAGATTAAAAGACACACAAGACTAAAAGGAAGGGGACGGAAAAAGAGATTGCCTTGATGGACCTAGAAGGTCTTGCGCTAGACGAAATGGTTCAGATAGAGAAAGACAAATATTGCATGATGTCACGCACATGTGGAATCTAAGAACAAAATCCACAACAATAACAAAAAGTGGAAATAAACTCACAGATACAGAGAGTATTTAGAGGGATGCTAGATGGGAGGGGTTTGGGAGGACAGAAAAGGCAAAAGGAATAAGAGGTACAAATGGACGGTTGCAGAACAGACATGGAGATGTAGGGTGTCGCATGGGGAGGATGGTTCATAACATTGTAATAAATATGTACGGGGGAAGAGGGGTACTAGATTTAGTGGGGCGATCACTTCGTGAGCTGTGTGGATCTCTGATCACTATGCTATACAACTGAAGCTGTATATTATTGTATGCCAACTATAATTTAAAAAAAAAACCTCCAAACTGTACAATGTAAATACAAGCAACTAATTGTCTGATATATTTCAATGAAGACAAAAAGGGAAAAAGAGAGCCTCGCATGGACCAGTGATAGAAGCTGTCGTGAACCAAGGATTACGTTCCATCTGTTCTGTGTTTCAGAAGGAGAAAAACTTCATGTTCAATATATTGGATTGTTCATTAATGGGGAAGAGGGTTTGGGAAGGAGAGAGGAAGTAGATAAGAAAAGAACACGTGGCCCACTCAGGCAGGCATGCACAGCCACATGAGCGGGGCCTGTAGGTTGATGGTGATACCAGGCCACAGAGAAATATGAATCCACTCTACTTTGTACCTCTGCATTTTATTTTTCATTTGCTAATTCAAGTGAGAGCGAACGTTTTAGTATGTTCAATGCCGGTTTGTATTTCTTCTGTTGTAATGAATGGGATTCTCATTCTATAAGAGTTTTTATATAGTAAGGATTTTAGCTTTTTACATGTATATTGTAGACATTTTCCCCAGTCCTTCTGGTAGAAGTTTTCTAGTATCCTTGAGACTGATCTCACAGCTGATAGAAATATCCAATGCTTCTGAGGCAGAGCCTCTCCCAAGAGCGCCCTGGAGTCCTCCTACTCCTTAAATCTGTCACATGGCATCCGGAAAACCATGTACACACCCTGTCCCCATCCCAGTGGCAGCTAGGCAGCTTCCTCTAGGGCCAGTCTCTGCTCCCGAGTGACCACAGGAACTTGGTCCTATGCCTTCTTTTCCTGGTCCTTCATTCCCCTCCTGTACATCTGGGGTCTCTTGTCCCTGAGCCCCTCCTTTCCTGGGCAGCAGTAAGGACATCCCAGCACATGACTGGTGCTGGGAGTCTGTAAGCTGCTGGGGTTGGGAGAAGGAAATATTCTTCTGCACTTGGGACTGATGAGGGTTTATTAGTTGGGAATTGCAGCTAATTTAACATCAGCAGTGCTGGTCTGTGAGCACTGAACTTGATCCTGACCTGGTTTCTCAAAGTCCTTGACTTTTGCTTTAACAAACAACTGAGTCTGATGGTTGCTTTCCTCAAAGCCAGATGTTAGAGTCAGCAGACCCCAGGTTGGACCACACCACCTTTACAATGCTCCCTCTACCTGGAACACTCTGTCCCCTTTCCTCTCAGGGTCTCTGGCCTCCTGACCTTTCACTTTGGGAATCTTTCCAAGGCCTCTTGATCTCTGAGGCCACCAGCCCCTCCCATCACTTTCATCAATAATACCAACAACGACAACAGCAAACAGCATCCCCAAGTGCACATGACAATTGGCCGGGAAGCTTCATACTCACTACAGTAGACCTGTAAGGCAAACTACGAAGGAACTGCCAGCCCCATTTAACCCAAGAGCAAAGCAAGTTTTCACAATTTGTAAGAAGTCACTAGCTGAGCTGCATCTGAATCCCAGGTCTTCAGACTCCAGGAACAGTGCCTTGTACTGGTCCCATCTCAAAGTTGGCCTCTGTTCTGACCTATCTGTCCAGCAGTTACCAGAAAAAGGCCACTAGAGAGAGGTGTAATTCAGGCTCAGGAGGTCTTATTTGCCCAGGATCTTGTTCTCGTTGGTTAGTCTGACCTCTAGAGATTCCACTGTTGATGTCCCCCAAGGCGTTATTGAGTCTCCTTGCAAAATATATGGTCAGCAGATAACAGCCTCCAAAAGATATCCACACCTTGATTCCTGAAACCTGTCACTTTATATATCAAAAGAGGTTCCACACACGGGATTAAGTTAAGGATCTCGAGACAGGGAGAGTACCCTGGATTATCCAGGTGGGCTCAATGCAATTACGAGGGTCTTTATGAGAAGGAGGCAGGAGTGTCCGACTCAGAGAAGACGTGACAATGGAAACAAAAGTCAGTGATACAGCTACCAGATGAGGAATGCGGGCATTCTCTGGAGGCTAGAAAAGGAACAGATTCTTCCCCGAGCCTCCAGAAGGAATGCAGCCCTGCTGACCCATTGTAGACATCTGACCTCTAGAACAGCAGTCCCCAACCTTTTTGGCGCCAGGGACCCTGCTCCTAAGGAGAGTCTAATGCCTGATGATCTGCGATGGAGCTGAGGTGGTGATGCTAGTGCTGGGGAGCGGCTGCACATACAGATGAAGCCTCACTCACTCGCCTGCCGCTCACCCCCTGCTGTGTGGCCTGGCTCCTAACAGGCCACGGACATACCAGGTCTGCAGCTCGGGGTTGGGGGCCCCTGCTCTAGAACTTGAAGATAATAAATTTGTGTTAAGCCACTGAATTGGTGGCATTTGATACAGTGTCAATAGGTAATATACTTCCTGTGACTATTTGTGCCCTAAGGGAGTGGGAGTGCATCACGTCCACATCCTTCAGCTTATAGGTGGGGAAACTGAGACTCAAGGAAGAGATACAACTTGTGCAAAGCATACATTGAATAGCCAGTGATTGCACTGAGCCTTGAATCCCATATTCCTGGCTGCCGTTGGGTCTCTGTTGCCCCACCCTTAACCACCCTCCAGCCTTGTTTTGTTTTTCTTTTTTCTGTTTTCACTTTTCCTTGTTGCCAGAATTCATTTAGTTTATCTAGCAACACCTTGAGAAGAATGAATGGGGTGTTAGTTATTCACATCCTAGTATGAATTAGCAGGTAGTAAGGGAACCCCAGATTAAGCTCTGCAGTGGGACTTTCGGGGGAATCCAGAGAATTATATAGAGGCTAAAGAGGGAAGCTTTAAAAAAGGAGGAGGACAGCAAGGGCAAGGTCTATAATGAAGCCAAGGGCACAGAGACAAACCTATAGCTTATCTCCAGGGCAATAACATCATCCTCTTGGTGACTCCCTGAGGCTGCTGGCCTGGGTTGGCTCCAGCTTTGACTTAGCAGGAATCTCTGGTGAGAGAGTAATGTCCCCTCTGGAGTATCTCAAGGCCTCTCAGAGGCGTCGCAGCAGAGGCAATGAGATAGGACAGAGCTACGTCCATCTAGACAGTAAGGCAGCCATGTTAGTTAAGCTCCTATGAGCTGCACACTCACGTGCAATTTTCTCACTTAACCTTCACCATGTGCCGGGAAGCGGTGCCGTTATGATCCCTGGTTTCCAGCGAGGAAACTGAGGTTTGAAGAGGTGAAGCTTGATTGTCCACAGCTTCACATCAGCAAATGATGGACCCAGGCTTGGATGGCCCTAATGACACAAGGGCTCCCCTTTTCAACAGGGACCAACCTTGAACTTAAAGAATGAGCTTAAGAATAGTAGGAATTCTGGCCTCAGCAACAAGTGACAGAGAAGATTCAAAGTCTGTCGGGAGCTAGAACCAGCTCCAACAGGCTTGTGAGAGCCAGTCAAGCAACGTCTAGACATTCAGCAAACGATCATGGAATTAACCAATTCTGCCTTCAGTAATGTTAAGTTGTACCTTGAAACTGGTCATGATGGCAATGTTTACACTCAAATTGGAGCTTCCCTTCTCTCCTGCATGTGCCCCCTCCCACCTCCCACTGCACAGAGTGTTGGTCGTTAAACATTTACCAGGGAAGAGGCCAGCAGACCCCTTATTCCCTAGCTGCTGGGGCGATTGTTCCAACGCTGCCCCAGGAGAGAAAGCTCCACACCTGTCCCCTCTCTCCAGGCCACGGACCCGGTATCTCCCTGATGTCCCTGGGTAGGGCCCACCCCACTCTGAGAGTGGCCTACTTACCAGAGCCAGACCCGCTTGCTGGGATGTGCACCCAGGGCTCAGGAGAGCCGCCACGCTTGGGTCCTTCTTCCTCGGGGAAGTGCAGAGGGAGCGATTCCCTTCGTAAGCTTTCTCAATCTGGAGAGCATCCGGCACACATCCTGTTTAATGCTGAAGAGCACCGCTTTGTGCCTGCCCGCAGCCCCACCTCGCTGCACAGCCAGGGGACAGCTCCCTCACAGAAAATGAGTCAAGTTTAAATGACTACACGCGGCCTCCCCCCCCCCCCCGCCCCCGGCCCTGTGACAAAATAAGTCTAATGAGTTTGGAAAATATGTGTACCCAACCACACCTCTCTGGAAAAATTCGCCAGCAGCTGAGCCAAGGCGCTGACAGACTCAGTTCTGACCTCCAGGCTTTGACTTACCCTGTCCCCTAATGCAACCTCTAGCTTCATCGATCCTGGACACCTTCCCGGCAGGACCATACCCCCCCACCCCCTCCCTCAACTCCCCTTTCTGGTCACAACTCCCTTTAAGCATCGCGGTGCCTGCTCCATCCCTAGCATGCCAGCCATATTCTCATCTCCTGGACTTTCTGGCCTATTTCCATTTCCCGCTGTCACCCCCATGATGGAATGTCTCTGTCTAGGCAGCTGCCTGTTTACTTGTTTGTTCTCCCACTGGGTCAAGAGCTCCCAGGGCAAGGACCATATCTGACCACCAGCCTGAGACCAGGGTTATGCAAGGGCAGAGACCGAATGAGCGTGTGTGTGTGTGTGTGTGTGTGTGTGTGTGTGTGTGTGTGTGATGCTTGCTGCAGGCTCGGTGGCATGCGGGTTCCTCCGCAGCAGGACAGCCTCAGGGTCAGTGTGCCCGCCGCCTTCACCCAGCCCCACTGCCGGCCTGGCACACAGCAGGTGCTTGGTGAATGCCTGTTGCCTCTACCTGAATCGAGCAGTCATCGAATCATGCACGCGGTTATAGGCACTGGCATTGGGGTCGCACAGAGCGGGGTCTGAATCCGGCTCTGTGTTGTACCTGTTTTTGTCACCTCAAGATGGCAGCTTTACCTCTGTGAGCTTCGGTTTTCAGATTGTACTCGGGGCGGCGATGGTGCCTTCCTGAGGCAGGCGTGATGAGAGCTGAATGTTCCAGGGGTGGACGTGGACTCAGACATTTGTCTTTCTCTGGGGTCCGCAGGCCACCCAGAGTGAAGGCCAAGCCTGTGAGGGGTCTCACTCCAACAGGAAAGAACTGGGGCCCCTTCCAAGTGGACGGGTCTCCAAGTCTCTCCAGAGCAAACGCTACTTACTAATAGGAAGAATAAAGCCAGGGAGCCGCACGACAAAAGCCTCGGGGTCCTGGTTCCATCCCGGGGGCAGCTAAGTTCTAGAACCTGGGCTCCTTCCTCATCCCTTCCCCGCCCCCTTTGAAAACTTTCTTATTTTAAAATATTTTTAGACTTGTAAAAACAGTACACAGAATTCCTAATGCTAACACCTTACAAACCACAGTACAAGAAGTTAACAGTGACACAACGCTATGAACTAATCTACAGATCTAACTCAAATGTCATCCTCGATTGTCCCACTTATGTCCTTTCTCTGGTCCAGGACCTAAAGCAGAATCCCACACTGCATTCGGTTGTTGTGCCTTTTCATCTCTCCATTCTCAGACAGTTCCTCGGTCCTGCTTTGCCTCTTCAAGACCTTGGCAGTCTTGAAGAGAACGAGAGAACAGCCCTAAATTGTGGTTGGACACTTCTTCATAATTAGATTCAGGTTATGCATGTGGGGGCAGAAACACCCCCGAAGTGATGCCGTGTCCTCCTCGGGGCATCGGTCCAGAGGCACATGAGTTCAGTGTGGCGCATCGCTGACCATGTTAATTCCGATCACTGGGTAAGGTGTGGAGACCAGGTTTTCTCCACCGTGAAACTAGTGTTTACTCATCCACAGTTAGTGAATATCTTGTGAGGGGTCATTGGAAACTATGCAAATATCCTTTTCTTATACTTCTGCCCACCAATTTTGGCATCTGTTGTTGATACTTTCCGACAATCAGTATGGTGGTATTTGCAAATTGGTGACTTTCTATTTCTACATTTATTAACTGGAATTTCACTGTAGGAAGGAGTTGGCTCTTCTATTTTCTATTATTTCAGTGTGGACTTATGGGTATTAATTTTATTCCGTTATCATCATCATTTATTTTGCTGTTCGAATTATCTCATCTTCTTTTGAAATCTCAACACATCTGCTTCCTATTGGGCTGACTTTCCAGCCACAGGTCACCAAACACCTACTCCCTGGTACAAAGGGTAGGTTGCAGAGGAGCTCAGAGCTTTTGGATGGGCAGCCAGGTTTGCCAGGAACTCCTGAGGCATCTTTCCAGCAAGGACTGAGCTTTTTCCTAGAAATGGGCCGATTCCAGTCAAGGGAAGTCAGTCAGAGCTCCAGGGGCTGAGAGTTCCAGGAAGGATGGGCCTGGCCAGGTAGGCCCAGGTCCTCCAGCTGCTCTCCAGCTGATCGTCCCGCCCTTCACAGATCCAGTCGTCTTGAGTCCAGTAACAGCACCCGCCAACCTCATGCCCTGAGTTTTTCCTTCTTCACTCCCGCTCCTCTGCCCTGCTGCAGATTGTTGCTGAGAAGCCCAAGTGGCAGACGGCTGGGCGGCACTTGCCCAGAGTCTCTCTACCCGGGGAAGAGTGCTCGCTGTTCTCCACCAGCCCAAGGGCAGCCAAAGCGGAGACAGCAGCGCACTGCGGCGAGGAAAACCAGGCAAGGAAAAGGGGGCTTAACGAAGAAGGCTCTGAACTCGCCTTCTTTGCCCCCTTTAGGGTGTGCAAGGGTCGTTCGCCCTGGGAAGGGATGGACCCAGCCTCCAAAGCCGGGCGCCCAGGATGCGCAGCATACAAGGCCGCTTCAACTTCAGACACCTCAAGGATCTTTATTCTCCTGACTTACATTTTTAACGTGTTGGACACATCTCCTATGACAGTGAAAAGTGGCTTCACATTTTCGAAATGCCTGCTTCTCTCTTCGGCCAAGCGCTGACTGAAACTATGACCGTTTTGCCTGCAGCCTGATCGATCCTGTCCTCTGGGGCACAGCTCCAGGCCCATCTCGCTCAGCCTCTCCAGGCTCCCTGAGGCCCTGCCCTGAGCGTCCCAAGTCAGTACTGGAATTATCGTTTCAGGGGCAAATTTGTCTCCCTACGAGAATGCACATTCCTCATAGTCGGATGCCTTGCTCATCTGCCCGCAGAGTACCTGGTGCTACCTATGCAGAGTTGATTCGAGGGCCGGTTGATTTGCTGACATAGCCCAGCAGCACTTCTGCAAACTGGTTTTTTGATGGAAGAGCCCCGGTTTGGCCCCCGTCTCATGCTCTATCTAACTCTCTCCATTTCTGTCTTCCTCGGACAAAGTTTACCCTATTCTGGGTGGGCCCACAAGAGGCTGGTCCATCTCTAAGGTCTTAAAGTTGGAATTTCTAAACCACAAACTTGCCCTCAAATTTAGACGTTCTGTTAGCATCATGTTTTCTCACCTTGATTAGAAGCTGTACTCGAACCTCAGACCAACTTCTTATCATGCTGCATTGAGGGCACAACAGGAAGGGAGCATCGCTCCTCTCACCTCTTCCATTTCCTCTTTCCGTGCCCCCCCACCCTCCCCAGCCACCCAACATGCGTTGTCTCTCCTTTCGTGCATCTGCCCGGGTCTTATGCTCAGGGCCTTGGGGGCGGGGCACTACTTTCAGCTAATGGGGGTTGGGGGTAACCTTTCCAGCACTTGCCAGTCCCTTGCCTTGATATCAGCATCTTTGTTTGAAATCAGTATATTCATTCATTCATTCGTCAGGATACCTTCAACCATACATTCCACGTAAGAGTCAATGTAGTGGTTCTCCAGGTGTCTTCTCCGTGGGTCAGGCCACGCTGAGGTTATCACACCCACTGTAGACAGGGTCGCCAAGGCTCAGAGACAGAAAGTCGCTTGTCCAGAAAGACGCAGCTGGTAGGAGCCACCTGGACTTTCTGACTCCCACTGCAGTGCTCTCTCACCCACAAGATATTGAAAATTCTGTTTAATTCTTTGCTCCTCCCTTCTCTCTAACCACTCCAGCTCAGCTCTAGTTAGTCATTCCAGGAAAGAAATTATTTCTTACCATTTGAGGATCCTTCACAGCACGGCCAGGACTTGGTAAGCACTAGACACTCCATGAAAGTCTGCTGGGTCAACGCATGCTTCTCTGTCGAGTGCCTTCCGAGATCACCTCCTCTTACCCAAGCCTTGTCCCAACACTTTTTGTACACAAAGCCTCCATTCCCCGGGGCTCCTCTGGGGCTCGGTTTTCCTGTCTGAAGAGTGGTTATGGAAGGTTGAACTTATGCTGTCCCTACTCTGTCACTGTGACGCCCTGTTGTTGGCTCTGGAACTTTGCCTGTGAGGGCGGCTTGGTCATTTCTCACTGATGGCTCTGAAGATCATGAGCAAAAACCGAACTGTTTCCAAAAGTTGATGAGAGGTAACCACTGACCAATTCCCTATCATTTGTGAACATTCTAATAGTACAACCAATCACCCTAAAGAATAAACGGTCACTGCTTTCTCACTATGTGAGCCACTTTATAGCAACATACCCCTAAGCCTCATTCCGTGTTTTGGTTCGAGTGTTCTCAGTTTGCAAACTGTCTTTTTGGTGTGTGCATAATAAGTTTATACTACTACTTCCACGACTCATTGGTTTTACTTTGGCTGCTCCTGAATCTGACAGTGCTCACAGAAGTGAGTGGGAGGCAAGGACAGTCTGAGCTGCCAGCTCTCTGTAGCCAATTTTGTTCCTCTGAAATGTTTTTCTTTTCATCACTTTCAAGGTCTTGGAAACTGAGAAGCTGACCGCCAATCAACAGTTGAGAGCTGGAAGCCTTGCCTGACCACTCCTTCACGTTTTTGCTCCATCTGCCCACCCAGGAGGCCCTCCCATAGCATCTGTCAAGACCCTGGATAGCCTGACTACGCCCCACGCCCACCCTCCACCCCCAGCCAGTTGGCTGACTGCAACTGCCTTCTAAATCTTCGTGTTTTCTCCTCCTCATCAGATAAGTTCCATCAGATTTACTGTGGCAACTTTCAAACATATGCTCCCCTCCTGAAAGTACCAGAATAGTATAATCAACTTCCCTGTATCCATCATCCAGCTTCAACAATTATCAACTAGTGGCCAATCTTTCTCACTGATGCTCCCTCCTAATTACCCCTTCCTATATTATTTTGAAGCAAATACCTGACATCATATCATGTAATCTGTAAATATTTGAGTATGTGTCTTTGAAAGATAAGGACTTTGACTATGGTCACGCCTAAAGAAGTTAACACCAACTTCTTCATATCATCAAATATTTAGTTGCTGGCCTCATACCTTTTCCCCTTAGGTACATTTGTTTGAATCAGGATCCAAATGAAGTCTACACAATGCAAGTGGTTGACATATTTAAATCTTTTAAAACTTATAGGTTTCCTGCTCACCTCCATTGTTTTGCTTTTCCTCATGACCTATTTATCGAAGAAAGTGGCTGCTCATCCAGTATGTAGGGGTTCCCGCAGCCTGGAGGGTGCTGACCGCATCCTTGACGTAGTTTGACATGCTTCTCTGCCCTCCGCATTTCACGTAACTTGGCCAGAGTCAGTTCGGATACTTCACGGATGGTGCTGTTCATCCCTCAGGAGGCACGCACTATCTGCTTGTTGCTCTCCTTGTGAGGTGAGCTGACCGTGGATATTCCGTGCCCAGACCCATTTGTATTTTAGGGCTTGGACAACAGTGGCTGGCTTACTTTGGACCACTTACGGTCTCCTCCTGCAAACTTTTGCACACCCTTGAGCTTGCTCCAGCATATTCTTCCTAGATGGCTTCCTAGCTACTGGCGTTCCTTGGCACTTGGCCACCAGACTGCTGTCAAGGTTACGAAGTACCAGATATGGCTGGGCATAATGAGCAGGAGACAGTACAATTTCCACCTGAAACTTCCCTGTTACAGAGCTGTTTTTGGGGCGGGTGGGGGGCGGGAGGCTCAGTGGTCATCACAATTTTAGCCCTGATTCCTAAGTTAAGAAAATTCTCAATAGGTTAGGTCAAATGTAGTTCAATCAACTAAGATCACAGTGCCCTTTGAAACAGGATGAAATGGGCTTGCCTCCAGGAGGGAAGGGCCCGACCAAAATTCCCAGAGGCTCATGTCGCAATCACTTCTAGGTTTCAGAATTTGCTTCCTTGAATTCTCCAGCCCGTTCGCAGCTCACGTCCCACATGTGTCCCCTGCCCCTGTCCTCACCCCTGCAGATCCAGATGTGGGATTCGGCCCTGTTGCTCTACTTGGTCTTCTGAAACATCTCTCACGTGACTCGCTGGTGTGTGCAGCAGGCATTCTGTAAGTCTGACCCTCCTCCCCGCAGACGGACTCTCCTCCATACAGTGATCAGCTCAGCGATGCTGCTGTGATGACACCCTCTGCCTCAGGTCTCACCCAGCAGCACAGGACACCTGACAGAGGCTCGGAAATGCTGCCCGTCCCTGTCCCTCTTCCCACCCAGTTCCAACGGATAGAAGAAAATAATGCGGGGATACAGATCCCTCCTCCTTAGAACTACATCTTTGTGTCAATAGATCCCCTGGGCAGTGTGGCAACGCCCTGGATTCCCTCTCAGAACCATGTTTTTAAAAAATATAAAACAAAATATGCCGAAAAACAGTTATACCTCAGAACCGGAAATCATCCACATGTCCTTCAGTGGGCAAATGGTCAAACAAATCAAGTAGACGCCTACCATGGCACACTTCTCAAGAACAGAAAGGAACAATTCCCTACACAACAATTTGGATAGATCGCAAGGGAACTGCAGAGAATGAAAACAAGCCAATCTCAAAAGGTTGTATAGTTTTGAAAGTACGTAAAAAGGGTATAGGCTCCATTATATAACATTCTTGAAATGACAAAATTATAGGGATGGGGGACAGATTAGTGGATGTCAGGGCTAAGGGAAGGGAGAGGGAGGGCAGTGTCTGGCTATAAAAGAATAATAGCCTAGGGGATCCTTGGGGTGACGGGACTGTCCTGGCAGTCACACAAATCTAGGCATGTGACAGAATTGTACAGAACTAAAGACACACGCATACGCACACAAATGGGGTCACAGAAAACTGGTGAAATGTGAATAAGGTCCATGGATTGTATCGATGTAAATTTCCTGGTTGTGGTATTGTACTACAGGTTTACAAGATTGGGAGGAAACTGGGTAAAAGGTATATAGGATCTTGCTGTATTATTTCTTGCGATTTCATGTCTTTAAGATAATTTTAGTTTAAAAAAACAAAAAAGTTAAAAACATTATTCTGAAATTTTACAGTTATTATTAAAACATTTTTTTTAAAAAAAAATGATATAGTAATATATGTATTTCATTACTAACACTTTTTTTTTTTAAATCTAGAGACAGATCTTATAACATCATGGCAGTGAGGAGTAGAAATGTATTTCAAGATACCTGTGACAAGGTCCTTCCAATACTACTGTGTTTTGTTGCCTACATTCATATTTGAAGATGTTCATTTTCTTAGGGGTTAATGTAAAATTGGAATAAAAATAAAAATGTAAAATTCTTCCTATCCAAATTCAGGGTTCCCTGAATTATTATATCATGGACCCCTAAGTTAAGGACCTCTGCCTTGTTTAAAACGGCAACATTCCCTCCTCCGTTACACAAGTTATAAAGAACATGACGAGCAAAAACTAGAGGGAGCATCTGTGGAAGAGACGGTGGTCACACTGCCTTTGTCATGGACGGTGGGACATTTTTGAAATGTTAACTGGTGTTTCCCTATATGGACCTCCCCTCTACTCAAAGAGCCTGATCCCAGAAAAGGTTCTCAACTTTTCCTTTGCCTTTGAGTGTAGGAGTTTGAAGAAATCAAGGTTCTTTTTCTATCCTGTATCAAACTGAAAAATGATTTCTGGATGGCGAAGAAGATGAGATGCTTAAAGGAATCTAGACATTCGAGAGAGACCTCATGCCTCCTGGCCAGAGTCTGGGGATGCGTGAGATCCAGGGGCAGATGGATGTGGCACATGGTGAGTCTAAGACAGAGCGGGCACAGGCAGCCCCATCCCACGCCCGGCCTGGCACAGAAGCAACCAGGTAAGCACCCAATGAACGGCCAGGCTTAAAGGTGTCGTAGTGCATGGTGAGTGTGGATGTATGGGATCGGTGACCACCAGGAGGCAGGAAATGACGTCTAAGTGGAGGCCCACATGGACAGAGCCACCAAAAACAGGTGGCACTATAATTGCTTGGGCCATGGCACTAACCGAATCTCAGAACTAATGCAAATCTGGGAAAGGGTGACCAATGCAGTGACCGAGATTTATTTGCCAATATCCTGTGGATTAGGTCTCAACATAGAAAATAAATCGTTCTAGAAAAATATGATCAGATTTCCTTGTATATGTAAGTTCGTGGCCAAGAACTAGCAGTGCTTTCAGAATCCAGGGGCACAGTGGGTACTTCTGGTGGCCCTCCTATACCCTGCCCTCTCGTACTCAGTATACACTGGCCGACTCCCGCTGGCATTGCCCACATTGCTTTGTCTGAGGGCGAGCTCCGGCTAGCAAAGCCTGCTTTACCCTCCCCCACCGCCCACGACCACGGCATCCACAAGCTCCAGGAAAATAATACTCGTGCCCCCCCAAGAGCCCTCAACCAATGACTGGGGCAAGTTGGTGCACAAACACCCTGCCTCCCTTACCCTCAGGTGGAAGCACTCTGAGGCGTGTGTTCTACGCTGTCTCTCTGAGTTCCTCCAGGGGGATTACGCCCCAGCTGCCCACAGGGGTGACTGGCTTGATAACAGGGTGTTGACCCTCCCCTGCCTCACTTCCCCACTCTCCTGCCTGTGTCTCCTTCATCCCCGCACGAACTGCTACTTCCACTACGTGATTTTGCCAATAGTTGGCCTTGTTTGTCTCTCCTTGCCCACAGTTTCCCTCTCCACAAATTGATACCTGAGATCGACTGCAGTCTAAAAATATTACATGGAAAATTCCAGAAATAAATAATTCATAAATTTTAAATCGCGTGCCGTTCTGAGTAGCGCGATGAAATCTCACGCCGTCCTGCTCCATCCCACCTGGGACGTGACTCATCCCTTTGTATCCACACTGTACACACTACCTGCCCACTAGTCACTTAGGAGCCAGGTTGGTTATCCGGATGACTCTCGGTACCGCGGTGCTTGTGTGCAAGTAACCGCTCTAGTAGCCTAACGCTGTGTCACAACGCCTAGGTCACGCACCTCACTTTTCATCACAAAGGCCCTGTATCATCTCGCCTCATTGCAGGGAGGATGGGTACAGTACAATAAGATATTCTGACAGAGAGAGACCACATTCACATAATTTTCTTATAGTATATTGTTATAATTGTTCTATTTCATTATTGTTGTCATGAACTATATCAGAGGTACGTATGTATAGAAAAAAAAAACATAGTATATATAGGGTTCAGTATTCTTCAGGCATCCCCAGGGGTCTTGGGATACATCCTCCACAGATAAGAGGGGGCTACTGTAACTCGAACTAAGATTTCCACTTAAGTCTTTATCTCAGGGTCTGCTAAGATAGTTACCTACATACTCTATCTAAGAATGGTCCCCCAGCCCCGCGCCCCGCCCCCAGGGAAGAGTCAGTGGATAGAAACTGCTGAACCAAACCTGGGGCCGAACCCCTGAGAGCTACAGAGGACCACTCCGCCTCCTTGGGTTCCAAAGGGCACCCCTGGAGAGGTGGGGCAGAACAACCCAGAAGCTGCTTCCAGTTAAGTTCATGTTTCACTCAGATGTCGCATACCACAGTGGGAAGTGTGGCCTCAAACTGAGGAAGCCATGAGAGATAAAGAAATGCTGTAAGAGGAAATATGATGGAATGTTTGGAACAGAGTCCTAGGTGTGGACGGATAATCTGGAAAATGAAACATTTGGTTAAGGCCAGGAAAAGCCCCAGGGGCCCATTTGTCCTGATCCCAGCCCTCCCTCCTAGAAAACTCTGGGCACATAAATATTTTGGTGAAATAGAACTCTGAGCATAAACACAGCAGTTGAATATCTCAGTTAACCATCCAGCAAAAGTAATTTGCCTTTATGGCCATGGCTCAGAGGGTTTGGGGCCAACCCTGGCAGACAACTGGGCAGGAGCAGGACCTTGGACAAGAAGCCAGACTGTTTCCACCTGGATAGACACTTTTGCCTGCAACTCACAGCAGGAAGTGCATTTTATCTGGTGAGCCATTCATTGCACAAGTTTCACAAAATCATAATTACCCTAAGTACCCACAGTGCACTTTGATATTTTCTATTCTATTCTGTTACATATTTTTTAAATGGTGGACATGACACATTAGTTCATTTCACAATCAGCCTTCTGGGTGGTGACCCACAGTTTGAGATGCTCCAGGAATAAAAGGGTGTGGGCAGTATTTCTCAGGCTTCCTCACCACACTGTGTATCCCATTCAAGACTGCAGGAATCACTGGGCTGGGCCAGGAGAACCTCTAAAACTACATAAAATGAAGGTGGTTCCTATCTCCTGATCCAGCGGTTCAAACCAGGCATTGCCACCACTTTCGCATTTTTTGCCACTTCACCACGCCACCTGTACTATGCATTATTGCATGAACATTCTAAATCAACTCATAGCTTTAAAACTTAAATATTCACACTAGTCCTGTCTTATAAGTACTATTGGTGAAATCAAAGGTTTCCTGTCATTCCCAAGGCAAAATAAAACAAAAACACAACTATGAAAATAAAACATGCTTTCTGGGTTCCACCTTAAATCACTGAGCTAGTTTCCCAAGAAAATGACCCAGCCTCTGTGCAGCTTGAGTTGTCCCTAACTCCAGAAAGACTTTACCCTTCTCACCGTCCACCTCTCCAATGACAATTAGCACCGTTATCATGGCTAACAGCATTTAAACTCATTTAATCTTCACACTAAATATAGTGTTAGGGTCACCCCATTTCACAGATGAGGTATGAAAAGATCAGGAAGACTTGTCCATAGCTAGGAAGTGTCGGAGCCAGAGTTTGAACCCAGGCCATCTGACGACAGAGCCTGTGTAATTATGCTGTACTGCCCCCTTAGAAGCTGCCCACCCCAGTCTCAGCCCAGTGTGGCCTCTTACAGAACAACTTCCTAGACTGCCCGGCCCGTTGGCTTGCTCTTCCTATGTATAGCATTCACTTCTTGCCTGTTTAATTCATTTGGAGATTAATTATAAAATACTTGGAGACTCTGCCTCTATCAGGCTGGGGCTTCTTGCAGGGAAGGCTGCATCTTATTCCTATCTGTATCTCTGGATCCAGAAGCCTGTCTGGGGCTTTGGAGGCCTTCAGTAAGTGCATCTGGGCTCTGGGATGTTTCCTTCTTTAACAAACATGTGATCCTCTCTGCTGGATTATCAACTCAGGGCTGGTTTCCAATGAAGCCCTGGGAATAGTCGGGCGGGGGGGGGGGGTGGCGGGAGTGTGTGAAGAGAGATGAGTCAGAGGCAACAGAATCAAGGAGTCTTAACCTGGGATCCACAGATCCCCAGTGGATGCACACTAATATACAGAGGTCTGTAAACTTAGATGGGAACAAGATTACCTCCTTATGTTCACGACCTCTGATGGAGTTCAGCATTTCTTTCAAATGGAACGTGACCTTTGACTTTGTCACCAGTAAAGTCACTGATAGTCTCATTTCACATCTGTTGTAGTAGACATTCAAAATATTTACACTCATTGCTTCCTGGAAATTCTGGTTGTTTTCAGACCCACTGCTAGACCTTGTATTCAAAACGCCAATAAAAAAACACATATAGCACGTACCATGCCACAAGTGAAAAAGCACCTTGGTATCTGTATATAATATACATAGCATTGGCATTTATATATAGTATATAATCTGTATATATAGGATTGGCATTTCTCGGCAATTTCAATAGTATCAGTAATTTTATGTATTTCATTTTATGCTTTTAAAAAACTATTCTAAGATGGGCCCCTAGACTTCACCAGACTGCCTGGGAGCCATGGAACAAAAAAGGTTACGACACTACATAATCATGGTTCAGAGCATGTCTGAAGCCAGACAGACTTAATTCTGCCATTTAGAAGCAAAATTACCTGGGCCTCAGTTCCCTCACCTGTAGAATGAGGATTACTATCCATCTTACTGGATTAGCATCTAGCACCTGAGTAAAGGTGATGTTTAAACCCAGCCCAGGCTGCCTGGTGGGACGGACAAACCCAGGGGATAGTAGAGCCCTAGCTGGGGTAGGCTCCGTCTTTCCCTCCGCTTCCTACCACATCCAGCAGAGAAGTCATTGTTCTTCTCTCATGGTGAGCCCAGCTCCCTGTAGCTGGACAGGAAGGCTTATTTATAGCCTTCTTAGATACTCTACCTTTTCTGAGCCAAATCTGTACCCACCCCCAAACGGCTGACACATGATCCAGGAAAGGCCAGTCGTCTCCAAGAACTGACGTGCATTTCCACATTTGTCCACGGGGCGGAGCTGGTCCACCCTCTTGATCGAACAGCCAGCAGGGGCGGGGCCAGACCTCTTCGCTTCCCCGCTCTACCCGCCGGTTTTGGTTTCGTTTTGTTTTTTGTTTTTCTCAAATCGCGCTGACGTGTAAATGCTCCCTTTGGGCTCCTTTCCAGTAACCTACTACTCTAAGAATGGTGCTGACGATCCTGACTTTTAATATCGTTGGTTAGCTTCGCCGTTTTTAAACTGATTTCAGTGTAGTCATACAGAATGTAGTCTTTGGTTTCTTTGTTCGACGTTAATGCTTGTGAGAGTGCATGCACTTGCAGTTCGTTCATTTCATTGTTTTCGGTTCCCTTGGGAGAACAGGCAGTAATTAATTTGCCCATATATGGCGACTCTGCATTTGAATGGTTTCCCGTTTGGGGATAACCTTTGAGGTTGCTCCCCGAGAGGGCGGTGGGGCAGGCTTTCTGGGGAGGGCGGGGCCACGCTGAAAGCAGCTGTTTGGGTGAGCAGAAGCAAGTGTATCTAGTTGTTACAGGTTGTGGGGCGGGGGTTCAGGATGAAGTTCCTCTCCCACGGGCTGGAGAGATGTGGTTTGAACTCGCCTCCCAGGCTAAGGGAGGGAGCACCTGGGTTTCCGTCTCCGTATGTCCAGATGTGGGGCAAAAAGGAAAAGGGGAGCGATGGGGCTTGCAGGTTGTCGGTGGAGTCGGGTGATTACAGGGTTTTCCCGGTACTGTTACTGGAGAGTGGGGTCCTCTCCCAGCGCATTGTCTAGGTTCTTGATGTTTTGAACAAAGAATTAAGCAAGACACCAAAATACAGCAGAAAAGCAAAGCTTTATTACAAGGGAAGGTACACTTCCAGATGTGGAACCAGGCCTGAGAAAGAGGCCTGGTAACAAAGCATTTGGGGTTTTTATCTCTATTTGCTGTGGGTGGTTACTTTTCTTAGAGGGGTGGGCTTCTTTGATGGACAATTAAGATGGACAGGACTCACTGAGTCATCATTTGCTTTCTGCACATGTTTGTTCCCAGAATTCAGTCTGTTATGACATTAATCAACTTCTAGGCATACGCATTATATTATAATGATGGTAGAATGAGGCTCAGGTGAGTTGAAGGTCATTAAGGATCTTCATTGTGTAGGTGTGAGTGACTGGCTTAAACTGGTACCTAATCTCTGCTTGTTTCTTTGTAGAAGTCACTTTTAGCCTAAAAATGCCTTCTGGCTTGCTTAATTGTGGGTGGATTAGGGGAGACCCCTTCTAGGATAGGATGACCTCAGTGTCTTTGCAGGCAGACCCAAAACCCCCTAAAAAAGGAGGAAAGAAAACTTAACTAGGTTTACTAAACAGATTAAGACCTCTGCAAGAGATGTCCCATGTCATTTCCTGCTAAAAGATTAAGAATGTTACAAGCGATGTCCCTTATCAGTACTGCTATCAGTACTGCTATGAACATTCTCGTATGAGCCTTTGGGCAAACGTGTCATACATTTCTACTGCGTATGTCTCTGGGAGTGCAATTGCTGGGGTCTATGTTAGAATTTGGTGAATACTGCCAAACAGGTTTTCAATGTGATCATGTTACCAAGGGGTGAAAGTCCTCTTTTCGAGAAACCCAAGCGGGGTCCTTTTCCCCTCAGGTGTGGAAGTCGATTATCAGACAAAAAGTGAGTGATAACAGCGCAAGCTTTTATTCTAGGCCAGAGCCTGCAGAAGCAGAGCACAGCTCTCAAATCAATCTCTTGTCCCTTGGTGGTAGAGAGGTGACTTAAATAGGATAGTAGAAATGAAAGAGAAGTTGGGTGACTAGATGGGAGGAATATTCATAAATTTTCCAGGACGGGGGGGGGGGCAGTGGCTTTTAGGAATCAGGGTTCTGCCCTCTTTTTTCTGTTTATGATCCCCCCCTTCATGGCGATCCATCATTAACTGTCATGGTGCCCGTAGGTGTGTTATTTAGCATGGAGATTATATTAAAATGAACTTTCAAATCTTTTGGAGGTCATTTAGAGTTAGAGTCATCTTGGTTTCAACTGGTTTCAGCTAGTCTTGACGAGCTCTTCACAGCATTCCGCAGGCCTCAGAGATCCAGTGGGAGAGTTCAGCCAGGCCTCTCAGATGTTCAGGCAGACCCTGCAAGCCTGTCGGGGGTAATAACTGTACCGCATTTCATTCCCTCAACATCTATGGATGTACCAGTTTGTTTATCCACTCTGCAGTTGAGGGACATGTGGTTTGTTTCCAGTTTTTTTGTGATTACAAATAAAGCTTCTATAAATATGTGCAGAGTTTTGTGTGAATATAGGTTTTCATTTCACTTGGGGAAATACTAGGAATGGAAATACTAGGTCGTATGGTAAGTGTATGTTTGTGTCCGAAACGAGGCAAACCGTTGTCCAAAAGTGGCCGTACCATTTCGCATCTCCGCCAGCAAAATCTGAGAGCTCCACTTGCTCCACCTCCTCCTAAGTATTCGGTACGGTCAGTCTTTACTTTAAACCATTCTAGTAAGTGTAAAGTAGTATTTTATTGTGGTTTCAATTTGCATTTCCTTAAGAATTAACGATATTGAACATATTTTCATAAGCTCACTTGCCACCCATCTTTAGTGAAGTATCTTTCCAAATATTTCACCCATTAAAAAAAAAATGGGCTGTTCTCTTACTGTTAAGTATAGCGGGCTCTTCGTATATCTTGGATACAAGTCCAGAAGACATATGATTTGCAAATATTTTCTTCTAGTCTGCAACTTATGTTTCCATCGTGTTAACAGTATCTTTTGAAAAGCAGATGTACTTAATTTTGGTAAAGCCCAATCAATTATTTTTTTTCTTTTATGGACTGCACTTTTCGTGTCCTTCCTAAGAAATCTTTGCTTACCCTAAGGTTGAAAAGATTTCCTATGTTTTCTTCTAGAACTTTTATAATGTTAGATTTTACATTTAGGCCTATGATCAATGAACCTATATTAGCAACCTTCAGAAGGCTATTTAAACAGGGTTTCTGATAACATACATTTGAAAGGGGTCATAGGTTATGTCTAGTAAAACACTGAAGCTATATAAGGAAGGGCATAGTTTCTCTACATAGTCAACTGTTAAGGATTTCAGCTAATTCAGAGTTTGTCTTTCAGAATAAATGACATGAAGTTCTGGGGATTGTGGGGGCTGCTTCCCTCTTTGTAGCCTCCTTTTGACAGATGTGCCATCTACAACACATATTTAGTAGGTATAATAAGCCCTTTCAGACTGTTTACATAATTTCACATAGTCTTGGCTTTCTCTCCTCCGCAGAGGCTCATTTATTTGACCTTTCACAAAGTTAAGAGTTGGAGGGAGGGCTGTTTAATGTAATATGACAAGCAAACCCTAAGTAGCATAACAAAGACACAGAGAGTTCATCTCGCAATCAAGATAATTGACTTGTAGTTAATACTTTTAATAACTGCCCACCAATGTCCAGGATCCACCTGAACCAATAGAAGGATTTGCTTCTCTTCGATGGACTGAAGAACCTGGGATACTTCCTTAATTTTATGGGCATCTTTTTCTATCTACCTGGAGCCATAGTTAAAGTTCATGATTTATTTTATTCTTCCCTTATAGGGGCAAGAGACAGCTCCTTAGTTCGTAGAGCTCCGATGGCATCCCTACTTGCACTGAGCCTTGTTCTGGAATCCCCACAGGTTTTACATGGGCCTCCTAAGTTCAAAATTCCCCATTCCAAGGATTAGAGCTAGATAAAAGACATAAAACCAAATGTTCCTACAGGTGAGCAGTTCTCTGTACTCCAAAGCAGCTGACCAACACGTACACTTTGTCAGGGGGGTATCCATGTCTCACAGTCATTAGAGGAGGGAAATTTTTATAGCATCTAGCATGCTGTGTCCCAAAGGTGGAATACTCAGCCATTAGAGAAATTTAGAAACAATACCGAAATTGTGCACCAACTATTGGTTGGTCATGGGTCACCAATGCAAAAGACATTTGAAGGAGAGCTATGGTGGAAAGGGGCAGGGAAGAAGGACCTTCCTGACATGCAGCAGTAAACTATGGTGGTAAGCAAGGTAAAGACTTAAGAATCCATAGTATTAGACCAGCAGTCTCCCTTTCCACACAGGTTATTTATCTGGCATCTCCACACAGTCCTATGAAACTTCTTTGTGATTTTCATCTTGAATGCCACACAGTAACCACCTCTACTTTCTAGGCTAAAGCTGCCTTAGGGCTTTCATGGTCTCTATGAATTGTATCCAGATTTACTTGTTTGCTGTCAGTTTTGATGTAGTTGTGATTTGTCATCTGTATCCTCAAAGACGGTCTGGAGCCCTACAGAATGAGTCCTGGGGATGATCAAGAGAACAGCATAGGGCTTGTTCCATCTGGGTTCTTTCTTAAAATTCCTGCTTGTCAAAAAGGTTTATTAGGTTTTGCTTAGTAACATAGTTACTAAGAGCTTTGGAGGTTGGAAAGGATGTGTAGTTTGTAATTTACAGACGTGTTGGAAAAGCTGTCCTATAAAAGGAGAACATTAGTCTAAGTTTAGATATGAGTCTGCTTTAAGATCCTAGAAAAAGTAAAGCAAACTAAACCCAAAACAAATAGAGAAAAGACAAAGTAACTATCAGAGCAGAAATAAATGAAAGGGAGAATAGAAATACAATAAATCTTTTAAAGATGTTCTTTGACAAGATCAACAAAATTGACAAACATCTAGCTAAACTGACTATGGAAAAAGGGAGAAGACTTAAATTACTAAAATCAGGAATAAAAGGGGGATAATAAAAAGAATTATAAGGAAATACTATGAATGATTGTATGCCAACAAATTAAATAATTTAGATGAAATGGACAACTTTCCAGAAAGACACGAACTATACAAACTGTTTTAGAAAATCTTAAACCTATAATAAAGAAAGGGCTTGAATTTATAATGATAATAATAAAAAAAAACTTCTCACAAAAAAAAGTCCAGGACCAGATGACTTCACTGGTGAATTCTACCAAATATTTAGAATTAGCACCAATCCACTCAAAATCTAACAAAAAATAGAAGAGGAAGGAACACTTCCCAACTCATTCTATGATGCCATTATTACTGATACTCGAACCCAGACAAAATATTATAAGACAAAAAAAAACTGCAGACCAATATCCCTTGTGGATATAGTCACACACACACACATATACACACACTTCAACAAAATACTAGCAAACCAAATCTAACAACCTATAAAAAGGATTATTACCAAGATCAATTGGGATTTATCCTGGGATACAAAGATGGTTCAACACCCCAAAATCAACCAATGTAATATGCCATATTACTAGAATAAAGGACGAAAACCATATGATCATCTCAGTAGATGCAGAAAAGCATTTGACAATCTTTAACACCCTATTGTAATAAAAATATGCAATAAACTCATAAAGAAATATCAAATGGCCAATGAGCACATGAAAAGATACTCATTATTAGCCGTCATAGAAATGCAAATCAAAACCACAATGAGATACAACTTCATACACACTGGGGTAGCTATTATCAAAATGGTGGAAAATAACTTGTTGGTGAGGATGTGGAAAAACCGGAACCCATATACATTGTTGTTGGTAATATAAAATGGCTATTTTGGAAAACAATTTGGCAGTGCCTTAAAAAAATTAAACATAGAGTTATTATATGTCCAAGAAACCTGAAATCATATGTCCAGAGAAAACAGGCACATGACTGCTCCCAGGAACTATATTCATAACAGTCGAGAGGCAGAAACAATCCATATGTCCATCAATCGATGAATAAAATGCGGTCTTTCCATGAAGTGGAACATTATTTAGCCATTTAAAAGGAACACCACCTATACATGTTATAACATGGATGAAACTTAAAACATTGTGCTAAGTGAAAGAAACCAGAAAACATATTATATGATTCCATTTTTATGAAATGTCCAGAATAAGCAAAATCATAGAGGAAGAAAATAGATTAGTGATTGCTGGTAAGCAGGGATGAGGTCAGGGTGGAGAAGGACAACAGGAAGTGATAGTTAATGGGTGCCACCCAGATTTGGCATGATGAAAATGTTCTGGAATTAGACAGTGGTAATGGTTGTATAACTTTGGTAACATATTAAAAACCACTGAATTGTACACTTTAAAGGGGTAAGTTTTATGGTATGTGAACTGTATCTCAATGTTTTAAAACCCCGGCAAGTCATGGATATACAGTGTGATATACAGTGCAGAAACAGAGTGGGACTAATTACCTTTATTTGATTGTTTCCTGCAATAATGTTATAGGAGAAAAGCAGAGCACGAAACTCAGTCGATTTTAGAAATACATTCTGCAAAAGTTTACGGAGTTCTTGCCATCCTATTCAACTGGGCCAGTTGCTTCAGAAGTAAAAGCTGAATGATGCTCAGCTCCACTCCAAGGGTCTTGGAAGCTAACGGGGAGGCCTAGAAGAGGACACAGTGGACTGACAGCCCCAAGAGGGTTGGCTCTGCTCTGTACCAAAGTACTGGGTATGTCAGAGCAGCCACCAGGCTTCCAGTTCTGGGTACCCAAGACAAGCCTCCCCGGAAAGAGAATGACTTGGAGAGATGAGGCTAACAGGCTGCCTAGAAGGAGGGCACTTGAATAAGTTACAGAGAAATCATACCTTGATCTCCCAGACCGGGGCCGGGGAAGGCGTGTGCAAGCGCATGAGGGAGCACAAAGCTGTGCACCCTCTGTCTGAGGCCCTTGACAAAGAACAGGGAAGGACTGGGCCAGATTCCTCTGACTCCTGACCTAGCTTAATACAGGTTCCTCTAGGCAATGGGAATAGGGGTGGGGATGCTGTAAGACACAGAAAAACTCAAACATAAGAATTGTCAGGTTTTATCAGAGAATAAGTAAACAAGAGGAAGGGAAAACTTTTTAAAAGTACAACCTGCGTGGGAGGAGATGGTCCTTGTTCCACTTCAGTAAAGCGAAGAAGAGCAGAGAGAGGCACAGCCCGGGCCGCGTGGGCCCTGATGGGATAACGGGGCCTCGCTTAGTACCAAGGGATAGGAAAGGACAGCATCTTGCACAAACACCAGAGCATGACGGTTCACCCACGTCATGGCAACAGCAATGTGGAGGAGACACAGCCAAGACCGCAAGGATGGGAAGAGACGTAAGTCTGGGATATGGTGGACACAGTAGGAAGAACCCAGTTCTTGTGATGGGG
This sequence comes from Eonycteris spelaea, assembly GCA_003508835.1. Lineage (NCBI taxonomy): Eukaryota > Metazoa > Chordata > Mammalia > Chiroptera > Pteropodidae > Eonycteris > Eonycteris spelaea. Next base: position 1,516,531 of record PUFA01000224.1, read on the forward strand.
GCAGATTAGAATAACAATTATTCTGTGAGCATGTTTATTATTCGCTGTGCCTCCCAGCCTCTTTCCCTCTGAATCTGTAGGCCCTGGGAAACTGAGGTTACACAGACTACAGAGCGACATGCTGGAAATGACCCAGGAAAATACAAAGTTCTGGGGAAACGGAGTGTGTTTCAAAAGAGGAGAAGGCAGCATCGGCTTGGAGATCAGGAAAGATTTTACTCACATAGTGGCATATAACTTCAAAGAATGCGAAAGATTTTAAAAATTGTTTTCTAATCACGATAATAATATAAATTTAGTTTGATAAGTACAGAAACACACAAAAAATGAAAATCGCAAATTATTCTACTACTCCAATAAAACCACCACTAACATTTAAAGAGTATATCTTTGTTCATTGTATTTATTTATATCTATATCTACCTAAAACTATATCTATAAATATCAATAGATATATAGATATGAAAGTGCATGTGTTTGTGGATATATACACATACATACAGATGTATGTATGTTTATTTCAAAACAACAGTTGTGACTGATAAGGATGCTGACAGGGGAAGTAGAAGGGAAGAAAGAGAACAGGCACTGGCAGGGAAAAGAAAGCAGAGAGGGAACAGCCAAACCAGTTTCTAGAGAAATCACAATGGGCACAGTACACATAATACCTGGCTACCTCACTGCTTGTGATTTCCCTCTGATCAGCCATACTGCACTGGGCAACAGGCCCAGGTTACTAGGCTAACATTTTTAATGGTTACTTTAATACTAAATATCCTTGAGACTTTTCTGACCTTTACAAAGGGAAATAGCAGAAGCACTTTGATGGCTAGCACTTGACTGCTGATTCACTGAGTGAACTTGGTCAGGCAGATAATCTTTCTTTTCCAGTTTTCCTTGAAACAGAGCAGGCAGGTTTCTGTCCCTGAGCAAAAGCATCAGCACAAGGAGAGTCACTCAGGGCCACCAATTTGGGTGAAGTGTCTGTTTGCATAACCCATTTTTCTCCCAGAACTATAAAAGTAATTTATCCATCCATCTCTGGCAAAAGAGACCATTATCCTGACCTTAATGTGATCTAATTTAGATGTCAACTACATTTATGAGCGCTCAATTCATTATGCTATCAAGATAAACAGATGGTGCCTCACACTCAGCGTGAAGGCAAAGTGACTTGTAGAGCCTGGAGATCGGTCAATAAAAACCTATTTGCAGTGCCATTGAGCATGGCAGTAACTCCCAGAGGAGGCACCTCATTCTCAGAGAATCAACAGACTATAAAAATAGCCTTAACTCATTGTTGAGACAGAGTGGGAGAAAGCAGAGAGGCAATCCCAAAGCAGTGGAGGAGAAGTGAGGGAGGTTCTTTTCAAAAGTGTCTAAATGGTACACGATCAAGAGAATTAAGCTGCCATAGGAGCCCACAGGCTGTGGCTTCAGTAGCTGAAATGCAGCCAATGTCACTGAACTCAAGTACTCACCTCTGCAAAGAGATAGCCAGAGCCATTCAACCAGTATTACTGGAGGCCTCCTGTGTGCAGAATGACACCAGGTGCTGTGGGTGAAAATCAAACGGAGGTTCTGTTACCAGGGTGCTTGTAATACAACGTTCGTGCACAGCCACAGTACTTAACATCAAACCAAGTGTCAGGAACCAGCTAGGGAGCCTGGAAAATCGTGTTTACCCTTTCCCGAGGAAAAAGCTGTTCACCTGCAGTAAGCAGACAGCTTTTGCTTCCAGTAATCAATTCTGTTACTATGTAATCTAGTTTCATACCTGCATAAAAACGGATTGTAAAAATAAGTCAATCTTTTTAGTTTTATAGCTTATATAAGATTACAAATTTTCTAATTTTTAAAATCAGGATATAAGCCACATAAAACTGAATATTAAAAAGACTAAATTTGCCCTACTCATTCTCTACTGAAAGATAGATGTAGTAACAACATTTATGGGATATAAAATTATATAAATTTTTAAGAACAGGTGGTTGTTTTGTTAATCCCAAAACTAACTGCCTTCCATACTAGGCAAAGAGACAGGAAGGCTTCAGCTAAGTTAGGGAAGTTCTGTGCCCACCACCCCATACACCCATCTCCCCAACAACCCTCCTCAGATAACTAAGAGGAAGAACGAAAAGGACTTTTGAGTTGCAATAAATCCAAAATCCATTTTTCGTTGACAACCTCATAGTTTTTGGTTTGAAAACATTATCAGTGAAAACAGCCTTGTGTCAGGTCTAAAATGATGTAAATGCATTTTCTTATTTGCTCTGGTTGAATGCTTTCCTGTATAAATGATCCTCTCAACATCACTGCATAAAGGAATCAGGCCAATCTGGGACAGTTGGGTCAGAGCATGGAACGATAAGGACAGTACGATGAGAATGAAATCTCATCTCTGCCACAGATTTTCTCCTAGATCACAGGGCTGGCTGGCCCCTCACCATTCAGTCCTCTGCTCAGTTGTCACCGGTTGGATGTGGACAAAGGAGGGAGTCACATCAGGGATTTGCCCAGGTTTCATATTTGGCTAGATGGACAGCAGTTCCATCAACCAAGTCAGGAGAAATTGCAGGCTTATGGGGTGGTGGGGGAAGGAGAGGGGGATGGAGAGGAGAGATGACTAATTCAGCTCACTTATGGACACTGTTGTGCAATCTGCGGAGATGTCCAAAACATGACTGAAATACGGTCCTGGAGCTCAGGCAAGAAATATGACAGAGAGAAGAGAACATAAGTACAGATGAGTGAAAAATCATAAAGGTACATGAGATTACCCCAACAGAAGGGACGAGAAGCAGAAGGAAAGAATAAGCACAGAATCCTGGAAAACATCAATATTTAAGGGACAGAGGAAGTAAAAATTCAGTGACAGTAAGGAAGAATGGCCATATTGAAGGGAGATCCAAATGAAAGGTGTCAAAGGAAGATTCATGGTGTCAAATAAGATAGAGGAGTCAAGGTATGGGATGAGAAACTGGGTTATGTCCATCGAATTATGTCCTTCACTATTGTAGTTTCTGTAGTGCGACAGGAACAGAAACAGTGGGTGAACGGGAAGCAGGGTGGGGCGGATGTGGAGATAATATGTACACTTTTTTCCCCCTAAGTCAGGGAGAAAGAAAATAGAGCAACAACTAGAGGAAGAACAAAGAGGTCAGGAAGGGATTTTTTATAAGTAGAAGAGTCTTGAGTATGAGAGGCCTATAGCAAGGGAGAGAGCACACAAAATTACAGGTGGGAGAGCAAATAGCTGGTGGATTAGGTGGAGAGAAATGATGACATCCAGAGCACAGAGGTTGACTGGTGTTCAACGGGAAGAGGGTACTCAAGACCAGAAGAAATGACTATGAATGCAGATAAGTCTAGAGGGGGAACAAGAAGAGAAGAAGGTGACAGAATTTCTCAATGCTCTCACTGAAAAGGGTTAGTGGGGACAGCAGGGGAATGGAAGGTGAAGCTGAGCAAAGATAAATAAAAGGGCGAGTGAGAGCGGGGTCAGGAAACTTGGAGGTCTAGGGAAGAAAAGTGATTTGTTTGAGGTCGCGTTGCTGTTACTGCTTAGAAATATGGCAGTAAGAGGAAGGGGCTGGTTTGTAGAGGGGAACTGACATGTACTGAGTGTCTAGTATGTGCCAAGCACTGCCCTTGGTGTTTTATGTAAGGTTATTTAGATCACACAATGCAACCCAATAAGGTACTTGCTAATATTACTAATTTTAAAAAAAATTGAGGTTCTAAGAGGTTAAATAACTTGTTCAAGGTCATAATGCTAATAATACATATTCATATCTGTATCTTTTGGCTCCATGATGGTAGCAATCCTGGGGCCCCAAGACAGTCCCTTCCCACTCAACCATATGTTTTCTCCTTGGCACTTGTTAAAAAGAATGATGCTGCCCCGAACAATAATAAATAACACTAAGTGTGTCAGTGGAAAAATCAATTCAAGATTAAATATTTAAAGTACAATGTTTTTGTTCACTGCAGAAAATATCACTACATAAACACACAAATCCTACTGCCACATTGGTTACTAATAGGTAAAACATTTTACGTGGTTGACTGAAACCAATGATGTAAGAGACAGAGTAAACTAATGAAGGTGCCTGATAGCTCCACGCTTCTCTATATTTGTTGTAAGCATATTATATGTATGATTTTTTTATGGAAATCCTCTGCAACGAAAAGACTTCTCAAAATGCAAAGCACACACACACACATACACACGTGTGAAACTATCAATTGTGTTTATAAGTTAGCTAAGTAGGACCTATACGAATTCACCAAAAAAAAAAAAATTAATCACAACTATTAAAATATATATCACTTACTTTATGCCAGGCAATGTTGGGGTTTTACACATCATTTAACCCTCCCAAGAGCCTAATGGGTAGGTCCTATGACTGTACAAATGAAGAAACTGAGGCGCAGAATGATTAAGTAACTTGCTCATTATCACAGAGGTAGTAAGCAACAACGCGAACCAGAGTCTGTGGTCTTAAAACATTCCTATACTGTCTCTTCTACAATTTAAAAAGTGGTTGTGACTTCTCCCCATCTGAAGAGTTTTGAGATTGTGTTAAGACCTATTCTTCCTAAAGGGCAGAGGAATGGACCAGATACCCTCAGACTTAATGTGCTGGCATGTAAAAATGGTGAAAGACAGAAACTGTTTAAACCTGAGAAGAGGGACATGGTGGTCTGATAGGATTATCAGCTGTTCCTTCTAGAGGAAAAAAACAATAGCATTTCTTAGAAAACACTTGAATGAGCAGTCCAGGGAGGAGCCCGATTACTTTTTGCCAAGAGAGACTCTTTTGTCTGCTTAAAAGCTCCCACCTTTCGGGCGAGTTTTAAAACACACAATTAATGTGCTTGGGAAGTTAACAAACAGCGTAAATACTATGCCGCGGTTCTGCAAAGTGTAAAAGGTACAGAGTTGTAACATTATGAGTAGCCCTTCAGAGCAGTACTTTACCATGGTCTGGACCCTAGTCAACTCTCTCTGGGGACTGGTCCGTAAGGACTACTGCTGCTTCAAAGCAGTGGTCCTTGTCAAGGTGGTAGAGGGATGCCACTGTTGCATGTAGCAGCCACCCAGATCCTTACGACCAAGGATGTGGCCTCAATACAAAGAATAATGAGCTATATACTGAACAGTTTTTAATTTTCTGGCTGAGTAATACTGATATTCCCTTTCTAAGCCATTCTGCTTCACTATCAAGTACCTCAAACGCATTCTGCTCTTGTCAACACCCTGCTCCAAAACCTTCAAGGGCCGCCTAACAGAATACTGTTCGTTCTATAATTAGCATTTAAAGTTCTCTCCAGGATAGCTTAAACTTACTTTCCATTACTCTCTTACTCTGCTTTAGTTATAAATTTTTGCCTTTTCCCTGGTCACTACCCTCCATGCCAGAACTACAGTCCCAGAGTTTATCTATATTCCTCTGCCCAGTTTCCTTCCTGTAACATTCTCCCAATTTATTTACATGCTAATCATCCTTCAAAGCCCACTCACTCAAGTGTCAGCCCCTAGAAGCCTTCTTTGAAACTGCTATGATATCTACCTGAATTTCCCTTCAAAGCACTTATCAGACTGTCTTTGATGTTTTTCTATACCTGTTCCTTCTATCTAATCAGATTATAAATCACTGTAGGGAAGTCTTTAACTTCTGAGTCCAGTACAGTAGGAAGCACAGCATACATGATCAGTTATTGCTGAAGGTGACTCTGAACTCTGGTTTTAAAATATCCATGGATATTGCCAATTTTCTCAAAAGGTTTAATATTTTAGATGAAATTCCACAAAGACCACAGTATTTTTAAGGATATAAAAAATAGGGTAATGCAGTTTTAAACTGGGGCTCTACTACAGAGACATCTGAGTTTATAAGTCGATTTCTCTTACAGTAGATATGATCATGTGAAGACCACTACTTGAATGTGTTAAGTTCCAAAGGCTCTTTAAAGAGGGGAAGTTAGCAAAGTAGGCAGATAAATACTTCTTGTGCTGCCTTTCTTTCTATAAACTACTGTTGGGTTCATTTAATACACGAGAACCCAAATAATTTTTTTAACTCTTCTGCATTAATTATACTTCAAAATGACACAAAGTATGGAGAATAATATGTGTTGTATATTTGTTACCAATTATGTCTATATTATGAAAGACGTAATAATAATTTGTCAGTTGTCACTGCTACAGCTTACAACATGATGCAGAATAAAGTGTAGCGGAATGATCTTCATAAAATAACCCGCATTATCTGATCGTTTCAGATATTTAACATCATTTACCAAGACTTTGGTTTCTACCTACTGATCAGAAAGAGATCGTTTCTCACACAAATTGGGGAGGGTCTGGCTCTTTCCATGTGATGTATAGCACAGGAATTTTTAAAGCAATAGCTAACATTTTTCATGCCAGGCACTGGGCTAACGCCCTACATGTATCTCGTTAACTAACCATCACTACTATTATCCTCATTTTACAAATGCAGGAAGTGCTTTTGAGAAGTACAGCCCAAAGTCATAGCTAGTATGTGGTCAACCTGGGACTAAGGTCAGCCTGACCCTGAATCTCATTCTCTAGAAATCAGCAAATTAGCTAACATTTTGATTTATCAAAATTCCCTTCCGGAATGAATATGCTTTGGTCACTGCCGCTAGTAGCCTTTGTATTTACAGAATAAAGAGACTTACTGACTTCTGGTTTACTTTCAGATTCAGGTGTGTCAGTCTCTTTCAACGTTTTATTGATCTTAAATGAGTCCGTGATTATCCCTACTTATTTCTGAAGCCTTCCAGTTACTGAACGTTATGTCTTTTCTTCATTTAACATTATTTGGTTCCCACTGAACTCAAAAACAGTGTTCAAGGAGATACTGGCATGAAACAGACAAAATATGTGCCTTCGAGGAATTGAAAGCATTACACATAATCGAGGGATGAGGTTCTTCATTTATCAAACATAGCGTGAATGTTTCCTGCGTTTTAACTCCATTATGAGACAAAAGATTTTCAAAATCCTAAGTCCACGGCACATAGTTCCTCCTACCTGTATGACAGAGCACCCGGCAATCTACTTCGTTTTGTGGTTATGAGATTCTAATTTAGTCACAGATATAGCCCCCACGGGACAGTCGTTGATGCTTTGCATAAATTCGCCCTACAGTTACTGATCGATTATCTACTCTACGAACAAATCAGGGGCTCTGTCCCCGTTAGCTCACTGTCACAAGGGCCTCTGACACTTTTATCCTCAGAGAAACCTCCCCTGCTCTGGGTGAGGTCCCGGCTCCAGCGACCCGCAATTAATGGCTGCCTCTCATTACAGTGTAAGCTCCACCGCTCCATCGCAGGCCCGACAGCGCGCGTCCGTGGCGGATGTCCACTACGGGACTGGACGGATCGAGGGATCCGCCGGCCCACCGCCGTCGTCGCTCTTGAGAGCAGAACCGCGCGCGCCCTCACTTCGCCTGCAGCCTCCCACGGCCTGGCCGCAGTCAAACCCGCACTCCCGGCTCTGCCCCGCCCCAGCCGCGCTCGGGACACGGCGTTCGCGGTGCTGGCCGCCGCCGCCTCCGCCGCCCGAGCGGAGAGAAACCCGAGCTACCTCCTGGACAGAAGCCAAACAACCTCACCTCACTCAAACCCTAAGGCTCACCTCTGACGCGAACCCTTCGCGAGATCCCGGGATACGCGGCCACCACGCGTCGCCCCAGCCAATCCGGAACCCGCTCGGGCCGCCCCACCCACCGCGCACACGCACACGGCCCCGGCTTCTGATTGGCTGGAGCCGGCTGTGGGCGGGACGGGGAAAGCAGGCCAGACCGCGAGCGCCCGGGGCGTCTTGAAGCTAGCTAGCTGGTGGGAGTTTTGTGGGGCCCTATCTGTCTTCGGTAAGTGAAGTATGGAGGAGTATTGGGAGCCGGGGATGCCCGACAGTGGGGCGGGAGGAAGTGGGGCCGCGCTCTGCTGAGCTGAGAGCGCTTCGGGAGGGTTGGGGATCGCGGGCCTGGGAGTGGAGCGAGGCCTGGAATGAAGTGGGTGAAGTATCACTGGCGGGTCTCGGCAGCACCTCGTGGTTCAGGGAGGTGGGGGATCCAAAGACAAGGCCTGATGCCCTGTCGGGTGAGAAGATGAAGCCGACTCTTGTGGAGCGAATCGTGGCCAAGGGAAGACTGGTGGTGAGGGGTGTCATGAGTGACCGATGGAAAGGGCTGGGGCTGGGGCTGGGCCGGTGCCAGGAAGCCCGTGGCACGGACCGTAACCGGAGCGTGGTGGCCGAGCGGTGGGTGAGGACAGATTGGGACGGCGAGCGCTCCTCCCAGGCAGTCCCGACAAGGTCACAGGAAGAGAAAGGGGCGGAGGGTGGGAAGGTTGAGGGGAGGGCGTCAAACCACACGACCGTCCTCTTCTTCCTGACCCCATGTTTCCACCCATCCACTGCGACCCCTTCTTTCCCTCCCTAGGAAGGTAGGAAGGTAAGAAGGCCTCAGTGACGGAATTTAACTTTCTTCCGGTTAGAGATTACAAAACATAGCAAATGAGTCCGCAGTGTAACTCGCCCTTGTCTTTTACTACCGGCGTGGGAAGCGGTTGTTTCCCTATTGGGGGAAATCCGTGCCAAAGGCATCTGTGCTTCCGGAGGTATCCAGGCACTTTCGAGTTAGGATGAAAAGTTCGGACAGATTGAAGCGGTACCAGGTCCCAGCATGAAAACCTGTTTGAGTGCTGTATACCAGAGCTTCTCTCCCTTCGTGTGCACCAGAATCACTTGAAGGGGGCTTCTTAAAATACACGTTCCTTGGGCCCTGTCCCAGACCATATGAATGAGAATCTTAAGGGAGGAGCCTTGGCAGCCATTTTTAAACAAGCCAACAGGTGACCCATGCGAAATTGACGCCATTCTTGTTAGATAGTTTCGTATACCAAAATGACAGGCTGTGATGATCCTTCAGTCGATTGCATCAGCCAATGCTCATCTTCCCTTATACCTCTTCTCGGTAGGTTCCTATGCATTTGGAAAGGTCTTCAGTAGTATCTTACTTGGTGTACAGAGCAATTTGTGTATTCCAAACTGGCTTTGAATAGCTTGGTTACTGGTGCCTTTTTTTGCACTTGTTGGACTTTCTGACAGTCTGGGTCAATTGCTGTGGGTAGATGAGGAAATGATAATAAAGGAAAATCTACAAGTGGTGCTAGTGAAAGAAATATTTTAAAATCACATTTGAAATTGTTGCATAGGTCTCTCGGAAGAAACTCTAATTTTAGGCATGACTTCACATATTTTTTACAATTCAAAGAAAGAGATGCCTCCCCAATAAATTTAAGCAATGACATATTGAATTGTACACTTGAAACCTATATCATTTTATTAACCAATGTCACCACAGTAAGTTTAATTAAAATAAGAAATTCTGGCCTCTGTTAAGGAATAGACTTTAATATTTTTTCAGATTAAAAATGTACCAACATCATAAGATTGATAAGTTGGCAAATATTGTCAATCAAAAGAATGCTGGACTGTGTATCAGGAGAGCTGGGTTCTAGTCCTACCTTGCCAGAAATGAATTGCTGCTGTTGAGCAATTTATATAACCCTTCCTAACCCTTTTTTCCATCTGTAAAATAAGGCTGTTGGCATGAATTAATCATCTGGGTTGTTATTCTTAAATTATTTGGTTTATAGTTACTGACTCTGATTCTTTAAAAGCTAACCATCAGTTTAGGTGGATGGAAATCATGAATGCTTGGGAAACTTCTAGGTGATCAATTTGATATAAGTGCTGGATTTTTAATATTCCTCTTTATCTTGAAATGTTCACACAAAGTGTCCTGGTTCAGAGATAAATTATCATTAGTCACTTAAAGCAAATAATGACCACATGATCCCCCCATGCCCTGATTCTTAACCCCAGGTACTGCTTTCTGAAAGCCAGATCAAATGTCCAACCCATAGAAACTTTAGACTTTGTATCATAGGTGACGAATGGAGATTGATGGATTTGCTTCTGTTCTTTCATATACGTGGCAGAGACCACCATTCCCCTCCCTTCTGAAAGGCGCGGAGGAAAAAACTTGCTTTATAGGCCTCTTGGACAATTACAGTGATCCAGAATGAGAGTTAGAGGAAAACCTACCTACTCTCTTGCTTTTAAAGGCAATTCCCAAATTAAGGCAAAGGAAGAAAACATGCTTTTATATCTGCCAAAGAAGGTGCTAATTTTTAAAAATGAATTGTGATATATAATAGTTTTGTCTTTAGTGGTTGCAAGAAATTGAGACCTCAGGTTATCATTTCTTCTTTCATGGATACAGTATAAGAATAAAAAATAAAAAAATACTTAGGCACATACAGTTTGGCATTTTTTAACTGATTAAACTCTACAAATGTATGTCATTGTTATGGTTTTCACGAAATAGTTCTAAATAAATTACCTGAGAATAATTTTAATTATTGAAAAATATTACTTTTAAATTTATTCAGCAAGCATTTTGTGGTGTACTTACTATATGCAAAGCATTTTGCCAGGCAATGGAGAGAGAAACAAGCAGGGCAGATTATCAAAATCTTATAGCAAGTGTAGCCTCCTGACTTTACAGATTCTAACGAGAAAAACAGTTAAACAGGCATTTATAAGAAAGTTATTACAGAGAAAACATAGGGTTCTATGGGACTGCATAACCAAGACACTTGTCATAAACTTAGAGGAGATCAATTAAGATAAGAACCTGAAAAATCGGAAGAGTTGGCCAGGAAAGAGAGTACATAAAGGAGATGGAAAGGGAAGAAAAGTGTAAAGGGAATCAGCTTGTGCAAAGGCTTGGAGCTCTCAGGGCATCTATAAAAAGTTTAATGTGATTCTCATGTGGGTTTGGCAAGGGAGGTGGAAAGAGAATTGTTGATAAAAGTTGTGCCTTTGAGAAGTTTATGATTAGTTATGAGGACAACTAATAGACATAGACTTACTAAAATAAATAGAATAAGTAATCTCCATCTAGTCCGTTTATGTAGTTTCTTGAAAGCCAATTTCAAATATTTCTCTGTGAAACTTCCCAAACCTACTTTAGCTAAAAGACATCACACTAAATTCAGTTCTCATTGTCTCTATTATGCTACTAGCAAGTAATCATACTCTGTCATATCTCTTTTTTAAAAAATATAATTTTCGAACCATTTAATTATTTCAGTGTTTATGTCTTATCTTTGTAAATATATAGTGAGCATTCTGAACCTTGAGCTTGTTGAATCTTGTATATAATAAAAGCTTAGTAAGTAGGGTTTTATTCAATTAGCAGGTAATAGAGTAAAAAGAGGGTGAGAGAGAGAAAGTCTAGTTCTAATCTGAGTTTTCTCCTATCTAGTTATGTGATACTGCACAGCTCCTCTGGATTAAGATTATTTTCTCTGTTAAATGACAGAATTAGACTCTTCCCAATGGGGATGTGGATTTGGAGGGATGATTTTACTTTTAAACTAAGTGCTAAGCCTCCCCTCAGTTGGATTTTATTTGAGAGCCTTAACCACTGCTAACAGCCCTTGAATAGCAAGGTTTTGAATGAGAGCTATTGTTAGAGAAGCAGTATGATGCACATGAAAAACTCAGTAGTGAAGGTAAGCTTTTTCATGGGTAGTTGAGTTGAATGGGCGATTGGCTTGAGTTTATTGTAATTGACATCGGAGACTTGTGCACTTATATACTGTATTTGACTCCCTTATTTTATCTGTAGGTAAATTTTATAGGCAGTTAAAATCAGCTTAGTGAAGAAGGAAGTATGTACATAGTTACTGTGACTAAGGTGAAATTGAAGTCGTTATTACCTCATTGTGATGAAACGCCTATTAACATTGCGTGTAAAGGAAGATAACTGAAAGGGAGAATGAAGCCTTTGGTCCTTGTGATAATGGAAATGAAATTTTTTTCCTGTCCCCTTATTCATATAATGATTGGGCCAGTATCTTTCCCTTTTGGGGACCACTTGAAGGAATACTATTATTAAAGAAGGTAAAGAATTTTAAGAAGGAAGCCCAGGGAATGTAAGGTGTGTAAAGGAAGAAAGGTAAAGGTTAGGAGATATTCATTAAGAAGACCCTGAGGGGGTAGTTCAATTTTATGCTAAGGTGAAGTTAAAAATGATAACCCTAAGTCATAAAAAACTAAAAGTTCAATTGAACATAAATTATGTTTAAAAGGAGACATTTCTAGCAATAGGATTTAAAATAAAAACTTTGTCCTTAAAAGAAGTAAATAAGGAGCTAAGTAGAAATTTTCACTATTCAGACTAACTGTAATCTTCCCCGAAGACAGCCATCATCAATAATAGAGATTAATGTAATAGATTGGAAACTATTCAGAGGTGAGAACTGAAGCCAGGTCACATGTTGAATAAATAAGTCAGTTGCAATTGAAAGCAATAAAGACTGCACTTAACTATACTTAAAAGTAGTTAGTAGGATTTTCAACATGGTATTGAAGATGCAATAAGGAGTATTAGTTTGGTTTGAGTAATTTAAAGATGTCAATTGAAGTTGATTAAGAATCAAAATAGAAAATTAATAACTGCTCTTTTAATTGACAAAAATTTAAAATGTTTTCGTTTGCTTTTATTAACATTGTGAGACTAAAAAGGAATTGGTTGTATGGGAGAAACGTCAAAACAGTAGGGGGCATAAAAACATACAACCCTCCCTAAAAGTGGCCATGGATTACAAATAAAGTTGATTTCTAAGAATATTTTTTAAAGTTTGTGGATAGCATATGCCAGATTTTTATGGAAACTAGGATTATTTTAAGTACGTCCAATCATTAATGTTCTAGTTGGTTTTCACTGCAGAACCTCATGGGAATTCTCTTTCAGAACGATTCTTCAATCTCTATGTCATCCGATACAGATGTTTCTCTTTCTTCGTATGATGAAGGTCAGGGATCTAAACTTATCCGAAAAGCTAAAGAGGCACCATTTGTCCCCATTGGTAAGTTTGACTTTGACGTTCTAATAATCTATTTTATGTTTTAACACAATCGAGATATCATTCATCAAGTACATCTATAAAGCATTTATTTTCAAACTTTTTTTATATGTTGTTGAAATATGTTGAGATTGGCACAGTATAACTCTCATTATAAAAATTCTGTGTGTATTTAGACTTCTTGTTTTATTGACTCATTTCTGTGAATGTGTTGAGGGTACTCCTAAGACCACTGTGTTTCCATGATTTGCTAGAAGGACTCACAAGATTTTTTAAAAAGTCGATATACTCACAGTTATGGTTTATTACATTGTCTTATATTAACTGATTCTCTTCAGAGAGGGAAATAGGGCAAAAAGGAAGCGTTCCCCTGGAGCTCTTAAAGGAATTTGTCTACTGGCTTCACAAGCCCACATTTTGAAGATCTTAACTCTTAACTTTCTGGATCTCCTGCTCTTCACTGCCAATTTTGGATTTTGGGTTCTGAGTGGGGGCAGGAATTAAAAACTCAATGTGTGTGTTAACTAATTAATGGTCTCATAAAGTATACTTATAAAAAATAGTAGAAACTACGTTGATCGATGGTGAAATCATCTTCATTCCCTGTCCCCGTGTATCTGACGTACTCGTGACTATTTTGTTTTACAGGAATGGCAGGTTTTGCAGCAATCGTTGCATATGGATTATATAAATTGAAGAGCAGAGGAAATACTAAAATGTCCATCCACCTGATTCACATGCGTGTGGCAGCCCAAGGCTTTGTCGTGGGAGCGATGACTATTGGTAGGTTGCTACCGGAAATTTTCAAATTCATGGTTCTTATTAATGCACTTCTTTGTACATAAAACAAAGTAGATACTTTTAGCTAACTTTGAAGCAGTTTGCAAATATCACTTATATTTATTTTCATGGAAAAAGTGAATTAATAAAAATAAACATAATTTTACTGTTTATGATATATCTTACTAAAGTTTAAAAGAAAGAAAAGACAGTCCTGTCCATCACTGATTTATAATTTCATTGAAGACTCTAGACATGCACGTAGGGTTGGAAATAATATCTATTATCTGGAAGAGACATGATTGCTATTTTATTGTGTTTTCGAAAGTGGAAAAGATTGTTTTAATGTAGGTATTACATGTTTTTATTAGCTTTATAATTCATTGACTTTATCTGGTATCATATAGCAAAAGTGACTCCTTTTAAAGGTGCCAGATAAATATCGATTGTCCTTTAAAACAAATATTTTAATAGTCTGAGCTAGTAATGTTAGCCACAAGCTACTTGGAAAACTGAAAAGAATTTTTAGAAATTTACATTGTTTAAGAAGGCAATAGTGTAAGCAGCCTACGGTCTTATTCCCCTTATAAATATTGCATGCTAGCAAGATGCTACTTTTATCTATTGTATGATCCATTTTTAATTTTCTTTATATCTAAATGTTTAACTAGCATTCCTTTTTTTAGGTATGGGCTATTCCATGTATCAGGAATTCTGGTCAAAACCTAAACCTTAGAAGAAGAGATGCGGTCTTGGTCTTCGTGGTACTTGCTATATAGTTAGACATCTCATATTGAGGTTATATGTTTATGTGGAAAATAAATCCTTTGAGCAGATCTGACAATAACATGGTAATTTGAATATTAGCTTCCTTTCTTGCAGGCTTGTTTTGCCTTGTGACTAAATTACTAATGACTAGTTCACTAACTAAGTCATTCAGGAGAGTCAAATTAGCACACAAGAAACGTCACTTTTAAATGCACTTGATAATGGGAAAATGTCCACTTTGTTAAACTCTCCTGATGAAATTAGTTCTAAAGAAGACAACATGGCAGTCCTGAAGTACTCCCAGTTGCTGCAGATCACACGCTTTTGATGTTGTGTAGGAATCCTGTTCACTACAGTTAATGTAACTTTTCTGCCTGCCTCATGGACTGGATGAGTACTTCAGTTTTTAGGGCTGGCTGGCTCCTGAAGAACCTTTCAGAACAGTGCATGGCACATAACATTACAAGCTTCCCCACAACTAAATGTGTGTGTTCTGTGTGCTTAAGCCAAATCTAAAATGCTGAAGCACACCTGCTAGAAGATAGTATTTATTTCAGAATCGTACTTGTAAACATGAGAATAACTTAATTATGGATCCCAGTTTAGCTCTTTTAAATGTCATCTTGAAATAGAAATATGTATTTTAAGTGCTAATGCAAAGGCAATGAAAAACAGTTTTTGAATGTGTGCAGTATGTTTATTTTCTCTGTAAGAATCATAAATGTTAAACCAAAAAATTACCTATAATGGAAGTGATTAATGAATTATGAGCAAGTTGGTCAGACACTATACACAAATAAGGCTTTTCTGCACTTGTGAAATTCTCATGTCTAACCTGAATTCACATTCCATGGTGACAACATGGTAAATGTAGTGTTATTAAAGTAAGTGAACATATCAAATGTCTTGTATTTATTTCAATTTGGAAAAATTAATCATTTCTCAAAGCAGCATAAATTCCCAGAAGAGAGAATGTTTTGTGCCTTTGGTAGGAACCAGAATTAAAAGAATAATTACCAAATAGGAATAATGGCTAACATTTATCGAGCATTAACTGTGTGGCACACTGCTCTAAGCACTTTTCACATATAATGTCATTTACGTTTCCTAACAACTCTAAGAAGTAGGAGCTATGATCCTCATTTCATAGGAGGAAATTGAGACATGAACAATCTAGGTAACCTAAGTTCACTAGGAAAGGTTGTAGGTTTGGGACTGGAACCTGAGTGATCAAGAGGTAGATGCCAACAGGTGTTAAAGAAACTTGAAATGTTGGCCTTTGTGAAGTTAATGCTGGAGTGGCAGCAATTATAAAATTAGACAGGAGGTCATCACATGATCTTGACTCACCACTGACTTTGTAACCTGGACCAAATCAGGGTTTGCTCACTCTTTTCCTAGCTATGAAATGAGAGAATAGTCTAGGTAATTTCTATGGTCCTATTTATCTTCTAGATCATTATGTGGGTCTATGAGAAAGTGCTTAAAAATATAAGCTATTATTAGGAACTTTAATCAGCTTCCAATAGACATTATGGAGATGCTTGTAGGTAGTCCTAACAATTGTTTCATGAAGGGTAAGCCGCCTGTAGAAGAACAAATTTGAGAACAAGTTTCAGAAAATCATCATTCTAATAGATGAGTATATTACTGATTTTGTGAAACTAAATAAATACTAATTTGAGAGAAATTGGTCTTGACAAACTCCAGAGGATAGAGAGAAGAACAAAGTGAAGTGTTAATATGATAGTGATCATCAGTGGGATTGCTTGCCTGAAGATGAGAAAGGAGTTAGGGTGGATGAATAGGCTGGCACTATTTTTCACTGAATCAGACCTAGGTTCTGTCAAGTACTAGCGGAGTAGCTGTGGTTTCCTCATCTGTAAAATGGAGACAGTATCAGTGGTCTAGGGTCATTGGGGAGATTAAATGCAATAGTGAATGTCAGGAGCTTAGCGTAGCACCTGATAGATTAGTAAACTCAGTAAATGGTTGCTGTTCCCCTGTTACTCTGCTAAGCTGGGAATGCAACAGCACAGGAGATGCATGAGCCCTGCCCTCACAACTTACAGTCTAGCAGGGAAGGCTGGCATTAAGTAAGTGATTACAGAAGGCGTGATGAATATAGGTATAGGATGCAGCAGGAGCATCTGGCTGGGAGGCCTAACCCTGAGATGGAATCAGAGAAAGTATCCCTGAGGAAGTGACGTTCTGCCTTACAGAGATGATATGCTGATATTTCACTGAGAGAGAGTTTACATTCCTCGGTTTAATGTTGCATGTTCTTGGAGCTCTGGCGAATGATTACTTCCAAGCCTTTCTCCACTCGTCTGATTGAGGGCATGGTGATTTTTTCATCCAAAGCACCTGGCATTAGTACCTGGTTCTTATAAATGTTCAAAAAGTCTTTGTTGAATTAAGTATAACAAGTAGATTTTACATTTTTTTCACATTCAGGATCCTGATGTCCCCAGGGAAAAAAATCACCTCGTTATCAACAGTGACATCTAGTGGTGAGAGTTGGAATTTGACTCCCCCTTCTATAAATCCCCTAAGTTCCCTCCACTTCTCTGTCTGGATTTTGGAGTAGGAGATTTGTTGTGCAGGCCTTGCCTCTTGCCTCAGACGAGGAAAGGCTGTTCAGAGAGTTTAAGGGATTTGAAATTTAGGATCAATCCCCATATAAGTCTACAGCCCGTGGCAACATATCTACTCAACTAAAACAAAACTAAAGGAACATAAGGTCTTTTAAAGTTATGTGTCCCATAGTGCAACTGCAAATGTGATCCTGTTTGAAAATTCTTCACTTACATGGGGAAATTTGAGAAAGGAAACCAAACATGCAGAGCCTACTTTCCCCTTAGTCACTAAAATGAAGCAAAAAAAAATTTGTTTTCAGCAAGACAAAAGTTAGGGAACTTCTAAATTCAGTAGTGAGAATGGTTCTAGAGTGAACGCCAGCGTCTGGTCCCCTCAGAGGAACTTAGGAGTAGATCGTCCCTAGTATTCTGAGCTTCTTATAACAGGTGTTAGGGTTTTTTCCTGTCCCCCATGTAACTGAAGTGTCACAGTGACTACAATTTTGCCAAGTGAGGTGGAAATGCCATCATATCTTTTAGCCAGAGCTCTGTGACCTAAAGCCAGCTCGTGTGCAACCATACTTAGTATCTTCCCCGCTGGTCTCTGCCCTCCCCTCCCCTTCCCGCCCCACAACTAACACACATTTCTGTCAGTGATGTGCTCCATCTCTCACTGTCATACTCTGGGCTCAAAATCTTAGGGCCCCCCTTTCCTTTCTTCTGTCGCTTATCACTACTAAACCAGGGACCGAGTCCTGCCACTCCTCCTAAGCAAAGTCTCTCATCACTCAGATTTGTCCTCTTCCTCTGCCTGTTGCCACCACTAAACCCAAGCCCTTCGCCTCCTCTTCTGTCAGCCAGCTCCAGCAGTGACTGATGCCGGGCCCTGTGCTCACCACTGCCTGACCCCTTTGCTTATGCTCTGCTCTTTCCTGAATGTTTCCCTCCTCCACTCCCAGGGAATCCGGGGCTCTCCTTAAAGACCCACACCAAATCCCACGTCTGATGAAGCTGTTTTATACGCTTCCAGGCCACAGTGAACTTTACCTTTTTCTAAATTTTGCCACATTCTCCACTGTCATAATACTTAACGTACAGTGCTTTGCTGTATGTAAAACGCTTTAATCGTCTTCCATTAGTTCCTCACAAAAACTCTGAAGTACATATTATCCTGACTTTTTCAATGAGGAAAGCTATAATTGATTCCAGGCCATACAAGTGAAAAGTGACGGAGCTGGGGCACAAACCAGAACTTGAGACCCTTGGTCACGTGGAGAGACTGCATGATGGAAGGGAGGGCAGGTATAGAAAGTCATACCTGTTTAGAAATACTTCTTTTTCATCCTCTACCACACGTACATACTCACTGCCCATCAGGGTCCCAAGTCCAATATTTTCCCCCATACACTACAGATCTTTATCTCAGATTTTTTTCATATATGAAAATCCTCAGTTAACATATGACGAATGAGATCACCATGTATACAAATACATCTTAGACAAAATAGCTCCATGGATAAAATGAGATGACTTATTTTAAGACCAAAATGGCATTAAACAAAGTGTATTGGGGGTAATCTATGAGAGGCCGGTGGGCAATAAAGCAAGTCCAAATCTATGGCAAGTTGAAGAGGTGAAACTGGCCAGTGTGTATCCATCTCCTTCCAGCAAGAAGGAACTTAAACCTGGAGAAAATGAAAAAAAATTTTTTTTATCTCTATGAGGGCTCTCAACTATGAAGAGGAATAATAAGGCTTGACCTGGGTCAAAAATATCTCAAGGCTCTTTGCCTCTGTTTGCTCTGTATCCAGCCCAAAATGTCTCTGATGACTCCTGGCTTGATGGGTGTCTATCAGTCACAATCCCCTAAAGTAAACTGGTGGCTTTGTGTTCTGGTTTACATGTCAGTCATTTAATACTATGACTGGTGTAGGTCTAGCCCTAATTTGGTACAATGACCAAATTAGATTTTGGGCCTGCAAAGCCGAGGTTCGTTAAATAAAGAGCTCTGAACTGGAATTGTCAAATGGAACCTTGGTTTTAAGCTGCAGCAAAGCTTACTTCCATTTTGAGGCAAAACATCTAAATGTATAATAATATGACAACGGAAGAGCATTTCGGTTTACAAAACATTTTCATGACCCATTATATTATCATGGTAATACAAGTACTATTGATATTTTAAGAAGAAAGTTGGGGTTTGTGACTTGACTAATGTCACAGAATTAAATCCCAGATATTCTTGCTTCTGACAGTTAAGTCAGTTTTGCTTCTCAGTAAGAGCAGGATCACTAACCACTTATATTTACTTATGTGTGGAAGAGGGAATATAATATCAGTCGGGAAATCTGTTGACCTTAACTTTAAAAAGAAAAATGAGCATGGATAACGGTCTCACTTTCAAGTTGGAGCTACATTGAACTGTAGAAAGGACCTAACCTGGGAATTAGAAAAAAGAACAGTTAGACCCACACAAATATGCTCAACCAATTTTTTAAAAATTTTATTGTAAAATATACACAACAAAAGTTACCTTTTAACCATTTTCAAATGTGCACTTCAGTGGCATTAAGTACACTTATAATGCTGTGCAACCATTGCCACTGTCTGCCTCCAGAACCATTTTATCCGCTAAACAGAAACTTCATGCCTTAACCATAACCGTCCATTTGCCTTCCTGCTCCACCCCACCCCTGGCAATCTCTATTCTACTTCCTTCTGTCTCTATGAATTCACCTGGTGGAATCATATATAAGTGGAATCATACCATATTTGTCCTTCTGTCTGGTTTATTTCACTTAGCATGGTGTTTTCAAGGTTCATCCATGCTGTAGCCTGTATCAGAACTTCATTACATGGACAAATATTATTCCATTGTGTGGATATGCCACATTTTGTTTACCCACTCATCCGTTGATGGACGCTTGGGTTGTTCCCACCTTTTGACTACGATGAATAATGCTGCTATGAACATTGGTGTACAAGTATTTGAGTCCCTGCTTTAATATTTTGGGAAAATATTCAGAAGTGAATTTGCTGGATCATATGGTAATTCTATGTTTAACTTATTGCAGAACTGCGGGACTTCTGCAGTGGCTGCATCATTGTACACTCTGACCAGCCATGTATAAGGATTCCAGGTTTTCCGCATCCTGGCCAACACTTGTTATTGTCCTTTCTTTTTTTATAACAGCCATCCGATGAGTATAGAGTGGCATCACATTGTGGTTTTCATTTGCTTTTCCCTAATGGCTATGATGTGGAACATCTTTTCATGTGCTTATTGCCCATCCATCTATCTTTGTTGGAGGGATGTCTATTCAAGTCCTTTGCCCATTTTTGAATTGGGTTTTGTTGTTGAGTTTGCTCAACTGATTTTTGACAAAGATTCAAAAGCAGTTCAATGGAGGAAGGATACCTTTCAACAAATGGTACTGGAGCAATTGGACATCCATAGGGGAAAAAACAAACTTTGACCTAACCCTTATATAAAAATTGCATTAAAGTAAATCATAAACATTAAACTCTTAACACTTTTAGGAAATCATAGGGAAAAATCTTTGGGATCTAGGACTAGGCGAGGAATTCTTACACAACACCAAAAGCATGATTCGTAAAAGAAAAATAGATAAATTGGACCTATTCATAATTTTAAAATTTTATTCTGTGAAGGTCCATGTCAAGAGAATTTAAAGACAAGCTATAAACTGGGGGAATATATTTGCAAACTACATACCCAACAAAGTACTAGTACCTAGAATATAAAGAATTCTGAAAACTCAACAGTTAGAAACTGGGCAAGAGATGAGCAGACACTTCACTAAGGAGGATATATAGACGGCAAAAAAGCACATGAAAAAAGTATTCAATATATTTATCATGTGCATTAGAACCACAACGATATGTTACTACATATCTGTTAGAAGGGCTAAAATAAAAAATAGTAACAACATCAAACTGGCAAAGATGTGGAGAAATTAGATCACTCATACACATCACTGGTGGGAATGCAAAATGGTACAGCCACTCTACAAAACTGTTTTTCAGTTTCTTATAAAACTAAACATGCGATTACATACAACTGTACTCTTAGACATTTGTTCCAGTAAAATGAAAATAGGTTCATATAAAAACCTGTAAATGAATGTTCATATCAGCTTTGTTTGTAATAGCCTCAAACTAGAAACAGCCCAGAAGTCCTTCAATGGGTAGACAGTTAAATAAACTCTGGTACCTCCATACAATGGAAAACCACTCAGCAATAAAAAAGGACACATTATTGAGCCACGCAACAATTTGGATGAATCTCCAGAGAAGTATTCTGAGTCAAAAAGTCCATCCCCAAAGGTTACATACTGTATTATTTTATTTTCATAACATTTTGAAATGACAGAATTTTAGAAATGGAGAACAGGTTAGCAGCGCGCGGGGTTAGGGACTTGGGGTGGGGGTGGGACAAAGCAGGTGTGGTTATAAAAGTCTGACAAGGTGGGGTCCTTGTGATTTGACTTTGATGGTCAAAGGTACACATGTAACAAAACTGTATAAAATTAAATAAACAAAAATGATTACAAGTAAAATTGGGGAAATCTGAATAAAATAGATGGATTGTGTCAATGTTGATATTCTTGTCATGATGTATTAGAGTTTCACAAAATACGGTCTGATACAGCATCTTCATGCATATCTATAGGTAAATGCCTTATAAGGGACAAAACGAAAGAAGCTTTTCAAATTACAAAGCCTGGATAAATTTTGGAAACCTTCCATGGATAGTCTTTCCCAGAAATTTGTCTCCCACACCCATATAGTACTGACTTAAATTGGTAAGCGCCTTCAAAAACAAAAAACAAAAACAAAAACATACAAGTGTTTTCCACTATGACAATGAACCATGTTTATTATATTTAAAATCCTCTAAAGTGCAAAAATAAAAACACAGCTCTGCAACTCCAGCACCTAAATATAGTAACTTTTAATATTTCTATACATCCCTCCCAGTCTTGTTTCTGTGCCTGGTTTTAAAAAACACAACTTTATTTATTTAGCAGTTACTATTTTGTGTCCTTCCCGCCCCCCCCCCCCTCATCATCACAATGACCTTTTCCTCACAACGTTTAGATCTTTCAAAGACCTTCTGAATGGGCTCATTCGCTTTTCAGCTCCCCCTGCAGGACTGCGGACTGTGTGTGCATCTCCGTGCAGAACTTTGGTCCACAAAACTTGTAAAACACTTGTTCCACAAGCGGACCACTGGCCTAACTTTAGTCTCTGGCACCAGATGCTCCCTTCCAGCCCGCCGCGCCTATGTCCACGCCGTCGCGCCCTGGACCCCCGAGCCTCTCTCCTTCCGAACTCCCCGCGCCCTCTAGGCCGCCGTAGACTCGTGGTGACGTTTCGCGGCGGCGGTGCTGGTTGCCCTGGTGACCGTTGCCGGGGCAGCGCGAGAAGGCGTCGGGAAGAGGTGCTAGAGCTGCCGCTGCCAGAAGGCAGGAGCGGAGTGAGCGCCGTAAGTGCAGAGAGGTGCGGGAGGGCGCGGGCGGGAGCGGGGGAACCTGGGACTGCGGGGGACCCCGGCCTGGAGCGGGAGCGCACTCGCTCGGCCGAGCGCGCTGCCTCTGGCCGCACGCAGAGCGAGGACTCTCTTGCCTCTTTCCGTGGGTCTCCACACACAGCCCCCTCCCCTCCGGCAGACACTTATTTTCTGCGCGGTACAGGGATCAGTGAGGCTCAAAGGGTGGATCACCTGCCCAAAGTCACACAGTCGTCGGTAGGTGGCACAGTCGGAACTCCACCTCGGGTCCACCTGACCAGCGCCCTCTTCTGGTCTCTGCCACTGAGCTCCGCACCGCGCCTAGAGGTGGAGCGGAAACTGTGCGACCTGGGGGGGGCACCTGCTTCCCCATCCTTCCTCCCCAGGGCCAGCCCTCACAGGACCGGGGACACGAAGGTGGGAGTGCCCCTCAGAACGGGACTCCCCCCAGGAGGACCAGTCATCTTCACCCCATTCCCAGCCCAAACCCATCCCGGCGCTGACGCTGGCCTGGCCGGCAGTCGGTGAGCCCTGTTCGGCTGCCTTGTACAGGCCGCCCAAGTAGGCTCTCCACCCCAGGACTCCAGATAGCTGCTGGGAATACTTGACGAGAACATGGGGTGGGGGGGGGGCGGGAAGCACCCAAAACAAACAAAAAGCAGGGAGGAGGAGGAAGAAAGAAAGAAGAAAAGAAAGACAAAGCGTCAGGCTGCGGGGGGCAAGGGAGGCTCATGCCTGGATGGGGCCGCAGCCCTCCTCACTGGTCCCTGTCCCCTGTCCCCTATGCCCTCGACTGCCTCCAGAATCTTGGCTTCGCCACAGGAGTGACGGTGGATGGGTGCCACTCTCCCCGTCCCATGGCTCTAAGTCCATCCTGAGCTGAGAGTTCCTTCCATGCAGCCTTAGCCTTACGTCAAAAATAAATAAATAAATAAAATTAATAGATTTTTCTATCTTAGAGCGGTTTTAGATTTACGGAAACACTGGACAGAAAATACAGAGAGTCCCCACATATTCCTCTCCCCGTTCCCCCATTATTAACATCTCACATCGGTGTGGTACATTTTTGCTCCACTGGTAATCCTGTATGTTGTTATTAAATTTATAAGTTTAGAGTTTACATTAGGGTTCACTTTTTGCATTGTACAGGTCTATGGATTATATCAGGTATCCACTATTAAAGTTTCATGCAGAATACTTTCACTGCCCTAAAAATCCCCATGTGCTCCACTGTTCATCCTTTCTTCCATCTCCCTAACCCCTGCAACCACTGATCTTTCTACTCTTTCTGTGGTTTTGCCTTTTCCAGAATGTCATATAGTTGGAATCATATAGCATATGGCAGCCTTTTCATACTGGCTTCTTCACTTAGCAATGTGTATTTAAGTTTCCTTTATGTCTTTTTGTGGCTTGAAGCCCATTTCTTTTCATCAATGATTAATAGTCCCTTGTATGGGTGTACCAGTTTATCTGTTCACCTATTGCGGGACATCTTGATTGCTTCTGATTTTTGATAATTATGAATATAGCTGCTATAAACATTTGCTTGCAGGTTTTTGTGTAGACATACGTTTTCAACTCATTTGGGTAAATATGATGGCTGAATCATGTCGAAAGACTGTGTGTAACTTTGAAAGGAACTTTCGGACTGCCTTCCAAAGCAGCTGTACTGTTTTTGCATTTCCGCCAGTAATGAGCGAGCATTCCTGTTGCTTCACATCCTTGCCAGCACTTGGTGTTGTCAGTATTTTGGATTTTAGCCATTCTGATAGGTGTGTAGTGACATCCCATCGTTGTTTTAATTCACGATTTCTGATTACATGTGATTTTGAATTTTTCATGTGCTTATCTGCCATCTGTATATCTTCTTTGGTGAGTTGTGTGTTCTGATCTTTAGCTCACTTTTTAATTGGGTTGCTTTAATATTTTTAAGTTTTAAAAGTTCTTTGTGTATTTTGGATACAGTCGTTTATCAGATATTTGTTTTACAGGTTTTCTTCCAGTCTCTGGCTTGTCTTTTCATTCTCTTAACAGTGCCTTTGCAGAGCAGAAGTTTTTAATTTTAATGAAATCCAACTTGTCGAATTTTTCTTACATGGATCATGCTTTTGCTATTGTATCTAAAGGCTCATTGCCAAAAGCCAAGGTCGTCTAGATTTTCTTCCATATTATCTTCCAGTTTTTTAGCTTTGCATTTTAGACATAGGTTCATGATCCATTTTGAGTTATTTCTTGTGAAGTGTATAAGAGATGTGTCTTTTTTTTTTTTTTTTGCATGTGGATGACCAATTTTCCCATCACCATTTGTTGAAAAGACTATTTTTTTTTCCACTGGATTACCTTTACTTCTTTGTAAAAGATCAGTTGACTCTTTTTGTATGGGTCGATTTCTGGGCTATTCTATTCTGTTCTTGTAATCTATTGGTCTATTATTTCACAGCTATCACACTGTCTTGATTACTGTAGCCTTATAGTAAGTCTTGAGTCCAATAGCATCAATCTTGAAACTTTGTTCTTCTCCTTCAATGTTGCATTGACTATTCTGGGTCTTTTGCCAGCTTCATATAAAGTTTAAATCAGTTTGTTAATATCTACAAAGTAACGTGGTGAGATTTTTATTGTTATTGTGATTGCATTGAAGCTATAGGTTGAGAATAATTAACATGTTAACAATGTTGAGTCTTTTTACCCATGTACATGGGTCTTCCCAGCCAGCCTCTCAAAGCACTTACCACCCCTCATTCTCAGTTCTGGCTCATCATTAGACTCACCTGGGAAGCTTTAAAAAATAGATTCCCAGGCCATAGCCCAGATAAGTGAAATGCAAATCTCCACTGGCTGCATGAGTAGGTGCTAACGCACCAGGGGCTGAGTTAAACCACAAATGTCCTGTCAGTGCAGGCATGCTGTCTCTCTCCCAGAGGCTTATTGGGACCAGGATACTCCATTTTATATGATGAGGAAGATAATAACAGCTAAACTATTAGGAGTGCTTATATGCCAGGTACTATATTTCCATTTATTCTCTCACTGAATCCTTACAACCACCCTGCGAAGCCTATAATGATTATCATCCCATTTTACAGACGAGGAAACTAAAGCACAGAGAGATGAAGTAATTTGCCCAGGAAACAGTGTGTATTCAGAAGTACTTGTTCCCTAGTGACTCCAAGTGCATGTTGAAAATAGAAAAGGAAAAAGGTTTTACAAGTTACTGTGTTCATTTATTTATTTGCCCATTCCTTTATTCCTCTCTCATCTTTGAGCACCTGTTATATTCATTCAATGACAGTTCTATGAATATTAATTGAAGGCCTATTCTGGGCAAGATGCTGAAAATTAAACAATGGATAAGACATTAGACCCCAGCCCTTAAGAGGCCTCTTAGTAAAGGAAGGAATATGAAGAAAGTCACAGGTAATTATAATATGTTGAAGTAAGTTTAGTGATCAATGGATACCTGGGGGATTCTAGGGGTCCACAGAGTGCCACCAGGGCACTAAATGCTAGATGGGAGTTTGTGTGACAGAGAAGGGATGCCTGGGGAACAAGACATCCCAGATAGGTCAGTGGCTGACGAGGGTCACCAACCCAAACACCTGCAGGGGCTGATGGGAAATGAAAGTGGATGAATCCAGCAGATCTAAGAAAGAGAACAGCATTTACTGCACTGCTAACAGGCAGCTGATGTGCCAGCTGCAGCATCTGGGAGTGGTAGGGACCATGGCTGAGTGGTGAGAACATACTCTGCCCAGAGGGAACGCCCTCTGTCAGCAGCTGCCATCCGTGTGGGACAATGGGCCCAGAATAGCCAGATTTGTAAACTTTTATAAAAGAAACTGGAAATCTGGATTTGATTGAAACCTACAGATCTTCGAATGTTGGAAACAAAGTAAAATCTTAACATAGCATCCCGTGAGAGTCAAACAAAAATGTCTATGGGCTGGATGCAGCCCTTGGGCCAGCCAGAGTGCCTCTGTGCATCTTGGCAAGGCCTTGCAGAAGCAGGAGCCAGTTAGATCTGGTTTTAGAAAGCTCACGTGCAGCACAGATTAAAGAGACAAAGATGAGACCCAGGGAGCTAAGATGGGAAGCAGGTAGCCAGAGAGATGGGGAGGCACTGGGGGGATACAGGGGTGAGCCTGATGCCACCTGACTTCTGCAGCAAGCAGGAGATGAGATGCAGAGGAGGTGCCTGACCTTGCGATGTGGAACAGTGGCTTTGGACGCCGGAGGCAGCCGTGTCGTGGGGCTTGGCCACTGTGGGACCAGCAGCCAGGGAAGGCTTTCTGTGGATGGGTCGTAAGAATCACTGCGAGGGGCAGCAAGCGCCTGGATATGGGGCAAGAGGAGGAGGAAAGAGAGACCACCAGAAGGGGAGACAATGACAACGTTTTGTTCTTACCAACGCATAGCCAAAAAAGCGTTTCACACACACGCCTTTGCCTCTGCCTCTCACCACATCTACGGCCTCTGCGTCATCACCTTCTGCTTACGGAGGGGAGGACTGAGGCCTGCCGAAGTGGAGACATTTTTTAGACTCACACAGCCAGCAGAGCCAAGTTCACCCCTGCTTTTCATGCTGGTCACGGCCTGCAAGTTGCTTTCCCGACTCGCCGTTGACCCAAAATGATAATGAATAGCTCTCGCTTTCACTCTCCAAAGTGACCCGCTTTGGAAAACAAAGTCTGTGGTCCCTTCTTATAATCTGCAAAAATAGGGAATCACAGGATAAACTTATTTTTAAATGCTACTAGTTACATTTTCAAATAATGGGCTCCGTAGGGTTTTCTTCAATCTCTAGACACCTTTTCAGGTCCAGTGCCTCTGCGTCAGGTTGGCAGACTAAGGTCCCCAGTCGCGCGCACTGGTTTTGCAGTGGAGTTTTATGGGAGCACAGCCGCACACGCTCATTTACATCTCGTCTGCGGCTGCTTTGCCCTGCGGTGGGCAGAGTCCAGTAGTTGCAACAGAAGCCAAACGGCCACAAAGTCTAAAATATTTACAGAAAAAGTAAATTGGATTCGGTGTCGCAAAATTAGGCAAAGCGGACTTTTCCGGGGAGGTGTAGGGACAGGGAACACGGTGACCTTAGAACTTGGCGTCGTGAAGGGGGAAGTAGGCTGGGATGGGCATCCACTGAAGCTTTCAGAACGGGGACCTGCCGGGCTCAGGGCTGTGCTCTAGAGAGGGTATCCCATCAGCGAACACAGCCTAGACTGCAAGGGAAGAGGGGAGAAGGAGAAGGGCAGCAAGGGCAGTGGGGACCTGTTCTAGCAGTCCCAGGGACAAAACCATCCATCATTCATTCATTCATTCATTCACCAAATACTCATTCACCAAATGCTACACACAAGGCCCTGGTACAGGCACCAAGGATCCAGTAGTGAACATCACCCAGTGCCCGCCATGGTGGAGCTGTCTGGGAGGGAGACAAGCCATCAACAAACAAATATATAATGTGTCAGGTGAAGCTAAGTGCGATTGGAGAAAAACAAAACAGGGTAACGGACATGGGGAGCGAGGGTAGAAATGCTTTCTACAATAGACTTGGGGAAGGCCTTTCTGATAAGGTGACATTTGAGAGCAGTGAGCAAGGTGGACGTCTGGGGAAAAGCATCCGGGGAGGAACAGCAACTGCAAATGCCCCGAGGTGGCCATGAGCATGATAATGATAGGGGTCTCAGCGGGGATGGAGATATAGGGACAGAACCGAAAACATTTGTGGAGAATCAACAAGACATATGACTAATTGATTGGCAGGTGGATGATGCAACCTGAGTTCGGTTTAAGTCAGGGATGCTTAGCTGGCTATGCTTTCAAAGCACGTGGGGAGCGTTTAAAAATTCCAGTGTTCATGCTCTGTTATTCTATTTATGTGAAGTTCAAAAGTGGGCAGACATCCAGAATGCCTAAGGAACTCAATAAGAAGACAATACAATGTTTTAAATGGGCAAAATAATGTGAATAGACATGTCACAGAAGAAGATATGTAAATGGCCAGTAAGTACCTGAAAAGATGCTCAATCATGAAAAGGCAAGTTGAACCCACATTGAGATACCACTGTATATCCTCTAGAAAGACTAAAATTTAACTGACCATACTAAGTGCTGGCAAGGATGTGGAGCAAATGGAACTCTCACGCACTGCTGGTGGGAATGTAAATGGTACAGACATTCTGGAAAACAATTTAGCAGTTTCTTATAAAGCTAACATAAATTTACCACACAACCCAGCATTTTTTACTGCTAGGTATTTACCCAAGAGAAAAAATAAACACATATGTCCACATGAAGCCTTTCTTGTATGTAAATATTCATAATGGCTTTATTCACAATAGCCCATAGTGGAAACAGCTTGGGTGTCCCATAACAGGTGAATGTATGAACAAATTATGATATATCCGTGCAATGGAATACTACCCAGCAATAAAAAGGAATGAACTAGTGATGGATGCAACCACATGGGTGAATCCCTAAAAGATAGTGCTAATGAAAAACAAATCAAACACAAAGACTACCTACTGTATGATTCCAGGTATGTGAAATTCTAGAAAAGGCAAAGCTATAGTGACCAAAAGCAGACGAGAGTTTGCCTGGGATTGGGACTCCCTGGGGGATCGATTGCAAAGGGGTGTAAAGGAGCTTTTTGGTGTAATAGAAATGTTTGATCATGATGGTGGTGGTGGTTTACACAGGTGTATATATTTGTCAAAACGCATTTGCACACATAAAATCCGTGTATTTTATTCTGTGCAAATCATATTTTAGTGGAATTGATGTTTAAAAAAATAAATAGACAAAACCCATCTTTGGTGGCAGAAACCAGAACAGTGGTTACTTTGGGGGACTACACTGACTGGAGAGGCACAAGATAATCCGAGCAAGGGCCAGAAGTACCCTACACCTTGATCCGGGGTCACCATAGGGGTGTATACTTATGTGAAGATTTGTTGAGCTGTACACTCAGGATTTATGCAGTTTACTGTATATAAATTATACCTCGATTAAAAAAATAATGACATCCAAGCCCATTCCTAGAAATTGGGGTTTCATTGGTTCAGGGATATATCTAAGCATTGTTATGTTTTAGGAGCGCCTACGAGATTCTAATGGTCGGCCAGAGTTGAGGAGAGCAACTGTTTTGGCATAGGAAGGGGTGAAGTGTTGAATCTGAGTGATAGAGGAATATTCTGATGCCATTTGAAGTCTGGTGGCACGGTCAGGACCAGGGAGGGATGCTCAGCTTTGGCTTTCGGGGGATTTGAGGTTAAAGTGGGTCTCTGAGCTTCCACATGGACACGTGTAGAGGTAAGCGGGAAACTCCAGAGCCGGCGGCTATGGACAGGGCTGGCTGTGTGCTGAGCCTTCTTGGGAATTGTGCGCTTTGTGGAGGTTGCTCCAGCTGAGATTTCTTTTTCTACTTCTAGGGCAAGATGGCAGAAGACGAAGCCTCTGAGGACACCTTGCGGCTCCAGTTCAAGGCCATGCAGGAGATGCAGCACAGAAGGTTACAGAAGCAGATGCAAAAAAAGAAGGAAAAGGAACTGAGGCTCAATAGCAAAGTCGATGACCAAAAAGAACCCTTGGAGATCTCCGATAGCCTCAGTTTTCTCCAAGCTGGGGAGCAAAACTTGAAAAACGGCTTTGAGCAGAGGTAAATGCAAGTCTGAACTCTCTCAGGAGCACTGCAGGGAGGGAGGGCAGTGGGGGGAGAAGTGATGACAGACACATAACAAGGTTGATTAGGTACGTGTTTACGAACTGAGACAAAGAGGTTTTGACATAGAGGATGTTATTGAAAACTTGCATCCGATAGATCTGTGCTCCCAAGAAAATAATTGGATAAGAAATGTGCTTAAAAACCATT
This sequence comes from Eonycteris spelaea, assembly GCA_003508835.1. Taxonomy (NCBI): domain Eukaryota; kingdom Metazoa; phylum Chordata; class Mammalia; order Chiroptera; family Pteropodidae; genus Eonycteris; species Eonycteris spelaea. Next base: position 1,547,045 of record PUFA01000224.1, read on the forward strand.
TAAAGTCAAGTTGAAATTTTGAAACTCAGAAGCATATAGTTTATTCACTTGAATTAGAATTTTTTTTTTTTGCAAATACTGTCGACCTACAATATTATATTAGTTTCAGATGTACAACAATCACATGAATTTTCTTATGCAATCTCTCATGGAAAGTGTGTTTGGTTTTCCGAGGAGCTGGTTGGCTGACTCTGATGGTTTATAGATCTCATCTGCTCATCTGAGCTCATTGTCCCTGCCAATTTCCTTTCCCTGACACATAGCAACACATAAGCCGGCCTGTCCTAAGGGAACACTCTGTGGGTTCCTCGCTATTTTACAGTCGGTGAAAAAGTTGGAAAGAGTCCAGAATCTTTTCATTTTGCTCTAAATTCAACAACACAGGTGCATATTGGTCGATACTGGTTATTAGAAGTGGGAGTCTGTATAGATACAAAATTCTCTGCTAGTCACTTTACTAAAAAAAAATCCCAACAGTTGTCAAGCTCTCTCTTTGCTTCTGGTTTCACCCAGAATCTTTTTTTTTTTTTGCCATCTTTAAATTTCTTTTTATGATTTCTCAATTTTCAAAACGTTCTACTAAAAAAGGCTCATTGGGAAAAAAAAAACAAAGATTTCTCAATAATTGAAAAAACTCATATGGCTCTTAAATATGAGCTCAAAATTAACCCCAGATCCATTTCCAAATGATCTTTCCCCAAATCAGAGAAGCTCATTGGTGGAGACTTGAGCTATTGGTGGAAAAACAACAATACTAATAGCTGTTACCCCATACGTACTGTTACCTGTACCTTCTATGATTGACTTACTTCCTGAGCAACTGTTCTAGGGCACCTGTCGTGTGCGTAATAAGAGAAGTGATCACAGATCCATCAGTCACATGTTTCTCAGGCTCTGAAAAAAGCCTGCAGGACAACTGCTTAAGACTCACAGCTTAGACCATTCCTCTTTGCTCTTCTAATACGTATATGCGATTAAGACTACGAATGTCCTTCTAGGTTTCCCACGTTTCGCTATATATTGCTTCTGCAGTTGATTCGTTCTAAATGCTTCCTAATACATATTTTGCTTACTTCTTAACCCATAACTGATTTAGATGTGTGTTTTGTTTTGTTTTTTAGTCCTAAACATATGATGGGTTTAGGGTTTTGGTTTTTATTTCGTTTTTGCTATATTGTTCGTACTGATTTCTAATTACAGTCACTTGCCATCATAGAAAATGATGATGTCCATTATTTGCAGCTTATATTAATAGACTTTTGACGCATGTTCTGTGGATGCCTAAAAGGAATCTGAATTCTCTGAGTGGGGGTTTTATATCTCTCTGTTGAAAACGTTAGTAAACTATGTTATTGAAAACTTCTTTCTCCTTTCAAATGTGCGTGTGCGAGAGTGTGCATGTGTGTGCTGAATCACTCACTCAGTTTTGAGGACGGTAGATTAAAATCTGCTCGTTGAGATATTTCAAATTTTGCTTTCCTGTTTTGTACAGACCAGTTCTGATCACCACCCAGTGCCCAACGAGGTACCACAGCCCTGGGCAGTGAAGACCCAATCCCTGCCCGTTAGTCCCCGTGAAGAAACAGTAACCCTGCCTTTGCCTTGCAGGGTGCTTGAAGATGAGATTGAACAGCTTCGCCATCAGCTCAGGGAAACAGCGGATGAGAACGGGCGACTGTATAAGCTGTTGAAGGAAAGGGACTTTGAGATCAAACACCTCAAGAAGAAAATAGAAGAGGACAGATTCGCCTTCACAGGTAGCTCTACCTTTGTTGGAGCAGCCCCGCCCCAAAGCCTGGGTGCCCTGAAGGCCAGGCCCCGCGGCCGTGGGGCCTTCCCGGCACAGCACGCAGCGGGTTCCAGAGGGCAGGTGCCCCAGAGAGAGTGCCAAGGGTCGGGCGTGGTCAAGCTGTCCCCATAAGTCCTGGAAATGAGAGAGAGGATGGAGGGGGAGACCAGGCCAAGGACGCCCGCACGGCAGGACATGGGAGGCCCAGAACGGCAGGCGGGCGTTCTGGGCAGTGGTGGTGACTCCGCTGGGACTCATCACTCCACAGCGCTCGCTGCGTGTTCACTGGGCCAGCAGGATCCACTTAACCGTGGTGCTCTGGCCCACTGTTGTATTATGGACGTGAAAAGTGCTGGTAGGAACAGGCATTTCTCTAGCATTTGCTATCGTTCTCTAGAAAGGTGGATGACACGGGATTTCCTAGGACCCATGGCTTTAGCAGACCTTGGCCCTTCAGGTCTGCGCCAGACTTTGGCTCTGTCGGTGGAGACACTGGCCCTGTGGGTCTGGTGGGGACCTTCACTTTGTGCGTTTAAGATGACCTTAGGCCTGTGGGTGTGGCCAGGACATTAGCTCTGCGGTTATGAGCTAGACCTTGGCCCTGCAGAGATGGTGGGATCTTTGGCCTCCACTCCAGGTATGCCCGTTGAGCAATTCCCAAGTGTCTGACTAATAAACCGCAAAGTCAATGTCGCCAGAGAGCAACAGGCCTCACCAGACATCTGTCAGAGCATCCCTCCCTGCCTTTGATCTTAAAGGCCTTTAAGGGTGGGTCCACCCAGAGGACCAGCGCTGGATTAAAAAACAAGGGAATCTGGCATCTCAAAGGCCCTCCACAGCTAAGTGTCGAGGCCTTTTCTGTCTAGAACAAAAACACACCAAAGAGAAGACTTTGTGTTGTAAGGGGCAGAAACACTCTCAACCTGGTTCAGGGTTCCGACATGAGGGAGCCGCTTGCTCTTTTGTAAGGCTGCAGAGAAGAAGATTGGGCTCTAGCAGGAGAGCAGACACTCTCCCGACCCCAGGTGACTTGGAGACCCGGCTACTCCCTCCTGCCCCAGGCCAGTTCTCTCTCTCTTATAGTCCCTGCCGGTTGGCTCATGGCCTCTGATCGCCAGCCCCAACTCTCTCTTACATTCCCCTCCTCTTAAATCCAGTCCTCACTCTGAGGTCACAGTTTCTGATTTCTGGCTTCAGGTTTCCGGCCCGGTTCATGTTTTTAAACCAGGCCATGAGTGACAGGCTGCAGGGCAGCCAATAGACTGGGTTTTAATGGTTGCTATAGTTTAGTGGATTTTTTTTTTTAACTCTATTTCTTGGTACTATTTTTTTTTTTAAGCCTACAGCACCCAGTCTTCTCAGGCCGTCTCCCATCCAAGTACGAAGCAGGCCCAACCCGGCTTAGCTTCTGAGATCAGACAAGATCAGGCGCATTCAGGATGCTACGGCCGTAGGCTTGGTGCTAGTTTTTAGTGATCACTCTAGTGCTTACAATGTACAGACGTAACTTTCTACAGCCCACTTAGATTCACTGTTTTATCACTTTGAGTGGGATGAAGAAACTTTGCCGCCACGCAGGTAGCTCCCTTTACCCACCCCTTCGCAGCCTTTGTCTGTGTTATTTCTATACATATTGAAAAATCCCATCAGACGGTACTACCATGTTTGCTTGCAACCATTCTATATATTTTAAGAACTTAAGGAGACGAAAAAAGTCGTCTCTCCTTGCCCAGATGTTCAGCATTTCTGTGCTTGTTCAGTCACTCCTGCCCGCCCCCGCCCCCTCCGTTATGGGTTGGCAGCTCACGGGAGCTTGTCTGTAGACAGGTTTGGGAGACAAGAGGGAAAACCCCAGAGGGTTCACCCCATTCTCTCTGAGCGCCCCTTCCTGCCTGTTAGACTAGCGAGGTCTCTCGACCGCTCCCTGAGGTCTGCTACCAGGATTTTTAGTGCTCTCCCGTTCTGGGAGGAAGGCATAACCCAGAGAATTCACCCCTGGACTGTTCGTACCCCTAGACCTGGTGTCCGTCTCAGCATCCTAGGCCCTTTCTCCTGAGGTGTCCTCATCCTGTTCAGCGGACAGGAGGTTGCCAAGGGCAACCTATTCACTGCCTGGCGCAGGCCAGCAGCACAAGGCTGGGCAGAGTTGATCTGAAAACCACTGAGGACCCTTTGTTCACCTTCCACCCGTTGTCACTCTCACTCTCGTTCTGAGGCGCATCACGGTCAGAAAAGTAGTTCCAAGAAGGTATCTCTGCCACTTACCCACTGCTTGGAGTGTCAGCAGCATTCGGGAACCTGGTGACCCTCTGGCCAAAACCGCTGTGGCACACATGGGGAAACTGCCCTCCGGCAGGGCGGGGATGGACGGATGGATGGTGAGGCTACCCAGCCAGCTCCCGCCGCCCGCTCCATTCACATCCCTTCCGCCCATTTACATCCCTTCCGTCGCCCCTCGGACAGCCTCCGGCCCTTGCCCGCTGCCTTCCGGCTGCTTCCTCGGACACTCCAAGCCCCTTCCTGCCTCTGAAACTTTGCACTTGCCATTTCCTCCGCTCAGAACACTGTTCCTGGCTGGGAACGCTCTTCTTCACGGCTGACCCCTCACTTCATTCGTTCAAGTCTCTGTTCAGACGTCACCTCCCCAGAGAGGCCCCTCCTGACCGTCACTGCATGTAAAACAGCATCGCCCCCATCCCTCTCAGCTCCTAGCTCAGCCTCAGTTTATTTTGTAGCACGTATTACTCCCAGGTATCACAGTACGTGTTTATGCATTTGGTTTTTATTATCTGTCTCCCCTGCTGGACTGTAAATTCAGTCAGTCTTTTTTACTCGCCATTGAATCCCTAACACCCAGAGTGTTCAACGCTTGGTTAGAAACTCAATAGATATTTACTAAATGAACACACGCATTTGTATTTTTAGGTGTTACCACAAAACGCTGTGTGAGAAACAACCACATACTTTCAGCAGCATTTGGCAATAAGTGTTGTTTTGGCTCCAACATCTGGGGGTCAGTCGGGGAGGAGCTGATCTAGGCTGGGGCTGGGCTAGGGTGGTTCGGCTTTGTCCTGCGTGTCTCTCTTCCTGGTCCTGGGCCCAGGCAGCTGGCCTGGCTGTGTTCCTGTGGGGACATAAGCGAAAAGAGAGGATTTAAGTACACAAGTGCCTTTCAGGCTTCCGCCTGCACCTTCTCTGGCAGCATCCCGTTGGCCGATCTCAGAGTCAGGCAGGCGTAGAGGGGTGGAGGGGGTACACCCTTCTCCCTGGAGGGCACAGCGGAGTTGCAGAGCCCAGGGTGTGGGTGCGTAACCCTATCCGTGAGGAGGGCATGAAGAACGGGCACAATAAACTCATCTCCCGTGGAATTAAAACTCCGCTTCCTGATTTTATAATTTTCCTAGACCATGCTGAACCTCCATGCGGCTGCGCTCCATTCACTGGAGCTGGGTTTTGGGGTGCCTGCGTGTGCGGTCACTCTCCCGAGCCTCTGCCCCTCCCCGGCATTCACTCCAAGCAGCTCGGGCTTGTAAAGGCTGTTCGTTCTGTGCGGTGAGTCCGACGAGTGAGCCTGTGTGTTTAACTGACCTCACTACTTGTCTTTTAGGGACGGCCGGGATGGCGGGGGATGCCATCGCCTCCAAAATCGTCGAGCTGTCCAAGAAGAACCGGGTGCTGATGGCAGAGTCGGAGGGCGGAAAAACCAGAGTGAAGCAGCTGAGCCATCGTATCCAGGAGCTGGAGCGGGAAGTGAGGCCCTTGGGCATTCCTCCCTCCGGAGGGGACCCCGGCACCCCGGGCCCGTCCTCCCAAGAGGGAGCCACACTTAGATGCTTTGGGTCCTTCTGAAGGGCTTGTGGGTCAGTGTTTGCAGTGAGCTCCTCAGTCTTTGTCACATCCTGAGAGGGGAAAGTGTGTCCGGAAGCCAGGGGGACACAGGTCATGGAGAGGTGGCCTGGTAGAGTGGTTAGGACATGCATGGACCTGGAGCCTGGCTGCCCGGGTGCGAACCTCAACTCCATTCCCCACTCACTCTGTGACTTCGAGGGAGTCATCAGCTCTCCGTGCCTCAGTTTCCTCCATCCGTCACATGCAGGAATACATACAAACCCCAGGTTTTCTGAGCATTAAACGGCTTAACATTGTAAAGTGCTTAGAACCGAGTTGAGCATGTAGTGAGCATTGGATAAACGTTGGTTAAATACGTTAATGGGGACCCTTGCCGATTCGAAGCTGGAGCCAGGAGCATTCCACCGGTGGGTGTCCCTTTAGTCCATCTTCCTCTTGCTGCTGCTCCCTGCCCCCTGACTGCTAATCACAAACCCCTCAACCACCCAGCAGTTCATGGTCCCTGGGGAGCCAGAACGGAACCCATGTACCAGAACCTACACTGCCTCTCCTTATATGGCTGAAGAAGCCGAGGCTGGAAGAGGTCACTGACGAGGCTCCCTCAAGCCACACGGTGTGTGGTGATGCCGGGTTTTCCAGTCCAATCCTCTCGCTCTCCAATACCCTCTCCAGTCGCCGTACCTGGCACGGGATCAGAGCTGCTTTATTCTATAGCAGAGATTTTGAGAATCATCGCAGGCTCTGCGCCAGGCCCTGGGGAGGCTGCGGGGAGCAAAGCAGGCCGGGTCCTTGCCCTCCTGGGGGACGGACCAGCCCCTGGGGCTTCCTATAGGAGGGCGCTCGCCCACCGGGTCCCTGGAGGACGGGAAGGGGCCAGATTCGGAGAGGCTTCTATGCAGGGCCCAGCAGGGGTTAACGCCGTGAGGGGGCGAAGGCCTGGAAGGACAGCCATGTGGCCAGCAGGGAACAAGATCAGGTCGGAGGGCTGGGGGGCGGGCCCTGCCCCACCTTGTCAGGCAGGGTGGGGACTTTGTGGGAAGAACAATGGGGAAACCAGTGGAGGGCCGGGCTGGCTGGCTGGATACCGTGGTGGCCTTGGCTGCCAGGCGTGAGACCACATGGCAAGTTTCTCAGTGTCTCTGCCGCTGTCCCCTCGTCTGTAACATGAAGTGCACGACCCCTGTGCCCTCCCCGCCGGGGCTGCCGTTAGAACGCAGACCCTGGCTGCAGTGTTATTATTTGTCAAGCCGTTAGGGAATCCTGGGTGGGGGGGGGGTGCCCTTCCGGGCAACTGGGGTGCTCAGCAGACAAGACATTAAAACGTCCCCCACGTCAGGGCAGTTGGTAAAGGAGAGTTCTTCCCCTCCCCGATAATCCTAGCGCGAGGTGAAAGGCCACCACCATAGGTCAACGGCAACACCAGAGCACGTCCCTCGGGCACTGCAGCTGCTGAGCAGCTTAAGCATTAAGTGCAAGATTTGCTTTTTCAGCTGCAGATGGCCCTCGCCAGGCTGCCAGCCAAGGGGGCTGCGGATGCAGGAGCCAAGCCGCCCAGGACCCAGACGGGAGACGGAGCCTTGGTATGAGTTCTCTTCTGTGCTGGGGACTCCGTGAGGCAGCCACGGGCCGGGCCTCCCCTTCACCATGGAAGTGTGGGCGCCTCTGTCCGGGGTCCGCCTGCACCCCACGGCTGAGCCAGTGTCACCACCGCAGCAGCTGCAGGGCAGCCACCAGGGAGGGAGCAGTCCCCAAGCCCAGAACGCCCCAGTGGAGGCCAGTGAGGCTCTAACTCTGATTCAGTCCCCCAGAGAGGGAGGCAGGAGGGGCCTGAGGACCCTGGAGCCCTAGAATTTCAAGGACCAGGAGGGAAGGCCTGGTCCACGTGGCTGCCTGCTCTCGGCCCAGCTGGGAAGCAGCTCCTTATAGCATCTGCTATACCTATAGGGAGACATCGGCCTCTACCTAATCCAGGGACAGGGAGTCCCAATGGGGCCCTTGCGTTTAGAGGGGGTCAGTTCATATTGTGAGAAGTCTTCCCTTTGTGCAGCTGCAAGTCTATAGAGTAAAAACGACCCTTGGGAATGGGGGCTCGTCCCCAAGGTTCCATTTGACTAAGCCAGTGAGCAGTCGATGAAACGCAGGAGGCGGGAATTGCAGCTGCCTAAAAGGAAGACTGTCTGACTCAGTGGGCTCTTAGGGCGGGGCATGGAGCCCACGCCAGACAACCAATAGCATCAGAGTCTCAAGAACATCCCGGGAGGCCTCCCCAGGGGAAGCCGGACCGGTGGATGATCCCGGGGTTCAAGCCTCCAGGACTCCCAGTTGAGTGCTCCTTCTCCAGCTCCACCTCCCCTGTTGCCTACAGCTCAGGGTCCAGCTGCGTCATGCCTGTCCTGAGGAGAAGAATTCTGTCCTCGGCGTGAGGCGACGGGCCCCTCCGGTCCCAGGGGTGGGTGTGTCTCCCAAAGGCAAGTCTCACTGCTGGGGAGACAGAGGAGGGGCCCCACCCTCAGCAGGGGCTGGACTGAGTGTTCCGGGCCTTTCCTGGCTCCAAGGGACACTGCTAAGCTGCCCCTGGTTTGTCTGGAGCATCGAGCAGCTGCACGTCCCTGGCTAGAGCCGCCCTGGACCGGACACTGCTTATCTAGTCACTTGTTGAGCCTGACGGGTTTTTCTGAGCCCTGTGACACAAAGATTCAAAGACAGGGCCTCTGTCCACGGGGAAGACAAGAGGGAAGATGAGTAGCCATAATGAAGGAAGGAGGAGGACGAGGCCTTCAGAGAGAGGCCGGGGCTCTGAGGCCACAAGGGGAGCACACCCTCCGCCTGAGGCGGCTCAGAGGGAGGGTGGGGAGGGTTTCCTGAGGTGGGCCTTGCTGGAGAAGGACCACGAGGGAGGGCCTTCCAGCAGGAATGGTGCCGCCCAGGCTCGGGGGCCGGGGAGCAGCCTCCGCTATTCCTGTTCGTCTGCTAGCCGGGGTCATCTGGATAACGTGTGCCTGCAGCTCAGGGCCCATGAGGGGAAAAGGGGGACGGAAAGCAAAAGAAGCTGGGGTGGGCTCCCCAAGGAGGGAGGCCTTGGATGGCAGCTGGAGGAGGAGTTTCAACTTTCTGCTCCGGCTGCGGGGAGCACGGAAGGTTTCTGGCGGAGGGACGGGTGGTGGGCGGCAAGTCCCAGTTCATCGGTACCACGCGCCCCCCCACCCCACCCAGAAGAGGGGCCTTCTGAGCAGAGAGAGAACCAGAGCCATGTTGCCTTGCCTCTCATCAGAGTGCGCCGGCGGCCCAGGCCACAGTCCAGAGGCCTGCAGGCCACCCCACGCTCCGGCCGGAGCTGCAAGCTCATTTCAGCGGGGGGCGGCGGTGTGAGGGGGGTGCTGGCGAGGTCTGCTGCCATGGATGAGGTTCAGTTATCCCCGCAGAGAAAACAGCCCGTGCCCGAGTCCCCCGCAGAGCCTGTGGAATTTCACTCTGGGCAGAAACAGCTCTGAAATGGCGGGAAGGCAGGGTCGGCCCAGCTGCCCAGGAGGAGGGGAGCAGAGGGGTGATGGCGGCTCGTGTGCGTGGGCTCAGCCCTGACCAGAACACCCTCTGACCCTCAGCCCAGCCCACTCGGCCAGGTCAGGCCCCCACCCCCGCCCCCACCCCCACTTACGCCCTGCCGGAAGCTGCCCAGGCAGCAACCTTCACGTGTGTTATGCAGTCAACACGCACAGGCTCCCTGGAAGCTGGTCTTCAATACCCGCGTTTTACAGATGAGGAAATGAGGCTCGGAGGGGGTGTCACCGCCCGGGTTCTCGTCCAGACCCCATCCGTGAGCTCTTCCCGCCCTCCGAGCGGGGTCACGGCAGACGTGCGTGCGGGAGGCTCAGGCACACTCACAGCTTCTGCACCACCGCCCGGCGGGGCCGGCGGGGTGCGTGGCCCCTGGGATCCCCCAGGCGGGGTGTTGCCTCCCACCCCCGCACAGAGTCCAAGCCGCACAGTAGCAGGGGAAAGACAGTGCCCAGCAGCCACGCGAAGGGATGGGAGGCAGCCAGGTGGGTGAAGGACCTGAGGGAAAAAATGGGTTAAAAAAAGATACATTTGGGTTTTATGTAAATTCCCAGTTTGCAAATTCTGTTCACATTAGTTAATCTATTTAGCCTCACGGTGGTGCTGTGAGGAGGCGGGACAGGGCGGTATTTTAGGGACGAGGAAACCAGACGAGGCCAGGCTCTCTGCACGGCGTGTCTAGGTCTAGCTTTCCCGACCGCCGATTTTTGGCTGGGCTACCTAGAGCCTTTGGGGTCCATCAAACTCCCCAGACCCAGTCTACCTGGATCCGTCTTCCACCCTGGTCTTCATGGGAGACCTTGTCTGTGCCTGCTCAGGAAAGATCAGGAAGCCACTGCTGTCCCCACCCTGCTTCCCTGAAGTCCGGCATGCCTGCCCTGCTGGGGCAGGAGCACACGGCCTCAGGGGCCTCAGCATCGCTGCGCAGCGGGGTGCTCGGCCTGCCCCCCGATATTCCTGCTGCCACGATGCCTGGGCGTCAGCAACAGCTTTAATTGGGAGAATCGACCGTTGCAGGGGAACGAGCGGGGCTCCCGATCTTACTGCTGTCGCAGCCAACCGGCTGTGGACATGAGGGCAGCTCACTTCCCTTCTCTGGACCTTGTTTTCATCACGTAGGGAAAGGTTTGAAGGGGCCGAACTCTTGGACTCCCTTTCATGCCAAACTTCCGCGAGTCTCGGGAACATCTGTTGAAGACAGAGAAACAGGCAGCGCATTCAAGAAAATGTTACATCCAAATAGTTTAAAACAAGAATTTAAAAAATAATAATAATAATAAGACAGTTCCAGCAGGAAGTTTTCCTGGTTGCTGCAGTTCTTCAAGCCGCAAAAAAAAATTGAGCATTTGGGAATTAAATGGGGTCCTTATTTCTGTTCAGCGATCTCATTGCCAGGGAAGGGAGCCCAAGGCCCGAGCTGACCGTTCCAGGAGAGGAAGGCCCCGGGTTAGGATAGGCACGGCCCTCCTGCCGAGCTGGGGTCACCTGTGAAGAAACTGGTTCCCTCTTCATTCTGAGTGAAGAGGGATCGGCTATGAGGCCATTCGCTGAGCACTACAGAGGGAGTCCACACCCGGACGGATGGAGCCTGCAGGCCGCCTCCAAAGGCCCTCCCTCTGTGGGGACTTACTCTCCACGGGCCTCTGCTTTGCATCTCTAAGGGGCTGAGGCTTAAACGAGTTGCTCCATGTGGAGCACTTAGCACAGCACCTAGCACATGCTCTCGGACGAATGGGGGCTATGATTATTACGATCATTCGGGCAAAAAGCGACTGATCCTGCCGTCTTTCCCAACTAGCCGGAGACCCCAGAGGTGAAGGCCTTGCAGGACAGGCTGGCAGCCATGAACCTGAAGATGACTGACCTTCGTAACCAGATGCAATCTGTGAAGCAGGAGCTCCGCATGGCCCAGAAGGTATTCCAGAGCCAGGCTGCGAGCCTGCTTGTAGGGCTGGGGCTGGGATCGGAACGGGGAGCGGCAGGGACAAAGGGTTCCATTCAGGACCAGCGAGTGCTGAGCCCCGTGAGCATCATGCTGCTTCCTCTGGGGCAGGCTCCAGATCCAGAAACTTCCTTCCAGCAGCTCTTGAAGCAGACCCATGTGCTGAGCGGGTTGCTGGCTGCCTGAGGGACCCTGCATACATGCCCTGCGGTGCACGGCCAACCATGGGCTGCGGAAGACAGTGCTGTCCCCCCAGGGAGGGTCCTTGAACCGTCCTTGTGCTGTGTGCACCACGGTAGAACCTGGGTCTTTCCTTCACAAGCCACCTTGGACTTGGGAGCCTGCCACGACCCGCCTCCTGCCCTCTGCTGTCTGTAATATTAGAAGATGAATTGGTTGTTTGTGCATTAAAGGCCCCTTTCAAAGGAAAATACTCAGACTTGGGATGCAGGCCCAGCTAGTTCCTTATTTATTTTTATTTACATAGCGAATTCTCTGGCGTTTGTCCTCCCTGCTGGAACCCCTCGGACCAGCCAAGATTTCCAAAACAGTGTTCTATTGTGGAAACAAGCATCAGAGGCTTGTTCCCAGATCAGATTTCCCTGACAGGCTGCAGAGAGGCAGAGAGGCCCAGGGCGCACGCCGAGCCTGTCGTTTCCACCTCAGAGCCATGAGGAGGGACCCGAACACCTTTCCTCCACAGCCGCGAAGCTGCGCCCTTCTGGAACCGGCCATCCCCAAACGACATGCAGAGGCCCCTCCTCGTGCTGCCCTCAGACATGGCCCCTCGTCGGTGGCTTTTCACAGAGGCGAGGCCCTGTGGCAATGCACCTTCCTGTAGCCACCTAGAAAGAGCTCAGTTCTAGGTGACCGTGAACGAATTAAGAAGCAGGTTTTAGTCAACGCTGTGGTCCACTCATTCCGGAATGTCAAGAGCGAGGGGCACCCTCCGGGCATGGTCGGCTCGTCTACCCTAAGCGTTGCCAAGTGGTGCTGGGGACGAAGGCGTGACTGCTTTCCCCGGGGGAGATGCTTTTGGAGGGTCACCAGAGGCCAGGCCTTCTGGGAGCCCCATGCACCCGCATGGCTTCTGACCACGTGGCAGCACTGGGGCTCTGGGGTGGTAGGGGGAGAAGGGGCTCTGTCCTGGCCACACTGAAGGTCCCTCCTCTGCAGGTGTTGGCCAGCGAGGTTGGAGAAGATGTGAGCGTTCAGCAGCTCCTGGCCTCACCAGGCACCTGGAGGGGTCGTGCGCAACACATTCTCGTTTTGCAGAGCAAGGTGAGTGAGTCGCCAGACTTCTCCTGGCCTCGAACGTAGGGCTCGAGATGCCCCAGGGAAGACCCGCACTGACCCGCATCAGACACACAGAACTTTTATTGTTCTGCATTCTCCCCAGCCAGCCTGAATTTAATTTGTTATTTAACGAGCAAGCTCTTATGTAACACTTACCATGTGCCAGGCACTGGCACTTAACAAATGCCAAAGCTCTCGGTTTATTTTACTCCAGGCATGTTTTCCCCCTAGTTTACGTAAATTCGCTCGACTATTGTACTTGTAGGCTTTTTCCAGCTTTGTCCAGATGCTTGTAGACTTTTGACAGTTTTAACGACTCAGTAAACACTTAGCCTTGTCTCCCGCTTTGTGTTCTAAATCTTGGGAGACTCCCCGGGGGCTGTGGAGCCCAACAGCTTGGACTCAAGTCCCAGCTCTCCACTCCCGAGCCCTGTGGCCTCAGGCGTGACACTCTCTCTCTGTGCCTCGGGTTCCTCATCCGTATACCGCGGATAATGATAGTACCTACCTCACAGGGCCGTTGTGGGACGGAAGGGCTCAATATGTATAATATTCTCCTCACAGTGGGGAAACACCATCCCAAGGTTCACTGTGGTTATTTTTCTCTTTTTTGCCTTCGAACCAAGAAACACAGGAGTAGGTGGTTCTTGCTTAGCACTTTGCCTTCACCTCAGGGACTTCAGGGTCACGGCCCTAGGGTGGCTTTTATCCTCCGGGTCTCCTGTGACATCCTTGAAGCCCCCGTGAAGGGAAAGGTTTCCAAAAGACTGTATTCAGTGACCAGTGTGTGGCCTTGGAGTTCAAGGCCACTAATCTACCAGTTCCGTGACCTTGGGCAAATCACCCCTCCGTGCCTCAGTCTCCTCACCCGTAAATTGCAGACGATAGCACTTCCCCTGGGGGCTGTTGTATGTGAAATGGGACGTTTGCACAGCACCTAGCACAGTGCCTGGACATAATAAACGGGTAACACATTAGTTGCTGCTGTTGTTAAGCTGTGAAAATACATGATTGAAAGTAACCCTGTGCTCTTTACTTAATGCTTGGCGGAATTACCGCATGGCGCCACACGAGGGCACTGCTGTGCGCTTTCACAGCCGCCCTGCTGCCGTTTACCAGAGATCCTAGTCAATTTTGCCCTGGCTCAGGTTTACCCACCTTCCTTCTATCATTTGTATTTTGTTGACATAGAAACCAGGGTTAGAAGGACCCTAGAAGTTGCCCACTTGAACCCCAGTGTGGTAAAAACATCTTCCTGTGTGAATGCCACCCACCTGCCACTTGTTTAAAACGCAGGTTCCCAGCACCCCTCCCCACCCCCTCCCCCACCCCCGCAGAGCTCTGATTTGTTGGTCTAGAGTGGGCTCCATGATTTGTCCTTTCAGGAAGTGGCTTGGGAATTCCCAGGCTCAGGCAAGTTCATGGTCCTGAATGCTGCTAACCACATTAATCAGGGCGTGCCCTTATGCCCACCCCACAGGCGGGGGGCCCGAGACCCTGAGTAACCTGTGTGCAGTCAGTCACACGGCCAGTGAGGCCTGAGCTGGTCTCTCGGCCTGCAAACGCTGCTGTCCCTGCAAGCGCCAGGAACCCAGGGCCTCCCGAGCGGACCACCCCCTCTCGGCGGCCTGTCCCTTAGAGAGCCGTTCCTTGTCCTGAGACCCTCCACCTCCTGTCCCTCCCAGGCCCCTGGGGCCACACACGTGTTTCTTGGCCTCAAACAGCCCCTCAGGGACGGGGTGATTGTTCTCCTTTCCTCGGAAGTTTCTCTAGCCCTGTTTTGCTCAAGATGCCACACCCCTCGGGCCGCCAGTCCCTCTGCTGTGGGGCTTCCCCATCATCTGGACCTGTGGGGTCCTCTGTCCGGCGAGAGCTCCCACCGCACCTCAGGGCGGCCCCTGCAGGCGGTCGAGCCTGACTGCGGACGGGATGTGGAACAATCCATGAGGTCGTTTTGCCGCCCTCAGGTCCGAGAGCTTGAGAAACAGTTGGGACAGACCCAGAGCCGGTCTGTGGGACGGCCAGTGACGCGCTGTCTGTCTGTCCAGACCCAAGGAAGCTGTCGGCACAGGAGAGAAACCTGCTGAGGATCCGCAGCCTGGAGAGGGAGAAACAGGAAGGCTGGGAGGTACTGCGCGCCTGGGGGCGGGGAGGCTGGCGGGACTGGCGGGACCGGAGGCCACGGCCGCCCCTGCAGGGACTCGAGGGACGCCTTAGAAGCGGGGGACCCCTGGGGGTGGGGGGGGGGGAGGTCACCTCTGCGCATGTCCCTTACGTCCCGTCGCTCGAGCTTGAGCCACCTGAGCGGGGCCTGACCCAGAGCCCGTTTCGTGGACGTTGGGCGGCCTCGTCGTGGCCGCGTCGGAGAACTGGACCGGAAGCGCTCGTTTGACAGGACAGGGCGAGGTCGCAGTCCCCAGGTGGGCTAGGGTTAGACGGACCCCGAAGGGGGAGCCCGCCTGGCAGATGAGAGGGTGGGGGGGCTGGCAGCCCTTCAGGGCCTGCATCTCGCTGGCTGGACTGGGAGCATCAGTAGCCAAACTCTGCCAGGCTCAGGCAGCACAGGGCACGTGCTGGCCTGGCTAGGGAAACAGCCTAGAGGTGGCCTAGCCCCAGGGGGAAGCGGGGATGTGGGGACTGGGTCTCAGCACCCCTTTCTCCTGGATTAGCGTCACTCTCTCCCATGGGGATTCCTGGTGGTCCCAGCTTCTGTCCTTCAAGCCGACCCCCACAAAGGTTCTGACAAAGTCCCAGAATTGTCATTGGCTGGCGTAGGGCACATGCCCCCCCCCCCCGAGCCAGGGTACAGGGTATTTTGATTGGCCAAACTTTAGGTACTGGGCCCCGGGTCTGGGGAGTGAGTCGGTCTCCCCAAACTTGGCCTGAGAGTAGGGAATAGGGGTTCCCTCAAAGAGAGCAGAGGAAGAAGCAGGAGGAGATGCTGGCGGCCCACGAGGGGGCTGTAGCCCCAGCACTGGGCTTCCTGGCTGCGCGGTCTAGCGGGGAGGCTTCCAGGCGTGAGCGCCCCGCGCTAGGCCCTGTACTCGGAAGGCTGTGACCAGCGCCACACGGTACCTCCCAGCATCCTAGACCGTCAGGTGTAAGGAGGCGAACAGTGAGACTGGAGAGCTGGGCCGACCCTGCTGGACCTTGTGTGCTGCTGGCCTGGGATTTGAGCTTTTATCTCAAAGGCAGTGGAGAACCAGCGAAGAGCTTACGTAGTGGAGGGACATGGTTCAGCGTGCGTCTTGGAAAGGTCATATAGATAGTCAGGCATGGGATGTGGGTCAGAGGAGGCATGGGAGGCCGAAGCCATAATCCACGGGAGACGTGACCGAGGACCCGCACCACAACGGCAGGATTCTAGCAGAAGGGCCAGACACCTCGGGCGTTGAGGGTCGCTCGTATAGGACTCGGTGACCAGACGTGGAAGGGAGGAGCAGGAAGCGTTGTGGAGGACTTGCGGTGCGGAGCAGGGGGGTGGGGGAGAGAGGGCGCGGGTTCCAGGGAGACGGGAGTGCGGGTTTGAGGCGACCTGGCTCCGACTCACACCTTCGCACACGGCGGAACTTCCGGGACTCGTGGGGCCATCCGCCGGCCACAGCGTGCGTGGCAGGCACTGATGTCCTGCGTGGGCTGCTTCCGGCGCCGGCGTGTGCAGGGGGCAGGCAGCAGGGGAGCAATGGCGGCCTGCCCACGACGAGCCGTGGCCTCGTGGCTGTGTCACGCCTCACTGCTTTTCGTCCCTCTCTATAAGTCTCATCAAGGATCTGAAAATTAACCCTCAAGACCAAATCGGATTCTATCATTCACTGCCCAAAAGCCGCCTCAGTGTCTCTTCGTGCTGGCTCTGAGGTTTCACCCGATCTGGCCTCTGCCCGCTCCGACCTTGCCCCTGACCTGCCCTCTGGCTCGCCAAGCTCCAACCGCCCACGTTCCACCCCAGGGCCTTTGCACTTACCCTGTTCTCCTTCAGTCTCTACTCAGATGTCCCCTGTCCAGAGAAGCCTGTCCCCACCCCCAGTCCCTTCCTCCACTTTTCAGTGAGCATCTGTCACCATTTGGCACTATCTGTCTCCTCCACGGGGACGTCCGTTCCTTGAGGACGAGGGCTCTGTCTGTTTTGTTCCCAGCTGTATCCGCAGCGCCCATGACAAGGCCAGGCATATATTAGGCCCTGGGAAATATTTGAGAAGGAATGAATGAATGAGAGGTTCCAGAGGCGTGTGCAGTACATGAGTTCCAGGTTGTGGCTGACCAAAGCGAGGTGCATTCCGGGGTGATGTGGCAGGCGGGGCCCCCCTTCTCATCCGACCACTTGGTGGGGCGAGGCACTTCAGTCTGAACCTGAGACTTAGCACTGCTCACTAAAGCATGGCTTGTCTCTTTTCCTCCCGCTCAGGCGGGGGTTAAGGGGTCGGGACAGCCCAGGGGTGGCCAGTGGGTTTCCTCCCATGTCTGACGCTGGCAGGGCAGCGGCAGCTGCTTGGACACCTGTGTTCTTAGGCCGAGGGGAGGGCTGTCGTCCATTGGTGACATCTGTCACGTGCTCCGGCAAGGGCTGGGAGTCACGGCCCTGGCTCTACTGACATGCTCTGTGGCCTTGGACAAGTCCCCTTCCTGTCGTGGACCTCGCTGGTGAGCGGAAGCAAGGGACCAGTTGTGGCCAAGGTCCCATGCAGCCCTCCTACCCGGGACTGCACTTTCTGATTCCAGAAACTTGCCGGCGAGCACGATGCCCTCCAGAGAGAGCTGGAAGACCTGAAAAAGAAGTCTGAGGGCATGCGGGCCAGAAACAAAGTGCTGTCAAGTGAAGTGAAGACCCTCAGGAGCCAAATGGGGACCCTCGTGGAGAAGGGCAGACATGACGATGAGCTCATCGATGCCCTCATGGTACGGCCCAGCCGCCCGGGCAGGGCGCTAGCCAGGGGCCCGGCTCCCAACTCGGAACGGTCCCCCACCCGGCCCAGAAACCTGCGCCTCAGCCTCGGCTCAGCTGCAGGGAGCTCTCACGCGTCCCCAGATGCCACCATGGCCACCATGGCCACCTGATGGGCCCCAGCCCCAAAGCCACGCCCCAGGACCAGGAGCCGCTCAGAGGCTGCCAGAGGACACGAGCCTCTGGGCCTGAGGACTCGAAAGGAGAGAGACATGGGTGTGGGGGAAGGGCTGGGATCACATCCCGGGTTATTTTTTGTCAAGGAATGGAAGGGACAACTGAGGGACCGGTACAAATTCTTGTCTGTGTGATAACACAGAGCCCCTCCCCTTCTGGGCCCTTGGGGTCCGGTTTATAATAGCTCCTAGGGTCAAATATTATAATCCCATTTCATAGATGGGGAAACTGAGACTCCAGTTAGTTAGATAAGTCATCCGAGACCGCACGACTGCGTCCCAACCAGGTTCATCTGACTGTAAAACCTTCTTTGGTGAGCAACATGACACTACTATCTTCACTTTAGCCTGATCCCTTCTCTCCGGGGCCTCAGGCACCTCGGAGTATCGTCTCTGGACTCCAAACTGTGCCCACAGGCTCCTGGGGTGGTCATGCCTGGCTTGACCGAGGTGCGTGGGGGAACCGATACTGGCTTAGACGCCTCCTTATTCCATAATAATTTCACCAGGTGGGGTGGCGGGCAGGGCACAGAAGACCTGAATCTGGGCCTGCCTCTGTCGATACCTCACTGTGTGACCCTAGGCCAGTTGCATCTCCTCTCTGAGCCTCAGCTCCCAGTTTTTAAATAAGGTGCAGGGCTGGATGTCCTCTGAGGTCCCGTTTTTTTGTCACTGAAGAGGACTCGAGAGCTGCAAACCAGCCCCAGCCCTGCCGTTCACCAGCATATCCCTCCCTGGGCTCTGGACCTCAGTTTCCTCCACTACAAAGTAAGGACAATAGCCCACACCTGTTCCAGGTCACTGTCATGGTCCTTCTGACCCCCAGGCAGGAAGCCTCCACCCCAGGAGTGTCCTGAGGGGCATCTTCAGGGGACAGGGCCTCAGTCAGACACTACAGGATCCCTGGCGAGGGGTCTCGGGACTGCCTCCAGGGGCGGTCTCCCAGCAGTGTGGGAAAGAATTCCTTTTTACCCACGTATCTCCCCCACTGGCTGAGGAGCCACCATCCGAGCTGCTTTCCATTGTCCTGAAAGCCCCTTGGAGGTCCTCAGCCCCCATCTCAGGAAGAAAGAAATCGAGGACAGGAAGAGGGCACGGCCCCCACCTGCCTGGTGAACCCCCCTGAGGGCAGGCAAGAAGCTGTTCCTCCTGCTTCTCCAGGGAGCATTAGTGCCCCGCTGTTAGGTGACTGCGGGAGCAGGGAATGGGCCAGTTGGCAAGGAGGCGGTGGCAGGGAGGCAGGGTTCTTCCCTTGTCCTCCCTTACCCAGGGGCCATGGCTGACCGTCGTCTGCCCTCCTGCTCGGCCCCCCAGGACCAGCTGAAGCAACTACAGGAGATTCTGGGCAGCCTGAGTCTGCAGGAAGAAAAGACACGAGCGTCCCATCACCGCCTGGACCAGCAGCTCAACAACGAGGCTCAGCAGAGCAGCAGCCTCGTCGCCCAGCTGCGGGCCATGGTGGCCGAGCGGGAGGCCAAGGTGCGGCAGCTGGAGCTGGAGATTGGGCAGCTCAGCGTGCAGGTGGGTAGAGCACTCTGCCTCGGCCCCGCATCCATTTCCAGGTCCTGACAAGTCCCCCCACCGTCCAGAGCAGTCTCGGCCATGTCCACGGCTCTCTACCTGCCTTTACGCGGCTGCACTGTGTCTTACCCGGTCCCACTTCGGCTCCTTGCTTCCGTCTGGCTCCCCAGCCCGTCCTGCCCACACCTTTCCTCTCTGAAGCACAAACCTGATTGCCTCCCTGCGCTGCATAAAACGGGTCTGTGGCGCCCCAGCCCCGCTCAGCCTCGCCCAGTCCTCACGGGTCCCGGCTCCTTCCAGCTCACCTTCTCTCTCCCCAGCCGTGGCCTTCATCCTCATGACCCGAGACGGCAGCTACAATGCCAGCCTGTGCATTCACATTCCAAGCAGCGGGATGGCAGTAGCGAGGCCACACTTCGCCACCGGCTTGCAGGGCCCCAGGCGACTAGGCCCTTGCTGCCACTCCTCCCGCATCGTCTCTTCGCCCTGCCCTTTTTCACGCACTCTGGCCGCAAGGATGTCATTTTGCTCCTCACGTGGCCCTGCTTTCTCCCCACTCCCGACCTGCGTGCACGCCTTCCCTCTCTTCCCCCGCCCCTGCCCCGCCAGGTGTTCCTCAGACTCTAGGTCTGACCTCGTGTGCGTGTGCGTGCCTCCGGAAAGCTCCGGGGCCCCGTTCTGTGTGACGTGCTCCTCCTGGGCACCCCGAACTCTCTGTGCTTCCCCAAGCCAAGCTTCTGTCACATCGTGCATCATGTCCCATTTTCCCCCTTGAACTCCCCTCGAGGGGGCACAAACCCGTGGTGCCTCAAGTGCCCGGCACAGGACCGAGCACACGGCAGATGCTCAGGAAAGGCTTGTCTGATGTGTGAGCTTCTGAAGTGGTCCTGCCCTGAGGGCCCAGCCTGGGCTGCCAGGAGTCAGGTGCCATGGGCTCTGCGGCTTCTCCCCGTGGTGCTGGTGATGCTCAGGGGGAGGGGGTGGCCTCTGGCCTCTGGGGAGGATTCCTTGCCATTCATACCAGTTTCCCAGTGACGGAGGAGCCTCACAGCCAGGTCGGCTGGTACAGCCAAAGGTGGGTCACGGAGCATCCCCGTGCTCTGTTCCCAGGGTTCCGTGACCCAGCACAGGGCGCGGGAGCCCAGGCACCCCCAGCCCCAGCTCCCGCCTGGTGTCGGCTGGCGTTGGCGGGTGGTCCGGCGCCTCCACCTCCAGCGGCCAAGGGAGCCCCAGCCGGGGGCGTGCGCAAGGCCTGGGGACAGTGCGCGTGGCAATGGGCGGGGCATCGCCTTGCAGTTCTCACCTGCCTCCCGCCCCAGGGTGCGAAGTGTGAAGGGGCTTCACGGGCCATTCTACCATCTTCACCCTGCCGCTCCCCCGGCCCCAGGCACACAAAAGAGGACTGATCCTCACTCCAGAGGTCACCAGCCCGATGGGGGCCAAATGCCCACCACACAAGTTGGTGTACCCCGCAAGTTTTCTCAGAATGATTGGGGCTGGGGGACGTACCAGGATGCTGGGGGCTCATGTCAACTGCCAACCCCTTGATGGTGGCTTGACCGCATGCTGGGATCCTCCAATGTCCCTTCTTCACCCAAGCCTCACCAGCTGTTCAGAAGGGGGAAGGGTGGGGAAGGGAAGGGGTCCTGGGGAGCCCAGCTCCGCCCCCTTCCCCCCCCCCCCACCGCAAGGCTGCTGGCCCTTGCTGAGGCCCTGCTAGCCTCTGCGGCTCCCCTCCCCCTGTGTGGAAGATCCAAGTGTCTCCAGCTGACAAAGACAGCTGGCCTCAGGTCACACCTGGCTTTTATCCACGTGGGGGTGGGGCGAGGCTGCCCCCTACGGATGGGCCTGCTCAAGAGTCAGTCTCCGAACTGCTCTGCACTTCCCTTTGGGACCGGAAGTAGAACCGCTTCCTGGCCCAGTCACCATCCTCAGGCCATGTAGCTCCCTCTCTGAAGAGAGGCATTATTAGATGCCATTATCATGCAAGGAGTGCCTTCCTGTAAAGAAGCCTCTTTCATATCCCCTGAAAGCCCCGAAATCAAGCCAGGGCCCCCCACCTCCTGCCTTGTCCAGGCCTCTGAGCCAAAGCCCCGAGAATCAAACCCACCTCTGTTCCCTGCAGTATCATCGGAACAAAGGAGTGAGCGAGGGGTCCAGTGAGCCCGAGGTCAGCCCCGCCTACGTCAAGTTCCTGGAGGACCCTGGCCTGACCAAGCCCCCGGCCTCAGCAGGCGATCACGTTGGCAGGCTCGGCTCTTCTCGGTGAGAAAGAAATGGGCTGGAGGGGTTGGAGCATGAATATTAATTATTCAGAAGACAGGATGTTTCCCGTCGCCTCTGATGGGAAGCCAGAGCACAATTTTAAGATGATCGTGGCCTTGTCGTTCTAATATGTGAGCCTGGCCTATCCCATCAGCCCTGCAGCTGCGTGATGAAGCCGTTAGGCCCAGATATTACTTCAAGAGTGTCTGGTTGCAGCTTCCCCTAAAACCCTCTCAGAACTCACCTGCTTCCAGGATTCACTAACAGTCCTGTGTTGGATTGCTTGAGGCCCTGATAGCTCCTGGTTCTGTCTCGTTTGGAGCAAGAGTTCTGGGGAGAAGGGCAGCACGTCCGTGGGGCTGCTGGCCACCTCCTCGGCCTCCCCCGATTCCTGCTGGCCCTGGCCTCCCCGCCAGCCGCCTCCCTGTGGTGACATGCCCCATCTGCCTTCATGCAGCTCTGTGACCAGCCTGGGCCACACGCTCGTGGAGTCTGCTCTCACATGGCCTTGCCTGCCCAGCCCTCAAGGGGCCTCACCCAGGTAAGAACTCACATCAGCACGGTCCCCCTCCTCCCCACCCTGCCCGCCCATCCTCAAGCGCTCAGCCCATGTTGCCGTCCCATGGAAAGGAGGGAACACCTAGGCCAGGCCACGTCCACGGCCTCTTTTGAAGTTACAGCAGGACACGGAGGGTGAGGGCGACCCAGTGCCTGGTCCAAGGCAGCAGAGCAGGTGGCTTCAGAACCAGGGCCTCGGCCGACTCACGGCCTAGTGCTCCGGCGGCTGCAGAGGTCACGCGAGGAGCCTCCCGGGGCCCGGCGCCCAGCGCCTTCCCCATCTCTCCTTGCCCAGTGGGAATCAGTCTCCAGGGGGACAGGTTCACGTCATATGCGTTCCCGTTTTAAGGCACTGATATCCCTCAGCTCTCTGGCCCAGTGAAGCGTTCGCGAAAATGGGCCCTTTGTTCTTCCTGCTAGCTCACAGACAAAGGGTGGCTTTGTCCTGCCTCGGAGCCCTGCTCACTGTCCACTGGAGTCTTGTTCCTGCTGTCATCCCCCCCCCAGCCCCCCCGCCTCGCCCCCTCCCCGCCGACCTCTCAGGCAGATCGGCTCAGGTTCCGGTCGGGGCCTCGGAGCGGGACCAGTCCCGCCTTTGACTTGCTGTGTGGCTCCGGCAAACTGGTCCTCTCCGTGCCAGAGAAGCTTCTGGCCTGACGTTCGGCAGCACGGGGACCACGGGCCAACGCCAGGCCCGCGGTTGCCACCCCCATCAGCCCAGAGGCAGAAGGCACAGAGGTCGCGGGCCAGCTCTGAGCTGGTGCCACACTTGTCCTCACAACGCAGGGAGGGTGGACCGGCTGCGTCTGCCCGAGGTGTTAGTCACGGTAGGAGGAACAGGGAGGTGGACCAGGTGACCCCTCCAGGTCCCTCGCAGGCCTATGGGTCTGTGACCTTTGCACTCCGCAGGGTTGTGGGAACTGGTGTCCTCCTGGGCTGCCCAGACTAGACTAGTTCTCAAGCTTGTTTCTTGCACAACACACAGATATTTACTGAGCCCGACACGTGCAGGCCCTGACCTCATGGAACCCACAGCCCCAGCTCATCGGTGACAGGACAGGCCTCATTGGGGAGCGACCCCAGAGAGTGGGTCCATCAGGACTGGCGTGGGGACTCTGACGGGGAGCCGGGGAGAAGGGCGGAGTGAGAGGGTCGGCTTCCTCCTCCTGAGGCTCCTCCCCCCCACACGAGAGCACAGAGGTAACTAGAGTGGGGTTTTCCCAACGCAGTGCACACACAGATCACCTGGGATCGCCAGGTTAGATGCGGGCTCTGATTCGGCAGCTCCGGACCAAAGACTGGGGTCCCGCGAACAAGCTCGAAGGCGATGCCCCAGCCGCCGACTCAGAGACCACACTCTGAGCAGCAAGGCCTTAGAGCAGTGCATCTAGGAGTCTGCGGTCCTGAGAGCCCATCTCAACCAGCCCCATCCCTGTGCAGAGGGGAGGAGGCCTGCCCCGGACCATGGAGCCAGTCAGCCTCTGGGCTCGTGTGCCTGTGTCCTTCAATGCTGGAAGAGCAAGGCCAGGGTCTCCAGGGTCTCACAGGGAAAGGTGAAGGCAAAGCAGAGAGCAGCCTGGGACTCGCACGTGGGCTCCGGGGGTCTGGGGTCCTGCCCCCAGCCAGCGGGCGAGGGGCTGGTAGGCAGGCCCAGTGGTCACGAGGGGAGCAGCGATGGGCTGCG
The DNA here is from genome assembly GCA_003508835.1 of Eonycteris spelaea. Classification (NCBI taxonomy): domain Eukaryota; kingdom Metazoa; phylum Chordata; class Mammalia; order Chiroptera; family Pteropodidae; genus Eonycteris; species Eonycteris spelaea. Next base: position 1,570,619 of record PUFA01000224.1, read on the forward strand.
TCAGGGCCGCAGAAAACAGACGAGTCCCAAAGCCAAGTGTCCAGGTTCCCGCAGGTGGGCTGGGCTTGGGGCGGGAGGGCTGGGGTGGGCTGGCATTGGCAAGGCAGCGGGCCACACTGGTACTCAGGGCACCCCAGGTCCCCAAAAGCCAACGCCATAGCAGCCAGGCTAAGGCCAGGCCCACAGGGATTGGATGGACAGAGGCACTGATGTGGCTTTAGCCCCGCTAGGGTCTGGCTTTGGAGCCACTACGTGAGGCCTAGAGACTTTGGCAGGAACAGGGACTGTGGGCTGAGGAGAAGCCAGAGGAGAGCCAGGAGGGACAAGATTGACTTCCTTCTCTCCGGCCATTTCTGAGGACCCCTGAATGTCCTTCCAGTGTCTCCCACCATCATGGGGATGAGTGTCTTCAGGTAACCCCTCAAATGACCTCTGCTCTCCCACTCTGGTCCCCAGGTTCGTGGACTCCCCAGAACAAAAAGGCTGGCAGGCGCAGGTAACAGAGTTCAAGGCTCTGTGGCAGGCCACCAAGGTGGAACGACCGGCTCACTGAGTTTGTCACTGTCCTGCAGAAACGGTAACACATGGCGTCCAGGGAAACCCTCCATGGGCCTACGTAGGCTGGGGGCGGATGCTGGGACGGGGCATCCCCCTAGACGGGACCAGGCCTCATCCGTGACCGGGCTCCCCTTCCGGAGCGTTTGGCTCCCACCGCTCATGTCCCCACTCACGTGTCCCACCTCCTTGGGGCCCTCGTGCCACACTTGTGGTTTGCCCTGTCCTACATGCCCCCAGGGGGGCCGTTGCATGCATGTGGGCATGAGGTGGGGGTCTCGGAGGAGAGACTCCCTGGAGGAGTTAAATCAGTCCGATTGACCCACCAATAATAATGCGCATCGAAGGCGAGCATGGCCCTACACCTGGCGCCACTGGGGGGTTTGGCGGGAAGAAGACCGGGCTAAGAGCCGTCTGGAATTACACAGATGAAGAGGGCGGCTGACTACTGGGAAGCTGAGCCTTCTCCGGGGTGGAGGAGGGGAGCGTGTGGCCTGAGGCAGCAGACCGGGAGGGCCAGTTTCCTCTGAGGGGCTGTTGACAGATTTCCAGTCGGATAAGTCAGTGCTCCTCACTCAAGTGACCCTTTTGGCAAGAAACGCAGGTGCCCAGGACAACACGTGGCCTAACCAGTGACCTCCACAGTGAAGACACAAACGGATGCCGCTGAGTTTCTGCCCTGACAGGCCATGTCACATCACATGTCTGTCTGTCCAGGCTCTCTGGCGACGGACGATAGGAGCCGATTCTGGCTAAGTGAAGGGAAGGACGGATTTTGGGGAAGGTTCTGGCAGACCCCGAGGCACAGAGCAGGAGAGAAGCTCAAGCAGGTGCATGAATCTTGGTAGCAGGAGCCCTTGGGTGGTCTCCCTTGGGTCGCTGGAATGGCACAGGCCCCGTGGCTTTCAGTCTTAGTGACGGTGTGTTGTGGGAGAAAAGGTCTGGCCACGTGGGTTGCCCATATGCCCCTCCCTGGACACAGGCCAGGCACCGTGACTGGAAGGACCACCAGGCGCTCACAGAGGCAGGAGGGGCCGTTTGCCAAAGACGAGACAGGAGCGCCGTTAGTGCAGAAGGAGTTAGGGCCTCTGGGAAGTGGTCAACAGATGGCCGCTCCCCGGCCGTGAGAGTGGTCAGCTTTAATTCTTTCCTTTTCCCGTAGAACATAGAGGATCTGAATTTCAGACATACGCAGGTATACGAGAAAATTAACAGTAATTCTTTTCCTATTAACTGGAACATAACAGGTAGTACCAGCCTCCAGTCTAGCAGCCGGAAGTAATATACTCTATCCAGGCTTTCTCTCCCATGTCCTTTGAGCTGCCCCCTGAGTTTTGGGGGCCTTATAAACCAAGGCGACTCGGTTATCTATTGCTGCAAAAGAAACCACCCCAAACGTAGTGGTTTCAGACATGCTGGATTATTATTTCTCATGATTCTGTGGGTTGCCTGGGTGATGCTGCCTCACATAACACCAGCTAGGAACACTCACGTGGCCCTGTCCAGCTGGAAGCTCAGCGGAGTGCCTCAGCTCTCCTTCTGGCCTCTCTCTCCACGTGGTATCTCGCCTTCCACGGCCTCTTCACACAGGCTTAGGCTTAGGGTGAGGCGAGCAAGCAAGGCATAGGGCTCAGAATTTGAGGAGGTGCTCACTCTCGTGTGTATGTGATTCTCAACTGACACCCTTAAACTTTTGGGGTTCATCCTGCTGCTCCGTCATTCTAGGGGGCAGGGGAGCTCTGTGAGGCTTCCCCAAGACCACTGGCCTTTCCTATTCTGGGGTGTTGCTCTCTCCCTGGACTTTAACAAGGAGAGGGGGCCCAGGCCCCCCTGCACTCAGATCCCTCCAAACCTACTTGGATTCCTCACCCCAAAGAACAGGACCTTTCCCAGGGATCCACACTCTCTGTCCCTTTCTTTCTCTGGAAGGTCTGTCCCACTCCTGCCCAGGAAAAGATCTATGTAGCTTCCCCCTCTCTCAGACTCTGCCTACAAATCCCAGCTGCCTCAGCACCCCTACCCTGACTCCCCCATCCCAGGTCTGCATCCTAGTGAGACTCCTGCACTCTGCTCGATCCCCTCTCGCTCCCCTTTATGCAAACGGGGCCGCAGGCTGAAAACCGTGGTAGAGTTCCTGTCATTTGTTTCTCTCCTCTCCAGTTCTGCATCCGGTGTCCGGTGTCCGAGGACAACGTAGCTCTCTTCTACTGGCCATTTTGCTCGTTGTTTACAATAGGAGGGACTAGTCTGGTTAGTCCGCCGTGACTGAAGCGCTAAGTAGGTCTCTGGTGAAAAAGCACATAGAGTTGGCTTTGTTGTTAGAGTCCATCTGGGAATTTGTGTTTCAACAGTAGAGTTTAACCCATTTTCTTTTCTGTAATATTTGCAAATGAATTGATCGTCTCAATTACTGTGTTCTATTTGCTGTAATTTTTTTGTTTTTCTTTTTTCCCTTCGTTCTTCTCCTGGTTGGATGGATCAAGTCTTATTTCCTTCTCTCCTCTACAAGGTTAAAGGTTGTACATTCTATCCCTATTCTTTCACTTGCTCACCCTTAACTTTTAACATAAACCTCAGCAAGTCTAAAGCCAGTGGGTTTCTTTATTATCACTTCGAGCAACAGAATGAATTTACAACGCATTTACTCTGATGTCCCTACTTGTGTCTTTCGTGGGACTGTTTTCTAATATTTCTCTTCTACGTTTTTTAAAACCCTCCAAAATTAACCCTACAAATTTGTCTTCTTAAAAAAAAAAAAAAAGTAGTCAGTATTCATTTACTTCTGCCCACATGCTTGAAAACATGTTGCTTCTTGCCTCTCCATCTTCCTTCTGGGCTCATTTTCTCTCTTACTGAACCGCATCCGTTAGTTCAGTGAGGCCAGATGAATGGCAAGCTCTGAGTCTTTGTCAATTTGTAAAGGTCTTTGTTGTGCCTTTCTCCTGAGTGAGAATTTAATTGAGCACAGAATTCCAGAGAGATGGGTCTTTTTTTCCTCAGCACTCAGAGGAGCATCCACTACTGCTGAAAGGAACGTGTCGGCAGTCCGATGTTGTCACTTTGTACCTGTGTCCCTTTCGGGCTGCTTTTTCAGATACTCTCTCTGTCTCGATCTTTCGAAGTTTCGCGATGATGTGTCCGGGTCTTTTATTTTCTTTTTCCTCTTTAGGAATTGAGTGTGCTTTTCGATCTGAGGACTTCCATCCATAGAGTGCCTCTCCCTGTTGTCTCTGGTTTGTTCCCATCTAAAATTCCTGGTCAACACATGTTAGAACTGCTTATCCTTTCCCTACTCTTAAACGCTCTTGTATTTGGGGCGATCACTGGATGGTTTCTTCCGATCTGTCTTCCGCTCATTCCATCTCTTCAGTTGCACTGCGTCTGCCATGAAACTCATTTGAATAACTGTATCTTTTCATTTCTGGCCATTCCTTGTTTTGTGTAAAACCTCCCGTTCTCTTCCTTAGAGCATTTGTTTTTTCACTAAGATTTCTTGCCTTTCGCCTTTTAATAATTTTAAACTTCCTTGGTCCCGTAAAGTTGCTTTTATCTTCTTTACTTAGCGTCCTAAGTGGCAACTGTTGACTGCTCCTCGTGGTGAATTATCTCCCCGGGTGTTGGTATTTTTGTGTTGTTTTTGTTTTCAGTGTATTTTTTTTTTTACTTGTGGACGTTCTTAGGTTATGATCGTACTCTACAGAATGGTTCTGCTTCTGTTACTGTGGACCTTTGGGGGTTTCAATGGCCTCTGGTTGGTGTGTGATGCTAATTTATGGGGTTAGGATTTACTTACCACGTGAGCGCTTTGCTTATGCTCGATTTTCTCATGATCTGTACTTTTTGTCCCCCGCTGAGGCCCTGGTAGGCTGCAAGCTTCCTTCCCACTGCTTTGGCTCACAGATGGACACTGTCTCCATCCTCTTATCAGAAACAAGGCATGCTTTTGAGGCTTCCGGAATTATGCAGAGAACTCGCTGGCACCTTGCTGCCTTGTATGAGCCCAAGTTTATGCCTTCTGCTCTCACAAGAGCACTAAAACCCCTGCCTCATGATATTGGAAGTTGTATGAGTTTCACTATTACAAACGTATACTTACCTATTGCAAAAAAAAAGCCTCTTTTTTCCCGCCCCCAAATGCCCATTCCTCATAGAAAAGAACAATTAGAACTTCCGAAATGTTTTCTTTGCACGTCCAAAAGTATGCATGCATCTAAGTGTACCTGTATATACACAAATATGCACATATATGTTATTAAAATAAAAAACATGCACACAGGTTATAAAAACAATGCACATGTTATTAAAAGATGGACTCACACTAAATACATCTTTATATTTTCGTGGAGTGTATCAGTATCATGAATTTCTAACAGTGGAATTGCTGAATCAGAGAACATGCACATTTAAAATGTTTACAAATAACGAATGGATCATTGCACTTTTAAAACGAATCAATTTACATTCCCACCAATAATGTGAAGGAAGTATTGACCATTTCCTCATACCCTCCCCTATACTAAGTTTTATCAATTTTTAACATTTTTGCCAAACCAATAAGGAAACACTAATATCTCATTGTTGTTTTTATCTACTTTGCTATAACCAAAAGTGGGGATGAGCATATTTTTCACACGTTTATGGCCTTTTACATGTTCTTTTCTGTTAACTACCTGTTTATACTATTGCACATTTTTCGTGAGTTCTTTCTATTTTTTCTTTACATCTCTAAAGAGCTCCTTACAAATTATGTGTATAGTCTTATGTACATAATGTATAATACTGAGTATGTCTGTCTTCATGAAGATCTTGTCTCATTTGTGTAAATTAATTCCTGGGTAGGGAGACCCCCTTATCTGAGTATTTATTCTTCATCAACATCCCAACAATGATAGTCCCCATGACAGCAAATTTTTAACATCGAAACATTGCCGATGACTTTACCTCTTAATATTCATCCCTTCACACTGCCATTGGATCTGACTCTTCAAATAGAATGAAAATCAGTTACAAAGTAAAAAGGCAAATCTCTAACACTATTTGGAGTTTCATGAGGTTGATGCACACGGTGCCGCAGAGCTGTTAGAATCCCACCCAGAGCCATTGACCAACGGAGTTCTAGCTGTGCTGGTTAGCCCAGTTCACGATTGAAGAAGAAAAAAATCCGGGAGAACGAAGACTGGTCAAAAGAGAATAATGGGAACACCAGTGGGTCCGGAGAGGTCTTGAGGAGGCCCTGAAATGAAGGAGCGGGCTGCCGCGGGGAGGAGCGAGAGGCACCTGACTCTGTGCGCCGGTTGGAGGAAAAGCTGCAGGGCTGGCTGATGAATTAGAAGCAGGAAGCAGCCAGGAAGAAAGAAAAGGCAAGAGTGGACGAGTGACTCCAGGTTTTTTAGCCAAGTTACTGCACGAGTGACGGTGACAGTTAGCAAGATGGGGAAGGCACATTCTGGGGAGAAGGGGAGAAATTCAGAGTGTGGTTGTTCCTAAATTTTGTAAGAATTCATAAAGTGCCTTAGCGTTTTATATGCCGTTTGCTGTTATTTTCTCTTATTATTTCCCCCATCACAAAGAGAGTACAAACTTAAACGAAATGCAAGCGTTACTGAAATCTGTAATAGGAAAATCAAAGCCCCTCTCCCACAGATAACTAACTAGTCAATATCTGCCGCATAGTCCTCAATTGTAATTCATCAGCTAGATTACATTAGCATTACTATTTGTTTTTAATTTTTAACTTGTCATACATTTTAAAATTAGATCATACTTTGCATAATCGGCTACGTATTTCACTTAGTAATATAGTGCGGACATTCTCTTCACATCAGTACATATGCTTCTCACGGTGACAGAGTATTTCATTGCGTTAATCCACTGTGATTTATTTATCACTTATTTACAAAAAGATATTAAATGTATCCTTGTGGCACTTGCTCCTTTTCTCCAGTCCCGTGGCTCGGAGCTCTATCCATGTCCGTACGTATAGATAGCCTCTTCCTTTATCATCACTAGACCAGTGCTGACCAGCAGAACTTTCTGTGACGATGAGACGTTCTCTCTCTGTGCTGGCCAAAGCAGTAGCCATTTAGCACATGAAACGTGGCTAGTGTGACTGAGGAGCGGCATTTTAAATTTTATTTAATTTTCATTAGTTTATATTTAAATAGCTACCTGGTGGACACAAAGCCGGCGGCCCCTGTGTTGAATAGTGCAACGCTCTCATTTTCCGTTGTATCCATAGTAGACTATGTTACCATTTACTTTGTCTTTCCCCTGTTGGAGGACCTTCGGATTGAGTTTTTTGGCTTTTGCAAAGAGTTTCCAGGAACGTGCTTGAAGAAGTTCGTGGCTGTGTACCGTGTGAGCATACAGTTCTGTGTCAGTAGTTGGTAGTGCTCAAAATTGTCGCTATTCAGTTTCTTCTTGACTCTCTACCGAGGCAGAAAGATCACTTCCTCCAACACTGAATTTCCAGGCTGCTGCTCTGAGCTGTGTGAGTACGTAAGCTTTGCCCGTGTTAAATCTCGGGGCATCCTGGCCTTCTGGCTGAGGCGTTAGTGTTACAGACGTCTCAAATGCCACGCCGAGCCACAGGAAGGACCTCAGCTCCAGCCCCAAGTGAAATTAAACAAATCCTTCACATAAAGCAATCAAAGAACAGGGCGTTCGAGGCCCATAAATTCATGACAGGCATATAGAAAGTAATAATAGTAATGTACAGAAAGCAATAACTACAAAAAAAAAAAGCAAACAATTAAAGAAAAAAAATAGAACCGTTAGGTTTCTAATGTAACCTTCTGTGGTAAACAAGATTTTTGTCCCCCGTGCCCCTTGCTTTCTGCTGTTGTGACTGTGAATACTTTATTTTATATGGCAAAAACAAATTTGCAGATGTAATTATCCTCATGGACCCTAAAATAGGAAGATTATCGTGGATTACCAGGTGGGCCCGATCTAATCACTTGAGCCCTTAAAAGCAGAGAAATTTCTCCAGCTGGGGTCAGTCAGGGAGATGCTGCAGAAGACTAGAGAGAGTCAAACAAATCATGATAAGGGTACCCAGCTGGCTTGGAAGATGGAGGAGGCCAAGTGGCCTCTAAAAGATGAGAATTGCTGCCACCTAGGAAGACCAGGTGCTGTAGGCGTAAAAAATTAAAAAAAAAAAAAATAAAAAATAATAAATAAGGGATTGTAAGCTGACCAGGTCCTTGCAATCTGTGAGGGCAACCAAGGGTTGCCTCGACCAAAAAAATAAAAGATGAGAATGCCCCAGCCAACAACAAGCAGGAAAAAGGGACCTCGGTCTTTCATTTGGAGCTGAATTCTTCCAACAACCTGAATGAGCCTGGAAGGGGATTCTCCCCCAGAACCTGCAGGTAAGAAAGAGCCTAGGTCAGCGAGCACCTTGATTCTGGCTCCCTGGAACTCGGAGCTGAGAAACCAACAGAACCTGCCGAACCTCTGACTCCCAGAACTGTGAGATAATAAACTGGTGTCGTTTTAAGCTGTTAAGTGTGTGGCGATTTGTTACAGCAGCAAAAGAAAACTACTACACCACCTCAAATTAATTCAGCCCCCCCAAAATCGTAGCATAACCACATGGGAAAGTGGACGGGCAATTCTGTTTGGTAAGGGGAGAGTACAGAGATAAAACTAGATTCTCATGTTGCGTGGCAGGAAGTCAAAAGATTATATTTAAACCTTAAAAAAATAACAGCATGGGAAAAAAAAAGCATCTGTGGCAATAAGGCAGTAAATAGTCACGGAAGCGGCTAAAAGTGTTAGAAGCGGTTGCTTCTGGCAAGCAGGAATTGGGAGTGAGGAGGAGTGGGGAGGGTGCGGATTTTTTTTCATTTTAAGCCTCGGAGAGAACGATATGATTTTTAAATGCACGTTCCTGTGTTACCGCAACAAAAAGGAAGAAGAACAGTCCCACCACCGCCAGCGTCAGGTGTGCCCGCCTCTTTGAGAGCCCGAGCAGGTGGGCTGGGGGCCGCCCCTGCCTGCCAGGGAGTAGGGCAGCTCTTCCTCTCTCCCCGCCAGGGTGGAGGACAGCAACGGCAAGCTCCTGGAGTCCGAGAGGAAGCTGCAGGAGGAGCGGCAGCGCACCGTGGTGCTGGAGCAGCATCTGGAGAAGATGCGCCTGGAGCCGGGGAGGGCGTCGGCCTCTCAGAGGGCAGCTTCTAGGAGCAAAACAGGTAAAGGCTGGACCAGGGCCCCCCCCCCCCCGCCCATGGCTGCTGGGGGGAGGGGCCTTGTGGCTAATGGAGGCGCCGGTCAGCAGCACCATTCCGCCTTGAGAGAGAAAGGTGGGAAGCAGAGGCCTCCTTCCAGGTGGGGCTCTGCCGGCCCCTGCTGCTGCATATCCCCTTCTGGCCTCCTTGTCAGACCCAGGTGGCCCAGGCCCTTAGTGTGTGGTGGCAGTGCCCTCGCTGGATGCCTTCAGCCACCACCCCCACCCTAACACTCAACCCTCTGTGCTGGGCTGACTTTGTTCCGAGTTGGTGTTGGGGCAAAGCTGGCCTGCGGGGAGGCCAGAGGAGATGTGGCTGACCAAGAGGGGGCCCCTCTCTGCCCCCTGCAGCAGCCGTAAGCAGGGAGGAAGGGGCTTCTCCACAGGCCTGGGGACCCGGGCTGCTCTGTCCTGTGTTCTGCCATCCTCAACACTCAGCTTCCCTCTCGTGGTCTAAGGTGGCTGCTTCAGCTCAGACCAGCAGTAGGAAGGGCAGAAGGGCAGGGGGCAACCCGCTCCCTGCCTTTTGAGGAAATGACCCTGAAGTTGCTCATGTCACTTCTGCTTTCCTCGCCTTGGCCCACCCCAGTCGTGTGACCATGCCCAGCTCTAGAGGGAGGTTTACTCATCCAAAACTAAAGGTCTGTTGCTCCAACACCGTGGTGCTCAAGGTCTGGTCTCCGGACCAGCCGTGTTAGCACCTTGTGGGGCTCGGGCAAGCTAGGGGTGCAGACCGCCAGAGTCAGAAGCCATTTCTGGGGTGGCCGACTCCCAGGGAGGAAGACTCTCCAGTGTCTGAAGTCCCCATCCCAACCCCCACAAGACCCTGGGGTGGAGGTGCTGTCCCGCGGCCCCGCCTCTCAACACCCCAGTACGCCCCCCATCTCTTCCCCAGCAAAGGACACTCAGGCTTTTGTTCCCAGCCCAGAGGGGATCAGAACATTTCAGAGGAGACACAAAGGGGGAGCTGGGCTCGTCTTCCTTTTCTCACCAGCAGGGCCCAGGACTCGAGGGGCCTTCCAGGCACTGCTGGGGGCCGAGTTAAGGAAGGGCCTGGGGCGTAGCCCTGCTGACCATCAGGAGCAGGTCCCCTAGGGATATGGTGTCTCCTGGCTCTGGGTTCACCTCCTGCCCAGCAGCCAGACTCCTCACCAGGGAGGACTAAGCCGTGGCGGGAAAAATCACTCTGATCCTGCCTGAAGAGTGAGGAGCAACTGCCCAAAAGTGCCCATGTGGCCTCTGCCACCCGCTGGCCTGTGGCATGGGCAGAGCCACACTCCTCTGTGGAGCATAGCGCACCCCCCTCCCCCCAATCTATAAAATGAGGAGGTGCCTCATGGCAGTTCCACGATGACATGCAAACAAACCAGTAACAGACGTGATAGGTCCGATGGAGGCAGGTGCTATGGCTTGAGGCGGAGGAAGGGGGCAAGCTGTCTGAGAGAGCAGCTGTTTTCTACAGGGTGACCAGTGAAGACCTCGCTGGCCGACAAGTTAAGCAGAGATGGTGGCGGTGGGGAAGAGGCACAGAGACACGAGGGGAGAGCGTGTGCCAGGGCATCGCCCCGGGAGCCTGGCCGGAGGCTGGAGGAATAGCAAGGAGGCCGCGCGAGCTGGAGCGTAGTGAGGGGACAGAAATATGACGTGAGGTCGGAGGAGTCAGGGGGTGCTGCGGAGGTGGTCCAAACACGCAGGGTCTCGGGGGCTACGTGTGAATTCACTCAGGTCTCTAACGTTCCAGAGGCAAGAACTATTCTCCTCAGAGCTCAGAGAGGTTGATGATTTACCTGAGGCCACACAGGAGGAGGTGAGAGCCAGGTCCGCTAATGCCAGGTGATTCCCTCTGGGCTACAACCACGTCTGAGGGACTCTCCAGTGGAGTTTTTCTGATGCCGTGATCAGGCCCAAGTTCTCCGCCAGCTGGCTTTGATCTCTTTTTCTAAGCATTCCATGGTCCCTGGCCCCAGCCCCGCTGGACCCCCTGTATATATATCTGAGGGACTGGAGGGAAGGACCCAGTGGTATGAGGGCATCAGATGAAGTGACAGCCTAGACTCAGGCTCAACCGAAGGTCAGACCTCAGGCCCAGCCACCTTCTGGAAAGTCGTGAGGTACAATGATGGAGAGAGTAACAAGAGGAACTAACCCAGTCCACAGTCAGTGCTACAGCAGAGGCCAAGGCCAGGGTCCAGGGGCAAGCAGAGCAGACATCAGGGAGGGCTTCCGGAGGGCGGCAGCCCTGGTCCTGCACCTTGGAGGAGTATAATGTTTCCACAAGTGGAAAAGCAGGAAGTGGGCGGCTGGAGGAGGAGAAGGAGAGTGATGACACAGGGCTATGGCTTCATCACAGAACATGGCCACTGCTGCCCCACAGGTCTGCCCGCCTCTAACACCAGACACAAACCGAATGGGAGTGAGAGGAAGGACCCATCTGTCGCCCAGCTGTCCAACGTGCCCGTGGAGTCCCGGATGGAGGAGCTGACCACCAGGTGCTCCCTACCCCGTCTTCCTGAGGGTGGCGTTGTCTGGGTGGAGGTGCTTTGATGGGCAAAAGGATGAAGTCCACCCCCACCGCACCCCTTGACTTCTGTTTGCCCAGAAGGCTGATCCTTCTCCATCAAGGGTTGTGGGCCTGCAATTCAGCCTCTGGCCATCAGGGGGCAGAGAAACTTAGCCGTGGCTGATGGCCCCTAAGTCCCAAGAGAAGTTCTATTAAGCATGGGTTGCTGAATCCACTTTTCTCACTTAGTTAAGTCTTTTAAGGTCAAATGCAGTGATGGGAAAGGAAGGAGGGAGAACCTCTCCTCGTACCATCCTTGAGGCGGCCAACATTTGGGGAGCAAACAGGTGCCGGCCGCAGGGCTGCCGGCAGGCCTGGAGAGGAATCCCACATGGTATTCCCCCAAAGGTCTGTGGGAGAAGGGGGCAGGCCAGAGAGAACCCTGAGCCTGAAGGGCAGCCATGCTGTCAGCCCCACACGCACAGGGTCCTCACACGCATGCACCAGCTCGGGCCGCACTGAGCCCCCTCTCCATGCGGTCCAGGCTGGCCATCCAGGTGGAGGAGAATGAAATGCTGAAGGCTGCCCTGGGCAGCGCCCTGCGGGGAAAGGAGGAGGACTTCCGCATGTACCACGAGACCCTGGGCCAGGTGAAAGGGGTCTTCCTGCAGGCCCTGCGGCAGCAGAAGGCGGACAAGCACTAGGACGGCGGCCCAGTGTCACCCTGGCCACACTGGGCAACCTCAGGCCCTGAAAGGACAAGCCTCTGTCGAAGGATGCCACCTGCTCCCGGAAGCCAACCCGGAGCTGCCAGCTCGGCCCCTTCTCCTGGAAGAGGCCCCCCTAAGGGTGACAAAGCCAACATATCAGGCCAGGAGGGCCAGGGAGGAGCCCAGGCAGATGTGGCTGCGACAGGAAAGGGCCAGCAAGAGCTCTGGGACAACAAGCCGGTTGTGGACAGATGCCGTCCCCTGGGCAGGTGCTTATCGCCCTTGTCCTAGGGCCCAGGGGGCCCCCGCATGCCCACGTGGCTCCATGTGCACAGGCGAGCCCTCATGCTCGGGGCTAGGACCACCCCAGGCCACCCAGCTCCCCCCCCGTCCCTATACCTCTCCCGGCCCGTGGCTCCATCCGTGGCCATCCCCACGCTCTGCAGACCTGGGACACCACACTCCCAGCCGCCTGTTGGCCCACGCCTCAGGGCTCTTCCTTAGACGCAGACCCTCGGACTTGTAATAATAATGATTCTTTTCATGATCACTGCAGCTCCCAGTGAGTGAGCATCTACTACAGAGACCTCACCCCATCTAGTCCCCAGGGGATTGTCACCCTATTTTACAGATGAGGAAACTGAAGCTGAGCCAATATTTAACCCTGGCCAGCCTGACCCCAGAAGCCGCGTCCTCCCGTTGAGCAGATGAGCCAGGGCAGACGTGCCCACCCCACTGCTGGGCAGCTCTGCTCCCAGCCAGTCGCTCCAACAGGCGCCTCCACGTGCTTCCAGAGGCTGCGCTGGTGGCTGCTGGTGGCAGGGGGCAGAGGGGGGACTGGGCTGAGCTTCGGGCAGGAGGATTTTTGAGCCAGTGAGTCTAGGCAAAGGTGGTGCACCACCCTCGCTGTAGTGCAGGGGTGAGCCAGGAGGGCTGCAGCTGGAGAGGCCCCAGACCTGACCCAGACGCCCTGACCACACCTGTGCACACGCAGGCGCACACGCAGATGTGGACGTACACAAATACCAGGCCCGGGAGCACCGACGGCACGTGTACACACACGTACCCACGGACAGGGCCAACCCCACACCCAGGCCCCCCACAGAGGCCCACGCGCACGCAGCAGGCGCGTGGCGGTAGACGCGCATTCCCACGCGTGAATAACAGTCCCATGTCACTTGTGCAGTGACTCACAAACAGGGGTGCACATACTGGGACAACACCCCTCCCCGGGGGAAGCCACCCAGGGCTCCTGGGACCCTGTCTGCTCAGGCCCTTCCTCGGGACAGGGCTGTGGAGAGACTCCGTGCCGAACCCCAGTCGGGGAGCCCCTCACCCTGCATGGGGTGACACTGCCCGGCAGACCAGGGCAGGCCGTCAGGGCGAAGCCGTGATTCTGATGGATCCCAAGGCCCCTGAGAGGGACGAGCTTTTCTCTGATTCCCGGCCAAGCAGAGAGAGACAGGGCGAGGGCCAGTGCGGGGAGGAGACTGTGACAGTGAGGAGTGGGCCCAACGCAGTCCAAACACCAGGACGATAGTTGGCACCCGCCTTCACCGGCTGGCTCTGGGGTCCCCCGGGATTGATCTGAGTGTGTGTGTGGAGGGGGGGTACAGACTCTGGCCCTCAGTGGAGTCCCCTGAGGGAGGGAAACAGGCATAGGACCAGCCGTCCTTCCTCAGGGTCACCTCAGATGCTGTCCTTCTTGTTGCAGGGCTGCATCGGAGAGAGCAAGGGGCACCCCGTCACAGGGTCCGAACAGGTGGGGGTGAGTGGGACAGAGTTCTTTCCCCACTCACCAACTGTGTGACCTTGAGGCAAGTTCTCTGAGCCTCCATGTCCTCATCTGTAAAATAGGGACAATAATAGAACCCTTCCTCCAGGGCTGCCATAGGCGTCAAAGAATAACTCAAAGACATTTAACTGATTATTGGCTTGCTGTTTACTTCTGTACAAGGGACATGTATCAATAGATTGATTTCAGTCCACGGAGATAAAAACAGAATTTATGTAAAAGAGAGGTGGGCAAAGTTCAGTCAGGCATGGTAAATCTAGTTTGCACGTTTTTGGGTAAACTGATTAGCTGGCCTCTTGCGGAGATCGGTCTGGGCATTCAGTCCTTGCTGAGGCCAGAGGTGGGTGCAAAGACAGCTATTAACAGTTTCCAGATTCTACGGGCAACCTTGAGGGCTTTGCTGTGGAGCTATGGGCCAGGGGTCCCTGTCGCGTCTGCTGGCACCTGCCATCAGCGCTCCAGCTTGCTTAGACCAGGTCTGCTCCATCCCCCATCAGACCCCCTCTTCAGGAGTCACTGAATTAAAAAGTGCCAAGGGCTAGAGTAGCAGCTGGCACACAGAAAACGCTCAATAAATGTTAGCCTTAGTGCTGCCTCTATTAGTGCAACAAGTACTTATCGAACAGCTCCTCTGCCCCAGGCACAGGGGGGCCGGGTGAGCCCCAGGCCCCCATCCACCCAGCGGCCCAGTGCCAACTGCACACCAGCCTCTCTGGACTTGTGAGGGACCCCAGGTGAACCTGACTTGCTGTGGTCTCGCTCTCATGGAGCGCCTGGTCTAGTCAGAGAAGCCTGGGAAACAGAGGGCCACGTGGGGTGGGAGGGTACAGGGTCCAGGTGGGGTTAGGCATTGCCGAGACAGAATGTGGCACCTCAGAGCCTTCCACCTCCCCTGCTTCAGCTCCCAAGTTCCTTGTCCGGATCTGGGTGGGGAGGGGGCTGTCCACATCTCCCTAAGGTGTGAGTGGGGGAGGGTGGAAGGGAAAGGCCCAGGTGAGCCTGGGAACAGGATTTTTAAAGGAAGGAGGGGTTATCAAAGGGCCCTAGGGCAGGGTGTCTGAAGGAGCTAGCCCAGGCGGGCCAAGTGGGGAGTGGGACAGCCCGGTCTGTTCGAGTGAATGCCTGGGGTCCCTCTGAGCAGCACCATCTGTGCCTGGGGTCCTGAGATGACCTTCCCGGCCCCCAGGCAGCAAGAGGGCTGGGCATACCTTTCACAGATGGGAACACCCTGCCAAGAGCCACAGGCGGCAGGGGGAGGGGCAAGGGCAGTCTGAGAGGCCTCACGTGTGGACTCTCCCTGGCTGCACCCCGGGCAGGGTCTGCAGTCCTGGGAGCTCAGGTTCCCGCACTGACAGGTGAGACCGGGTTGAGCCATGGGTGTGGCTTGGCCACTGTCCCCATGGGGCCCCTGGGGCACTACAGCTGAGCTGCACAAGGCTGCAGTCAGGCTCAGGCTGATCCAAGCCCTTCCTCCGAGCCCCCATATCCGGTGTCTAGAACCAGCCTCTGCTCCCCACCTCCTCCCGCAGCCGGCCCACCTCCACCACCCACAGGGGAGTCCCTGCCTGCCCACCCGCTCTGCGCACATGCCGTCCCCCCTGCAGTCCCTGAGCCCTACGCACACATGCAAACACCATACACACATCACACGCAACACATGCTGTAGACAACGTACAACGCAAAACATAAGCACAGACCCCACACACGACCAACCCCAAGCAATTACACACACATGCAGGACGCTTTCCCCTGATTTTACCTTGAACAACAACAAAACACTCAGAGATGAAAAGGACCTGCCTGCCCCGTCTTTCCCGGTGGTTCTTGAGGCATCTGCATGGTGCCCCCAGGTCCTTGTCCTGGTCTTAACCCAGTCAGCTTCCGGCTGCTAGTTCCATGGGCCGGCCACATCATGAACTCCTCCCAGCCCCCCTCACACAGGGTGGCGCTGACCTTGGCCATCCAGCTCCAAGTCCGAGGGGCCTCCCATGCCCTCCCCTCCTCCTGCCGTCCCCACGTGCCCAGCTCCCTACAGACCCCACTGCGAGGGGGCCGCCCGGTGACCATCTCCCGCTGTGTGTGAGTCCTGCCTCTCTGGGATCAGGAGTGAGAGGGCTTCGGTCCCCAACGGCCTCACCTCCCTTGATGGCCAATTCAGTGAGCCAAGCCCTTGTCATGCAGGAGTCGTTGAACACCCTGAGAATCCAATATGGTCAGAGCCAGCAGCCTGCCCATGTATGCGTGAGGATCTGAAGCTCAGAGAACTGGTCACACCAGCGAGGTGCAGTTCAGGTTCAAACGAACTGGCTTGATCTGTGCCCTTGAGCCAAACCACCCTGTCTGCTTCCCGGAGATGCTCTTTTAGAGTGTCCTTGCTTCTTCCTCTGGGCCAGCATCATCTGATGCTTGGGGGAAAGCTCATGGCCTGAAGGCACTGTGGGACAGTGGGAGTCTCTCCCCGCTTCCCAGGCCTCAGCCAGGCCCTGGAAGTGACCCTGTTGGAGGTGCAGAAGCAGCTGCCTCTTCCCATAGTCATGCCTGAGCCCGGGGCTGTGGTTACGATCAGCAGGGCCTCCAGGACCTGTCCTGTGACTGATTACAGTCACGAAGCTCCATCTGACCCCAGACTCCAGGCTCTGGCCTCCCCAAACACATATGTGACAAGTCCGCCACTAACTCTGAGGCCATCATCCCAAAGGCAGGCAGACTATGAGAGGTTCCTGTCCTCTCAGGGGTAGCCTTCAGGATATCTGCCCCCATCAGGTACACTGGGCTGAGGCCTTGTGAAGGCCACGGTCCCCACCCCAAGCCCTCCCCCAGAGGAGTCCCGGTTGGTTCAGGACACTGCTGTCTGCCTCCACCCTGCCATCGAGAGGCTGCCCCCCAAGCACCCACTCAAGCCTGGCCAAGTAACCCTGCTCGCACCCCTCCACTTGGGTGGGTCCCCGTGGGGCTAGAGTACAGGAGCCCCCTCAGCCACCTGTCTCATGCCAGTTCCAATCCTACTAGACAAGTCAGTCCTCCCCCGGGCACTAGTGACTGGCCGGCCAGGACTCTCAGCATGACAAAAAGGACCAGGCGAGGAGCGAGATGGTCTGTCCTGGGGTAGCCCTTGGGAGTTCACAGGTAACGGTGCAGGATGGAGTTCATGGAGATGAGATGAAAGCGCATGCATGTGTGCGTGTGCGTGTGTGTGTGTGTGTCCATGGGGGGGGCCACCCAGAAGGCTTCCTGGAGGAGGAAGGGAATCCTGACTGACAGTGAGAGAGAGGCACAGCCCCTGTGGATCAAGGAGGCGGGCTGAAGTGAGGCCCAGGTGTCCCAATCTCAGCCACGGGCCACCCCTTCCCCTCCCCACCCCTTCCAACATCCTCCCTGCGGCTCCCTGTGGCCAGCAGCTCTGCAGCACTCGGCTCCGCTCCACTCCGCTCAGCGTCGCTCCAGGAAGGCCACCTCCTCCCTGCCCCCCTCCTCCCCCTTCTCCTGCTGTCACCACTCACCGCTCATAGCCTCGAGGGGGTGGGGACCCCAGGGCTGGACACACCCCACCGTGGCCCCAGAGCCCAGCTGGTCGGACGGACACGCAGTCGGACGCAGGACCCCGGAGCCCCGAGGTGGGCAGCGTGCCAGGGTCCCTCTCGGCCTCCTCAAGGTCAGTGCCAGCTGGGGATGCAGCTACTCTGGGTCCTTTAGAACTTCGGAGCCCACCCCAGCCCCTCATCCCAGACCCAAAACAGGCTTTGACCCCAGGTGTCCCTGAGGTAGGCCGGACCAGGGGATGGCGGGACCCCTGTGTCCATGAGCTGGTCCAGGTCCGAGGGTCTGTTGCGAGAGGTCCCGGGCCGGGGACCAGCCCTGGCCC
Source organism: Eonycteris spelaea (assembly GCA_003508835.1). NCBI lineage: Eukaryota > Metazoa > Chordata > Mammalia > Chiroptera > Pteropodidae > Eonycteris > Eonycteris spelaea. Next base: position 1,588,271 of record PUFA01000224.1, read on the forward strand.
TGCTCACAGAGGCCTCACTGGGGACATCCCACACCGGCCATGGGGAGCTAAAATTGGAAAGTGGCGAGTGGGAGGCAGCTGACAAAGCTATTTCGCGGGCTCTTCACCGTGCTCCGGTTTCAAGCTCCTGCTCCATTAACCTGATCCTTGGGGCCTCCCCACCCACCTGGCCCATGAGGAAGCGCCTCAGCCCTCAGGCCGGCAGTGCAGAAGTGAGGCCCAGCAGACCCCTGGTGTAGGCAGGGGCAGTGGACTGTCTTTTCTTATCTGCAACTCTGGAGGAGAACACTCGATCCTGCCCAGCTCCTCTGTGTGACCTTGACCCTGCCCCTCTCTGGTCCATGCCCCCTCCATCTGTGTAACAGGGAGAATGCTGACTGGGGGGGCCCAGAAGAGCTGATTTCACAGTTGGTAAGGGAGACCTGGGAGAGGGTTTGGGGAGGGAGGGAGGAACATGCCAGCTACCTCTTGGCTCAGCCCAGACTGAGAGGGTGCTAGGACATATTCCTTTAATTTGGGCCCTGAGTCTGTGACCCACAGGGTCCTTAGGAAGGTCCTGGGCTAGGCTGGAGCCATACAGAAAGGGAATCGGTGCTAATTGAGGCCCCAAGAATGGACCAGTAGAACTCCTGGGACAAACTAGGCCTGATAGGAGGGAGTGGCTAGGCTCACTCTGCACAGAATACTGGTCAGCACCTTGGACAGCGGCCAGCACCAGACTGGTGACCGCCTGACCCCACTCCAGCTACCCCCAGGGCACGTCTTCAAATAACACAGCCTCCAGCCAGCACCCAGGGCCTGAATACACGGAGCACTGAGAGAGTGGGGCGGTGTGGCCTCCGAACACAGGCAGGGACCAGGGACGTGGCAGGCTGGGGGCTCAGGGGCTGGTTGGGACAATGGGGGTCAGTGAGAAGCTGGAGACCGAATGAGAGAGATGTAGGCTTGGTGTTGTGGGCCAGACTGGGAGAGGTCACAGAAAGGAAAGGTGTCCCAGGGGGGTGTGGGAATCAGAGAAGGGACAGGGAGGGTGGTGGGCTTTTGTCAGGAGCTGAGGGAGGCTTCCTGAGGGGGATGGAGACCCCGGGGAGCCAGAAACATAATCGAGGTGACGCAGGTGGGGTTTGTCCACTTGAAAGGCCCCCAGGCCTTGGCAGGAGCAGTTTGAGCAGAGGGTGGGGACCTGCCCACCTGCAAGGTAGGAGGCGTAAATGAAGGTGAGAAGGAGATTACTCTTCACTGGGAACGGCTAGGATGGGGCGCAGATGTCAGAGCGCCTGGGACGCGTTGGGGGTGGGAGGAGGGGAGAACGATGGCATGAGACCCCCAACGGGCATGAGGGGCAGTCTCAAGAATGGGGTCCTCACGACCTCAGTGGGGACCGTGAGGTGGGGCCCGGCGGCAGCGCCCTCACCGAGCCTGTCTCCCCCAGCCCCGTCCAGGCGATGGGCATCAAGACGGCGTTGCCTGCGGCGGAGTTGGGCCTGTACTCCCTGGTGCTGAGTGGGGCCCTGGCCTATGCCGGCCGGGGCCTCCTGGAGGCTTCACAAGGTAACAGCTGGGCTCTGGGCGGGGCGGGGGGCGGGGAGGCTTCTCCTGGGGGTCTCCCAGTTCAAACCAGCAAGGCCAGACACTTAGAGGCTCCAGACCCAGGGTATTCCTTCAGCCCTGGGGGCTAGGCTGAGCCAGGCGCAGTCACAAGGAGACACAGACGCAAAGGCACTGACAGAGATGGGGACACAGAGCCACAGAGAGAGAGAAACTCTCAGAGGCTTGGGGAGAACTGGCGCCAGACACACAGTGAGACCCAGAGGGAAGCAGAGGCAGAGGGGAACCCAGACCTGACCCCGATCCCCCAGGCGGGCCTCCCCCTTAGGAGCAGGCATGGGGGAGTGTGTGAGGGAGGGGGTCCCCTCTCCCTGAGGCCACACTCTGTTCTCAGATGGGGCTCACAGGAAGGCCTTCCGGGAGTCCGTGAGACCCGGCTGGGAATACATCGGTCGGAAGATGGTAGGTCCCCCAGGGTCTCTGAGTGGTGACCCCGACCCCTGGCATATCTCTCTGATCCCGAACCCTTCCTGACTCCCCCCATTCCAGATGTTCCCATGTAACAGAGGCCTCATGATGGGGAGGGCCTCTGGCTTGAGATTCAGCACCTCCAGTTTCTCCACTGGCCCCTCCTGTGTCCTTGTGGGGCCATATCAAGGCCCCCCACCCCCGACCCTGGTCATTTAGGAAATAAATGGAGCTGTGCCTTAGCAGGGGCCTCCAGCACCACCCCTCCCGGGAACAGTGCACTGATGGCGGGTGTCAGGCAGCAGAGGGGGAGCCCTGAGGGGTGGGGCACTGATGGGGGGTGTCAGGCAGCAGAGGGGGAGCCCTGAGGGGCGGGGCAGCCCTCAGCTGCCCCTCCTCCTTCCTCCACGCTGGTACTTCCCTGGTCCTCCCCTCCAGCCATGGCTCTCCTCTAGTGCACAAGAAGGGTGTGGGGGCTGGGACGGTGTGGGGACTCCAACCCACCCGGGAGGCAACACATCCTGCCCCCCGCTGCACCGTAACCTACCCGGGCCTGCCCCAGGACGTGGCCGACTTCGAGTGGGTGATGTGGTTCACCTCCTTCCGCGACGTCATCCTCTTCGCCCTCTCCGGACATGTGCTGTTTGCTAAACTCTGCACGATGGTTGCCCCCCAGGTGAGCATGACCTGAGCCGCCCCGGCCTTCCCCCCCCACCCCCGCTACCAGCTCCGCCTCAGCGGCCGGGGTTGTGGGGACTCCGTGCTGGGGGCCCCCTCCGTGTGTGTGGACAGGTAACCAAGCCTTCTCGCTGTCCACAGCTCCGCGCCTGGATGTACGCCGCGTACGGGGCCTTGGCTGTGCTGGGCACGATGGGCCCTTGGTACCTGCTGCTGCTACTCAGCCACTGTGTCGGCCTCTATGTGGCTTCACTCTCGGGCAGCCTTGGCTCTGTCTTGGCCTGGGCATGGCCAGCCTTGCCTCCTTCAAGCTGGACCCCCTAATCTCCTGGCAGGTGAGAACTGGGGAGGGGCAAAGGTGGAGGGGGCACGGGTAGGACCCAAGCCTCTCACTCCATCCAAAGCCCTGGCCTCCCAAGTCTCCCCGAGCATTTCCTTCCCTTTTCCCAGCTGTCTCCAAGCTTTGACCACGGAGCATCCCTCACCTACACGGTGGTCACCCCCAGCGCGCAGGGATGCGTGCGGCTTGGTCTCTGCTCTGTCCCAGCACTTAACATGAGTCAGCCCTGAATGGCCCATGTTGACTGGCCCTGGAAGAGAAGAAGGGGCAGAACCAGGCAGGGCCCCTGTGGGAAGCTGGGTGGGCTTCCCAGAGACCAGGGGCGCCTGGTGAGCTGGCGGCCTGCTCTCTCCCATCCAGAACGGGTTTGTAACAGGCACTTTTGATCTTCAAGAGGTGCTGTTTCACGGGGGCAGCGGCTTCACCGTGCTGCGCTGCACCAGCTTCGCGCTGGAGAGCTGTGCTCGCCCCGACCGCCGCTACTCCCTAGCCGACCTGCTCAAGTACAACTTCTACCTGCCTTTCTTCTTCTTCGGGCCCATCATGACCTTTGATCGCTTCCACACCCAGGTGAGGGGCTGTCCTGTGGGCTCCCAGAGCAGGCCTGGCTCTCCCTCTTTAGACAGGGACGTCCCAGGGCGGGCTGTGTCCCCATCCTCAGGCTCAACTCCGGGACGAAGCCACGACTCCCCTCCTCAGATCTCAGACTGGGCCACATTTCCCCGCTCAGACAGGGATCCCTCCCGGGATGGAGATGTGTCTCCTCCTTCAGACAGGACTCTCCTCTGCTTCAATGGGATTCCCAAGATAGGCCCTGGGTCTCCCTGGCTGGCTGTGAATCCTGCGGAGTGGCCTGTGTTTCCAGCCTCAGGCAGGGCTGTCAGGATGAGGCCAAGATTCCACCCCCCCCCTCACACCCCAGGAGACACCCCATGGGACAGAGCCCCTCTGGCAGGGCTGGCCTCCTCAGATGCTTGGCTTCCCCAGGTGAGCCAGGTGGAGCCAGTGAGGCGTGAGGGCGAGCTGTGGCACATCCGGGCCCAGGCGGGCCTCAGCGTGGTGGCCATCATGGCTGTGGACATCTTCTTCCACTATTCTACATCCTCACCATCCCCAGTGACCTCAAGTTTGCCAGCCGCCTCCCAGACAGCGCCCTCGGTGGGTGTGCGGGCTCTAAAACAGAGATGGGGAGGTGGGGGCTGGGCCGCCACCCCAGAAAGACAAACCCTCGGTATCCCCAAGGCCTCACAGCTGGGGGAGCTGACACCCCGAGAGGGTACAGCACCTATCCCAGGGTGGAGGGGGTGGAGGGTGGGGGAGCGCTTAGTTTTTGAAATGGTGGGACTTGTTAGCTTTGGATCAGACAGAGTCCTCCTCGCTTCGCTGGGGTGATGGCTGATTTCCATGACCCGACGGGGTCTCCCTGGGGCGACCGGGGCCCAGGAAGTGGGCGGTGGGATCTCCATGGGGGAGGTGGTCCCGCCGCAAGGACCTCCTCCAGGACTTGGGGAGATTGTGTTGGAAGGGGAGGGCTGGGCTCAGTGCGTCGCCAGGATTTGCGTGCCCGGGGAGGGGAGGCCAGCGCACTACCCGCCCCGGAGAAGTGACGACGTGCTGTCCCCAGCGGGCCTAGCCTACTCAAACCTGGTGTACGACTGGGTGAAGGCAGCAGTCCTCTTTGGCGTCGTCAACACCGTGGCGCGCCTCGACCACTTGGACCCACCCCAGCCTCCCAAGTGCATCACGGCGCTCTACATGTTCGCAGACACGTGAGCGGGGGCGGGGCGTGGGGGGACACGCCCCCGGGGTCCCCACCTCCCCTCAGCCTCTCCCCCGCCTGGCCCCGGGAGCCCCGTTCCCTGCTGATTCGCACCTCTGCCCGCCTCCCACAGGCACTTTGACCGCGGCATCAACGACTGGCTTTGCAAGTGAGTCGGGGTGCGGTGGGGAGACGCTCACAGCCAGCTTGCCAGGTGTCTGAGCAGGGCAGTGCAGAGATCGGTCCACATATCGAAGGATGGCCTGGGCCAGAGGAAGCAAGGAGGGCAGTGAGGAGGTCGTGGTAGAGGTCTAGGTGGAGTCTTAGAAGTGAGAGAAGGGATGGGAGTAGAGACACACAGCAGGTCGCTGGACAAGACTTGGCCATGAATTGGGGTATGAGGAAGGAGAGGGCGATGACTCCAGGTTCCCATCGACAGCCTGGGGAGGGCGGAGGGGCAGTGTCCAGAGAGGAGTTTCATGTGAGAAACGCCTGCTTGGAGTCTGGGAGACATCGCTGTGGAGGTTCGGGGGGGTGGTTGGGTCAGGGGTCCGGAGAAGTCTGGAGGACCGGTGGAGCTCTGCGCATCGCGGGTGCGGGTGGCCTTTAAGCCTTCGGAAAGGAGAGAACGTAGAGTAAGAAGGGAAGGGAGAGAGAGCTGAGATCCGACCTGGAAGAACTCTGGTTCTGGGGAGAAGTAAGAGCCAGCAGAAAGGACTGGAGGGAGTGACCACGGGAGCCGGGGGAAAGTCAAGGCCCTGTGACACCCTGGAACTAAGGGAAGACCATCCGGGCACGGTAGGGGCAACTGGGTCAGATGCTGCTGGGGTCCAGGACGCTGGAGACAGCGTTCGCGTTGGTGGCACAGAGGTGTTCAGCCTTTCGCCAGAGAGGCAGAGGCAGGTGAGCAGCGAGAGGAAACGGAGGGATTACAGGGGAATTCCTGGGGACAGCTCCTGGAAGAAGCCTGGTGCCGATGAGGAAGACAGAGGCGTGGCTCGAGGGAACGGTGGGGCATTTTAAAGACAGGAAGTAGTGGAACATGCTTGGGTGCTGGGAGCAATTATTCCATGTAGAGGGAGAAGCTGGCGATGCAGGAGAGAGGGGCGACTGACGGAGTGAGGTCCCCGAAGAGGGAGGAGATGGCTTCAGGACAGGGAGGAGGAAGAGAAGCCAGTGTGACGCAGAAGGATGGCAGGTTAATGTGGAACGGTGAGGGGTTCCACCTGAGGGCTTTGGTTTTCTCCATGAAGTAGGAGGCAAGGTCATCAGCTGAGAGATGCAGGGTTGGGGTCATGCAAGGAGGTAGCGTCTGTGTGACCTCCCCACTCCTGCCTAGGTCCCCCCATACGTGGCAAGGGGAGATAAGGTTGGAGTAGTCACTACGCCCTGGGAGAGGAACCTTAGCGTCAAGAGCCCAGGCAGGGTTGGAGATAGTGGATTTATTGACTCTAATATGTGAAAGTGTGAGATTTGCCCCATCAGCACTTAGCTTCTTAGGTGCAGAAAGTGGGAGACTGGACTCTCCCAGATGTGTGAGAAGGAAGAAGTGAGGAATAAGGGGTTTTAGGTTATTTATAGTAGATGGGAGGGGTCACAAGAGGAAGAGTGGGTGTCAAAGAAGTTGAAGAACTAGAGCTGGGGGACCAGGTCAGGAGGGGCTGGGCGAAGAATGGTAATTAGGAATGAGTGAAATTTCAAGTGTGACGAAGTTGGGGTGTAGCCACAGAAGTGGGTGGCTGAGGCAGAGTGAAGAAGAGACCACTGGAAATGAGGAGGTCAAGGGTCTTCTACCGAATTTATTTAACAAATATTTATTAAGCACCTACTATGTGCCAGGCACTGTTCTAGGCACTGGGGATACAGCCGTGAACATGGCAAAGACCCTGAACTCATGGAGCTTACAGTCTAGTGGGGGAGAAACAGACCATAAACAGGTAAACAAACACATAAGTAATTTCAGAGAGTGGTCAGCATTAGGAAAAAAAAAAAATAAGAAAACAGTGTAATTGGATAGAAGCTGCCCAGAGGATAGGAGATTTATTCGGTAGAGATCTGCACAGACCTGTGAGATGACATTTGAGCTGAAACCTGATCGATAAGGGACTCTGGGGAAGAAAATTTGAGGCAGAGGAACACGTGCAAAGGCCTTGAGGCGCGGGAAAACCGGCTTGTTGTGTTCGCGACAGACAGAGGCCAACAAGGCCGGAACAGAACATGGTGAATGCATGGGCGCCCCGAGGCCGGTGAGGGCGGGCAGACACCAGACAACGCGGGGTCGTCTTCCAGCCACAGCAGGAAGTTGCGTTTATTCTCATAGTAACACCCGAGCGGCTGGGGGAGGGTGTGGTCGTGGAAGTTACACTCTTAAAGGGAGCCCCTCGCTGCTGTGTGGAGCACAGAAGGCAGGGGGCCAGGGCAGAGGCGGGGAGACGATTTGAGAGACTTGCACTAATCCGTGTGAGAAGAGAAGGTCGGTTGCTTGGACTGGGATGGCAGGGGGGTGGCAGTGGAAGCAGTGGCCAGGACTGAGGGGAGCCCGTCGGATTTACCGGCTCGGATGTGGGCGGAGAAGGAAAAACGAGAGTCCAAGGTGGTGCTAAGGCTTCTTTCTGTCAGCGCCATTAACTGAAGTGGGGATGAAGCGGGTCTGGGCAGAGCTGGGGGAATCAGTCGTTCAGGTGGGGTAGCTGGCGACAAGTGGCTGTAGCCGTCGGGAGGAGACTGGGCTAAATAAGACACAGATTTGGGGCTCACCGGCCTAGAGACAGCTTTCAGCCTTGGGTCTGGATGAGATCATTTGGGGACAGACGGCACCTAGCTAGAGAAGGTACAGCGCTCCAGGCTGAGCCCTCCCTCCACATGTTGAAGTGGGGAAGAAGAGCAGCCCCCTGAGGTCCGGGATGTCGAAGGTGCCAAGCGATAGCATTGGGGAGGGCTGTCCCTGTCATGTGCCCTTGGCCCACTCCCCTTCCTCCCACACCGCCACCGATTTCTGCTCCCACCTTTCCCGCAGGTATGTGTATGACCATCTTGGTGGGGAGCACTCTGCGGTGATCCCAGAGCTGGTGGCCACAGTGGCCACATTTGCCATCACCACTCTGTGGCTTGGGCCTTGTGAGATTGTCTACCTGTGGTCAATCCTGAACTGCTTTGGCCTCAACTTTGAGCTCTGGGTACAGAAGCTGGCAGAGTGGGGACCCCTAGCACAAATTGAGGTGAGCACGGAAGGTCTGGGGCCGGAGGTGGCTGGGTCACGGGGTGGGGTGGGGGGGCACTGCTGCTCTGTGGAGGCTTCCAGCCACCCTTAGCCCCCAGTCCCGAACTTTCTCACCGCCATCCTCCTGGTTGCCAGGACGATGGCTTACCCTGTGGGTAGCGGGTCCCCCCCTCCCTTCTGTGGGGTGCGGGGCATCCAGACTTTCCTGTGTTGGTCAGGCCCTGCCCTCTCTCCAGACGTCAGTTTCCCATTTTTAGCAATGAGGGAGAGCTGAGCTGGGACCCTCAGAGACAGGCACACCCCCAGGATGACCCATGTCCCCTTTCCCGGGGACTTCTGCCACACTGCCCATGCTTTCCCGAACCGGGCAGGCCTCGCTGTCGGAGCAGATGTCTCGCAGGGTCCGGGCCATCTTTGGGGCCATGAACTTCTGGGCGCTCATCATGTACAACCTTGTGAGCCTGAACAGCCTCGAGTTCACAGAGCTGGTCGCCCGGCGCCTGCTACTCACAGGTAAGGGACAGAAGGGCGGGGGCACAGAATGCGCCAGGAGTTCACCTTGAGGACTGTGACCTTCTGAAATGCCCCCGCCCTACCCCATGCCCCAGTGACTCAGCAGGAGGGGCCAGTCAGATGGGGAAAGGCGTGCGGGGAAGAGACCAGTCACCAAGGGGGGTGCTGCTCCCAGGCATCGATGACCTCCTCCCTATAGGGTTCCCCAGACCACGCTGGCCGTCCTGTTTGTCACCTACTGTGGCGTCCAGCTGGTGAAGGAGCGAGAGCGAACCCTGGCGCTAGAGGAGGAACAGGAGCAGGACAAAGAGAAGCCGGAGTAGGTGGGAGGGGGAGCCGGGACGGGCTCCGCTCAGCTATTCCTGGGCCCCGGCCCAGGCCAGACCACATGGGGCCCGACTGAGAGAATAAAAGACTTTTCTACCACAGCGTGGCTGCTCCCTGCCCTCTCCCCCAGCAGTCTCCTGGCTCCTTTCTGTCCGTGCTGCATGAGGAGCTGGAGGCTCCGGGCCTCAGGGAGAGGGGTCAAGCTCGTGGCGCACGGAGTGTGGGAGACACCGAGGTGAGGGCAGAGACCACTAACCTCCTGGGTGACCCGACAGCTGAACACTGAAGCCCTGACTCTTCAAACTAGCTGGTCGCTGACTTCTTGGGGCTCCTGATTCCAGACCCTGAGCTGCTTGCTCAGAAGGCACTTTATTCTTCTTACGGAAGGAGACTTATCTATGCTGCAGGGAGCACTTGATGGGGACACTTTCCATCTGACAGGCAAGGAGTAAGTCCTGTGGGAAATTTACCAGCACACACAGCCAGGTGGGGGCTGGGCCCGGATGCAACCTGGGACATCTCCCTGTGGTTCCGGCTCATGGACCAAGAACAGGGGCGTATGGAGACACTGGAGAGGCCTTAAGGTCCTCGTCCCTGCCCCAAGGCTAGGACGGGGCAGCTATTGCCTTCCCTGGCGGAAGCAGCCACGCGGGCACCACGACAGGTGGCCTCAGGCCTCCCCCAGCCTCCTCCCTGGAGCCCCAGGAAGGCGCAGCCTGTGTGGGCCACAGGTCGGGAGGGGTGCTTAGTTCAGAGCCTCTGGGCTGGTCACATCTTGGTCAGGCGCAGCACGTTGAGCCGCACAGGTAGGAAGGTAGCGCCCGTGGCGTAGGCGATCTCCCGCAGCACGCCCTCCCACTTCTTCTCGTCCTCATTGTATCTGGGGGCGGGAGCAACAAGGAGCTGGTGTGGGACCCAGCAGGAAGGAGTACCTGGGTGCACTAGCCCCACCCCCGAGAAGGACCCCCTCACCCCAGCCTCACCCCCATCTCTAGGAAGATCTGCCCCTGGAGAATTCCTATGCTCTGGGAAAGGGAGCCCCCACAGGGCCCACCCCCAGAGACCCCCCACCCCACACTCCAGGAAGGGCCACCTTCCTCCAGGCAGTGCACATCTCTCCCCTCTCTCCTTCTCTGGAGAATTCCCCGACTCAGCACTCTAAGAAGTCCCCCCAACTCCCACTCTCCTAACAGCGCTACTCCCTGGGGGCTGCCTGCAACAGTGGATAACTAAAGGTTCGGTAGAAGGTGCCCCAGGTGGCCGAAACCGCTTCCCGCCCTCCCCAGGAACAACCAGCCATGGAAAGCAATGGCTCTGCAAAGCTGGAGTCCAGCACCTTCTCAGTCCTGGCCCCAGCTCCCTGGCGCAGAGCAAGCACCCAGGAGGGAAGGGAGAGGAACTGCCTGGTGGCCTCTTAGGGCCCCTCTGTTCCTGGGGCCTGTTTCCGTGGATCTCTGTTGTGCCCCAAGCTTGGGGTCAGCTCCTGACTGTGGCGCTGTTGAGGCCCCACAGTGGGGACTGGTGCCATGTGTGCCAACCCAGACTTTCCCAAACGGGAGAGAGCTGGGCTGGGCTGGGCAGGGTGTGTTTGCTGTCCCTTCTCCCCAAGACGCCCTGGAAGAGGATCAGCTCCGCCCCCAGACGGGCCTGCCAGGTGCCTCCGTGCCCAGCCACAGTGCTGCAGGCCATCAGCCTTTCTCATGATTCCCTCTCCCCTCCCTGGGGCCAGGCTCACCTCCAGATGTCGTTGAGCTCTGTGGGGACCAGCTCCCCAGACTCAGTCTCCAGTGTGGCGAAGCCGCCCAGGGCGTAGAGGGTGCCCGCCAGGCTGAGCAGGCTGAGCGAGCTGCGCTCCTGCGGGAAGGCCTCAAAGGGCGCCCACCTGGCAGGGAGGTGTTGGGAATGCATTACCTTGGGCCTCAGCAAGCCCAGTGGCTGTCCCGCCCCGGTGCCTGCAGCTTTAGCTGTACCCCTCTGAAATCCGAATCCCAGGCTCCCAGCACTACCTCCTGCTTCTTGACCCTCTGAGGAATGCCTGGTGCCCCTGCCTGGGCCTCGGTGTCCTAGCCCTGTGGCCCTCCCCGCTTCTTCTGGTCTCCACTTCCTTCCCCCTTCTTCTGTGCCTCCGAGTTCCCTCCACCATCTCTTTGTCATTCTATCCAACCTGCCCCCTAACCCACCCTGGATCACCCTCATCTTAGTCAAGCACAGATGTGAGCTTGAAACCCGTCAGAGACATTCCACTGCCTTCAGGATAAAGTCCTTCAGCCCTGTTCGCCGCCTCCCCAGCCCCAGTACCCCTCCCCCACCCTTCACCCAGGACACTCCATCCAACCTGAGCAATGGCCTTTCCACCAACGGACCTGCCTTTTTCTCCTAACTGCCTTGGTACCAGCTTTCCTTTGCCAGGGGCATCCGTCCCCAACTCCTCTTGTGTTGGCTGTGTCCAACTGGACCACCAGCTGTTTTCTTCTGGGCCTCCCAGAGCAAGGCAGCCTGGTCACTGCCACATCCCTCCTACCAGGCCAGTGGGGGACGCTCACCTCACTACTGACTAGGGAGAGGGGTTATTTCTGTGCAGCTGTCTGAGCTCAACCGCAAAGACCCAAGACAGGGGCTATGGTGCCGGCGGGGGGCAGACACAGAGAGGGCTGGCAGAGACCCAAAGCAGAGAGGCCCTTGGTCCCTGGCTGTCCTGCCTAGGGGAGAGGGGAAGAAGGGAGGCTGGCATACTTGTTGTCTGTGATGCTGTACACCTCCGCTGAACTGGTCAGCCCTGTGTCTGTGACCCCGCAGCCACAAAAATGCGGCCGTCATGGATGGTGGCCCCGAAGAGTGATCGCGCGTCTGCATGGGCGCCAGCTCCTTCCACTCGAACTTCTTAGGGTCATAGACACACATCTTATTCAGGCACTTCCTGTGGGGTGGGGGGCTGTGAGTGAGAAGAAGCAGTAGAAACGGAGGCGCCCCTCCCTGGACCCAGTTGCTCCCGGCTGCCTCCAAAGCAGCCAGACAAACAGCCTGGGGAGGTTCTGCTCCCTTCCCAAATGTGCGACCCTGCTGCCGCCTGCTGCCGCACTCACTCCAGGCCCGGAGCCTCACCTGTCGCTGCCTTTGCCGCCAATGACGTAAACAAGGTCCATATGCGAGAGCACCGCGTGGCCGTACACGGCATAAGGCAGCGGGTCCGATTCGCCCCATTTGAACGACCTGGAGGGGAGGGAGGCGGGTAGAGCGATCACCTGGCTCAGGCTGCCTCTAAGTCCCTGTCTGCCCCCACGCAATGCGTTTCCGTTGCATTACCGGAACGCCCCAGGGCTCTCCTCTGCTCGCTCCCCGCTCACCTGCCAACCCTCCTGTCCCGCCGCTACCCAACCCGCCTCCGCCCCACGCCTGGGGCTCTGGCTAGTTCCCTCGCCGCACCCGGCAGACCGTGCAGGGCCTTTCCCCGGCCTCCCGCGCCCGCCGGCATCCACAACCCCGCCCCCGGGCCGGCCCCGGCCTCCGCCCGCGCTCACAGCCGGTCGTAGCACAGGACCGAGTCCAGGCTGCGCTCGCCGTCCTTGAGTTCCCGGGCCGCCGACCACGTAGATGGCGTTGAGAGCCTCTCCCAGGCCGAAGAGGCAGCGCGGCGAGGGCAGCGGCGGCATCCCCAGCCACTCGGAGTCCAGATGGTCAAACTGCGGGCCGGGCGTCCAGTCAGCTTCCGCCCCCTGCGCCCCCAGCCCCTAGCCCCAGCCACGGCTCAGCCTCCTCTGGCCACACCTGGTCACAGAGGAGTCCGGGCCCCCAGGTTGGGGCAGCGCAGCCTGGAGGGGGTTTCTGAAGACAGTGTCCCTCCTCCCATCAGGCTGACAAACAACCGAGTCCCCCACCCCCAACCCCAACCCCACACAGGTAGGTGCCCAGACGTCACCATCATTATAGCACCTGGTGGGGCAGCTCTACACCGCGCCTCGAGAGGGCGGCCGGCTGTGGCCCTGGCCCTTCCCCGGGACACGACTCCTGAAGTGACTGAGACCCGTCCGCCCCTGGTCTCCACCCCATCCCTCTGCACAGAAAACCCTGGTATAGCTCGGCTGCTCGCCCCTTAAGATCTACAGCTTACGTCTGTGGCCCCGCCCACCTGGGCAGTCTTATGATAGACCACTAGCCGCACCTTTTGGAAAAGTTTTAGGGCTGAGCATTTTATAACCACCATTCAACCTTCAATCGGCCTTACAAGCAGGAAGAAGACGATCCCCATTAGCAATCAGAGGCCCAGAGAGAACAAACAGTGTGTCCACGATGTGCCTTGTCTGGTAACCGGTGGAGCTGCACCCACCCCCCCCCCCCCACCAACCTCCTCTGCTTAAACCTGGCACCAACCTGCCCTCACCCCTTGCACACCGGTCAGGCCTCACCGAAGGCACCACTCACTAGGCTCATTCCCATCTCTGTCCTTTGCTCACCATTCCCCAGCCAGAAACAGCACCACCTTCCCCTCCATGTCCCCAAATTCCACCCAACTGTCAATGCTCAAACCCACCAGGCCAGTCTCCATTTCTGTCCTCTGAGATCTCACTGTTGCACTACAACGTGGACTGGGCATCCCGCTCTACTGGTCCTTCCCGGGCCTCAGTTTCTTCATCTGTACAATGGGAGGACTAGGAAGGAGGGTCCCTTTGTCTGGGACAATCGATTCCATCCAGTCTGGCCTCATGCAAAGGCCCTGGCCAGGACCCCTAGACTGACCTTGCTTCTCCTTCTCACTGTGCCTGACCCAAACCCTGTGCAGAGTTAGGGCCTCCAACACATCAGACCATCCCGGGGCCAACATCCCTCTGACACCGAGACACCAAAGTTATACAGCTCAGTGTGAACTGCCTGTAACTGTTTTCAACTTCCAGGCAGTGGCTGTCCGCGACCCCCTGGTCTACATCTCACCCTAGACCACGACATCCCCCAAGAAGGAGACACAGGCCTCTCCTGGGCCCCAAACCTGACCCCAGTGCCCAGAGCTCAACACCGTCCACCCCCTCCCAGGGCTGGCCAGGACCTGCAAGAAGTAAGCACTCATGGGGTCCTCTTTGTCGTCCTCGTTGTAGAAGAGGCCCCCAGCCACAAAGACCTGGTTCTCCTTGGTCACCAGGCTAACGTGGTTCTTGGGGATCTGGGTGGAGAGGGAGGCACAGTAGCACTCATTGGCCACCGGGTCATAGGCCACGGCGCCCTCCTCACTGATCATGAAGATGAGGTCTTGCAGGAACATGCCAAAGCGCAGGGTGTCATTGAGGATGCCGGGTAGGACCCGCTCGGCCTCCTCCTCAGCCTCCTCTGCCTTGGCTTCGCCTGTGCCCTTGTCAGCCGCCTTGGCCCCAGAGGCCTCCTTCCCCTTCTCCTTCTTCTTCTTGCGCAGCACGGTGAGGCGGCCCTCGTGTGCGTCCTTCACCATCTGCACCTTGCGCAGCAGCTCGGGCTGGGCCCGCACGAGTGGGTGGCGCTCCACGCGGCTCTCCAGGAAGGAGCGCGGCAGCAGGCGGCAGCGCACACTCTCGAAGACCGTGGGCAGCGCGCGCTGGCGCTCGGCCTGCGCCTGCTTGTCGCCGCTGCCCGCCCATCGCATCACCGCCTCGAACACGGCCTCCTCCTTCTCCACGTTGAGGCCGTCGCTGGAGATGATGGCGATGAGCTCGTCGGCCGAAAGCCCGAGGAAGTCGGCGTCGCGCGCCACGAGCGAGAAGCGCGCGCAGATGAAGTCGCGGGCGGCCACGGCCAGGCGCGCGCAGTCGAGCAGGAGTCCGAGGCGGAAGACCGCCAGGCAGTTGGAGAGACACAGGCGCTTCTGCAGAAAGGACACGCAGATGGTGAAGATGGACGGGATCTGGAAGCGGTGCGCCGCGGCGAACAAATCTTGCACGCTCGCCTCGTCCAGCGCTATCTCCGACGTGTACAGGTAGTGCAGCACCTGGGACACCACGTCCGGCGACACCTCCTCCAGGCGCAGCTCGCCCGCGCGCTCGGGCTCGGCCAGGAAGCGCGCCCGGAAGTAGGGACTGCAGGCGGCCAGCACCAGGCGGTGGCACGGGAACTCGCGCTCACCCACCCGCACTACGCAATCCAGAAACTTGCCGTGGTCCAGCATATCCTTGAGTCCGTCCTGCAGGAGCGTCTGCTGGTACAGCCGCTGCTCCTCAGCCTGCTCCAAGCTCAGCGCCATGGTGGGTGGCCAAGGGCGCAGCGACAGTCCAAGGGCCTCCTCTGTCCTCCCTGCTTTCCTGCCGGGTCGCGCTCTGTCCACGCAGCTGTCTTCGTGGGGCTATATATAGAGGTGGACCTGGCCCTGTAAGGCGAGCTGCCTGGCCTCCTGAGTATGACGTGGAGGGGACAGCTGGACAGAGGCCCCCTTCCAGGGCAGCCTTGACTCATGGGAGCAGAGTGGGCTGTCTGGGCCCTCCCGGAAAGATGAGGGCCTCATCGCCTCATTTCTAAATGGAGCGTAGCATGCTTTGGTTGGGCAATGCTCCTGCGGGGAAGTGGATGCCCCAAGTTCTGCCCTTCAGTTCAGGGGCAAGCATTGGAGTCCCACTTCCCAGTCTCCCTCACTTCGTCCCTTCTGAGACATTCTATCCAGGTGTCTCTCTATCTTCCTCCCTGGAGTATGTCTCACTCCAGCCACCCCTAGATACCGTGTGCTTGGGTTGTGTGCTCAGTGAACTTGAGCATGCCATTCACCCTTTGGGGACCTTATTGTCCCACCTTTAAAATGGGAACTTCTTTCCCCTCATTCTGCCCCAGCTCTGAGAACTTCCTTGACTATGCCGGAAAGCGAGAGGGTGCCTTAGGTAAACAAGACCACCACTTGCTGGTGGAGGCTAGGGCAGAGCAGATCTCTCTGTTGAGCCTCAGTTTCCCTTCCTACCCAATGAGGAGGTGGAGGAATTTGACTCTGAGAGCTTCAGGTCAGTGCAGCGGAGGCTCGGAAGCCTGAGGTTCTGTATTCTTGCGAGTACACAGTCATGAGGTTTTAACATTGTGTCTAGAAAATTAACTTCCTAGAATTCGACTATTCTAGGTGATTAAACCCCCAGGGTTTTAACATTATGAGGGACTGACATTCTGGATCCTAGTGTTCAAAAAGTGACACTTGAAGAGCTTAATAGTCTAGGGTTTTATCTGTCTATAATTATCAATCTTGGCCCATACCAGGCTTGGCCCTGTCTCCCATCTAAGGGGTCAAAGTAGAGGCCCAGGACAGCCAGTCCCCACACCCACACTGCTTTGGACTCCTGACCACCCCGACCCCCCTTCAGACACACGCAACAACCTCAGCCACCGAGATTAACTTGTTCCCAAAGTGCCAGAGGCTGCAGCTGTGGGTTAAATTTAGCCCCCGAGACTGGTGCGAGCTCTTATGGGGCATTCTCCCATCATTCCTCTGAGTCACTTGTTTATAACCACAGGCTTGGGGGTGGGGGTATTGGAGAAGCAACCTCAGGCCGAGCCAGGACTGAGTCACCGCCGCTTTTGTGATCTCAGCAATGTCACTGCCTTTCCCTCCTGAGCAATGAACGCATCTGACCATCCCTCGCCCATCCCACTGCAGGCAGGTCCCAGAGGGCACAGCACCTGGGAAGGCCCTGGGGCGGTCCTGCCCATCTTTCAGAAAGGATGAGGAGAGCCAGTCGTGGGCTTCCAACCCACCCTCGGACTGCAGGGCACTTCCAACAGTCACTGTCAGTCAGGAGACCAGCTCTGAGAGGCTCGGACTTGGCCAAATCACACAGCTGGCAAGTGGCCGAGCCTGGATTCAGAGCCGACCTGCCCACCTCCAAAGACTGTAGGAATGCCTTCCTACCTTGCTGCTTCCCAGGAATTAAGAAAAAAGGTCCACTAATTGTAGCCTCTTCTTCCAAAGGCCAGGACGGAAGGTTCTGACTGAACAATTAACTTATATTTATCACATGACTCCATGATGTATTTTTAGATTGCGATGAATCTGATAGTGCTCACTCCCTACCAGGTATCCCACTAGAATATTTATATGTGGCTCATTCATTCATCGAGAACCTACTGTGCACCGTTTTAACTGCTGAGGATTCAGCAGTGAACTCATTAGTCAAGAATTCTGGTTGTAAGGGAGCTTACATTCAGCCAGGCAGGGGCGGGGCGGGGAAGAAAGCAACGAACGGTTATATGGGATGTCAGATGATGATAACCGTTATGGCAACAAATAGCAGAAAAGGGGGTTACGGGGAATGGCAGGTTGGGGGCGGTGACAATTTTAAATGGAGTCATCAGAATGGACTCCCTGCAAGCATTACCGTTGAGCAGGTTCAAGCTGTGGGAGAGGAGGATTCCAGGCACGGGAACAACTTGAGCCAAGGCCCTGAGGCAGGAGAGCGCCTGGCACACTCCAGGAATGGCAGGCGCAGAGGCCAGTGTGGCTGCAGCAGTGCACGGGGCGTGCGTAGGAGGAGATGAAGGCAGAGAGCTCAGGGTGGGGGGGACCAGGCAGGGCCACTCCAAAGGGATGGCGCTGGGTTTCCCCTCAGTGAAACGGGGAGCCGCTGTTGCTTTTTAAACTCTAATTGTGGAAGACGCATACCTATACAAGAGTAAAACAGTATACGGACGTCCCCTGCACTCATCCCCCCATTTCAACAACTGTCAATTCCTGGCCAGGCCGACGTGACCTCTGTCACACCCACTCTGTTCATCGCCCGGGGAGATGCCCCAGGGTAGGATGTGGGTGTAGGAGAGAGAGGGAGAAAGCATGACTTCCACTGCTTTTCACTGAATCGAAGGAAAACGTCACCTCACTTCCTCCTTGTAATCTTCACTCATTTCATCTTCGCACCAAAATTGTGAGGTAGGTATAATTGTCCCCGTTTTACTGACGCTGAAATGTAGATGGCCAGCAAATAGGAATCAGTCGTACGTTGCTTTTAAACAGCTTTGTTGAGGCATAAGTGACATCCAATGAACTGCATATATGTAAAGCGTACAATCTGATCACTTTTGACGTATGTATACACACCTATGAAAGCAACGCCACAATCAAGACAGAGGACAGACCCATCCACACAAGTCTCCTCATGCCCTTTTATAATCCCTCCCTCATCTTCCCATAACACTCCCAGCCTAGACCATCACTAATCTGCTTTCTGTCACTGTAATTCATTTGCATTTTCTGAAGTTTTCTGTAAGTGGAATCATTTAGTGTGTTCTCTCTCTTTCTTTCTCTTGCTCTCTCTCTCTCTTGCTCACTCACTCTCTCTCATTCTCTGACTTTGACTTCTTTCACTTAGATAATTATTTTGAGCTTTAACTGGTTGTCTACTCATGTTCTGCCTTTATTAGGAATCACAGCACATCACAAGGCTTATTTAAGAGAAATGCCAAGCGAAATTTTTCAGAAAATTTACGCTCATTTTGCCAAGGTCAAAGAACCCCTTGCAAATGTACCAAGAAACACAACACAGTCTGCAACCCTCCTTGGGTGAGCAGGTCTCACCCAGATACAGGGTCTGGACTGTGAATTAGCTGTTGAGGATTTGCTTGAGTAGCCACGCTCCATGTCCATATGTGGTAGACAAAGTCACATTGGGTGGTCTTCTCCCACCTCCCAAATAACCTTCCTATGCTTGGGACAGGCCCCACATCAGTAGTCCTTCCCCAAGGTAGAAACCAGAACTTATTTCCCAGCTTCCCTGGCGTCTAACATCCCAAAATCAAAGAGAGAGAGAGAGAGAGAGAGAGAGAGAGAGAGAGGTCAATAACTAATGGACCGCAAAGAAACAACATGTCCAGATCATTGTACAGTGATGCCCTGCATTTAACAAGGACCTTTACAATGCTGGGTTTCCAAAGGGTTTTTGGTGCTATACACCATGGAAATAAACAAGAGGCGATCAAAGAATAACTCTGAAAGGTGGGAGGAGGAGGTGACAAAGGAGAAAATCAGTGTGCTCGCAGGCAGATTGATAGAATATGACCAAACAAAAGAACAGAGAGAGTGGGGAAAAAAAAAGACATTTCCAACCCATGAGACAAGAACAAAAAAACCTAACATTTGCATTGTTATAGTCTCAGAGAGGAGTTAAGAGTGGGACTGGAAGAGTAACTGAAGTATAATGGCTGAAAACTTCCAAAATTTGTTCAAAGCACAAACCTGCAAATTCAAAGAGCTGAGTAAAGACCAATGAGGATAAACCCAAAGAAATCCATGCCAAGACACATTCTAATTAAACTTCCAAAAAACTAAAGACAAAAAAAAAAATCTTGAAAGCAACTAGAGAGAAACAACACATTACCTACAGGTGAACGGCAATTCAAATGATGATGGATTTCTCATCAGAAACCGTGGAGGCCAAGAGGATGTGTCACAACATTTCTCAAGAGCTGAAAGAACTGAAAATGGTGAATTCTATATCTGGTGAAATTATCTTTTAGGATTGAAGAAGAAATAATCCCAGAGAATCCATCAATCAATCGATTAATCCATCAATCCTCCAGGAACTAATAAATGAGTTTAGCAAGGTCAGACAATATAAGATCAATACACAAAAATCAATTACATTTCTACCTACTGACAATGAACATGTAGAAAACAAAATTTAAAATTTAATACCATTTATAATCACTCCAAAGAACGTAAAGTATTTAGGAATACACTTAACAAAACACATACAGGATCTGTATACCCAAAATTACCAAATGGTAATGAAGGAAATTATAGATTACTTAAATAAATGGAGACAATTACTGAGTTTAAAGGTTGGAATACTCAACATAGTAAAAATCTCAATCCTCCCCAAATTGAACTATAGGTTTAATTCAGCACCTATTAAAATCTTAGAAAAGTTTCTAATAGACATAGACAAGTTATTATAAAATCTATATGGAAAGACAAAGGCCCTAGAATAGTTAAAATGATCCTGACAAAGAAGAATAAAATGGGATGACTCACTCTATCTTATTTTAAATCTTCTCGCGTAGCTACAATAATCAGGATTGTGTGATGTTGGCAGAGGGATAGACACATAGATCAATGGAATGTAAGAAAGGACCTAGAATTAAATCCAAACATGCTCAACTGTTTTTTGACAAAGGTCAAAAGCAATTCAGTGGGAAAAGGATAGACTTTTCAACAAGTGGTACTGGAGCAATTAGACATTCATAGGCCAAAAACAAGCCTCACCCTAAACCTCACACCTTGTGAGCAAATTAACTCAAAATGGATCATGGACTTAAAATGTCAAACATCTAAAAACAATCTTGAAAAGAACCAAATTGAGAGTCTCAGGCTTCCTAATAGCAAAACTTACTACAAACCTACAGAAATCAGAACAGTATGGTGCCGGCCTAAGGACAGATACCTAGACCACTAGAATAGAATAGGGAGCCCAGAAACAAACCCTCACATACATGGTTAAATGATTTGCAACAAGGGTGTCAAAACCATTCAATGAAGCAAAGATAGTCTTTTCAAAAAATAGTGTTTGGAGAACTCGATTTCTCTATGCAAAAGAATGAAGTTGTCTTACGCTATATATAAAAATTACTCAAATGTAAAAACTAAACGTATAAAACTTTTAGAAGAAAACAGAGGAGGAAAGTTTCCTGATGTTGGCTCTGACAGTTTCTTGGATATGATGCTGAAGGCCCAGGCAACAAAAGAAAAAAGTAGATTGAATTACATCAAAATTTAAAACTTCTGTATATCAAAGGACATAGTCAACAGAAAAAGCAATCCATGGAATAGTAGAAAATATTTGCAAATCATATATCTGATAAGGGGTTAATATCCAAAATATATAAAGAACTTCTAAAACTCAACAACAGCAGCAAACAAACAACATGAATATTCACAGCAGATGTATTTATAATAGCAAAACCCAGATACAGCCTTGTTTTCCTTCAGTGGATAAAGGTAGTACATGCAACCCATGGAATACTACTCAGCAATAAAAAAGAATAAACTATTGATACACATAATAACTTGGATCAATCTCCATGGAATTAGGCTGAGTAAAAAAACAAAACAAAAAACTCAATCCCAAAAGATGATATCCATACTGTATGATTCCATTAATATAACATTTTAAAATGACAAACTTTGTTTAAGGAAGAGCAGATTGGTGGTTGCCAGTGGTTAGGGACAGAGTGGGCAGTGGCAGGAGGGGCTTATATGTGGTTGTAAAAGTCAAGAGAGGGATCTTTGTGGTGATGAAACAGTTCTATGTCCTTTTTGTTTAACTTTTATTTTTCAATTAGAGTTGACATTTGATATTATTTTATACAACAGTCCTATATCTTGATCATGGTAGTGGATACATAGACATAAACATGTGATAACATTCTATAGAGTAAATACACACACAGATGAGGACAAGTAAAACTGCATAAATCTGGATAAGATCAGCAGGTTCAATCAATATCCTGGTTGTCATAGTATACTAGTTTTGCAAAATGTTACCATCAGGAGAAACTGGCTCTATTATTTCCTACAGCTGCACATGAATCTGTAATTATCTCAATAAAATTTTCAATTGAAAAAATGATCAAAGATCACCTAACATTTACAGAAAGTCTCTAGCATTAAAAAAAAAAAACAGAAAAAAAGGAAATTAGAAGAAACAAAGAAAAAAAGCAGAAAAAATTCAAACACTGCTATTAATAATATCATCAGAAAGATAAGATGCTTACATAATTATTTTTAAAAAGCACTGTAAAAAAAACTTGTAGAAAACTTTTGGAATTTAACAAGTATAATGGCAGAAACACAATACACAACAGAAGGGTCGGAAGATAAATTGGAGGAAATTTCCCAAAAAGTAGAACAAAAAAAGATGAAGAATGTGAGAGATTAGGTAAGAGAATTAGAGAACCATCCCAGAAGTCTAATATCTATGTCACGGGAGTTTAGGAGAGAATAGATAAAAACTTAGGGAAGGGACCATTTACAGCCATGTTTCAAGAAAGTTTCCCAGGAGTCACCAATTATCCAGCTGAATGGATGAGAAAAAACCTACACCAAGTACTGGAGGCAAAGCAAAGGCCCTGAAAGCTGGCATCTAAAATTCTGCAGGAAAATAATTTTTAATCTAGAACTCTATGCCCAGGCAAACACTCTCAGGGTGAATAAACAGTCAAGATCTTCAGAATTTAATTCACTGAAGTGGTCCTGAGGAGGAGGTAAATTTTAGTTCAGGATTAGGAAAAAGTAGTCCACTAAGACATAAAGCTTCTAGAAGTTAAAGATTTCTGCAGTGGGCTCAGAGTGATGTAGTCTCAGCAAAGTGGAACAAGGAACGTCGAACTGGGGGATGCTGTCAAGCAATTTCTCATGTCTCCTATGGGAGATGGTTTCAGCACTGTGCACGACAGAGCCTTCTTGCTGCTCTATTCACAGGTTACAATAATGATTATGTGTTGTAGGTGTATCTATGGCCAATAGCTCTGTTGCTTCCTGCATTACTAGTCCTGGGAAGGACCAATCACATCAGGCCTGACCACGGCTTTCCACGTGCCTACAAGCCCCTGGTCAGGAAGCCCCTGGAGCGTGTGTTTCACCAGATTGAGGGAGCAAGCCCAGATGAAGGAAGAGAGAGGATCCAGGGAAATGGGAGCTCCATCAAAAAAACAGATGAAGGGGAGCTTCAGGAGGGTGGGGGAGGAAGGTCTCTGGACGGCAGCTAACCCAAAATAATATCACCGCACTGGAAGAAAGGAGGAGGGGAAGCCATGCATGAGAGAGACAGAGAGAGACAGAGAGAGAGAGAGAAAGAGAGAGAGAGAGAGAAATGGGAGTTTCAAAGAAAGAAATCAATAGCTAATGCCCTAAAACTGAAAAAAAAAATCAGGAAGCAGTGTTGGAGGCGTACTTTGCCTGATCCTAAAAGTAAAACTGAAAAATACCAGCTGATTTGGAACTGGTTGCCTGTTCAGAGTTGGAAAGGAGGAAGTGCAGGAATCCACGCACTTATTTTTTTTTGAAGAGTCTTCTATAAATATTTGGTTTTTAAACCGCATCCAAGTAAAACTTTAATTAAAAAAAAATAGATATTTCCCCAAGAATTCTATAGAAAACAGTGCTGCGTGACGCTGGGCTGGTGTGTTCACGGCATGCGCTGGTCTTACGCACAGCCCAGGAGCGGCGGACACTGTGGAAGGGTGACACCGTCCAGGGAAGAATCAATTACAGCACCAGCGTCCTACAGGCTGCTGTACGCACTCTAAACCTGCGCCCAGTACACACGTACTCCGGATGCCTGGGTCCCAGAATCAGGCTGTGGGGTAAGAGAGGAACCCTGCTCTCTCCTACAGCCCGCAGCTCAATCACAGGACTTAGCTCCTTGTTCTTGCGTCTTGGACTCTGATGACCGAGAGGCCATGGTATCTCAGAGAGGATGGTTTTCATGGGGACTCGATTCTATTTCCATTCGGTCGGAAGTTGAGACTGCCACTGGCCTGAGACGTGGGGCTCTGCGCCCTGGAAGAAGAGGCAAAAGAGGGAGCCTTTGTGTGGACGAGGGTGACTGGTCCTGGCCTTCCAGGGGGAATCTGGTTGCTGCCTCACAATGCGGGGAGGAAGCACATCTGGAACCCAGGGATCCTCTTCAGTGATTCCTGTTGCCCCATACTGAGAGGTCGAAGACAATGGAATATACATTATTCAGCCATAAAAAGGAATGAAATAATGATACACGCGACGATGTGGGTGAACCTCGAAAACATTACATCAAGCGAGAGAAACCAGACACAGAAGGCCACGTATTCTGTTTATATGAATATCCAGAATGAGAAACCCATAGAGAGGCAACACAGATTGGTGATTTCCAGGGGCCAGGGAGAGGGCAGATGGGAGCGACTGCTTAGTGCTTGTGGGGTTTCCTTTTGGGGCGATGAATATGTGTTGGAACTAGATAGAGGTGGTAGTTACACAACGTTGTGAATGCACCAAATGTCACTGAAGTTATTTTTAAGGTCATTATCGGTCACTTTAAAATGGTTGATTTTATGTAATGTGAATTTCATCTCAATAGGAAATTGAAAAAAAAATAAGTGAGCAACTAGAGCAACCTCGTACGGGACCTCCAGGGGTCCTATTTTTCAAGACTGCAGACCTGGGGCACCCTCCGGGTGAGTTCCCGTGACCTTCCAGGGTGCTGCTTGAGGGCAGGGGAACATCCAAGGAGAGCAGGGAGAAGTTGTCAGTGCCACCTTGGCCTCCCCATCAGCGGCTGGCTGGGGGTGTGAGCCTCTGCCTGTGTTCTTCGCTGCTGGGTAAGATATGTGCCTACATTCTCACCAGTCTAGTTTTCTTTCCCCTTCCCATTCCCCTTTTATTTTTTTAAAGCGTCTCGTCGGGATGGTCACGTTCACAATCCAGTCTGTACATGTCAGAACACAAAAAGAGATCCCAGCTGAACCGCAAGAGAACAGATCCTGGACTGGGGCCGTACGTGGTCAGTGATGAGAAATGATGCTGGCCTCTTTGGGAAGAGGATAAATTCATTTTTCTTTGTATGAGGCAGGTTGTCAAGATGTTGCTATTAGGCAGTGAAGGGCTAGACTTCGGTGGGTATCAGTTAACACTTTGTGGCCAGCCTTTTTCTGATTGTGAGTCCCACCTGCCCAAAGTAGAAAACATAAGTCACTTTTCCAGCTTCCCTTGCAGCTAGGGTATAAACATGTGACCTGGCTCTGCCAATTAGACACACGCATCCGAGACCAATTCAGAGGAGAGGAAGCAAGGAAACAGGTATCATGCAGACTCTGGCATTTTGTGAGGGTGGCCAAGGAGTTTTTTGGGGGGGCGGGCGGCAGTAGAAACCATTTCTCGTGCACAGCCCTCAGCATCCTTAGCTCCCAGATGGGGTGGCAGTCACGCCTCCTTTGGGGCAAGTCCTGCAGGGTGGTTTGGGTTTGTTCTCTGATGAGTCATCCAAGAGCCTGAGTCTCTTGTTCTCCTGGAGATTTAATTAACACCTTTTCATTAAATTGTTGTCTGCTTAAATTAGCTAGTGGGGCTCTGTTATTTGCAGCCAATAGCCATGGTTCACCATCCACAGCCATGTTCCCTAAACACCATTGTGTGCCCTGCCCAGCTCTGCTGAGTGGAGGGGACCCAGAGGAGGCAAACGTGGGGACCTTCATTGGCTTTGGAATCAGACCTGAGTCTGAATCCTAATTTCAACACTTTCTGCCCATGCACAAACTACATTATCTCTCTGAGCCTCTATTTCCTTAGGTCCTCAGCCATCTCAGAAGGTTGTGGGGTGAAGGGTGACTATCAAGCCTTCCCAGCACAAGAGCTGTGATCAATAAGGATCTCTGTCAATACGGAGTTGCCTGAAGGTCAAAGCAGCCTGGCATTCTGAGCTGTCGCATGGAGAACGGCTGCCCTAGAGTGCTTCCCTGAGTGACTGGTGTTGAGCCACTGAGGTTTGGAGATGGTTTGTTACTGCAGCAGAACATAACCTCTCCTGACTTACCGGTCATGGCTCTAGGAAGCCACATAATCAGGGGGTAGGTCCGAGGGCACTGCTAAGCCAGGGGAGCATCATTTTCTCATCTCCCTGACTCCTACTGTGCCTGGGCAGGAAAGAAAGTTCATCTTTCTCCAGCAGGCCAGCCCCACCCTGGCCTGCACTCCAGGTCATGAGCTGTTAGTGAGCTGTCGAGTCTCAAGGAGCAAAACTGGGGAGAGTGAGTGCTCCAGAGATGCCAGCCACGGTGCCCGCCACCCATGGCCTGCAGCTGCCCAGCAGCCTCTGCCTCCCAGCCTCACGTGACGCATGCCCAAGACTCTCCGGAGCGCGAACTTGGAAATACAGTTGACCCTTGAATAATGCAGGTGTGACCTGCACAGGTCCACTTATACATGAATTTATTTTCAATAAGTATGTGCTATGAATGTATTTTCTCTTCTTTATGATTTTTGTAACATTTTCCTTTTTGTGGCTTATTTTAATGTAAGAACACAAGATATATAACACATCTTAAAAAAATATGTGTCCATCGACTATGTTAGCAGTGAGGCTTCTAATCAACAGCAGGCTACTAGTTAAGTTTCAGGGGATTCAAATTTACATACGGGTTCTCCACCGCGTGGGGTTTGACGCCCCCAATCCCCATTGTCCAGGGTCAACTGCACTTTGAGAACAAGCGAGGTGGAGTGTGTCTGCAGGAAGAGGGTGCGTAGCGAGGTACCACGTGAATGATGGGCAGCAGGAGGGAAGAGAGCAGGAACGGAGAAAAGCAGAGTCCCCACAAGAGACCGGGGGCAGCGAGGCCCTTGGGTCTGTCAGCTGGCCTTTTACTCGGGGTGACCTGAGTGAGCCCATTCCTTTCCATCAAAGAAGTGGGGCTACGTGGAAAGGCAACGTCCACATCCTGGGAACCTGGGCGTCTTCTCTGGCTGGTTAATGAACTCACCCACCAGCCTCCTGTCCCCCACCCCTCAGAAACCCCTTCCTCTGCAACCAGAACTAACTGCCACAAACACAGGGGCCTCATTCACCGTGTATCCCCAGGGCCTAGCGTTCCACCCTGCACAGAGCCAGTGCCCCATGTATTACCGTGAGAGCCACATGTTCCCTCCTCAGAGGCCACTACCTGTCTCCCATCCGAGCTTCCGCCCTTCCAGGCACTATGTCAGCATCTCTGACAGCTGGTTCCTTCAGACTTGCCCTGCCTGCCAAGGGTGGATGAGTTCCCACTGCTCACCACAGCACCCCAGAGCTGAGCATGTGAACCGGAGGGAGGCTCCCTTGGCTACACCCGGGGCTCATGGAAACCCACACCTGCGGGGACCCTGGCCTCCTGCGGCACTGCCTTTGGGGCCTCGACTCAGTAACCCCAGGACCGCTCCTCTTTAAAGCCCCTCCAACATTCCGCCCGAGACTCAGCACCAGTTTGAGGGTGTATCTCTGCTCTCGTCTCTGATCCTGACTCTGGGTGATCCCCAAAATCCAGCCCACCCTTGAGGGAGGGAGGGTCCGCAGATGCTCCAGGGCTCAATGTCCATGTGGTCTGGGGCGAGCTGTCGGGTCCCTTGCTTTGGTCCACGTCTTACCAGCCAGATCAGGGCGGGCAACATGTAAAGAAAAGGCTGGGCCAAGGAACAGTCGCACTAACTTTATTCCCCTCTTCTCACTCACGTGCCTGCTGTCCCCCACGAACTCCGTGGCTGTGGGGTGGCCACACATGACCAGACACCTGGGGCCTGGCCACAGCCATTCAGCCATCACGGTGAGGGTCACTGTGTCGCAAGCGCTGAGCCCAGCCCCAGCTCCCAGAACTGTGGTTATGAGGCTTGAGGCCACCTGATCTCTCTGGGCACTGACCCCCAGCTGGCCCAAGACCAAGGAACCCAAGGGGAACTGGGGTGGGGACAGGCCCAGATTCTGGACCTGAGGTCTGGCCAAATGGGCTGAATCCAGCTGGACAGAGAGACCGCCCCCTGAGCTGAACTCCGGCAGGAAGTGGTGATCCTGAGCCCCCTCCCCACCACCACCAGCCCCGGGAAGTGGGTCTAATGCTCCAGTGCCCTCGTTCCAATATCCAGGGGCTTGTTGTTTTAAAAACAAAAAGGAAATGGAAAAGCTGGTAAAACAAGAACCTCACCCATACTGGCACTGCTGAGGTTGCATTATTGCTTCAGACACTCGTGATCTGGCTGGGAGGGAGCTCCCACCCAGCCGCCCAAGGGGACAAGAGTATTTAGCACCAGGGACGCAGGGGTCCTGTCCCCACTGGGATGGGGCCTCCCAGGAGAGGGCTTGGCTGTGTCTACTCACAGCCACAAGACCATTTGCTCAGGGCCCGGCCTGCTGTCTGACGTCTCCTGCCCTAGGAGGGAAGGTATATAAGGGCAGGAAGCCCAAGCGCCAGGACAGGGGTTCACCAGCACCCCACACCCATCTCTGGCCTCTGCTTGGCAACGTCTGGACTGACAGACCAGGGGCCCAACTGGCCAGTGCCCCAGGCTTGCTAAGGCTGCTGTGGGGCTTGCAGGTGACAAGGCCACCAGCCCCTAGTGTCAGTGACAGGGACTGTGTAACCCATGGAGGGCCTGGTCTACAGACCATTGGGAGAGGTCAACTTTTTGGGGGAAACTGTGAGTCAGCTCTGAAGAGCTGCCAGGCACTGGGACCAGAGGTTAGAAATAGCAAGGCGGAGGGGAAAGGGGAGGCGGGTACCCTGAGGACGTCATGGAAGCCCAGAGATAAGGGGTGAGGGAGCGGGAAAGAGCTATAGTAAAGCAGAGGTGGGAGGCCCAGCCTTGGGATGGGGAGCCACAGAGCCGGGAGCTAGACAGGAAGCCTTCTCTCCCCAGAGGACAGCAAGGTAGCTGAGGGGTGTCTGTAGGCTCTAGCTTGCACTGCTCCTGTTGCACCCCAGACTCAACCAGGCCAGGGCACTGCGCCCTCCACGCCTAGAGAGCGATCAGGTTGTGTGGCTTGCATTATAGACCTTCAAATCACTCGGGCTCCTTGGGCCTGCCCACGTCTGTACAGAATAAAGTGCTTCGTTTATTGATGATTAAAATGTGCCCAGCCCCCTGCCCCAGTGCCATGGGCCTCACAAGGAGGTCAGAGAGTTCCGACCCCCTCAGCCCTTGGGCTGATGGGGCCCAATCCCCCACTGACCCCTTGGGCTCAGGCCTCTTCCCGCTCCAGACATGCTGGGAAGGTGGTGGTGTGGGGGTAGTCATGGGGGTTTTAAGGTGCAAAGAGTATAACAAACAAAACCATATAAACACGATAGGAAAGAGCTTAACTAGGAAACATGTAGCTTATGGAACCTTCCTCCCCATTTTAAAGGCAGGAATAAAGATGTTAAATGACAACAAAGAAGGGTGTCCTAGCGGTGCTGGCCTCCTGGGGGCAAGCACTGGGCACAGGCTGGGGCTTCCCCAGGATCCCGCCCCGGCCCCTGGGGCCTGAACACGCAGGCTCCTCACTGACAATGCCACGGGCACCCCGCTGCCAGTGCAGAGGCCCAGGAGGGACCAGGCTGCTGGACACCAGCCGGGGGCAGGGTGTGGTGGGGTCTGGGGAGAGGATGAGGCCCGGCCCTGCCTTCAGGGGGCAGACAGGGACACAGACACACACGTCTCCGCTAGCGTGGGAGACCCGGCCAGGGCTGGTGGAGGGCGGAGTGCTCTGCGGACAGCAGCCCTGCCCCTGCCCCACTGGTAGCACCTTGAACCCTTAAAACATTTGCCCAAGCCTCCTCCTGAGGGCCCTGCTCCTGGGGTCCACCCATTCGCAGCGGCTCTTTGACTGTAGCCCTTAGGAGCTGGTGTTTCAGGAGCCTGCCTGTCTGCCCACCCAGAGCCTGCCCACAGCACACTGAGGCCCAGGTTGGGGATCCCGATGCCTGCTGGCAAGGTGATGGGTGGGAAGGCCAATGTCTGGGGTCCAGCCCCTGCCTGCCCGACTCCCCACGGCACAGAGCGGGGTGTCTGCAGTCTTCACGCCTCGCCACCCCCCACCGAACACATCCACGGGCGTTCAGTCTCAAGCCCCTGCCTTGGGGTCCACAGCTGTCAGACTGGATCCACAACTCCTCCAAGGGAGGCTGGCATCCCAGCTTCTCCCTCAACCGTCCCCCTGCCCCCGAGCCCCGGACAAAGGGGGCAAGTTAGGGAACACAGGAGAGGTGGGACTGAGCTGCTAAGACTGACCCAGGCTCGGCCTGGACAAGCCCTCCGGCTCAGGCCTCAGCAGTGACCAGCTGCACCTGCTCTGCAGGCCCCCACCTTCCACTGTACCTGCTGCCTCCAGCAACCCCCTCGCCTGGAGGGGGGTGCTGCAAATAGTTTCCTTTCTTTTCTTTTTCCTTCACTTCCAAAAAAAAAAAAAAAAAGCAAAGGCTTCAAGGAGTCATTAAGAGGGGGGCACTTGGGAGTAAGATGTCCTCAACCAGCTCTGGGGCCCCCCGGACTGCACCCCCAGCAGGGGCCTCAGGCAGAGCACGTCCAGCCACCTCTGGGTGGGTGTCGCCACCCTCCCACAAGGAGGGGCGGGCAGCGGGGTCGCCCCTGCAGCGGGCCGGGCCTCAGGTCCTGCGTGCGCACGTGGGGCTTAGTTGTTGGCGGTCATCTTCCCGCTGCTGGCGGCAGTGGTAGGGAAGAGCGGAGGCGGGGGCGGCAGGTGCGGCGGGGGCGGCAGGGTCTGGGGCAGCCCGGGGAGCAGGGGCAGCACAGGAGCCTGAGGCTGGGCGGGGGGCAGGCCGGGGCAGAGGGGGGGCCGTCGCTGGCCAGGGGGTGGCTGACGCGGAAGCACTTCTCCTTGTGGGCCTTGAGCATGTTGGAGAAGCGGAAGCGCTGGCCGCAGACGTCACAGGGGTACGGCTTCTCGCCCGTGTGGGTGCGCCGGTGCCGCTTCATGTTGGGCCGGCTGGTGAAGCTCTTCCCGCAGATCTCACAGATGTACGGCTTCTCGCCTGGGATTTGGAGGGGGGCAGCAGGGTGTCACTGTGGGGCTGCGCCACCCCCCCCCCCCCGGAGCCAGCCGCCCTGTGCCCGCGGAACCACCGTGGGGCTCGGCCCTGGCCCTCCCGGGCCCTCCCCACCCCGGCGCGCGTGCCAGCCGCTCGGACGCCCGGAGGCGGGGGCAGCCGTACCGGTGTGCGTCTTCATGTGCTCGTCGAAGTACTGCTTCATGTTGAAGTCCTTGCCACACCACTGGCACATGAACTGCTTGTGCCCAATGTGGATGCTCATGTGCGAGCGCAGCTGGTACTTGTACTGGAAACGCTCGTTGCAGTTCTGAGGGTGGGGTGGGGGTGAGGCCCCGGCCTGGGAGGCTGCCTTTGTGTGGGGGGTGGGGAGGGAAGCCTTTGCCCAAGACACACGTGGAGAGGGGCCCCGTGGGGTAAGGCAGAGGTGAGGAGGCCCGGGGCACACAGGGCCCAGATGGGAATGGGGCCAAAAGTGGGGACAGGCCGCAGGTCGGGGGAGACCTCGTGCTTAAAGCCGAGCCTCCCATCCCGCTCTTGAACAAGGCCCCTGCATCCCTACCTGCAGCCCCACCGCTCACCCCTGCCTGAGATGCTCCTCTCCCCATCTCCACAAAGCCCGCCCCAGGGTCCCGGCCCAGGCAGAATGTGAGCGCTTTGGGTTAAGGGTAGGGTGATGGGGAGCAGGCTGGTGGGCGACTGGGTAAGGATAAAGGGGAGGCAAGGGCCGCAGATAACAGAGGGTGGGCCCCTCTCTGAATACCATACTCCACTCCTCCACCCCCTGCCCCTGCCCCTGCCCCCTGCCTGGGCGGCCCCCTGGGGCAGCGGGAGGAGGGCACTCACCTCACATCGGAAGGGCTTCTCCCCGGAGTGCTGCAGCGAGTGCACCTTGAGAGACATGCTGCGTTTGAAGGACTTCCCACAGGTCTCGCAGGTGAAGGGCATGTCCTTGGTGTGGGCTACGGGGCGGGCACCATGGCCGTCACAGCTCTGGGGGACCCCCCACCTGTCCTGGGGCCTGCCTCACAGCCTCTGTCCCAGGACCTGGGGCTGTCTTCCAGGAAGGACCCCTCCCTGGGCTAGGTCTCTGTCTGAAGTCTGGTCAGAAGCATGGAAGCCCTTGTGGTTCTTTAGCCTCTGGCCAAGGGCAATAGCCCAAGACCACCTTATCCCCAAGCTTTGGGGAAAGATGAGGAGATCCCAATGGGACTGGCCTCAGCTCAAATCCTGGCCCAGCCCAGGCTTCCCACCACACAGCCTGTGTGGGCTTCAGTGTCCTCTTCTATAAAGGCTAGGAGTGGTCGTGCCTCAGCAGTGGCTGGGCTGTACAGGGGAGGTGGACGATCTAGGAAGCATCTGGAGACAGTGTTCCCACAGAGCTCAGGGCTGGGGAACCTGAGCCCAGGAAGGACCACCAATCCTGGGTCACCCACTATCTCCCGGCCAAGACTCACACCCCAGGGTCCCAGCTCCCAGTCAGTTCACGCTGGAGGCCCCCAGCGCTGTCTGCTGGAGAAAGGAGCCAGGCCCACCTTGCTCGCCTGTCTCTTGAGCCCCAGCCCCTGAACAAGCAAGGAAAGGAGGGCCGCAGAGACACCAGACTCTCAGCTAGGCCCACCTAGAGGGAAAGGACAACCGGACAGCCAAGCCCAAAGCAGAGGTATGGCCCAGCACACACCTGGGCCTCTTTATTGTGTCCGGGTGTGACCCTGGGGAAAGGGTTGTACTCAGAGAAGCCTGAGCCCTGCAAGAGCCCAAAGGTAAGAAAGAATCAGAGGCATAGCTGTCCTCAAACTGAGACAGGACTTGCGCCAGCTGGATTCTGGTCCCCACCTGCCACCTTGTCCAGGAGCCCTTGTGCAATGCGCAGCCTGCCCAGCTGAACATGGCGGACAGCCGTGGCCCCAGGGCCTGTGCCCTCCACACCCACCACTGCGACCAGCCTCCCCAGGCCTCCCCACTGGGAGGGGCCCCTCACGCCTTCACATTGCCCTTGGATGCGAAGTCCTTCCCAGCACACCCCGGGGTGGCCCAGCTCTGTCCTCAGGCTCCATCGCTCACCGGCCCGGACTTACCAACCATGTGCTTGCGCACGTGGGCCATGGTGTAGAACTTCTTCTCACAGATCTCACACGAGAACTTCTTCTCCGCGTAGCCGTGTACAATCTTATTGTGCTCGTGGAGGGACCAGAGCTTCTTAAAAGCTTTGCCACATGTCACACACTGTGGGGTGAGAGGACCTTAGGCCCCGGGTCCTGAGCCAGGACTACGTGACAAAGCGCAAGTCGCTGCCTCTCTCTGGGCCTCAGTTTCCTCACCAGACTTGTGCTGGAGAGAGAGCCCTTGATGTCCAAGGCCCAGCCAGCTCTGACATTCTGGCAGATGGGGAGGGGGCCCCCAAACGTTTGCTTGCCTGCCACCCAGGGCTGCATGCAGCCTAGGCCCTGCTTCATCCTTGAGCTAACTAGGGCCAGGCGTCACCTCTTCTAGGAAGCCCCTCCTCTGTGCTCATTCCAACAAGGCATCGCTCTGTAGAGGGGCAGCACATAACTGGCAGAAGGGCCCCAGCGGATGGGAAGAAGCCCCTCAGAAGACAAGTCCAGAGAGTCGGGGAATTACCTGTGCTGCCTCTCCCTGCTGGGACCCACGCCCTGACACCTTGGAGATCCCCAAGGATATAGGTCCCAAAGGGCTGGCACGGGGGGTGGGGAGGGCGCTGCAGGCAGTACTAGATCCCACCAGGCAGTGGGACTCTTGGGGCCACACTCTTCTCTTCTCCTCTTTCCTTGGACCCTTGTCCTGCCCATCCCTGCAGGACACCCCCAGAGGCCTGAAGGCGAGGCCAGGGCTCAGGCAGAGACTGGGTCAGGTGGCCCACGTCAGAAGGGGAACAAGTGTCTTTCCCCTTCAGGAGGGTGGCTCGGGTGTGTGGCAGGTGGAGGGAATGTCAGAGGGCAGCCCGGCAGGCAGGCATGTGAGAACAGTTACACAGGGTAGGGCGGGAGACCAGGTGACCCTTAGGTAACACTTTCTCCACAGGGCACTGCAATTAGCAATTAGTTCAGGCAATTAGCATCCACCTACCTGCTACCTCCACCTCCCACCTCCCAGCCAGAAAGTTAAAACCAGCCCGGCTGGCCCTGTGGCTGCCTGTACAGAGAGGCCAGGCTGGCAGAGAATCAAGCTGGCCCAAGGCCTGGCAGCCAGCCCAGCTTCTCCGCTTGGCCCCAGCAGCTCCTGCTCTTCCCAAATTGATCATCCAGTCCTCTTCCCCAGGCCTAGGCCAGGTGGTGCCTCCAAAGAACTGAATGCAAGGGCTTCCTTCTTGCTGCCCAGCTGTCAGATGCTCTACACAAGTCTTTGTAGCAAGTGGAAAATGGCGCCCCCTTCTGGGCAAACCCGCCCTCCTTATCTATGCTTTTGTGCCCTGTATAAGCTGAAAATCCGCATTGTGGCCCTGATGGCCTTCTGGCAGCTATAAGGATTTGCTAAAACACTGACTCATCCGTCCCCGAGCTGGCTGTTCCCCAGCTTCATGTGCTCAGTCGACTCTCTCCTCTCAGCCTCCCAAGTCCATGATCCCTTGCCCCTCCGGCCCAGGGTACTTGTTTGTCCCAACCCTACTGCATACAGGATCTTTCCACGTGTCAAAGCCAGTGCTACCTGCCTCCTCCAGGAAGCTCTCCTTGACACTCTTACCAACCTGGGCCCCACCCTCCTGGCTCACCGTGTGGTGTGTGTGTGTGTGTGTGTGTGTGTGTGTGTTGGGGGTGGGGGCTAAGTCTGGTCTCCCCAGATTGTTCGGGCAATGTAGGCTGCAAGACCCCAGGTGCCCAGGGCCCAGACTGGCCTGGCCCCACCTGGTTGGGGTGCGGCCTCAGCTGGGCTCCTGCCCCGCCCACTCCCGTCCACCCCATGAAGCCCACCTGGATGTTGCGCTCACAATCCGTCTGCCGGTGCAGAAGCAGCTCACTCTCCAGCAGGAAGCGCTTGCCGCACTGGTCACAGATCTGCATGCGGCTGTGGGTCACGTTCATGTGCTTCTCCAGGTACCAGCGGTTGTTGAAGACGCGCGGGCACTTCTGGCATGGGTGGTGCTGCTTCTCTTCCAGCTTCACCTTGGCCCCCAACCCGTCCGTGGTCTGGCCCCCCGGGCTGCTGCCGGGGCCACTCCCGGCGGGGGCTTTGGCCGCTTCCCGCCACGCTGCCCGGGCTCCTCGGGCTCAGGGGCGGCCCGGCGGCGGGCGCTCTCGCGGGACCGAGTAGCCATGCGCCCGAGGGGCGGGGGATCCTCCCGGCTGCCCCTGCGCCCCACCGGCCGCTCCTCCTCCTCGTCCTCCTCCGAGCTCTCCTGGTCCTGCTCGCTGTGTCCTTCCTCGTCTTGTCCTCATCCTCCTCCTGCTCGCTGTGGCCGTCCTCTCCTCCTCCTCCTCTTCCCCCTGACTGCCACCTCTCCTCCTCCTCCTCGTCCCTCTCCCCCACTGCCCCTCCTCCTCCTCCTCATCCCACTCCTCCTCCTCCTCTTCCTCCTCTTCCTCCTCCCCGTCCCCGTCCTCATCCCCCGAGGGTCTCTGCAGCCCATCCTCCCGGCCCAGCACCATGGTGGCCGGGCCGGTGGCAGCACCCGGCTTGCCCTCGGGCCCCGTGGACACGTGCAGCGTCTGGTTGTTGAGGTTCACCTCCACGATGATCTGCGACTGCTCCCGGCGGCTGTAGGTGCCAGAACCCCCGAGCTCTTCCTCCAGCTCCTCGCCGCCCTCCAGCTTGCACAGGCCGGCCGGGGGCCCGCCAGCCTCCTCCACACCGCCCTCCTTCTCCTCCTTGAAGAAGGGCTGAGCTGGCCCAAGGGCGGCAGGCACTGTGCCCCCTGCAGTCCCTGCCCCGTCCTCCACACGCACGGAGTAGGGGTCAGGGCCCTCCCGAGCGTAGATCTTGGGCAGGCCCGGGGCGTCAGCCTCCTGCTTGATGTCACAATAGTAGGGTGGCGCAGCTGGGGTGCAGCTGGCAGCTGGCTGGGCCAGGGCCACGGTGCTGGCAGAGCCCGGGGGCCCAAGGGAGCGGGCGTCCAGCAGCTCCTGGCAGGACGCGGCGATGTCAGCCATCTGCAGCAATGAGGCGGCGCTGAGCACCTCGTGGACGTTGGCCGCGTTGACCAGCAGCTTGGACGTGTAGATGAAGTTGAGTATCTGCTGCAGGCCGCCGGGGGCCAGCGCCTCCAGGGACAGCTCCACACGCTGCAGCTGCTTGTTCTGGGTGAAGAGCGAGTGGAAGAACTGGCTGTAGGCGGCCAGCACGCCCTTGTGCGCTGGGAAGACGCTGCGCTGTGGCACCAGCACCAGGTCCACGTCGCAAAGGTCAGGCTGGAAGAGACGCTGCTCGTTCAGACGGCCCATCAAGCAGGCGAAGTGCAGCGCCACGTCCTCCACCAGCGAGAACTCGGCCGCCGGTGAGTCGGTCGTCTTCTCAACCAGCAGCTGCGGGGCAGAGGGCACGGGGTCAGGTCAAGGCCAGCGGGGCCCACCATCCCAGAGGCTGGCCACCCATCACCCGGGCTCCATGTTACAGGGAAGGAGCCGGAGCTCGCGCAAGGACAAGATTCAAGGTTCCACGGGGATTCAGGACCAAGGCAGCTGCCCCTCAGAGCTCAAACTCCAGTCATGACCTTCCAAGGCCAAAGAGCAGTTAACTTTTCTGGGCCTCCAGCCCTTCTGCTGTGAAACAGGAAATCATCCAGGGAAGGGAAAGGGAAGAGAGGAAAAGAGTCTAGGGTGATCAGCTGTCCAGCTGTGCCATGCGCCGAGGGGTTTCCTGGGATGTGGAACTTTCAGGGCTAAAACCAGGGCCATCGTGGGCAAACCATCACAAGGTGGTCACCCCAGCAGGAACACAGGCATTCCTTCAGCATTTCCTGAGCCCCTCAGATTCTCTCCCCGACCGTCACTCACACAAATAAAACCAAGCCTGCCCAACCCAACACCTGAAGAAGGAAAGCCAGGCTCACTCACTACCTGGCCTCTGGTTACTGTATCTCCTAGGGGCAGCACCTGAGGGAACCCCTTACCTCAACAGCAGTGGGCCTCAAGGCCTGGGCCTGAGAGATGCAGAGGCAGAAACTTCTGTGACGTAATCCAGGGCCTGTGACTTCTCCCCACCAGGTCCTGCCACCCTGCCAGAGGAGGCTGGTGAGATCCAGCCAGCCCCTCATTACTCGGCCAGAGCTTGGACCAGGCCATGGTCCATGGCCTAAAGCCTGGCCGCCAGCATCTCCCCCTCTCTCAGGGGTTCTGTGGGAGTAGGAGGACACAGGAGGCCCTCAAGGCCTGCCCCAGACCCTTTCCCCCAGACCCTGGGTCAGGCATGGTCCAGGCCCAGAGGCTCTGAGATGACCCCACCTTGGAGGTCACACCATCTGGGCCCTCTGCAGCCTCAGGGGAGCCTTTGAAGTCTGATAGGTTGGATTATCAGGCCCTTGGGCCACATCCAGCACTTGTGACTTGCCCACAATAGGGACCAGCTTAATCTGTCCTGGCTCCACCACAGAGACTTCCCTAAAAGGTGGGCAGCACAGGCAGCAGACTGCCCAGTCCTTTGCATGGGTCCAGCACACAGCACATGCTGAATTAATATCTGTCAACTCCCTGCCTATTACCAACCCCACAGATTGCAGGCTCTAGCCCTCCTCAGACCCTGTCCAGCTGGATCAAAGCATCCTACATTTGAGGACCGACATTTGAGCATCTCCATGGAGGCCCTGGGATGAAACCCCAGTCTCATCTATACATGGCCCACCCCTAACCCCATGCCAGTCCTTCCACTGGTAGGGCAGCACTGGGTGGGCCCAAACTGGCAGAAGGATGTGGGGGCAGGGGTTTCTAGTCTCAGCTTCTCAGTCACCTGAATGAGAATCTGCCCTGGGCCTCAGGATGGGCCCCAAGGGGCCACCAGGACAACTTGCTCCCAGACCTGCTCTTGGCCCCACCATATACACCGAGCAGCCCAGGGCAGCACCCACCCCACACCCTCTCAGATCCCAGTGTCACCAGGCCCTTGGCCATGGACACCATCTTCCTCAAGTTCTCCCACCACACCTCCTGCCCCTCAACCGAGAAGCCACCCATCTGCCCTTGTCTCAGGGCTGCTGGTGGGTCCAGGATTGATCGATCTAACAGGGATATGGTGCCAAGCTCCTCCCACTCCTTCCCCTGACTCAGTCTGATTCATCTTCTGGGACCAACCCCTATTGCAAAGATGGGGAAACTGAGGCTCAGAATGGGAGGGTCCCACAGTGAGCACTGGCAGAGTCCCTGGCCTCCCAGCTCTGCTAAGCCTACCCTTCCCTGCTAGGCTGGACACGTAGATTTCTTGGTCTTTAATGACTTAAAAGGCAGAAAGAGGCATCTGGGGGCCCTCCCACCCAGGGGACCAGTTGTGCTTCCTCAGATTCTCTCCCCCAACCTACCCCCAGAACTGCTGCCACCTGGAGGCCAGGGAGGGGTCAGGGTGCAACTTGGGTTACGGTAACAGGGGTTCCTTAGAGCCTCCAGGGGCCAGATTGTGGCAGAGAATGTGGCTTGGATAAGGGCTTTTCAGAGATAGGTCTGTTGGGCGGGGGGCGCACCCACCCCAGGCCACTGGGCCACAGTCCACATTGCTCCATGTTCACAGAATGCCCTCCATGGGGAAAGGGCAGTGCCCAACCTTCCCGTGTGCAGGTACAGGCCCAGGGCCCAGGTGAGGCCTGGCCAGGGCCCTCTGACTTCAGCGGGGGAAATGGAGTTAGCCTGGGGGAGGGGTGCCCCAAAGGCTCCATTCACAAGGCGGTACCCCCCGCTAAGCCAGCACCCTCCTTGGCTCTTGAGGGGCCAAGAACTGTGACTGGGCTTCTTTGAGAAGGCGACGGATGCTGCCTGAGTCTATAACTGGCAGCCCTTCAGCAGGGCACAGCTGCCCCTAGCCCGGCACCTTCCATGCAGGGCCCACCAGCTGTGCCCACCCCGCCCCCCCAGCCAGATGTGCCAGTTTCCTGAAGCTGCAGATGCCCCTCCCCATCTGGCTGTACCAGCTGCAACCACACACCCTACCCCCAAGTCCAGGCCAGGCCAGCCTGGCTAAGATGCAGGACGGAGGGCGTCGTCAGGCACTCCTGTTGCCAGGGGGTTTCATGTCCTCAAACCCTCCCCCACAAGCTAGGCTAGGGGAAGGCCAGGTGCCAGGGACACCTGCCCAGGCGGCTCAGCTGGTTCAGAACTTCTACACCTGAGGGATACCTTGCCTCATGGCCAGGAAGCCACTGGCTCCCTACCCTGCCACAGGACCTCCCTGGAGGCCCCAGGATGAAACCTGGACATCCATCTGCAACCCCCACCCACACCAACCCTTCCACTGCCAGGCAGCGGTGGGTGGGCCCAGTTTGAGCAAGGGGCAGAGGCTCATGACTTCCAGGCTCCTCCTTTTAGGGAGGGGGTGTCTATGCCAGTCTCTTCTGCGCTAATGTCCCCCTTCTTCCCTGGAGAAACAGGATCAGAGAGGGCGGGGGACCGGCCCAAGGTCACACAGGAGTTCAGACCTGAGCTGCGGGTGTCTCCCTACACACACCCGGCTTGGCCCAGGAGCCCCGAATCCCCAGGCAGGGCGTCTCCAGCGCCCACGTGGCCCAAGGCCCAGGCGGGAATCCGACCTCCCCCTTCCCCCTCCCATCACCCAGTCCGAGGGCGGTGCCATACAGACTCAGGGCAGCGCCCCCTCTGCCCGTGCCCAGCAAGACCTCAGCCACTCGCGTCCAGGCCCCCACCCCAGGAATTTAACCCCCTCCCCGCCGCCGAGGGCCCCAGCGGAGCGACGCATTCCAGGCGCCCGGAGACCGAAGAGAAAAGGGTCAGGGGGACCCGGCGAAGGGAAAGATCCCTCCAGCCCCTCCACCCCGAGCCGGCGGGCCGTGCGCTCAGGAGGGCAGAGCGGGCAGGTGGGCGGATAAGCAGGGGGACAGGCAGGGCCTTGCGTACCATGGTGCCGAGGCGCTGGGGGCTCACAGGGCCCCGCGGGATCGCGCTGCCCCC
The DNA here is from genome assembly GCA_003508835.1 of Eonycteris spelaea. NCBI lineage: Eukaryota > Metazoa > Chordata > Mammalia > Chiroptera > Pteropodidae > Eonycteris > Eonycteris spelaea. The sequence goes on from PUFA01000224.1 coordinate 1,627,639, forward strand.
GGCGGCCGGGCCGGGGCCGCTCCATGAAGCGCCGCGCTGGGGGCCGCCCCCGCGCAGGGCCCCGCGACCATGGCCCCCGGGGGCGCGGCCGGGCGGGCGGAGGCGCAGGGCCGCGGCGAGTCCAGCCGCCGAGCAGCTGCGGCCCCAGAGCCTCGGGCGCGGCGGGCGGGGGGCGCGGGGCGCCGATTGGAGCCCGCGCGTCAGCTGGGGCCGCCGTCTGGACGCTTAAAGGGCCAGGCCGCCCAATGTGCCGGCGCGGGGCGCGACACGCGTGGTGCGCGCCGTCCCGGAGCAGCCCGCTCTGCCTCGGGCCGCCGGAGCCGGTAGCCAGGTCCTGCTGCTCCCATCCTAGCGGATGGTCCCCGGACTCACTGTCCCTCCCTGAGCCCCTTTCCACCGCCGGGAAGTTGGTCCCAGAGTCTAACCTGGGTGCCCTCCAGCTGCGGCACAGAGGCGGGGTCGGATAGGAGGCGGCCCGAGATGGGGACGCAGGGCGCTCCCGCGCCCCAACCGGATGCTGAAAAGGCTTCCACCTGCTCCCCCGAGCGACCCCATGCTGAGGACCCAAAGCGGCACCCTAGCTGCACTCACCAACCCCACCTGGGCTGCCCTGACCTGCAGGTGAGTCTGGGCTCCCCAACCAGCAGGGCCCCTCACTTCCGCCCCAGGGCAGCCCAGCGCTCATCTTGCTCTGTGCTTCCAGGACTTGGTTCTGGTCAACCCACACCTACCTGGCGGCCTCCTCTGGTGCACAGGTCCTCACGAGGCAGGAGATACAAGAACCCAGACCGCAGCTACAGTGAGCAAATCCTTTAAGGTGACTGGCCCAGGACCAAGAAGGGATTAGAGAAGAGTAGTGGGGCCAGACGCAGGGGCTCCACTGTGCCCCCCGCCGAGTGACTGACCGCGGCTCGCTAGCCTCCCAGCTCAGTCTCTGTTGGGGAGATGGAGCCAGGCCTGCGGAATGCTGCTCTGGCATGGACACCAGTGGGGGCAGGGGGCTGGCTGTGCTGGCAGGAGGCTACAAAGAAATGCTGCCCGGCTGAGCAGGCAGCAGGGTGAGGACCACAAGGTGCTGGGCCACCGCTGTGGGGAGGGGGCCGCTGTGGGCCTCTCCTGTAGCCATGTCATCACCCCCACTTCACCCCAAGCTGACTGCTGCCCCATTGACCCCATCCTGGCGGTCCGGCACAGTACCCCCATCCCTCCCCACACGCATGCGCTAAAACGCTCACACACCAGCCCAAGCCCAGCTGTAGCGGCATCCCCTGGGGATGCCACCTTACTTATGAGTGGACAGGGGACTCTGAGGCCTGTTCAGAGTGGTTTGGTCTGGGTGCCAGGAGAGAATGGAGCAGAGGCTAAGATCTCAGGCCGGCGCCATCCTGTAATCCGCCGGTCTGTCCTATAAGATTGCAAAGGCCTCCCCTGAGGCGAGGATGGGAGACCCTCATGACAAGACATGCTGGAGACAGCGGAAAAAACACCTCAGGGGGGAAGACAGGGGTGACCAAAGAGTGCCCGGAGGAAGAGGAAGAATGCACAAAGCCAGACGGAGGGAGAGGAGAGCCCCTGGCGGGAAAGGAGCTGGGAAGAGAGGAAGAGGCACCGAGAGGGACGTGGCCCCAGAGGCAGCCACTGCAGACGTCTTTACTTCTGTGGCCATGGTGGGTTCCTACACAGCTGGCTCAGCGCCCAGAGGTCTCGGGCTGAGGCCAGGCCAGAGCGGCCTATGTGCTTCACTCGCCAGTCAGCTCAGGGCTGCCTTCTGTCCCTTCCTCCCAGCCCACTTCCTCATCTGACTCAGTGATCCCTGTACCAGCCTGGGAGGTGGCAAGGGGGGGGGGACTGTCTACTCTCTGGTTGGATAAGGCCCAGAGCAGGACAGATCACACAGCCAGGGAAAGGGGAGGCTGGAGGATGGTGGTCTCCCCAAGGTAGGACTGCTGGCCCCTTTGGGATTGGCCTTGATTGTGCCAGTCAAGCCAAAGGAAGGACTGGAGGTTGAGTGAAAAAGGAAGAAATGAGAATTTCAGTCTCCATGAAAACCCCAGCCATTGCCCTCTTGCTTGTCTGGCCTACCACCCATCTCTTGGGGGAGCCCCAGGCAGAGCCTGAGCTCTGTGAGAGGCCTTTGGCACTTGGATCACGCTAGAACTGGCAGGAAGGGGCTGTTTGAAGAGCCCAGTCTGGTGGGCTCTATTGGGGCTGCTCAGATCTGAAAGTTGAGTGAACATCAACTAGAGCAGAGGAGAGAGGAAGGGCACTTCAGGCAGACAAAGAGCACGGCAGGAGGCAGGAGGCAGATTAGCATCTGCAAGGATCTAGAGGGATTTGAGGCAGTGAAGTCCAGATTCTTGTCCACTGGAAGTGCCCATATGAATGCAGATAGGCAGAATTGCTCTCTCATGGGCCCTTCGCCTCATGCTTGGTCAAGGCAGGCTTTCTGGAGCGGGTAGGATGGGACTAGGTTACTGGGGAGGGTGAATCCTAGACCAGAGGGTCGGTTGAAAGCCAGGAGTTTGCGGACACCAGGGCAGAGCTTGAGGGATCCTTCAGACACTTGGGGCTGGGTGCTGGCAGGGTCCGCAGCCATGCCCCTGCCTGAAGACAGCTCACAGGTTTTCTCACAGCTTCCCTAAGCATCTAGCCCCAGATTTCTCTTCCATGTCAGGGAGCAAGAACAGACAGACTCAACTTAGCAGCCCCAGGCTTGGGTGGGAAACCCAGACTTGCCCCTGCTGAACTTGGAAAGACCAGCCCAGGCCAGGGGTGTGGGGTAGGGGCCCCGCAGGGCTCAGCCTTCCTGAGGGGCATGCTACTTCAGCTGAGATGGGGGAAGGATGGAGAGCAGAGTAGCCATTGCCAGGAAACAGAAGGTGACAACACAGCAGTGAGGCGGTGGAGTGGCAGGAAAATTCAAGCCCCCTACTAGGTGCTGATGCAGGGCCCTACAGGGGTGAGGGGCATAGACCTCTGGGTGTGGACTTGGAGGGGGACGTTGTTCATGTTGTGCTCTGCCTCCACTGAGCTCGGCACTAATTGGCTACAGCTGCTGGTGGGGTGGGGGCCTAATTCAAACCAGCAGGTTGCCCGGTTCCCTCCCAAAGCACAAACGTCATAGCCTTGGGATTCGAGGCCTCTCTAGCAGCATCCAGGATCCTCTCCCACCCTGCTGGTTCAAGGGCCCCAGGCCTCTCATTTGTGATTGAGCCTGAGCCTCCACAGGAAACCCTTGGGACTCCTCCCCTCCTCCTGGAGGCAAGCCCAGAGGCCAGCATCTCTTAACTACTTTGATGTGTGCTGGCTTCGAAACTTTAATCCTTACCAGTTGTAGGAGGGAGGAGATCTTAGTATCCCAGTTCTTCAGATGAGCTGCATTATAAAGGGCAAGCAATTTCTCTAAAGTGAATTTTAGGAAGTGGAAGAGCAGAACTTGAACCCAGGTAGTCTGGCTGTGGCCCCAAACCCTTAAGGACTGTGCCACAGAATAGTTGCTCATAGAGGTCCTTTATTTCTTCCAAATAAAATCACATTGGGCCAGAGGCATGAAGGCCAGTGGGATCCTTTCTCAGCCTTTCTCTGGGAATCTGGCTTGGTGATAGATTTTAGTTGCAGGAGGCCCTGGGTGACCTGAGGCTGAAGTGCCAGCCCAACCCGTACCCCCGTGGGCTACCTGGGAGGCTGACTCATCCCCAGCCTGGTGTGGGAAGGGGTGAGCACCCTTAGTTCTCATGTCTGGTTGTGCTGGTCATATGCACCCTCTTTCCGGATTTAGGAGCTGAGAGATGAGCAATCTAAGGACCGTTAGCTTTGAATTACAGATAAGCAGCCAGAGGCCCAGGGTCAGGCCTCCAGATGCAGAATGCCAGTATCTGCCCCCAGGCCTTGGGTCACTCCTTTTTTTACCCTGGTTGAAGAGACCCACCCCTCCTGGGTCCTGCTGGCTTTGAAACTGGCTCAGTCCGGGGAGCTGGAGCTTGATGGGCTATAGCTGGTGAATGGTGGGTGTGAGGTCTCCAAGAGGCAGAAGTGCTTGGCCCCGAGGCTTGGCACAGCCCCCACCCAATCTTTCTGCAAGGGAGCATTGGCTCTACTTCTACTGACACCTTTAAAGTAAACAGACCGTGAAGCCACCTGCCCCTTCATGCCTCTCATCAGGCACGGACTGGAGCTGCTCAGTCTGTTCTGAGGCAAGCAGGCAGTGCCTTTCAGGGCACCCAGCTCCTCTCCCCGACACCTGTGCATGCTTGAGAGGCTGCCACCTTTACAGCATCCGAGACCTTCTTCCTGCCAAGCAGGAATCCTCCAGGCACGCTTCCCAGCTCCTTCCATCTCGAGTTCCTAAGGGGACTAAGGCTCTTGGCTTGCTAAGGGCAACAGCAGAGTTGATGCTCTTCTCTAAACCAGCCACTTGAGCCCAGGCTCTTCCAACTTGTGAGGCCTGGTGTCCAGGCCCCCCACCTGGTGGCCCAGACTAACGCGCAGGGCTTCTCACTCGTCTCAGTCTACACTGGGTGGAGTCTCCTTTCCCTTCCAGTGATGTCCGGCCAGCATTCATAGTCGCCTGTGAGGCGGGCGTCTTCCTTGAATTCTCTCACCTATTTGATGCCCAGCTAATTCAGAACAGCAGTGAAGACCAAAGCCCTTGACACATTTCCCCCCGCTACGGCACAGCTGATGCTCATCAGGAGAGAAGACCCTGGAGCTCACTAAAACACAAGACCCCAAAGGAAGCTCACTTGGGGACTTTCCCGCAGCAAACCTGACTTTCCTTCACTTTTAAAGCAATGCATCGATTGGACTGCTTTCAAGGAACTGCCTGACTTGGGAGTCTACTGGTTACTAAACTTTGCAAATTGAACCTCTGTCTTACTGTGAGGGCATGTTGTATTCACTAGGCAAATACAAATTCCTCTGAGTTTTCATGAGAAAACAGTTCATTGTATTTGCCTTGCAAATTCTCCTATGGATGCTAAAAATATCTCCACGAATGTTTCCTCCAGGATGCCACATGCCCATCCGGTGAACCAATGTTAGGCCGGACGTGTAGTGGCTGTAGGTGGGTTAGCAGGTAAATGTGTGGTCCCTAAGCAACTCACAGATGGAATGGGACACATGCCTTCCCCCGTGAGGACACCAGCTTGCAGGCCACAGCTGGATGACAACAGCAGAGCCTGGAGGAAATCTGGATCGTGATTTCCATCAGAGCTTCTCTGGGTGGGTGACCGCTCTGTCTGAAGCTCTCTAGCTCCTCCTCGGGCCACTAATACCAACTAGATGAGAGACTCAGTGTCTCCTTTTCCATCAGAAAGGCTGTCTGAATGATGGATGAGTAGAGAAAGATGAAACACGCACAGACTCAGACTTAGACTAAGTATATATTTTAATTTCTACGAGGTCCCCTTTCAAGTGTTAGGGGAATTTAAATGAAGTGTATACAAATTAGACGTTGCCGATATGTACAAAAGTATTTTCTAGGTTTTAAACAATACCAGCTATGTCATGTTTCATTTGCAGTAAACAGGATGTTACAAAACCAGTCCAATGATGCATTTTCTATTAAGAAGCACAATACACAGCATAATTCAGTTTTATTAAAAAATAATTTAAAATACAGAACAATCCCCTCAGGAAGAAAAGCTGTCTCTGTAGTTCATTCAGTAAACACACAAGTTGAATGCTGCGGCCCAGGGCTGTTCTTTTCCATGGAGAAAATGAGGTTTCTAGGGCCCACACCTTTCCAGCATAAAATTCCACCTGCGGCTGCAATGGGCAAAGTCCGTGCCTATGGTGGCGGAATTTTAAAAGGCCCGCCCTCCACCCCCCTCATTCCATGCCTGGCTCGGGAACCTGGGAACATGGCAGCGCTCCTGTGACGATGTTATGTTCTGTGACATAGCCGACCTTAAAACAGGGAGACTATCTCAGTGGGCCTGATCTAATCACGTGAACCTTAAAACAGAGGAGGAAGGCAGAGATCTGAAAGAAGCATGGGAGGAGGACTTGCTGGGTGACCGCTGGTTTGGAGATAGAGGGGAACGCCCAAGAAGGCACACTGCTGCCACCCTAAGGAGCCGAAGGCCCCGGCGGGAACCGTGTGCTGCCAGCCACCTGCGTGGGCTCGGAGCAGGCTCTTCCCAGAGCCTCCATGAAGGAATGCTGCCCTGCTGACCCTCGATTTCAGCCTTGTGAGACCCTGAGCAGAGAACCCAGCCATCCTGTGCTGGACTCATGAGCTACAGAACTGTGAGCTAAGAAATGGGTGTTGTCTTAAGCTGCTAAATTTGGGGTAATTATTTACAAAGCAATAGAAAACTAATACACTGCCCAAGGGTAACTTTTCTTAACATCATTAGATGTGGCAGTTTTGGTCTGGGTTCTGAATGCAGTTGTGCCACTGAGTGACAGTAAAGCAACAGTGTCCATTGCGGGTAACTTCTGAAAACCCTTCGTATGAATCAGCATCGTTTCGTACTCACTAGCAAGCACATCTGTTTGACTTAATTCCTGTTTTTAATGTACTCTCAGCTATCGACGTGGCAAACTGACTGCTTAAACCCTCTTAATGAACCTGTCATGGGTAATGGTTTAGATACATCCGAGGTCACTCCTCCATCCACCAAGGGTTGTCAGATCCCTCCAGGAGTCAAGTACACCAGGCAAGGCCTGGGGGAAGATGGCACAGAGCTCGACGTCAAACAGCCAATATGAATTTCTTCTGCATCACTGGATTAAACTGGCACTAAGGTGATTAAGTACACTTGGGGGAAAAATTCCAACTAGAGTCAAAAAAAAAAAAAAAAAAAAGGTCACACCAGTTTTTACAGGCCGTATCATTTTTGGAGGAACCACCCAGAACTGTGGAAGCCATGACGTTCACGCAGTGCCACGCCCCTCTCTCCCTGTCTGCTATCCTGGGCATGCTCGTGTCCTGCAGGGCTTCACAGAGCCCGAATGCGTCACAGGAAAAACGTGCTGGTGCTTGGACTATTCAACTACTGTGTGGCCTCTCTCTCGCATGCAAGATTGAGAAGCCCTGCCAGATGGCCAGGATGGTGGCAGTTAGGCTTTGGTGTTACTTTTGAAGTCCGTTCTTCAATCCACTCTCCCAGAGGCACACGTCAGTTACGTGCAGTAGACCCGAGTGGCCACACAACCCCCTATGCTGATCCTGCCTGGTCCTGGAGACCTCCCAGCCCACACCTGTGGCTCGAGAGAACCTCTCCAATATTCAAAGTGGATACAGCGCAGAAGGATCCATGTTTGGTGCCAATGAATAATAAAAAAAAAAATGTTCATTTCTCTCTTACGAGAATGTAATGTATAGTATAGAAAAACGATGCTTAAAGAGGCACCAAAAGGTACCAAGCACCAAAGCATGAACTGGAACAGAATTGTTTTCTACAGCCTAAACTTAGAAAGCGCATAAAATATTAGGGCCTTAGAGACAGTGCAGGTGTTTATAGTTAAGGCTGATTCATATCTCACCTGCCAGCCGTAAGAACACAGTGGGGCTGTATGATGACCCCTTTCCCAGTCCAGTCCTCTGAGACAGCAAAGGAGGAAGGAGTTAAGAAGCCCAGAGCCACCGCCTTACCGCCGGCCTACGGTCACTGTCAGTTCTGGGTGGTTTGTTTTTAAGAGCACATACGTATAAGACTGTGTAACTATATATAAATATTTGGCCACCTTAACAGTTCTCCTTCACAGTTCTATGCTTGGCAGCATATATGCTAAAACCTGAAAATTGGACAAAAAGAATCTGTATTCTAAGGAATACACGAGATGGAGAGAAATAGTCTATCTAAAATAATATTGCAAATTATATTAAATCTCATGGTTTCTTGATTTAAGAAAATGAAATTCGCTTCCATAGTTGGCTACTGTAAAACGTGGCATAAAAATATTTTTAGGAGACATATCTGTATTTTAAATCCTGCGTACACGTAAACAAGTAACAAGAAGTATCTATTTCTGAAATTCATCTCTAATATTGAAATAGAACAACAGACTGCCATTAAGTTTCTTAAACTTTTAAGTTACCAGATATTTACAAATAAGATATAATTCATATCAAAAAAGGGGTACAATTTCAACTATATCTGCTGCTTTCACTGGGACTCCGGTGACGAGAGTGACTCCGGTCGCTTTCACTGTCAGACCCATAGGATCTACAGCTCCTGTGTAACAGAACAAGACAATACACAGACACCGTTTAGCTGTCACCCTTGATTCCTCTAGTCGCTTCTTTTTTGATACGAGTGGCTTGAAAGCAATACTGATGTAGCACAGCACAGTGGGTGGACCTGTGGGGCAGTGACTGTGGCACCACTGTGGGCTTTTCAGAGATGTTTTAATGACAGTAGTAATATCAAGGTTAAGATAAAAATAATGAAACACCACATCTTGAGAAATTACTTGAAATCCACTCAAGCAAATGAGCAGAATAATTTTCCATGTTACCAAAAATGAACATCAAAATTTAATTAACACAGGAAATAAGGAAAAAAGGCATCAGTGTTTCACTGACAGATATGGACATCAATGGTCTATGGCCATGCAACCCTGAACAAGCCGATGTCTGATCTCGGAAGCTAAGCAGGGTCAGGCCTGGTTAGTACTTGGATGAGAGAGACCACCTAGGAAGACCAGGTGCTATAGGCATAAATAATGAGAGAAAGAAGAGAAAGAGGAAGAGAGAGAGAGAGACGGACATCAAATGACAGTCCAAGAGGGGTGAGGGTGGGGTGGGCTGTGGACAGGACCACAAGGAGAGTGGGTCCAAGGACAGGGTTATGTCCACCATTCAGTTATTTTGAAAAATGTTCACGAGAGCCAGTCACTTTCTAGATACTAGAAACACACACACACACATCAAGCAAGCACAATTCCCTGGGCTCAAGGATAGTACAGAATACTGGGCACGACAGGTAAGGTGGGCAGGGATGAAGGTGGCATCTCTCAGAGTTGGCAGTCAGGGAGGGCTTCCCAGGGGTAGTGGAGACCTGGAGGGGAGGTAAGAGGGAATTGGCCATTTCATGAGGCAGGAGGGGAGACAGTGGTGTGGGTGTCCCTAGATAAAAGCCAAGGTTCCAGCACATTAAAGCAGTCCAGGAAGGAGCTGGGAAGCGGAGAGGCCTTGTGCACGAAGCTAAGGAGCCGCCGGCCTTGCCCGAGGGCAGTGCAAAGCCCATGAAGAGTTTCAAACAAAGGGGGGTCCAGACCACACGGATACTCTACAAGGATCACTAGCTGTAGCTGCAGTGGACAGGGAAGGGGGGCAAGACCAGGAGCCACCAGGAAAGGGATATTACAAAAAGTTACCATAACATCTTTTGCATACTAGCCAAAATGTGTTACACAAAAACATAAATATATAATATATAAAAAACACATTTTTACTAAATAATTGACTAGATATAAATCTCAATCCTGCTGCTGAAGCAAATAATTATGACATTTTATTAATTTAAAAAATTGATAAACTGGCTTTGCTATTTCTAGCAATGAACCCTATCTAAAGAAGCGGATCGTGGTTTGGGTGGCCTTCTCTTTTTACTCCTTCCAAGAGAAATGTCTGTCCAAGGACATGTGAGTACTTAAAAATCCATTTTAGATTCAAACACTAACAATAACCAATAAACATTGCTGGCAACTCTTAATACAAAAGGCACATTTAGAAGCTGCCTGTGCATTGCTGAAATTCAAGAAGAGAAAGTTCCTGTCGTGAGCAGACTGTGCTTTCTCTTCTTGCAGTCTGTCCCCTCACAAACCAAGTGCCTAAAGGAGCTGGCAGTGCTCTGACGGTTAGAGACCCACCTGGACCGCCTGGTGTAACTTCTGCCTCGGTGGTAACTGTCACTCCTCTGGCTTCTGCTTCGACTCCGACTCCTGCTGTAGTAGCTATCGTATGTGTAGGACCTGCTTTAACAGCAACAACAAACACTACGTTTTCCCATTCAAACACTAATTCCCATTTTTTTTAGGTGCTTAAGAGTGTTCTCTCTGAACATGGGCACTGTGTGACAGTGTGAGGACACATCTGCATAACATTGGAAACATTTAAAAATTGCCCCAAACAGGGCTTACCGTATTAAACAGAAAAATGTTAATTCTTTTCTGCATTGAAAAATATCACAAAATTAACACTGAGTTAGTTTGATTGAATCTGGTGGGTATTAGGCAATTATAGTCAATAAATACCTGCCATTACAATTTGACATCAGTTGTCACTTTTGACACAAGAATACAACGGGCCAACAGAAAAAAATGTCAAGAAGACCTCACTTAAAAAGGGTGTGATTTCATGAGACAAATATGTGTTTAAGTTTCTCAATAAAACACACTTCTTTTTAAAGGGACTGAAGGGTTTCATGAAACAAGGCCTTTCAATCCTGCCCCGCAGGTGGTTACCCGCCCCTTGCCCATACCTGGACCGACTGTGGACATCATACGAGCTGCTCCGGGATCTGCTCCTGCTGGACGTCCTAGTATTAATCACATGAGGGACCATCATCTCGTGGATCAGGACAGGCTACATCAAAAATCTAGACATTTATTTGCCCATCAGGGAGAAAACACAATGAAATCCAGCAGCTATATTTATTTCGTTTTTGTATCAAAAGTATATTGGGTTTTTTAAAAGCATGTTGGATTTCATAAGAAAGATTACGTTTTATGCTACTCTTCTATGAAATGCACCTGAGAAAGTCACTGGGGAGGCTCTACCTGAATGGAGGAAGAAAGGCCTGCCCAGGTAGGACACTTACAAATAAAATGAAGCTGCAGCACTGGAAACACTTGAGAGGCAAAAGAGGGTGCAAAGAAGTTGGGAGAACTAGAAACCTGGGGTCACTCCCCGCCCACTTCTTCCTCTGGCCCCCTTTTAACCACTGTCCCACCCCAATCTCTAACCCAAGTTGAGAGGTAACTGCAGACATAAACGTCGGTTAAAGAAGATGGACTGGGGGTGGGGAGGAGGCGGAGGTCATGGTCAGGGCCTCTCTGGGGGGCCCACTCTGCCCGTGCAGGCCCTGAAGAGCAGAGCACGCACCTAGGACTTCTGTAACTCCGGTCGGAGCTGCTCCGGCTTCTTGTGCGGCCTCTGCTGTACCATCCTCTGCTCCGACTTCTAGAGTAGCTTCTTGATCTACAATTAAGTGTGGAAAACTGTAATTATTTTCACTCACCATGCTGTTAAAATTAATTACTCGCAGGGCAGGAAGGGGAAAACACAGTAAGAGCACAGGTCTTCGGAAAGGTCTCTCACGAACTCCTCAGAGTGGGTGTGACTGTGACAGCTAATGAGGGTTTAAACTGAACGGAATGAAATAAAAGCCAGAGAAGGCTGGTACCTGGTATGGGGACAGCAGCCCTATACGCACTGCCAAGAGGACGTAATCCAACCTCCGTTAGCAGCAGCACGGGTTTAAAACAATTAATGCAAAGAAATACACTGAAACATTCTAAAGTAGGAAGTGAATGAACCAGCGCTATGTACGTTAACAGAGAGATCTCCTCGGAACATAACGTGCGTGAAAAGGGCAAGTGTAGAACATCTATATGAATGAAAGGATTTGGTATGAAAACACGAAAGCAACGCTGCATAGGGATAGGAACATCGTGGTAAAACTGTGAAGAAAAACAAAACTGTAACAAAAGTTCGGAACAACATTCAAGTCTAGGAGAGATGAGAGAAACTAGGGTGACCCCGGGTGGGGCTAGATCAGGTACGTCGTCGAAGCTCTACTTTTTTGAAGCCAGGTGACATTTTAAATTATTTTTATGCCTTAACCGTTTGTTTTATTTTTATATCTTTAATAAAAGAAACAAAAAACTTAAGTAATGCAGTGCTGCCCCTTTGCATTCACTTGGCCCCCTGCCCTCCTCCCCGTGCTGTGTATCTGTCATTCAGGAGCAGCTCAATAACCCTACGTGTAGGCTATTTACGTAACATCTTCACAGGTTTTATTCAGTTGTGAACACATAATGTCCTGGCAGGATGCCAGTCATCTATTCAACAAACAATTATAAGGCAGACCCTGTGAGGTGACTAAAATGAGTAGGAAAACAGTCTCCAGATCAGCAGTCTCTAGATTGGACAGGACAGACCAAGATATCCTGCAAGGCGCTCCCAGACGTCAACGAGTTCACAGCCTAGTTGGGAAGTAAAGCCCAGGCCAGGAACCAAAACCGGGAGGCAGAGTTTACCTGTCTTGGTCTTCACCCTTAGCTGCACAGCGTAAAGCAAATGCCGTAGCCTTTCTATGCCTCATGTCTTCATTTATAAAATGAAGTACCACCCATCCCAAAAATAGTGGGGAAGGTACTACTAAATGAGAGCGGCCGGTATCACCAACAGCTCAGAGCTCTGACAGCGAAACTGGTAAGGTATCTGGTGAGCAGACAGGTGGCTGGCGGAGCTCAACAGGTCACTGTACCTAGGAATGTGACACTGGGGAGAAAAGGCTGGGACTCACCACCTCTGGGCTGGGCCTGCTGGGAGTCTGGGCAGGAGGAAGAGGAGCCCACAACACAAGCATGGAACGGTCCGGGAGGGATGAGGGGAGTTAGCAGAGGGCTTCCAGAAGGTGAGGACTGAAAACAAGCCCCGGGCACTGGCCATTCGGAAGTACCTGAAAACCTCGGTTGGCTCACTAAGATGGGGGAGGGAAGGCACAGAAGACAGACTGCAAGCAGCTGAGGAGTAAATGGGAGACAGTTATTACAGGTGGCCAGTGCTGGTTCCTATTTTTAAAGAAATGTGGGTAAGGGGAGAAAAAGACTGACAAATAACAAGAAAGGAAAAAAAACAGTCAAAGACTATTATTGTATTTTAAGTTCAAGTAATGAAAATCAAGCATGCTATAATAAGGGATTTGAGTAATTAAGAGACAATGAGGTAAAAACAAGAAATATTTACAACATAAAGAACATGAGTTACTAACTTCCTGTCACCATTGCCAAATTTTTGAGTTTTTAAAAAATTTCATCCAGTCTTGCTGATGACGCTGGATCAAACTTGAACCAAAAAAATAAATCTCAAGGTGATTGTTTTTACTATCCCACCTCCTGAACAGAGATCAACTAGATATTTGTCTTGAGCAGGTAACTCTGCCCCTCCTACCCTCACCTCCCACTTGCATAAAATGGAGGGTTAGACTGATGATCTCGAAATCCTACACACTCCTTAAATTCAAGACTCCTTCGCAAGGCATCACCGACAGGCCAAAGAGCAGCCTCACACCTTTAAAGCTGGAGAACCTGCCCCCTATCATGGCAACTCGTTTCTGTGGCCAGAGAGTGTTAACTGATAGTGACAGTTATTTACATTGAGCCCCAATTTCTTCCCTAAAATGGACTGCTCGTGTCCTCAATTTGCTCTCTGAGTCACACAGCACGAGACTTCTCCTTACTCCCTTCCAGATATTTGGAAATAGTAATCTTGTCCCTAATTCTGATGTTCTTCCAAGCTAAACAATAACAGACTCTCTCTGGGAGGAAGAGAAGGAAAGAGACTACTGCTCACCGATACGATGATGTGGAGCTTCGCGATCGACTTCTTGAGTGGCTGTAGGAGACAGACCTTGTTCTGTGTCTTGATTTGGTTTCAGATTTACTTCGAGATCTACTTGGACTCCTGGACTGGCTATCACCATCCCGACTAGGCGTCTGCTCGTCACTTGAACTCTCCCGATTTCTTGGCCTCCGGTTTAAGCGTGCCGTCTTCCTCACTTCGTCAAAGAGAGACCCGGGCCGAACTTTATTTTTGCTTTTAATTTCTATCCTCAGGCCTTGCGGTTTCATTTCAGGCCCAGCAGTCAACGCCTTAACTTCCGCGGCGCTGGCCGTGGCAGCAGGCGGCGCTGCCAGGTTCCCCACGCCTTGCAGGGGCTTCCATTTCTTATCCAGGAGGCTCAGCTGGCTCTTCGCAGCCGCCTCCCTCTTCACGGCACTGTCCACAGCACTGGCTGAGCCGGCAGAGCTGCCGTCCGCTTTCCCGACTTCGCCCACCGCCGGGCTGTCGGACACGCTGCTCTCCCGTTTGACCACCTCTGCCTCAGAATGCTCTGTCTGCTTCATGACGAGGCCTATGTCCGAGGTGTCAAGCTTCGGATTTCCTGGAGGGGACGCTCCCTCCACCTTTGCTGGGGAACTCCTGTCAGGAGTGCAGATCTCCATGTTGTCATCTGCTTGAAACACGTCCTCCGTTCCACTTGGGACACATTCTTCAACATGCTGAATGTCTGGGGGAGAACTGGCTGCATTTTCCTCAGTATTTACCGCTGTGGGAGAAATACTGCGTTTACTATCGTCTTTAGCAGGCTGCTCCTTATCTGATGACGTCGTCGCCGTACTCTGTTTGCCTGCAAGGCTGCTCTTCACAGGCCTTCCCAACTTGGGGGATGTTTTCTTTTATGGTTTCACTGTTTTCAGAGACTCGTTTTTTCTCATGTGACTCCTGAGTCACTTGTGTTTCATTTATCTCCTCCTCCTCCTCTTCCCCAAATTCTAGTGGCGGCTGCCAGTGGAAGGCTTGTTTCCGTTTTGGAGCCTTGTGCTTTTTGTCTTTTTTCCCTTTCAGTTTCTCTTTCGCTTTTTTGGCGTGTTCCCGTTTGAGATTTCCCTTTGACGCATGCTTGTGCTTCCGTGGCTTCCCTCTAGGGTTTTCGGAGTGGCAGTCGGACCCCTCGGAATCAGAGGTCGATGACCGCTGTTTGCTCGCCTTCCAAGTGCCATCTCCGTCAGGCGGTGAGGCATCTGCCGAGGACTTTGTCGTGGGTTTGGCTCTGATGTGCATTTCGCCAAACTCTGATTCTGAATCTGATGTGGCCTCACCTTCCTCCTTATCAGAAGACGGTCGGGAATTATTTTTCCTGTTCTTAGTATGTCTCGCTCAGAATTTGACTCAGAGTCCCATTTACTCCCAGCATAATTCTTCCTTTTGGGCTTACTGCCCTTTCTGAAGTGATCCGAAAGATCTCTTTCAAAGTTCTCTTTTTTGAACGCGGGCATTCCCGTTCAGGCTTGGCTTTCTCATCTCTGTTTTTCTCTTGTTTACTATTTGTTTCCATATGGACTTGCTTCTCTTTTTCCTGGGCTGACTGTGTAACCTGAACACTTGACTGTTCACTGTCTGAAGAATAATCTAAAGATGACCTGCTTTCGCTATACTTTCTCTGACATGAAGACTTGTCTCTGCCTTTGACGTACTTATTGCGAAGTCTTTTCAGAACTGCTACTGTGCCTTTTACTTGAAGTGTTATTTTTTTTCCCATTGGATCTAAATTTTCTCTTGGTTCGTCTTCCATCATCACTGCTAACAGAAGAGTATGAAGATGATCTACTACATTGTGAGCGATCACTATATTTATTTCGTGAATGAGATCTAGATGAGGGAGACCGAGACCTTGAACGTGAACTCGCTAGACTTCGTGATCGTGATCTTGTGTACGATCTGGAATAAGATCTACTCCTGGAAGATCTGCTCCTCGACCTTGGTGAACTTTCTGAACTTCTACCGCTGTATTTTGAATAAGCACTCCGATCACTTTCTGAATTTTTTTCTCTTTTATATGATAGGATGATGAACTTCCAGTCTCTTTAGTATTTGCTAAACTATATGTACTTTGGATGGGAGCAAATGGGTTGTTTTCGCTTTCATTTCCTGAATTCGCTCATAAGAAGGCTTCCAGGGCTTCTGTCCAGGCTTCCACCTCGAAGGAGGGGGACTGTCACTCAGTGGTATCACAGGAATATTTTCTGCCACCACTGGCTGTTGTACCACGACATTTTCATTTTGTGGCACTGTTGCTCTCAAAGGTTCTGTTTTAACTGGCTTATTTTCACTTAACTGAGAGGCTGTCCTTCTTGGTGATTTTGATGCTGGCCTTTGGTGCCCTGACTTAGAACTAGATCTGGACTTTGATCTACTTCGAGAATGTGACGAGGATTTTGATGGAGTCCTTGATCTTGAGCTTCCTCTAGAATAAGACTGTGAGTGAGACTTTGATCTGTATGAGTCTCTGCTGGAATGGGTTGAAGAGCTCTGGTCATCCTTATCAGATTTAGACCAGTCCCTCTTTGATGAGGGATGAGATGATAACGAGGAAGAACGAGACCTCCTTTCTCTATCGCAAGAGGACTTCACTCGTCGGGTGGAAGATTTTGAGGATTCTATGTCAGACGGTACAATGATCCTTCTCTTCTTAGTTTGTTTGTGTCTTCTGCAATGTTTTTGCTTTTTAGCTTTCTTTTTATGCTTAACCTTTTTCTCTTTCCTGCGTTTTTTATGGTGACCATCAGAGTGTCTTGCTGTACTAAGGTCTGAATAATAGCCATTATAAGACCATGATCTGGATCTCTGGGACAAGCTTCTTTCATCCCATCGGCTTGAACACGGGTCACTTAACCTATAGAAAAGGACGCAATATGCATGATTATTTGCAAGCATGTTTTCTATGTTTTAAAATTAAAACACATTTGTTGTCAATACAAATGCACTGACAAAAGCCTACTAACAACAAAATTCCGACTCCGTCATCACTTTAAGCACATGTAGAAAGGGTAAATCAAAGACTGGCCTGGTCTTGACCTTGTAATTTCAGAGACACAGAGCTGCTAACAGATTCGCTTACAAAAAGTTTTTCAAAGCTAAGCAAAGGATTTCAAACTTGATAGGAAAATGGTTTTGAAAACAAACTAGTCACAAGAGCACTGCTGACATACCGAGTTCCTGGCTCATAACCCTCTGGCTCCGGGAACAATGTCAAACCAAGTTCCCAAACGACTCTGTTGATTCTCTGCAGATACAGGATAGCTGCCTGAACTATAAGAGAAATCTTTTTGCTTAAGAAGCTAGCAAGATTATTGTTTTATCTCAGTCTGACAGAGGTAATCGAGACTTTCCTAAGGTTTAAACTACTTACTATGGAAACTGAAGAAAAAGTACCTAAAAGTAGATGTAGGCTTTATGATCTGAGTGGTACTGTCAGAACTCAAAATCGAGAGTTCTCAGTAGCACTATGTCTAAACCACGTCCATACAGATGTACACTTTTCCCTCTCTCTTCCAGTCTCAAACACACTACAGGACACCCACGCACAGTAAAAGAGAATTTTACCATCAACGATTATAGAGGGTCCCACTGGTACATTTTCTCTAGCTATTCTGAGGCCAGCCCCATTTCTAAGACAGATGTTCTACTGTGGCGTGTCACGGAGGGTGAGAGATCAGTCCACTTCTGTAGAAGCCACAGTCCTTAAAGTCAGATGTTAATGCATACACATGGGTACAAACTACCCTAGCTACCAATTCATTCGTCAGTGACTCAGAGACCTGACTATGAAAGCACCTGCTATATAATTTTTAGTCCTGATTATCAAAAATATTGAATTAGCAATCTTTAAGACATACAGCAGGTTTATATTCTTGTGAGGGAAAACAGAATTTTGACTGAAAAGCACCCCAAGCCAATTGGCCCCCTAGTTAATGGCACTACTTTACCAAGGGTTCCCAAGTATTCTTTGGTCACAGTCAAATTTTAAATTTACATCTTTAATGAAAAGTCCAGGAGTCAGTCTCTCTGCTCCCTTAACACAGGAGTGTGCGCATGCTCAAAGCCCTTACTTGTCTCCTTTGCTCCATTTTTCTCCACTAGGTGGTCTGTATGCTCTTAATCTCTGCATTCCTCCTTCCAGTGGGGAGGAGTTTCACTGCTATCATCATCATCTGATTCAGAGCAGGATCTTGACCTTGGTGGTGTATGATAACGCTTTGAAAACAAAGATAGGAACAACTATTTTTAAAATACCTCTCAATTTCAGTCTGCCATAGGACAGAATTAGGTATAAGATCCAAACTCAGACTCTATTCAAAGACAATAACGACTGAAGTACCAAAAGATGAGATGAAGTTATGTCAAATGTAGAGTGACTAAAAGAAATGGGAAAGGCTAAGATTTACCTGTAATGACACATGAAAATTTCCTCTTCTAAGTACTAATGGTTACATTCATTAGCTTAGATTATTCAACAGACTAAGATTTCTCAGCATACACACTGATTGTTTCACATGCTCATTTTTACTTAAACTCATTCAAATACTTGGTCTAATGGCAGTACCTTCCCCAAACTACAGCAAATACAACTAGTTCCTTGAAAAGATCTTGGATTGTACCTAAAATTAAAGCTATTATTTTGTCTATAAGTAAAAATATTTTACTGTGTAGATAAGCAATTCAAAAAAGAAAAGTCTTAACAGACATACAATTGTGCCCCTTCCTTTAATCTTCCGTCCAGACTTCGATACAGATGGTTTCTGATCACTTACAACGGGGGCAACATCAGGAATCTTCCTGGAAAAGAAGATTGAAAATTAAACAAATAGTTTTCTCAATGTTTAAATGCAGAATTTGTGTTCCTATAATACAAAAACACTTCACTTAGATAAAACACTATGGGAAAATGAGGCACTCCACGAAACCTAATTTCGTAAGCAAACCCTTTAAATGTCAAAACTGTAATAAAAAAGTAACACTTAGGTAGAAATACACAATACCAGTAGCTATCTTTTTAAGCACGGTACTATTTTTAAATGAAAAAAATTTTTAGATGTATTGTCCCAACAATGATGTTCTAAGGGAATCCTGAGTTATTCCTGACTCTGATGCTTAACTGTGTTTTTAGTAGTTTTTTAATTTTACTTCTAATATTTCTTTACTCCTTTGTCCCCACCTGCAAAACACTGCCTCTCCTTCAATGCTCTGAATCTGCTGTCTCCTCTTATGTAAGGCAATTCTAAAAGAGTGGGTTTTGTGGTGGCTACAGTTCTCCTGCACGAGTTTTTTATACCTTAGTTTGTTTTCTATCTGTTATTAGTACATAATAGCTAGCTTTTATTGAGTACTATGTGTCAGGAATTATGTTAATGAGCATTTCAAAAATACTTTTATTATTGGGTAAAATATACATAAAACTTGCCATTTTAACCATTTTCAATTCAGTGACATTCATTACATTCACAATGTTGTATAACTATCACTACTACATTTCCAAATACTACATTTCCGAGACTTTTTCATCACCCCAAACCAAAACTCTTCAGCACTAACTCTTCAACATCCCCATTCCCTCAGCTTCTAATTTATGGCCAAGGAACACCCCACTATATGCATAAACCACATTCTGGTTATCCAGTCATCTATTGGTGGACACTTGGGGCCTTTCTACCTTTTTCCTATTGTGAGTAATGTTGCAATGAACACTGGTGTTATGCCTTTTTGTCATTGTCGCTCATGCTTTTGATGTCAAATATGAATCGATGCCAAATCCAAGCTCATGAAGATTTACCCCATGCTTTCCTCTAAGAGTTTTATGGCTTAGCTCTTATATTTACACTGCTGACCCATTTGAGTTAATTTCTGTGTATGATGGAGGTTGCATCCAACCTCGTTCTTTTGCATGTGGAAATCCAGTAGTCCCAGTACATTTATTGAAGAGTCTATTTCTTTTCCACTGAATGGACCTGGCACCCTGTCTACCATCAGCTGGCCAGAGATGTGCGGGTTTACTTCCGGACTCTCAACTGTTTTCCGCTGGTCTCTGTATTTATCCTTAAGCCAATGTCACACTATTTTGATGACTACAGCTTTGTAGTAAGTTTTGAGATCAGAAGTGCAAGTCCTCAAACTTTGTCGTCCTTTTTCAAGACTGTTTTGGCTATTCAGAGCCCCTTGCGATTCCATATGAATCTGGGAGTTCTTTTCCATTTTACAAAAAGGATGCTGGAATTTGACAGGGACTGCACTGAATCCATAGCTCACTTTGAGTAGTACTAGATCTTCACAATACTAAGTCTTCCAATCCATGAATTCAGAATGTCTTTCCATTTTTTTAGGGTCTTCTTTAATTTCTTTCAGCAATATTCTATACTTTACATTGCATGTCTTTTGCTTCCTTGATTAAATTTATTTCTAAGTATTTTATTCTTTTAGATATTATTTTAAATGAAACTGCTTTCTTAATTTCCTTTTCAGGTTGTTCATTGCTGGTTGTTAATAAGCATTTTAAAGGCATTAGCTCATCTAATACTCGTAACAACACTACAGGGTAGGTATTATTTTCATCACCATTTTGAAGAATTTTAAGATTAAGAGGTTAAAGATCTTGCTCAAGATCACAGAAAGAAATGAAACTTGACTCTTATTATAACAATTACATGGGGTTTTCTAAGGTTCCAAGGATCTGGATCCAAATAAATATACAGTGTACTAAAAAAAATTTTTTTAAGTACATTATAATGTTTTCAGTCATTTCATAGTCATGACATCACCTGATTCTCACAATGAGATAGCTAGGTAGTCTTGGCAGGAAACTGTTAGCTCCATTTTCCTCATGAAGAAAAAAAGTACTGAACATCAAATGCCTTACCAACAGGTGTTCGGCAAGAAATAAAGTTCACCTGGGAACCTTTAGATACTGACCCAACACTGCCACCCTTCTTCCTCCTCCCTGTAACATCCTGATTTTATTTGCTATATGGCCCAGAAATTTATAAAAGCTTGCTAAATTATTCTTAAGTGCAGCTGAGATTGAGAATAAATGAACTAGAGCAAGTATGGAGCCCAGTTTCTGTTAAGCAAACTGTAAGTGATAATGAGCTGGAATGCTGGTAAATCAGTAAGGTAGCAAGCTCACTATGGCTGGTGGTCCATTTCTTATCGTGGAGTATGTTGAGTTCTTGACACATCCTGAATTCTAACTCCCAAACAACTGCTCAAAATCTCAAAGATCCTAATAAAATGGATTGGTCTACTCTCTTTGTATGATACAACTACCAGCCAATTATGATTTAAAATGCTTCTGCACAAAATAACCTCCAGAGATGTTATGTGACAAAAAAGTGATGACCAAATAAACTTATCAGCAACATCCAATCACAAATGCAAGACAGTGGTATAAACTACTTTAACTACACCAGAGAACAGGGGTTGGCAAACTGTTTCTCTAAAGAGTACATGAGTACTTTAGGATTTGTAAGCCAAAAAGAAACTTAAGGGCATTATTTAGGTACTTATATAACAAGAAAGAAAACAAATTTTCACAAATATTTTATTAACAAAATTCAAAATACATAACTGAGTACCATTTTTTGGAATACAGATCTACTAGAGGAGTTAGAGGAGTGGAATTCTTTTTTGGGAGGCTAACATTTCACTTAATTAGGGTTCATAATTAGTGTTTCCTATCAAAATACATGTTAATGCTGTTCATACGGTAATGCTAATCTGTAACAAGATTTTACATATTTCACCTTTGAGGATTTCTTGCACATACATGGATTATATGTGTGGCACTTGAAATACTGGAGAGTTGTAACTGCATCACCACGACACGTGTATAGTGCACCTGCTATGTACAAAAACAGCCCAAGACAATTGTGGACAAACGGATGTGGCTGTGTAGCACTGGAATTTGAATTTCACGCAACATCTACATATCACAAAACATTATTCTTCTTTTAATTTTTTCTGCAAACATTTAAAACCATAAAAACCATTTTCAGCTCATGGTCTATAAAAAAAAACAAAACAAGCAAAAGGCCAAATTTGGTCCACAGACCATAGTTTGCTGACCTCTGCCATATGACACTGTAATTGACCTTTCAAGTTTCTTACCTTCTGAAAGCCAAATGGATTTATCGATGAACTTGATGTTTTGTATTTTAAGAAAGGGTTCTACTAAAATTCATTCACAAACCAGAATTTAAAAAAATTAAACCATCAGCATGTTAAGCTATTCATTCAAAGATACATCCCGTTTTGTACTAGCTTTTTTTGTACTCGCTTTTTAAAATGAGACGACACAAGGATTTAAAAATATTTAATGAACCGCATAGAGACCTGACTGTAAACAGGGACACTTGCATAACTTCTCAATCTTTAATACAACTCTTCATAGGAAATGTTAATTATACCAGCAATGTTTTATTTCTGTTCACTGTTCACGCGCATTTCTTTTAATTATAAACAAGTCTAATATACAAAATACATCAAATACTATTTTTTGAGACTAAATTTAAAGCTATACATTAGCTTTTCCAACACAGAGAACTTATCACCAAGGAAGTTAATGACAGCAACATATTTATGGTACTAAATTATATCCCTGACTGCCATGCAACTGATTTACATTATTCAGATTACAATACCTTTTATCACTCAATTGGATCCAAAGAGTTCAACTAATTCTGACAAGCAAAATCTCACCTCTAGAAAAGCCAAGTAAATAAGATTAGTGATGAAATCCTTCCAGACCACAAGTAAGAACTTCTCCCCTGACGACCTGCCTTTCCCACTAGTAGAATGTAAACTCTGAAAGGCAGGGTACATGTCATTCATTCATCCAGTTCTCTCTCACGGTAACTTTCAAAGTGCTTTCACTGTGGGTGCTGCTCAGTAAAAGAGTGTGGACCTGCACTGAGCTGATGGAATCATCAATCAGACATGACAACACACAGGTTAACCATCCTACTTACGGTTCAGGTTCCGCCGCGACAAGAGGCATATCTCTTCTCAGTAAAAATCGGTTCTCGGGCACTGGAGGAATCTCTTCGGCCGGACCACTGGCTTTTCCCTTTTAGCATTTGAATCGACTGACCTTTTTTCACTGGTATCACTTCTCTCGGAGTGACTTAGAGAGAACACATCAAGTCACCAATTAAGATGTGTAATGTTTGCATTTCATAATAATAAAAGCACACAGAACTAAGATACTAAAAAGCAAAACTACTGATGCTTACAAGGCATCAAAAGGTTTATACAGTTTTCTCAAAGAGAAGATATAAAACATCAACCCAAGTGAAAATCCACAGTACTAAAATTCTGATAAGAACATTATCAAGTGAATCCTAACTTTTAAAAGAGTTTCAGGGATTACTTTCTTCTGCAAATACATAAATCTTTGGTAGGAAATGCCTGTCTATCCCTAGATCTGCCAGATTTCAATTTAACGTAAAAAAATGCTATCCTTTTTCGACAAAAGGTAGGAAAGCTAAGTTTACAGAATTACGCTTTCCCTCCCAGGGAGTGTAATCTGTTTTTGGTAAATATCCTAGGGTTTCACACATACCCTTTGGGGCTCACTCTATGTTTATTCCTTGGCTCTTCTGAACTGCCTGCTTCCTTTCGTCTCTTTTTAGAATGTTTAACTTTTGGCCTCCTCTTATGTTTTCTTCTTCTGCTTCTCTCATGCTCAATTTCACTTTCTGAAGATGATTCTGAAGAGGACGTGGAATTGGAAGAGGAATCCGAGTCTTCTGAATGAGTTGGTTTCTTCCTTTTTTTCTCAAAAACTTTTAAAGAAATATTAACAAAAATATTAGTACTGGATTTCAATGCTTACCTTTCAGAGTTAAAAAAAAATGTGATTACTAAGTACCATAAAGCATGCTTTATGGACTGCAAACTAAAAACAAAATTTAAATAAACTTCTTTTAAGTTGATAATATAATTTGCTGGTGAGATTGTGAAGTAACAAAGACCTTGCCTTCATGAAGTCTATAGTCTAGTGGGACCAACTAAGAAAATAAGTTAACTGCATAACATGACAAATGATAAGTGCTACGACAGGGGGTTGGGGGAGTGGGAAGCAGTGTTGAAGGGAATAAGGAGAGAGGGCAATTTAAGATAACATGTGATCAGAGCCCGAAGGGAGTGAGGGAGCAGGTCAGGCACATATCTGAATGAAGAGTATTCTGGACAGAAGGAACAGCCCTAGCCCACACAAAATCCCTGAGTGCCTGGCATGTCTGGGTAAAGGTCGACGTGGCAAGAAGACAATGAATGAGGGGGAAGAAGTCAGAAACAGGAGAGAGCCAGAGCGCCTTATAGACCACTGTGAAGACTTAGCTTTGGCTGACTGAGAGGGAGCCCAAGGAGGTCATCACTCTGGTTGCTGTTAAGCTGTTAGAAGGCCAAGGGTACAAGCACGGAGACCAGATAGGAGGCCACTGCTGCTGAGAAAAGACTACAGAGGAACAAAGATAGAAGCAAAGTGAACAGGTAGGAGGCCATTGCAATAAGCCAGGTAAGAGATACTGGAGGCTTAGACCAAGCTGGCGGCAGGGGAAATAAAAAGAGGAGGTAAGATTGGTAACATTGCTGATGGACTGGATACAGGCTATGTATGATATGAGGTATCAGGGCTATTGCTACACCACTTGTGAGTTTTTTTCCATTACCAACATTCAGAAGGTATCTGTAAGTTCTAGTCTTCAACATGCATTACCTGTACCCTAGCTCCCTTTACCCCTAAAAAATCCTTACCATCTTTTGTTGATTTCGTGGCAAGCACCCCACAGTCAATAACTCGCACATCTGCATAAGGTCTGCTTGCAGCATCAGTTTTCAGATTTTCAATTTGTTCAATTACCTCAAAACCGGAAATAACAAGTCCAAAGACAACATGTACCCTGTCACAATACAGATTCGAGAAAAAATTGGTTTGCTGAAAATTAAGCCAAGACAAGTAATCAAGACAATTGTTGTAATGTGATGTGTCCATAGACCTAAAAATAAAAGCAGAGTGTTTGATGTATGAAGCCACTAGATGGGAATCAGAACTTGAAATATTGCTTCATAAAAGGAAAAAAAACAATCACTTAAACTGGGCCTTAGTTTTCTGCCTTTAAAACAATAGTTCTTAACTATTTTATAGTAAAGAGTCCTGTAATAGTCAGATTGTATGTGATTCTCAGAAACCATCCTTACAGGGTCACTCAAAACTACACAGCTGAGAAACTGATCATGGGCCCCAGTAAAGACCCCTTCCGTGACATGAGAGCCATGGGGTCTCAAGGCTACTGTACCCTGTGATCCTTAAGGAATAATCTGGCTGTGAGACATTAACTCGGAGGCCAAGAGCGCCCCTTGAGGGTTTACCCACGGTCCAACCTGTTGTGGAATGGCCACCCAAATACCTCCCCAAGGTAATACCATAACTCTTACCCATCCAGGTGTGGAGCAGGTTTTGTGGTGCTGTGTAATAAACATCAACGCAAAGAGGATGGCAAAGCCCAGGTGTTCGGGTGAACAGAGCAGAAGGGTTTAAAGCACAGCATGTGGAGAACAAAGAGGTGAAGATAAAAAAGATAGGGGAAAAAGTTAAACACAATATACATCTGTATTTAAGAACCTTAAAAACAATACTAACCGATTTACTGATTAAAACTCTCAAGACTATAATTACAAATTTTGTCTATTTCTCCAATATATATGTGTATATATATATGCAATAGGTTTGATACATATAGTACAGATATTAAAATTCAAGTTACTCTCAAATCCAAAACAATAACAAAAACAAACTTAAAATTTATCAAGATAATTAAATAAGGATAAAAAGTAACTATGCTCCGCCCTATGGAAAGAAGAGTGTGTGACCAGCACTTGCGCCACACACTTGAATGAGTTCTCTTTGCATATTTGCTGCTGAGGCGAGCGTGAGTTCTTTTACTGTTTCTTGTATTGAGTCAGTCTGTATCTTTTAGGCAGGGGGATTGGGAGGGATGCCTCAGGAATCCTATCTCCAGAACTTCCTGCTCTCTTCCTTCACCTAAGGTGAAACTCTGCCACTCACAGCAACTCTGAAAATGCAATAGGGAGCAACCTTTAATCTGCCAACACTTCCAATGGCCAAGTTAGTAATAATGGATAACATTATAGACATTTTAAATTTCCATGGCCCAGAAAACACCCAACCAGCTTCTTCCATGGTCACAAACTGGCAGATAGTCACTCTCGGGAAGCCAATGGGGTACATGTAATTTAAGGTATTTTGAACTCAAACTAGTTTTCCCATAGAATTTTCAAAGATCTTCACACTTGTGAATTGCAGTTAAAAAAAATCAAAAGCAGGTATAACTAGACTCAAAAGCATACATCACAAGCATTTTAGTTTATAAGAATGAGAAATAGATATTTGAGAGAAAGGTCACTGGATACCAGGCCATGTTAAAGTAGTCAATTGTACTAGATATTCCCATATCAATTTTTATGCATTTTAAGGCAATTCTAAGACATGTAAATCAATAAAATACAACTTAACCTTCACAATAATGCTAAAAATCATTATTCTACAAAGAGCTGTAACACTTATACTTACATTAATAAAATTCAGTCCTGGGAGACCACTACATAATTTAATTTAAAAATTAAAATGTCAACTTAAGAAGTTACAGAATTTTAAAGGGAATCTTGAGTTTTAAAACCACTAGTCTCAAATTATCCTTAGAAAACTGAGATGTGGTAATTCAAGCAACGTAAAAGTAAAAATAAATAAAAACAGGCAGAAAAAAAAAATCTAGCAAACTGGTGAGGCACTAATGCTTAAATCATTAAACTGGCATCCAGAAACTACCCTGGACAATAACTTTAAGATAGAAGTGCGTTTCCCACAATTATAAAACTTAAGCAAAGCGCACTAAAGATGGGAAGAAACTGGGCCATACGCTGGGCAGTGATTCCACTGCATGAAAGATGAGAAGAGGTAAAAAATGTAAAGTGAAAATGTGCTACCACGTAAGGCATCAGTCTCAAATATGCAGCAGCGAAAACGAGATAGTTTATTGGTTAGATTTATTCCTCCTCCTTCCTGATCCTCTTGCTCACAACCCTCAATCTTCTGGTACTGGGGGAAGGCCTACAGATTTTTCTAAAACACACAGAGCCCAATTTGATTTGCCACTTTGGCTAATAGGAGTGCTGTAAAAACCACCTTATAGCAAACCTTGGAGCAAATGGTAAGATTAAAGCATTCTAGCTAACTGCAGTGATGTAGCAATATACTACCTGAGACTCAATTTGAGGACAGAATAGCTAAATTTATGACAGATTCATGTTTTGTTTTTAATTCAAATGAAAACTGAAGACAAGGTCCTTTTCTGCAATAGTGAAGAAAACAAATGAAGGCAGCAATAATTCTTTGAAGGACGAATTTCAGCTGGCCCACTGTACCTAGACTGGTATGAATAATTAAATCCATTATTCACATCTGCAATTCAGGATGCAGAAGTACAAATTTTACCTTAACTGGGTTAGACAACATAATAGGAATACTGAAGGGACTTTATCTTAAGAAAAAGAAGCCCTCTGGGGTTCTCAGCCTATGTTCCAGAAGCAGAAATTCCAACACAGAAAGCAAGCTTACTGACTGACACTGGGCTGACCGTAGACATGGATAAACAGAGGGTATGTTCAATCCAAGCTGTTCAATTTACTAAAATGAACAGAGACGTCATCCCAACACTCTTGACTATACTGGCCTTTCAAAACTATACAGTTGCACAGATCCATGCAGTGGTGACATACGCTCAGTAAGTTAAGACCTTAAGGCCAGAGACCATCATTAATAAGTTCATGCTTATGAAAACACACCTAAAGGAGAAACAACCACAAAGAACATTTCAAATTATAAAAGCTTTCAATATTTTCACATTTTCATCTTCTCCTGTCACTCAGGCAATGATTTTCCAGGTTCCCCTGACCTCTGAATCTACTTTAAAAATATATGTGCCAGGGTTTATTTAAACCTTGTGAATCCTAGAAATTAAAAAATGTCACTGTTACTCCAAAAAACAATGTACATTTTTAAACCATTATCAAAGAAGCTATTGGCCTTATACAGAATTAATGGCTCTGTACTAAAATGAGATCTAAAACCTTTATATACAACAACACTCCCACCCCAAAGATGTATGGAAACCTGGTAGAAACAAGCCACTGAAATTAAAACAGACTTCCCAGGATTAACTGTGAATAATAAAACACACTTGTTTTACACATATTGCTGCCATTCAGATCAAGCAGAGTTTTTTCTTAAAATTGTTCAATGAACACATAACAATATGATTAAAGAGATAAAGGCAAAGAAAGAAAAAGAGCCTTAGAGTAATGAGACATTACCTTTGGATCGCACGGTGTAACACTCTTTCTGTAAATTTTACACAAAAATGGCAAGAAATAAATTGTAATACACTTTTAAGACAAGACTGAATCTATGTTTTAATATCAATATAACTTTGAAATTAAATATTTTCAAGTTTTATGCAAAGCAAGAAAGCTTTTTAAAATGGAGGGCTCTAAATTTTCTTTCACATAGCTATGTATGTAGAGATGAATTGTGCTTAAGAAATGCTTTATGGTTAAAGTTGAAATCTGCTCATTTTGTAACATCAGAGTGTGAGGAATAGCTATTAGCAAAACATTACATTGCATTTCACAAATCCTAGAAACTAGCTAAATCAACTAACATCTTTCTCAAAAAGAGAATAATGTATCCAGGGTAAACATACAAACATAAAACCTGAATGCCCAGGAGCAGTTAACAGCAGTGGAAAGCAAAGATTTCAATGGAAAGAACTGAGCTAAGAGAATTCAAAACAAACCAAATTTCAGGCAACTTTTTTTAAATTAATTCAGTTCAAATAGTTAAAGAACCATTCATGCTTCTGCATTCGAAACTTTTTCTTTCAGTCACACATCACAACAGACATCAGAAGCTAATAGGCAAATGTTTGGACTTTAGTTACTGTTCACTGCCATTACAGACACATTTATAAGTTAAGTCATTGAAAATAAGTCACAGCGTAACTAGAATTTTAAGAAACTTCTCAAAAGAGAAAAAAGCAAGAGAAATGAAAGTATAAGTATGCTATTCAATCTCGGCCACAGTACTTCCTTTTTCTGTCTGATCTCTGATTTTCCCCATTATATATTTTTTCAAAGGATATATACTGTCTGACCAATTTTTACTCAAACTTTAAACATACACTACTCAGATCAAAATCTTATTATATAGAGTGGTCAAAATTCTATATAGGGGTTTTGGATATATTAAATATTAAAATACTTAAAAACAAGCTTTTATTTGTCATAAAGGCATTGATCCATGAATTACTGTCAAAAAAGAATATGTTTCAAATAATATGGCGTTTTCAATGAATGTTGTAAAAAAATGTGACTCTAGGTACAAAGTAGTATGGGAGAAACAAAAATAACATATTTCTGATTAATGTAGCCTTTAACATGCAATTTCTTCCCCCTTCAACTCCTGAAACTATCACACCATCATGGTGAGGCACCAAATTGTACAGAGTGACAATGCTTGTGTATGGGCAATAGAAACTAAGCAAGCAAGCCACGTTACAGTGCCCTATCATGTGTTCCAAAAGTTACCAAACTAGAAGAGCTGTGAAAAATTCAGTGCTAATGCTAACATAATACACATCAATACATATGTCACATAAATACTAAGTGATATTTAGACTGAGTGTTAGGAATGATACCTGATATTCAGAGAACTTGGCTTATCGTTAAGTTTTGTGAATGAACATCTCTGCTCACGAAAAATCTTGAAATTAATATACAAAGTTATTACCCCAAAAATGGAAGGAAAAAGCTAGAACTTCTCAGCCTATCAACACTTACTAGCATTTCTTCTCACACAAATTCATGAATATGTGGAGGAAAAAAGCATTTCTATCCAATCGACGTTTGCTACCCAAAAGGTCAACACAGCTTTATAAACCCCTTAAAACCAAACCAACTTGCTTAGCTACACTACTCTGAAATGATCAGGACTTCCCTCTCATTCAGGCGAGCAGCCACTTGCAAGCCCGATTCTCAAATGACAGAACGCATCCTAGAACAACTTCTGTTTTCTTCCTATAGTCCTATTTATGACTATTAAAATATAACAAATGCTTTCTGCTTGAAGGCAAGTTTGACTTTTCTGCATCTTTTTTATAATTATCATGACCACCGACAGTGGCCAATGACAGAAACTGCTCTCCAAAGCTTTGCAGGTCTTTCTGCTCCATGGTTGTGATATAAGGCCTGCAGAGACTAAGAGAAGGGGGACAATGGCAACTGCCACACACCCCCGTTCTAACAGCAGCGGATGAAGAGACTGCAGCTGCTGCTGATTTAGGCAAAGGAGCCCAAAGCTGCTTGCGGCACCTTCAGACTGATGAAAACCAGGCCATGACAACTGTCTCCTTCAGGTTAAGACAATGTGTGCATGTAAATCATTCCGCGTATTTAGAAACTTAGCACCAACCTACAAAACTTTCTTCTTTTTGTCTACATTTTCACACCAAAATATTCACTTTATTTTAGAAAGTGGAGTGGATGTTTTACAAATGGAAAAGGACAGATAAAACTCAAGATCCATAGTAAACAAAACTAAAACTAAAGCTTCCTGATATCTAGGTTAGTGCTCTAACCCAGAACGGTTATTTGATATAAAGCTATAAACTCCCTACCTGACCTTTTTTATGACTACTGTAGGCTATATCTTCTTTATCTTTTTGATGTATACAAAGACAAGAAAATGAAGGCCAGAATTACTACACTGTTCTTACTAATTGTTGAAGGAAAAGTGTTTTGTTTTGTTTTTTAAATAAAATGTGTCAATTTATTTTCCAGTAATGTTTGATGCTTCTGACACCTAACTGAAATCATTCAGAGCGGGGAGGTCAATAAGATCACGTGGCTTACAGCGGGCAGCGTTCTCTTTCTAACTACATCAATTTCTCCTAGATTATGCATAAAATTTCTATAACCTGGACTTCATATGGTTTTTCTTCCTTAGCATTATATATAAAATGAAAGTGTTGGACTAGATGATCTCTAAATCCTTTTCCACTCTAAGACTTTATATTTATATTCAAAAACTTTTATTGTGGCTTCTTCCTAGTCTTTGGCTTAAAAACATAAGTAATAATAAAATGACCGAATACTGAGTTAACTTAGTTATTGCTTTGGTCCCAGGTCTTCGAATTCCTTCAAAAACACGTCAACAGGAACCATTATTTCCTCAGTAATTCTTGGGGATAGTGCCTTCTTTCACGATTCTTGAGCAGTACTATTTCAAAAAGAATCAGTTTTCTTCTATGTAGGCCCCCAAAACAAAATCATTATAGTAATATGGTAGATATGAGCAGTTATTGCAAAAATTACAAATAGCTTCATAGAAGAAAATCTGATTATCATATACATAACTGCTCCACCCCCAAAAAGCAAATATATGCAAAATTATGTGTAATAAAAATGGTGCATGCATGGGAAGGGGAAACTCTAAATGGGTAAGTAATGAAGACAATAGGCAGTGCACGAAGCACAAGAATCCTTGAGGAACATTTTGAAAATACCCGCACTAATAGCACCAAATTTACTCCTTAGGAATTGCAAAGTAACAGATTTAGAACATAAACTACAAATATGATTTTGCAAGGGTATAGTAAAAGTCCTTATTAAGCCCATAAAAGAGGAACTATAAAGGCAATTCTTGGCATTTTACCATCCATTCTTACATTATCCTTTCTTTTTTCAAAGAAAAGAAACTGCTGCCCAAGGTGCCATAGAAAGAGTGTGGTGAGAGGGTAAAAGGCAGGGAAGCGTCAGATAGCTCTGAGATCACCAACTCGCGAAACCTCAAGTTTCAGAGCTATTACCTGTGATCACATATACAACCTGAAGAGAGCACATCGTACTTTTTTACTACTTCTGACTCCAAAAGGATTTAGGCTTGTGAGATATGGATTTTCAAAGAGTTTTCTTTTATGGGAAAAACCATCTCCACTTTACCCATCCTTTCTATAAAAGCAAGGAAATGTTTTGTTTAGAGATATGAATGTTAGTTTGATTTTTACACTGCAATCTACTGGGAACTGGTACTTTCAAGCCAGCATTAAAAAAACATTCATAAAAATTTCTTTAAAAAAAATAGATAAGAATTTGTTTACATGTGCAAAAAGACTATTACTTCCAAGACTGCTTTTAACTGGAAACTCATTTCCAGAAGTAAATTTCAAACTAAAACTAGAAAATT
This sequence comes from Eonycteris spelaea, assembly GCA_003508835.1. NCBI lineage: Eukaryota > Metazoa > Chordata > Mammalia > Chiroptera > Pteropodidae > Eonycteris > Eonycteris spelaea. The sequence continues at coordinate 1,659,531 of PUFA01000224.1, forward strand.
TTCTTTCAATCACAGGTTCACAGTGATTTTAATGCCATCTACAGTTAATTAGGAAAACCAGTTTAAAATTTTTAATCTTAATTTACGGATGTTATAATTTTCATTTGGTATTCTTTGTCAAAAACAGCAGTCTGCTGTAAAATTAAGAAATGGGCTTAATTTTGTTTTGATGCTAAACATTCTGAGGAAAGACTTAAGCAAGTACTAAATAACATAGAAAAAAAGACTAATGTTTTTGAAAGGAGAATTTCATATACTAGATTTTAACTAATATATGTAAGTGCACTGGTTTTAACTCTTAACATTTTAGAAACAAGCTAATCGATAACAATGAGAAGATGCTGCTATCTGATAAATCAAATTTTACACGTACTGATAAAAAAAGGAAATCTAAAAGAAACTTTAGAGCCCTCAGATGGTAGCTTCTTGACCAATGAATTATTAGTTTATCATGTTCAGTTCAGATAAGCTTAAAAAATGGAAATGGGAAAACTCAATCAAAGAGTAAACAGCTTCTATATTTAATTACCATTTAAGAAGTTTTTCAAGATATTTCCCACTGCTTTTTTTGGCCCTGTGGAAGGTTAAGAATAGAAAAATACTCTATAAAGAAATGTAACAACGAGTACTCTCTGGGATCAAAACAAGATACAGGAACAACTATTTAAGGTCTTCCTTTTTTTCCTGTACGACTCCAAGCATTATCATCTTCTATCAGCTTTCCATTTTTAGGACATTCTTAGGAACAGAATGCCCCTTATCTGAACTTTATCAGGTCATGTTGGAAATCTATTTATCAGACAAATTTAAAATGTGAGACTTATTGTATATGAACTCCTTTAAAGACAGGGAAGCGCCATTCATACTAATCCATTCAGAAAGATGACCAAAAAAACCACTTTTTCTGATAACCATGAGTAAAATATTTCTCCAATATACACTACACAGCACAGCTGTAGTGATTTTCTTCCAAACTAAAGCTTTAAACTTCATGCTAGACAATTACCTTTCATATTTTATACCATGGGATTATAATAAAAATGGGTTTTGGAGTAGCTGTAGATAAAGAATATAAAAGTATGCCAGAGGTTTTCAGATGAGAAATAAGTAAGATTTTGGTTGTGCGTGCATGTACATATAAAGGTGTTTCTTTTTTTAAAAGCAAATTTTAAAGTTTCCTGAGTGATACTCTCATAAATTGTGATGGGAATGACAGCATCATTGAGTTATCTCAATTACGCAGAGTTCTCATAAGGTTTGAGTTTTTAAAAATGCTGGCTCAACAGCGAATCACTTATTTCTACACAGTATCAGAAAATTATAGTATCTCTCTCAAATTGGCTCAAAGAGCAATAGTAAGAGAAAAAGCAACCATACAATGGTTTATTCAAACCAACTGCTTTCCACGCTACAGGCACATCTAGTCCTAGTTTATGAACGATTTTTAAATGTCCATCCATAGCTTATTTTCCAATCTAGCTTTGGTAAACTAAGCACCCAAATTTGTTGAGTCAATGCCAATTTCTTTTCGTAAAATGACAACATATTTTGAAGATAATGTACATCTTCAAGTTACGTCTTTTAAGTACTATTTTCAAAACCAGAATATATGCTGAATGCTGAGGTGGCTGCAAGAACTGATCAATTACTATATCAGAAATTAAAAATAAAACCCAAGCTGACAGCATGCTAGCATTAGACTTGGTTTAACTACACCACCTTTCCCATGAACAGCGCTTCTCTGTCTAAGAAAAGCTCATCTCCGGATCGCGCCCACTCACATGAAAAACTGGGACCCATTGGTGTGCTTCCCGCGGTTCGCCATCGACAAAAGGAACGCTCTGTCATGTTTGAGAACAAAGTTTTCGTCTGTTTGAAGAAAGCACAGATCCGTCAGTCTCCAACTATAAGCCACTTTTAAAGTGTCATGTTCACAGAAATAAATAGAAAGCAAAGGTGAAATTCCTCTTCTGGTCAGTACAGATACTTGACTGAACATTTAGAATTTTTTTTTTTAACTAATTGAACAACAAAAGAATAAAAAGACCAAGAAACACTACTTAAAGCTTTGAGGAAAAGAACATATATTTAATACTTTATACAAACAGCCTTAGAACAGTCACTTTTAATAGTAACGTACTTTGGCTAAATAATATTTAAGCTGTAACTTTCAGGGAAAACTAGTAAAGAAATTTTAGAAAAACCTCTACTTAGTAAACCTCATTTCCTCCAAATATCCAGTTATCCTGCCTAATACATTATACATGGGAGAAGTTTAATAATCTTCTTATGTGCTTAATTTCTACATGGTAATGTATTGCTTAATTGAACTGAAGCTATAGACTATAAGAGCAAAAATCCAAAATAATATGAATTAAGTTGTAGGGACATGTTTAAATTAAGTATGTGGATTCCTTCTTACTCAACAGGATCACAAAATTATGCAAGACAGAAAGTCTTGTAAAAACAACTTAATTGCCAAAATACAATTTTTAAGATACACAGTATCTGCCACAGGGAACAACCACATTAAAGTGGCCTACCAGCATTAATTTCAAAGCCACATGCTAACAGAACCAGCCAAAGAGCTGTTTCTCACTAGTTCAAAGGGAAAACTGTCATAAAGATTACTTAGAGATTGTTTTAATTCCAGCAGAAGTATCTTGAGAATTTAAATTTCCTTTTAACATTCATACAAACAAATCTTTCTTTAGAACAAACAGAAACATAGAAAACTTTAAAAAATGATTACCTTGGGAACAGGCTTCTGAAAAAGAGTAGTAATCCATTTTTCCCCAAAAGAAATATAAAACACTATTATAACACTGAAGCTATCATGGCATTAAAACCTAGTAATATTGGATCCCATTATAAATCTCTGCAACTGACTTTTCTAAGGCTTTTTGGGGCAAGTGCAATAGTTAGATTTATGTAAATGCTACTACCGTAGGAATAATACACAATCATACAGTTCTAGTATACAAAGAAAACATACAAACCTTGGAGAAAGGAAGAAATACCAACTTTTATTCAAAGAAATTGCTTGGTTTAAGGAAAAAAAAAAAACACAACCAGATTCTTTGCCCTGATATGGAACTAATAACCCATCAGGAAAAGAAAAAAGATACAGATGCATGTATGAAATAGTATACAAAATTTTCCAAGTCTTCAAGCAATACTGAAATCCAGCCACAACCTGACCCAGACTGTCCATAAATTTATTAGGAAGGGTGCAAGGGAACAGAATTGGAGTTTGTGTTACTGAGCTTCGTTCTCTTACCTTTTCATTTTGCAAAAGACCACATTCTCTATAAACAAAAGAATATGTTGACAGTTTTAGGCAGGAAGATAGGAGTTTTCATGTATATAGTTGCCTAACCTCCATGCTGAAAGTCATGTTTAACCGTAACGTTAGCCTTAATTAATCTTGTCAATTAAAAGTTACATATTACAGTATAATTTATCCCCAAGTTCATGCAAATAAAGTATTTTCATGCAGCATTAGTTTCATGCAAAAAGTGAACTATAAGTAAACCTCTTCTCATTAAAAGTACATGATCAAACTGGCTTTAATATCAGAACTGAAACAAGAGATCATAAAATATTAAGGCTTACCTTTAAAATATCCACCATAAATTGATTCTCCACCTTTTCCATTACCTGCAAATAAGGAACTACATTAAATTATAATGAAAAGTAAAAATATACTACTACATATAAATTACTTTTTATGGTTTCAATTTGCTGAAGGAGATAACGCCTTGTAATTGTTGCAAATAATCAACATTCTAACAATCCTCAATAAACCTCATCTTGAAAATATAAGTGCAATCCTATTATAATAAATACTATGGAAGTAATCATTTCCATAACCCATTTGCTTCAAATAGTAACCACACCAATAAAATTCAAGAACAATAAAAATAATCAAACAGTATTTTGGCATTTGCTGCAAGGTAATTCACCAAGTAATTATAATATTATTAAAACTGCATTAAAAAAAGTCTTAGTATTTTGCTTTTTCATACATTCTAGGTCTATAACATTCAATCATCCAATAACTACTCACTGATTACCTAATACTTATATCATACTGTAAGTGATATATTTATAGTTTTAAAAAAATAATGTACACTTTAGAAACTGACAGATCAAGTTATTAGGAGCATAACTTTTAGCTCTACCTTCACTGAAGTCCCCACCCTGAATCATAAAGTTTTTAACCACACGATGGAATGTAGAACCTTTATAACATAACTTCTTCCCAGTTGTTTTCCCAAGGCCTTTCTCCCCTAGGGGGAAAAAAAAAAGAAGTTTAGCTACAAAAACATCCTTCCATGGAAAGTACCATTCAATTAATCCTTTGTCAAATCCCTCCTGTGTGTTGAGCGCTGTAAGAGACACAAGAGGTACAGTGTGACAATTTAATACACATACACCAAAATAAATAATATAAAGCAGCATGCAAATGTTAAATTGTGTAGTACAGACTACATGCTATAAGAGAAAAGATCAAAACTGGTTATCACTCCAGTAAAAGAAGGTAGTGCAAAGATTGTGTACGCCTGTGTGTGTGTCTAAGTGTGGATTTAAAAATTTTAATTTGCTATTTCTATTTTTAAAGTAACAATATAGATGTTTTTCCTCCCAATTTTTCTACTTTTTAAAAATATAAATCGAATTATATAATAAAATAGCTTCACTATGTTTTGCCCCTCCATTTTCTAATCCGAAATTTCTTGTGAAATCTGGAGTGCTATATTTGTTCAGAGTACCAAAATTTGTAAAATTCTACCCAAACAAATCAGTTTTGAAAGGCTATTAAACTACAATGTATAGAGAAGATTTCATTACACACACTAGTACTTTATTATTCATTTTTGAAACCATATCTTCTCTCTTCCCTTTAAGAAATGCTTTCCTGATTTCATAATCAATGAAAATAATATTTTTTATTTGCCAAACTCATTTCATAGCCCATTACTTTTTAGGAAAATATCTACTCTGTTAAGCAAGGTCAAACTGCAAGCCATGACTTCTCACTGGAAATAATTTAATAATTCATTTACCTGAGCAGAGGCAAAGGAAGTTTTTGCATGTTTTTGGACATATGTCTGAGAAGAGCTGAAACATAATGCGACCAACTGAAATGAAACACATGAGAAAAAAAAATAAGCAAGTTGATTAAATATGCCACATATTATATGGGAGCTATAAAATAGGTAAACAGAATTAACAAAACTGGAAAGTCCATTTTTATAATTCATTTAAATTTCTTTGATTTCACAAGAAAGAATTTAACTGGGCAAACCAACTCTAAGAACTCCACTGTTTGCTAATGTTAGAATTCACATGCAGCCAAGGCCCTAAAAGTGTAAGATTTTAAGTGTTTTTTCAAGTGGCCCTATTAGATTCCTTTTAGTAGAGAACCCTACCCAAACTATTAATCTTCTTTAAAAGTACTCTGGATAATAGTTGTCTAATCTGCTTGGACCTCTCCGGTAATGAGAGCACATTGCATCCTAAGACAGTCATTCCAGCCAGTAATGTTAGAGGAAAGGGCTTCCGTCCTCGACAGTCAGCTTTGCACCTCTGCACAAGAACTGTTTATAGATAACCTCCTGAGCTGCCAACAGCACCTAAAAATGGTATTCTATTCCCTGAGACAGCAGGAAAGAGAGTAAGTTATGGTTCCTTAAAAACAAAAACAAAAACATCCCTACAATAAACAGGAAACGAAAAGAAGCACGTGTGCAAGTTCGATTTAACTATGCCATAGAGAAGCACTTCACAAACTTTTTGTCTCAGGACGCCTTTAAACTCTTAAAATTATTGCACTTTTAAAATGTGGGTTATATTTTTTTGTGCTATTTTCCATGTTATAAATGAAAACTCAGATATTTTTCAAACATAAAAATACACAAGTACATGTTCCATCAGCTGTCAGAACAGTTACATCATAACATGTTGTCTCCTGAGTTACCAAACTGCGCTGATGGCTCTGGAAACCAATGCTGCTTCTGAATGAATAAGTCTCAGGAATATTTGCTACTCAACTCTCCTTACACTTTAGTGGTGTTTAATAATCTTTTAGAATCAGTCACTACTGTCACATTGCCTTTTATACATACTAAGATTTCTCCCAAAGAATTGCCACTATGTCAATAAATACACTGCTCTATAAGGGCAAGATTAAAGTCTTAAACTAGTTACTGTCAGCATTAGTTTGACGTTTTTAAGGTAAAAAACACATGAATAAGGACAAAAATAACAAAGAGCAGAAATGGCTTCTGACCTTAATCACAACATACAAGCATGCAGATCCTTAAAAAGAACTAAGAGAACAATACTGAGGTTAATCGGGTAATAAAAACACATTTTAAATGTGGCTACAGACAGGAAAAGCCAAGACACACCTATGTCATGTAGTAATCCTGAGCTGGCAGGAATAAAATCAGCAAGTGCCCAGAATCTGAATAAAATCAAATATCAATATTATTGTTCCTTGTTCTCAGAAACAGCTGTGCTGGAAATGCAGGTGCAATGGTGAGAAAGGAGACACATGTTATGGACATAAAAGATAATGGTAGTTGTAAAAATGAGCGCTGGTGGGGAAAATATTGTAGATGATACACTATAAAAGGTAAAGAAATCATATATATAATTACGAATAAGGATAAGAGCAAAGGTGGGAACAGTTCATACTGGGTAGGCAGAGAGCAAAATCTAAGAGGAAATTGAGGAATTAAGCATTTCAACAAATCAAGCCATTTACTCCAACATTATTTACTGACATCCTCTCCACGAATCAGGTTTTCCAACAGTATATAAGACACAGTGCCCTTTTGGGGGGCTCATATCTTCGCTGGGAATGACAGACACAAATTGCTGTACAATGTGATAAGTGATCAGGGTGTGAACAAAGTACATTTACCTCCAGCCTGACTGATACGTGCGGGGGCAGGGCTGTTTTACTCATCGCCACTGATTTGTACGGTGCCTGGTACAGAATGAGCGCTCAATACATGTTTGAATAATAATAAAAGCTCTTGAAAGAAATTATTCAAAGCTAAAGATTAATGAAATATAAATAAATGAATACTTACTATACAGATCAAAAGTATTCTTATAACCAGCAAAAGTTATTACAAGTAGAACATCAAGACACAGAGCTTAATAAAATCTATTTTCAGGTATATAAAAGGAAAAGAATCTTTCTAGCAACCACTAGAATTATGTCACTCACAAAGAAAAATAACTCACAGTATAAATACAAAAAGAGGGTTGGTAAGAGAAGGTACACTTCCTCTATTTCACTGGCAGGGTCAATAGGTAGACTTTGTCAAAGTAGATAAAAGAGAAAATATGTGTTTAGGAACACTTAAACACAATCACCTGTAAAACTAAAAATATATTAAACATCTTTCAAAAGACTGTGATGGAGCGACCCATGTCAAAAGATACAAAACAAAGAAGTAGTCAGAAAACATAAATAAGATGTAAGATAAGGTAAAAGAAGACCAAAACAGCTCTATAATTATTTAGGCACATACAACTTTTTTCATAACATGACAATCAACAACCAGCTAGAGGTATCCTGCAGAGAGCACAAGTAAAAATTCTCAAAAGAGAATTTATTGGCTCATGTAGCTAGCTGACAAGGATATTGGCTCAGATTCAAAGAACTGTTAAGAACCAGGATGTTGGGAAATGATGATAGCCCTCAGAGATGCCAGGTCTCATAAGGCAAAAAGTGTTAAACACCACCATTTTGGGGGCCCAATCAATGCATACAGTCATAAATATTTTCATTAATCAATCAGACCAAAGATAAATCAATCACTCAACTCAGGAAGATAAAAAGAAACAAATCTAAGAAAAATATAAAAGTTTTAATAAAAGTAAAAGCAGAATGAATTAAAACAACAGATACTAAAAATAAATTCCAAAACTGGCTCTTTTGGGGGAAAAACGAAAGAGGAATACTAAAATTTAGAATAAAAAAATTGTAAGTATGGATTACAACTCCATGCTGATTACAGACTAAAAAACAGACCCAAGAAATTAAATAACTCTACAGACATGGGTAAATTACTTCTAATCTTCAAGAAACATTCAAGTTTGATGTCATCTCAACTGTTTGAGCACAGCAAGATGAAAAATTTAACAAATTTTATGAAGCAATTTAAATTGAAGCCAAAGCCTGAGAAAGATATAAAACGAATTTAAACGCCTATGTAGCAATCTCATTTTTAAATAGGCACTATTAAATATTAGAAAATCTATCAATATAATTTACTGAAATGAAGGAAGAACTCTATAAAAATCCTGTGATGGGACTCAAAAGAGCATTTGATGAAGTCTACATTCACCCTTTACCAAAAACACAAACATCCTCAGATACCCTTCAAATCAACAGCCAGCATCATGTTTAACGATGAACACTAGAACGGCACCAAGTCCATTAATGTAAGTAACAAGTGAAAGTGCTTGTTAGTGTTATTATTGTTGATGTTGTTCTAGAAATTCTAGCCAATGTAGCAGACAAGAGAATACGAGTATATTTATCGACGAAAAGAGCAATTTATTATTTGGAAGACATGACTGCACACCTAAAAAACCTAACTAAAATACTAATGGTCATTAAAATTGTAGATATCTGTCTTATGACCAATACGAACTAGTAGAAAAAATAATAAAAATCACATTCTCAACAGCAACGAAAAAACATTAAGCTACTTAGCCGTAAGAGTGTGGGACCTACAAAACTGAGAGGCATAAAGGTAACCAGAACGAAAGGAGAGACGTAGCTTTCTTAGAAGACTCAAAATTGCCAATTTGTCAAATTTTACTGAAAGTAACCCATCTTTAATTGCAAGCCCCAAAAGTATTAATGAGATTTCCAGAGGAACTTGACAAAATGATCTTGGTCATCTGAATGAACGTGCAACACAACTCTGCTCTCAATCCCGCAGACTTTACTTTGAAATTTTTAAATCTATAAAGATATTTTGCCATATTAACTTCCTCCTTCCGTCTCTACACAATTTTTTTCTGGAATAAACTGAAAGTTAAAGACATTGTGATGCTTAATTACTTTAGTATGTACTCCTAAAGAACAAGGATATTCTCCTCCTTAACCCCAATACCATTATCACACCCAAGAAATGTAATAGTTAATTTAACAATTTACAGTCTAACACTTAGTCCATGTTCAAATTTACCCAACTGTTTCCACAATGCCCCTTACATCTTTTTTTTTGAAAAACTAGTAACCTAACTGAGGATTATGAATTAAGTTGCCTGTCATGCTTCGGTCTCTTTCAATTGAAAACAATTCCCATCTCTATGCCTTTTTTTCACATCCTACCACGAAGCCCATGTCAGTTTGACCCATTACCGTGATACTAACATATAGTATTTGCCAGATCTCTCAGCTGTAAAGGCCCTCCCTCCCCCTGCCACTTTAAAGGTACTTTCAACCAAAGGTTTGGCCATTGATGATCTTTTCCTAAAACAATTATTATACTGAGGGTCGCAAAATTATTCTAATTCCATCATTTCTTCGATATTTATCCAGCTTTAATTCTTCTGTTAAGAGGTTCACCCACCCATTCCATGTCAAGATTGGAGTAACAAGGCAAAGATTGTCAGCTCTGATCTGCACTCTACAGAAGCTGTGTCAGAGAAAAGTAAATAAAAATTGTCTTATTTAAATCACTGTCATTTAGTCTTTATGTCAGCAATCAACACCATAATATATTCTAACTAATACAGATACTTTCATTCAATGGTAGACTATATAGCCACTAAAAGTGATTATATAAGGCTTAATTCATTAAAGTAGAAGAAGGTGCAGAATGTGCTGTTCAACAGAAAAAGTTGTCACAAAACAGCATGTAGCACATTATTTTTAAAAATGTGTATGTACATGTACACAGAATTCAGATAAAGATATTCAGAAAAGGTTATGATTATCCCTGCATGGCAGGACTTCAAGGCAAGTTTACTTTTTAAAAAATATGATTGGAATTTTTATAATAAACAGGTACTATTTTTACTAACAGAAAAACGAAGTCTTTCATGGCTTAAAGTGGGCAAGCAGATGCAGCAAGAGTTCAGGTCACACAATTTAGAACTTGCAAATTAACTTTCCTGATGATAATATTCCTTTCTTTCTCGAAAGTGTCATTCAGAAATAGTGGCAGTCTCCATTCTAAACTTACACATTTAAAAACTCAACTTTAAGTTGGTGATTTGGAATTCAGAAAGCATTTGCTAACAAAACAATGTTATAAATGGCGAGTAATTTCTGAGAACAGCCAAAAAAAGCCCACCTGATTGCATAATGACGACGTAATTAAGCAAATAAAATGAACACTATTAGCTTAAATTCTAGGAAGGGTGGAAGAAGTAAAAAGAGAAGTTTCTCATTCCCTCCTGTATGCAATGACAGTGGAAGATAAACTTAGGAAATAAGTTTTTGGGTTTTTTTTAAAGAATTCCCTACAGCCATAGCTACCTTCTTTCCTATGTGAGGTGCTTCGCCCTCCGGCCAACAAGCAACCCAAAGCTCCCCCCTTCCCTGCTCGGCACTCCCCTTGAACCTTCAAGGAACTCCACAATATTAAACTATTAAACTCTCCGTTTGGCATAGCAGTCACAGCACAATGGATACGAAATGAAACCTAGGCTAGAGCTTTGGCTTTGACAAGTACCAGCTATGTGAACTTGGATATGTGAATTACCCCCTCTGTTTAAATCTTATTACCATCAAGAACCTGTAAAACTCCATATGAGTTTGCCTTCGAACCCATCCAAACAGGCCTGGTGTTATTACTGGGATTCTCCAGGCCCAATTTCTAAAAGAATAAAGGAAAAGGGGTGGGTGGGGAACCAAACGAAACAAGCCTTTTTCCGAAAATGTGAACAAAAATCCTTATCTACAAAAGTCTGCATAATACCTTAATACGAAAGCCCTTTACTCAGTGGTGCTGCTTATGCTCATACGATTAAAGCAACTTTAAAAAAGAATGTGTGAGATGCTGTGCTCGGTTTTTACAAATATAGTCTGCTCTTCAATAACATGATACAATTTAAAGAAACGCTGCATTTTGAAATCACATGTAAAAACAACTGTTTCCATGGCAAAATGGGAGTTGGGGGACAAGGTAATGTCAGGTAGAAGAATGATTTTTTAAAAGAGTATCAACAGTCATGTTTTCAGCTATAAGGGTATGTTATAAAACCTAAACGCCACTGAGGAAATCCTACCATTGATCACAGTTCGCTTTGGCTTCCTTTCCCAGCACGGTCATTAGCATTAGGACAGACAAGAATAACTCAGAATAGCAGTGCTGCTTAACTGTCCTCTCCCCCCACAGCACTAGTTCCCTACCTTGTTATGACTATTACACAAACAGTAAGTAGTCTGCCTAACTAAAACAGCGCTCCTTAATTAATCAATGTATTCCATTAGAATAAGTTCATATTACAAAAACATAATCTGTAAGACAGGTAGTTGTATTACTTAATTACTCTTCCCAACAACATCACATAGGCACTATTACGCCCAAGTCCTATTTAATTTGAGTATAAAAAAGGAGAGAAATCATTTAAATAGTGCAGACCACTGCATGCAGTTACTCTATTCACGCCTAAGTTTATGTATGACCCAGGGTGAGCTGGAGATGGGAGATGCATTTCTCCTGTTTCCTCAATACAAATCGGTTTCCTCATCCTCTCGCAAAGTAGGAGCTACCTTGAGTCTAAAGTTTAAAGGTAATTTTGAATTTAAGCAAACTCTGCCATACTGCTGTCTTTACAATCACATTTACAAAGAAGTCAAGTGGCTTGCTCAAGGTCACAAGCAATACTCAAACTTCTGTCTGCCTCTTTACTTAAAACAAATTTCTCAGTATCACTTATTAAGGACACATTTTCAGTTCAGTGTTTTTGGAGCCATGTGAACCTTAAGCAATAAAGTAAAACTACCCATTTCAACTATATCCCTATTTTATCTATACTGATAAATTGCCAGGGTTTTATGATATTGCTCTGAGGCCCACATAAAGAAAAATTCCCATGTCAAGCACTTCTTCAAAGAACACTGTGGTTATCACTTCCGAAAACCAACTTTAAGCCTCTGACAAATACAAAATGAGTAATGATCTCAAATTTTTTGGTATCAGAACGAGTAAATACTCATCTCTTAAAGGAAAAGACAAAGACAGTAACTCCACAATGATACAAATGTTGGAATTATTCCAGACTTTAAAATAGCTATTATAACCATACTCCACTAAGGAAGAACACTCTTTAAAAGAATGGAAAAATAGAAAGCTTTAAGCAAAACCAAAAGGAAATCCTAAACACAATAACCAAAATGAGAAATTCATTGGGTGGACTCATCAACAGAATGGAAATGACACAGGCAAAAGTCAGTGAATGTGAAGACCAACTAACAGAAATTACCCAATCTGAAAAACAGAGAAAAGACTGGAAGAAAAAAAAAAAAAAGATGAATAGCACCTAAGAGACCTGTCGGGCAATATCAAAAGATCTGCTATGGCCATGCCACTCTGAACAAGCCCGATCTCGTCTGCTCTCAGAAGCTAAGCAGGGTCGGGCCTGGTTAGTACTTGGATGGGAGAACACTTAGGAAGACTGGGTGCTGTAGGCATAAAAAAAGGGGAAAAAAAAAAGATCTGATATTTGTGTCATCATAGTCCCAGAAAGAGAGCAAAAAGAGTACTGGAAAGAAAACATATTTAAAGAAATAATAGCTGAAAACTTCCTAAAACTTTCCTTTAGTAAAGACAGACAGATTCAAAAAATAAGTAAACCCCAAAGAGAATATATAAAAAGAAATTCAGACCCAGGCACAGCAAAATCAAACTGCTAAAAACTAAAGACAAAGTAAAAATCTTGAATACAGCCAGATAACAATTTGAATGACTATGGATGTCTTATAAGAAACCATATAGACCAGCAGGCAACAGAACATTTTTCAAGCACTAAAAGAAAATAAGTATCAACCCAGAATTCTATGTCTAGTGAAAATATCTTTCAAGAATAAAGGCGAAATAAAATTTTCAGGTGAAGGAAATCAAAGAATTTGCTGGCAGAAGATAAGCTCTATAAAAATCCTAAACATTCCTCAGGTGGAAGGGAAATAATACCAGAGGGAAATTGGAACTTCAAGAACAAACAAAGCAAAATAAATGGTAAAAATGTGGCTAAATATGAGTATTTTTTTCTTTTAAACAATACAGAGACTTTTATTTTTTCACATCTATCATGCCATGAATCCACAGGGAATGGGTTCTAGCGGCTCGGGCTCCTTTCCACTGGTTCTCACAATGTGAGCTGCTCTAGGTGGAGCAGGCTGGCTTCAGGTACCTTTCTCTTTGGTTTCCTTCTTCTCTGATCACCTTCCTTCACACCTTTCAGGAAGCTACCTCAGCTCCTAGAGTCCTTAACACGCACATTAATTCTCTTGGCAAGAATCTTGCCCATTACAACACTGCCAGCCGCATGCTGGGCAACACTGTAGACCCCTCCAGTTTTGCCAAGGTAACATCTGAGGGCCATTCCTTTTTGAACAGTGCCACTGCTTCGATGTCTACAATATCACCTTTCTTGTAGACTCCCATGCATGTGGCCAAAGAAACAACTCCATGTTTTTTAAAAGGCCTAGAGAACATACAGAGGGTGCTTCTCCTCTTTCCCTTTGCGTTGGTCATTTTGGTGGATTACTGAAAGATGGCGGTTCCTGCCTAAAGGAAATATTTTTTTCTCCTTTTAAGCTCTTGCAAGTATGTGTAATAATTGAAAGCAAAAGTTTTCAATGTAGCTGGAATACATATGACAAATATAAGGTGAGATAAAGGAACGTTATACAGTAGAATGGTTTCAACAGTGCACTGAAGTGGCAAATATTAATTCTAAGCGCTCTGTGAAAAGCCACGTATACATACTGTTATCTCTAGAGTTAACTACTAAAAAACCATAGAGAAAACATCAAAAATTCAATATAAAAATTAAAAATACTAAAAAATGTTCAAATAATCCAAAAGGCAAGAAAATGAAATAAAAGCAGAGGAAGCAAAAACAAGTGTTAAATAGACAAATCCAAATGTAACAATTACATTAAGTGTAAACAGTCTAAATATATCAATTAAAAGAGATTGAGAATGAATAAAAAAAAAGACCCATCTATTTGCTATGTACAAGTAACCCACTTTAAATATGATATAAGTAGGTTAAAAGAAAAAGGACAGAAAATGGACAAATCATGTAAACACTAATATAAAGAAAGCTGGAGTACCTGTATTCGTATTAGACAAAGTAGACTTAAGAGCAAGAAAAATTACCAGAATAAAAAGGGTCATTACATAATGATAAAAGGGTTAATTCAGTAAGAAGGCATAACAGTCCTAAATGTGTACGCATCCATTTAACAGAAGAGTCTTAAAGTAAATGAAGCAAAAAGAGAACTGAAAGAAGTAAAATCATAAATAGACAACTGCAAAATATTCAAGTAGTTGGAAATCAAAACACTTCTAAATCATTCATGAGTCAAAGACTAAGTCTCAAGGAAAATTAGAAAATATTTCGAACTAAAAGAAAGTAAGCAATCTATCAAAATTCATGGGGTACACAAAATGTGCAGGGTCCTTCATACAGAGGGAAACTTACAGTATTAAATGCTGACATTAGAAAAGAAAGGTCTCAAGTCAACAATCCAAGTTTCCACTTTAAGAAACAAGAAAAAGAGCAAAATAAAGCCAAAGCAAGCATTAGACAAGAAATAAAGAACAGAAACTGGTGAAATTGAAAACAAGAGGGAATAAATCAATGAAATCAAAATCTCGTTGAATAAAATTGATATACCTCTAGCCAAAATGACCAAGGAAAAAAGACAAAACGCACAAATTATCAATATTAGGAATGAAGGAAGCAATATCGCTACAGATCCCACAGATATTAAGGGACTAGGTCAAACAACCCTATGCACATGAAGTTAACAACTTATATAAAATGGACCAATTTCTTAAAAGCCACAAACTATCAAAACTCATTCAAAGAGAAATAACACGAATAGTTCTTCAGCTATTAAAGAAATAAATCTTAATTTAAAACCTTTCTAAAAATTTTTCTATGGAACAGTCCTGGAATTATTTCAAATAGGAACCACCTTATTGGACTTAGGAAAGAAAAACTCATACGTAATTTAAAGACTTTCCCTCTTTTAACATATACTTGTATTCGTTAGGTGGCTTTATAATTCAAAAGTCTAGTTAACTTGATTGTTATAAAACATACACATTTCCATTGATAATAATGAGACTCAATTTTTATCAATACTTCTTGACCTCATTAATGTGGCCAGTAGTTACTCTTAAAGGATCTTTGCTCATCAAAGTAAATCAAAGATATTACTCTGTATTTCCATCAAGTGAATTGTTAACTATACAAGAGGTCAAGTATTACTTCAATAAGTAATTAGTTAAATTACTCAAAGGCAAACGTACTAATGGTTAAATCCCACAAAGCAGGATCCTTCAACAACTGAAGTGATCCTTAAAAGTGTAAAATCAAGTATTACTCAAAAGTGCTAAAGAAGTATTACATGAGAATGAACCATAAGAAATTGCCAATTATCAATGGATTCAATTAAAACCATGTAAGCATTTCGGTTTGTATATGATTCATTCTTCCAAGAGTGCTAGTCACTTCCACCTGGATGGTTATTATAATGAATTACCTTGGATGTTGGGGACTGAAGTTCACTCAACATTTACGAAACATAGTCTGGAGATTTTTCGCAACAGCTATTTGCAAATCTAAGATATGGACATGTACTAGGAAAGGAGTACTTTGTATGTCTAAAGAATCTTTGTTTTACTTACACTTCTCTGCAGTCTGTTTTTAATTCTTTAAAAACAAACAAACAAAAAACCTTGTTGTCAAGTATAGATTCACTATGAATAAGGATTAAGATCAAGGCTCAAAACATCCTGAAGAATGCAACAAAATTTCTAAGGCCACATCATCATTCCTTTGCTCAAATCCCTCTGATAACCTATCTCACTGAGTCAAAGTCCTTACTAAGGGCCTACAGCCATTTCCTGCTACTCTTTTCCCTCTATTCCAGCCACCCTAGCCTTCTTCACGTTCCTTGAATGTGTAAGTACACACACTCCCTCCTGGGGACCTTTGGATTAATTGTTCTCTCTACCAGGAATGCTATACTCAAAGATATCCATATGGCTCACCTCATCTCCTGCAGATGTCTGCTTAAATGTCATCTCCTCAAAATGGCCTTTTTTGACTAACCTATTAAAATAATACCCCTACTACAAGCAACTATATTTTCCCCCTGGTTTATTGTCTGTATTCCCCAACAGAATCTAAATTACAAGGAAGTGAGGTCTTTGTTTTATTCATTTCTGTATCCCTAAAGTCCAGAAGAGTAGAAGGCTCTCAATAAGAATCTGCTGAACAAAAAGTTGCACAAAGACTATATTAAAAGTTGTTTCAGATACCAAAAAAAGCTAAGAACACAGTTTGGAACCCTGCAGGCTCTGCTACTCAGAATGAAACAACTACCCTTTAGGAGAAAATATTTTATTACTAACAATATATACAGACAACACATTAATGCTAAGTGCATGCATACTGCAGGTCTGTTAGTACAGAACGCTTTGATTTATCGCACAACTTTGACTAGATCATTTTCCCACGAACCAAGAAATTCTGGCTAAAGATTTAAGCAATAATAGAGGCAAAATTAACCCTTTAATATTCAAGAATTAGGAAATACAGAATATACGAGTCCAAACCTCACAGTACAGAGTAAGATAACTGAAATTAGAATTGGGAGTGTTGCCCCTAGAGACACCGGGAGAGAAAAAGTCCTAAAAGGATTGCACCTCTTTCTTGGCGCCAGGAAGGGGATTAACACTCAGTATGCCGTTGCAACGGGGCATGGAGTTTGGGAGGCGAGGCCTGGACTCCTAGTAAGGGTGGGAGTGGTGCAACCGAGCCACCCTCTCTATAGATTTTAGCTCAGGAGAAAAGGGAGTGTAGACTACCCGCTCTCAAAAAGGTTTGAGGGAGGAGTTGATGAGGGTAGACCCCTCCCCTTCCCCAAGGCAAGCCCGGGCCCCAGGAGGGCTTCCCAGTCTCCGGCTCACCCGGCTCCCGGTTGATCTCGATGTCGAAGTGGCACTGCGGCCGGTCCTGCGCCCCCATCGCTACCGAGGCGACGGCAAGAGCTGCGAGACAGGGAGAGGAAAGCGGTCAGGTTGGGAGCCAGGGCAGCGGCTGGGGCGGAGCCCGAGCCACGGTCGACTCGCGCCAGCCTGTCGCGACAGTGCAGAATGGTAAGACGGCGTCCCCTCCCGCCCCGAGCCTCCCGACTTCCAGGTGGCGCGCACACACACACACACACACACAGCGGGTGAGCTCTTCACCTGGCTGGCCTCCAGCCTGAACAGCTCCCCGTGCACAGAGGAGAAAGCGCGGCCACGGTACCTAGAACCCAACGCCGCTAACGGACCACCACCCCCGGCCCAGCCTCCTAGTGCCACGCTAAACCCCGCGAGAGTCGGGGCAAATACCGCGAGAGCACAGTCTCGAAAGGGGTGGTTAACCGAAAGGAGGCGCACGTAGGCGTGCCTGCGAGCTCTCTCGAGAAGCCCGGCCCGGCGCTCCTATACTTGAGCTGGTCCTTTTCTGCCCCGCCCCTTCCCTCTTTGTCATTGAAGTCCGTCGCCCAATCCAGGAGTCCGGGAAACGTCTGCGCTCTCTACTGTTGTCGTCCCTCAAGGGCCGTGAACTTCCGCGCATCTCCCGATATCGCGATGCTTCGCTGTTGACAGCCGCGCGAGCCAGCTTTGTGAATTAAGTCGTTGAGGTTTAGTAAATCCATTAGACCATATATCCCGGCGAGAAGTAGTTTATGACGCCATCCTAATTTTAGACCATTCGTCTCACTTCAGAGGCCTTTTAGACTGAGGTGTGTGTGCGTTCCTGCTTTGGCGCCCGTGTCACTGGGATAGTTTCTGTTCATGGCAATTCTGCATCTTTTATGTGTCGGTTCAAGTCCTTTGTCCGTTTTTTAATCGCGTTCTTCGTCTTATTGAATGCAATAATTCTGGATACAAATGTTTGCTCCATAGATAATATATGTATGTTTTGAGTCAAAATCTTGATATATGATTGCGAGTATTTTCTTCCAGTCTGGGTCTTGTTTGTTTGTTTGTGTGTTTGTTTTTGATGGTAGCTGTGTAAAGTAATTTTTAATTTAGTCATTTGATCGTTTTCTTTTTTTTAATTTCTCTGGAGTTCAGTTTCATCTGTAAAACAAGAAAGATGAAAACTGTTTAAGTTCCCTTCTTGCTCGAAATTCTTTTATTTTGTGAGTTGAAATATTTCAGATGATTTGATGGTAAGGTATGCTATTTGGTCTGTGGTTAAGGAGAAGAAACTGCTAGGACAAGGCAGGCCTGGCTAGCATCCACCAATAGGACTGATATCTCTTCCTCATCCTCAGGAGTGATAGAAAATTGTTATCCAAGGAGTTTACAAACTCAAGCTCAATTTGGCTGTGATTACCACAAAGGAGAACCCTTGGTAGGAATTTTCTGGTAATGATTCTGAGTATTTAGCCTTATAGAGTGGGATCACACCAGCAGTTGCAACTTTAATGGATAAGGCTGTGATGGAACTAATCAGGAGTGCTGCTAGTGGGGAAACTTAGAGGAAATACATAATTTTCTAGAAAATAGAAATTACCATACTTTACTCAAAAGAAATAGAAGGCTTGAATAAACCAGTAACTACTGAAGAGATTAAATTAGTAATCCCAATCTCCCCGCCCCCTGACCCCCAACAACTGTGAAAGACATTGTAACACAGCCAAATGGGAAATTTGATTTTAGTCTAGATTTTAGGTGAAATCAAAGTGTGATAATGAAATTTTCGTTATGTAAGAAAATGTCCTTGGTTTTTTAGAGCTGCATACTTAAGTATGTAGGGATGAAAACACATGATGTCTGTCTGGAATTTGCTTTAAAATGCTTCATCAAAGAAAAAATATATAATTTTAAATGGGTAATGAGTGAAATGACTGTGGCAAAATCTTAATAATTGTTGCATCTAATAAGTATGTTGGGATTTTTTATTTATCTTTTCTATTGTTGTATATCTTTGAAATTATAATAAAATCATTAATAACAAAAATGGTATTTCTTTCCAAAAGAATACAAGGTCTAAATTGCTTCGTAGGCAAATTTTACTGGATCCTCAGGGATCAATAATCCCTTTCTTAATCAAAATACTTCAGAAAATAGTAAAGGAGAGAGAGCTACCCAATTTATCTTGTGATACCAAGACCAGTCAAAGATGGCAAGAAAGTTACAGACCAATCTCATTATAAACATGGATTTAAAAATCCAAATATTAAGAAATGTAGTTTAGCAGTATTTAAACCCCAAATATCATACCCTAATTGGCTTTAACTCAGGAATGCAAAGATGGTTCAACATCAAAAAAATCTATTCCTATAATTTAGCATATTAACATATCAAAGAAAGGACATAATTATCTCCGTGGAGTGTTGGTTATCCATATATTGTCTCTCAGCTCCTTTAGTATATCCTCTGTAATAACACAATTCAGCCTCTAGCAGGGATTCCTACTCCAACCTCTCCCCAAAGTAACTTTTATGCTTTTATAACTTAAGAAAGGGAGACAAGAAGTGAGTGAAAGGTTTTCAATGGGAAGATATAAACACAATTCTGCCTATTTCCTTATACATTTCTTAAAAGAATATTCTAGATCTTAAATGGGAATTAATGTAATAAGCCTGGGACTGCTATCTTTAGAAAGGCCTACTTACCAGGTTGGCCCTTGGGTGATCTCAATGCAAACTCGAATGGTAATGTTTCCCACATTATAGAAATCCTTTCATTATCAGAGTGCCTCCCTATGGCTAAACTATTTGCACAAACAATATTGTTTATGCAGAACCCCTGCTTTCCTGTTGGAAATCTGAAATTTTGGCATGTGCTAGGCAGAGGATACATACGTGACCAGCCTCTAAAAAGAATTTGGAGCCTTGAGTCTGTAATGAACTTCTCTGGTAGACAACATTTGTCACGTGTTGTCACAGTTCATCCCTGGAGGAATTAAGCTTGTCCCACGTGACGCCACTGGGAGAGGGAAATCTGAATCTGGTTTCCTCCAGGCTTCGCCCCATGTGCCTTTTCCCTTCGCTGAGTTTACTTTGAATTCTTTGCTATAATAGATCATAGCTGTGGGTACGACTACGTGGCAAGTCCTATGAGTCCTTCTAGCCAGTCATCCAACTGGAGGTAATCTTGGGATCCATAAAGCAAAAACAGAAATATTACTGGAATTTAGTAATAAAAAAAAATCTATCTATATTGAAAATTTGAAAACATATTTTGAAATCCTAGATTTTTTTTTTTTTTTTTTTTTTTTTTTTTTTTTGTGGAAAACCTGAGTCATTAATTGAGACCTGCTCCCCACGAGATAATCCCCAGGATCTACCAGCCTGGCATGCTTGGGAAAAGTAGACTTCTAGTTTCAGGAAAAAGTCCTCAGGAATAGAGTTACAGATATAGACTGCTGGGAGTCAGTTGGAAGACAAAGGAAGAAAGTTCGACACAGTTGGAGTAAAATTAAGGGAATGAGAGTTGGAAGCTGACAGCTTCTGCTACAACTGGGAATTTTTTGTTTGCAGACAAAAGAGTGCTCAGGAATTCAAAAGCATAGATTTTTTTCTATGGTATATAAGAAGCACTTGATAATTTCCACATGGAGTTCTTGCAGCCTCATCTAAACAGTTTCTTGGGCATCTCTGGCCCTGCGTGGTCCCCTGATCTGTGCCTGGGTATGGGTCTCTTTTATCTTGCCAAATTTATTAGGAGAGCCCTGAAAGCAGGGCCTAGTGCCCCTCCTCTGTTTTCCTCACTGTAGAGCCCAGCACAAGGCCTGGTCAAATGAGGACTCACATTATAATTGAATTGATGAGCACATTGATGAATACTGTTCTATAATGGGCCCAAGAAAGGAAAAAAAAGAGACAAAGTTGGAATGAAGCATCTTGCTTCTGCCTGCACTAGTTCCCTTCATGATCACATATCAGGTTCCTTGTTATTCATCTTAGCTGAAATATTACTTTCTCAGGTCATCCCTGACTCTATAAAGTAGCCATCCAGACACTCTCCAGAATATTCCCTGCTGTAATTCTCTGCAGGGCACTTATTACCATGTGAAGCTTTCCTTGATGACTTATACTTTATTGCTTGTCTACCCCATAAGTAGATTTATACTGTATTGTCTTCTTTATACAAGAATAAAGGTTCCATGAAAGCAGGGATGTTGTCTGGCTTCCTCACTGCAGTACCTTTAGCACATACCAGTTGATCAAAAAATATTTTTTAAATGAATGAATGACAATAGAAATGAAAACAAGCTCCCCTTGGATCCTATACTCTTGTTAAGGATTTAGGAAGGAAAGAGAATGCCCTAGTGACTAAGGAGAACATCTGGATTCTGGAGGAAACTGTGGAATTTTTATTAGGAACAGATTAACTTTAAATTGCTTTTATTAAAATGGAATCAAATCAATACATGTGTGAGGTACAGTAACAGTCAAATGAAGATACTACATACCCTGCTCAAGAAATATTCTCACTAATGGAAGTTTACTGCAAAGGCTCAAGGGCACATGAGCTAGCATTGAACATAATTTCTTTCCTAGCCACATCTTTACTTGGAGTCCCCAAAAGTCAGACTGCGGTGTTAGGAAGCCTCACAAAGAAGTAGAAAAATAACATTTTGTGGAATAAACCTGACCTCAAATTATCTGCTCTTATTTTAGCTACTATATCCTCATCCCAGAAGAATGTGCTGACAGAAGTCACCAGGTGCAAGTCCAGGCTTGGAAACCCAGGACAACAGTCTCTGCTGTTGGGAGAGCAGCTTGACCCGGAGTTGGAAAAAGACTGACAAAAAAAAAAAAAAAAATGCTGAGTGGAAGCTGTACTCTTGGAGCAGGGGTCCTCTGAGAAGGTGGTTAATTTAGGCTGGTCAGGTTTGGTCTTTGCCTTTTTAAGTCATCTTTCACAACTGTACCAAACTCTGGGTCCTTCAAAAGTGATGGCAGATAGATGGTTGTACTTCAGGCTGTCTCTGAAGGAGATATGTAGAGATGGGCTGGGATGCTCACGATGACAGCTTGCTGGCCCGTGCCTGCTTCTCCCGTATATCTCCCCAGAAAGGGGTTGTCTAGAGTGTAGGGTAAACTGTGTCTAAAGCAGCCTTGACTGCTCTCAGAGGCTCTGATTTGCCCTGATTCAGTTCTCTGCATGTGGACTGAAATATCCAAGACAAAAGGAGGGGAACACAGCAGGTCACAAACCCCTTTACTGAGGAGAGCTGGGCTTTGTCTTCAAGGCTGGATACCTCCTGTCACGCAGGAAGCTGCACTTGACTGCTGTAGGCCACACGGGCTTACTCAGAACCCGTACTCTCTGGCATTGGAGCCTCTGTTGTTCTGTCACAGACCCTCACCCACCTTGCTAGTAGCAGACAATCCCTCAAGGTCAGACTCCCTTGCGCTGGCAGAAGCCCACCCCCGGGGCTGCCCTTGACTTTCTACTTTCTTCTGTTTCCTCTGACATCTGGGGCCCATTTGGCCACAAAGGCTGCTTATTAATGTAGAAGACACTAACTCCCCTGTAGGCAACCCCTAACCAGTGTCTCCCAGGTGGACACTTCTGGGACATTTTGTGTGCTTCTCCTACAATAATTGAGTCCCTATTGCCTATAGCAGTGACCTCCATAATAAAACCCTTTTATTGGCTCTGTCTCACTCGCCCCACTACCTTATTTGTGCTTCTTGAGATCATCTCCCAAATAAACAACCTGCATCAAGGCCTCCTCTCAGGCTGTGCTTCAGGGGAGGTCTGAATTGAAACACCAGCCTGTGTGCTCACGTTTGAGCCAGAGCCAGGTCCTATGCAAACAAGTCAAGCTGCCTGGTAAAGAGAGACAGCTGCCTTCCCACTTCAGCTGCTGGTGGCTCTGTGGATCTCTAAGACCAGCATTGCTAGAAATCCAGGCTTGAAAGGGAAACCTTCTCATCTTTAAATGTTAGCAACTAATTCAAAATAAAAACACTGCATAGCGCCCACCCTATGTGCTGACCAGATCAGGCCCGTGAGCAGCCCACTTGGCAGAGTATGGGCACCAACCCCAAGACGAGTGGGGGAAGGAGACCATTAATGGGCTAGAACCCTAAAGATAGCAGAATGGCAAGGGAGCAAAGAACAGGCCCCCTCCCAGACTTGAGAAGGCCGAGAAAGGGCCAGAGCCCTCAGATGACACAGCAGTGCCAACACACATTGTTTACCATGTGCCCTGATCTCAACTACGTTATCTCCATCTCACAGCTTCAGGAGGCAGATGCTGCTTTGATTATTCCCATTTTAGAGGTGAGGCAACAGCTTTCAGAGGTTGAGTGATAGATGGGACTCAAAATTAGGTCTCTCTTCACTATTTACACCTTACAGCTTCTCTAGGTGGCAATCCTTGAGTCCAGTGAAAGGAGCAAGAACCTAATATTCTAAGTTTGGGTTTACTTAATATAATCCCCTTGCCTTGTTTTACAGATAAGTCTTAAAGGGGAAAAGTTCTTTATAAAACAAAGCCAATAGTGCTCACGTAGGCGGCACATACCAGAACAAAGCCAATAAAGGCAAAGGGAATAATAAAATAGAAATGTTTTAAGCAGTTGATTGTACCATTATGTAATCCCTAATGAAATAATAGATCAAAGATGAGTTATAATTTAAGTGAAAGGCTTTTGGGAACTTAATAAATCTGGTCACTTCCTGTGTGATGCAAAAACATTTACTTATCACATCCTATGATGTATTCTTGCAAAAATATTAGAAATCTGAGTCTGAATGAGCCTCTAGATCTACTGGCTTATAGGAAAAGTGGGCAAAAGTAGAACATATTTAATGACGTAACAGGGATACAACTAGGTAAATCCAGAATTTGACAAATTTTAGGGCAAATAACCTGGTTTTTTCAACAAACGGCAAAGAAAAAGAGACTTAAGGGCCAGCAACAAAAAACAAGTCTGTGAATCTTATTTGGATCCGAATTCAGACCAAAAGATACTTTGTGATAGTTGAAGAAAACGGGGGTTCAGGATATGCTACTCAAAAACATGGCACCCAGGCATATTGAATACTTCAAGCTGAAGGAATTTGAGAAATGGCGTATGCTGGAAAGACTCCTTGACCTTCCCTGAAGCAGGTCATGAGACCCGCGTGTGAGAGGGGCCTTCTCTATACCTGGAGGAAAAGAGCATCCTTCTCTGAGAGACATGGAAACTGAACAAACAAGCCTTGCTGTTTCCTCCAGTTCACTACACTTAGCTCACACCTTTTTGTCCTATCACATTTGCCCAAGACTTTCCACTCTTCCCCAAACCCAGTATAAAAATGCTCACATTCAACTGCTTCTTTTATGAAGGCTCACGTCATGTAAAACTCCTATTAAATAAATCTGTGTGGTCTTCTTTTGTTAATGTCTTTTGCTACGGTCCCAGTTGAGAACTTTAAAGAAAGGTATTTTTCTTCCTCTATAATATTATCTATTATTAGATATTAGTAATAATTATGAATTACTATTTTGTTAGCAATGATAATGGTGTCATATATTGTCCTTACAGTGTTTCTGAAAACCCAAATGGAACACTTATTACATGAAAATTTCTATACCTCAATATTAGTCTTTTGTGGAAAGGCAAGCTTTATTTCAAAGCAACCCGAAAAGAGCAGTTAGGGGTTCCACAACTGAAAACTCCTTAGAAGAGAGAATAGTTACATGTCCATCTGACAGGGTCTCATTCTGGAGGCTCACCAATTCCTGCTATTACCAACACCTGCTAAGTTTCCTCTTCAGGTTGTAAAAAGGAGCCTTGTAGAAGCCCATGGTTTTTTTGTTTGTTTTTTTTTTGGTTGTTGTTGTTGTTGTTTTTATCCAAATATACTTATTTCAAGAAAGAGGACACCTGGAGGCAACTTGAGAGAAACTGTTTAATTATTAAAATAAATATTTACATTGAAATACAGTTAACTTGGTAACTTCTTCAGATTTTCATACTTTTAAAAGAGCCACAGAAGTTTCTTTCATATTTTAAGCAGCTGAGTTGGTAAAGCTCCGGCCCATTTCCCAGGAAATGGATTACATTCAATTATTCCTCACCATGGCCAACTGGAAGATTATTCCATTACTTTTGAAGGACTGGTTGGGTTGGCATCCGCAATGGTAGCCAAATAAATGAGATTTCTATGTAACACATGCTGGTACCTATGGGTGAGAAACAGGCAAAAATTAGAGGCTTGTTTTTACTGAACATGAACTAGAAACTGGAAAATAATTTACCTTCTCTAGTGGAAAGGTTTACCCATTAATTGGATAAAGTGTTATCAACTTTCTTGTTTAACACATTTAAGGAAAAATATCCAGAATCTTATCTGTTCTCACTTATCACTTCCATAGCTACCTCTTTAGGCCAAGCTATTATCACTTCTTGCCTAGACTGTGGGATTGGACCACTCTCCTAACTGGACTCCCTGCTCTACCTTTGTACCCCTACTCTATTCTTCATAGACCAGCCTGAGTGATCACTGTACAATTTAAGGTCATACCCTACCCCTGTTTAAAATCTTCCAAAGGCTCCCATCTTATTCTGAGTAAAGCTGAGTCCTTCTCATGGCCTATAAGGTCCTATGTAACTGGGGCCTCTAGTTACCTCTCTGATCATCCCAGCACTGAGTTTGGGCCACAGTAGTCTCCTTGCTGCTATCAGAAGCTAACGATCCAGCACACTACAGCCTGGGGGCATCTACTCAAAGGTCACATCAGAGATACCCTGTATAAAACAATGCCCCTCTCTGCACTGACCTGGTTTTATTCTTATTCAAAGAGCTCATTAGCAGGTGCCTACTTATATGATTTCCTCCCTCTGGGTGCTAGAGTCCAGATTGTAAGCTCCAGGACAGCAGAGCTAGTATCTGTTTTGGTACTGAGTCCCCAGTAGCTGAAACAGTGTCTGGTACTCAGTAGTACTTATAAAATATCTATTGAACAAACTTAAGAAGGGACGAGATACTTCCATGATCCATGTGAACTTTCTATAGTAGTATTCTCAATCTGGGGGGGGGGGTGGACAGGAAGACAAATCAGATTAGGAAGTAGGAAGCGTGGCCTCTACAATGTGAAAAAGCCCACCAGGAGATTTTGATAACTTTCTAACCCATATGTTGAGAATCACTGCACCAAATGAATGTTTTACAACTATTTTCCATATAGAAAAATGAGAAAGTGTTTACTATAAATTGCTAAAAAAAAAAAAAAAAAGCAAATTACCAAATGCCAGAGTCAAATGTAGAGACTTATCCAAAGGTGGGTATCTCTATTATTCCATCTAGTTGTTCACTGAGTGAGGGGCTGTAGGTATTTTTTTAAGAGGGTGGGGAAGCATGTCTTTTTAAAACGTCTTCAGTAACAATGAAATAATATCTTTTAACAGTAAATGAGGTGTAATTTCCTTTCAATTTGGTATGTGGTTAGAGAGCACATTAAATTACTGTGCAGAATTTGCCTTACCTTAACTTGTAAATCTTATTTTGGTCTTTGCGTGTTACAAAGTTAGAAATGGGAGGGAACTTAGCAGTTAAATGGTCATGACTTCCTCACTTAACAGAAAAAGGATGAGCCAGGAATCCATGGGAAAGTGGCCACCACTCTCATCCTAATACTAGTTTTCTGTGAGCTCTCCTCCCCATCCCTGTTGTCATCAGCGGTCATGGCTTCATGTGATGAGGCATTGCAATGAGCATAAACCAAGTTTGGAAGAGGGTGCCACGTCTGATTCTGGGCTTCACAATGTACTGTCCCTTGGTCTTCGGCAGGTAAGTAACCTGACTCTCATCTGCAAGCAAATTCCCAAGACTCCTAGTTCAGGCCCGCTGCTGTATCACCAAGAAGGCTTCCCCTCTACTAACAGGGAGGGAGTTGGGGACTTACTGGACGCACTCATAGGCCCGGCCTTTGTTCTGATACTCTACGATGCAGCGGATCAGCTGGTCATTCTCCTCCAGAAGCTGAAAGATAAAAAGGTCAGCGCAGCGCGACATCAAGACGTTAAATAACCTGCCTAAAGGTCTCATCCCCCAATGGCGGGCTGTCCCGCCCCGGCTCCCTTGCTGACTTTGCTCCCATCTCACTTGTACCACTGAAAGTCAATACCCTAGGCATCCCATAAGTCTCAGATGGGCTGCCGCTCACTCCAGGAAGCTACCCGCAGCCCTTCCGGTTCTCGACTAAGAAACCCATTCTCTCCGCCCGCGTTAGCGCTCACCTGCTGGATTGTCTCCTGATTGACTTGCGCCTTGCCTCTCAGCCAGTCCGGGACGAAGGCCACCGACATCACGGGATGCCAGACTGGAACTGGAGTCTCAGGGTCCGCGGACCTCCACGCAGCTAGATCACTGGTCCTTCCTCCTAGAGGGCGGGGAACGGACGGAATGTCGCTTGTGATTGGGCGGGCCGCAGCGACGCTCAGCGTCCCTCTCGGACCCCGCCCCTGGGGCTCCTGAGCGATCGGCAGGCCCTTCGCGTTTGCGCAGTCTGGAGAGCTAATGTGGCGGCGGGTCCGTCATCAGCCCCTTCACTTCTAGGCGCAGTGCGTGTTGCATGCAGGATGGTCGTCCCGGGCTCACACGAGAATTGGCGTTGGAACCCAGATGTCTGGCCCCAAGTCCACTCCTTTCGACACCACTCTTGTGCCTCCAGGTTTGCGTTTGGAGCGTGAACCCTGGGCATTGCCTCCTGCCAAGCCAGACCCTGCAAGGCCCAAGAAAATACTGGTGTGTGTGCTTCACTCTTTGCTGAGGGAGAAACTCGCATAAATGCCTATTTTTCCTTAGGTTTACAACCCTAAAAAGCGCTATTATTCCATTTTACAGATGAGAAAACAGAAGTTAAGTAACCTGCCCAAGTTCTCGTAGCTACTAAGGACAGAGGCCGTTTGGCTTTAGAATCCTCACTCCTAACAATCACATGCCACCTATGCACCTACTGCAGAAGTGGTTTGCTGGGAGAACAGAGCTGAGCTTACCCTCCTGGGCCACATAATGCTACCGTTGGCAACCACCCAAACTCTAAAGCGGTTGTTTTCTTGCTTGTCCAGCCCACCCGAGCTGGACATAGGAACAAGTTCGGTTTTCCCTGCAGCACAGAGTGAGCAGCAGGCACATCATTTAGGATGGAAGTCTTGGAAGCCTTTACCTCTCAAAAGAGGTCTGGGTGCAGTTCTGCCTCCTAGAACGTCATTTCCCTGAGTGGTGGCCCAGATCCAGAGCAGGCTCATCGTCTTCTTTTGTTAATCTTTCCCGCCACGATTCCTTTTTTTTTTTTTTAATTCAACCCTATGAGGAGGCAGCTTTCGTCTCATTTCACAAATGAATAAACTCAGTGGGAGAAGTGGGGCAACATGCCTGAGCTGGGCCAGGACTCAGGGCTTCCTGGTCCCCAAGCCTGTATTGCTATCCCCAAACCAGGCTCCCTCCCCAGGAAAGGTCCCCAGAGGTTCTGCAGAAAACAGAGTGGACAGAGGAGGAACCATCAAGAGCAGGGTACGGGCCTTGATTAGTCCTACTCAGCCCCATTCTTGTTTAGACAAATGAGGAATGACAATGACATCAGATGGAGTTAAGGTGGGGCAGGTGCAGGGGACCAACCTGGTCCAACATACAGAGAAAGCCCTCCAGGAGAACAGATGTCTCAGTGTGAAGAGGAAGTGGAGATTATGCAGGTGACAGGTGTCCAGAGTCTTAGTTCTTTCCTAGGATCTACAGGAATCATGGATGTTTTTAGGTAGAGAAGGAATGGCGTCAGGGATGCATTTTAGAATCTTCCTGGTGTTAGGTGAAAGGCAGGTGAGGCAGCCAGATGAAAGCAAAAGGAACAGCGAGAAGGCTACTGCAGGTGTGCAGGCCAGAAATGGTGGGAGCAATTTTAAAAAGTATGTGCATTTGAAACATATTAGGGGTAGAGTCAGCAGGCCTTAGTGACTTAATGGTGGAGGGAGAGGAAGGAGGAATTAGGGATGACTTATGGGTTCTACCTTGGGCAACTCAGAGACTAGTGATGCCATTCATGGAGGTAGGGAAGAGTGGGGGAGAAGCTGGACTGGAAGCGAGAGTGACAGATTCAGCTGTGGACATGTACAGTTTGAGATGATGTTAAATGGAGATGTTGAAGTCTGTGGCTGGATCTGGAACTCATGGCCAAGGACTGGCTGACATTCTAAAC
Organism: Eonycteris spelaea; assembly: GCA_003508835.1. NCBI lineage: Eukaryota > Metazoa > Chordata > Mammalia > Chiroptera > Pteropodidae > Eonycteris > Eonycteris spelaea. The sequence goes on from PUFA01000224.1 coordinate 1,688,967, forward strand.
TTTAAGAAGCCTCACTCGTGGGAACTGACTGGAACCATGCAGTGGATAAGACTGCCCCAGGAGAGTGTGTTGGTTTCCCTCACGGCAGAGGAAAAGGAACTATGAAGGAGAAGAGAAGAGAAAGATACTAGAGATATATGAGGAAATCCAGGGCAGTGTGAGATAGGACACACAGCCATGTTGTTGAAATGTTGAAAGGTCAAGCAGCATAGAAAGTAGATCTTTGATGACTTTAATGAGGGGACTTTTAGAAATATGGTGAGGCAGAAGTCAGAGTCGCAGAGGACTGAGAAATTAAGGGAAAGGTGAAGCAATAGAGTCTCCAAACATAGGCCACTTTTTCCAAGAAGTTCGTCTGTAAAAGGGAATAAGAAAAAGATGGTATTTGGAGGGGCAGATATAGGTGGCAACGGAGGGGCATCACTTTTAATGGTTGCTCTTTCCTCAGTGAGGAAGCACGTGGGAGATCTGGGGAGCCTGCAGGAGATTTTGAAGTTGCTGTTGGGGAGAAATGGAGAGGGCCAACCTGGCGAACACAGGATTGCTGTGCCGTATCGCTGACCTGGCCGAGACTAGCGATGTACAAACGTAGTGCTGACCTGCGTGGTTGTGAGCGTGTGTTCAGCAGCACAGTTCAGATAACTGTACAATGGAGGTGTGCGTATTGGTACGCGGTTTGGGAAGAATGTGATGGAAGTGGTGAACCCTGGGCTTTCAGCTGATGGAGAAGGACATGAACCCTGGAGGGAGGTGATAAATAGAACAAAGTAGAAGGACACGTGGACTTCAGGCTTCTTCAGGCTGGAGAACAGTGGGAGGAATTCAGAGAAGATCTAAAGGGTGAGTCAGAGATCAGGTGTCTGCATTTTCAACTTCAGAGGTGGGGTTCTTCTGTGGATGTAGTGGGCTGCACTGAGACCCTGGAAGTGGAGGGATGGAGGCCTGGAAGAGAAGCCTCTGGAGCCTAGAGCCAAAATGCACAACACCTTGTGGTGCCTGAGCCACACCAACTGCACCAGTCAGAGGGCGTAAGGCCTATTCTAAATCACTCGCTCTGCAAGTTCGTAGACTTTGGTACCGCATCCAGGCTGGCAGGAGGCTGTGCTCTTTGGTTCGCCTATCTCGGGCTGCCCGCCCAGCCACGCGAACAGCGGAACCCACGCCCAGGGCGTGTCACGCCATTACACTGAATCGCCTTGCCTCCGCATGTTCAATCCTGTCCGCTACCCTGGCAGGAATCGAACTTACATCACGAAACCTCCTCGCACCTCCAGACGTGGGAATTACAGGCTTGGACCTCAAACCAAGCGTGTGAGTATCGGGAGATGCATAGGAAAGTTGGGAGGCACGCTCCCATCCACGCCCCCTCTGCATTTGGGGTGCAGCCCTTTAAGAACCAGTTCATTAACCTTCCGTTGGGACAGGCGGTGGAGGCGCGCTGGGATTGGTCGGTTCGAGTGCGTGTATCGCTTAGCAGCAGCGAATGGGGGAGGAAGTTCAAGGCTCGCGCATGCGCATCGGCGCCTACCTGCGCCCGGGCCACCAGTGACCGGGCCGGGTTTGCCCGGTGGGCTAAGGTTGTGGAGGAGGCGGCGGGTGGCGCCGAGGCACCGAGGCAGGCCGCTGACTCCTGGAGGCCGCCGTCCAGGCGAGGTGAGGGATGGCGGGCGGAGGCGGGCGTCGCGGCTGGTTACGGAGAGCAGGCGGGGTTGGGTGTGGCACAGGGCGGGCCTGGAGAGGCGACCCCAGGCCCACCCCTCCCTCTGGCCGAGCCTAGTCCCACCAGGCTTCGTGGGGCTTGCCGGAGTCATCTGTCCCCCTTTTTTCCGCTGGTTGCTCTCTAGACTCGGGATCCACCCAAGGTGCGCGTCAGCAGGAATCCTCAGCTGACAGATGCGCGTAGAATGCTGCCCCCAGGGGGAGGAGACGGGGTGTGTCCAAAGGGGAGAGCGGGCGATTGTTTTTCCTTAATTATCCACGAAGCTCAAGTTAGAGTATTGTTTAATTTTAATAGCAAACTTCTCTGAGCATGCCGATATTAGATGAATTGGTTTACCAAATACTGGATGCACCGGACTGGCTTTTCTTAACGTCAGGTGTAGGAGGTGGTGTACATTTGTGTCCATTGTAGGTTTACATCCAGACGTCCAGACCTCCAGAACCAGAAGGATAAGGGACTCCGGGAAAAATTAGGAGTGTGGGAATCAAAGCCACAAAAGAATATTACCAGCGGTAAAAACTAATTGGTGAAATTTGTGACATCGGCAGAAAAAGAAAATAATGTTCAGATCGATGGATAGGGATGGGTTACCTCATCATTAAATTTGACAAAGGAATTAATCTCAATGAAGATAATTTTAGTAAATAAAAATGTAAATAAGTGAAAGTGTTTAGTATTGCTAACTAGAATTAAATTGACCTAATAGCGTTTTCTCTGGAAAATATATTTTAAACAATGTTGTTAGAGCTCAAAGTGTTTATGTTTACAACACAGAGGACATTTGGGGTCCTAAAGTTTTTGATTCTTAGAAAGAGCCTCAGATCAACTACATCCAAAAGGTGACTGATGGTCAAAGAGGAAAACTGACTTATTCAAAGTAATACAATGAGTAAGGAACAGTTCTAACAAGTGAAACGTTAGGCCTGGTTCTTTCATCTATTAACAGATCTGTGATTCTTTTTGAGTATCAGTGCTCCAGAAGAACTTGTTTTAGAGAAATAGAGTAGCTGTAATTCCAGAGTGGATTTAGAAAAGCAAGAGTATAGTGGAAAGATCACAGGCTTTTGAACATTTCAAGTAATGAAGTTTGGGTTTGAATTCTGGCTCTACCACTGGAGCCTTGGAGCTACAATTTTCCCACCTGTTTTGTGTAGATTATGTCTACCTCACAGTTATGAGCATTAAATAACAGTATCAGTGTAAAAGTTCCTAGCCCAGTACCTGACATAATAATACTATCGTTTAGTCTCCTACTCTTCCTAGTTGACCTCTATCCTCTTCCCAACCCCATCCCCAAGTATTGTGGAACTAAGGAGCCTCCCTGATCTACAATTTAAGTAGCCAGTTCTCAATTCCTGTGACTTAAGGTGAATTCAGTAAGGATGACTGACATAAGTCAGTTTTGTCTTTGTCTTCTGTATTGTGTATTTGAGGAGTGGGCAATAAGCCTTATTGTGAAACAACTGAAAACTTTTGTCCAAATATTTGTATGCCAAATGAAACTTGTTTTGCTTGTTTAAATTACTATTTTGCGGGGCCTGGTCATTTAACGCTGTACTTTTTCTGCTTTTCTTTCTTTCTGGAGGGAGGAGGAGGAATAAGTGTGATGGGGTTTAGGAGAGGGTTAAGGGCAAAGGGCAGGGGAAAAAACCAATGGGAACAAGGGTGGCCTCCAACTAGGCACAGAATCTTTGCTACTAGAATGGAGATAATCTGTGACATGAACAGTTTATAAATAGAGCTGAAAAGAGGATTTAGGAATTGGGGGAGGCAGATTAAAATATTTTTATTAAACCTGGTAGTACCTTGGGTGCTTTATGTTTGATTACTATTTCAGTTTCTACTTTTAAGAAATCTATCTATATAAACCTCTTTCTCTTTTTCTCTCCAAGTAGAGGTTTACTGTGGGAAATGTTAAAAATATAGATCAGAATATGGCAAGATCTGCAAGTCTACATTTCTTGTTTCAGGGAGCAACAGTAAGGCAGCCCCCTAGGTCATTCATGCATTTGCTTAGCAGTTCTTATTGAGGGCTTCCTAATATGTGGCAAGACTAGTGCCAGGTTACAAGGTCTACTGGCCTATAGAAGATGCTGATAAAACCTGGAAGATGGACTAGTGTCCCGGGGTGAGCACTCTGAGGCTGCTTTTGTCCTTGTATAATTGATAACATTTTTTCTATAGTTATGGTATGATTGTCTAGGTTAATTCCACTGCTTTCCTGTTTTAAACTAAATACTAGTTATCTGCAGGCAGCTTTTATGTTAACGAATCCTGAGATGATAGTGCCTTCCCATCTGGAAATGTCATGTAGTTGTGGAGCTGCTCAGTGTAAAAAGTGCCCTTCAGTATTCATGCACAGATCATCAGAACTACAGTTAATTAGCAGAAGAGATTGTTCTACTAGTAGAGATGTTTAAAACATGACATTTGAAAATAAAACATAAAAAGTTTAAGTGTGATTTAAGTAAGTGGTATAAAGACCCTAAGTTAATACTTTTTTTTCAACTTTTATTTTAAAAATAATTAGTCACAGGAAGTTGCAAAGATAGAATAGAAAGGTCCCATATACCCTTTACCTAGGTTCCGCCTTTGATTACATCTTACATAACTATAGTACAATATCAGATCCAGGAAATTAATTTTATCATGTGCAGATTTCTGTAACCACGTCACAGTCAAGATACAGAATCATTCTATACCACAATGATTTTCCTCTTGCTGTCTCTTTATAGTCACACCCATTCCCCTCTTCCTCACCATCCGTAACCCTTGGCAACCATTAATCAGTTCTTCACTTCTATAATTTTGTTGTTTTCAGAATGTTACATAAAAGGATTCATATATATGTGACCTTTTGAGATTGGCTTTTTTTCACTCACCCAAGGCTCTTGCCATCCATCCAAGTTGTTCTGTTTCAATAGTTTATTCCTTTTACTGCTGAGTAGTACATGATATGAATGTACTGTGTTTTGTTTAACCATTCACTATTTGTAGGGCATTTTGTTTGTTTATAATGTGGGGCTGTTACAAATAAAGCTATTATGAACAATTGTACAGAGGTTTTTGTGTGGATATAAATTTTCACTCCCCTGGGATAAATGCCCAGGAGCGTGACTGATAGATAATTTGGTAATTGCATGTTTAGTTTTATGAGACACCGCCAAACTCTTTTCCAGAGTGACTGTACTATTTTATAGTCCTACTAGTAACGTAGGAGAGATATAGTTTCTACATGCTTGCCAGCATTGAGTATTGTCACTTAAAATTTTTTTAGTTCTTCTCACAGATATGTAGTATTATCTCATTGTGATCTTAAGTTGCATTTCCCCTAATAGCTGTAATGCTGAACATCTTTTCATGTGTCTGTCCATCATCTGGGAATAGGTGAAACGTTTCATGTGCTTTGTGCATTTTCTAACTGGATGTTTTTTCTTTTTACTGTTGAATTTTGAGAGATCTTTAAAAATTCTAGATATTTAGAGTCCCTTATCCGATATGTGGTTTACAGATATTTTCTCACAGTCTGTAGCTTGTCTTTTCATCCTTTTCACATGGGCTTTTACAAAGCAAAAATTTTCCATTTTGATGAAATCCAATTTGCTGATTTTTCTTTTATGGCTTATGCTTTCGGTGTCATATCTAAGAACTCTTACCTGGGTCCTGAAGATGGTCTTCTATGTTTTCTTCCACATTTATAGTTTTACTTTTTATATTTTGAGTTAATTTTTACTAAGGGTGTGAGGTTAGGGTCAAGATTTTTTTCCCCCCCTGTACTTATCCATTACTCCATCATCATTTGTTGAAAAGACTATCCTTCCTCCAATATTTTTTTCCCCTTGCACCATTGTCAGAAATCATTTGGCTGCTTGTGTAGGTTTATTTCTTGGTTCTCTGTTCTATTCCATTGATCTATATGTCTGTTTCTCTGCCAACACCACCCATCTTATTACTGTAGCTATATAATACATATTAAAATAAGATGGTATGGGTCTTTCCTTTCCATATACATTTTAGAATTTTTTTCTGTATCTACAAACTATCTTATTGATATTTTTACAGAAATTGCATTAAACCTGTATGTTAATTTGGGGGGAGAATTAACATCTTTACTATGTTGAGTCTTCCAATCCATGAACATGGTATATCACTTCATTTATTAAGAGCTTTTTTGATTTCTTTCAGCAGTGTTTTGTAGTTTTCAGCATACAAGTCCTAGACATGTTTTATTAGATCTACACCTAAGTATTTCATTTAAAAAGTTATAGGGGTGGCTCCATAGTGTAGTGGTTAGCATGTCTGCTTTACATGCCTGGGTTCGCACCCCAGGTGGAGCCATGGACCATACCCCGGGTGTGCTAGACCCCCCAGTGTGCTGGGGGTGCCAGGCCCGGGGACACCAGGCCCCCCGAGCACGCAGGGGCCACCAGCCCCTGGATGCCTTCAGAAATCCAGTTTTCTTAAGGGGAGATGGCAAAATCCATAGGTCAGGAGTGGAAGTGGAGGTGGGGGAAATTAAAGAGGGGAAAGAAAAAGTTATAGCTTTATTGAGACATTTTTGGAGTGATTGTAAATAGTGTTTTATTTTAATTTGGTTTCTACATGTTCATTACTAGTATATAAAAATACAATTGATTTTTGTATGTTGGTCTTATATCCTGCAATCTCAAACTGTTTGTTCTAGGAGGTTTTGTTTGTTGGCTCTTTGGGATTTTCCATGTAGACAATTATGTCATCTGAAAATAGGAATAATTTTGTTTCCTCCTTTCCTGTCTCTATGCCTTTTATTGCTGTTTCTTGCATTATTACACTTGGGTAGAACTTCCAGTACTGTGTTTAATAGTACTGGTGAGAGCAGACATCCTTCTTCCTGATTTTAGAGGGAAAGTGTTTACTATTAAGTGTGATGTTAGCTGTAGGCTTTCTGTGGATCCTCTTCATCAGTTGAGGAAGTTCTTATTCTTGTTTTGCTGAGAATTTTATCATGAATGGGTGTCAAATTTTGTTAAATGCCTTTCTGTATTAATTGAACCATTGTGTGACCTCTTTAGCCTGTTTATCTGATGGATTATATTGTTTGATTTTAGACTATTAAGCCAGCCTTGAATCCTGGAATAAATCCCACTTGGTTATGGTTTCTAATTCTTTTTATTATATTGCGGAATTCTAGTTGCTAACATTTTGTTAAGGATTTTTGCATATACGTTCATGAGAACTGGTCTATAGTTTTGTGTGTTTCTGCTGTTTTTGGTTTTGATATGGGGTATATTAACTTTATAAAGTAAATTTGGAATTGTTTCCTCCTCTTTTTTTTGGAAGAGATTGTGCAGAATGGGGTTAATTCTTTTTTAAACGTTTGGTGCGATTCTCCAGTGAAACCATCTGGAGAAATTTTTAAGTTACAAATGAAATTTTCTTAACAGGAAATTTAGCTAAGATTGTTTAGATTACCTAATTTCTATGGGGGAATTGTGGTCATCTATATTTTTGAGGAATCAAAACATTTCATATATGTTGTCAGATATATATGTGTAGATTTGTTTGTAGAATTCTCTTATTTTAATGTCTGTACTGTCTGTAGTGATACCCTGCTGTTCGATGCTTGATACTGGTAATTTGTCTCTTCTCTCATTTTTTCTTTGTTAGGTTTGGTGGAAGTTTATCAATTTTATTGACTTTTTAAAAGGACCAACATTCTGTTTCCTTGATTTTCTCTATTGCTTGTCTGTTTTCAGTTACACTGATGTCTACTCTATTATTTTCTTCCTCACACATGCTTTGGGTTTTTTATTTCCTCTTTTTTTTTTCCATTAAAAAATAAATTAATTTATTTTTAAAATTTTGACATGTGAGCTTAAATTATTGAGAGTTTTTCTCTTTTATAATGTTAGCATTTAGTGCTATAAATTTCCCTCTCAGCACAGCTTTAGCTGTGTCTCACAAATTTTCATTCAGTTTAGTGTATTTTTAAAATTTCTCTTGAAACATCCTTTTTGACCCATGGATTATTTAATTATGTGTTGCCTAATTTTTAAGTGTTTGGAGGTTTTCATTATCTTTCTATTATTAATTTCTAGTTTGATTACATTGTGGTCATAGAACACACCCTTTATGAATTCTTTTAAATTTGTTGCAGTTGTTTTATGGCCCAAGATATGGTCCATCTTGCCAAATGTTCTGTGGGTGCTTGAAAGGAATTCTGTTGTTGACAGAGTATTCTGTAAAATGTTTTTTGTTTTTGTTTTTTTGTTTTGTTTTTTACATATTAAGTTGATAGTATGGTTGAGATATTTATCTTTGCTGATTTTTTTCTCTAGTTGTTCGATCAATTGGATGTGGAAGTCACAGCTGTAACTGTGGATTTGTCTATTTCTCCTTTCACTTCCTCAGTTTTGCTTCACATCTTTTGCATCTGTGTTTAATGCATATACATTTAGTTTTATGTCTTCTAGGTAGATTTATTCTTTTATTATTATATAGTGTTCTTCTCTATCCGTGGAAATTTTCTTTGTTCTAAAGTCTGCTTTATCTAATATTAGTATAACTCCTTTTGATTAATGTTTGGATGGTATATTTTTTCCATTTATTTATTTTCAACCTACCTATATTGTTATATTTGAAGTGAGTTTATTGTAGAAAGTATATAATTGGGTCATGTCTTTTATTTGCTCTGTCAGTTTCTGTTTTTGGTTGTATATTTAGACCATTTACATTTAATGTACTCATTGATATATTAGGTTCAAGCCAGCTCTTTTTTTTTACTTTCTATTTACTTTTTAAAAATTGGTTTTTTATGCATTCCTTTGAGTAATTCAAATATTTTTTTAAAATTCCATTTTTATTTATGTATAGTTTTTACTGTTTCTCTTTGTATAGCTTTTTTGTGATTGCTTCAGTATATAGATGTATATGTATGTATATGCGTTTGTATATATATGACTTAAAGTCTGCTGGTGTCAGCATTTCGCCATTTCAAGTGAAACATAGGAACTTCACATCCCTTTATATCTTTGTACCCTCCCTACGTAGTTGAGATTTTCTTGGTTCTTAGTATGACCAATGAAATGTTTTTTTTTTTTAATTGAAATCTGGACATTTCGGGTACTATGTGATGAGGCTCTGGATCTTATTTAAATCTTCTGTTTTAGTTGGCTTTTGTTGACTCTGCGCTGGCGGGGGAAGTGGGAGTACTCTCATTACTGCCAGATGGAAGTTAAAATCCAGGTTCTCATTCGCCTCTGTGGCTCCCGGAAGGGAGGAGGCTCCTCAGTATTACTGGGCAGAGAGGGGAATTCTGTCTCCTCAGTGACACAGTGGGCGCGTTTGGCTCATCGCTGCCTGTGGCTCCCTGCTTGGTCTTAAACTGCCCTGGCAGGGCGGGGAGTTGCGAGGGTAGCTCATTAGCCTCATGAGAGTAGACGTCAAAGGTTCTTCACTTGAGCTTTGCTGGTGGGTATGTGGTGGCTGCAGTTCTTTCTGTGGTGTTTGGCCGGAGTAGAACGTTCTTGCCTAAAAGTTTTGTCCTTTGCTAGGCTGTACCTTTGGCTAGGGAGGGCAGGCTTTTGTTGGTGTTGGGCTTTTGTTTGTTTGTTTGTTTGTTTGTTGTTTACACCCACTGGCATTTCTGGGTTGCCATCTTCTCCAGCACCTAGACTAGAATATACGAAGCAAAAAGAAAACTGAGCAGACTCACAGCTGTGTCATTCCTTGGGGACATACCAAGGTCCCCAGCCAGTCTGGCTTCTCTCTACCCCTCAGAATCTTATGTTTAGTTTATATATAAGGTCTGTGGATTTTAGTTGTTTTTAGTGGGAGTAGAAAAAAAGTACTTCAACTTCACTTTTCAAGAAGCAGAAGTTCCCAGTTCATTCTTTTTGAGCAGTGGTCAGATCTCTCAAGTACAGACTGTCTCGTGATAGAGCTCATAACAACCTGAATTCACAAACGTCAAAGCCCTTACCAGGCAGTGTGGAGAATGCAAAGATGAGCCTCTTTCTACTTGTATTAATTTTTTTCATCCTACAGAATACAGAGTGCATTTGCACAAAGGAAAAGCGTCCAGGGTGTTGTCTCTGTCCTTAGACTCTTCCACAGCAGGGTGCAAAGTCACTCCACCCCTCAGGCCTCTGCCTTTCTGTCACTGACACACTCACATATACCCTCAAACACACTGCAGCGTCACCTTCATTTAAGCATTGTAAATATTTTAAGTTATTTAAAAATAGATGTGGGTTTCACTAGTGTGCAATACTAGTAACTTGATAGAGCTGAAAAACAGTTTTTATTTCTCTTGAATGCTATCCTTTGAGGAAAAGCAAGTTCGATCACCAGGAAGATAGCATGGATGAAGTAGAGCGAGGGTGGGACGCTTAGGTCATCTAGAATCTGGTTCTCAAACTGGTTCTTCAGATTACTGTCCCTTAGAAAGGTCATTGTTTTCCTCTTTATTGATTTAACATGATTCCCTGGCACATAGGAGTTGCTCTGTAAAGACAGCACTACAGAGTAGGTATTTTGGGGTTGGCAGTTGAAATAAATGCATACTGCTTTCCCTTAGAAGAACAAAAAAACATACAATTTGCTCAGCCTCCAAAAAAGTGTCTTTCTTATTTTGCCTTGAGGGTATTTCTGTCCTGTCTCTGACTTTCTTGGTATCTCATGGAGTCATTGTCTTTTTTTTTGTTGTTGTTGTTGTTGTTGTTGTTGTTGTGTGTGTGTGGCAAGTACTGTTCTTAGAAACATCTTTATTACAAGTTCTTAAACACTTCCTACATCCATTGCAGAATGGCCTAACTGATAGATACAACACTGTTCTCAAGGTAGCAAGCAAGTAAGTTGAAGTTCTTGTTTAGACCCTAAGTCCTGGTCTCAAGTTGACCTCATAGTCTTTCCCTATCTCTGTCAGGGCTTTGTGCCCTATAACTCTTAAATTTTTTTCTTTTCTAAATTAAATATTTCAAACATTCACAAAAGTATAGAAGATAATGTTATTAACCGCCATCCATCCATCCATCCCCTGATGCCCTTTCCGGTGCTAGAGGTCTCAGCATTGGCAGGCGGCTGGGATACAACCCACAGGATCTTCTGGCAGTTGGCCTGGCCCTGTCAGTTGTGCTAGGAACAATGGTGTGGCTGTATCATTCGTGGCTTTTCACATTTTTACTCCTCAATGGAAAGTGTGGGGAGAGGGGACAAATGGACTGTGTAGGGTCTGTAGGCTGGAAGACTAATTTTTCTTTTTACCTTCTCTGTGTTTTTATACCATTGCAGTTTCTACATGTGTAAAATGGGAATAATCATTCATTCATTAATCCATTCCAGATGTCTTTATTCTTAGAACTTACACTTAGGTAGTGGAAATGATAAATCAGTAAAACAGAGAACAAAAGGTAGGTTCTCTGGGAATTTAGAGGTGGGAGAAGTACTTCCAGCTGGGCAGGTCTGGGAAGGTCTCATGGAAAGCGTGGATTGGAGATGGGTCTCGATGTGGATTTGGGTGTGGGGAATCAGAGGAATGCAGATCCAGGCGAAGAATACAGGCGCACAGAAGTGACGTGAGCCGCACACATCCTGGGGGCTCCCCTTTCTTACGGCTCACAGGAACTGAGATGCCAAATTAGGTTACTTCCCTAGAGCTTTTTGGGAGAAAAGTCCACAGGTGTACAAGCCTATTCACATCCTATCAAGTAGAGGATCTGTGAAACAGGATTCATGGGAGCCCAGAAAGACCCATTAGTGTTGTAATGGGCGTCTCACTAACGCCTGGCTGCAGGCTGGTGTGCACGTTATGCCCCTACAAGCACCTGTAGAGTTAACAGGTAGGGGCCCAAACCCAGCCAGGCTCTGCCAGCAGAACTGGTCCAGGCTGTTCCTCCCCTGAGAAGCACCTTGCTCTCATCTGCCAAAGGCATCATAAGGGCTCAGAATCTGTTTCTTTTTGTTTCTTAATGGTGCTCACATATCAAGGCCAAATATTTAGTGTCTTACTGTAATATAATTTGCCAAATGACTTCCTTTAGCCATCTGTAGGAGCTCAGTCATCGTTTTGAAGACTGGCTCTGTATCAAAAATTTGCAGATTCAGGAGGACATGCTATATTCTGTCAGTTCCATTTTTGCCTTCTGCTCTCCTTGCTACCTTCTTTAGATTAGATGCTTAGAATCCCTCCACTGCAGGTGAGGATATGGCAGCTAAACTGCTCAGCACCTGCACTTCCCTGAGTGACCTGAAATGCACAGGTCCCTGGACCTCGTTCCAGCCGCTGCTGAGGCAGGCACCTCCAGTGCCTTTGGAGCCCTCTTGCTACCTGTGTCCTGCTACCCGCTGTCATTGCGGTTGCTCCTTAGCCCTTCTGGCCCTGCTTCCTTGCATCTCTATTCCTTCCTCCCTCATCCTAGTTGGTTTAGTTCTGGAAAAGGAGAGATTCATTAGAGAAGGAAAAAGCAGGATCAAAGTAAAGAAGACACAGGGAGGATAAGGAAGGAAGGAAGATTGGGAGTGTTGTAGCTGTAGAGAGCAGGGAATTAATAAAAGCCACGTTCGCAGTCATGGTGGGGATGAGGATGGAATCGCCCAAAGCGCTCATTTCGTGGGCAGGGCCTCTCCGGCACCAACATCTGGCTCTCAGTAACAAGGTGACCTTGCTTCCCTCAGGTGTCCTCATGACTTCTCTTGCGGACCATGTCCATGATCCTCTTTGCGTGTGTGGTAAGGGTGAGGGACGGACTGCCCTTCTCGGCCTCCACTGACTTCTACCACACCCAAGATTTCCTGGAATGCAGGAGACGGCTCAAGACTTTAGCCTCCCGACTGGCCCAGTATCCAGGTCGCGGTTCTGCACAAGGATGTGACTTCAGTATACAGTAAGCAAGCATGTTCACTTTTCCAGAACATGGGCAAAATTTGGGTGGGGAAAAGATGAGGCGGGAAGAGATACCAGATTAAAATGACAGGGAAGGTAATGGACAAGAGTGAGCAATCAAGAAAATAAAAATGACCCGACTTAGAGTTGTTGCCTTCAGGTTTTGCTTTTTAAATTTCTTTCACTTAAATTTTTTTTTTAATTAAACACTTTATTATGTGACAAGAGCAGGAGAGTGAAAAATGAGCCCAAGTAGGTCCCTCTTCTCAAGGAACTTCAAGTCTAATGAGGGAATAAGAAATATATAATTATGTATTAATACAATGGGAAAAATAATCCAAGGAAAATAGGAGTCAAGTGGTTATAATAATCATAGTAGTAACAGCTAATACCGTAGAGTGTTTTCTTTGTGCCAGGCACTATTCCTAGGACTTTCTAAGGTTTACGAGGTCGTCAGCAGTATTATGCTTGTTGTATAGAGCGGGAAACGGAGGTTAAATGACCTAAAGTCTAAGTTTATGCCGTTAATAAGTCGTAGAGCCAGGATTTGAATGCAGGCAGTCAGGTACCAGGGCCTGTTTCTCATGTGTTTCATCATTTCTTATTCTAGGGCTTAGAGCAAAAAGCCCTTCTATGGCGGGATCAGGGGCAAGTCAGGTTTCGAAATATCTTAACGGCTCGCTGTAGATGTTACGCCATTGTTCTCCAGCATGTAGGCCTTCACGTACCAAGTCCCTTTTGCTCCTTTTGAATAGACAGTTGACCCGATAAGATGAGGTTGTTTTAGGGGAAGTCAGTCTCAGAATGAGAAAAACAGAAGGGAGAGTCCAGACCTGAGTCCAGGCGTGGGGGTGGTACCAGCAGAATAGGCAGGTGGCCTGGAGGGGGTGCCACAGGCAGGCACTCGCAGCTGTCACCCTGCGATGCGGGCTGTGGGGGCTCAGGAGCAAAACCTGAGCTGCCGCTGCCCGTGTCTGCGGCTCCGGGTGCCGGGAACCACCTTCCTCACCGTGCTCTGATTGTCTCACGTTCCAGGGGGGCTCTGTGCTGGGCCTCAAATTAGGAAACCTCTTCTCTGTGAAGAAAACAAACGCTATGGCTTTAAATGAAATTCTGGGTACTTCAGTTTTTTGAAACGTGGAATATAAAATGTTCTTTTGCTTTGTATTTTGAATAAAATACCATTATTTTCACAGAGGAAAGCGGGGCCCTTTCTGCTTACAGGTGAGCAGTGCCATGGCTTGTTTTATAGTTAAAGAGTTGAGTTATTTTCCTAAGGTTGCCACATCAGATTGCCAAAAACCGCCTTCAGACAACATCGCTTCCTTCTCTCGCAGTTCTGGAGGCCGCCCGCCTGAGATCGGCCCTGAGCAGGGCCTTGTTTGGCCAGGCTCTCGGGAGGAACCCTTTCCATGCCTCTCTCCTGGCCCCTGGTGGTTGCCAGCAGCCCTGCCATCCCACGTCTTAAAGTGGCGGCGCTCCACTCTCCTCCGCCTCCCTGGTTATGTGGGCTGCTTCTTCCTCTTGTCTCTGAGACCAGATTGCACAACCGTCGTTGGATGAGGGCCCACCCTAACCCATGATGCCCTCGTTCCATCTTGATGACATCTGCAAAGACTATTTCCAAATAAGGTCATATCCGCTGGTACTGGCAGTTAGGACTTCATCATGTCATTGTGGGGACACACTCCAGCCCACAAATAAAGGTCCTTGTTCAAATAGAAACACCTCCATCCCAAAGAGACTTAGGTGCTTTGAAAACCTGCCCCTGCGCCTCATGTAGGATCGGAGTTTGAGGTCTTACGTCATACTCCCATGGTCTAGGAATTCCCGAGCCGAAGTCCACACATCAGTACTGGTTCCAGGCGGATGGCACTCCTGGAGCAGCCGGCCAGACCCCTCAGGGAGAAGTGTGTCGCATAATGTTGCAGGAAGCGTGCGTAGTGCCGGCTGGGTGCTGGGCTCATCGGGGGATCACTCTGTGAATTATATAAATGTCTAACCATTACGTCTCTACACCTGAAACTATTATAAAATACTATCGAATGTCAACTCTCATTGAAAAATAAAAGTTAAAAAAAAGCAACTCAGCGCTGGAGAGATTTTTAGGGAGAAAACAGGCTCCGCAGTGATGAGCTCTCAGCAAAAACGACACAACACTAGAGTGGATATTCCTCGATGAGGGGGTCAGGGGGCACAACAGACAGGGGAACTGGAGTCTCCAGAGCTTGAAGTGGCAGCGCGAGAGTCCGGAAAGGAGCAGACAAGGGAGGAACACCGCGCACTTGTTTTATAAGATCAGAGGAATCTTAATGCCACAACCGAGAGAAGGTGGTGCAGGAAAGCAACGTTGATAGCCCCGTCTTACTTTGTATAGACACAAAAGTCCAAAGTAGAACCGTAGCAAACTCAATCCAGCAGTTGTACGCATGTGAATGTGTAGAAACGCACAACCACGAAGGCTCTGTTTCAGGACACCAGGATGCTTTAATGTCGGAAAATCTGTCGATGTAGGTGAAAGAGGAAAAACATTTTCCTCAATAGATGCAGAGAAGCCTGGGGCTCCTTCTTACTAATGGAACACGGCTCCTCGTGCCTGAATAAATTAGAGTGAGCACACACTGTCACTGGCAAATACTGCTCTCCAGTGCAGAGGAAGTATGATAGAGGCACAGTCCCAGGTAGGTCTGGCGGAGGAGACAATGTGAAATGCTGCATACAGCTGCGAGGCTGTTGGGGGCCGAGCAAGTCCAGAGTTGAGGCAAGGTCGTGCCCGGCTGTGGGATGGGAATGCATGGGTCTGTTCCCGGGTAATGTGGATGGCGTCCTTCTGTTTCAGTTTCTCTTCTTCGGGGGATGTGGCCTGCATGGCCATCTGCTCCCGCCAGTGTCCAGCAGCCATGGCCTTCTGCTTCCTGGAGACCTTGTGGTGGGAATTCACAGCCTCCTATGACACCACCTGCATTGGCCTCGCCTCCAGGCCATATGCCTTTCTTGAATTTGGTTCGTAAACTTTTTTTGTATTTACTGTTCTCTCTTACGGCGTTGTATGTGTAGAATTATAGTTTCGATATGGCTTTGACCATCAAGGAAAATCACTAGAGGTGCAATAACATACCACTGGAGAACGGCCTTGTGTCGTGAGATTTCATAGTGACGGAAGTGGCCTGGAAGGCTTCCACGTTTAGCACTCTGGCTTGTCACCTCTCCAGAGCCTGGGGACAGGGTAGAAGAATGGTGAAACCTGTATAGGTTATTCATCACATCCCTCTGGGGCAGGGATCAGCGAACCGTGGCCCACACCCAGTGCCGGGTTTTGTAAATAAAGTAGAGCACAGCCATGTTCATTCTTTTATGTGTTGCCTGTGGCCGCTTCAGCCTGTCACCGGCAGAGTTGAGTAGTTGTGACAAAGACCATGTGGGACCCACAAACCTAAACTATTTACTGCCTGGCTCTTGAAGGAGATTTTGCCGACCCCTGCTCTGGGGCTGGGCTGCTCAGAGCGGGGTGTGCGGACTTGTTCCTCCATCATGGAGTAAGTGCAGAAACTGAGAAAGGGTGTTTGACATCCCTGTGGCATTTTTCACTGCATTTTATTAAAGTATCAGTCCACACGAGTCTAGAAATAAGAAGCAAACTAGTCCTTCACCAGAAGTGTGAGAAGCACTGCTCTGGAAGAGGATGCTGCTGTCCCAGGTGCCCCCAGAGAGGCCAGGTAGAGGCTTGGGCTTCGGGACATGGCCTGATGATTCGGGTGGACACACCTTTCTCAGGTGTGGTCCAAGTCATTTCGAGCTCTCGGGAGAACAGGCATACAGGTGGAGCTGGAGGGTGATCCGTGGTCTCTGTGTAACAGCTTTTGAATGGGGGGCTGGTGCAGGGCCAGCACCTGGAAGTGTGGCCTGCCACTGTGCTTCCTGGCAACTACTGCCATAACCCCCACTTTCCCTCGTGTGGCCTGTTGGCCAGCGCATCGCGGATGGGCCAGCACCTGCTTCTGGTGTCGTCTGAAGGCGCTGGGAAGCTCCCTGGTCCATAGGCCCCTGCCTGGTAGACCTGTGACACAGACTGAGAGCTCTGACTCCGAGTCTCCCCGCGAGGCCCTGGTCAGACTGTGGCTCTCGGCCCCACAAAGTCCTACGGAGAGGACCAGACAGGTCGCAGCCACAGTGTCCCTTCGCTGTCTTTGATTTGTAACCGGTGGGCCTGGGTTCTCTCCCCTCATCTCTGCATGGGCCTTCCTGTGGAAGTGGTGAGCTTGATCGGATGGGAGGGCCTTCCCCAGCAACATGTTTGCTCATTATTTATTGAGAATAGAATGTGAGCAAAACTATACTTATATTAGAATTAGGCGTGATATTGCTTTGCCAATATTTATAAAACTCCACTCCAAATACTTATTAAAACTTGGCACGGGATTAATACTAACATAAATAAAAGAAGTAAAAGCAATACTTTTCAAATACATAATCCCAGTTTGCACAATGTATTTGTCTTCATTTCTAATTTTTTCACATGTCTTTTCTTGAGATAATCAGGTCAAGAATAACCATCCCCATTCTCAGGCTTAGATATATTCTGTGACCTGCCTAGAGTTATACTCTCACAAGTGGCTGAACTGAGAATCAAACCCTGCTCCCCTAACTCCCTCATCACCGAGGTTCTGGAAGCTGTTATTGCCTTCTCCATAGGTAGCCTTTCACATTTTAATTATTCTGCTCTGGAGAGAGTGATGAGACCAGTAATAATATGTAGTAATCATATGACCTTTTTGTATAGCTTGACATTCTTGAGAATCTGGCTGACGTTAGCTTGCTTTAAAATATAAACTTTATTTAGTATGTATTTTCTTATATCATCTATTGTGCTGAAAATGTTCAACTTGAGTTGCTCTCTTTTTGCAGACAGCATCATCCAGAAAGTGAAGTGGCATTTTAACTATGTAAGTTCCACTCAGATGAAGAGCAGCTTAGAAAAAATTCAGGAGGAACTCAAGTTCCAGCCTCCCACCGTTCTCACTCTGGAGGACACAGATGTGGCAAACGGGGTGATGAATGGTCACACACAGATGCACCTGGAGCCTGGTAAGTGACCTGCTGTTTTCCAATGTTGATGCAGATGAGGGGATGTTACATATCTCAAAGGGACATTGATTTCTTTTACTAGGAAGGTGTGTTTTGTGCAGGAGATATAAAATATGCAGGGAAAAATATGGACGCCTCTTGTTTCCAGGTGGCTATTATAAAAAACTATTATGACAATGTGTTGATCTGAGGGGAGATCAATGATGAGATTCAGAATAGTGACTTGGCAGATTGTTTTTTTAACTGAGTTGAAGTCTAATAGGATTAAGTATTGTAAAGATTCATTCTCTTTTGCTGGAAGTCACTTATAGAGATTTGAACATTGTCTGTCTGTCTGTCTCTCTGTTTACCTGTCTGTCAGTACATCCATCCATCCATCCATCTAAATTTTTCCTTTGACAGTGAATCTTCATCTCATCTCATCACTTAGTGAAACGTTGCAGGTCTCCCCTGAGACCCCACCCTCCTTCATGGAGGAAAGGGAGGGCCATGGGGGTGAATGCGGGCAGGGCCAGATCCAGGGCCTCTGGTGCTCCCACCGTCTGGTTCTCCCTGAGGCCTGGGGACATCCCTCTATCCCTGTGGATTTCCGTATCCTTATCTGAAGAACGAGGTGTTAACGAATGTGCCCACAGTCCCCTGGCATTTCGTGACTTAGTCTGGCATTAGCCACTGAACGCCTAGCATATAGTAAAGCATGATTTTTGATAGTCTTTGTTTATGATTACACATAATTAAACCAATTTTTAATTAAAGTGGATATTTACATTGTAAGGATTTTGTAATAATGTAGAGCTGAATTTTGCTCTGAAAGGTAGAGCTGTCTATACTATAACAATCTAATTATTTTGTTTTATACTAAACTCATTGCTTGAATTTTAAAAGTGGTGTATTAAAAATGTTTATGTTTTTGGTTTAACTTTATGTTTCGTTTTAATCCGTTTCAACCAATAAATTCCTGGATTGGCTCTCATGCCCGTCAATAAATCACTATAATTTATGTCGGGAATGAACTTAACTTTTGTGGAAGACCGGGTAGTTGAACACCACGCTTCTCCTTTGCCATACCTGAAAATGGGGTAACTTTGTAATATATGTTTTGTTTCTTAACCACTTAGACAAGAGGAGCAAATCCAGGAAGTGTCAGCTTGCCCATCTTTCTAGGACATTGTCCTGTGGTTTGACTCACCCTGTTGTCCTGAGGCTAGAGTCTTTACAGGTAGCATGTCCTGTGCCAACGGGGACTTTGAATTGCTCCGTGGAAACGCTAATACACTAACAATGCGCATCCCTCCGGTCGCAGCTAGATATTTTGTGTGTGCGTGTACGTGTGCGTGTGTGGGAAATGTAAGGACGAGAAAGGATGATTTAAAATGAGCGTAGCAAGGGAACGGGTGGGAGACCATTTACTCGCGTGAACCAAAATCCATTCCAGCGGTTCTCTTAAAAGAGGGAATGATCATTTGTTCCAATTCGAGTTCCAGAAAGTTTGTAGCTTAAATACTCAGTGTTTCCCTCTTCCCTGTTATTTTAGAATTAAAAAAAAAAAAAAATCACACTGGCTGTGAATTGCTCCAGAAGCACACATGACACTGAGTATTGTCCTCATCAGAAAAAGAATGGAGCATTTTCCAAGCTGAGGTTTGGGGTAACAGGAATGCTTTCGGTAATTGACAACTAATTTACAAATACAGCCATAAACTGCTTTAAGTCAGGATTTCTCAACCCTGTTGACTTTTTGTACTGGGTAATTCTTTGCCGCGGGGCTGTCTGGTGCACTGTAGGATGTTTAGAAGCGTTCGTGGCCTCTACCCAGTAGACGCTCGTAGCACCTTGCCCCCAGTCGTGACAACCCCAAATGTCTCTAGGCATTGCCACGTGTACGTACGTTGAGGGGCCGTGTTGCCCTAGCTGAGAACCACTACTTTAAACAGAAAGGATATGAAACACTTGAGAAACTTGTGCCCGCTCAGAGAACGGCCGGTTTCTGGCAGGAACTCACCTCAGATTCCTGGGTTCATTCTGTCCTTCATTTCTTGCCTTCTCCCCGCTAACACCTGCTTTTTAAATTAATATGTTTGTGTGTTTAGCCTAGCCTGTCATTAGCAGGTCTAGTTAATGTCTTTGTTTATTTTCCTTTCCTATAGAAGTTATTTTCACTAGCCACTTTTTTCTTTTTTTTTTAATTGTGAAGCTCCTACCTTCCGCATGGAACCAGTCACAGCCCTGGGTGTCCTGTCCCTTATTCTCAACATCATGTGTGCTGCTCTGAATCTCATTCGTGGAATTCACCTTGCAGAACATTCTCTACAGGTAACTTTGTCTTCACAGGTTAAATAAACTGAAGGATACATGGAGGAAGAAACTGATGAGGACACGTCTTATTATAAGGTTATTATGCGCTAAGGTTTTTAATTCAAATAAAAGTTTTATTTTCTAATTTTATTCTTTGTAGTATGAACAAACATGAAACTGGCTCTTTTGTACCTGTTTTCCTAAGAAGCCAAAGGGGCCCGCTGGGATGGTGGTGAGATGCGGACGAGCTGTGGCAAGGACATCCGGCCGTCCCATGGGCCTTGCGACCCCAGGAGTCATATCAGGGGCAGGATTGTTCACTAAGGGCAGAAGTTTGAATCTAGACCTGAAGGAGCAGGCTCTTTTTTTGCCCCTGGGAAAAGCTGCCTCATAGTCTGATTTATACCATGCAGGTACCTATCACCTGCTCTGTGTCTTGGTCAAAAACTGTATCACTTGGAAGTGGATTTTCCAGCCTGCTCCGCTCAAAACATTTTTCTGTCTCAATGCTTTTTAAGTATTGGTTGGTAATCCGAAGTATTTCAGACACTTTTAAGAAATACAGAACCATCATGAACATAAACATAGAGATGTCACTTTTAAAGGGAGCCGTGATGCTCACGTGTACGTGGCAGTGACAGTCTGAAGCATGGCTGGGCTAGGTCTCGGGAGACTGATGCCGACGGGCCCGTGTGGAGAATGGCGGTGGGCTTGGGGACTGCCCGTTACCACAGCCCGCCTTTGGCCAATGTTCGGTGTGGTTCCTACTCTTACTGTTTGTGATTACCGGTAACCGGGTCCTCACCAAGTATCTGTACACACTAGGACAAGGTGCCCGTCCAATAAGATGGTTAATACATAGTCCCTGCCCCGGGGTACAAAGCAGAGTTGGGGACATCAGGATATCACTAAGGAGGCGGCAGTACCTGGGGTCCGGAGGAATTAGGAAAAGCTTTGTTTTGACTGATGAGTATTTCCAGGGTGGTAGGGTTGGGGTGGTGCATTCCAGGCTGAGGGCTTAGCATAGCTGCTTGGGGACAGGAGACCACAGGGTGTGTCCAGGCCATTGAAAAGGATTGCCTGTCACCCCCTGTTCAGGTACATAAACAGGGACTTCTGTCTCACTCAGCCCGGGGTTTTGTATTGTCAGCTTGGCCAGACTGAATGGAGAGCAAAGTGCTCTGTGTCATCATGTGTTCTTTCATCTAAATAGTCCTTTTCTTGTGTTCCTCGTATTTGTTTTAGGTTGCCCATGAGGAAATTGGAAATATTCTGGCTTTTCTTATTCCTTTTGTAGCCTGCATTTTCCAGGTAGGTGAAATGCTGATGTGCCGTTGAGAGGGTTAAGCCCATGGCCTTATTTTGTTCTTTTATTGGAACTATTGACAAGTTTCTGGATCCTATTTTTATTCTACCAAGGGCTTGGTTCAAATCATGGACAGTGCCAAACCCTTCGGGGAGGGACCTTAGGCCCGTCCTGCTTAGGCCTCTCATTTTACAGAGGAAGAGCTTTGGGCTCAGAAAGGAAAGCCACTTGCCTGAGGTTGCAGGGCTTTCGACAGTGGCAGAACAGAAACCAGGGATCGGGACTTGCTGCCCAGGAAGGGAGGGGCGCGTTCGCAGGGGAGGAGGGCGGGCCTGACGAGTGTGAGGCAGGGTCTTGCCTCGTTCTTATTGGGCGGCCCACGTACAGAAATATCCTGCGGAAGTCACGTCTGTGTATACGTGTGTTTTAAACACAGGACTAGGTGAAAATGAATTGTCCTTAGTAGTAATACCATCTGACTCAAATCTATCTTTAGGAAATGAAACAGAAATCATAACACCAACTAGAGGGCTTTGATTATTATTTAGTTACTTTAAAATACGCTGCATATGGAGGGGTGAAGTGAAAAGGACCCTTCGAATCTCGTGTAGGCAGAGTTAATTCTAGTGAAAACCTGACTGTAATTCTCTTTCCTTGTCCTCCACATGGGCTAGGATTTTAGTACTTTCTTTGCGTGCTTAAGCTTTATTTATTTATTTTTTTTAATTAAAATTTCTACTCTCAAGGCATTTCTTCTCCCTTCCACATACATTTTAGAATGGCCTATTTTAAAAAAAATTGCATGATGGTGCAGAAAGAAATTTCCAACCCAAGATTATTGAAAATGCACTCATGTTTTAGAAACGAGTTTCCGAAACCTTGGGTGCGGCCTGTTGACGTTTCCTAGAGCTGTGTTTCAGGGCTGCAGGGGATCTTAGCGTTCCCTTCATGCCCTCAGCTGCATTCTTAGTTGGATAGCTCTTTCGATGGGGAGCTCTCTCCCTCGCACTGTAGCTCAGTCTTTGTTGGAGTGCTCTGTGTTTTGAAAATGTGCTTTTTGAAAAAGACAGAACAAAACAAAACAAAATCTATTGAATCCGAAAGGTATTTCTACCTTTTGCAGAACAGGAATGGCCTCTTTTCCGTGTGTTAGCTCTACGTAAAATATTACTCTCCCTCCTTTCTCTGAGACCTTTCCCTGTTTCAGAGATGCTTTTGAAGACATGCTGAGGGGATGTCTGGAGAACAGTGGTCTCCTATCTGGCTGTAACTCTGAAAAACTAAGATAGTAAAAGCACAACTTCTCTCTCTGGCTTCCTCACCTGTCACGACCCCCTGAAGGAGGAGTTCATTCGGAGGTTACGGGGTGCTGGCCTGGCCTGGCCCCTCACTCGTATCTCTTTTCTCTGCAGCCTGCAGCCTGGGCACTTCTGTCTGTCTTTTCTATACTTTTTTCACGAGTACCATGTTCTAATTCCTCCTGTGACATCGATTTCACTTTCTTCTCTTCCACATCTCTGTGATTCACAGCAACTTACCCAGCAAATCCAAGCTTCATTGTAATGGAATTCAGTGTAATAAGCCGATGGGCGTGGAATGACACGGTGTGTGAGGCGGTGAGACGCGAACCTTGCACCTGACCTTGTGGCCATTTTGTTACCTCTGATGGGACTTCCCCTCTGGTGTCATTTCAGTGTTATTTGTACCTGTTCTACAGTCCAGCCAGGACTACGAAGGTGGTGCTGATGCTGCTCTTCATTTGCCTGGGCAACGTGTACCTGCACGGGCTGCGGAACCTCTGGCAGATCCTGTTCCACATCGGAGTGGCTTTCCTGTCCTCACATCAGATACTGACGAGGCAGCTTCAGGAGAAGCAGTCCGGCTGTGGCGTGTGAGAGGGGACGGTGTGCGAGGAATGGATCCTTTGATGTTCTTAGGAGGGTCAGCCACGTGTCCCTTTTGGCTTCTCGACTTCACCTCAAGTTTCCATCCTTGAAGTTCATCTTGACCAAACCCACTGATACCGAGACTTGGGGACTTTGAACGGGTGTAGTTGAGGGTACGAGGTCACTTGACACCTAGCCCTGGTTTTGTGCTGAGTATAAATTCCTGCGGGACCTCCAGTTCAGGACACTTACTTAGGACAGCAGGCGCTAGGGGCTCATTCAGAGAGCATTATTTGAAGACCAGAATGGAATTATTTTGGTCTTTCAAACTGAATGATGTAATAAACCACTAGGTTCAGTAATACTAGTTTATGTTGTTGGCAGTTGTCTCCAGGGAACTACCTTAAAATCCATATCAGCTTCTCAGTATAAGTGTGACCTGGTTAGCTTTTATAGTGGGTCAGTACAGGTGCATTAAAAACTTAAAAACATGGTTCATAAGTGTAAGCAAGGTAAATTCTGTTTACATTTTTGATAACAGGTTCAATACAATACCTTTAGAATATTTAAATATATTTTGGATATAAATTGAACTTGGTTTAGGGTAAGGACGGATAGAGAAAATGGTTTAAAAGCCGAGTTTAATTTGTACATAACCTTTTATGATGGGACTGTGTGGGCACAGAAATATTTTGTATTTATTTGCAGGGTATATCTGACTATTTTAAAAGTTGAATAACCAGTGCTACTGGATCATAAGCTTTTAAGCACGAACAGAAATGAGACTATCGGGATTCCTTGCGGTGGGCCACAGACTGGAGTAGGTGAGTCACACACATTCACACAGACTTTTCAGACGTAGGTGGGAGAGGCTGCTGTCATCAGCCTTGTACGAGGTAGCCGAGTGCCTGCCATTTTACTGATGGTGAATGCTTGACCCTGTGTACCTGTTCCCAGAACACCTCCTGAATTAATTACTCCTCCGCACCTTTCTCAATCATCTTAATTAGATCAAGGGCTTCATTCTTAAGTAGACATTAACTTTTTAAAAGCTTTATGAAGATGTAATTACCCCTGTGCTCTGAAAAGTTACTTTTCTTTTTTCTCGTTGTCAAAATATTGATTGATCATAGTTTTCCAAAATGTAGACCCGAATCAGGTCCCTTAGCTCTCTGGACATTGCAGCCTGGGCTGTACGGCACCATTCAGGAGGCCTTTTTGGGAGCGTGCCCTTAGATTGTTCTTGGTAGAAGTCTGGAATGTGAATGGCTCACCAACAATTGCATGGAATACTTGGGGTTGAATAATGTAGTCTTGAAAATTCAACAAATCCTGTTTTGATAGGTTTTTTTAAAAGTCAAAAACCACTGATTGCAATAGTTACTGAGCACATGAAGGAAGCGGGAAGGTTTTTCAGGGAATTCAGTTATACATGTTTGTTACCAGTGGTGTGTTGTTACTGAGCTACCTTGGTATCGTTTTAAGAACAAGTTTATGTGACTGGAAACCGTTGGGGGAAATGTTGCCAAAGTCATTTTATTTTCTTATAATAGGATTTTCTATTTTTCATCAAATAAAATATCTGGGTATGAAAGTTCTGTTGGCAGCACCGTCAGATGGAAACCTCAGAGCTGTTTCTCTGTTGACTGCGTCTACATGATTTTCTGCATACCCAGCAGGGGAATGGTCAGGCTTTCCGGGAGATAATTTTGAAGAGACAGTAAAATAGGATGGGAAGACAAGGAGGGGGAAAAATTCCTTTTTGTGGTAGAAGCACAAAAAAGCTTTAAAAGTTGGTAGAGCAGTTTACCAATGAATGGTTTTCCTTTTGAGCCCCTGTGCCGTTGGTGTTGCCATGTGGCCCTGTACCCCAGATGCCCTGGGGGTCTGAGCCTGTGACCCCCATTCAGCAAGCAGTACAGAACAATCCTTGAGGAGGACTCGCTCCTGGCAAAGGCTTTCTACCCTAGCAGAGATGTTGTCACTGGGTTGAATGTGGTCTTCATCCATTGAATTCTGCCTGGAGGTTGAGATTAATTTTGCAAACAGAAAGGAAAAGATGCACTAGGTGAGCAGCACCAAATAAATAATGGCCACGTAAACGTGGCGTAACCGAAACCCAGCTAAAAGAGGCCCCAGCTCCTGTGGGGAGAAACGAGTGCTGGGAAAGAATTTCTGAAGATTTTGTCCGAAGGCAGTCCCAGGCTCAGGGTCGGCTTGGTCCAGGCCTGGACTTTCGTGGCCCGTGTCATCCTCGGTGCCACACGGCGGCCTCCACCTCGCTGAGGCTATCCTCCCCCCACCATGGCTCGGTGCCACTCCAGCACCTTGGTTTCCCCAGTGGTTAAAGGCCGCCTGCCCGGCCCACCTCCCGGGGCTAGATCTGGAAGTAGATGAAATGACATTGGAAACAAAACCTTAAAAGTGCCTTCCGGTACCAGATGCCTCAAGGCCTGGCGCATCAGAGTGTGCGACGTCCCATCTACTGTATCGGGGCGGGAGCGCGGCTCAGTGTGCAGGCGATCCCCTCTTCTCCAGCGTACTAGGGAAGGACGCAGACACCCGTAGACTTTGGCTTTCTTCTCCCCGGGCTAGCCGTACTGTGATAGGACCATTTCTGGGTTTCTGCTTCCTGCGTGGGGACAGTCAGGGCATATTTGGGGTGGTGTGCGCCTCGGTACTAGGCGCCCCCTCTGCCTGCTGCAGGAGGAGTGTGACCACAGCCTCCTGGTGTGCTTTCCAGGCTCGCACCCCTGTTACCTGTGAGCTCTGTTGACAGACAGTGTGAATCAAGGCCCAACATTGTAAAGTTCTTTAAGAGGCGGGAAAGGGGTGTCGGGACAGGTGCTGAAATGAAAACGTGTAATCATCGTTTCTGTCCACCTCACTTTGAGTTCCCTGTTCTTTTCCTGGGTGCCCCTGTTCTGCAGGTCCCTCGCCCCCACTGCTTCCCACCTCTGCCCCCCACACTCCAGCCCTGGGGACAGAGGCTGGAGCCGAAGTCTCTAGAAGGGAGGGAAAGCCACCTTTAATTGTATCAGTAGGGCGGGTGCAGGAGCTCCTGAGGGGAGCAGAGGGTGCACTGTGCACCCTGGGGAGCTCAGCACATACTGGGAGTCGGGTCTCGGAGGGAAGAAGCACTGCTTACAGTCAAAGACATAGCCAGCAAGGCGGGGCTGTTTGGGGTGCTGGAAGCAGGGGATAAGTGGGGAGCAGAGCCGGAAGACAGCAGCAGCCCCTTGGTGTGTGGGAGCTGCCACTTGCTGTTCCTCGAAAGAGTCGGCCACTCATGTAACAGTCAGGACAGGTGGCCGTCAGAGAATCTGCTGCTTGCATTGTGTAGCACAGGTGAGGGCCAGTGGATGGGAGCGTTCACGGGGACCGGATGTTCGCGCCGGCCCTGACAGGATGTGGGCCTCTGCTCTGACGCTCCCGGTCCACCAGTTCCTACGGGGAATCCTGCCTGAGGACAGGGAGGCGCCACCTGAGTGCTCTGAGTGTTCAAGGTGGTGGAAGAAGAGAGAGCAGATGTGCCCTTGAGAGAGGAGGCTGGGGAAGAGTGTACTGGTCAGCTGGCTGGAAGCCCGGCGTGGTTCTGACACTCGGCCTTGCACCACAGTGGCCAAGTCGCTGCCTATCGGCCCCAGTGTCCCCATCCGGAAATGGCGATAACATCAGCCTGTCCCCTGGCCTGCTGTCCCGAGGATAAAAGCCTAGTGGATGGAGGAGAATACTGGATGAACCCATTGTGCGTGTGCAGGGGGGAGGCTTTGAGTTCACATGCCACACTTCTGGCCTTTACACACAAAAAGAGCATTTTATCACACCACAGTGTAAATGGTTGTATTCTTCCCTTCCAGAAAGGAAGCGGCCTCTCCCCTCCCCCTGACCCTGCCTCCTCCCTCCAGGCACAGAGCCCCTTGGTACCTGCTGGCCGGGGTCCTCCAGGGTCCAAGGAGGCCGGTTCTGCTGATTGTGTTTGAGGCTTGTCTTGGGGAACCAGGGGCCGAACCTCAAAGTCTATCTCCGACCCAGATGAGGAAAGCTCTGCTGCTCCCATCGGGGAGCAGTGATGTCAAGCATCTGTTGCTGGGGAAATGTCATTGGCAGGGAACCTGTGGAAAGGGCTTGTCGGTGAAATCTGGGAATGGCCGGATATGGAAACATCTGGCTGTGTGTACCGATGGCAGAGCCATTGCCCACAAGCGCCTTTTATTTAGGGTGAAATTATCAAGTTCCTTCTGTTCCTCTAGTCTGTACTTGGTACATATGACCTTCTTGAACCCTTAACCGTGTATGGTTCTGGGGTTGCTTCAGAAGTAGTATTTAATGAGTTGTTTATAGGACCCCAAGATTTTATTTTGTTTGACGAACTTTTCTACTAAGAGCGTAAAAGACTGAGTCTGATTTAGCCAGGGCAAAACCATTCATTTCATATATTCATTTTGAATGCTTGCTGTCCACGTTGTACAAGCTTCTTAACTGTCTTCATGTGATAACAAAGGTCTGTTTTGAGTAAACGATGGGTATGTTCGAACAAACTTCCACACAGTAGTAAAGCCTGAACTTGTGTTCATGTAAGTCCAGAATGTTGCATAGCCATTTATATACTGTGTATATGTAAATTAAATGAGGTGGCTTCAGAAGTGAGAGGAGAATAAATCTAAGGTGCTTATAAACGAGTACTTGTATTTGTGTGAAAACTTCTGAGTTATGGGTCCGTTTTCCTGGGCCGGGCATAATGAAGGGAGGGGGGACTGTTGTGAGAAGTAAAATTGAGATCCTCTTGTCCAGTGAGGTCCAGACAGGTGGAAGTTTCAAATAGTCTTCAGCACTAATCAGCCCCCAGACTCTGGAATGCAGTTATGGGTCCAGCAGAGACCTTGGAAAAACTGAAACCACGGTCTCAGGGCTCTGACCCTGCCCGGCTGTGTGCCCCTGGACCCTTCCCTTGCCCTGGCGTCCTGTCTGTGCTCTTGACCATGGTGAAGTCAGCTCCCAGAACCAGCTCCATCAGGAGGTGGCCACCAGGAGGCGCAACTGCCAGACGCATCATCAGGACTGGGCCCTTTTGCAGAGGTTTTTCCTGTGGCCGCTGAGAAACATCCCAGAAAGGAAACAAATGCACCAAGCTCTCCTGATCATGCTCTAAACACGTCGGGGAATGCAGGCTCCAAGCGTTTCTCCACCATCTGTCCTGCGTGAGATCTTTTGGAGGAGGGCAAAGTCTTCCAAAATAAACATCTGAGTTTTTGAGTTCTGGGATTTGGGAGTTGACAGAGCTTTTAGATACCATCTGGTTCAACCCTCCTGTTGCTCAAGTTGGGGAAGTTGAGGCCTGTCCCAGGGAGCCAGTGACTAGCCCAGAGCTCCTTCACCTGGGCTGGGAACAAGGTGCTGTCTACCACTTGGCAGCACCCACAAAGAATAAAAGGAGATCTTGGCCCAGGAAGGGTGCCCTTTCTGGGTGATGAATTGTCTTCCTTTTTCTCAGGCTCTAACCCCTGTTGGGGCCGGGTAGCAGAAGTGCTGCCCGATGGCTATCAAGCATCCTGGGCAGTGCTAGCGGAAGAGGAGGCTCAGAGAGGAAGGGGCCCTCCTGAGCACACCTGGCAGGGCGCGCGGCCAGGCTCTGCCGAGTCAGCTCTGAGATGTCCCTGGACGTGTAAGGCAAAACCTATAAAGTTCATTAAAGAGTATGAAGGAGAGTATCTTTGTGATCTGGGGAGGGAAAAGTGCTTGAACAGAAAATGTCACAGGCCCAACCCTCAAGGGAAAGAAAGGGATTGATGAATTTGATTACATACAAATGAGGATTTCATGGGCAGAGTTAAATAATAGGAGAAGCTAATTACAGTGACTTAAACCAATAAGGGATTATTATACAAGCAGTTCCTATAAATCAGCAAGAAAGACAGCAACCTCGATAGGAAAACGAGCAGTTTGCAGAAGAGAAAACTCCAAAGGCTAATAAGCATATGAAGATGTTTAAAATCATTAGAAATACAGAGAAACGCCTAACAGTAAATATCACCTTCCATTTCTTCGTTTGGCAAAACTTAGGAAGCGGATGGCACCACGTGTCGGAGGGAGTATGGGGGTTTAGGACTCGGTGCACAGCCGATGTGAAGAGCCATGCTGTGGTACGTGCTGAATCGTGCCACCCTACCCCCTAAATTCCTATGTTGAAGTCCTAACCCCCAGTACCTCAGAATGTGACTGTATTTGGAGACAGGGTCTTTAAAGAGGTCACACGGGTGGGCCCAAATCCAGTATGACTGGTGTCCTTATTAGAAGGGTTTAGGACACGGGCATATAACGGGAGGACCAGGGGAAAGCACGTGGAGAAGGCAGCCGTCCACAAGCCAAAAAGAGAGGCCTCCCTCACAGAAAACCTACCCTGCCGACCCCTCGATCTCCACCGCTAGCTGCTAGAAATGGGAGAACATTAATTTCTGTTCTTTAATCCACTGAGTCTGGGGTACCGTGTTACGGCGGCCCTAGCCAACTAATGAACCGCTACCTACCCCAATTTAGTGTGCATACCCCTCATGATGTGGAAACCTCACTCTTGGTGTTAGGTCCCTGAGGAACTCTCACCCAGATCCTTAAGGGGACACGTGTGAGGAGAAATGTTTACCGAAGCATCGTGGTGTTGGCAGAAAGCGGTCTGTGTGTTGTGGACAGGTCAAGGGCACAGGCCCACCACGGGCACTGTGCAACGGGCAGAGGTACCAGATTCACACGTAACATAGCAGCACAATGGGTCTGTGAGACCACTAATGGGATTAGAATACATGCACACCCAATTCTAACATTTTTAAAGAATATATTTTAAAAAGGTACGTGTTAAATACATTGGAACGGTTGTGAAGGACCAGGAGTGTGGGGGTTAGGCATAGAGATAATAAGGAGTTGGAAAACATGAATAAAAGAGGGTCAGCAGCCAGGCCCAAGAGTCCTGGGGAACCGAAGGGGCGCATTGTTCCTGGAGGTCTTGCCTTAGGTGTGCCCTGACAGGGCGGACCTGCCTCTGGGGGCCGTAAGCCCCACGTGCTCCTGGAGTGTTCGCGCCTTCGGGGCTTCCCCGTGGGTGAGGAGGTGGGAACTGAAGCCAAGGCCAGGGGCTGTGATGGTCAGGGAGGGCTTCTGAAACCCATGGGGCGGGAGCAGCAGAGAGGAGGGGCCTCCAGAAGGAAAAGTGCGCGGGTGGGAGCTGGCTCTGGCCACCTGGGACTCTCTCTCTCCAAGATTCAGGCTGTGGGGCAGCAGTTTCCTGGCGCAGACTCTTTCCCACGTGAGACACTCAGCTGAAGGGCTCTCACAGGGACAGGCGCACAGCTGCAGGGGGCAGAGGGGCCCCGGAGGCAAGGCCCTCCTCCCGCCCAGAAATAGCCTGTTCTGGGCCCCGGCCCGGAGTGTTAACCCCGGGGAAGTCAAGCTGGAGGGTGCTGGGGGTGGGAGGGGTGAAGGTGACCGAGCCCCCCATCGCCCTGAGGGGTTGTTCCAGGCGCATTTTCAGAGGCCCCAGGGATCAGAGCAAGAGCCAGGGGCTGGGGACACAGGGCCAGCTTGGGGCTGAACTTTCTCACAGAGCCGTCCAACGGGGCGTGGGAGGTAGGAGCTAGCACGCCTGAAGGTGTTCAGGCGGAGGAGCTAAGGTGTGTCAGACGGAACCTTAGAACATGCCCTCCCCCTCTGGAAGGCATTGTTTGGTCCTGGATGCTGGTGTCCGCGGGGACATCTGCCTGTCTCCCTGAGTGTCTCCTGCTATGTCCATCCCACGGGGTGAGCCAGACGCCAGTTGCAGGAAGCAGGCCGTGCCAGCTCCCATTCGAAGAGTAAATATTAGTCTTTTCAAGAGCTGCCTGTTCTCTGTCACTCGGCACCGAGGACACTGAGCCGGGGTGGGGGTGCGGGGACCTCTTGGTCCCCGTCCCCAGAGTCTGCTGCGATGGAGGGCCCAAGAAACAGGGCCTCGCCATGTCCAGGCAGGCATCCCCTCCCAGTCACCGGAGCCCGGGAGTCCCTCCCCAGGGGACAGTCACGCACCGAGGCCCCGAACCCGAGAACGTGGCTCTCCGCACACGCCGGCGGGGCTGCCGTTGGTGTGTGACGTGGCCCTCGAGGTCTCTGGGAACGCTCTGACGTCTATGGTTTAAAATCCTCTGATTAGCAGGAAGGGGGCATGCCCTGCTCCTGCCCCACTGTCACGTCTTGGGGGAGGCCTCCCTGACCCCCAACGAACAGAGCGCCCCCTTTGGTCTCGCCCCTCATCCCGCCGTTGCTTCTACGATTTCTCTCATTTATCCGACTCCTGCATGAGAGGGTCGGTTTCAGGAGGGCAGGGCCCCCGCCTTGGTCACTGCTGTGTGTCCTCAATGCCCGAACTGTGCACACAGTCAGTGCTTAGCGAGCATTTGCTGAATTAAAATAATAATGCGCGTACTTGGAAAATATTAAACCAATCTAATTCTCATCGTTCGGTCCCTAAGATTATATTCCTCTTATGACCCTGGTGACTGCCATCTCAGGCAGAAGATGGGAGGACGGGGGGTGGGGCAGGGGGGAGGAAAAGCCTGCATCAGCTGGTGAGTGATGGGGAAAAGAAGGGGCTGACTCTTTCAGACGTGTGTCCTGGTCTCATCCTCCGGGATGAAATCTTGAGAGAAAAAAAATCGAAAGCTGAAAATAGAGGGGCATGTGCCCTACCCACTGCGTGTAGCAGACCGTCTCCCAGGCAGCCTGTGCCCCGACGGTGGCCCTGCTGGACGAAAATGGTGGAGCCACCGATTTGATGGCAAGAAGTCTGAGTGAGATCCCCGAGCCTCCTCAGTCCCCGGAGGCCCGGAAGGGATCCAGGAGTTCCTGCTGGCGTCACAGGGCAGGAGGGGGTGGCCGAGTTGGAACGGTGGGCCTGTCACTTCGCTGCCCCGCGGGGGTGAGGTGAGCCCACCGCAGAGGCCACGGCAAAGGCAGCTCACACCTCAGGCTGGGGGGAGGTGAGACTGGAGGGGTCTGGGGCCCAGAGCCAGCCAAAGTGGGGCTGGGTCAGCGCTGAATGCCCCAGCCCGTACCTGAGCTGCGGGGGCCAGCGCGTGTCCATGGAAACTGCACAGAGGGCAGGCCAGGACTGTCAATGAGGCTCCTTTCTCTGTCCCCTGGAGGCCACCTGTATTGGACCCTTATATCCTATTGGTCAATCTTGGCCATTTCCTACAGGAATCACTGGAGTCCCTCGCCTCAGTGGCACCACGCACCGCTATCGCTTTGTGCCCCGAGTTCCTCTGCAGCCACGCTGTGGGATGGATGCCTGAGAGAACCGGCTTGTCACTCCTGCCTGCCGAGCCTGGAAGAACGAGGCGCTGGCATGGGAAGTCCTCCAGACATAGGTGGTGGGAGCGGCGTTAACACTCTCCTGTCCCTCGGGAGGAGGCCACCCGTAAGGGACCCTCCCGTGGAGCTACCTTTGCCGGTTCCTGAGGTGTGTTCTGCGCGCTCCTCAGGTGGTCCCTGTTGGAAACGAGTTCCTGTTGCCACAGCAGTGACGAACTCAATAAACCGCCTTTATTTTGACTTTCCCCACTTCCCTGTTTCATGCTGCTTTGCTCCCCAGTCTTGTTTCCTGGTCCCAGGCCTTTGTTTTGGGTTCTGCTTGCGGGGACTCAGGTTACCAGGCCACCTGAGCCTCTGGGCCAAATGATCTGTGGCTTGCATCGCTCTCAGGCCCCTTCCATGGTCCCTTGCGTTGTGGGGGCTGGAAGGCTACAGCCCACCATTCCCAGATGCCCTTGCTGCAAAGGGTGTCCGGGTACCACCGAGGCTCTGCCAGAGGAGAGTCCTGTGGGAGAGAGATGGAGGGCAGAAGGGAGGTGGGGGCCACTCTTCCTGCAGCGTGGTGGCTGATGGGTAGGATCTGGCAGACATGAGTTTTTGCAACAGCAGGACACTGTGTTCCCTCCACTTTATTGCCATCAGCTTAATGGGTGTGCAACTAGGATGTTTGACAAGTTTCCTGCGAGGTGGTAGCTGGGGTGTTGTGACCATGAAGCATAGAAAGAAGTATGTCCTAACTTTCATTCCTCCAAATCTTCCTACATTTAATTTCCTACATTACATTTTTTTTTTCCTGCACAAAGTACCACAAGTGTTTTTTGTTTCCTGCACTGAACCATGGCTGATTTGGCTTCCTCGTCTCCATCATCTCTTATACCACCAGGCTTAGGGGGATGGACTCTGAAAGGCTACATATGCATTTTCCCAAAGAAACATCCAGGAAGAGACTGGGAGTCAGACTCTGCTGGTTGCTTACTCCACAGCCACCTGCACCCCTTCTGGAAGCCTGGTCTCTCTTGCAGCCAGGGCTTGGGTAGGTGACCTAGCCCTGGCCAAGGAGCTCGAGGAACATGTGCAGAAGGCGGGTTCTGGGATGGCTTACCTTCCCTGATAAAAGGAGACACGCGGGAAAAAACATTCTCCTCCCTGACGGTGGATGCGGTCTGTGAGAGCATGATGCTTGTGACAGCGACAGCCATCTTGCAATCATGAGGGGATAAGTCCCAGGACGACATCCAACATACGGAGGATGGCAGAGTGGACAGATAGAAAATGCCTAGGTCTCAGATGACACCCTTGAATGGCTGGATTAACTCTGGAAATGCCCACGTCTAGTGGGCATCATGGTGGAAGGACTTTTCCCTCTGAGCCACACGGAGGCCAGTTCAGAGCTCGTCAGAGTTCTTGCCATGTTGACATGCTGGGACCCCTGGGGGCTGGGCTGGGACTAAGGTGAGGCAAGTGAGGTGCTATTAGTGCCTTGGGTGCAAAAGTTAAGGAGGTGGCAGAAAACTCAGTTATCAGGATAAATGATATTTCGAAAAATCAAAACGATTGCAAAAATACACAACCAACGAACTATCAAGATTTTTATATAAAGAGACTAAAGAATCAGGGTTGCCAACTAGGTCTGCTCTACTTGTGTTTCCTCGCAGGGCGACTGTCACCTAGGACAATCCAGGTGATAAAGCGGGGCTCTGGGATTTCGAGGACTGGGTTCAAGGTCAGGCACTCCCAACGACTTACTGGTGATCTCGAGCAAGTCCCTTCCCTTCTCCGGACTCTGGTTACGCTGTGTGTCCTGCGTGAGGGCTGGGGCATTACCGGGATGGCCTCCTGACCCGTCCTCCTCATCCCCATGGCCTGCAGAGGTTACTGATCCTATTTCTGGGAGGCTGTGTGTCCAAGGCCATCCACTCCTGGCTATTAATATCTCAGCCATCCCTGGCCTGCTCAGGGTGTTTAATGACCTCCAGCTGTGGCTCCAGCCCCCTCCCCAGGGAGAGATAAGAGCAGTTCCTGTTCCCACATGTGAGGGGGGAGTGGGGGAGGCAGGGTCACTGCTCATTAAAGCAGGCGCTGGGTGAGTGGTGGGAATGGAGGGGTGACACTACATCCTCCTCACCCCCCCCCCGCCCCACCTCTGGGCCAGCATGCCAGATGGAGGTGCTTGGGGATACAGACCCCCTGTGCAGCCCCCACTCCAACGGGGGCTGCTCTGGTCTCCCCACTCCCTGCCTCCGCCCCCCCCCCCGCCCTTTCTGGGCTTTAGGTTCTGATTCCTACTGCGTGGGCTTCTCCACAGATGTCCCACAGACGTGTCACATCCAGCATGTCCCAAGCCAGATCATTGTTTCCCCAACTCCCCCCGCCCCCTGCCCCACCTGGATGATGGACTGACAGCTCTTCCTAGGCCTGTCCCTGGAGCCCTTCTCAGCAGCCAGAGAGGCCTGCCCCAAACCCGTCCTCATTCCCTTGGCCTTATTTAAGAAGCCTCTACTGGGTTCCTGCTGCAAAGGGTCCCTGGCACCTGCTCACCTGAATTCAGGTATCCCCAGCACCCATCATGCTCCCTTGGGACCTGGAGACCCCTACCTAGGTCTCAGAGTACCCCCCCCCCCCGCCGTCACCTCAGCTGGGGAGCTAATCCCTATCCATTCTGTTGGCAGACTGGCCGCCCTCCTTGGGCAGCCTGTGGTCCACATGGTAGCCTCTGTCATCGATGTGATGGTGGCCTTCTGTGCCAAGGCAAGGTGGTGGGGCACTTTTTGCCCTTGTCTTCCCAGAGGTGACCCTTGAGTCAACTGGCCTTTGCCTTCAGGGACTGGAGTCAGAGCTCAGTCAAGGGCCAGGGCTTAATCTGTGGCCAACCAGAGGCCCAGCTCTACCTGGAGGCACACCTGGGCCTGGAGCAGGGCTCACTGTGTGCCACAGAGGTCAAGGGCCTGGTCTGAGGGCCAGTCTCTGGGTCTCCTTCACCCCAGGCTATCCCCGGGGTCACTAACCCTGTGGCCTCGCCACCTCCTCCCCCTTCTATCTCACTCTGAAATGCAGCTGAGGAGAGGGGCCGGCTCTCTGTGTCACCTGGCCTCCCTGGGAGGGGATGGAGGGGCTGCGCCCAGGTGTTTGGGGCCCTAAGGCCAACCTTGGTGAAGTCTTTGAGGTACCCACCAGGTGGCGATAGAGATGAGCTGGTCTGGTCTGACAACTGCCCTGCAAGGCAGGAGGAGGGACCCAGAGCTGGAGGGAGGAGAGGGACAGGGAAAATCTTGCTTGCGGTCACCTCCACTCCACCCTACTTCGTATGAAGCCTGGGATGTCTGCCTATGGCCTCTGCCAGCCCGAGACAGTGTTTCGGCTGCTGACTATTCCTGAATACCCCACTGGGCTTCTCACCTGCCACCTCTCAGCCAGGGCCTCACCCGTGTCCCCCCTTTTGTTGCCCCCACCTTGGGCTACTCTGAGCTTTATTCCCTTTCCACCTGCCTGGCTGATAACTCTGCTCCTCTCCCCAGGCATCCCTCTCCTTACCCCAAACTCTGACTCACACTAATGGTGAGATTTCAGGCCCTGTGGGATATGCCAGCTCCAGCTTAGTCTTGGGGTCCCCCCTGGCCTTCACACCCCTCAGGCAGCCTGTGGGGTTCCTGATCTGGAGGGTGGGGTGCTGCCCTTTGCAAACGCTTTGCTTCTAGGATGTGTTGGCTCCTCCCATTCTGTTTCCTCTCCTGCTCTCCCCTCCTTCTACCGGCTGGGGCTCACCCCTCAGTTGTCAGCACATCTTCCCTCCTCTGTGTACCCCAGGCTGCTTGGTGCTCCCCTCCAGCTGCTCTCTTCCCCTTGAGCCCAGAGGACGGAGCAGGTGGCAGAGGCCTCTGTCAGCCTTCTCCTCATTAGCTACCCATGCCTTAGCCGGGAACTAAGCTATGCCAGCCAACCGGCACCTTCCTCTACTTCCCCAGGTGGGGAAAACGAGGCCCAGAGAGGGGCAGGGACCTGCTCACGATCTCCTGAGAAAGTCTGAAGCAAAATCAGGACTAAACAACTAAGCCTAGGTCTTCTGGACCTTACTGAGAAGTATGGGGGTGGACAAGGTCTCTGGAGCCGGTTCAGGGAGGCACTGAGTAGGGAGGGGGAGGAGGGAAACCAGAGAGAACAAGTGACATGTCCCAGGGGCCTGTTGCCTATCTCCCAACCCCATGCCTTGGAATAGTAGGGATGTCAGACTGTCAGGGAAGAATGGAACAAGTCCCAGGTGCCCCAAATGCCAGCCCAGCTCTCCCTCACGAGTACCTCACTGGTGGTCACCACCATTGGCCTAGGCCCAGGCGGGGGGGGGGGGGGGGGGGAGGGGCTGATGAGAATCCTCTCTCCAGTAGGCCAGGGAGTGCCTGAAGTCCAAGCTAGGGGTGCTGGCTTCTCCTTCTCTGTCCTACAGCTGCCCATGCACAGGGCAGGGCAAGAGTGTGACTCTAGACAGCGAGTTTGCCACTCCTGGCCCTGCTGGACCACTGATCAAAGGGCATCGAAGGGCGTTTGCCTAGGGCTGCTCCTGCTCTAGGTTCACAGTCACGCTTATCCTGGCCTGGCCGCCTCTGCAGGGAGCTGGGTTGGGGCTGTCATGGATGGGTCATGGGAAGGTACTGAGCAGCACAAAGCTTTAAAGGAGCCTTGAGGGCAGACCTGAGCCTTTGCCAGCACGTTCTGGCCTCTTTTTGCCAGCTTGGCATCCGTCTCCTGCTCCTGCAGCAAGACAATCTCCCTGCAAGTTTGCAGGAAGTGGAAGCCAAGATCAACTCAGGCAATGAATGGCTTTGGAGCGGAGCTGTCTCTTGCTGACTGATGTCACCGACTTCACCGTACCGCGCCTGTGTCTAAACCTTTCTATTAGTCGTCTTGTCTCTGTTCGCTCCTTTGTTTTGGTGACATCTGTTCTGTCCTCGATCTCCCTCCTCTTGGCTGGACACTGGCAGTGGCAGCATGGTCACCTCACACCTGTGTTCTCCCTGTCTGCAGAATGACTGTGGCCTGTGAATTGCTCGCATTGAACCATTTCTGGGACCACGAGCAGCTCTGTTAGGGTTTGGTATAACTTCTTCACTCTCTGAAGAGAGAGGGTACCCCTCAGTGAGATGCCAGATGAAGGCCCTTAGAACTGTGGGAAATGTAGGATTCCCACCCAAAGCCACGGGGGGGGGGGGTGGTGTGGTGTCTGGCCTCCGTGACATTTTTGAGCACCCTTCCTCTGAATGGACGCGAATGGCCACCATTCAAAGCTAGTCCCCATGCGGGAACATCAACCACCAGGGAAACCAAGCAAAACCAACCCAACATTTATTGTTGCACAAGCGTGGGTCTTCTGGCTGGAGCGTGGGCGGGAAGCCATGTGGCCACAGCGGTGCAGGACAGATACAGGATGCCATGACCACTAGGCTCTTGTCCAGACGATACACGGGCCAGCGGGACTCCTCAGTCACACTCCAGGGAGGGCCGGGTGGGGACGGGGTTGCAAGGATGGTGGTGATAACAATATTAGTGGTGACACGAATAACCCAGAGGATCCAGTGTGTTATGGAGATATAAAAGGCAGCAGGTAAGAGTCTGTGCTTTCACTGTCCCACCAGCCAGGTCTGAGTTCGAATCCTGCCGTGCGACAAGGCGAGGTACCTCTCTCTGTGAGACTGTTTCCTGATCTGTGAAAGTGACAGTAGTTCCCATCTTTCTGGGTCAATGTGAGGACCAAGGGGTCCATGAGTGCACATCTCTGAGCCTGGTTCTAACAGCTGGCACATAGGCGGGCCACCAAGGGCAGCTCCCACAGCCCATAGGGACGGGTAGGGCTGGTGGCAGTCTCCTGTCACCTCCCTAGACTAGAAGGTCCTGTCACAATTGTATCTGCCTGAGGCAGAGAAACTCATTCATCTTGGGGAGCTGGCAGCTAGGAGGACCCGGGGGAGGGGACTGCATCTTAGGAGAGATGCTTGAATGGCAACGCTTAACCTAAAGGAACTTGACAGCAATGGCGGCACTTCAGGCACTGTCTACGTGGGAGCGGCAGGTGACCTTTCAGGGCAAGACCTTTCTCAACCGTGTTCCCACACCTTTTGCTTGGGGGTGGGCAGTTTGCCTTCCTCACGAGAGGGGGCGGAGTCACTAGAGATATGCAAATATATTGCCTTTGATTGGTGGAGGGGGTCTTTTGGGGAGGAGTCTGATGACTGAGTTCCACCCTACTATTTCAGGAGCCGAGCTCCCAGGGCTCCTGCGTGCAGACCAGCGGCTCCCTTATCTTTGCATCCTCTCCTTTCCCCAGGCAGGAGCAAGAACAGCATTCTCCAAGGGCATCCGGACAGTGACCTGAGGGCTGGGGCAGCCTTCGAACCCTGGACTAGGGTAGGCCTCTGCCCCAGGCTGCCTGAGGTGGGTAGGTACGGGCCGGCGGGGCCACCCTGGGCCTCTGGGCACTTGGCGAGGTCAGACCAGGGAGTCTTCGGCCTGGAAGCTGGAGGAGCGGCGCGTGCTGGGGCTGACGCGGGTCAGCAAGGAGACCTGTGTGCTGCACGTGGCTCCATTGCTGCCTCCTGCCGGGAGGTGGTATTTGGAACCGCGGCCGAAGAACCTCTTCGGGTTCAAGCACCACCACTTCCGCCGCAGCTCTGCCTGCACCTGAGAAGGGAGGGTGGTCACACCTACGAAGCCCCCTCCACTGCCGGTTGGGCTGCTCTCCAGTTAGGGTGCGGAGCCAGCCTGTTACATCCCCTTGGAGGGTCTAAGTTGAGAGATCCGGATGCTCCCTTGGGGAGTGCACAGCTCCGGGCATAGGAGCCAGGGTCAAATCAAGGCCTTTGAGTGGTGGTGGGAGAGGGGGGGAGGTGGCAGGCAGAGAGGATCAGAGAATGCAGTCCGGGGATGGAGAGGGATGCTCCTGGGGGTGGGTGTGGCCCCACTCTTCGGGTCCCTGCCCTCCAGCCCACTGGAGCTCATTCAAGTGTATTCCTGTGCCAGGGCTCTACCATAACCCAACCTTCACTCTCTACCCCCACCTGTCCCCACTGGCTCTGCACACAGTCACTTAACATAGGCACCTCTCAAACTCTGATGCGTGCATGAATCCCCTGGGCGGGGTGGGGTGTGGTTCATAAAATGCAGATTCTAAGTCTGTAGGTCTGGGATGGGCCCAGAAATCAACATTTTAAACAGGGTCCTAGGCGCCAAAAACCGATTTACTACTCTGAGCACCAAACTCAGAGGAGCAAGGTTTTTAACCCATCCTTGATCTACCCATCAGTGTTTCTGGACCCTGGGCCTACTGAGTTCTGTTTCCTGGGCCCCAAGGTCTGGAGGGACTTACCTCGCCATTGAGGAAGCAGTAGAGGATGGCCACCACAGAGCCCTGGGGGGGAAGGAGGCAGGAGAGGTGAGGTAGACAGACCCCAAGAGCCCCCAGCCCTGGCCCCGGCCAGGTGCATTCCCCTGTTTAAGCAAAGGGCTAAGCACACAGCAGGTGCTTAATCAATACTTATTACAGGAAGAAGACTGGAATCCAGTGGCAAGGGGCCAAGGCCCCAAGTTGAGTCCCCTTTAATCTCAGAGGAGAATGTGGCATTAGGACAATAAACCGTCCCTACCTGGAACGATCCCACCACGAGTTCAAAGATCATTTTCACTTCAGCATTAAAGTTGTCGGGGAAGAAGGCAAACACGGTGTAGTGCATCCCAAACAGGGGGATCAGCAGAAGCGTGGACTTGGTCAGCCTCCTGCGGACAGGAAGATGCAGGAAGTGGGACATGACAGGGCCTGGCACAGAGGCAGCCAGGCCAGAGGACGGGGACAATGATTGGGACACGTGAGGATGGACCGTTGGCGCCCATGACTATGATGCCCACATCTGGTCCTGGTCCACATCCACCGTGCTGAGGAAACCTGGCCTTGCCCCACCCATCCCTTCCTGAACCCGGTTCCCAGCCCTGCCAAGATCCTGGGCGCTGCCCACCCCTCCTTGGCCGCGAACCTATCCCACACGCCCGAGGCTGACAGATGGAGGAAGCTTTCTTTAAATTGAAGGCTTATGGGGAGGTGGAGAGTGGGAGCTGACAGCTGACAGCCCCTCCTTGGGAAGCTCCACCTCCTCCTTCCCACCCCGCCCCGCCCCTCTGCCTGTGGACAGCTGTTCCTTTTCCACCTCACCCACGTGAACCTGGCAATGACCAGCTCTCTCTGCCTCAGGTTCAAGCCCTTCTGAGCAGTTGCAGGTAGGGAAAAGCAAGGCCCCACAGGCAAAGCAGAGGATGAGTGTGCACAGGCCTGACGTGCAGACCAAAGACCCCCACGGGGCCTTCCCTTCTGAAACTGGAAGTGAAGCTCTGCCCACACACCAGCAGGAGAGAGTGCCGTCACACGGGAATGTGAGTCTTAGTCTCATCGGAGAGATCATGAGATTCCAGAATAGAATCCTAAATCCAGCAGCTCGTGACATTCCAGCCAGGAACCTTAAAACCACAGCACAGACACCCCAAAGAAAAGCCAGGCCAAGAAGAATATTCGAGAACCCCAGGAGTAGAAGGCTCTTGCGGGATGCCCCAGGCTCGTGTTGTCTGTGCTGCACTGATGATCTCCTGTTCCCCGCATGTGGGCATGCGGACCCCTACTCGCCTCCCCACAGCCACCTGCCTCTTGTTTCTTTTGTTCTGTCTTCGAGCCTGTTGTTCCCATGAGAACCTGCTTGTCCCTCTAGCTCTCCCAAGCACAGGGAACAGCCCTCACACCTTTCCAAGCCAGGAGCAGGACCACTGTCCCATG
Organism: Eonycteris spelaea; assembly: GCA_003508835.1. Taxonomy (NCBI): domain Eukaryota; kingdom Metazoa; phylum Chordata; class Mammalia; order Chiroptera; family Pteropodidae; genus Eonycteris; species Eonycteris spelaea. Next base: position 1,730,256 of record PUFA01000224.1, read on the forward strand.
GACACTGTGCCTGCCCTCTGCCAGGACAACACGCTCCCAAACCCTTGGTGGGAAGGAGCGCATGTCCGTCTCCTCGCCTGTGAAGTGGGGACAAGGTATATGGGACTCTGATGATGGAAGGGGATGGTGTGTGGATGCCCCTTAGCACACGCCTGGCGTATAAACTGCAGGTGTCATTATCATTATTGAGAAGTACCGAGGCCGGAACATGGCTGTCCTGTGCGTGGACTGGGGGCTCCCCTAGGGCATTTATCTACTTGCCTTTATTGTTCCCCTTTTCTGTGCCAGGCACATGCCAGGGACTGAACCCATGGTGTAAACAAGACTCAGGTTATCTACTGTCTTCCCAAGCTCCCTGGCTTGGCAGCAGATACGGACCTGGATCAGATCACCTGCTAGGTATGTGACTGCAGGAGAAGCAAACATGGGACTCGTGAGCCTGGGGAGGGTGGGGCTGGGCAGGGGACACTCGTGAGCCGGGCCATGGGGCGGAGGTGGGCAGGAGCGAGGTTGAGGTTGCTTTTTGGTGCGTCTGAGAGGATGGCTAATGAGTTGAGGGCTGAGGGAAGGGATGCCGTGAGGGCCAGGGCCCTGGGCCGACACTCACGAGTATGAGCTGCTGTCACTCTTTCCGACATCTGGCGGGTGCAGTTTCTGAACCAGGATTCTGATGATGCGAATAAACAGGATGAAGTTCACCTGCAGGGTGGGCCGAGGTTGGGTGGTCAGAGAGCCCAGTGAGGCCAGGGTGTCCAGCCCCCTGGGCTGATGGCCTGTCTTCTTCCCTGGGGGCCCTGCTACCTCTTTACCTTACCTCTCCCTCACTCTTCCTGCTTTGGGCAAGTTATCTGGGAATTCTACTTCACACCCTAAGGACTGAGCCCTCCAATCCGTTTTCTCTACTCTAGAGGGACGACAGGTGGGGGAAGGGGTAGGGACAATTCTGCATTAGGCGTGGGGAAACCTAGGTTTCCGTTCTGACCTAGACATGGATTTCCTGAGTGACCCGAGGTAAGTTGACCTCCTAATCTGGGGCTCAGTTTCCCCGTCTCTAGGTGGTGGGAGGAGGCCTTACCAAGATGGAGGTGAGGATGGGGGCCTTTAGGATCCACCACAGTAATGAGTTGATGTTGTTCCAGCACCTGGGCAGGGCGTGGCAGGGGGAGGAAAGAGGCTGTCCTCAGAGGTCAGCAAGCCTCCCAGTTGTCCCGGCTCTGCCCCCACACCTTTTAGAGACCACGAGCCCAGGGCCCATTGCTCCCAGGTCCCTTTTACCCCACCCAGGGGATCTGCCTCAAGTGATGGCAGCCAGGAAGAGGGGGCAGGGTGACAGCTCACCCATAATCCTCAAAATGAATCCTGCTGATGGTCCAGACCATGGTGAAAGTGCTGGGCAGCCCTGTCCAGGGCCAGAGGAAGAGAGAAGTGGGGTTTCAGGAGGCAGGGACGGAGGGCGCAGGGGGAAGGTAAAGAGAAAGAAGCAGGGAGAGGGAGGGAGAGAGAGAGGGCAGGTTACCAGCGCCGCCCGGCCCAGATGCCTGCACGGGTTGTTCCCTGTGCTCCACTGCGGGGTGAAACTATGTGTCCGGGGGGTGGGGGTGGGTGGGGCTGTGTCCACCCAAAGGGACGGTGTTTTCCTGATTTTGGCGGAGGCACTTTATAGACTAGCAGTGGCCCGGTGTGTTTCGAGGGCTAAAGGGGGAGTAGAAGGATGTCCACTGCACCTGTCTGTCCCACAGCTCAGCCCCAGTGTGGCAGCAGCCTGACAGTGCCTGCCCTGGGTCATGCATTTGGGGGACTTTGGTGGACACATAGCCAAGAACTTGCAGGCAGTGCCCCTGGTGAGCTCCCTGGGCCTTACCCCCTCTGTTCCCAGCCTGGCCGCCCTCCCTGGTACCATACCCCAGCCGATGAGTATGTACCCCCAGAAGTACTTCCGCTCGGAGAAGAAGGAGACAGCAAGCAGGGTGTGCAGGTAGAGGCTCTCCACCAGCAGCCAGAAGAAGTTGGCCATGACACAGTACTGGAATAAGACCATGGCTGCCTTACAGCCCACCTGCAGGGGAAGGAGCAGAGAAGGGGGCTCACCTGGGCTAGCAGGGGTCCCTGTCCACCCACATCTCTGTCTGGGGTGACAAACGCAGTTACTATAAAGCCAAATTAATCTTGGCTATTTTTGCATTATTCCCTTAAAAATGTTCTTAGTGATTTTCCAATCATCCCTGATTTCAGATGATCTGATGCATTGGAATAAGCTTGTGATTTGAATTATCTAGACATCAATGTATCATCTATTCATCTTCTTATCTATATTTATATCCACCCATGTATCTATCTAACTATCCACCTACCTATTCATTTATTTACCCACCTGCCCATTAGACATCCACTACTAATTCACCCATCTATCTATGCATCCAACATCATCTTATTCATCTTCTCATCTTTCAATCCATCCATACACTCAACTGTTTATCTCTCTATTCCTCTACCTATCCACTTCTAGACATCCACTACCAACCCACACACCCAGCCATTTATCTATCCATTTGTTCATCTACCTGTCCATCAATTTGCTTATCCATCCATCCTTCCCCTTATCTACCCACCATCTACCCATTCTCTACCCAATTTTTCTTACTTGATCCATCTATCTTTCCACTTACTCAGCCATCCATGCACCTGTTTTTATTTCAGATAGCCATCTACCTGCCCAGCCACTTACCCCGCCCCACTCCCCACACTCATTCATCTTATTGCAACGAGGATGGAAGGTGCCTGGCTGGATTAGGTACGAGGCACAAGTCTTGCTTGCACTTGCAAGAGTCCCTTGAATGTGTGGGCCGTGGACTGTGGAGCGGGGCCCAGATGGAAGTGTCGAGGAAAGATGGGGGCTGAGGAAAGGAAGTGGACAAAGAAGGAGAAATGGAAAAAGGAGGAGAGGGGAGGGTGGCCGTTTCTCCTGGGGGCCAGAGGAGCTAGTGAAAAAATGGGTTCCACAGGCAGGTGAGGACAAGGAAAGAGTCAGGACGACCCCTGAGTAGGGCAAGCAGGGGCTACGGGCAGCCCACCTGGCACGATTAGAAGGTCTTCTGGGCCCTCTGTCCTTTCCCAGAACCAGTGTCCCATTTCAGATCAAGCCCAGATACCTGTGAGCCAGAGGGTAAAGCCACCTCTTCCAGGAAGCCCTCTAGCTTCCACACCACCCAAGGCCCAGAACATGGGTTCCTACCCTTCTTTCCTGGACCCTTGGCTTTGAGACATCCTCAGAGGGTGGAAAGTCCTCTTCAGGTCACTCTTCAGTCCCTCCCGCTGCAGGCATGCCTATTTCCCTCACTCTCCCACATTTGCTTTATGAGAAGAATAACTCAGCTCTCTAACGGGACAGTCATCTGTGCTTCTCCCAGCCCTTGGAAGCTTTACGTGTCTGGATCCTCTGAGGAGCTCTGGGAATAGCTGGGGTGGCTCCCCTGGGTCTTCCCTTCCCTTTGTTGAGATGCCTGGGATTCCATCATCACAGTTTCGCTCTTTGAGGAGAAGGTACTGCTGACCCGTGAAATCATGCACGGCCTCTGCCATCATGAAGCAGTGAGTCATGACCCATGGGAATGGGCGGGAGCCAGGGCTGGTCTGGAGCTCTCTGTCCTAGCTCGGGGGACACTCAGGGAAGGGGGCCCTGAGCTCTGAATCACCTGGAGATGGATCCCTCAGTGGCGGCGATGGGGTCTTAGATGCTCTCTTAAATTCCCTTCCTGAGGAAGCCCCAGAATTTACTGACGGCAAGGGCGGGACAGAAGAGGGGGGCTGTGTGTTTGGACCGGCTCCAGATGGCAACGGGGGAGTAGGAAGCGTGGCCCGGAGCGGAGCCCTGGGTTTGCAGATGGCAGAGGGTAGAGTTGGAGGGAAGCTCGGAAGTCCTTGCAAAGATGGGGAGACGGAGGCTGGGAGTTTCCTAAGGTCACGTGGGGAGTTAGCAGCAGGGGTGGGATGAAGGCGGTGGGCTCTGGCCGCGAAGTGTCTCATTTCCCACCAAAGAGAAGCATTTCTCGTTGGCAGCAGCAGGTCTGTGAACCCTCAGATGGCTGAGTGCCATCTCCTGCTGGGGTGGGGGGTAGGAGTGGGATTCAAGGGTCTGCCAGATCGGGTCAAGGTGGGTTCGGCCATCTTTGGAAAGAGGAGAAAAACGGTGGGGAGAGACGGAAAGAAAGAGGGGCAGGGGGAGAGAGAGAGAGAGAGAGAGAGAGAGGAGGGAGGGGGTGAGGAGAGGAGGAGGGGACATTCAGCGGGAGGATGAAGGAGAGGCAGAGGGGTGGGCCTAGGCGGGGTCCTCACGGAGGCCTCAGAGCAGTTGTCCGACTCCTTGCTGTCGAAGAGGACCAGGTCTTTGATGAAGACGGAGACGGCCCTCAGGATGAAGGACATGAAGAGGTGCATGTGGATGTAGTTCCGTGTGCAGTGGAGCTTCCTGTGTGAGGTGGGCAGAGCTGGGAGCCAAAGGGGCCTCGGACCCCTCCCCCAACCAACACTGTCCAGTGCCCTGAGCAAAGGTCGGGCAGAGGGAGCATGTGGCCTCCGAGTGAGGGCCCTGCCCCGAAGCGGGGGCTGGTGCCCAGGTATCCCATCCCTGGATGCAACCTGGCTTCCGAGTGACTCGGCCTCCAGGTGCCTCAGTCCAGAGCACAGGCCCCACCCTCCGGCACCCGATCCCCAGGTGCAAGGCCAACCTATGGGGGACTAGACGACAGACAGGTGGAATGCTGAGTCGCCTGCTGTCTCTAAGAGAGGCTGGTCTGGCAGCGGGGCTGGGCTGGGGCAGGGACTGTGTGCTCCCGGAGGGTGACAGAGGAGAGGGGCAGAGCATGCCTGGGCCGGGCTGGGCTCAGGCACAGGGTGACCTGGCTAGGTTTGTTCTGTGGCTTGTTCCCGGGGCTGTGCCTTACCTGAACAGGCTCAAGATGGCCATGGCAACCAGAAGGGTGGCGAGGGACAGGCTGTAGCCGATGGTGTAGCCGGTCTTCACAGAGGTGTAGAACATCACCTGCTGCAGCTAGAGGAAGGTGGGGGAAGACTGTGGGTGCTGGGGGCCGAGCTCACCTAGGTGCACCGGCAAGGGTGAGAGCCCTGCACGCCCTGTCCTGGCAGAGGAGGAGGCTGAAGCCCAGACCACCCCCCACCCCGACCTCCCCGTTTCCACAGACAGGACAGGACTGCCCCCCCAGGGTGGGAGCTGAATCCAGCCCCTCCCTCAGCTCCTTCATGGGAACTGTCGGCGAGGGAGTGTGAAGACCTAACACAGCCCATCGTTCCTGCACCCCTCAGTCACGTGGCCGGCACCGCCCATGCCAAGCCTGGGCTGGGCTAGGTGGTCATGTTGGGCAGCCTAGGCGGTCCACTCTGCCGGCCCTTTGGGCCCCCGTGTGGTCTTCTCACTGGTGTGGGGAGGGACGCGCACAGGGGACGGAGGGGGTGAAGACCACGCTGTGGGGGTGACTTCATGTGCGGGGCTCTCAGGGGCTGGCTCAGCAGGATGGGGGCAGTCGGCCTTTCAGGGGAGGAGGATCGAGCTGGATCCCAGAGGCTTCTCGCCAGTGCCCTTCGGATGTCCTCCCCAGAGCCACATCACAGAGCAGGCCCCTCCTCCCCCCTCCCCAGCCCCCAGGAGAGGCGGTGGTTAAGAGGGATTTAGGGGATTTAGGTCCTGCCCGGGTTTTGAAGGCCTTGGAGGAAATTGCTTCCCTCTTGGGGGGCATGAAGGCCCTGTCTGAGAGGGTGTCTGGGGCTGGGACAGCTGCCATCACCGACAGACAGACAGACAGACAGACACATGCACACACGTGTTCACACCCTGAAGCAGCGGAGGCTCCTGGCTGGGGACTCCAGCCACACCCCAGCCTCCGCATCGGTGTCCCTGCCAGGCTGGGCTCCTGGCCCCACAGCCTCACGGTGGCCACCTGTGCTTCACCTGCTCCAGGGCAGGTCCCTGTCCTGGGACTGAGGACCACGGTCCTGTTCCTGTCCGTGCCCCTGACTGGGTGTTGGGTACCCGAGGCCGAGGCCGGTTTCTTCCAGGATCTACACCTTGGCTTCCCCTCTGCACGCGACAGGGAGGGTAGTGTCTGTCTGTCTTGCCATCTCCAGGGCGGGCGCAAAGCTCCCCGGAGGCAGTGGGTGGCCTAGTGGCCTAGCCTGGGGGGGGGGGGTGCAGCTTTAGCTTTGCTGCTGTGAGTCATCTTCACAAAAGCCCCTTCCTGTCAAGCCCTGGAAATGCAGGCCTGGAGAGAGAGGAGGCTGGGAGGGCAGACCCCAGGGGTCCCTCCACACGGATGGCAACCTCACCCCCTGGTGGGAGAGAATGTAAGGAGCCCAGCTGGCCTGGGGGGTGGGGTGCACAGAGGCCCACCTCTTCCAAACCTGATCCCTTGTCATTTGAGCCACAGGCAATGGGGTAGGGCCAGGCTCCAGGTGTGTCCAGCCCTCCTCCGTGCAGCTGCGGCTCACGTTGAGGCCTGAGGGGGCAGCAGGGGTGAAAGGAGAGAAGGTGAGGCGGGGGCCAGGGAGCTCCGTGGGGTAGCCCGGGGCCTGGCTGTCTGTGCTCTGCCCTGTCCCCACCAATCTGCTGCATTAGACCCCAGGGCCTCGCGGGGAACCTGGGGCAGGGAGAAGCCCCTCCGGGACGGCCAGGGGACCTCTGACACAGATGGCAGCCAGAGCAGACATTCCTGGGCTCGGCCCTGCCCCTTGTCATGTCTGAACCTGACCTCAGGTGCCATATAAACTCTGATCCTTGAAACAGATAGACTGGATCCTTGGCTCAGATGATCCCTGACCCCTGCCATGAGCTAAATGTTGGCCCTTGTCACAGGGCCACAGGAGCGGGTGTGGCACGTGGTTTCTCTGTCCTGCACCCGGGTATGGACAGCAGCCCTTTGGCTGGGGTGAGGGGCCCAGGCCTGCTCAGTCCTCCTGGACCAGCCTGCCTGGACCTGTGGGCCTGGGTGTCCTCTCACACCCCGGCTCTTGAGAAGCAGCCAAGAGTCCCCCCGCAGCCTGGGCCTGGGAACCAGCAGACCTCATGTGTGCAGAGGGGCATATGGAGGGTGTGCGCCAGGGAGGGCAGAGAACTCGAACCCCACATTCTCCCAATGTTGCAAAACGAAGTCATGACATGCCCTCCCTCACTCCACTCTTCATGTGAAAAGCACCACTCAGCGACCAGGTAGAAATTGGGGAGTTGTATTTTCCCGATTCTCCTCTCTCCTCTCCCCCATCGGTCCCCAGTCCCGTCCCAGCCTCTCTGTCTTCACTGCCACCACCATCTCACCTCCCCTGATCAGGCGGAGCCTTCCGCTGGGTCTCCCTGCTCAACTGCATCCTCCAGCCCTGAGAGAGCTGGAGGGATTGTTCCAGAACCCAGTCCTGACCATGGCGCTCCCCTGCTGAAATCCCTCTTGTGGCACCCCCTCCCACCCCAGCTGGAGCAGATGTCTCAGACGGGCACACCAAGGCGTGACTCGGGGTGGGGCGGGGGGAGGTGTCCCACAAACCTGGTCACCACAGACTGTGTCGGGCTTTCTCAACCAAAATAGCTCTGCTATTTTTTGTTCCTGAGGAAGTCTCTTCAAATATTTGAAAGTAAAAATGCCACAGATGAAAGACACGCAGACAACGCATTAAAGGAAAAGGACGTCTTCGTGCCCTGATGAGCAATGCCTCGGCTGACCAGCCCGCTCCTAGCCTGGGCAAAAGGCTTCTTTCTAACCCTCCACAGTCTTTATCTTTTACAAGGCTTCTTCAGCTCCCCCTGCAGAACCAGGTCCGTTCTAACCCTTCCGGGGGGAGGGGTTCACGCCTTCCCCTATCCGAGGAGCTGGAGTGAGCATCACCCCTGCCCTGAACTCACTTACTTTGGAATTTTAGGTCAGTTGCTCACACCTTTCACCTAGTTGTTCAGGAAAACACTCCCTCTTTTTCCATTTGCAGCCCCTCACCCTTTCTCCTATTCCTGTCCATCGTTTTCAGAGACTGGGACCTCCGAGTGCAGTTGTGCAGGTTGTTCACGGCACCAGGGCAGCCGGATGGACGATGGGGGCTAATTTTTACTTCATGTTCAGCTTGCCCCTAGGTGGGTTCTGGAGAGAGGCTGACTGCACGAGGAAGGGCTGCATTTTTCTTATCTGCACAAAGGCACTGTGTGGGCCCCACCGAGGCTGCCAGCCTCAGAATTAGTCAGATGGTGGGCCGGAGTCCAGGTTCTCCGTGAAGGCGCTGCCTTGATAATTCCAGCAGGGCCAGAAGGAAGAGCCGTCAGGAGGAATGCAATTAGCAGCATGTCAGGGAGGAAACGCAATTAGCAGGCACTTCCAGGGATCCAAGAGAAGGCTGGTTGCCAGGCTCTGCTGATGGGACGCACTATGAAACCTGCTGGAGTAACTCCTCCTCTCCTACCTGCCCAGGTGCCGGGTCCCCCTGGACGAGTGCTGGGCTAGGTGAATGCCATCCTGGAAAATGACATGCCTGTGACTGCTCCCAGATTCGCAGGGAGGTCATCAGGGTCTCTCCTTAGCTTCTGAGGTCACGACACTGAACACTGACTGGGGTGTGAAACCAGCCTGCCCCAAAGAAACCGTTTGGTCTACCTCCGGTGCCTTTTACAAACAGAGAAACTGAGGTCCAGGGAGGAAGAGGCCACCTGGAGTGAGAGATGCCCAAGGGTCTTCCCTGCTCACCCTCTGAATCCTGACCTCGGCCCTGCTCCTGCCTCATCCCTCCCCATCCCACAGGATGTCGATTCTCTCAGTGATCCCCCTGACCAGGATCTTTGCACGTGGCTCCTCCCCGCAACTCTTGGTCTTTAGCTGCCCGTCTCTGAACACCTGCTTTACATGGCTTCCCACCCTCTCTCCCTCCCAGCACTGTCATAAATGCCATTTATGACACATGTGTGTGTTGTCTTAATAAATCTCTCTCCAACTAGAACACGACCGCCTATGGGCAGGCAGCATGGCTGTTTAACCCGCTCCCCGCCACTGCCGCCCCATGTGCGTCTAGCCCAGTGCCTGTCACACTAGTGCGTGTCGAATCAGTATTCACTGAATGAAATGGCTGACCACATGATCCTGTAAGCTCCTTTAGTTACTCGGTAGCAAGAAAACCACTTCCTCTAGTGTCTTCCCTTTTGCTTGTTTGCCTTACACGTGAACACGCGTTCAAGTAGAACATGACAAGGTGTGTGAGCCATGTGGTGGCTTCACGGAGCCAGAGAGGTCCTCAGCTCCAGGTGGCGAAAGACTGAATCGTGAGCAGGCCAAGGCACCGGGAACATGGGAGCCATAATTTAATCAAGGATCTGTCAGTCAATCAGTTATTAATTGCTGAGCAAATATTTAGTGAGGCCTTCCCACATGCTTATCTTTACGTGACGAGCTACTCAAGTCCCATGAGTCCTTTGCATCCTCTTCCAGGAAGCCCCCCTGGATTGCTCTAGCCCCGCTGATCGCTTTCCTTTGCTTTCTTACTTTCTTGAGAGGAGAGTCCTCACTCTGGCCAGAGCCCTTTATGTCACCCAGCCCCCTCACTTCAACCCAGGGCTCTTACCTTGAACGTGGGAGAAGACCTGATAAATGGTGGGCAGGCCAAGATGACCACCTGCCCCGAGGGGTGGCCGGCCAGCAGGTGATGTTGTCCCACATCTTGCCGCAGCCTGTGGGGCGAAGACAGAGGACACCTGGGTCAGCATGGCCCCCAGGTACCTCCGGGCTCGGGGCCTGAGCCCACCGGCTCCCACTCTCTTCCGCCTTTGAGAGCGGGGCACAGCCCTGCTCAGGCTGCACAGGGCCTGGCCTGACAGGGAGCGGGGAGCAGGGAGCGCTCCGGCTCCAGGGTCCTCGGTGAGGGCTGGAGCACCCCAGGGTCGGGGGGTTTGAACAGCAGTCGGCGATTCGCTGGATGCAGGTTGGTGGCCTCAGTCTGCGCTTGGCGGGCAGGCGCCAGGCCCCGCGGGGTCCTGCACGGTGATGACCTTTGCAGCTGCTGCAAGACTTTCAAACGAGCGCGGGGCCTTTACACAGGCGACAGCCTTCTGTAATGACCAGAGAGCCTGGACTCTTTCTCCACTGGAGAATGTAAGCACCAGGGTGGGCGGAGGCTTTAACACACACGGAGTTTTCCCCAGTGTAGCTAGGGAGTCGAGGGAGAGAAGGCTTTATTCCCTTCTGAGCTTTACTGAGAGTTGTTTGCATGTCCTGGAAAATCATGTTACCTGCGCTGGTGCCCGTGGTATCTGAGTCACCGACGCAGCCACCGCATGGACCAACCTGCATTTATGGGTCTCTTATTGCCTGAATTATAAGTGCAACCTTCAGACCACATCTTATCTTCTAGTGTGATTGGGCCTGCATACGTAGAGAGTATTTTCTTCCGATTACTTTTCTTTTTGTTTTTCTTTTACGTTACGATTGGACCATCGTTTTAACAAAATGAATGCGTGCGTCCTGAATTCCATTTCCTAATAGTACAGGTAGCATTAGAAAATCTATTCTATGAAAAGAAAGTGTTGTTTATGATGGGGTCATGGATATGGTGGGGTCCAGCTAGTTCTTAAGGAGTCTTCGTAAAGCTCACAGAGCACCACAGATGTCCCCAATTCAGCGGAGTTGTGACTTGGGATGGGGATGGGGGTGGTCGGGGTGAGGCGAGGGGGGCTCGGAGAAAACCCAGCACTGCAGGCAGTGTCTCCACCACGCACCTACCGGCCGGAGGGTCTCTAGGGGTGTGCTTCAACAGGCAGATGCGAATGCCATGGTTTGGCCTGTTCGGAGTCTGGGTGTCCCTCAGGGACTAGGACTCCTCTGGATCCCCTCCCGTGAGGGAGGCTTAATTGTCTCTTTGCAACGCTGCCAGTCCCATAGATTGGCTCAGGAAACCCAACCCTTGAGCCAAAGTCAGTGCCAGCTGGGCCCGGCCTAGCCCAGCCCAGCCCAGGTCCGAAGGTTCGCACGTTCCCAAGAAGGGGGCCTGGGAAGAGGAGGCGGAAGGATGTCCACGTTTGAGGAAGAGCCTCAGGACTCTCGGGTGCTGGCGGGGGCTGTCTGTGGGGTGGGGGTTCTGTTCAGGACTACGCACCTGTAGCCGGAGGCTGAGAACAACTGGATCCCCAGGGCCCGGCCGGAGAGCACAGCCTGCCTTCCTCGGGGATCCAGAAGCTTCTGCCCCACCCTGTCCTGAGGCTTCTGTGGCCTCCCTCTGGCCCCCAGTCCCTCCTCCATTCCTGTGGTGGGCCCTGCAGGCCAGTGAAATCCTGCTAGTGGTTCAAGACTGTTAATAACATCCGCCAACACTTGTGCTGCCTTTGTATGTGGGAGCAACTGTTCGACCCTCTTTAAGTGAGTAACTTATTTAACCCTCCCACTTAACAGATGAGTTGCTGAGGCATAAAGCAATCAGTCACTAGCGGTAGCCAGTTCCCACGCTCCCTCTCCAGCAGACCTGTTGCTCTCCTGTTCTGAAAGGCTCGATCCTGCATCTCTGGGCATTTCGCTCTGCTGGGTTTTGTTTAGGCCTCTCCGACAGCCCTGGGGATACACACCCTGCTTTGCAGGCTGGCTGTTGCGTCTGGGTGTTTGCCAGACTTGGGGTCTCTGGGTCTCCAGCTGCGGCACATTTCGGGGAGCAGGTGTGGAGCTGGGTCTCTGGCCCTGAGCTCAGCTTCATCAGAGGCAGCACCGAGGAGAGGGAGACTGGGTCCTGACTTTGTGGGGGCCACCCTTGGCCACGAGGAGTCACAGCACCACCAGGGCTGGGTTGTGGACCGTGCTGGGTGGGGTGCAGGCGGTGGGCAGGGGAGCCAGGGAAGAGAAGCCAGGAGGCGGATGTGGTCAGAGACGCTTCCTGCAGGAGCCAGCAGGGTCAGGAAGCCAAGAAGGAGGTGACAGCCAAACAAATACTGGGCACCTGGAGGCCTGTTGTCCTGGGCCGGGCCCTGGGAGTATTCTCTGTGTGCCCACCCCATGGAGACCGCACGGGTCCCACCACGTGTGTCACTGGGCCCACAGAGATACAGGGCCCAGGCTGGCTGTGTATGCCCACGGGGCTGACACCTCAAAGGAACGAAAGCCCGACCTGGAGTGGGGGCTGGTGAGGCAGAGCTGGGGCCTCTCCCGGGTCATTCTTAGAGATACGTGGGTACAGAGAGAAGAACACGCTCACGAGCACTCCCAGGCTCACGGAACCCCAGATACACATGCAAACACACATATATGTATGCTTATTTGGGCACAGAAAGACCAGACGTGAGTAAACACAGGCACAGAGAGACCTACGACTCACGGACAGACGTGCATAGATGTGCCCAGGTGTATCGCAGACATTCACGCTGACACACACACACACACGTGCACACTCACATGCGGAAACACAGACACCAGGCGGACATATCCAGGCCTGTTCAGGCTCATGCAGACACGAGCCCTGACACACACACTCAGAGTCAGACATGGAGCTACAGACCCCAGAAGCACAGACACAGAACCGGGCAGACATGGGCCAGAAGCGCACACCTGGATGTGCGCGAACAGACACAGAACCCCACCCAAGGTCAAGGGCAGACTCACATCCTACTGACCCGTACCTGCCCGCCCCCGGATCCCAGGCTGGCTGCCCGGTGACGGGTATTGGCACCCAACAGGCACCCTGTGCCAGCAATGACCTCATAGGGATCACAAGGGTAGCTCGCCTTCAGGGCCTGAGAGGGTGCAGTGGGGCCTAGAGTCTGGGGTCTGGGCCTCTCTGAGCTGCCTCTGATCCTGGATCCCGCTGTTGGGGCCTACAGAGGCCTGTCTGCAGCCTGGCCCTGCCTCCCTGCCCTGGCGGTGGGGTAGGGTGCACAGGCAGAGGGCAGATCCAGCTGCTACAGTTTGACCGAGGCTTCAGTCTTAAGATCCCAGGAGACAGAGGCTGCCCCTCCCAGAGCTAGGGTAGGAGGAGGCCATCAGCGAGGCTAAACATACTCACGTATGGTGGAGGAGGCAGAGAGCTTGGGCACCAGGGCCAAGAAGGAAGGGCCTGGCAGGGGTTACATAACTCTCAGACTCAGAGGTGGCAGGGGACTGGGAGCCAGGAAGACCTTAAAGATGCCCCCTGCTCTTGAGTAAGGCTGTTTTGTCACTTTAAGCTCAGCCTCAGGGAAGGTGAGACCTGGGAGGGGGCCCCAGAGCAGGCCCAGACACTCCCTGCCTGCCACCGGCCCCCTCCCTCTCAGTGAGCGGGAACCCCAAGCCCACCCCACCCGCTACTCCCCAGCTCTGGCTTCTCTGCACCTCCCACTTTCCAGTCTCTGCTTCCCCAAATCCTGCCCAACCTTCTGAGTCTGGCTCAAGTGGCTCCTTGTGAAGAAAGCCCTTTGTATTTCCTCCATGCTCAGCCCAGGGCTGCTGAGCCAAGTGCAGGGGACTCAGGATGGCAGGATGAAGAGGAGAGGGTACTGTCTCTTGATCTGAGGGCCCTGCTGGGTCTGGGCAGCTGGACAGTGCTGACCTGAGGGTGCCCCTGGCACCACCCTTCACACTCCAGGCTGGCGCTCCCTGAGACCCTCTGAGAAGAATAGCTGGACCCCACGTGCTCAGCCTGAGTCTCACCTGGACTCATCTGATCAGCAAGATAACGAGCTGATGGTTCATCTGGCCTGCTGAGGGTGGGCTGGGATAGGGAGGTTGGTGTGCGTGTCCAGGGGCCTGTGTGGTGTCTGTCACCTCTGGGTTTACGTTGGCTGGCAGAGCCTCGGGTTGGGAGGAAGGAGCTGGGGTTCATTCCTGCACCCCCCCCACACCCTCAACCGTGGTAAGTATTCCAGGCCTGTGCGACTAGCCTTGTACCCCTTCTTGCTCCAGACCGCCAAGATGGCTTTGAGCTTCCATGTGGTCCCCGTGGCAGTCACATACTGTCCCCCAATGTCCTCGTTCTCCTGAGATGCTAACAATACATGGCCTTATCCCTTATCCCAGGGTGTGGTGTTCGGGCCAGCTCTCCGCATCTCCGCCTCGGCCCGGTCAGGAGGTCCGGTAGGGCCTCCCTCCTTCCACCTGGCTCCCCAGGTTCTCCCAGCTTCTTCTTCTCAGCGATCCAACAGCTCCTTGGTGCTATTGCTCTCCAGCAAATGGGCAGAATACATGCGACGTGGGTCTGGGCTTATGGCTCGAGAAGTGGGGCTCCTTGGGGGGTCTGCAGCACCTCTCTTTCCTCCAGGGGAGCCTCACCTGCTGTCTCATTCTCCAGCTCGGCCTCCTCCAGGCACTGCCTGTGCTCCATCTCGATCATCCGCATGTAGTCACACGCCTCCAACTGCAGCACACTTGCCCAGCCGCTCTGAGGGACAGAGACAGGGAGGGGACCCGTCAGCCTCACCTACAGCTTGTCCACAAACCCCAGGGCTGTGAGCCAAGCACAGCCCAGTCACTGGACTGATCCAAGTTCCTGACTGAGCCCCAATCCCAACCGCAGACTGAATCCTGATCCTTGCCCCAGATCAAAGCCCAGCTCTGACTGCAATATGACCCCAAACTTTGTCTCCAAACTTTAGTCTATCTCGATGACCCTGTGGTGGCTTCTTGGTGGCTCCTCAGCAGTGCTGTGGCTGTAGCAATTTTGTCTCTTTGTGGGTAACACGACCTGGACGGAGGTGACAGGGCCTCTCCTTGGAGCTCAGAGCTGGCCCACTGGACTCTGCCATTCTCTAGGTTGGTGGAAGGGCTGGAAGTCCTCTGCCCCTGCTTCAGTCTCCAGGGATGGGTGGGGCCCAGCTCCCTCGGTACAGGAGTTGGACCCTGGCCTCCAGTCACTGGGACCAGGCCTGGAGGAATACAGGAGTCTGACTATCTTCCACCTCTGTCCCCATTCTCGGAACCTGTGCTCAGTCCCCCGGGTCACCAGCTGGGAAGTGGATACTGGCCCTCTTGCCCAGGCCTCACTTGTCTCCTTCTTAGCTTCTGAATAATTAAGCTAAATCGGATCTAATGAGACTGAGACGGGAGTTTTAAGGAAATAAGAGCAGCCCTCGGGAAGGCTCGCCATCCCGCTGGGCCTCCTCTGCCTCTGGCAGGTGCTGGGAAAGGACAGGGAAGACCAGGCTTCTCCTCTCCCCTCCTCTGTACCCTGGCGGAGATCAGGGGTAGGGGCCAGACCTGTGTGCCAGGGAGACATCGGCACTGGGGCCGACATGTGAGTAGGGGTGATGGATGCCCAGGAGCAGCCAGAAGATTTAGGTCTTAGGAGCCGTTGGGTGGGGAAGGGCAGGTGAGGGGCTCCATGGAGGAATGCTGGGCTAGTGGCAGCTTCTGCCTGTCTCTTTGGCTTTAGGGAAGTGTCTGCTACCCCTGGCAACCCCTCATCTCTGCTTGGGGAGGAGAATGTCACCGTCTCCAACGGTGCTGTCGGGGAGAATTCAGCAAGACTGGTCCAGAATCAGAGACTCCCAGTGTCTCTTCCGACTTGTCCTTCCCCCTCTGGGACAAGGGCCTCCCTCCCTGGACCTCAGTGTCCCTGTAGACTAAATGGGCCTTAACCACTGCCCTGCTGACTCAAAGGGTTCTAGCAGTGGATTGCGGGGAGACAGAGGTGGGGGAGTTTCCTCTCGAGTCCTTCCTTTGAGGGGTTCCCTTTCTGGCCTGCAGGCGCCAAGGGTGTGGCTTTGACCCTTGTTCTACGTGAGTACACCCCATTGAGAAATAAGTGTCCCGGGTGCCCGCAAGCTCTCCATTGTCGTAGAGGGAGAGGAGTCCATGCTGAGGCCACACTGCTGAGCCCCTGTTGAAGGCTTTGGTGGAACCTCACGGTCACAGAGGTCTCTAACTTTCCCAGCTAAGCACCGCAACTGACCAAGCCCACATCTGAAGGAAGGCCTCCTTGTCCAGATGTCTTTCAGACCCCCCAATACCCAGACCTTTGCTCGCCGATGTGTGCTATGGGCTGAACATGGCCTTGGACTGCTGACTTTAGCAGCTAATTGGGTAAAGACCTTAGCTGGTAAGTCATTCAAAACTTGGCATATGTAAGTAACACGGATTTATTACGGAGCGGGATGCATTATTGGCATAACTGTTTCCAGAGAAGGGTATGCTTCAAGGCGATGCTGCGCTTGTCCCTCTTCCGTCCATGTGCTTTTCCAACTGCCCCAGAACGAAAATACTTGAGATGTTCTGTCTTACGAGATCCATGGCCAGCTCATCCTGCTCGGCATAGAAAGGGAGTGGCCAGATGATCTCGGATGTGGAGGAGGACATGGGACGGGCCACCCCGGCTTTGCCACCCATTTTGTTTGCTCGGAGCGTGCTTCTCCCCAAAATACCTTCTCGTCCCTGTGTCCTCCGGTAACAGGGTTCAGTCTGCCTCTGGCCCCTCCCCAGCCTCATCGGCCTCTCCTGCTCATTCTCCACCTCCTACCCTCCCACGCCATGGAAGCAGGATGGATGCTCGTGGCATCTTGGTTGCCCCCTCCTACCATCTGTTACCTTTCTCTAGAGCCATGTTCTCACCTTTACCTGGAAAACCACCTCCTTCCCCACTCCTTGTTCATGGGTCCTGACAAACTCTCTTCTAGGGGATCATCATGTGACCAGACGTAAACCAATCAGAGCAAGCCTCGTCAGAGCCTCTGGCACATGACCCAATCAGGCTACTCAGAACCAGGAGGCTCATTCCTGGGACTCTGGATTAAGAGACTAGGCGAGCTCTTTCCCACTGGTCTTGAAATCTCAAGGGATGCAGGGGCTGGAGCTACCACTACCATCTTGTCGCCAGGTGGAATGCAAGTGATGAAGATCTCATAGCTAAAGCAAAGGAGAGATGGAGAAAAACTAGGTCGTCTTGACATTGTCTGAGCCCCTGAATGCAGCCATGCCCGAAACCAGCCCTGCTTCCAGAAACGTGCGTCAATACCTTTCTTTGTGGCTTAAGCTAGTTGAGTTTCTGTGTCTGTAACTGAAAGCGTCCAACTTATCTCTGAGGACAGCAATGGATCCTCAATTCTGCAGTTTGCAGGGAGGGGACAGGAGCCCTCAGGGTAACCCAGGAGCCTGGATGTCTCTGCATAAAGTGGGGGTGGTCTGGAAAATGAGTTCTGTCTTGGAGTCCTATCTGGAGAAGGGTAGAGAGAAATAGAGACCCAAAGAGGGACCTAAGTCACCCAGCAAACGCATGTTCCCAGAAAGACCGAAATCTCTGACCATTAGTCTAGCTGCATCAATCCTTCTCCACGCTTCGCTAGGGCCATCTGGTCAACCGTTTGCTTGTGGGGAGGAGGCCAGGGCAGCTCCCTGTAGCCCTTATCACTGAGGAATTCAGGCAGACTTTGGACTTCCTCTTCCACTTATTTTCCTATTCTAAACATCCTCATTATCCTCTGGACTCCAGACACACGAAGCTGGAAAATTCCCAGCTGGATGCAAGCAAGCCTACTGAAACCAACGGGTTCCAGGGCTAGGATATAGCTGGAATGTGCTTCATAGAGAATGGGTAGTAGAGGTGGGTGGGCTTTTGAGAAGGTAAGAGTTGGACAATCAGAGGAGAACAAGAAGGATCGTAGAAAAGGACAGTGTGTTCAGAAAGCATGGAGCATGCACGTGCCTACTACTTGAGGGTGCAAGAAGCCTGCGTGGCTGCAGCAAGGGCCCTGGAGGCATCAGGAGACTGGTTGGAGATGTAGACCAAGGCCAGCCTCATCGCTTCTTCGCCTGTACGGGCAGAGCTTTCAGACCAGCACCTGCAAACCTGAGCAAACCTTTGTACAACGTGTAGCTCCATCCCTTTCTCCTGCTTCAGATCTCTGATGGTCCCTGTGGCCTAGGAGTCAAAGCCCACACTTCCAAACTAGCATGCAAGACCTTCCTCTCACCACTGCCTGCATCTCTCAACTGGTCTCCTGACACCTTATGTGGAGGGGGAAAAGCAGGGCTTTCTTCCAAGTCCTCACCAGTTCCTCTGCTTGGCTGAGTTCCAAGCGAGTTTAAAGTCAGCCCGACTTTGCAGTTGGGTTGAGGCTAGAGAGTTTCAGGACATTTTGGGTCCCCAACACCTTCTCTGCGACAGGAGTTCCTGAGCCCAGAAGAAGGGACTCTTTAGTCCTTTCCTGCAAGAGCAAAGGAACTCTTTAGTCCTGGTCCTCCGGGTCCCCTGCCATGGTATTGGCTGGATGTGGGAGGTGACTAACAAAATTGGCAGGAGAATCCTGAGTTTCTGGTTCGGGGCAGAGATTAACCCAAGTTTGTTAATTCCACCTGCTCAGCTGAGTCCCCTCCTCTTTATTCCCAGTGTGAGGGGCTTGGGAGAAAGCCCTGTGTTCTCCCACCCCCCCCCATGAGGCTCCCAATATTTGAGGCAAAGGCTGGGGTTGTTGCGGGAGGGTGAAGATGCTGGGAGTTGAAGTTGTTAGATGTAGATAGACATAGTGGGCCCAGCTCATGCGCTATACCCAATCCCCTCAAGGGCAGCCTGGGACCATAGCTACTGGCCTTGAAATAGAAGCCCCGGCCTCGTCCAGGGCCAGAAAACTTGGACAGGTGGAGCTGAGGGAGACAGAAGCGGTGTTCCAGGGGAGCAGGAGCCCCTCTGAGGAGCTGCTGGCCTCAAACCCGAGTTAGACTCAGCCGGGTGGATTAGGTGAGACAGGAGAAGGAACTTCGTGCCTGGAAATCACCAAGTGCTGGGAAGCCACTGTGGATAATTTGTACTTCTGAGGTTTGTCATCACAGGCCTTGTTTTTCCTGCCAGGGATGATGGGAGGAGGCCAGGGGCTGGGGAGTAGAGGGCAGGGAGTTCATTCCCCCAGTACCATCTCATTTGCCCTGATCGACTTAAGCCCTCTGCCACTGAAGTAACGAGGCAACGGAGAGTCCCAGGAAAGCCGAGGACCCGGAGAGAAAGCAGTGCGATCAATCGCAGGCACACAGGACCACAACCCAGCTTCCCAGGCTCCTTCCCTCTGCATTTTGGCTTTTGCTCTGAATTTTTAAGGAGGTGGAGACCTTGTGCGGGAGGAGGCAGCGCAGGGAGGAGAAGGAGTAAGAGGGGCAAAGGGCAGGGGGCCCAGGAAGGTAAGGCAGATCGCGGAATCCAGAAGTCACAGCCAAGAGCAGAAGGATGCTCCCAGCTTTGCAGAGGGCCCGAAGGGGGTTTAAATAAGACCTCATCTGATTGAGAAGGGGCGCGAGGGAGAGTTTGGCAGGGGTCACAGGAATGTGCAATCATTTGCTCTACGTGGCAGCTACACACGTGTGACAGTTCCCTGAGCCGTCGCTTCATATTTGTGCATTTTGCTAATTAAGAACTATCTCTAAAGTCCCAGGTCGGCATGTGGCGTCCCATAGCCACTTTGAAAGAAGCCGGTCCTGGGCGAAACGACAGAGCCCAGTTAAGTCCACAGGTTCTGGTATCAGACAGACTGTCTGCGACTTCTCGGACGGGTGACCTTGGGTAAGTTCCCCCACCTCATCTGGAAAACGGGGACCACGGCGGCACCACCGACTCCCAGGGTTGTGTCGCGGGGTCACATGTGACGTAGACCAAGGGACCGCAAAGAAGGGTCGGCAGTAATTGCCAAAGCTGCAGCCCTGTCCCTTCTGCCAGGCTGGCCTTACTGCCATCGCCAGGCCCCAGCCTCGCGACAGCCTTCGTGCCCGGCATAAGCCCGGGCAGTTGGAATGTCCCACCCACGGACGAGTGGCAGCTGTGCCCAGCGGAGGAGCGAGGGCTCCAGTCTAGCAGTTCCCGCCGCCTCCGACTGCAGTCATCTCTCTCCCCCGCCCCGTATTTTTACATCCTTTCACCGACAACCTCCATCTCCCCCCCTGCAAACCCACGTGTTGCCAACCACACCTCCCCCTGGGGAAGGCTGAGCTCCGGGTTGTAGGAGGGTGGAATGGGAATTAGTGTGTGTGGCAAGGAGGGCAGTGAGGAAGACAGCCAGGGATGCAGGTACGGGCTTGGGGCCAGAAAGAGCTTTTTCCACCACTCACAGTGGCACCAGGACAAGGGCTCATGCTATCAGAGGACGCGAGCAAAGCCACTCAGCTTGGGGTCAAGCCTGGTCCCAGCTGAGGGCCCCACTTGCAAGGTTCACTTACGGGCATGGAGTCTTTCAGAGTTTCTTTGCAGGGAATCACGGTGGGGATGGCCAGGGAGGCAGGGGCCGCAGGGACTCAGGTTTAAATCCTCTGCCCCTTGAAAGTCATCCCGGCCACCTCTGGGAAGAGGTCTCAGTTTACAAACATGATGTCTGTGGGTGACGTTGGTGTTGGGGCCACCTGCAGAGGGCTGGACACCAGCACAGGGAGCTCTAAGGGGGGGTTGGATAGGGACCTCTTTCCCTCCTCTGATGACCCATTGTGCAGGAAGAATTTGTTTTTAAGATAGCAAGAGGCACTTCCTGAGAGATGTGGAACCTCACGTCATGAGCCAGAAGATGGGGCCCTATGCAGGAAAGCCCAGCTCGATGCTCATGCATCCTGCCAGCTCCTTCTACGGCTCCATCACAACACAGGCAGGAAAGCGCCTTGCAAGGAGACCGAAACCCCTGATAATATCACCGCTCGTCTTGTGAGGCTTGGGCAGATCTGAATTTCAGATAGTAAGGAACTGGAACCCTGTTAGTTTTGTGATGATGGTGTCATCGTTATCTATGAAAATGTCCTTTGATTTTAGAGATGCATTTTTTAAATGACTTGGGGCAAAAAGTTGCAAGGTCTATCATTTATCTTAAAATACTTTGGCCAAAAAAAGCAAAGGATGCAAATATTGTTAAAGGCTGAAAACTGTCAAACTGAGGAATTGGGAGGGATGAGTGCTGGAAATTCCCATACTTCTGTTCTGCTGACATCCCTCCAAGGAACGGGTAAAAGCAAAAAACAAAACAAAACAAAACAAAACTCCAAAAACCAACTCATAATGCGGTGGAGAGATTAAACTGTTTCTCTTTCTTTTTCTGAAAGATGTCTAAGGTACGTGAGTGTCTGCACACACTGTACGTTTTCCCGGTGCGGTGAGAACAGCCTTGTGCTGGGAGGTCACACAGGAGAGGGTGGGGTCTGGGAGGCCGAGCAGAAGGGACAGGGAGAGAGGATGGGGCTTTGTCTAGTCCCCTGGCCCCATTCCTGCATCCACAGCCAGAGGGGCCACAGTGAGGGGCCCAGGCGAGTGGCAGGCTCAGCCCAGGTTGGGATGCTACTGAGTCTGCCCATTGCGTGAAGAGGCCCATCACCTATCACCTAGCTCTCCCTGAGAGGACCCATCACCTGCCTGGGCCTGGAGCCTCACCCCACAAGTTGTCTGGCCACCTCATGAGGACACCTCCTGGCCCAGGACTCCTGCCTGCCCTGGGGATCAAGAGGAAGGAACGAACTGTCACACAGTTCACTCAGCACTTCCATCTCCTCAGGACTCACAGGAGTCCTGACAGATGGCTAAGTCCATGTCACAGCTGTGAGGCTTGCGGAAGGCTGTGTGCCCCACTCGGGGTGGAGCTGGCCTCCGGCCCAGGCCTCTTCCCATTTCTCCGGCACGGCACGCTGGGCTAAGGGTTCTCACCCTCCCTTTTGCAATGAGGGAACTGAGGTCCTTCCACAGAGATTAAACATGTTCTCAAGGTCAGTTGGCCATTGCCATGGAGTGGGATGAGGACGAGGTCTCTTGGTCCCAGCCCAGGTTCCCCATGGAAGTTCCAGAAACATCAGGGAAGGCCAAGACGCAGGGCACTGGGATGGGAGGTGGAAGTCTTCGATGGGAGCGCGCTCTTCTAGAACAGTCCCTTGGGAGCCCTGCACAGGCCTAGCTGACGTTGTCACTTCACACGGGGTGGCCTGCTGTGGGCCAGGAGGGCCTGGGCAGCTGCGGACAGTTTCTGGAAGCAAATGGCTGGGGCAGGATGCTTGTGGTAAGGTGAGGCCTTCAGGGCCAGCAACCTGCCTCACAGAGGAGTTAGAGGAGCAAAGCTTCCCCCAAGCCCAGGGCCCCCAGCCTCTGGGAGGAGCTGGGGGCTTACTCCTTCTGTGGTCAGGCCCATTGGTCCTGCCAACAGAGGCTGTTTTATGGTCTCAAATGGAAGGTCGCCCATTTGGCTGAACCCTTCAGGGTATTGTCCCACCTCTTCCAGGGAGCCTTCCCTGGCTGCTCCTTTCAGCCACTCAGTTCTCAGGGGCTGCACCCCACACTCATCTGGGCTCTTCTTCCTGCTCTTCCCCACCAGCCCTGAGAGACTACCTAGGGCAGGGCCCAGGTCCGTTCCTCCTCTGTGACACCCCTCTCCTCCCCTCTGGGCTGGCATTCCCCTGAACAGTTCTGCTACCAGTGAGGAGCTTCTGCTCCTGCCCTCCAGGGGGTAGGGGCACAGGAAAGCCTGACTAGTGACCTTGGGGTGGACTTCCTCTTCTGAGACACTGGAGGTTTTCTTTCCCTTTTTTGCTTCCCTGTTCAGAGATTTCTCCTTTCCAGGCAGAGGTCAGGGCACCATAAACAGGAGTGATAAGGCTTTGGGCCTTCAAACTGAACTTTGCAGCTGCCATTTTATGGCCCTGATAAAGTCAACCCACCTCCCTCCTCCCCCCTCCCTCCCTCCCACCCCACCTTGAGTCTGGCTGCAGCAGGATTGCCTGATGTCCTTTAGTGCAGGGGCAAGTGGCCGGTGGGGAGCAGAGAGGGAACTGAGGCCCCTCACTCCAGCCGGCCCTCAGTTGGTCCTGCCTGAGTCCCGGCCCTGGGCTGTGGGGCACATGGGAGAAGGAGAGACCTCAGCCTTTGATCTCATGGGATGATCAGAAGAGTCCAGGCTGGGAGGTGAGTAGGGCTGAAGGGTGGGGTCAGAGGTGAGAGGGCTGAGTGGGTGGGAGCAATCAGGGAAGGCTGTCTGCAGGAGCTGGCATTGGGTACAAAGTGAATAAGATGTGGAAAGACAGGGGACAGTAGGCATTGGAGGAGTCAGCCTTGGGCAATGGAGGAGTCAGCCTTGGGCTGTCGCAGGAGTTGGGGCAGATGTGACCTAGCATGGAAGGCTCTGCTGCTGGGCCAAGAAGCCTCCAGGGGTGGGGTAATGGGGTGCCAGTGGCAGTCCCCTGGCCCACCCAAGGAGAATTTGAGTGGTCGGAGCCCAGGGTTGGGAGGGCCAGGGGACTGTTGTTAAGGCCTGGAGGCTCTGTGACCCTGAGGGGCTGTCAGTGGTGCCAGAGCTGTGGCGTCAGGGCCTGAATTTGGTGAGGCTTTGAGCACTCAGGAGGCGGGTCTCGTGGCTAGCAACAGCAAGTGGGGAGCTCTCGTCAACTGTCATCAGGTCAGGCACTGAGCTCCCCATCCCCAGCGTGTACAAGACACTAGTTAGGTGAAAACGCAGATTTCTGCCCTGGTGGAGGTGACAGTAAGGGAGGTTAATGATGGGGTAGAAGAGACTAGATTGGTATATTCCACCCACCCACCCACACGGAGGTGGTGCCAGACCTGAAATCCACTCACGTTTTAGGCCTTGCCCAAGCAGCAATCCCAGATCCCTCAAGTCTGGGGGTAGGGGCGCAGAGAAAATCAACCTCAGCCCCGGTCTGCTTGGGGGGACCCTTGTAACTCCAGTGTCTCTGGGCCTCACTTGGCCTGAAGTAAAATGGGCTTGGGCAGGTTCAGAGATCGTAGAGGGAGTGATCCACGTGTCTCATGCCTAAACTGGGATCTGCCCTGCAGCCCAGGTGAACCATCCACAGACACCCACATACCCACACGTGGGGCATGCTAGCACAGGCCAGGGACACACACATACCCACGGGGGACGAAGCATAAGTGGCAGGAAGAAGGAGGCCACCGCTTGTTGGTGCACATGGCTGGCCCTACCAGCTAAACACCACCCTCCCGCCCCTCACTGCCCACCTCCTTCCACCTTGGGCCTACCTTTCACCTCTGCTCAGTGAGAGGGACAGGAAGGGTCTGCTTGTCATCCACCTTGTCCCCAAAGCCCCTTCCCAGGTCCTGGGGTCCCCAGCGCTGGATCTGCTGCCGCGATGTCACCCCTCCACGTAACTCACAAAGCCCCACGGACACTTCCAAACGGGCACAGCACACGATGACGACCCTCACAGCCTCCCTCCCACCCACCGTCTACGAGACCTCTCACTTCCTTCAACCACAGTCCCGGACCCTGCACCCACGGACCTCCCCACCCCACGCAAACCCGCAGCCACAACCAGACAGGCAAGCGCGAGCCAGCTCGCATCCGCCCCTCCGCGGGTGTCACGGCTTGCGGTGCAGAGCCGGCTGCCGGCTGTGCTGGGAGGGAATAGTTGGGACCCAGACCCCTCCTCTCGGGTCTAGATCCGGTCCGAGGCGGAGCCAGAAGGAGACACTCGGTGCTCCCTGCCCTTGCTCTCCTCACACAGACGTGCGCGCAGACGGCTCGGATCCCGCCGCCCCCACTCCACTCCCAGCTGCCGGGACTCTGGGTGGCGCGACGGACACTCACCGCGGGCCGGAGGGAGCAGGCGAGGGCGCCGGCCAACAGGCAGAGCCAGGGGGCCGGCGGCGGGCGCGGAGGGCGCATGGTCCGCCCTGAGCCCGCGCCGGGCGGCCCCACGCCGGGATCGGGCGGGCGGCGCACCGCGCGGTCGACCGTGGGACGCCTGGCGGAGTGGCGCTGCCGCGGTGGCCCCAGCGCTAAGAGGCGCCGCTCCGGGCTGGGGGCGGGCCCCGGGGCTCGTCTGACTGGCATCAGGTACAGCCAATGGATCGGCGGAGGCGGGGCCGCAGAGCAGGTGTGGGCGGGGCTGAGGGCTCGCCGTGCGCCGGGAGTCCCTGGGTTCCCTCCGCTCTTTCCACATGGCAGTCCTCAATTTCCAGGCATTGACAGACCTTCGCGTCCTGGGACTGCATCTCGGGAGTCTCCAGACCCTAACACGCCTCCTTCCTCCCAGCTTGGCTCACGACGTTTCCAAGCGCCTGGCTGCCATCTCCTGCTCCGGCTCCCCCTCAGCCCCGCCCCAGGACGCTCTGCACGTCCGCCTTCAAAACCACCTCCTCCAGGGCCTCCCAGCCAGCCTCTCCATTTCCCATTTGTGCCGCTCGCGGGCTGGGCGGGCGGGCGGGACCACGAGACAGGACGTGACAGTTCTTATCCCCCACGCCGCGGCTGCAGCTTGCGCGGCCTGCGTAGGGTCCTGGGCTGCAAGCGACCAGAGTAGGTGGGGCGCGTTGTTTGCTCCCTTTTCAAACGTCCCAAGTCATCCCTCGCGTCGGATAGGCGGGGCGAGGGCCAGCAAGGGCGCGAGTGAGGCCCGACTCTGGGTTCCTTGGTTCCCGCCCTGAGCCCAGGCAACCTGGCAGGGCGCACTCGGCACTGGCTGGGCACCCGGGTCCTTCACGACCTGGAGGGTGTCGAGCTCCAGGGGAGACAATGCGTCCGCGCCCTCGCGCGTCTCGGCCTGGGCACCTCCCCAGAGGCTGCAGCGGCCGAAGTTCCAGCGCCCTCACGCGGGGAGGGACAGTCTGCTCCCAGCGCTCGGGCCCCGACTCTGCGCATCCGACCTAAAACCACCTGCCCTTGTTTACAGCCGGGGAAACTGAGGTCCAGAGAAAGGTCCGGACCTGGGCCGCCTGCCTCCTCCGCGCGTCCTCAGGGCTCAGTTTATGCGTCCCTAGAGTGAGGCGCGAATTCATCGGCGCTGCGCGGGAGGAGTGCGTCTTCTTGAGGACCGAGCCCAGGTGACTACTTTGCCTTCGTTCCCAGGCTCGAGACCTTGCGATCGGGACTGGAGGTGGCGGCGGGGACAGGGTGGATGGCGAAAGTGACGGGGGGGGCGCGGTGGGGAGTGCGGTGTTAGTGTAGAAGCGGAGAGGGCCGCGCGTTCCCTGGCGTCTAGGTCCAACTCCAGGTGCTGGCGACCAGCAGGTGCGTCAGAGTCCCCTGCGAACCCACCGTACAGCGCGGGAAACTCGGCCGCCGACCTTCTGGGGTGGATGGAGTTATGAGGAGTCAGGGAAAAGCCGGGAAGGGATGAAGACCCAGCCCCTCCTTGAATTCAGTTCATTTTGGAATGCA
Source organism: Eonycteris spelaea (assembly GCA_003508835.1). Classification (NCBI taxonomy): domain Eukaryota; kingdom Metazoa; phylum Chordata; class Mammalia; order Chiroptera; family Pteropodidae; genus Eonycteris; species Eonycteris spelaea. The sequence goes on from PUFA01000224.1 coordinate 1,756,300, forward strand.
AGCATTTGCTTGCCGCTTTCCCTCACTCCTCCCCTTCCTTCGTCCCTTCCTTCTTTTCCTCCTCCCTCCCTTCCTTTCTCTTTCTCTTCTCATCCTCCAGCTTCCCTCCGTCCCTCACACATTAATTGATTACCTTCTGCGTGCCAGGCTCTGGGCTGTGCACGGAGGGACAGAATTAACTCCCACAGCGGCACCTGGGGAGCTATCTACTCACAATTTCCAGCTCCTTCTGGATATAATCATTAACCCCCCTGGCACAGCCCCTTCCCCAGGTAAGGGAACTGTGAGATGCCTCTGCCAGGCCGTTCTGAGGTTTGGACCCAACCCCTCAGGGAGGAAGTGGTTAGAGAATCACCAGCCACCTCCTCAGCCATCCTCATTTCTGAGGGTCAAGTTAGGCTCAGGGGCGGGGGATCCTTGCTTCCCCTTGTGACAGTACCTCTTCTCAGGCCTCAGCTCTCCAGCAGGGCAGTAGAATTATTCTGGGGAGTCACCTTTGCTGGCCTAGTGTCCTGGGAGTCCTAGATGTAAATGGCAGGTCCATGGGCTTTGGTTCTCCTAAACCCTAGCCCCTCTCTCCACACACACACACACACACACACACACACACACAACACACACACAACTCACACAGTCACACACTCACACACACTCACACTCACACTCTACCTGGCCAGCTGCAGAATGCTGAAATCCCACCGTTACGCTTGTCCCTTGGTCTGTTGTAGTTCTGCTCTCTCTGAGGACAGAGACCTTGGGGACCTGAGAGTTGGATTGGGGAATAGCAGGAAGCCAGACCCTACTTTGCTATGCGGCCTGGGTTGAGGGGATCTTCAGTCTCCCAGCTGGGGAACTGCTGCCTCTCCCCTTTGTCTGTAGGGTGGTCCCCAAGAAACCTGCCTCTTAGCCCAGGGCTGCAGGGCAAGCTGGAGGCGGTGAGAGTGACCCGCTGGGCCTCTTCATGGCTTTGCAGTCCGCAGGCTCCCAGGAAGGAAGTGGTGACCGAGGGAGAACTGTTCCCCTGCAGATTCTTTGCAATGAAAATGACTTCTTTGTTCTGTCAGAATTGTTCTCCTGGGGGACCCACCCATCCTTACCTATCAAAAGGCGCACAACAAATCCAGAAGCGAAAGAAGGAGAGAACAAAGAAAACACCAAGAACAAACAGTCCCCCACCCCCATTCAACCAAGCCTCAATGGGCCTTTTCAACAGGGGTTCCTGCGTTTGCATGTCCAGTCCTGTGTTCTGAGGCTCTGGGGGGAGGGAGGGGGCAGGGCTGTCAAGCCATGGCCCGCTCTTGGCTCTTGGGGAGTCCTGTGTGATCTGATGGGGAGGCCATCCTTTCACCCGTCGGATGAGCTGGGAAGGCTTCTTAGTCAGGGGAGGACTATTAGGAGCAGGACTCGGTGGGGCGGGCTACCAAGGGGGCGGGAAGCGGTGACTGGGGTTTCTGTCCCATCGCTCTACCCTGTCCAAAGCCCAAGTCACTCTGGCTTGGAGAGGGATGTCACAAATCACCCCCTGCTCCTGGGTCCCCCATGTCCGCTTACATGGATGTCTCCCAGAGCTATTCTGTTTTTATGTCTCTCCTCCTGGATCCCTGCAACGTGTCTCCAGTCTGTGCCCAAGCCCCACCTCGCTTCCTTCCGGATGTAAGAATCGCAGGGTGCAGAAGGGGGGGAAAGAGAAAGCGGCAGAGTCACTTGCCGTTCCCACGAGGACAGGCATGACAGGCACAGCGGGGTGAGGATCTGTAGTTACTCATCTGGAGCCTGCCCGGCTTCCTGGCTGCCTGCCTGCCTCATCCCCGCAGCGGGTGCTACCCTTGCCTCCCACAGGCCTTCACGCACCCCCCTGAGTCGTGCACTCACAGCGTCAGGGCTTCCAGCTCAGAGTGTCGATGCCGGTGGCCAGGTTCCTCGGTGCAGTGGGAAGAGCAGCTGGGCACCATGGTGTGGTCATGACCTGCATGGCTGGGGTCAGGCAGGGACCTGGCCTGGGGAGTCACTTCTCCAGGATTCCCCTTCCAGACTCATCCGCATTGCTGCGTGCATGCAGACAAGCTGGCCTCTCTGGGCCGATGAGTAGAAAAGACCTGCCCCTTGAGGTCTTTATCCATTGGGTGTGGATGGCAGTTTCAGGGATGTGAACTGCTTGCCACCTCCTCCGGCTGCCCCTTCCTGGGGGCCCTTCTTCCTGTGAGGAGACACATCTTAACTCCAAGCTTAACTCCAAGATCTGGCGGAGGGTAGGAGAGGCCCAGCCAGGTATTTAAAAAACACATGCTCCCTTTACCCCTCTGTAACAGCATGCAGTGAATAGCATTCCTTCAGCCCTCGTGGATCACCACTGACACTGGCCCTGCAGTGGGCACTGAGGATGTCACAGTGCCTTAGATGTGGGCTGCCTCCCTTCATGGGAACCTAGCACCGATTGAGTGGGGCCCCAGGCGAGGGGGTCTCCCGGCGGCGCAGCCCCTGGGAAGAAAACAGAGTTCATGGCCGTGCAAGCGATGAAGGGAGAAACGGAGTGGAGGGACCTCTTCTGAGATGGCCTGCATCATCTCTTGATCCCAGAGGCTGAGGCTTTGAGCCGTGAAGGAAGGGGGAGAGGGAGGGGACAGGGTCAGCTCTAAGTGTGTCAGGTCAGGTCCTTCCTGTGGAAGTTTTTTGGAGGTCAGGGGGACCCTGTGAAAGGTGAGGGAGGAAAAGGCAGGATCGCACAAGAACTCAGACTCGATGCGGCTCTGACAGAGCCTCTGCCAAGCTGAGAGTGAGCTCCGGACCAGCGAGGGCACGTAGCGGGCTCAGTCAGTGCTGGGGCGCTGTCTGGGGAGAGCGGGGCCTCAGCTCAGATGCTGGGGTGGGTCCTGAAGGCGCTCCTCCCCTAGAGCCTGTCAGCTCACTGCATTCTTGAGAGCGGGCGGCAAGTTCTTTCTTGAGGGGAGATCCACGCGATGCATGTCTGTGGCTACCACAGAGGGGAAACTGAGGCATGAAAAGTAAAGGGAGTGGGAGGACTCCTGCTCCAGGAGACAGAGGAAGAAAAGGCTTAGGTTCTACCCTTGGGCAGTGCCTGTTCTGGGCACAGAGAGGGGATGACTTGAGAAGGAATTTTTCTTTCAGAATTCCAGGGTTCAGTTCAATCCTGGGGGTCAGAAGTCTGTTTTCGTGCAGCTTGGCACAGGGGTCATGGTGCAGCGAGTCCGGGAGACTCCAGAAGAGAGGATACTCCCCCTATTTATGCTCCAACAGCAGCCATAGTCTCTTGCCATTGCTTATGGCAGTCTCTCTCTTCTCTCTCTCTCTCTCCTCTCTCTCTCTCTCTCCTCTCTCTTCTCTCTCTCTCTGTCTCTGTCTCTCCCCACCCTCCCTCCTCTCTCTCTTTCTCTTTCTCTCTCCCCATCCCCCTGCCCCTGTACTTGTTCATGTATGAGGGCATGTGGGGATGTGTCCTTGTGCGTGAGCGTAAGTCAGTACAGACACATCTGCTTCCAGCTGGGGTCTGAGAGCAGGGTTGGCCAATGTGTGTTGGGGGGTGGAGTTAAGGGCCGGGTTCTGGAGAACTAGGGGCTGAGAGAGGCCGGGTCTCAGAGAGGGTGCCCAGGACCACAGACCACACACCAGGCCATCTCTCAGAGCTCATTCCTGTGGCAGTGGACTCCTGTGGGAGTCATGGGGCACTTCCCATCCCAGGGAGAGCTCAGACTTACTCCTCAGAGGTCTACGTTCAAAAGCCTTCCGGCCCTGCTCCCAGCCCTGTGTTCCTATGAATCAGTGTTGACCTGACCTTGGGCAGAGATTCTGGAAGAGGACACGATAATGGGGTGGGACAAGAAGACATGGAATTTAAGTAACATAACTGATGCCATTGGAAATGAGTGTGTATTAAAAATTTAAGGCTATTAACTGAAAAAAAATGGAAGTCTCCACATAACTCCTAAACAATTTGAATAAGGAAAAATAAAACAAAAAACTACCGATCCAAAAAAACATTGTATATATAGAGGGGGGTATTAGAGACAAGAATACATAATAAATAGAAACATAAAATTACATATAAGAAATCATTAAAAACATTAATCATTATACTCAGTGTAAATGAAGGAGTATTTAAGATGGAATTTAAGAGGAATAGTTCATATTGTTGGAACATTCACTTTATCAAGAAGATGTAATAATTCTAAATATCGATGCACCTAATGAGATAGCGTCAAGATATGTAAAAAAGATGTATATAAAAAAGAAGGAATTGTCAAATCTATAGTCAGGGTGGAAGACTCAAAAAAAAAAAAATGTCCAGGAAGGATAATCATGTCCAAGTCATGATTTTCCTCTGCGGAGAGAAGGAGGAGAATGACATAAGGAAGCTGGCTGTATTAGCTTTCTATTGCTATGCAACAAATCACCACACACTTAGCAGCTTGAAACAACATCCATTTATCATCTCACATTTTCCATAGGCCAGAAGTCCAGATACGGGTTAGCTGCGTCCTCTGCTAAAATCGAGGTATTGGCCAGAGATGCGGGCTCTCCAAGTTCATGCAAATTATTGGCAGGATTCAATTCTTTGCAGCTGTAGGACTGAGGTCCCCATTATTTTTATTATTATTTATTTATTATTTATTTTTGCTAGTAGTTGGCTGAAGGGTCACTCTCAGCTCTAGAGGCCGTTCTCAGGTTCTAGCCACGTGAACCTCTCCCTCCACTGGCCGTTCACAGCATAGATTTTTGCTTTTTATGGTCAGGCCAGCAAGAGAGCATCTCTTGCAGCTTTGAACTTCTCAGACTTCTGTCTCTGAGCTACAAACCCTTTTTAAACAGGGCTCACCTAATGAAGTCAGGCCTGACCACAGTCAAAGGGAGGGGTCACACAAGGCGGTACATAGAAGCCAGGAAACTTGGGTGCCGTTTTAGAATTCTGCCAACTGTAGGATGGATACATGGGGTCCTCAATTGCACTGAATATTTTATTTCTGTAGAAAAGTCTACAGCAAATATGGCATTATGTTAAGGTTTAATAAAACTGGGTGATGAATAGATTGGGTATAGATCGGGTTTGATTTTCTTATTCTTTTCTCCTGCACGTTTGGAAATATTTCACACACATATACGATTAGTAACACAACAACAAAAAGCACCCAAATCGCCCTTGTAAGTAACTGTTGTATTAAAGACATCACAATGGAAATTATACATTATTTAGAAGTGAATAGCAGTGAATACCAAAACCTGAGCGTTATAGGCATTACACTAAATAGATGACACTTTGTAGCTTTAATGACATGTATTATAAACAAGAAAGACTGAAAATTAGTGAAATAAATTTAAAACTAAATATACTGGAAAAGAAACAACAAAATAAATCTAAAGAAAGAGGAAAGAAGGAATTAGTAAAGATAAAAACAGAAAGCAATGAAATAGAAATGAAATATCGAATTAATATTTTATTGAATGAAATGAATAAATTTGCCCCTTGAGCAGTAAATAGACTAAGGTTTAACAAGTTTGATCAAGAATAAAAGTAGGTCTATGGCCATGCTACCCTGAACAAGCCCATCCTGTCTGATCTTGGAACTAAGCAGGATTGGGCCTGGTTAGTACTTGGATGGGAGACCACCTAGGAAGACCAGGTGCTGTAGGCATAAAAAATAAAAATAAGGATTGTAAGCTGACAAGTTCCTTGCAATCTGTGAGGTCAACCAAGGGTTGTCTTGCCTTAAAAACAATAAATAAAATTTAAAAAAGGTGGAAACATATAAGAAAAGGGACATAGTCCCAGGAATAGAGAATACTAAAAACTAAGAGAATACTATCTTTATGCCAGAACGGTTGAGGATCTAGGTAAAATGGATCCTTTTCTAGAGAAATACATGAATTATTATGTTTACCCCTAAAAAATGTTTACCCCTAAAAAAAAGACACTGGGCTCAGATAGTTTTACAAGAGAATTCCACGAAATCAAATTCCTATGAAATAAAACTGAGAGCGGCAAAGAAGATGGAATGTTTTCCAAGATATTTTATGCGGTATCATAAGGCCGGTAGTAAAACAAGGCCAGGATAGTGCAAGTAAAGAAAACTAATTCCATTTTATAATTCAATGGATATTAAGTAATTTTGTGAATTTCCTACATAGTTGAATTGAATGTTTAATTTGTGTTCATACAGATACACAGAAGGAAAAAGTGAGACATGGGCGACAGGCCAGCGGGGAAGGCTGGGGCAGGTCTGCCGTCAGCTGCCGTGCCTCAGGCAGGATGCTGCCAGCCGTTGCCTGGTGAGGTGAGGGCGCTGGAGCCCAGGAAGTGTCTCTGCGGAGGCAGGTATCACCTGTCAGGTGGGGCTGAGCCTGGAAGAGGGGACCCTGGCTGGTCACATGGAGGCTACTCTGGAAAGGGACAGGCTTAATGTCTGGGCTGCCGTGGGCAGAGAAGATGGAGCCCAGCCCCACCCTGGGAGATGCCAGGCACAGCCATTATCCTGGTCCTCGCAGAGCCAAGTCGAGAGCATCTGGAGGCCTTCGCTGTTTCTAGCAGCAGGACCTAAGATCTGATCCGGGGCCTATGGCGCAGCCACTGTGTGACTTTCCATACTGAAGGGTGGGTTCCAGGTATCTTTGGTCCTTCTGTTCCCTACCCCAGCCACAGGTGTCTAGCAAAGTGGCCTTGGGGATCCTTCTGGCCTGACTGTACCCACAGGCGTACGGCCACACTCCTTAAGTTCTTCTTCTTATCATCTTTATCACTATGAATACTATCAGAGCCCTAACCCCAGGCTTTGCCCTCTGGTCTCTCTGGGAGTGGGTCCACGCTCCCTGTGGGGATAGGCCATTTCTAGGCCATTTCAGGGTCCCGAGGCCCTCATAAGGGCGGCACAGACGCCAATGGCAGCCTGCATGCTGTGACGGGGACTGGTGTATGGCCCCTGGACACGGACTGTGGTCTGCAGTCTGAGGTCTGGGGTCTGGGGCAGCCAGCCTCTGCCTCGCTGGACCAGAAGCCCTCGGGTCCCTCCCCAGCCTTCCCTTTCACTTAGGTGGGCTCTCGGTGCACAAACTCAGTGCAAGTTCAAGAAATACGGCTTGTCTGTATTTTCCAGAATTAAAATTAATATTGACTTTACACCTTCGTTACACCAGATGGGCAGGAAACACAACTCTGCCTGTCTTGAGATTCTGAGTGGTTCGAGCTGGGAAAGCATTGAGGACCCCTTTCTTTCTAGCCCCTTCTTGGTCATTGAGCCATACTGGTTGGTGCCAAGACTCCCATTAGCTCAGCCTGCACTGTGCTGAGGCTTTGGGGCCTGAGATGTTGGTGGAGCCGGAGCCTCACGTCCAGGGTCCTCCTGGTGTGTACTTTGTGAGGCGGGGAGCAGGTGAGAGCAGGCAGGGAGGCCAGCGCTGCTCAAGGAAGTCAGTCTCAGAGTCCCAAGGAAGTCCTCCCCTTCTCTCCCTGTGCAGGGTCCGTCCCAGGCTTGGCACTTGAAACATCGGGACCACTTCTGCTTCCCTCCTAGCTTCAACCTTCCTCTGCCGTGAGAGATTAGCTGCCCAAGAGAGAAACCATTTCCTGGGAGAAGAATGGCAAAGACCATCTCACGCTCTCATGCTCTCATTGCCAAGTTGTCCCTACTAGCTAGGTCACAGCCCCAGCCCCACCCCTCCTGAGCTGGGCCTCGAACTGCCTTAGTGGGAGGTGGTGCCTGCTCTGAAAAGGAAGGGTAGCAGGTGCAACACCCCATTTTCTCCTTTGGAGGAAACTTGGAGCGGGGTGGGGGGGGCCCTCGGCAAGGACAGAGCAGGCCCAGGAGGCTGGCGGTGGGAGTAGGGGGAGGCGAACTTAGGAGTTAAATGGGAGCCGTCTGGCAACCTACTTGCCGAGAAAAACCAGCTGGGTGGGACCACCTGCAAGAGGCCGGGAATCAGGCCAGGACGTTGCTAGCTCATAAAGGAGAGAGGCAGGTGGGCGGGAGGAAGATTGATGGGGAAGGAGAGAGATGGAGGAGGAGGGACGAGGACAGAAGGGTGGGCGGAAGGAGGAGAATTGGGACGAGGGACCAAGGCAGGAGAGGGAGGGGTGAGGGAGGGGGCTGGCTTCTCTTGCAGGCCCACCCCTGTGACCTCCCCCAACTTCTTTCCTCCTCTCAGGTCATCGTCATCTCATCCCTACTGCTCGCCTGCGCACCTCCTCAAGGCTGCAGCTTCCTCCTAACCTCTGGCTACTCCTCGGCACCCGCAGTCTCCGATCTCGGCATCCGGATTGTGTACCATTATTGTTTCTTGATTTATTACGAAGAGCTTCAAAACATACGAAGTAGATAAAATAATATAACAAACGCCCATGTACCCATTGGTGAGTTTCCTCTGGGCCCCCACCCAGCCATGATCATTTTGAATCAGATCACAGATCTATCTTTTTATCTGTACATGTATCAGTACATACCTCTAAAGGATAATGATTAAAAGAAAATGACCACAATACTGTTATCCTGTGAGACATTTTTATACCTAAAAATGCCCCCGAATTCCTTCATAGCATTAAATATTCAGTCTTTATTTAACTCCCATTCTTTGTTTGGTAAATGTTTTTAGGTATTTCTCCCAGCTGCTTGTCCGATAGGACATTGTGATTTAGGATGGAGGCCCCCTCTCCCTTCCCACCTGGCTCCTCCTTTTCTTGCAAGTTCTCTTTTGAAGAAACCAGGTTGGCACCGTCCGCTCGCTCCCCACAGTCAGAGTCTGCTGTGGCGTTGCTTAACCTCTTTCTCTAAGACTGATGACTTTCAAGCACATTGGAAACATGGGTGAGAGCCTGTGGCTCTGCAGCTGGAAGCGCCTGCAGACCCCGAGCGAGCCCCCCGGCACCTCCCCTTCGTCTCTCTCTTGCTTCCAGCCGAGAGGACCGCCACGGTATTCCAGGAGCTGGAGTACCACGGACCTAGCCTTTTCTTGCTCTCAGGTCTCTGCACTGGCTGCTCCCTCTGCTGGGAAGTCTCTTCCCCAGGCCTCCCCATGGCTCCTGACCTCTCTCTTCAGTGCCAGCTCCCCTACTTAATACTGCAAACTGCTCCCTCCCCTCTGGCTCCTTGGCCCCCTCACCCTGTCCACCCCACTGCACTTGTCACCTTCTAAGGTACCATGTCCTTTTATTAGTCGTGAATTAATTTTACTAACTTTATTATTTATGCCCCCCTGCTGGAACGAAAGCCCCACAAGGACAGGGCTTTTCAGGTGTTTTGTTCCCAACGTATCAGAAATCCCTAGGGTGGTGCCTGGCACACAGTGAGTCCTCATTGATGTTTATTGAATGAGCAAATGAATGAATGATTCTTCCCAAAACCCAGAGCTGATGTCGCCCTCCCTCTCTTCCCAGGTTTGTAATGCTGCCTTCTCATCCGCTCTGAGGGAAGACCCTCCCCGCCCCACCCTAGCCTGACCTGGGAGGCTTCTCCCACCCCCACCCGCCCCAACGCCCCTGGGCTCCACCTTGCAGGACACTGTGCTCTTTTTGCCTTCGTGCTTTTGCCTGGGCTGTTCCTTCTTCCTGGAATGGGTTCCCCACACATCTCTCAGGGGAGACTGTCATGTCAGCCTCCTCCTCCTCTGTGGAGACTTTTAGGGGTCTCTCCTGGGGATGAGAGGCCCAGGGTGGGTGTCAGTGAAGGGTAGATAAGCAAGAGGAATGGAGTTCCTCTGGGAGGGCTTCTCCTGCTCTGACCCATCTCTGACTCTATACTGAGTCTGACCCTGGACCACAGGCTGATCCCTAACCATGATCCCTGGCCTCCGTGCAGAGTTACGCGTGACCATGCATTGATCCCTGACCCCAGTCTGACCTCTCATCCTCAGCCCAGAGTGACCTGTAATCCCAGCATGATACCTACCTCTGAACAAAGGCTTCAGCTCGGCCTGACTTCTGACCCCTGGCCCTGATTCCAACTCCAGTACAACTGCCTGCCGTGGGCGGTGAGACAGTGTGTGGTTGGCTCTTAGAAGAGTCTCTAGAGGGGAGCCAGGGCCTCAAGGCTGGGAGTCTCTGGGGCACCTGCGGGCAGTTCTCACATCTGCCCTTCCTCTACCCACCCCTCCCCTCTGGCTCCTGACCCAGTGGGTGCTGCCAACCTGGTAAGAGATTTTGTGGCCAGGCACCAGGGGAGGGGAAGAACTGGCCGGACCAGCTCACACCTCTGTTTGCACAGGTCTGGGTAAAAATAGCTTCAGCTGTGCAAGCTGCTCTTCCTTCCTTCCCATCCTGGATCCTGCCCAGCTTCGAGTCACTTGCCAGCTGCTCCTGCCCTGAGGCTTCTTCTGGCCTGGGATGGGACAAGGCCCAGAAAGATGTGGGGAGGGGCCTGACAGCTTCAACAGCACTGCTGCAGCCCGAGTGAACCCCAACACCTGCTGCCACCTCTGGGAAGCCACCTGGGATCGGCTGTTTGCTCTCTTGCCTCTTGGTAGTTCCAGATACGAGATTATTTTTCCTTCTTGGAGAGTAGACATGTCTGTCCTCTGCCTTGAAGGGTATCAGGAGGGTTACTTCCTTCTGAAGGCTGTGAGAAGGATTCTCTTCCATACCTCTCATCTAGCTTCTCATGTTTTGTTGGTCATCTTTGGCATTCCTTGGTTTGTAGAAGCATCAGCCCACGCTCTGCCTTCACCTTCACATGGTTTTCTCTCTGTGCACATGTCTGTCTCCAAACTGTCCCCTTTATAAGCACTTCAATCATATTGTATTAGGGTCCGCCCTAATTACCTCATTCTAACTTACTTACTTCTGTGAAGACCCTACCTCCAAATAACGTTAGCTTCTGAGATATCGAGAGTTAGGACTTAAACATATGAATTTGGGGGGACAACATTCAACTAGCAAGAGACACAGAGAACGTAACGGGGCTGTGGCTGGAGGTCATGTCAAGACCAGACTGTGAGGGGGTAGGCACGCCGGGCATAGGAGCAGAGACAAGGCAGGCGGGCGGGCTGGGCCCCAGCTCCACAGTGCTGTGCCCTCGGGCTCGTCTCCCCGTGGAGGCCACCGGGAGGTCCGGTGCAGCTGCCACAGTAAATCTTGGCTTCGGGCAACTCATCCCAGAAGTGCCAGCTGCCAGACACTTGAGTCAGAAGCCACTGCCCTCATCAGCTGGCATGGGAATAGCTGCTTTGAGGCTCAGAGGCCCGGATGTCAGAGGTTTGTCAATCACCAGATCAGAAAACTAATTGTAGCGTGTGCCCTAAGCCTGGCTCAGGCCGGTCAATGCCCAGTTTTGTTTCAGTTCTGATGGGAGCTGTGGGAGCTGCCGGGATGGCTCAGCAGAACCCCAGTAAGCCTGAGCCTCAAGGAATGGGGGGGGGCTGTGACCTGGTGGCTTTAGCTTTACCTGCCTGGCCCCTGTGCACTGGGCAGTGACACTCACCTTGGAATGCACTTCCAAGGAGCCTTTGGGGAGCAAGGAAGAGCACGCAGAGAGACTGGCTGGGGCTGTGGACTAGAGGCCCAGCCTCCCTCTGGGTCCCACCCTAGGAGGAGGCAGAGCAAATCGGCTGCAGGATCACAGAGCAGAAGCAGGGGCAGCAAAGCCCAGGGGCTGGACTGCATCACTCCAACCATCCCTGGCCCCAGAGAGGCTCGCTGGCCTAGCTGGCTACTTCTCAGCATCTCAGCTCTGCCCCTTGGTCCTCCACGCCCCAGCCCATCCCAAGGTGCCTGGCTCTGCGTCTCCCCTCTGATACCTCCATCCTCCCTCCTCAAGCTCCCCCAGCCTCTAGGTTTCCCCACAACCTGGCTCCCCACTCTCCTTACTGCCTTGTTGGAGAGGGCTCTCCCAAACACACAATGGATTGGCCACTCCCCTGTCTCCCAGCTTCAAGGGCTCCCAATTGCCTGAAGAAGTTCCTCAGAGTGACATCCCAGCTCCCCAGCTCTTGAAGGCTCAGCAAAGCCCTTTACGGCGGCAGCAATGCAGTGCAGCCTTTTGGCTTGAGCTCCAGGTCTACCGCTGAGTAGCTGTGTGACTTTGGGAGAGGTGCGTAACTACTCCGCACCTTGGTTTTCTCATCTGAAAAATGGGGACAGGAATAGTCCATGAATTCTGGCGTTTGTGAGGGTGAAAGGCGTTAGCACATGGAAAGCACTTAGCATAGTGCTCGGCACAGAGTAAGTGCTCAGTAAGCCCTTTATTATCTGCTTTATACCCGCGCCCCACACCCATGCTGCCCAGTATTTTGTCATCTGACAGCCACTCTCAACTATCTCGAAGACTCAAAGTCCCATCAAGACTTCCCAGTACAGCCCTTTATTAGTTACCTATTATTGTATAACAAATGACCACAAATGTAGCAACTTATAACAAGGAACCTTTAATATCTCTGAGCGTCTGTGGCTCAGAAATCTGAGCATGGTTCGGCTGGGTCTCCTCCTCAGGGTCGCATGGAGCTGCCATCAAAGTGTCACACAAAGCTGTGGTCTTTTCTGAGGCTCGAAGGAGGGGTCTGCTTCCAAGCTGAGGTAATCAACGACCTAACTGTTGACAGAATTAAGTTCCTCGTTGCTGCAGGACTGAGGGCCTCATTTTCTTGCTCACTGCTGGAGGCTGCTCTCAGTTCCACAAGGTTGCCTGGTTCCTTGCTTTGTGGGGTTCCCCAACATGGCTGCTTGCTCCCTCAAAACCGAGAAGGCAGAGGAACTATAGCAAGATAGGCACCACTATCCTATGTAACATCGCCCCGTAATCACACATATCCCACTGCCTTTGCCATATTCCACTGGTTAGAAGTAAGTCACAGGTCCCACCGAGGTGAGGGGATCACACAAGTGTCAACACCAGGAGGCCTTGGAGGCCACCTGTCTGCCTCAGGCCCCAAGTCTTTATCTCTGCTCACTCCAACCATCCCTGGCCCCAGAGAGGCTCACTGGCCTAGCTGGCTACTTCTCAGCATCTCAGCTCTGCCCCTTGGTCCTCCACACCCCAGCCCATCCCTAGGCTTCGTCTGCCTGGAAGGCCCTTTTCTGTATTTCAAGGTCCCATGTGCTCCCTCCCTTCTGATGTTTCCTGAGCACCTTCTCCATGCCAGCTCAGGGCTGGGTTCTCAGGCCACCAGAATGAAAAAGCTAGTCCAGCCCATCAAGTTTTCCCTTCCAAAAAGCTCCCCTCATCATAATTCTCAGCTCACATGTTTGCCCGCTGATCTGTTGTCATGCGTAATGTTGTCATTACACATTATTCATGTAAACTCTGTCTTGCTGGGTTCCGATTTCTTTTGGGGTCCTGGCCTCTACAAGGTCAGGGCTGAATCTGGGTAAGGGTCAGGGCTTGGCCTCAGGCCAGGCATGAGAATGGGTCTCTGAGGACCTGTGAGAAAGGGCCTGGCTGGGCCTTTGTTTTAGGCCATCAATGAAAACTGATGAATTTGCTTTCAGAAGCTAGCACAGATCTTTTCAGAGGCAGCTGTGAGTCCAGAGCTGTTGAGACTCTGGGTTCCCTTCATGAAATATTTTGGCCACTGACTACGCTGGGGGCTGGGGGAGCGACTGCCAGCAGAAGCCCCTTTTTCATGCTCAGCAAAGCCTCTGCTTACCTGGAGACTTACTAGTTAGTTATGGAGGCTGTGCAATCCCACTCCCCTTTTGGCTCAGAAGAAGGAGTGCGTGATCCCCGCCACACCGGCCCTTTCCAGGTGAGGGCCGTGTCTGAGCTTGGCCATCTCAGGAATCCCCCGAGAAGTGGGCCACTGGCCCGGTTCTCCCTGGCATGCGAATAAGCGGAATACGGCGTGGCGGTCACCTGCCGGAGCTCCAGGTGTGCACGCGTGTGCCCATCCCATTGACGAGGAGGTCGAGGCCGGGGAAGGGGAAGGGATCCGAGGGAGGGACACAGCGAATCGGGGCTGACTGTTGCACGGCCCCTGCCCGCACCGCTGCTCTGTGGTGTCACTGTCCTTAGGCCTTACGGAGGCATGTTGCCTTTGGCATGGGCCTGGGGAAGCGCGAGGTGGCCGACAGACCCAGGTGGCCCAGGACTGAGGAGCACAGTCACCTTCTGCCCACCTTGGAAGAAGCTGGAACCCAGAAGGACACGGGAGATCCCATGCCACACAGCGCATGGATCGTGGCGGGCTGAAAGCTGGGGTTTCCCCCACTTCTGCTGGTCTCTCTGGAGGCCCAGGGGCCCGGGGCATACCCACAAGCCCCTGACTCCTTGTAGAAAGGCTCTGCGTACTGGCTACTGAAGTCCTGGGTAACCGAATGTTCCGGTTAATGGAGAGCTATTGCTAAACTGTAGATTGGATTGGAGCCCCACAAAATGTAGCTGCTCTGGAGAGGGGCTCTAAGCCCTGTCTGGGGAGGTGGCCAGGCCCCTGAGCGCCTGGAACACCACCACCTCCTGCCCTGGTGGGGCGTGACAGGGTGGTGACATGTCCTGGAGAGTAACCAGCTCCTGCTCTCTTCTCACAGCTGCGGGCCGAGGTCTGGGTACCCACACGGACAAGGGGCACACATGCCCCTCACGGGGCAGGCAGGCGGCAGCCAGCACCACCCACTGCACATGCACACAGAGCCCGAAGGTGTATACTGCCTTGGAGCAGCTGGCTGGAAGCAGCAGGAGTGATTTAGGAGTACCACAGGGTGAGTGTTCTTTCTTGCCGCCAAAGAATCACCTGGAAGGAATAAGAGACAAACCTACCTCCTGGGAGCCTAGTTCCATGGCCAGGGTGCTCCCCCTGCCTGCGAGGAGTCGAGAGTGTCTGTTGCAGAGTGGGAGACCACCTGGGAGGGATGGGCCACCCTTCAGGCACCTCTGCCCAGGCTCCTCGATGAAACTGGATTGTTCAGGAACAGGGAAGGTGGAGACTTTGCTTTGAGGGTCAGTGGAGGGTTGGTGACCAGATCCCAGGAAGTGGAAGTGGGTTGGCCCAGGGGCACAAGGCCAGAGGTGGTGTGTGAAGACCAGAAGCAAACATCTCAGGCTTCTTTTCCCCCAAACATGGAACTTGGGGGTTCCAAGGACTTGGTGATTTGAGCGGGGGCGGTGGGGGGCGACCTTGAAAATCAACCGCCACCGATGACATGGTGCCCACCCAGATCTCCTTCATCAGGTGGACACCCATCTCGGTTCTGTCGTGGTTCTGACAGTTCACAGCTTCCTCCTTCTCTAGAGAATTGCCTTCCACCACTGGGAGCCACGTCACTTAAGGGGTTACAGCCCCCACCCCAGGGGCAGCACAGGGCCAAAGGCCAACAACACAGGGGTTTTAGGGGAAAAAAGCTTGGCTCCTTGTCTCACAGTGGGACAGACTGTGGTGCAACTCCTGTTGCAGTGCCCCTGAGGGGTCAGGCTGACCTGGGACCCTTGGGAAGAACCCACCCGTACTTACTTCCTCCCCCACCCATCCCCCCTTCTCCTGAGTCCCCCCTCCCCCCACCTTCCCCACGAGCCCTTTCTCTGGTTCTGTCTCTGGGAATCTGACCTGACACTGACCAACAAAACTTCTCAACCATCTTAGTGGGTGAGTTTGAGTTAGAAAACTAGTGATTGTGAATTAAAAAATAAAAATAAAGAGCTACACCTTATGTCAAGGAACGACTTATGGCTGCATCAGACTGTAGTGGGAGTGACAGAAGGAGCTTCCCAGCCCTAAGACGGTCTGGAGATGGTGGATGTTTCTGGGGAGAGTTGAGATCAGTGAGAAGGAGGGTTTTCTGTGTTGGATAGTGGTGTACTGCAGGTCCCAGGCTGCACAGAAGCACAGGCTATACCCCATAGCACCCCTTGGGGGCCCGGTCTGGTGCTGTGTGAACTGGGTCCTAGTAGCCACAGTGACTTCCCTCTTAGCTGGAGTGAGCGAGCAGCCTGTCATTTGCCTCCTGATGTGATATTTGGAGACATATCATTTATATAGTATTCCTGCCAAAAAATGCATTCCCCGAATCCTGAGGAAATAATCAGACAAACCCAACTGAGTAACATTCTGCAAGACAGCGGGCCTGCACTCTTTGAAGAAGTCAGTGTCACAGAAAACAAAAAGTGAGGACGGTTCCAAATTAAAGGAGATCAGATAGACATGGCAGCCAAGCAAAAGCAAAGTATAATCCTGAACTGGATCTTAGGTTTGGGGAAGCAATTACTCTAAAGAACAGCAATAGAGAGGTTTTGTTTTGTTTTGTTTTGTTTTGTTTTGTTTTGTTTTTATTTTGAGAAAGACGAATATAAGCAACATTTGTGAAGAGAAGCAATATCAGAACAAAAAAGGTCAGTCTCAGTTCTACTGTAAAGTAACTTCTTATTGCTTTTTAGAATAGCTGGAGACAAATGTGAACAAAGACACTAAGGCAGTTTTTTTTCCCAGCTCTAACTATGACAGAGTCAAAGCAAGATGAATTGAAACGCATCTGAGGAAATAAGCAGAGTAAATGGAAGCAGGCTCAGTCTCAGAGATTGTTCTCAAACGTAGCTACTTATTATTTGTCAGCATACAGATATGCATGTGAGCTTTACCTGGGCAAAAAGGCTGAGACACGCACGTTGTTCACTGAACTGTTTTTCTATTGTGGTTTAGAGCAAAGTAAGATGAATCTATGTAGCTTTTTTTTTTTTTTTTTTTTTTCTTTCTTTCTTTTTTTTTTTTTTTGCTATTTGAAACATTTTTAATGGAACGTTTCGAGATAACTACAGATTCACATGCAGTTGTCAGAGGTCATACGGAGAGATCCAGTTTACCCAGTTTCTCTCAATGATAGCATCTTGCAATACCATAGTGCAACATCACAGGCCAGATATTGATGCTGATACGATGAAGATACAGAAGAGTTCCATGGGCACGAGAATATCTTCACTTGAGCTCATGTAGCTACTCCCATCTTCCTCCCCCGCCCCATTCCGTGCCTGATCACCATCCATGGCAACCTCAAATCTGTTCTCTATTTCTATAATTCTGTCATTTCAAGAATGTTATATAAATGGAACCGTACGGTATGCAACCTTTTGAGATCTTTTTAACTCAGAATAATTCCTTGGAGATTTCTCCAAATTGAGCGTGTCAAAGGTTCATTCTTTTTTTAAATTGCTGAGTAGTATTTGAAAATATGTATGTACCACTGTTTATTTATTCATTTGTTGGAGAACATTCGGGCTGTTTCCAGTCTGGGGCAATTATGAATAAAGCTGGAGGAACATATGAATATATGAACAAATTAAGATGAATCTATGTAGCATTTTTTTTGGTATTTGAAACATTTTTTAATTGAATGTTTAATTTTGAGATAATTATAGATTCACATGCAGTTGTCAGAAATAATACAGAGAGATCCAGTTTACCCAGAATTTATATTTTTTCCGTGAACATAAAATTTCATTTCTCTGGGATAAATGCCCAATACTGCAATTACTGGGTCTTTTAGTAGTCGAAAGTTTAATATTAGAAGATGCTGCGAAGCTGTTTTCCAGTGTGGCTGTACCATTTTGCACCCCGATCAACAATGTAGGGGTGATCCAGTTTCTCTGCATTTGGTGTTGTTACTGTTTTTCATTTTAGTCACTTTCTTGCCTGTTGCTCCAGCATCATTTGTTGAAATGACTTGTTTGTTCCCCTCTCCATTGAATTGCTTTTGTACCTTTGTCAAAAATCAGCTGGACATAAGTGTGTGGGTCTATTTCTGGATTCTCTATTCTCTTCCTTTGATCTATGTGTCCGTCGGTCTCTAATACCACACAGTCTTGATTACCGTATTAAGCCTTGCTTTTGGAAAGAGTAATTCTTCTTACTATACTAGTCTTTCTCAAAATCATTTTAGCTATTCTTTATCTTGTGCTTTTCCATACAAATTTTAGGATAAATTTCTCTATGTCTATAAAATACTTTCTGGGAATTTTGATAGGAATTACATTAAACCGATCTTTAATATGTTAAAATTTCCATTTCTGAACAAAGTGTGTTTCTCTGTTTATTTAGATCTTCTTTGACTTCTTTCATCAGCATTTAAAAAATTTCAGGGTACATTCTATTCATGTTTTGTTAGAGCTCTGCCTAAGTATTTTGTTTTCTTTGGAATAATTGTAAATGGTATTGTGCTTTTAATTTCAGTTCATCATTAGGATATAGAAATGCATTGATTTTTGTTTATTTAGGTCACGTCCTGTGATCCTGCTTAATTCACTTATTAGTTCAAGGAGTTTTTTTTTTTGATAGATTGGGATTTTCTACATAGATAATCGTGTCATTGCAAATAGGGACAGTTTTATTTCTTCCTTTATGTTTTTATTTCTTTTTCTTCCCTGACTGCGTTGGCTAGAAATTCTAGTCCTATATTAAATAGCAGTGGTGAGAGCAGACATTCCTTATCTTGTTCCTGATCTTAGAGGCAAAGCATTCAGTCTTTCACCATTAAGTGTGATGTCAGCTAAAGGCTTTTTTGGGGATGTTCTTATCAAGCTGAGGAAGTTCTTCTTGATTCCTAGTTTTCTGAGAGTTGTATCATGATGGGCATTTGGGATGTAAGTGCACTGCAGAGTTCATGTCCCTCGAGGCTGGCCTTTTGTACCTCTGTGACAGCAGGTGATTTTCCAGAGAAGGGGTAGAACGTTAGATGCCGATGCAGCACTGGGGAGATGGGCGCCCCTACCCTGGTAAAGAGGATGTGGCCAGGGCACCATAGCGTGAGTTTCAGGCTGCTGCCTTCTTTACTGACCTCCCAGCCAATCAGAGTTGGGAATCTTTTATATCGATTTCATATTCCGAGAGTAGGAGCTGTCTGATTTGTGCCATTTGATTTTGCAGCCCACGCCAGGCCAATCAACTATGGCCTGGAGGCTGGGTGGTGGCGGTGGAGATGACTGTGCCCATTTCATTTGCGCAGGTGGTGACGGTAACGCCTGCATTCTGCAAGTCGCTCAAGTCCCAGAGGCGCCTTTCGTGTTGTAATCATGGAGTCGTGCCCAGAGATGCCATTCACACGGAACACAATGTGTAAAGTGCTCGAGGAGTGTGTACCACAGGGGCTGGAGTGTGAGGGACTCGAGGGGTTCCAGCACATGCCACCCTCAGACAGACCTCTCCAACACACAAATTATTATGAGCTAAAGGCCATTGAGAACTAGCAGACTCAGGTAAAGCTCTAGAAACAGGGTGCGAGTTCTCCCTTCTGTAACAGAAAGTTACATTTATTATTAAGGAAATTTCCGTTTGTAGAGATGTCTCTCTCTCCTGTACCCCAAAGAGGGCTCTTACCAACTCTCATCAGTGGAGAAGGCACGACTTCACTCTCCATAACAACCCTCGTTACCACATGTTTCCTGATCCCCTTCCTGTAACTTGCCTCCCCCACCTAGAAGCCCCGACCCCTTTTCCTTTAGCCTAAGACGGTATATAAACAAACGTGAGTTCGAGACGCCCTTGTGAGTTACTCATCTCTGGCTGCTCCCATGTGTTGGATGTTTATTTTTTCTCTTGTTATTCTGTCATGTGTTACAGAGCCCAGCTGAGGACCTAGAAGGGAAGACAGAAAAAGACTTTTTTTTCCCCTTTCCTCTATGAGGAACAAGGGTATTGCCCAGAAAGTGAGTTTGCAGAGAACAGCCCAAAGGATGACTATCCACCACAAGTGTGGAACAGCCCGAGGAGTGTGAAGTGGGGCAGGGGACGGAAGACTGGACGGATCACAGGATCCAGAGCACAGAGAGCTTTGTATTCTTCATTATTCCTCATTTGCATCCGCCTCCTTCTTTCCAAGTGTGTGTGTGTGTGTGTGTGTGTGTGTGTGTGTGTGTGTGGCGGGGGCGGAGGGGTGGTTGGCAAGGGAAAGCAGAATGGGGACATGATCATAAAGGGACCTCTCACTTCAGTGCCCTCATCTGAATCTGACCTCTTGGGTGAGGCCTATGCTTCAAGTACTTCTGAATTCCACCTTCCCCATCAAAGTGTACCTGTCCTGGGTCTCATGCTCTTGATCTCCTGTCTCCTGCACACGCACGAGCTGGCTAATCCGGTAAACAACAAACATAGTGATGTGTTAATAACACACAGAAACTTGGGCAAGTATTTTTCTCAAAGTGCCTTTTCTAAAAAGAAAAATTCTAATTGTGAGTCCCGAGCCCTCTGGGGACAAGATTTCCAGAGAGGCTTTGGGAACCTGCTGCGTTCCGTTGGTCAGTCTGCCGGGATGGTCCCCGTTCTGAGGACCGCTCTATGGCTGACTGTTGTTTTCAGGGGGAACCTCAGCCATGGGTCATGTGGCAGCCTCACCACCAGATGGCAGTAGCAGCATGTTGCTAAGGCCTCAGGACGCACCAGCCCCTCAGCCCAGTCTGTTCAGAAGTAAATCAAAGGAGGGGTGTGTAGGGAATAGACGTTGGGCTTTGGCACCACCCAGGTAAAATGGGAATTACTGCTCTGCCACTTAGCAGCTCCAGGCCTTGAGGAAAGGGCTGGACTTGTGCTTCAGTTTCCTTCTTGAGGGTTAGAGCTAACTGTGTTGTGGCAACAGCTTTTAAACAAAGCCCCAATCTTCCAGACTCATAATTGATTAAGGGTTTATTATGTTTTAGGCCTGCTCTAAATTAACACATTTAGGCTTCGGGAAAAGCCTGTGAAGCACATGCTATCATTGTTCTGATGAGGAAACTGAGGCACAGAGAGGTTCAGTAACTTGTCTAATGTCACACAGCAGAGCCAGGACTCAAACTCAGGCAGGCAGGCTTCAGAGCCCCTCTTGCCTAACTACTAGGCTACATCGCCTTTAATGCCAACATGTTTTAATCTACTCCCATGTTACTGTCACTAGCCACAGCTTGTGGCAGAGACTAAGTGTTGGGAAGTCAGTAAAATTAGAGGAAATACTGAGATGCTTCTTGATCAGGTTGCCCAAAATCCTTGTCAATTTTTCAAGTTCGTGACCCGCGTGGACCTCAGATGTGTTGGGAGAGTCTTCTACAGACATTAATGTCTTTTGCATCTTGGAGAAACAGCTCTCACCACCCCCTGCAAATTCCTTCTGCTCGGAGCAGAGGGGTTCCTGCGTCCTGGCCTCTGACGGTACGTGGGAATGATGCGAGGGAGGCATTGCTGGTTCTCTTCTGGGTACCATTGCTGGGGGGACTCCCTTTGGTACCCATCCCAAGCGTCTAAAACTCATCTCCTAACCCCTCTTCAGACGCCCGGACGACCCCTGCGTTCCCGGTGGGCCAGTGCTGACGTGAGGGGCGGCAGGAGTCCCTCCAGCGCATCTTCTTCGTGGGGCTCGCCGCAACCCCCCCCCCCCCCCCCCGCCGGGTCCTGGGAGCTGCCTTGCTGGCGAGGCTCTCGCATCGCGGGGTCTGCTGCGTGGCCTCCGGCCCCGGAACGCTCAGCCCCAGCCTCCCCGTGGGACCCCGCAGGACCCCCGCCACAGCTTCCCAGGCTGGAGCGCCACCTGGCGACCTTGCCAGGCTCTCCCGGTCTAGGTGAGGACAACGTGCCAATCCTCTAGAGAACAGCACCACACGGAGTAACTGGAAACCCTCACACACTGCCTGGGTGGGGGCGTCACATGCTGCGGCCCCTTGGAAAATTGCTTGACAGTTATGGAAAAAAGGTAAGCATCTATCTGTCCTTTCACTCAGGTCTATCCGTCCTACAGTTCTGCACCTATGTGTTTCGTTAAAAACAACGGCCACGAAAAGCCTGTGTTCGAGCATCCATAAGAGCGTTTGTCACAGTAGCTCCAAACCGGAAACAGACCAGATGTCCTTCGACAGGTGAATGGATGAGCAAATTGTGGTGTATTCTCGTCAGGGAGCACCGCACCGCAGGAAGAAATGAACTATGGATACTCACTACAGGGAGCCCACCCTTTCCCCCTCTTTCCTCCTTCCTCCTGTTTGGAACACAGATGTGATGACGGCGGCTCCAGCCGCCCTTCCGGACCCCAAATTTGAAAAGCTGCCTAGTGAGGACAGAGGGAAGTCTGGGGTGGGGGAGGCTTTGTGGAGCTGTTTCACAAGTCCTGGGCTGCCCACTCTGGACTCTTTTATTTCTTAAAAAAAAAAAAAAAGATAAAAAATCTGTGTGTTTCAGCCACTGCTAATTGGGATTTTATGTAACTTGCAGTTACACCCAACCCCGAGTGATACGGGCCGTGGAGCACGGAGGTGAAGAGTTCGCATTCTGGAACAAACGACCGGCCTGGCACCTGGGTTCTGCCGCCTGCCAGCTTAGCCGACTGTGACTCATCCAACTCCTTCGTCTCTGTTCCCTCATCAGAGAAATGGACATAAAAGTACTTCCCTCGTGGGGCTGCAAGGATTAGAGGAGCTGACAAAGGGAAAAAATAATGCGTTTAGGAAGGATTAAGCAGAGAGTTCTGTGAACGGTTCCTGGCACATAGCAAGTGTGTGTGTGTGTGTGTGTGTGTGTGTGTGTGCGCGCGCGCGCGAGCGAAGAGAGAGAGAGAGAGAGAGACAGAGAGAGAGAGAGAGAGAGAGAGAGAGAGAGAGAGGGAGGGAGGGAGGGAGAGAACGCGCGCGCGCGCGCGCGTGGAGCGCAGGCGCAAGAGCCGGTTTGGGGATACCATCAGTCCACACTGGTGCTGTCTGCGGAGAATGCTCCCTGCAGGTGGCGGCTGTGCCCTCCTCATCTAACTTCTGAAAGCTTAGCCAGAGTCTGGCTCTGTCTGGGGCTCCCTTGGCTGCTCGGCCGCTGCCAGCCAAGGGGTGGCGATGCTCCCCAGGCTGTCCCAGGCCCCTGGGCCCTGCAGCCTTCCTTGCCTCTGTGTTCCTTGTCAGGCTCATGACCTTTCAGTCTCCACCCCTCCAGGACTCCAAGAAGAGAGGTGCCAGATTTCGCAAAAATATACAGGCACCTAGTTAAATTTGAATTGCAGGTAAACAACGAGTGGTCTTTTAGTATAAATACGTCCTAAGTATTGCATTTTATCTGGCAACCCTCTTCCCTGGGTCCCCCGTGCCTGTCTGAAGTCTCTGTCATCTTCTTCATCCCTATGCAGGTTCCACTGGTGCATGGGTCGAGGGGAGGGCCGTTTCCTGGGAAACCCCCAGTGTTCACCTCCCTTGTCGCTTGCATGACCTCCAGAGGCTGTCCCTTCCTCTGTCCACATTCCTTTCCTCTGTGGCTCTGACGTACCACAGGTCTTCCAAGTTTCCAGATTATCTGTAAATTTCATACTCTGAGTCCTTCAGTTTCTTATGACTCAAAGCTGCCTTTTTGCCATTTGAAAGCTCAGCCAAAGTTTTGACTCTCTTGTTCTCTTACGCCGTCCCCGTGGGCGGTTGTAGCTGCTGGGGCTGGAAAGCAGGACACGTGAGGAAACAGAGCTAATGTTTTCACCTGTTCCCCAGGTGAAGGTCTCATCGAAATCTCCCCGCAGCCTTGTCATTATTCCTGCCCCTAATGCTGTTCTTTGTTTCCATGGCCGCTGGGCGGGGGGTCCTTGTTGTCAGGCTACTAGAGAACAGGTGCACCTGATCCATTCGCATCCTCCTCCCCATCACCTGTCAGAAAATACAGCGCTCAGCTCTTGGTGCTGCGTCCCAGAAGGGGACTGTCCTTGGGTCTGTTCTGTCAGCCGATGTCGGATGCATCGCCCCAGAGAATCCCCGCGGCGTCTCTGCCATGTGCCGGGGACCGCAATGAGAAGACAGGAGGCTGCAGAGACTTTTGAAAACGCAGAAGCGCTTTGCTGCACCTTGCACGGCAGACACAGCTGCAATGTCACCAAGTCCTCCTCAGCGAGCATCGCTGCCGAGTGGGCTCAGAACGCACATAGCCCGGCCTCTGCAGATGGGTTCGGGAGACCAAGGGGGCCCGGCATGAGGTTATGAGCGCGGCACAGAGAACCTGCAAGACAGGAAGGGATGAGAACTTAACTCTGACATCCTCAGCCATCAGACTAAAAATGCACCTATTTGTGTAAGATGCAGGCCTTAGTCACTGAAGAAAATGTGGCGAAGAGAAGAGTCCTATACTTGGCAAACTTGCTGAGAATTCACACTTCCTGAATCAAAGCCACTGACATTTTTGGAAGAGCCAGATTTAATCAAGGCGTTTTTCAAAGGCTGAATCAGAAAGACATGAGGCTCGACCGGCAGCATGAATCTTGATGACTAGTTGGAATTGCATTTGCTGCGCAGCGTAGCTTTCCCTGAAAATGATGGGAAATTCGATTTTGTAAGAATTGAAGAAGAAGGCCTATTTTAATTCATGTCATCAGGATCCAATTTGGAAAGAACACGTACGCCTGAGAGCCATGTTTGCCCCAAGATGGAGCTTGAAATGTTTGAGGAATACAGTGAGTCATGGTTTTGCCCCCTTGAGGATTGTAGGGTTTTAGCCCTGAGGACTGTGGTTCAAACAAAACCCATTTAAAGGCCTGAAAGTGAGCTGCTCTGAGGAGAAGGCCTGGAGGTCCCTATCTGTCTCTATCTGACACTTGCCATGTCCGTCCACCTGCTCAGTATTATTTGTCCCCTCACTAGAATGTGAGTCCACAAGAACAGGAGTTATTTTCTGACTTGCTTACTGCTATATCCCCAGCATCTGGAACATTGTCAGATACAGGGTAGCTCTTGGTAGGTATTTAGTCGAATAAATGAATGCATGAATGAATGAATGAATGAAAAGACCTCTGAGGCCCTGCAAGATGCATCCTTTAGCTTATTAACGTTACTATTAGCGTCCACTTATTGAATGAGCTCTATCCTGTGTTCTAATGGCACGTTCAGCAGGTCACACACATGATCTTACGTGATCCTCACAGTAAAGCTGTGTAGTCGCTGTTTATGCCCCTGTTTCATCGATAAGAAAACTGAAGGTTTGAGTTAGTAATGAGGATGCATCCCAAGGAGGGTATTAATCCCCCCTCGGTCTCTAGGAGTTTCAAAATGTAGGGTTTGTTATTATTTGGATATGGCGAGGCAACAGGCTGGGAGACAACTGCTACTGAGAAGGTAGTTTGTTACACTCACAGATCCCAAGGAAGGACTTTTTCCCGGCCACAAGGGGCTACTACACACGTGGAAGCACAGGATCCAGGCAGAGGGAGCGAGGAAAAACGTGGCCAAGAGCCTTTATCGTCCGGTCTGGGTGCTGGGTAAATGGTCTAGAATTGGCTAGTCGGAATCATTTTGCAGATTCTGGGGTACAGGGACTGCCCCTGTTTATCTGATCCCCGGCCCTGGGGTGATTAGGATGCTAGATACTGACCCAGAGTGGGAGGGCCTGTTAAAGGAAGTGGGGGCGGGGTGGGGGCTCTGGATTGGTTGGTTGGCATGTGAAAGGTGGGCCTCATTCAAGTCTAAGAACTCACTAGCCCTGGGAGTGACAATCCCTCCAGGGTCTGCAAGGCGCCAAGACATCAAAGCACCGAAAATACAGAATAAAAAAATAAGATTAATACACCACTCAAGGTAAGACTTCTGCCTGTGGTTGGCAGATGTCTGCCTCAGGGGAGAAGTGGCATCTGCTTTCCCCTCACCCACCTCTCCGCTCCTTTGCAGGCTGCTGTTTGGGAGGCCGCCAAGGTTAGGCGGATGGAGGTAGGATAGTAGGCGTTGACTTGGAGTGCTACCGTCAGTGTGCCCACTTCCACAGCCGTCACCCTGGGAGGCCCTTGCCCTCCTCCCAACTGTCCGCTTGAGGAGGACTTAACATGGACCACATCTGGTCCACAGGAGACACCTCCATACCCTTGCTTTCCTGGGCAGGAGTAGGACTCTCAGTCCCGGTCTTCCAACTACAGAGAATCCAAAAGAAGCCTTGTGGGTGTTCCCACTGAAGCCCGCCCTCTCTGGGCCAGACGTGATGGAGATTGCACTCTATCCAATCCCTTGAGGCCCCTGCACAGTTTTCCCCAAAGAGTTCCTCCTCACATTTAACCTCTTTCCACACTCTGACCTTGCTTCACATCCTTGGTCCAGCCGAGGGCTCCCACTTCCTTGCGAAGTGTGCGTATGGGGAGGCCGTGTCCCTGGTTCACTTGGCAGTCTAATGGTTAGCCTGGCGAAGCATCTTCTGACACTGGGGCCAGGAGGTCTGCTTTCACATCCTACTAAACAAGCAGTCAAGATCATGCACCTGCTCACAGTTTCCCTTCTTCCTGCTGCCTGGGTATTGGGAGCTTCAGGAATCATAGGGCAGAGTTCCACTTTGGAGTAGAATAGAATCACAAGGAGCAAGGTGCTGTTTTCCATGAATTTATGGAGAAACAAATTACTTTCAGGGCCTGTTAACACTTTTGTCTGCCCAGAGCTACCTGGAGAGGGCCAGAGCTGCTAAGATGGTACATACCTCCACCTGTCTTCTTTCTTCCTCCTCCCTCAACTTATTTGCTAAAACAAACAAACAAACAAACAAACTTTATACACTTAGGTAAAGCCCCAGAGGGCTGGATGTGGCAGCCAGGTGGGGGAGATGGTTGGAGAGATCTCTGGGAGCATGAATCTTGGGTAAAACTGATATTTTACCTGTTTATCCCCAAGAATAACTAATGTCCATTTCGTTTTTAGGTTGAAAGTCTATATTTAAATTCACAAACACAGAACTTCCTGTGTCTTTCTACCCAAGAGTTGTAGGGAGGAAGGATGAGTGGGGATTTGGAATAGACGTTTCAAAGACTTGCCGTCCCCGATAAGATGTATTTCCAAATAGTTCTTTTCTTTCCCAAAGCTTGTATGACTTAGACACACACACATACACACACGCACACATAATCAGGCATTTGATGTTTCTGAAACCCAGTCCAGGGCGGAACCTTAAACACATCTCAAGTTGTGATGCAGTAGCAATGGGCTCCCACTGGGGTTGAGGTTCTGTAGGGCATTTCATGAGAAATTTATCAAAGCCGCGGGAGCCAGATCTTTATAAATAATTCTGGCTCCTTCATTACTTGTTCTTTGCCATCAGCCCATCGGGAGCAATTAGTTTCCACACAAAGGAGAGGCTTCCCGTTTAGACAGTTACATTCACAGCACTTTCATTTTTATGAAGCCTTCGTCTCCTCGATCTCCAGATTAATTTCTGCAGCGTCGGAGATATTTTATTTATGAAAATGCGGTAAAACAGCTGCGCTGCCCCTGAACCTGAGGACAGAGCCATCCGTTTTGGGGTCATCTCCTAACGAATTGCACTCTCACTACTGGGCACTGTGCCGGGAAGGGGATGTAAAAAATGCAGACATGAGCTGGAGAAATGAACAGAGGTGACAACAAAGAGTTCAGTGGGAACAGTGCTGTCACAGGGGCCATGAAAAGCAGACACAGGACCTGGGAAGGATACCGAGAAGGGCTTCCAGAAAGACTGTTTCGAGAGACAAGAACCTGGGCCCTGGGCCACCATGTAACAAGCCCCTCTGAGTCCCCTGTTAAAATGAAAAATAAATGAGATCAGCCTTGAAAATTCCCTGAACAGACAAAACCAGTTTAGTCACATAAACGAAGTTTAGTGTAGGCCTGGATCCAGCAATTGACAGAAAGTCACAATGTCACTTCTGCGCTGATATATTGTTGAGAACAGTCATAAGGCCTGCCCATATTCAAGAGGCAGGGACATAAACCTTATGTTTTAAGGGGAAGAATGCCAAAGAATTTGTAGCCATCTTAATCTGCCACACAGAAGCTCTGTGTCTTGCTTGCTTCCCAGCCCTAGCCCCAGCCCCAGTGAGGAGAAAGAACATAGGATTCCTAAATAGGGTTGTAGGATCTGAGAGCAGATTGGTACCACTTTTGAGGTTGAGCTTGTAGAAACAGCAGGACCCTGAAAAGTGATGGCTGAGTAGTGTTGTATGCATAAGGATGGAGCGTTAGATAGAGTCCCCTGAGTCCAGCATGGTGTGGTAGCAGAGGCTGGGGTCTCTACATCCAGGATCTTGGAAGACACATGTAAAAAAGAATTGGCCCCAAAAGCTGACAGAGACCATCAAGGGTCGACTCAGTGGTGACTAGTGCGAAAGGATCTCTGAGGACCAATGGGATGTTGGACATCTCGTTGATGCAGTGTAGATCCATGATAAGGCAAGATTGTATCATCAATCTCCCTACCCTCACCTTGATGCCTGGGGTTCATGAAGACCCCTAGAAGTTAGTCATGACCCGAAGACAGCAAAATAAGGCCTATCACAGATTGGGTTCCCCAGGCAGACGATGCTGAGATGGAGACTAGCTTGCAGGATGTTTATTCGAGTGTGTTCTCCAGATCAGCTGGAGAGGAGGGTCCAGAAGCCGGGTGGGCAAAGGAGGAAGCGGAGCTGCAATGCGGTCTCTTTGGAGACCTCAGCCTAAAATCCAGGCAGCTCGGGAGCTGGGATGGACCTTCAGAAGTATCCCGAATCAAGGTGAGAGGGCAGGATCTGCGCACCCCTGCACCGGTCAGGCGTTGGATGCAATGACAGGGAAACTGGACATAACCTTGGAAGAGGTGGCTCCCTTTGGCTGAGCCAGTCCTCAAAGTAGCTGAGAACTGAGGGCTGTGTGCCGGCGGCTGAAGAAATAATTTCTTTCTTTCTTTTTTTAAAAAAGATCTTTATTAAAATATAGCTAACATACAATATTATATTAGTTTCAGGCATACGCCATAGCTATTCAACATTTATATACTTAAAGAAGTGATAGCTATAAGTCCCGCAGCTAAGTGGCACCGTACAATGCTATCGTGATATTATCCACTGTATTCCCTATGCCGGACATTGCATCCTCATGACTTATTTGTTTCATATACCTGGAAATTTGAACTTCTTATTTCCCTGAAGATTGATCTGGAAGGCACATCCCAGAGTCTACCACAGACCTTATCATACAAATTATATTGAGTCATAAAAGGGTGAAGACAATTACTTAGGTGTCTTGCCAACTACATTTGAGTGATTCATGCCCCAACATGTGAATTCCATGATTTCAAGAACAGGGGCCATAGGAGGTGTTACTCTGACATGAGAACACTTACGGGCTTCCCTGCGTCTTTGAGAAAGGGGGAAGGCCTCTCATCTCCTATTACATAAAACTAAGACCCCCGCGGTCGTCTGCCTATAAACTGCCAAATGTCAGGCAAGCCAAGGTTGGTGGCTCTGATTTTATTTTCCCCAATGAAAGGCTAGAGAGGCCCTTACCACAAAAACTCCTTATTTCCTGGTTTTCCCAGTGCCATGAATCAAATAAGGTAGGGGTGGGGCCTTTGACAACTGCCTCAGGCAGGACATGAGCCCTTAGCCTCAGGAACATGTGAGATGTTTATCTTATGCAAGTGGCTGTTTAGAATTAAATAATATGCTGTGTCTTGAACTCTTCAGGTCTTCAAAATGGGGGAGGTTGATTTGGGGCAGTCAAGAGCTGAGTGGGAAGGTTGGACTGGCCGAACTCAGCCAGCAACATATTGTGGAAATAAAAGCTCCTGGATGCACAGGCAGAAACTTCGGGAATCTCTGACCAGCAAGGAAGAGAAAGGATTTCTTCCCGAGGAGGCTATAGATCCACCCATGACTTTCTGTGATGATGAGAATGTTCTGTTCTGCTCTGTGCAAGATGGAGGCTACTGGGCACTTGACATGTGGCTAGTGTGACTGAGAAAGTGAATTTTGAATTGGATTGGCTTTGGCCAGTGGCTACAGTACTGGACAGCCGAGTCTAGTCTTGTCCTTGGACGTGGTTTGGGGAACAGCAGCAGCGACATCACCTAAGAGCTTGAGAAACAATTCAGACTATCAGGTCCCACTCCAGACCTGCATTTTGGCAAGATATCCCTGGAGATTTCTGTGTCCACCGAAGATGACTTTTAAGTGACCGCCCCCGAAGCCTCCCATCCATCATCCTGTGATTCAATATGGAGGAGAAGAGCCAGAGCTTTGGAAAAGAAAGGCAAGAGTCTGGGCTTCCGAGTGAGAGAACTGGGTTAGACGCAGGTGAGGTTCCCGACGGGGTGGTTGTCAGCGGAGGAGCATCCTGTGAAGCGGCCAGGGTGAGAACAGCCAGGTCCCTGCAGGGATTTCGATGTCAGCATCTGGGAGGAAAGCTGAGACTCTATCAGAGGACCTGTCTCGCTTGCTCTACAGGACAGCGAGCTCTGATCAGAGTCCTCCTGGATGCATTTCAGTGGCTGGGGACAGCTGAAAATACCCACCTTCGCTCTCTTGCCAAATTCAGAATCCTTCCAACTGCTTGGAAAATAACGTTCATGCTTCTCTTTTGGATCAAATACGTATTATTTTATCCTTTGGGACTTAGATGGGTTCTTTTCTTTTTTTTCCATCCCCCTTCTTATTTGTACTTTGGTTCTAGCTGTCAAGGCTGTTGTGTCAACTCACTTCTACTCGTT
This sequence comes from Eonycteris spelaea, assembly GCA_003508835.1. Lineage (NCBI taxonomy): Eukaryota > Metazoa > Chordata > Mammalia > Chiroptera > Pteropodidae > Eonycteris > Eonycteris spelaea. The sequence continues at coordinate 1,786,582 of PUFA01000224.1, forward strand.
TTAATTGCCACATGCATTTTTTTTGGAGAAAACTGAAAGTTGCTGTGATTTTTGTCCTCTCTCCACCGCCTCCCCACTCGATTTGATGTCTGTCTTTTTCAAAAAGCATTTCTCACTTTTGTTCTTTCCCTTGGGGCTTTGTGGCTGTTCTCTCATTTTTGCTTTCCCTGTGTTCTTGTTATTTATCTGTAAGAGCTGGTGAATTTATGATAATAATACTTGCCCACGATAGAAGAAAAAACCGCTCAGCATCATTGCCCTCTTGTGTTCTCCTTGAGGCTGCCCTGTATCTTTGAAGAGAATTTTATGAACATGTCTATTTCGCTAGGATCTCTTCATTAGCAAAACAGCAAGGATTTCATTGTCCACGCTGGGAGACAGGAACAGGGGAATAGCTGATGGCATTCACTGAGCACCTCGAAGGGTATAGGACAGAGGTTTGGATAAGACATTAAACCCCATCCTCTCTGTTCAGTAAGTATCCATCCTTTATTTGACACTCAATAAGGCTGAGAGAAGGCTGAACCACAGTGTGGATCCCAGAAGCTTGCAAACAATTACAGTATCTCCTGGGGGCTGGGGCACAGGACGGGTAGGGTGACAAATGGAGATGTCAACCAGCCTGTGAGAGCCCAGTGGAAAGAGGGTTGATTATTCCTGGAAGAGAAGAGCTAGAGGATGGGGAAATGAGAACCAACTATTTCTGTGGGAAGGACTGGTAGAAGGGAATGGGGAAGGGCACAGGTTAGGGAAAGGGATAAAATCAGATGATGGGAAATGAATGGGGGAAATGGGCAAGTCACTCAACAGGGGAGGTAGGTCCGTGTAGGACCCTGAAGGCCTTGGGAAGATCTCTATGGGAAACCCGAGGAGGTTTAAACCTCTGTGTGGTGTGAGAGGCCAATGTCTGGGGACAGAGTGCCCTGTCGGCTATGGAATAAACACACACACCCTTCAGTGGAAAACTTCTCAAACCTTCATTAAGGGATGTTCATTTTAGGGGAAAATAGAGGGATTGAAAGTAAAGTCCCTGGAAATTGCTGCGTGGAATGATCAGTTTCTGAAAGAGAATTGGTCAAAACAGTACGAAGGACAATAACTCTTTCCCGAATGCTTCTCTGGTGCCAGGCATTTTTCTAACTATCCTGTTAACTCATTTTGTCCTCACAGCACTGCAAGTTAAGAGGCACTCAATTACTCAGTAATTACTGAGTGTCTGCCACGGATCGGGCCCCCTTCCAAGTGCTGGGGACATAACAGCGAGCCACAAGGAGAAAAATTATTGCCCTTCTGAGTGACATCGAGTGGAGACTTTGAGGGAGACCATAATCACATGTAAGCAAAACACATAACACATTAGTCCACAGCGCTATGGAGAAAAGCAAAGGTGGGAATAAAGAGAGACCGAGGAAGGAGGGGTGAGGGAGATCTAAGAAGTAGGTGTTATCATTATCACTATTTTACAGAGGAGGAAAAAGCTAACCACTAACGAATTCTCTAGAACACTGCCTATCACATGCTTTGAATTATGTAGAGGACAGTTCTGGGGATCTGTTTTATCACAGTCTGAAATACGGTCTACTCTTTATTCTAAATAGCGTAAAAATGTGGGGGAAAAAGACACAGTTCCCATTGTTCATGCCGTCCTAGACCTCAGGAAGAATAGGCACCATTCACTGACTATCCACTGTACAGCACTTAGCTGTGATGGCTGGATGAATGAAGGCCCCCAAGGGTAGGTGGGAGAAATACTAAGGTGGTTGTTGCTAGGCTGCATGGAAGGCTCTGGTTTTGCTGAGAGGGTAGAGAAGCTGAGAGGAGGAGTGGAGTCTACTAGGCCACAGGGAGAGGCTAAGGAGGTGAGTTTGGGGGGCGGGGTAGAGGAAGGACAGACATGGCAAAAGGAATGAGGTAAAGAGTTGAGTGAGGCAGGGTTGTCTACCAAGAACAGTTAAATAAATGTTGTGATCACAACCCAACTCTCCACCTGGCTCTCAAATTGTCAATAAAATCTATATTCATCACCAATGCTTGAAAGCTTTCTCAACTTTAAATTATAGAATATTTCAAACATATTCAAAGTCAGGGGGATAAGTATTATGAACCCCAAAGTACCACATATCTACTATGTTCAACAATGGTCAATATCAATACCTTCTCCCTCCACTCTCAGATATTTTTTGGAGCAAATCCCTGTAATTAAAAATTTTTACACATAAATATTTCAGTGTTTATCTAAAAAAGGTGAAGATTTCTCTTTAAAACCATAACCACAATTCCATTGTTGCATGTTAAAGTTAATAATTGCTTATTATCACAGTCAGCATTCAGATTTTTCTGATCGCTTCAAATTTATTTTAGAGTTGGTTCATTTCAGTCAAGATCCGAATAAGGTCTAGGCATTCCAATTGATTAACACATGTCTTTTGATCGTAGTTCCCTTCATTGCTCTCTTTGATTTCTTGCAACTTGTGTATTAAGGTTGTTCACCTGTAGAATTTCTCATGGTCTGGGTTGTGATGATTGCATTTCCATGGTGACACATAAAAGTTCCTCTGTTTCCTCTATTTCTTGAAAATTGGTGGTTTGATAGAAGCTTGACCAGATTCTAGTTCAATGTTTTTAGCCAGATTATTTCGCACGGTGCTGTTTTCTTTCTGAAGACACATACTGCCTGGTCTCTCTGATTTTGAGCTGTGAGCAGCCATCGATGGTCAACACCCAACTCCATTAGTTCATTAGTGATTGCAAACTGGTAATGTTCTAATTCCATATGCCTTCTTCATCTATTAGCTAAAATTCTTTATAATTCTCCTCTCAGCTTTTTGGTTTCCTTGATTTAGAGTGTGCACAGAAAAAGCATGATGCATGCTTCTTTCCTTTTATTAATTTTTCAAAACAATGTGTAGGTGCCCTAGTACTTTGTGTACAGCAAAGAGTTGAACTTGACCTCTGCAGAGGGGGAGGTGGAACCCTCAAACTCTCTAGCTTTGCATGAGAGGTGTTAATACACCCATTTTTATAGATGGGGACTGGAGACTCAGAGGTGGCATGAGTTAGTAAATGGAGGAGCCAAGATTTTTATCTCAGGTCTGTCTGGCTGCAGAGATCAAACTCTATTGCTCAGCAAACCCCTTTTCATGGGGCCCTGGAAATTCATCTAAACCTGGGATCGGGCTGGCAGAAGCCCCTTCCCATTCTGGCATGCTAGAAATCAACCTTCTAATAATCCAGAAAAATGACATATGTATCCTTGAGGCCAAAAATAATCCTGCCTTAAAGTTGTATCCAGTCACAATTATAGTATGGAATTGGTCGATTTCAGAATACTTGTGTTGTTAAATCATTTCCCCAAAGTGGGCCTCGGGCTAGGCTGCTTTAATCTGATTGACATAATTCACTTGCTATGATATAATACGATATGGCATCGCGATGTGTAAGTCTGTGGTACATGATGAACATCATTGGTACCTGTAAGTGAAGGAATCTTGTATCAGAAGGTGGTTCTTTATAAAGGAGTCTGGGAGAAGCTGAGGATTAACTGTAGGAATGAAGAGATTTACTGAAATAAAAAGGCCAACATTAGGTCATAAAGAACATTTGTATAGTGACATTGCCTGTTTCGTTGGTAGCTGCATGAGGAACCATCAAAAATATCCAGTGTGAGAAAGATCACGCACCAGGGCGCCTTCTGTTGTAGGTGACCCAAACGGGTTTCAGCATGGGCGTACAGGGTTTATTTGCTAACCTGTTCAGGTACAGATGTGACAAGACTTCAGGACTCAAATGCTGTGTTCAAGGCCTGGCTTCTCTCTTCATAGCTGGGCTCTGCTGACTTCGCGTGGGGTCCGTTCTCACAAAAACTCTCCCCTATGGTCCCAAGACGGCAACGGCCAGCTTCTCGCTGATGCAGCCACAGCCTTTCTGTTTCGTATCAATGGGAAAGGAACAGTGAAAGGCTCTCCTTTCATTTTCGTTGTCTTATTGGTCCCGGATGGGTCTATGTGCCTATCCCTGAACCAATCACTGTAGCCAGGAATATGGGGTGCACTTCTTGGCTTGGCCCTAGGTCAATGCTCCAATCTTGAGCACAGGGGCTGAAAGTAATGTGGATCCTGAAAGAAATGTGTGACATTATCAGGAGCAGTGTGATTGTATGTTAGGAAGCAAACCCAGGAGAATTCCATCTGAGTCTTATCCAGGACTCTCTGAGAAGTGCTCAGGGGTCTGTGATTACCTGAAATTGTAGGTACACATTCATATTTATGTCCAGTTTTCAGGGAAAGAGGAGATGGCTTTGATTAGATTATCAGGCCCTCCTAAAGAGTTGGCTCTTCTAAGATAATGGTGGATATTGAACCAGACCAAAATGTATTTTTTTTTAAAAACCAAGACTTCATATTTGTATTGTCTTCTTGAATGCTTCCAAAATAAGATGTAGAATTCGCATTTTAGCTGACATTTCAAAGGCTGGGGAATTCACTGTGATTATAAAAGATAGTAAATACTGACTATTATTTCATTTATATTATTCTTTCAGGTTCTAGAAATTTTAGAGCCCTTTTTTTTCTCTCCCAAGAAAGCCTTACGTCCGGGGCCACAATGGTTGCTGCTCCAAGCTCTGTCGCAGAGGGCAAGCCCAGTCCCTTCTGGGACTCAGCCACCACCTGCACTCTGCAGAATCTGCCTCAGCAGCCCCTGTTTGCCAGGGATGGAGAGCTGCTTACTCTGGGTGGGGAAAGGCCCTTTGCGAGTTATTTCCCTATAGTGAGGCTAAGTCCTCACACAGGCTGATATTTTTCTGCTAATCCCAGGCCTGGGCCCAGTGTGTGTGCTGTTGACCCAGATAATGTTAGCTCTCTGGCTGATATGGTGGCAGATGAGCAAACATTGGGCGGCTGGCAGAATCTCCGACTTCCTGGCCCGCCACGATCTCAGATTCATCGAAGTTTGAACACACAGAGACCGACCGCCCTTGCCCTTTGCGTATGCCAAGAGATGGGGTTGTTGGTTTAAATAGCCACCCCTCGTTTCCCCCTCCCACTTTCACTTTGGATTTTAATCAAGTGCTGAGCCTGCTTTGGATTTTGCTTCTTTTCCCATCTGGAGAATGCACAGGCCAGCCCAGGGGTGCTTAGATATCAATGTCCACACAAATCACCCAGGGATCCTGTTCAAATAGAGCTTGATTCAGCCGATCTGGGGCCTGAGACTCTGCCTTTCTAACTGGCTCCCAGTGGCACCAATGTCCCTCCTAGGTCCACCCATCTAAAAGAAAAGGGGCTAATACCCTTAAGACCCATCCATGAAGGTATTATGCTAAGTGAAATAAGTCAGACAGAAAAGGATGACTACTGTATGATTTCATTCATGTGTGGAATATAAACACCATCACCCAAAGGATGAACTAATAAGACAAAACAAAAAGAACTCAAGGATACAGACAACAGAATGGTGGTTACCAGAGGGGATGGGGGTTGCGGGGAGGGTGAACTGGTTAAAAGGGGTGAGATATACGGTAATGGAAGGAAACCAGACTTTTGGGGGTGAACATGCAATAGTAGATACAGAGATTGAATTATACTGTTGTACTCCTGAAATTATATAATGTTATTAACCAATGTTATCTCAATACATTTAATTAAAAATTGTAAATAAATAAACAATACATACATACATACATACATACATACATACATACATACATACATAGAGTTAGGCCAATGGCTTTCAACCTGGGCTGTACATTCGAGTCACTGGGGAGCTGGAGAAATACCGAGGCCTGGGTTCTACTTTCAGATGTTCAGGTTTACTTGGCCGGGTGTGACTCTCTGGGTGATTCCAATGTGCAGCCAGGGTTAGAACCACTGGGCTTAACCCCAGCCTTCAGCCTCTGCCTGCTGGCTCCTTCTCACTGCCCGTCCGGTCCGACCTGCTCACGCCACCTCTGCACTGCGCTCCTGGACAACCCTCTCCCCTGTCCTTGGCCTTCATGGAGAGCTTCCCGTGGACTAGAACTTTCCACACAAACAGGTGACAAGTCAGCACTACTTCTCTGCCCCTGTTGCAGGCAGGGAAGCTGAGGTTTGCAGAGTGAAGGATCTTGTCCCAGGTCACGTGGCTGGTAAGGAGCAGCGTCGGGACCCACCCAGGCTCTCTGTCTCTGGACCACAAAAGCATCAGACATGCATGGGCTTAGGAGGATGGCCTCTGGGGTCAGATAGATGTGGGACCCACCACTTACTGTCTGTGTGGCCTCGGCAGGTCACCCAGACCCTGCAAGCGTCAGATCCCCCCCTTTGTAAGATGGGTGAGAAGAGTACCCACTTCTCAGGGCTATCAAGAGCATAAAGTGAGGCGACCTGGATAAGCCATGCCCCCAGAGCTTGGGACACAGGGAAGGTTATTGCCATCTCATACCACGCAGCATCTCTACAGCACTTCCCATGTCCTGGGCACAGGCTTCTGGACCATAACTCATCCCTTCTGTGCTCACATCAGCTCTCCCTGTGGAAAAGCAAGTTCCTCCAAGGAAAAAAGGTACAAGTGTGAAATGCACGTGAATGTGGTTTTTGTTTGTTTGTTTTTTGGTTTTTGGAGTTTTTTTTTTTTGATATCTAGCCTCAACCAGGTTTCTCTGCTTGGGGGATCCAGAGCGGGAGGTTGTGGATTCACAGTGTCTGCCCACTGATGGACTTTATTGTATGGTAGTCAATGGGAAATAATCGTGTCAGAAACAGAACTGTCGCATAAACATATGTATTACTCTGTTGGAGTCATTCATTGACTTCGGTTCACGCAGACCCTGTGGAGTGAAGACCACTCAGCTGGAACCCTCCAGACCTCGGGTGGGCTGGTCCTGCTATTTGTTTCCCCTGGGGTGGGGGTGGGAGAGTTGAGGAGGCGGGGCTCGATCGCACCTGTAATTTATGTATTCAAGTAGCTACTTTTAGAGGCTACCAGAACCTGAACTTGCCCAGTTTTAACACCTCAAGTCCTGCATCCCTTGGATCCCCTTGGTCCCAGACAAATGGGGACAGTTGGTCACCCTGCCACAACGAGGCAGCCTGGGGCGATAGCCTTTCCTTTCACAAACCTGCCGGCTGCATGCCTTTGGGCCTCCCTTCCTTCCGGAGGGCCCTTTGATGAGAGGCGGGTCCTGCTGGTTTTTCTCATCCCCTTTGTGACTTGGGCTCATAAGCCCCTGGACCAGAAGGGTGTTGTGCCTCCCACCACGCCCGGACCTGCGGTCGTGATGAGTCCCCCCTGCTCCCTGCTCAGCATTTCTCCCGGCACAGCCTGACGTCTTTCTCCTTCCATTCCGGGGCACTGTGGGTAGCTGAGGAGGCTTTGTCCTGACACGGGGAACAAGGAGAGCGCTCATGAAAGAAAACACCGCCACTTCCCTCCCCCCTTCTCCAGGATGCGAGCAAAACCAGTACACAAACGTGGGTTGTTTTCTTTCTGATACCATGTCAGAGGAAGTTGAACGTTTTTAAATGAGAAAAAGCAACACCACAGCTGAAAACGCTTGGATTTGAAAATGAACATGGGGCGGATTTACACAAACCCCTTGAAGCAGTTAGAGGCACGCCCAGCGCGCAGCGGCAAGCAGTACGTGACTAAAGCCGGTCGTGCTCCCGAGCTTTGCGCTTCTTGCGTAAGGAGTCTGGAGGTGGACAGCTGCCGGTGCTGACTCAGGGACCACTGATGTCAGGCTCTGAGGTGGCATCGATGCCATCCTCTCGGTCCCCTCATGTTAAAAAACGGCATCGGCAACTCCAAACATCATGCATTGCGCAGCTGAGTTCAAAGAGGAAGCAGGCGACCTAGAGCAGGGCGTCTCTTCTTCTTTTCCTCTCGCCCAGGGGAAAATCATCCCCAAAGTCCCCTCTCCTCAGTGTACTTCTCCTTATGTCCCACTGACCAGAGCTGGGTCATATACCCACCCACAGGCCAGGGGCAGGTCCCACCTTCTTTGCAGTCCGTGGGTTCTTTTAGGGAGGGGTGGCTTTGGCCGGATGACCAAAAATGTGTTCCCAGCCCTCTTTCTGTGGGTCTCAGAAGCCCTGAGTTCTGGGCCTGGTCTTGTTTCCATCTTGCTCAGGTATGCATGATGTGATGAACTGGACGCGTTATGCTCAAGCCCCAGTGTGGCCCCATTGGGCCACCTACAAAGGAAGCAAGGAAGGTGAGCTGGCAATGAGGGCTCTGCATGAGTTTGCTGTTCACCAGGGGTTCTATGGCAAGAAACAATTTTGAATGCAGGTAAAGTAGATCATTTCAAAGGGAACGTCTACCTTGGATGTTTCTGAGTGTCACAGGATTGGCCGGCCAACATCTTGTCTTGTCTCCGGGCTGGGTTTTTTTTTTTTTTTTTTTTTTTGCAGACACAGATATAGATGCAGATATTGACACAGATACAAATGTAATTATAGATCGTGTTATCTGGTCATGATTGCAGAGCAGATGGAGATCCATCTGTTGGGGAAGGATCAGGAGAAGTCCAGCTAGAGCCAAGGGTTGGGACAAACTGAGGGGCACGTGAGGGCAAGTGAGACTCAGGGGTTCAGGGCTGGCTCCCTATTTCAGAGTTGGAAGTGGCTGGGCCAGGCCCCAGTTTGGGGTTCCTGGCTCCTACGAGGGACTTAGGGCTTCAAGCAGCCAAATCTTTCTCATGGTTGGATTATAGTTGACAAATGATTCTGAAGAAACCCAAAGCTGTAATGGAAATAGCTGGCAGGGTCCTCTTCAGGCACACAGCTGCATTTTGGTGCCAACAACATCAAATATATTTAGTGTCTTCCTCTTGTAGGAGGAGAGGTACCAGCAGCTTTGCTGGAGAACTTGGAACCAAGGCAGTGAATGATCGATGTTTTCCCCTGGATCTTCAGGCCTGGGGGATGGCAGATGAGCAGCCAGGGTCCCGCCCTTTGGTATTTCCTGGGAAAACTTGGAGTTGGGAGGTCAACGTCCATTTATGGCTTTGTTAAATGCTTTGCCTTTATAACTCAGGATATTAGTCTACTTACGCTGAGAGCTCTGAGGCAAAAATCTTTCCTCAAATCTAGGTTGTCCTGCCTAGGGAACACTTTGCTCTCCTCTCCTGGCAGCATCCTCCTCTTGTTTTGTTCTTTTCCTGATCAAACTGTGTCATATGAATTGGTTTCTGGAATGCCACTGGCCGGAGAAGGACAAGGTTAGCAATTTCTTCTCACCTTCTTTCCTTTCCTCCTTCCTCTTCTTTCTCTTCCTCCTCCTTCTCTTCCTCCTCCTCCTCTTCCTCTTCTTCCTCCTCCTCCTCCAACTCCCTTTCATACCCCTTCTTCTCTTCCTTAAATTAATGTTAAAAGCACTATTTATGAGCACCTACTATGTGGCAGACACTGTCCTGAGCATTTTACATATATTTATCTCAATCCTCCCAACAAACCTATGAGAGAGATTTTGTTATTCCAATTTTACAGTAAAGAACTGAAGCTAAAGAAAATAAATTTTGTTCTCAAGGTCACACAGCTAGCAAGGAGTAGAGCCAGGACTGACTGATTTTAAAATCCCAGTTCTTTTTTACATCTTAAAAAAAATCAGCTTATTTTTCAAGTTAATGAACCCCTGTAGGCCCCTCGTCAGGTTTTCTGGCTAAAAGCATCTCACCACTCCTGCTCCATGTCTTTCACTCAATGTATACACGCTCTTCTTTTTTGTCAAACAAGGTGGAAGTTGACTGCAAATGTCATGACATTTTATCCCTAAATATTTCAGTTTGATTCTCCCAACAATAAGGACAGTTACCTTCCTAACCTCAGTATCATTAGCACCTCTAAGAAAATCAGATTTCAATGACACCATCAACACACAGTTCATGCTCAAATGACCTTCAAATGTCCTTCAGAGCTACATTTTTGTCCAGTCAAGATTTATAAATGCCTTTGGCTGTTTACAAACTTCAGTCTCCCGCAGTCAAGCACAGTCCCTGACTTCCCTCCATTCCCTGTGATCCTGAATCCTTTGGAGATTTCGGGACCATCAGTCTTTAGAACATCCATGTGTCACTTTTCATTATTTACTTTTAAAATTTCTGGTAAGAATGCTCAAGGTGATGTTATATGGTTTCCTTTCTTTGGCATCAGGTGCACATAATGTCAGACTACTAGCAACTGCAGGATCAACTCTTGTGGTGACACAATGGTCTCAGAAGCTTCAGTATTTTCCTTGCAGCTCGGAGCCAATGGAATTAGTCTCTTTTGCAGTAGTTTCTATTAAAATCCTAGGCTTCTCTCTGATTGGTCCAGCTTAGGTCACTTGATCATTCCTGAACCAATCACTGTGCCCAGAGGAATATGGTGTGCTGATTGGCTTAGGCTTGGTCATGTGCTCCATCCTGGAGTCACCTATATAGACCACAAGAAGTGAGAAATGGGCTATCTGGATTGGAAATCTAGTGTGTTCTCACTGAGGAGGGGTATGAATCTCTACCTCACAGAGGTTGGGGCACTCCCTGTAATGACAGGGACAGACTTGTCCCCAGGAGATGGATTTAGTGCAAAACAAGTGGCAGAATCTTATCTCTTAATACTACTGTTTGGACTTATGGCTTTGAGGCTGGTTCAGTCTGATTTCTGTGCACATTAAGCTTTTATTTTCTCTTCCCCTCATTTCATTTTTTTTTCATGTTTGTCTTCTCCATTAGCCCAGCAATTTCTTGAAGCTTTAAGGGCAGAGGCTGTGTCTGGTTCCTCCCCGGGACCCACCCAGGGCCTAGTGCACAGTCTGTATTTGGTAACTGCTCTTTTAATGATTGAATGAATATGAAAAAATGAAGGCATAGGATGTCCTGCTCTGATAGGACGGGGAGAGTGGTCTGGCTAAAAATCATTATTTAACTTGGCAGGTCAATTGTTGGTTATTTGTACAAGCCTAAGTTCTTTTTCCTAATTTTTAAAACAAATAGGTTCCAGAAAGTTCTAAGAGGGTTCATGCTGCCAAGTTGATCAAAACTGTTTAATGGGGGCATATTGTGTGATTGTGTGTGTGTATGTTTGTGTGTGTGTATGTCAAACCCCAGCATGGGAGCAATTATTCAAAGTCTACTTTCTGCTATGCCATTCAATCCTTTTAAAATCTTTTGTTTAATTTTTTGAATAGGTAATTTATTTACTTATTTTGAAATCATTTTCAAGTACTGCTATAAACTTCTTAGGTATTTTTCGTATATATAACAAGCAAATATGCATTACCATTTTTGCAAAAAAGATATAGCATACCAGGATACTATACAGCCTCCTTTTTCTCATTTAAAATATTTCATAAATATCTTTCCATATTAGTATGTAAAAATGTTAGATGGTGCTTCAGTCAGCAGCTCAAATCTATGAAAAGACCATCTCTAAAGATTGTGGAGGAAATGTGTATTTCTGGGTTTGAGTTTCAGTGTTTGGGCCTGGTGTTTTCTCCTCTACTTCATCACTTTCAATTAATCAACTAATTACCAGTCATAACTGAGTCAACCGGAAGGACTTCTGTGTTTTCAAAAGGACAACGTTATCTTCAGTCATTGCGACATCTCTTAACTTTTTTGAGTTAGGAAGGATCTTACAGATAACCAGTTCTGATGCCCTCCTGTCACAAATGAGTCTGCCGAGGCTCCCAGAGAGATGTCTTTGACCATGGCCTCATCGTGAGTAAAGGAGCAGAAATGAGGGCGTCTCCCACTGCTCTGCACTAGGAGGCAGTTCTGTGGGTGCCAGAAGAATGCTGCGGTAGGCAGAAAAATATTCCCTGCAGACGTCCATGACCTTACACTTGGAACCTCTGAATATATTATTGACATGGCAAGAGGAACTTCGCAGATGTGGTTAAGGTTAAGGACCTCAAGATGTGGAGATTATCTTGGATTGTCTGGGTGAGCCAATCTAATCACATGAGTCCTTAAAAGCGGGGGAGGAGGCAGAAGGCAGGTCGGAGAGGTACAACAATGCAAGAGGCAGAAGATAGTCAAAACGTGAGAAGTTCTGATCCATCCTTCAAAGATGGAGGCGAGGAGTTAGAACCAAGACGGCCCCTAGCAGTGGGAATGGCCCTCAGGGACAGTCAGCAAGGATACGGGATCCTCCCGCTACGAAGAACTGGATTCTGCCAATAACCTGAATGACCAAAGGAATGGATCCTCCTCGAGGGCCCCCAGGAAGAAGCATGGCCCTGCTGACACTTTGATTTTAGGCCGGCGAGACTCCTGTCAGACTTCAGACCTATAGAACTTTAAAAATAAATTTGTGGTGTTTAAGCTGCTAAGTTTGAGATAACTTGTTAGAGAAGCAATAGAAAACAGATACAAATGCGATGGTGACAGACTGCTCCCTGCTTCAGAATATTCTGGTGCATAGCAACTGATGTCATAGAAAAGATTCTAGAAAAGCAGGCCGTGGAGAAGGACTTATGGTTTAGAAGCTCTTAGGTGAAGGCAAATGGGTTGTCAAGGAGGTGGCATCTGAAAAACCCAGGGGACTGAGTGGAAGGAGAGCAACTTTCCTGTAAGGAACATGAAAATGCCATGTGGTTGTTCCTGTCCCCTCCCCGGGGGACTGATAGCAGGCATGTGGTGGGCAGGACCTGGGACACGTGTGATGACACCCAGCTGCAGGAGACACTCACCAGCAAATTCCCTTATTGCTCATCTGATGACAGTTCTGTTGGGAGGAGTAGGTTTTTGTTCATTTATTCATTCAAGAGAGATTCATTGAGCACCTACTATGCACCAGGCTGTGTTCAAAGTTCGGGGGATAAAGCAGAGAACCAAACCAATGGTGCTTACACCCTGGTAATGGGAGATAGACAAGTGAACAGATAAATGAACAAGGTAATTTCTGAAAATGACTTATATTGTGAACAAACCCCGTGACTTTCTGCGATGGGGCAGTGGTCAGGGGATCCTATCGGAGTGGCGAGCTCATTCGAGCTGAGACTCTGGCCAGAAAGAGCAAGCTCTATGGTGGTTGCCGGGAATCACGTTCCTGGCAGAAAAAAACAGCGTGTGAAAAGGACCTGCGGTGGAAAGAATTGGTACTTTCCAAGAAAAATGAGGGTGAATGAGGGACTGAACTGGTGCTCTGATCAGGAAGGGTCTTGTTGGCCAGGTTGAGAATTCGCAATCTTTTGATCGAGTCTGTTGGAGATGTGTGATGGGACATGTTTTTAAGGCCTTTCCAGCTGCCATGTGGGGTTTGGCGTACAGTTAGGAAACTCCTATAGGAGTCAGAAATGCTGGAGACCTGGGCTAGGATGGTGCGGAAATGGTGAGAGCGGAACAGGTTTTGGAAGAGCAGTGGACAGGGCTCCTGGTGAGTTGGCTGCTGGGGAAGAGGGAGGTGGGGAGCCCTCAGTAGGCCTTTTATGAGTTGAGAGGGGGCCCGCCCTTCTGGGAGGCAGACGCTGCCTGAAAATACTGTTTGCTCTGTTGGGCAGTGCAAACACGGACTTCTCTCAGATACACTGAAATTCAGTTATTAGGCTAAGGACGTGGAGTGCATCGGAACTCAGAAAAATAAATGTCTACAAGAGATTTGCCTAGTTAACTCATTTGCTCTTTAAATCAATGCGTTAGGTGAGTATTACTTCCACCTCTACTCTAGGCGAGGAAATTGAGGCACAGAGAGGCTGAGAAGCTATCTCATATCACTCCTGGGATCACTAAGATTTCAGCTACTGAGGGGATGAAGCTGGGCTTTGGATCCAGGCAATCTGACTCCCAAGTCTGAGCACTTAAATGCTGGGCCCTCCTTGACAATGTGTTTGGTGTACTGGTCACCTCTGTAACTGATCGTGTAGACTGAGCATTTAAATTAATGTTTGGAAGGGCAATGCTTCTAATTCATGAATATACTTATTTATTTCTGACTTTTGCCCAAGTCAGGCATTTAGGTCATTCGTTCTCAACAGGGGGCAATTTTGTCCCCCATGAGACATGTGGCAACGTCTGGACACATTTTTGTCTGTCACAACTGAGAGGGCAGAGTTATTGGCATCTAAGGTCCAGGAGTGCTCCTAAACAATCAATCTCCAATGCACAGGGCAGCCCCCAGAACAAAGAATTTTCCAGCCCAAGTGCCAAGGTTGAGAACCCCCAGCGTAGGTGAATATAGGCTGGAAGATGTGCATACATACACCTGTGAGTGATGACAAACAGGAAGGGGAATTGATTGTCCAATTGGTATATATTCATTTAGAGGTTATAGGACATGCCAGGAATAAGATATATTATAATTTCCAATTGCACATTCTAGTCTGAGGGATGGGACATAGCACAAAATGGGGCAATCACCGGCTAGGCACTCTGGAAGTGATTCTGAGGGCAATAGGGGCTCAGAGAGGGGATGTTCTTGGAGGATTGCATCAGGCTTCAAGGAGGTGGCACCTGGGGTGGAGACCTGAAGACGGAGCAACATGTATGTGAGGAAAGGCATAGTAGGGATCTGTGCTTCGGTAATAACCATGTATGAAGACACCACGGTAAGAATTAACAGGAGCTTGGGCATTGGGGTGTGGCGTGCGGAGGTGCAGAGAGGCACAGAGAGGGAGCGACATGGGAATTCAGAGTTGACTGATTTGGTTCCTCCTGATGGAGGGAGGGCAGGGTGAGGCAAGATCATGGAGCTTAGAGAACAAAGTGTGGGTTTGCTATGGCAAGGAATAGGAAAGTAGCAGCGTTCTCAAAGTGACACTTTCTAAGAGCTTTGGGGACATTTCCCAGTCATGGTAGAAAGCGCCACTTGAAGGAGTTGGCATGGAGGAGTGGAGACCAGGAGGCTGAGCTTTGATTTTGTTTGCAGTGATGACGTGGCTGAAGTGGTGGTGGTGAGTTTAGTTGGTGACAGCAGAAAGGAGTCAATTCTCTGAGCACCCCACAAGTTATCCCCCTTACCTTTTACGGATGAAGAAACAGAGGCACTGTGAGGCTAAGTGACTTGTCTGCTGTTGCTGATGGTGACCCAGTTAATACGCAGCAGGTCTGGGCTGCACCAGGGTTTGTCTTCTTGCATGGACAGTGAGCTTGGTTGTTCAGAGGACTAGGTTTTGTAAAGGATAAGACCACACCTCAATATATTCCGGGATAAAAGGCAATGGCAGCAATCATTCAACATGACGGTGGTGGCTATCCTCGAGCAGTGGGGCCGTGATGAATTTTTCCCTTGTTCTTTCTGTTTTCCAAAATGTGTTTAATGAACAAGTTCTACTTCCACAATAAAGGGGAAGAAAGGATTTGAGCATCTGCATCTATCACGAAATAGAAACGAGTGAGAAGAAAACCAAGGAGAAGCCATTGGGTGTTACTGAAGGAAAAAAATGTATATATGTGTGTGTGTGTGTCTGTGTGTGAGTGTGTGTGTGTCTGTGTGTGTCTGTGTGTGTGTGTGTCTGTGTGTGTGTGTGTCTGGGGGCGGGGAGGCCTTCAAAAGAGTGATTTCCTTAGAAAACACGAGGTCAGGAAGAGGAGGAGAGGCAGAGGGCCTCGGGTATCTTGGGTTTGTGTAACTAGACATGGAGAATTAGCAGGGGGAAGAAGCATTGGGGAGAAGCCAGACAGGACCCCCACTTTTCCGAACACACTGAATTGCACCCCCTTTCCCCCCAGTGCACTTCTTTTCCTTCCGAGGAACCAGCGTCCCTACGACCTTGGTAGAAATTACCTGTGACTCCGCCCACTCACCTGGCCGCTGTTGCTCAGAGCAGCAGCCGCCAGGAGAGAAGATGAAGGCGTCCGTGGTGCTCTCCCTCATCGGCTACCTGGTGGTTCCGAGCGGTGCTGCGATCCTGGGCCGCTGTGTGGTGGCAAGAAGGCTCCACAGAGGAGGCCTGAGTAATTTTGAGGGCTACAGCCTTGAAAACTGTGAGTGGGCCCCTCGCAGCCCTCCCTGCCCTCGCCTTCCTTCCCACGTCCTCTGCCCAGGCACCCCCTAACTACAGCCCTCCTCCGGGCCACACGCCTCACCTGCTGTTCCATCTTAGGGGTGTGCCTGGCTTACTTTGAGAGCAAGTTCAACCCCGTGGCTGTCTACGAGAACTTGCGTGGTTCCTACACAGGCTTCGGCCTCTTTCAGATTCGCGACACTGACTGGTGTGACAGGGGCAAGAATCTCTGCCACACGTCCTGCTCCGGTACGTCCCCTCCCTCCGTTCCACACTGGGGCACTTGGGGACCACGGCACTGAGCTCGGAGGTCTGCCTTCCTAACCGCCGGGAGTTGACGAGTTCGGAGCAGGGAGGAGCAGGGCTGGCCGTGGCTGGGGGAGCCAAATCCAAGGCGGGACCGAAGAGGCCGCGTGCTGCCCCGCAGGGTGCGCAGGGAGAATGGGCAGCGGTGAGCCAGGCGCAGAGGCCTGGGTTGGAGCTTAGGGGACCCACATCCAGATGCACGGAGAAAGCGTCAGGACCATGCAAGGAGGTGGGGACGAAGGGGCAGACCTCAGAGCCCATCCGCTCCCGAAGGGTGAGGTAGACGGCTCCCGTTGGGCCCGATTTTTCCCACCCTTGGCCACCACACTCTTCCTCAAAGGGATCAGAAGCTGCCAACGTTGACAGGCAGAAGTGGTCACTGGGAGGAGGCGAGAAAGGGCTGACCCAGGGGGAGCTTGGCTTGCCGCTTTTAAGGGGTTCCGCATACCTGTGGTCAAGAGGAGGCGGCGCTCAAGACTCACCCCGTGAGCGTTTGCTGAGAACCTGCTACGTGCCAGAGGACCGGCGTATGATCCCCAGGCTGGGGGTCTCATGGGTGGCGCGCCGCCATCAGGGTGGGCGCCGTCTTCGTCTCCTGCCCCTTGACGGGTCTCCGGTAGTAGTAGGGTTGTGGAGAAAAGCAACAGAAGGGAAGGGGCAGAAGTGGAAAGGCGAGTTGGACAGAGTTGGACGCAGCCAAGGATTTGGGGTCCTGTTTGGGGAAAGGGAGAGGCTACAGCGCAGGCAAGGAGCAGGGTATTACTGTAGTCCCTGGGGGCAGGTGTCGGTTTCCACCTTCCAAGGAGGGGATGGAAGGAGGAATGCGGAGACGTGTTCGTTCCTTAGAGGCGCCTCGGGGCCCTCTTATATTCTGTTTCTTCTGCCTGGAACAATTTTTTCTTCTGTGACTGCCTCAACCCCCTTTCCTTAGATGTCAGTTGGCCCCATGACCCTTTCCTGACCCTTTGCATCTGCATTAGGTGCCTCCACTCAACGCTCCCACATCAAGCTGCATCCCCAGCATCCTGGGCACCCTTGCTTTATAATCATCTGTAATCTTTACCCTCTTGCAGACATCAGGCTCTGTGAGGCCTGGGGTTTATCACGTTTGTTGTTCTATCTCCACTGCTTTTTAAAAAAATATTGCTTAGCACAGAATAGTCACTCTACTGTATATTTTTAATGAAAAGAGTATTATAAAAATCACAAGAAAAAAAATCAATAGAGTTAGTAAAAGATGGCCACATCCTGCTACCTCCCAGTGCTATCTGAGAGAAATTTAAGGGTAGGTTTATTCCTGGAATCACATGGATGCCTCTCTAATGTGAGTACCTTCTCCCTTCCCTGACGTGCTCTGACTCAGCTGCCGAGTGGTGATGTGGTATCATTCCACTTTATTTTCTCCACAGCTTTACTGAAACCAGATTTAAAGAAGACAATTGAATGTGCCAAGATAATTGTAAAAGGAAAACACGGGATGGGAGCATGGTAAGCGGTGTACCTTTAAATAGCCTGTGTTAACGGCTTTCGCTCATTTAATCTTAATCTTAGCCTAATCTTGGTTACTGCACATCCACAGTCCCAGAGTAGCGGGATCCTACCTATCAAGTTAAACTGTGGAGCATTGTTGAGTTCTGTGATCCCAAGGCCACAGAAAGAAGGAAATAATGATCAAATTGCCTTAGGTGGACAATTTTCCCACCTCAAATCCTGTTTAAGGTGATACAGGATGCTAAGATGAGCATCCCTTGAAATATCTGTATATATCTGATTATTTCTTCCATATAATTTCCTACAAGGGTTCTTGAATACTTTTAAGGTTCTTGATACATGTTGTGAAATGACTCTCCAACAAGCTTGTACCAATTTATACTAACAGTAACAGTTTATTTAAATGGCTATTTACAGCACTCTTACCAATTATAAAATCTTTGCCCTTGGAAAGGTGAATAACAATTTTGTCTTGTTTTCTTTTGCATTTTATGATATCCCATTAGTGTTTTCCCATTATGTTTGTTATATATTTATATTCTTTTTGCGCTTTTTCCCCCTGTTCCTTTCCTTTGCCTATTTTTTTTTATTCATGTCATCATATTGGTTTGAATGAACTCTTTATATATTAGATGTGTTATCTGGTCATTATATAGTTGCTGCAAAAAATACCTGCAACTTTGGTTTCTTCTTTAGCCAGGTATTTGCTTAGGAAAGCCTAAAGTTTATAAGTGGTTGGACCTGTGTTTGATTTATTTTACTCAACATTTTACTTGTTCATATTGTTACGTATAGTTGTAATTCATTCATTTTCATTACTGTGTAGTGTTCCATTGTATGAATATACACAATTTATTTATCCATTCTTCTGCTGGTGGGCATCTGGGTAGTTTTCCTTTTTAATGCTGCCATGAACATTCTATACTTATCTTTGGTAAATATATAAACAGACTTTTTTTTTTCATCAATTATACAAGGAATAAAATGACTAGTCATAGGATATGCATATTCTCAGATCTGGCATACTCTGCTAAACAGAGATTTAAGAGATTCTATCAACATCTACTCCCATGAACCATTAGGAGTTTCAGTTGCTCCAAATTCTTGCCAATGCTTGGAATTTTCCAGTTTATTTTTGTGACTGCATAGTGGTATTGTATTGTTAGGAGGTTGTGGAGAGAGCAAGAGAGACATACTCAAGATGCACAAGAACCTTCAGGGGTGGCAAGGTCACATGCCCAGGTCCAGGCTGGGGGTGTAAGTGGGTCAGCAGGGGCTGTAGAGCCCTGGAGATTCCAGCTCTGATAGTGAGGAGCCCCTTCCATTCACTCCTCTGGCTCTTCCCTTCCGCAGGCCCTCCTGGATCCTGAACTGCCAGAACTCGGACACCCTGGGACGGTGGTTGGATGGATGCAGGCTGTAGTTGTCACCGGAGCGGCCCGCGCAACACTCCCAGTTGCATCTTTTGAATGAAGACGCTCTCCTGTTGGCTGCTTTCACTCAATCCTATTGATCATCTTACCGCTTGACAGCTCCGGATGGAAAAGGACAAAAGTTTGCTAAGGATGCAGGATGCAGAATAAACCAGCTAGTTACTCAACCTGGGCCAAAGGTCTCCACCTGTTTGATTATACTGTGGTCGTTACTATGATAACCATTATTTACCATTATCGTAATTTATCATTACTTAATCTCAGATGGAGGCTTTGAAGGAAAAGGAAGCAGAGATACAGTGGAAGAAAAGAGAAGTCACAGAGGACAGGAAGACAGGCAAGCGAGGCCTCCAGTCTCAGTGTGTGTCCGCATCGAGACACACAGGCAGACGTGAAGAGACCACAGAATCCTCTTCACACTTCTATGGAGAGAAGCCAGTGACAGTTCCTCTTTCTTATGAAAAGTTAAGCTTTTAGAAGATGACCAATAACTCACACTCTCATTAGAGAAATTGTGAAAAACATAGAAACATAGAAAAAAAGAGTCCCACCTTGGTCCTCATACCCAAGGACAATTGCTGCTATGCTTTCACTGTGGTCCCTTTTGGTCTTTCTTTCTGTAGCGTGGTTTTGATGATTTTTCAACGGTGCTGTCCCAATACTATAGATAGAGTTTTGTACCTCACTTTCTAGGGAAAAAAAAACCCACATGGTAATAAATCATTTCCCTATGTGTAGTTTGATTGTAAGGAGAAAGCAGTTTATTTCTGAAGTGCAGTGGCTCGTAGGATGGAGCAGCAGGTGTTGGCCTGGGCTTCCAGGGCATTTCTGCCTGAGCCATGGGAGTGGAAGTGACGGCAGAGATATCTGCTCATCAGGAGCCAGGGCACCTGTGGAAACCAAGCTATTTTGGGGTTCAGGGAACAGAGCCTTAGCCGCGCAGCATGTGCAGGAGAGAAAGGGCTGGGGTGGTATCGAGGGAGCTTATCTGCAGCCTCTGGCGTCACCGGCTCTTCAAAATGAAATCTTAGTGCCAGTTAATATTCTATTGTGTGACTGCACCATGTGTCACTCACCTTTCCATTACTGTCTGATTCTCTAGATATTGCCACGTAAACCCCATAACAAAGAATGCGGCAGCTGCCCCCCCCTTTCCATTTTCGACGCTTTGAAAATGACACAAACAACGTCTATTTGATGTAGAAAACGTGGAGAGTACCGATAGTCAGAAAGAAGGAAATTAAAAGTCCCCAGCATCCCCTTACCGGAGATAAAACTTTTCATCATAGTCATGGAGCCACAGCGGAGAGAACCGTGACATAGGCATGGTGACTGCCAACCCTCTCGCATGTGCCTTTCCCCACTCCAGTGTGAGTGTGTACACGTTCTCTTCCTTACAAACAAGGTCGACTACTGTGCATACAGTTTTGGATTTTGCTTTGTTTCAGTTGATACTTAGCGGTCTTAATACTTCCACATCTGTGATAGGGATCCCAGCACCATTTTTAATGACGCCCAGTATCCCTCTGTGTGGACAAACTATGATGTACATAACCCTCTGTGGTTACTGTCTTCAATCTAGACAAAAAGTCAAAGACATAAGGGACTCACGGCCACTTAAAAGGCAGGCAGGACCTAAATAGAGCAGGCGAGCCCTTCTTTTTGTCTGCATTTTGAAGCACAGCAAAGAAAACGGCGACAAAAAGAAAGGTAAGTTAGAATTTCAGGGACAGAACTATTACTCCAGCTCAGTAATGACTGATCGCCTTGATCAGCTAGTTTTGTGAGGCTTTTCCCCCGACTCTGGAGAAAAGGGTATTCGATATCCCAACCACACAGAATGAATTGGACCAGAAAATTCTGCTGGTGGTGGCACTTACTGTTAAGGTCAATGAGAAGCTTTTGAGACCTTGAGAGCAACTTCCTTATTGAGCTGGGAACCACACGCTGGATCTGACGGTGGGTTCGCATATGATAATGCACCTGACCCCAACCCAACCTGAACCCAGACGTTAATGACAACCTGCAATCGACCGAAGCACAATCTCCTCAAGTGCCAAATCTAGCGTGCCGCTGCCCCCTTCCAGCCCATTACTCCTGCCGCGGCTCGTCACCGATCTCTAATGGCCACTTGTGTCAACATGGGCGTGAGGCTTAAGGGCATCGCAAATGTTGGTGTATTGATTGGAACGGCCTCTCGAGGGTTTCCCAACGCCGCCTCCTGGCTCTGCGCTCTCAAACCCACTGATAAGGGGCATTAATTACAGCGAGTACTCATTCTGGGGCCAGATCTCCCTGTCTGTTTTACAGGATGATCAGAGCTAAATGAAGAAATCCCGATAATGACAATTCTTCTTACTATTACTTCTCTCACCAGCAGCTACCACAGTAACGCCAGTTTTACAAATAGTAACGTTGAGGTCCTTACGTACGACGTTTTCAAACCTTGAAAAACCTAACGAGGTATGTGTGAATAATAACCACATGACAAGTGGAGAGACCGAGGCTTGGAGGGACTAAATAACTTGGCTTTACTCCAGGCTGGTGAGTGCTGGAGGTGGAATGGGTGTCTCCCTAAAACCTACAGCTCCTCCCAAACCCTGGCACTGTATTTGTGTTAATTTTCCATTCTACCTATGAGCTGGAAAACTGGGTCTCTAGCTTTTTAATTAAGATTTTGTATTGAAGAGGTTTTAGGCAATTAGCACAGAACAATGGGTCATTGTCCTAGGGCTCAATTCAAAGGCTGGGAAATTGGGGTCTGAAAGATGGAGTAACTTTCCCAACTACACAAAAATAATCAATCGGAGACAGGGTGGTGAGCTGCAGCATTTCCAAACTGTCATGATCAAAATCACTGGGATGGCTGTTAAAACACTGGTTCCTGGGCCATGCCCCATATCTACTGAGTCCCTCTCTCCATGTTGGGGGCCTAGGAATCTGTATTTTTAAAAAGTGCCTCCAGAAAAATCTGAGCTTTGGGAAACTTGGGAGAAACTGGTTAGTGGAAAAAGCATGGGCTGGGAAGAATCAGAAGGTCTTCTAAAAGATGCCAGAGATCATTCTTGGCTCTGCCACTCCTGAGCTACCCAATTCTCTGAGCCTCCTATTTCCTACTTATAGACTCAAGTGAGTGACCCTGGCTGGGCTGGCCATACAGAGGTGATGTTGAGGGGTGGCCGTGAGGCAATGGGGTCTTCTGCTTCCTGGGCCCTTTGTCAGCGTCCCAGAACCATGTCGACTTATTGGTAAAGATGCTACCACATATCCGCCATCAGGAGGGTCTGGGGTGGGGCACGTGTGGCCCTCGCTGTCTGGTGCCATGCATATCCTGCATTGTAGCCTGGCCAAGTCAGTTACTAGAGGAAGAAGTGGCGTCTTACCCTCAGGACACCACTTTCTAGCATTCCCCGTAAGTCATGGCTGGTTTTTATTTTGGATCCAAGTCTTATGTACTTCTGGGTGAGAGGTGGGCCAGGCACTCCTGCTGCTCCGCTCTGCTTTCTCCTTCCTCCTGCACTTCTCTAGCTCTTTTGAAGCAAGAGCTGCTCCTTTGTTCTCCTGTCCCTGACCTTTATTCACGGGAAGTTTTGGCTCCTGACTGGTTTCCACCAAAACTGAAGTCATCATTCTCGGCAGCCTCAGCGTTTATGTAGATGAGCCATCAGCACCTTGACATCTCAGCTCCTTGAGGTCATGCAAATCCTCCACCTGGCTCGAGCCATATTTACCTCACCTTGTCATTATTAACTCCACCATTCCAAACACCTCAGCCTTTGGACATCACCCCACAGCTTCCCACGGCTCTGCAGCTCGAACCATTCTTCGACTCTACTGGATTGACCCTGTCGCCCTTGCTTCATCTCACCTTTCTCCTGCTCTGCTTAGATTCCAGAGCTGCCCGCCTGCATTCTCATCTCCCTTGACTGTCTTTCCTCTCTCTGACCTTCGCACCTGGCTACTCAGCCCCAGGTAAACCCAGCTCTCCACCCACTCTGTAGCTCTACATATTTAGAGAAGAGGAAAAAAAAAAACCATCATTATACCACGTTGACTGGTGTCACTTTAAATTCTTGACAACCATTATCGAGTGAGCCTTTACATTTCCAATCCATTTCACACCTTCTCCTCTCTCTTTAAATCTCCCAACACCTCCTCCCTAATCCACCCTCTTAACTGATGATATTGCTTCTTATTTTACTGAGGAAATAAAAAGCCATCAGATAAGACCATCTGCAGGCTCCTATCACCACATCTGCTCATCCACACACTCCTCTTCCTGTCTGTGGTTATGGACCAACTGGTGATGCTCCCGGCTAAGGTCAGCCTCTCCATGTGTGTCCTGGATCCCATTCCCTTTCTTACTCTCATACTTTACAAGAGAGAGACAAGTGATAATGTACTCACTTTTTGTCTTCCTTACTTGATTCCTTTCATCATCATCAAAACATATTGTAATTGTTATACCTCCTGTTTTAAAAATATCCCTCTCATGGACTCTCCAAAGAAGCTTCAAAAAAAAAAAATGCCCAAGTTCTCTCCCTCCGCTGGCTTGCTTTCCATTCCCTCTTTAATCCAGCTCATTGGAAACACATTTCTCGTGGTTACCAGTAATCACCAGATTGCCAAACCCTACGATCAATTCTCAGAACACATCCTGTCAACAGCAGCCTTGGACATGGTCGATCTCCCCTTCTTAAATCACTTAGTTCACTGCCTTTAGGGACACCATGCGTTCCTGGTGCTTCTCCCACCTCACTGGTTCTGCTCTTTGGTTAATGTCTCCTCTTCCAGGTCAGTGTTGGAGGGACCCAGGGCTCAGTCCTTAGGCCTCGCCTCTGTTTTCATCTGTTTCCATGTCTTTAAGTAACGTCAGTATGCCTATGACTTCCAAATATGTCTCTCTCCTCCCCAATATTTTCCTCAAACTCCAAATTCCCATATAAAAACGCTTGTTCTGCATCTCCACTTAGCTGTTTAAGAGGCATCTTCATGCAGTGCAGCAGCAGCAGAGAATGGATGTGAAGGAAAACAGCCCCAGAGATCTCAGGTGCAGGAATCTTTGCCCTCAAACTTTGAGTCACACAGGACAGACATTGTCTCCAGGTGTGTGAAGGCACCTCAGTCCCAGGAAGCCGGCTCATGATGGGGATATCTGATAGTGAGCTGGTCATGCAAGCACACTCTAGCTATGTGATCAGCCTAACCATTGGAATCCCCCCGCACCATCAATACTAGCTGCAAACCATCGGTCCAATTATTTTTCTAAATAATGCTGACAAGTGGCTTTATCTTGTTCTAAAGCAAATCCCTGACCCAAGCATATAGAACATTGCTTTTCTTTAGTTAGTACCATTCCATACCATTGGCCAAGGTCATGTGCTCTAGAGAGAGACATACAATCTGGAGCATTTTGGATTAACCCATTGATGCAGATATCATGACAATGAACAAGATGTTCTGCAAGCTTCTCGGTGACAGAGCTGACAGAAACATTGCAGGCCAGGCAGGGGAATATTTCACAGCATGATTATAGCGGCTCAATGTAACCACCTCCCACCAAGGGGCTATTTGATCCTCTTGGGCGTGGTGTTATATTGGGGACATCAACAGTGGTCTCTGCTATCGGTGAGTTGGGCAGGCCAGTCTTGGTGAAGTGAAATCCATGTTGACATATATGGACATGTGCGAACTCTATCCTTGCTACCATAGCCACTTTGTTCGCTCATCAGATGTGGCCAGGTAAAGAAGCCGCTGATACCTGCCACTCAGCTTATCTGCTGGATTATTGACAGCCTCCTCAGCTCTGGTGAGCGCTCACATAACACACAGATATCCTCACACTCGGTTCCCATTCGAGAGCTTCATATGCAAATCTCTTCTGCAAATTTCTTTCTTACCAGTCTTCCAATCTCATTTCTTCTAAATCCCTCACCATCCAACCAGACAACCACTCATAAAGAACTCCCCATAGAGCTGGAGGGAGGTTTGAAGGAGCAGAGGGACTATAAGAATCTGAGTCATCTGCTTATGCAACTGACTGTGCCTTCTGGACCTGATTGAGCCCAATATTTTATGATCACTTTCACTGGGTGATGGCACGCTGCTGCACATAAGGCCACCGTTGTGGCTTGATGATTGGAAAATATCTAGTTCACAATGAGTAGTCAATTCCTGTCATTTTGTTTCCTAGCAAGCCCTAGTAGCCAGGTGGAGAGGGCTTCTCAGAAGGAAAACACTTATTTCTGAAATAGGCTCAGCTTTGCTTCAAAACCCTGGGGCCCTATGCTGTGGTTCTACAGGGTTTTCCAGAGGCTCCGTGGAATTAGCTGCTGACCAAGCTAGTGGAAGAGCTGAAGGAGCAAAACCCAGCTACCTCTAGATTCACCACTGCGGCCATGGTGCGAGGTGTCTGACACTGCTCCCACTAGGATGTGCAAAACTTCCAGGGAACGACAGCCAACTGCCCAGCAACTCTGCAGGCTGAGCGAGGGACTGGCAAGGAGGAGATGTCACAACCTGCGCAAGCATTCTGGCCTGCAGTCTTGATACACACTGGTTTCGGTGAAGGGGAATGTCTATTGCCTGCCTTCTGTCTGCTAAACCTCTGTGAACACATTCAGTGTGAAGCCTACACTGTACGTGGAACCCTGTGGGCCCGGGTCCCTCCCGGGCCTCCAGCTTTCCACAATCCAGGAGAGGACATGGAGGCAGACGTATTGCTCTTTACACTGTCTCTCCCTCTGCAGGAGATTCCTTTATTTGAAAAGAGACAAAAAGGACTATACAAATCCTCGGAGAGGATTTAATTAGGTTAATTTGTTAAGTAGTGCTTGCAGTGAAAAACACTACAGTTAATGTCGTTTTATTGTTTCTTTTAATTATTAATTTTTACATCAAGTTACATAAGCTCTTAATATCAAGATGAATATCAAGAGCAAAATAGGTTTTCCTATGAAAATCAGCACTCCCTTATTCTCCCTCACTTTTTTCTCCTAGGGAAAAAAGCACATTCAACTCTTTCAGCTGATGCTCTTGGTACTAAGAGTATGCTCTTACTCTACTTTTTGGTTTGTATGAAACTAAGTGTTGCCTCACACTAGGATCATGGTGGTTCAATATATATATTTTTGCTTCTTTAGCTCCCTTATCCCCACCACAAACATGGAACCCTCATGGCTCCCATCCTGCCAATGCAGTCCAGTTATAATATGAGTTCTATCAATGTTTGGTCTTCATCATGGATATGAAAATGCTCTTCACAGCTGAGTTATGGAGGATACACTATGGTTACTTCTCTTTCCTAAACAGCGTGTTCTACTCTTTAGCACATTATCGTCTGTCTTTGTTTCTTTGTTCGTTTTGTTTCCTACATCCTTATCATTTATTTGGCCCCCAACTTTTCTCCAATTGTCTGATTCTACTCTCAGGATGTTCAATTCATTAGGTTTTCTTTTGGTTTGTCTTCTTAAGAAGATCTCTCTCCTGGTGTTTTCCAACTGCTTCGTCTTCACTGGTCTTTTGCCTCATGCATACCTCTTGTTCTGGAATCCTTCACCACCATCGCTTTTGCCTCTCATGTGGGTTAGATCCCTTGTTTATAAAGCTCATGTCTTTCTCTTTCTTGGTTTACTCCCTTATTTTATTGGAGCACATCCTCCATAAGCTTTCTTAGAAAGAGTGTATGGGACTTTTTGGAAAGTTTTTGAGACTTCACATGTCTGAAAATATCTTTATTCCACCCTGATACTTGTTTGATACTTTGGTTGGGCATAGAATTCTAGATAAAAAATAATTTTCTTTTAGCATATTGATTACATCGCTCTTGATTAATCAGAAGCCATTCTGAGTTTGGTTCTTTGTACATGACCTGTCTTTTCTTTCTGGAAGGTTGTAAGATAGTGTCCAGTATTCTCAAATTTCAGGTTGACATGCTTCATGTATATGTTGTATGTAAAGCTCCAATATAATGGGATCTTTCCATCTAGAAACCTATATTCTTCAGTTCTGGGCAACTGCCTTGGGTTATTTTTATAAATAATTTCTTCTTTTCTGATTGCTCTATTCTCTTTCTGGCATTTCTATTATTTGGTGCTGTGCATCTTGTATTGTTCATTCATTAATTTCATGCTTTCTCTCCATTTTCTTTCTCTTTGATTTTTTCCTCTACTTTCTGGGAAATTCCTTCATCCTTTTCTTCTAGACCTTCTATTGATTTTCATTTCTATTTTAATGCCTTTTAACTTCTAAGGGCTTTATTTGTCCTCTGAATGTTTCTTTTTTTTCCTTTTTTTTTTTAAACACCCTGTTCTTGTTTCGACTATGTAACATGTTTCTTTTCATGATAGATTTCGTTGTTAGTTTCTTTTGCAGTCCAGTCTCTCCTTTAAACTTTTCCCTTTTTTCTTAGTTATTTATTTTAAGTTTTTTTTTTCTCAGATGTCTATTGATTCCTTCTTGCTGGTTTATATTTAAGAGTGGGACAGCAAGAAGCTGACTGAGCGCTCAAGGCTGTGGAAGACGGCGGGCTCCTCCATAGGATAGTCTGGGTGGTGTCGCTGGTGTCAGGGCTTTAAGTCTGCATCTTAGACTGCTCATCGTCCCCAGAGAAGGCTCCTGTAGCCTCCTACCTGGAGTGTCTAGGCCTGGCTGCCCGCTTCTTGGAGCCAGCTTGGGAAGGAGATTGTGGAGTGGGTTCAAGTATGTAAGTTCTTATTGGAACCTCCAATTTGCAGTATCTAGTCCTACCCTAAACTGTGCGTGATGTCCTTAGTCCAGAAACTCCCCGATTACAGAATGACAGTTTTATGTTAGAGTGGCGAGGGATGGGCCCCTGGTTGTGTGGAGTAGGAAAGAAGAGTTGGGGTTTCACTGATTCTTAAGCAGATTTCAGCCATTTACTCCACCTTTACCCACGATCCCAGATATGAATGGTGCCAGTTCATTCCTGAGCCTTGAGGGCTCTAAGGGGCAACTCAGGCTGCATTTGCCCTATGGCTGGACGCACGGTCGGCTTCCTGGGGGTCTTCCGAGTCACCATGCATCCGTCTGCTTTCTTGTTTCCAACATGCTGTCAAGTTATCTCTCCTGCTTGTCCTTGACAGTTCATGCATTAAAGAAATTTTCATTTAAGCTAAAATGGAGGCAGTTTAGGTAGGTGGTTTAGAGTAAGGACCTGAGTTCTAGTTCTCTCCCTATGACATGCTTGCTGTGGAAGCACCTGGAGAGTTGGTC
Organism: Eonycteris spelaea; assembly: GCA_003508835.1. Classification (NCBI taxonomy): domain Eukaryota; kingdom Metazoa; phylum Chordata; class Mammalia; order Chiroptera; family Pteropodidae; genus Eonycteris; species Eonycteris spelaea. The sequence goes on from PUFA01000224.1 coordinate 1,814,949, forward strand.
ACTTTTCTCAGCCTCCGTTTTCTGATTTATAAAAACTAGGAAATTTTGTAGGAAAATTGGGAAATTAATATAATAATTGGGGACAGATGAAGATTCAATGAGATGTACACAGTATTAAACAGTCAATAAATTCTAGCTGGTATTATCTCAATGACAGCACTAATAATTTTCTAGGTGATTAAATATCAGTATGACATATAATGTAAGTCTGATAAATGACTATCTCTCCCTATAAAGGTTACACGTACAGAGAGAGATGTACACACACACAGACGTACACACACGCACAGTTTCTATATTGTCTGCGGTAGGCTAATTTAGTACATTCAGTGATGCAGAAATTCCTTTCCAAAACTTTGTTGAGCAAGGGAAGAGAGAAATGTATCAGCCACAAGCAGTCTATAAATATGAGGTACTATCATCAGTAAAAGACTATGTATATGCAACGTGGAGCTCCGTTCCTGGCGCACGGTAGGTGATCCATCTGTGTTCTCTGAATTTGGATTTATCTTTTTATTCCTTCTTCTCACTCCAGTGTAATTGGCCAGCTGCATTTTGCTACAATTGACTTTTTTTTTTTAAGTTTTAAAGTGCTTGTTAGGATACAGTGTGATCCCGAAGATGTTCCATTTCCCTCACAGGAAGCTGCAGTTTTTAGCTTTTTGTGCTTTAGAATAAGACGCACAAGCCTGAGCGTAATCCGTTTGGATCCCAGTGAGAGCCACGACCAGAACTCAGCCTTGGGTTTCTCCCACTGGATGTTTTGAAAGGCAAATGCTAACAGTTCCTTTGACTATTTCTCTGTGCAAAGGCGGATTTATTTCCGCAGAATTTTTTATTCTGCAGTGATCTCCACCCAACGAAATGAGACGCAGCAAAGAAGTCGGTAATCGCTTAAGCTTTCCCATGAACCTTGGCCTTTGAACTACTCGTGATTTGGGGTCATTTTTGTCATTTCAATTAGATTTTTCCCTTCAGAAAGTTCCAATTTATGATCCCAGCAATAAATTCTGGCTCCTTCCAGATGCGCTGTCATTTCAATTTGGCTTTCTTTTTCACTCTGTGAGATCTAGCAGTATTGACAAATTAAATACTGCTTTTTGTTTAAGCTAGCCAGAGTGGGCTTCTCTTGTTTGTCACCCTAAGAAACGTAATATAACAGAGATGAAAAAACCCAAACAAACAAACACTCGGCAAATGATTTACCTTATGGCATATGGTGAGGGTTCAAAGAGATATTATGTCGTCAAGGTTGCCAGCCCTGTGCCTGCACAAAGTAGGTCGTCAGGAAGCTCCACACATACCTTGTCTCCCTTCCCCCTTCTCCTTCTCTTGAACATGTGCTCAGAGACGCACTCATGACCACGAGAGGCCAGACTGCTGTGGAGCATCGTTCTATTTTTGCAGGAGCCTGCAGCCCTCTGCCCAGCACATCTACATATTAATGCAATTTCTGAGCATGATATATTGCAAGCGTGGCTAAAAATCCTGGGAGATTTATTATGTTCCCGGTTCTACAGATCAGAGACAATTTTTTAAATACATTTTTGCTTTTGCTGAACAATTTAATATGCCATTGTCTAGGCAACAGAATTTTCCTCAATTAGATTTTAAGGCTAATATGGGGAGGAACTTACTCCCTTCCTCTCCAACGATATTAGGAAAGGTCATAAGTCCTGATCAAGGACAAAACTTGCTGGTGCCTCACAGGGAACTTCAAACCTGATTCTCTTCTGCGGCAGGGTTGCATCCTACCTTCTTCCCTAGGGCTGATGTCTTGTTGATGCTGCCAGTGGGAAGAACCCACAGTCACAGTGGAGTCTGGGTACTGGTCACATAGAGAGGCCCCCACCAGGGTACGTTGACCTTGGAGAATAAGTCACTCATCTGGGTCTGGCCTTCTGCCGTGGAAGGGCAGAAATGCAATCTTTTAAGTCCTAGAAGTTATTGGTTGCTTGAGTGAACAACCACTGAGGGACCTGAGAACAATCCAGAAGGAAAACGTACTAATTTCAAGCACCCTGGAGGTTCACATCGGTGAGGTGAGCACATTCTCCACCTGGAGACATGGCTCTTTGGGAAGCCAAGTGAACATGTGGCTCAGTGAACATGAACTTGGCATGCAGCACTGTCAGGGGGTAATGTGAACTTTGAATGGCTCTAGCCCCTCCTGGGCAGAGGGTGGGCAGGCCCCGCCCATGTGCAACCTCTGACCTCATTCAGGCTTACCTGGTTCATCAACACTGATCCAGGGACCCACTCTCCTAGGGAAGGTTGTTTTCATTGCAGGCCTGGGGCTTGTCCGCTGGCCTCTGCTCTTCTGTTTCGCCCATCATGAGCTGATTTCCTGGTTTACCTCTCAGGACATCGTTAATTCCTTCTTTTCCACACTCCTGTGGGTCTCTTTGAGTCACTTTCACGTGGGCAAGACTCTTGGTTTTGACTGGACTTGAAGGCAGGGGAGAGGGATCAGTTAAAGTTGACTCAGGTTGCAAATTCAGGTGACAAACTGGGGGCCAGTGTCATCCTGAGCAGCGAGTGTAACAATAGTTGCTGTTCCTGCAGTGCCGTGCTGGGGTCCTCGGCATCATTAGCTCATTTTAGCCCACAACGTTTTATGAAAAAGTGCTAGTATATGTCCCCACTGGCTGAATGGCAACTTGGATACATTTACTTATTTTTGTTTAATTATTCCGTTTCAGTTGATCAGTTTTCATTCTGTTCTTGTAACAGGATGTTCAGTGTGTCCTTGTCCTCATCTCCTGCTGCTGCCACTGGAGCCTAAGCCTGGAGAGAGGGAGACGAAGGGAAAGAAAGGAGTGTAATATATTCTTTAATAAGGAGAATTCCCATGACCATCTTTTGCATTCACGTTTTCTTCTTCATAAGGACAACACATTTTTAAGAGTTTTCATAACAAAGAACATGTTCTCATGATTATCCTCCTTGTGCATCCCCACTCCTGCCTCTCTCCAGACCCTCTCTGCAGCAGCAGGAGCTGGGGAGGCAAGAGTTGATTATTTCATGAAATCCTGTTATGGAGACAAGATGAAAGCTGATCGATGAAAACAGAATACTTCAAAGAATCACATGACTCGGCGAATTGCTCATTTGGCAGACTGGGCTCTCCGGGTTTGTGGTGAACCAGCCATTTGGCTTGGCTTTTGGCTACCTGTCTAGATTAAAGGACCTGAAGTCATTTTTCAGGTGAGGAAAGAGGAAGTTGCTTGAGATCACAATAGCAAATGTTAGATCCACAGTTTTAAGAAGTTTTGTTTGAAAGTGAGTTGTACTTTTTTTTTTTTTAATTCCATTCAGCAGGATAAGAGCTCAGGAGAGAGGACATGATAAAACTCAGGATGATTTCCTGGTGTCTCAAAAAACTGAACTGGGGTAAGTCGATTTTCAAGCGTCAAAAACTAAAATGCTTTCAGAGACCAGGAAGGTGAGAAAATGATTGAGGGGGGTAAAGGAATTAGGAAAATCTAATTTACTCTAAGAAAAAACAGAGTCCTGTCACTTGGCACCAATGACAGGGATACACTAGGGACAGGTGAGGACTGTGGTGAACTGAAGAAGGAACCCCCATCAGTGCTGTAGATCCTCTGATTTTTCAAAAAGTTGTAGAAATCCTGATTTTGATCCCAAATCTCCCAAATTGTAACTGTAACTTCAAATTCCTTCCAAACACATGTAGTCCAATCTAAGCAAATCCACACGCTGGATCTGGCCTATAAATTTGCAGCCTTCCTGTCGGTTGGCACAGAACTATCACCAAATCTGGAAGTTGGTCCAAGTTACGAATTCCCTGTGGTGCTGCGGGGGTCTGCAAATTCTGATTGCGATGAAGACAAGCAATTACCTCTATACTTACAAGAATGACATTTTGCCATCAATAGGAAATCAGTTTTGAATACTGCAGCCTCCTTCCATGGAGTGAAGAATTTAACACACAGGCTTTGTCTTTGGAACCTAAAAAATCTGGTGTTGAGTCCCAGCCTTACCACTGACCTGCTGTGCAACCTTGAGCGAATCAATTGATCTCTGGGTGCCTTGATTTCTTCATATCCGAATTCTTGTGAGGTTTCAATGCAATAAGATGTGAAAAGTGAGATAACTGGCTGATGGGAGCCTTTCAAGAAATGGCGTTTGCTAAAATAGCAAAACTGATCATTATCATTGATAATAATGAGTTGGGTTCTGCTTCTGGGGGAGTCTAGCCTGAGACAGACCTTTTCCTTACCCTGAAGAGTAAGATACGACCCACTAACCACCTTTATGTGTTGGGCACAGTATTCACCTCGCATCAACTGCCTAAGGTGGGTGCTGTTATTCTCCCACTTTACAAGTGAGGAAACTGAGGCCACAGGGCTAGCAGTGGCTGAGCCATGATTTGAACTCAGATCTTTCTGGCTCCAAAAGTCCTGCCTGTCCCATCCCATGACACTCCCCTGGTTCCTTCCATTCTGGATCTCTCCCTTGCTTGATCAAGCCGTGACTACCAGGACAGAAATGGGCATGGTTGACCAGTTACTATGACACCAATTACTACCCCAAGTAAAGAGCAGGAGATTATAATTCAGGGATCATACGTACCAAGACAGCTGGCTCCAGCCCACAAAGGCAGGCAGCACTATTATTTTAAAAATCCTCCCGGGCACAGGGAAGCAGCCTTTGTGTCTGTGGAGGTTGGCGCAGGGATGGTGATACCCTCCCCATCAACGGACTGTGTAGGAAGATCCAATGGAAAACCCCATCTTTGACCCTCTCCAACAATCTGGAGATCTGGCTGCTAATTCCATCCTTCCTTTTAACGTCTGCGTGAATTTTGGCTTCTTGCTTCCCCACAGTAGACCCCGGTTTCATGGGTTTTAGGTACTGAATCTATGAGTGCAGGCTGACATGGTCCCATCAAGTGCAGCAGGAAGGGCCAAGTGAATTTTCAGAGTTGGGTGCTGCAGTTGGATGTTTTCCCATGATGTTTGGCCTATGGCTGACCCCAGGCCCAGCTTCATCCTGGACAGGGTAAATAAAATGATAGCCACTTCCCATCTCAGGATCAAAGGAAACACATCATTGGCCAAAAATACATTTCTATTATATGCTTGTTCTGGCCCAAGATGCAAGAAAAGGTGGATATTTATGTATGCCTGCATTCAAATAACCAACGACTATTTAGAGTCTACCTTTATTCTAGGCCCTGAGCTCGGAGCCATGGATATAAAAATTAGATAATACAAGGCCCTTGACCCCCAGTGTCAATGATGCTACTGGAAAACGATGAACAGGATTGAGTATGATGGGCTCTCTGTTTCCCCCGGTGATGGCCTCAGTGAGTTCCCCTCTACTAGGGAATAAGACATAGCAGCTTGTAGAAGAAGGTAAGCTCCATCCGCACTAGCAGCAACTGCTACCAGTATTGCAGAGGAGAGAGGGGACACCCGGGACAATCAGGAAAGGCTTCATAGAGGAGGTGACGTTTGAGTGGAGACTTGTAGGGTGCACAGGACTCAGTAGTTGGAGGTAGAAGAGGATGTTTTAGGCAAAGCAAATGTATGCACAGCCCCCAGACCTTGGCCGTGGAGCATATTGTTTCAGCTGGATGCAGCAGAGGCTATGAAAAGAAAAGGGTCAGGGGGAAAGGCTGGAAACAACCATCCATAACTTTTGGTCTGAATTCAGACCGAGTAGCGGGCAATTCTCTGAAGGAGACTTAGTTGATGAGCTCTCTCAGTGAGGGTTCTGGGTTACAAACTACAGAAATTGATTCCAACTTACTGTGGCAGAAAGAAGAATTTATTAGAAGGATATAACAAACCTTGCAGAACTGAAGGCGAAGCTGACCAACCAGGCTTCAGAAAATACAGCGACTAGGGCAGCTAGAAGGAAGTAATGGTAGGGAGTAATGAACATTGTATTGGGCAGGTATTGCTGCCATGAAGCTGCTTAACCAAGTGTCCTCGAATCTCAGGGCCTTACAGCAACAAACCTTTCGTCTTTCATGGGCCTGGGGTTTGGCTGGGATGGCTTTATTTTGGATGCAGCTAAGTTTAAGTGTATAATATGTGTCTCCTCATTCTCCTTGGACCGGTGGCTACCTGGGGCTTGTCTCTTTCATGACAGAAGGCAGAAGAGCAAGCCAAACCACAGACGAGCATTTAAAGCCTCTGCTCCTCTCATGTCCAGTAATAGTCTGTCGGCCAGAGCAGAGAGAGAAGGAAAAATAAGGAAGTGGGAATCCACGAGCCATGTATGTGCGTGTTGGGACTAGGATTGTTTCAGGAAAAGAGACTGACTATGACATAGGGACAGTTTGCCAGCAGGATTCCACCTCTGGGCACCAGCCAGCCAGAGCCCCCTGCTCCCCTCAGAACGTCAGCGTCTCCAGCTTTATCCCACTTCGGGCCAGGCATCCGCTTCTGACGATGGACGCAGAACACCCTGGAGGTGTTAATACCCTGTCCTAGCCTCACGGTGTGGGAGCACCTCAGATGGTTTTGCATATTACTTCTCAGACCCAAATGATCAGGCGAACGCCCAGGGAGCGGCTTGCAGGTCCAAAGTATTGAGTGAAGCCTTGAGCCCTGTGGCCCCTCAGTGCTGACCACTGATTAACACCAGGGAGTTCCAAGAGATTAAGCTATCAATCTGTCTTAGATCACTCAGGCGTTGAGAGGTAGGGAACCTAGAACTCCCTTTCTGGGCCCAAATTGAAAAGACTCAGGATGGGGAGCAAAACTTCCAAAGGCGGTACCTGAAGCCATCCCCCACCCCACTCTGCATCAGGGCTTCAGACACTGGGTTCCTCTGGGAAGACGTTTTTGACTATTGCATCTCACTAGGTCCTATGCCTCTGGCTATTCTCTGGTTCAAAGCTAAGACTTGTCATTCCAACTGCTGATTTTCCTCTCTTGGTCAGGCTGGAGGCTCATGTTTCCATAAGCAGAACCAGCCCTGGTTGCTAGGTGACGGCCTTGCTCCTGGTTTTGGAGGCAGCCGGGGCAGAAATGAACCAAAAAGATCTGAAGCTTCTACTTTAAAGACAAAACATGAATCCTAAAGGAGGAAATAAGACCCTAAAGTAATTGGAGGGTTATATAACAACCAGCCATGGGTCTCACATCCTCCCATCACCCTGCCAAGGCCAATGAGATATATTTAAATGTATTTTTCGAAATCGGGACAAAAGTAGGAAGTTGAACTGATAAATATAGTTGGCTCTTTTGATTGGGAGAGGAAACTTCTAATTACGTTGCTTTTCTAAGCTCCATCAATCAGATCTACACCTTCATTAGCTTCTGAGTCATTAGTGGAACTTATTAAAGCAATTAGTGAGGCAGAGAACTGCTACCATCAGCATTTGTGACAGCTGCGTCTGAGATTTAGGCTTTTCATTAAAATTGGACGGAGGCTCTTGCAAATCAATAGGGAAGAGAAGAACATTCCAGGTGAAAAATGAGCAAAGAATGTGACTCGGCAATTCACAAAAGAACCACACATGGCCAAAACAAATGAAAAACTTCCCAAACTCATTAGCAACTGAGGACATACATTAAAACCATAATGAGAAAGCATTTTTAATCTAATAAAAGGCGAATATGTTAAAATGATATTATATTGGCATATATAGAGTAAATCTGCCATTTTCATATACTGTTGGTTGAAATGAGATTAGAGAAGACCTTTCTGGAAAACTATATGGACACAGATTGAAAGTCTCTTGGCCAAAGCAATGTGGTGTCCTTACAAAGATGTTTACACAGCATTATCTATAAAAAAAAAGGGGGGGAAATGAAAAAATATCGAAATATCTATCTAATAATGAGAGATTAGTTAAGTAAAAAGAGCACTTAATTACATGTAAGTATATTGTCAAGATTGTGAAAGGAAAAAAGCAGGTTATAACATTGCATACACTTTATGAATCCATTTTTGTAAAATAAAAAAGAAAATTGTTTATATGGTACTTTTGCAGAATATAGTAAGTTCTCAGTTGTCAGTCGATCGGTTCTGTGACTTCAAGCAAAACAATTTATAATGAAACCAATGTTACATCGGATAACTGATATAAACAAGGGTTGAGTTCCAGTGATAGCTCATCAATGTTATAACAAAACGGTGTTGAATGAACCAGTATTATTTGAGGACCTGCTGTACTGTAAGCCAGAGTTCCCAAACTTTCTGGGTTCACAGAACCTTAATGTCTCAGTAATTCTTGTGTGGCGCCCCTAGACACTGCCTTCTCCCACCCCCCAGATAAAAACCTGACGGTTCGGTTTATTAAATAGTTGGGTCTGAACGACTTAATAGTAAGAATGTATCATGCAGATGTTTCTATGTTTCTGTTGAATGTTTAAAACACCCCACAGACTCCCGTTGGTTAATTGGAGCACCCCAGGGTTCCTCAGCACATACTTTGAAACTGCAGCGGCTATAAAGCCAAAGGTTGCTCGTGGTTCAGCTCTGGAACCCAGGCTGCCTGGCTGGAACCTGGGCTCTCTCATTTCTGCTGCTTGTCTTTCCTGCGCCCCCAAGTCTTCACTTACCAAACGGAGATAACAACAGCATCTACGTCTCCGGGTTCTTGTGAGGCTTGAGAAATGGTGCGTATCTGGCTCTTGGCAAGAACTTGGTCAATATTAGCCGCCACTGCCCTCCCAGGGGACTGTATTTTTATTTTAGTTTTTATACCTTTTTGCATTTTCCAAATTTTACAGAATGTATATACACATTACTTCTGTCATGAATACATTGCTGCTGCTGTTGTTGTTGTTGTTGTTGTTGTTGTTGTTGTTGTTGTTTTTAAATCAGAGACAGTAGCGTCGTAAGCTCGCCCCGTCCTGAGTGCTGTGCCTGGCGGGACCGGGGATAGAGCAGGCCGCACACGTCCGAAGGCATTCAGAGACACTCCCCGTCCTGCAGACGAGTGGTGCCGGGGTAATTTCACATGGAGGACACCCCTCATATCCTGCCTTGGGGAACTAGGGCTTCCTGTGGGCATCTTATTCTTCACAAATACTAGATGGCTTGGCTGCCTCCTCACCCATAGGTGCCTCAGCCTTTGCCTCCGCTCACACCGTGGATTGTGTCGGGAGCACCCTCGTCCCCTCCTTTGCCTGGCATGTCCTCATGTCCTGTCCCAGACTCCCTATCTTGCAGAGCGTTTTGTATGATACCAGTTGGTTGAAGTTGAATTTTTTTTTTTTGCCTAGAGCACACCATAGACGATGCCGTGTGCTTCACAGTTCTCCCCTCTGGGAGACTGTACTGTCAGGAGGACCCTTCTGTCCAGCTGTCACCTACAAGGTAAGGCAAGGCCAAGGCTGCGATCTGACCAATTTGCTCAGGAAAGATACAAGCCACACTAGGTTCAGACAACATCGCTTACGTAGACAGTGAAAGGAGGCGTGACGGAGATTCCAGCTCCCCGTTACCCTTGTCTCACAGACCGAAAAGGATGACGCCGACACGAAAGAGGCTGGATGTCTGCAAGGCTGCGGGCTCCCTGGTTGGTGAGAAGCCAAAGGCAGACTGCAGCGAAGCAGCGTCATGCTCTGCAGCCATAGTCCGAGGCAGGGAGGGGCCGGGGGGGGGAGCAGAAGGCCCCAGGCCGCATTGGAAGCTGGAAGGCCATGAGAAACTTCCATGACTGCCTCCCACGGGAGACAGGGAGGTGAGAGGCAGATGGCCTCGTGGCAGCTCCTTACAACCCCCTCCCCTGGACCCCTCCCCGGCCCCGCCATCCTGTGTTCTGACAAGATCACAAGGCGCTCTGCCAAGACCAGGTCAGCCGGGGCTGGCCTGTGTGGACGCGTTCAAGGTCACGGCTGAGCGGTTTCCCTACACCTACCTGAGTGAGCCTAGGTGTAACTGTTGAGTGAGGGTGACGGTGGTCTGAATCCCCCACCAGAAATGACCTCTGGGGTGACCGTATGGCTCTGCGTGAATGTTGAATTCCCCATCAACAGTTCCTCTGATGCTGGTAGCAGCAATGCATGATCCTTGCCTGTCAAGCTTTTTAACAGTTGGCGAATGAGGGGTTTCTGTCTGCCATTCCCCCCACATCTGTGAGCTGGCATTCTTCCGTGCGGTACGCTTTCCCTCGGCAGCTGTGTCTCTCTGGTTCCTCCAATTAAGTTCCTATGAAAACGGAGATTAATGCTTGATTGTTACAACTGTTACAACTGCATTTTCCAACTTTTTATGATTAAAAAATTGAAATACACAGGAAAAATTAAAAGAATAATACTATGAACTCTCCTAAAACTCACCAGTTAGGTTACAGCCTGCCAACATTTACTGTATTTACTTGACCTCTGTGTGCATATCTTGTTTTTGCTGAGACAAATTGCAGACATCATATTTCCTAATTATTTCAGCATGCATCTCCTACGAATAAGGATATTTTGCTACATAAATACATGCCTTTATAACTCTTAAGATATGACCCTAATATCATCCAACATAAGACTCAAATTTAAATATTCTCAATTGTCCCCCAAATGCCTTTTATAGCTGATTTTTTTAAAAAAAAACAACACTAAAACCAAAATCCAGTCAAATGTCATGCATTGCAATAGCTATGTCTATTTAGTCCATTTTATTTAGAATAATTCCTACCTTGTCTTTCGTGCCACTGATTTTTCTGAGAAGCCAGGCCAGTTGTTTTGTAGAATGTTTTAAATTCTGGATGAACCTGACCCTTTCTTTATGGTGCACTGGCCTTGTTCTTCCTCCTCCCTAGATATCTCTTTAGATTCGAATTACGACTAATTCTTGATCGGATCCAAGTTAGATGTTTTTGGCATCCACATGTATGCTGTATCCTTCATATTGCATCTTTTTAGGGGACACATAATGTCAGGTTGTTTCACGGTAAAGAACACGTCATTTAGTCACTTAGTTAAGTAGTGACGATCATGTTGCTCCATCACAAAAGCACTTTTTCCTTTTGGGATCAGTAAGTAATCTGTGGGGTGACACTTTGACACAGTGCGAATATGTTTTCTCCAACAGCCTTTCACCAAATGGTTTCAGTAACCAAGAATAATTGTTGCCTTAAATTGGTTATTACACTGGGGATTTTAAAATGATGCTTTTCTACGTCTGTACTTCCTTATTGGTTTATTAGCTGACATTTTTCTGTAAAGAAGAGCTTTTCCTCATTAGCTGGGGATAAACTAAAGTACCTACACACACAGGAAAACATGGTAAATGGTTTTTTTTTTTTTGTCTTTTAATTATCAACTCTCAGAACAAGGACTTGGCATATTAATTATCTCCAATGATGACAAGAGATTATTTCTCCCCCCTTCTAAAAATTATTACTAAAAACTCATGTGTCTTTCTCTATTCAATATTTTATAATAAATTGCAGTCCTTATTTTTTGGGAGTGCTCAAATTGTTTCAAATTTGGCTCATAGGAGGTCCTTCGAATTATCTCGTGTGACCTGTCCCAGTATATGCCCCACCATGACCTTCATCACTTAAAATTCTTTTAAGTAAAAAAGCAATATACCAAGAGTGGACTCAAATGTAAACTACAGACTTTGGGTGATAATGACATGACAATACAGGTTCACAGATTTTAACTCTGCTGCCAGGATGTTGATACTAGGAAGCTATGCCTGTTTTGGGGGGCAGGGAGTATATGGGAAATCTCTGTGCCTTCCCCTCAATTTTGTGGTGAGTCTAAAACTACTCTAAAAAATAAAGTATTTTTTTTTAAAAAATGAATTCATTAATTTTATTGTAAAACATCAAGCAATTAATAATTATAGAGAAGAAAGAATCAAATATAGACTTTTTTTTACCCTTTCTTTTGTCCTTCTGGCTTCCTTCCTTCTCTCCCTCTTTCCCTCCCTTCCCCTCTCTCTTTCAACCCTTCCTTCAGGGGACAGTCAAGGATACTGCCTGCCACACCTGCCCCATGACGTGCTATGCAGGCGTCTCGTGCTAATGTGAAGTGACTGAAGGACATACTGTTATAGATCAAGGTGCAGAACCATGTACAGAGGATGCTATCCGTGGTCAAAGGAAAATATGAATGTCTTACATATCCATATACAGTTGCTTATTTTTTTACCAACACGGGGAAGACAATCTGGAAACTAATAAAGATGGTTGTATGAGGCGGGGTGGGCGAATGGTGGAGGGGAGGGGCATGGTAATGGGGTGTCTCTGAAAACGCTGTGCCTAAGTTCGACTTTAACGACAGAGAGATGTTACATAAGCATAAAATAAAATGAAATTAAAAAAAAGAGAGCTGCACACCTCGGAGTGGAAAACAAATCTGGCCAAAGCACCTACCTGCATGCCTAGCGTTTCTTTTCAGACATCTCCGACGCGGTTCTCGGGCTCTATGCCCTTCGTGAGATACGTCCGAGAGCAGAAAGAACGCAAGAAAATATTCACCTTCGCTGAGAGGTTTTATTTGTGCTGGTAAAATAGTGGTGTTTGAATTTTGTAACATTTTTCTAGGTATGCTGTAAGATGAAGCAGAGGAGTGATACTTGAAACTAATGTATATCATAGACTAAAGCGAATACTTAAATATATTCTGATATTATCAGGAACCGAACATTTTCAGGTAAGAGAGAAGAGATTTAAATACAAAATAAAATAGATTTAATAAAAAAACCTCTACATTGTGAAATTTAAATTGGAGTAAACGAGCCCATTACATATATGTATATGTGTATATATGATATATATACCTATTCTATAGGTGTATATGTGTGTGTGTTTATATCTATATCTATATCTATCTATCTATCTATCTATCTATCTATCTATCTACCTATCTATCAAATATATCAAGTCCACAGAAGACTTGTTAGAGTGACTTGTCCCAGTTTTAAAACTGAGAAACCCACATCTTGGGAACTTGCTCAGTTATAATTATAAAACATATCTATTTATATAGTACAGTTGTATCTCCTGCAAGGTGCTGGCAGCACAATCCCAGTCAGCAAGGAGCACACCCCACACTTCTGAACACCACTCCCTTCTCAAAGCAACCAGGGCGCCTTAGGAAAATGGTTGATTCCAGGGCCGGGGCGGGGAACGAGGGGAGTCTGAAACGTCTTGTTGGCCCAGGAAATAAGGAAATGCTTAGACTGAGGGGGGACAATGTTTGCCTGGGACTGGAAGTTCAATCGGGTCCTCTGGAGCTATTGCTATTATGAACAATGTCACAGCAACAAACCCCCTGCGTATCTTGTTCGGCATTTGTGGATGTGCGTCTCGAAGGTAGATTCCTGGCAGTGGGATTGCTGAGCTAAAGAGTAAATGCATCTGGGGTTGCGTTAGAGGTTGACAGGTTCCCTCCAGAGGAAGAAGTTGTGCTGTTTGGCTCCCATTATTTGCCCCCATACTTGGACACGACCCATCAGAGAAGAACATCTCATGCCAGAGCGAGGAAGAAGGAGGCGAACACCTCTGAGAAAGGTAATGAGTAACTGGGATTTATTTCCAGGGTATATAAGTGACTAACATCAGCCTCTTTCCTAAATAATGGTTTTGACAGGAGGAGAAGGGGCATGGAGGAGAAAATGCATTGACATCTTGTAGGCCCTAAATTCAGACTTCTCCTGCAACCCAGTTGTGCCTGGGCTTTCTGTCTGGGTTTCTCATACTCCGATACCCTCCTCAGGTGAGACAGCAGAGTTCAACCCTCCAACTCCAAAACGCATTCTCTTTCACCATCCAGACCTCCTTTACTAATTAACACAGGGCATTCTCACTCACCCACGTTTTCCCTTTGGGGCCCTTGGCTCCTTTAGGCCATTGAGTCTGTACCTGAACAACGCAAGAGGGCCTCCCTCCTTCGTCCTAGACCTCTGGCCTTTAATCTGGGCACCAGGCTTCTCTCCTTAGGACTCTCGATACCCAGGGGAGAACCCTTTTTTCACTGAGCAATTATAACATTTACGTTCTCATAGGGATCCCCAGATTTTACGAAACCCCGAACAAGCCTGCAAGGAAATACAGCAATTGTCAGTACAGCCATTTTGTCCCAAACATCTCATTCAACTGTGGGCGGTTCCAGGCCCGGCTGTGGCCCTGCTAGGACAGGCCATGTTTGTCTGACCATCAGGCTCTGGACATAACCCTGTCTCTTCTCCCGCTCGAGAAAGCACAATATCGGCATGAATGACTCGACACATGAGGATGTAAAAGAATCCATCTCAAAGTGTAACGCTGAGCGAAAGAACAAGTTGCAAAAGGAAATAGAGGAGAAAGTATCTATTGAAGACCCACGAGACGATACATAGTTCGCAAAAAGGCTTATGCGGGACTAGCTGCAGCAGGCAGTCCCGGGAGAGCCAAAAGCTTGATGGCTGGTGACCACTCTGGTTGGTGCCATGAGCCATGCAGATATCTGGATACTATGTTCCCTTCCACCAGTGGCAAAGTGTGAAAACGATTATGGAAAAAACACGCAGCAGCGTTAGAGTGGCGGGTGCTTACAAATGGCAGGCAGGGAGGAAAATGGCACATGGGAGCCATTCGGCTTTATCTGTAAGTTCCTTCCCTCCGCCCCTCTTTTCTGTTTTGAAGGATATGGAAAAACTATGTCCAAATATTAGCGTTCGGTAAGTGGGTTTATGTGGATGCTTGTTATAGTGTTCTCTGTATTTTTTTCCCCGCACAGTTTAAGTATTTCAGAATCAAAATATTTGTACGCATATGTATTTTAGAGAGTGAAAAGGAAGAATGAAAAGAGAGAGGATGACATAGGGGAGTAGACTGACAACTGCTCTAGTTTGTATAGAAACGGAAAGAGGAGGGGGAGGAGGAAAGCAAGGAGGAAATTTGTTCACAAACACCTGCATTTTAACTCCATTGGTTACAGAGGCCCTGTAACCCCATGACTGTCTGTAGGGTAACACATCAGCTGTTCCCCAACTACCGAAAAGAGTGAAGTTGACCTGTAAGCCCTGACGTGGACATCTCCCGGATGAAAGCGGGAAGCACTGAAGGACATTGAGAACGCTGTCAGCTGTCCCCATGATTACCCCTGAGAAGGGGTTGGGAGGGAGAGAGGGAGAGGTAGAGGGCTTTTGTATTATATTCTCTATAATGGCGCATTGTTTAATAGTTTGTATTCAGAATAAATTAACGTATTGCTTCTTAAATTAAAATAATTTTAAGCAGTGAGGATCATAGAAGCGCAGGCAAAGGGCTTTAATGGAAACAAGAAAAGCCCCATGGAGGAGATGCAGGGCCCCTGAGGAGGAGGTAGGATCTGGAAGGCAGAAGTGGAGGGGAGAAGGGACAGCAGGGCAGAGGCGACGGAGTAGGAGGGTGGTGGTGACTTCAAGAGGGATGTATAAAGTGCCCCCCCACCCCCATCCCAGGAAGGACCTGTCACATAGGCTGGGATCAGATTAGGCTTTGATTTTCCAGACTTCGGAGTTGGGCTTCCACCTGTCTCCCCTCCCCCTTTCCCAAACACTCAGCCAACTGCATTGAGAGGCTGTGGTTGCTGGAGCAGACCCTGGCCCCACAGACCTGAGATGATCCCGGCCCAGATGCTGCTGGGAGATGGGCAAAGGCAGGGACTTGTCTGTCATCTTCCGTCTGCGGTGACCAGCCCCGAGCACGTGTTCCTGGAAGAAGCAGGTGGGTGTGAGGAGGCGGGCAGGCAGGACAAGTGTGTCCTTACTGAGCCATGATCCACCACTGGGCACATGGCTTGGAGCCTGGAACGAAACTAGAAAACCATTAAATTATATAATCTGCTAATTAAGGTAATTGTCTGAGCAACATTTTTCTTGCGTGGTCATCAAAAAGAGCATAATGAGCTTAAAAACAAAAGGGTCTTTTATTTTTGCATTCATGTCTTAATCATCACTTTAAGTACCCTCGCCTGGTTGCTGTAATTACAGGCTGTTGGTATAGAAGCGAAGTTGGTTTCCCAGGGGACATGGAGTTCACATCTCTGTCCTGCCAGAAGGCTGGTCCAGTCCTGCCTTAGAAGCTTCTGGAATTAGGAACGCTTCTTTCTGTGCCCAGATTTCCTTGGATGCTTTTTGAGCACACGAGATGGATGTTTCAGAACGCCAAGGGACGGGGCCTGGGGAGAGGGCTTTCCCTCCTGTCACGATGGGAGGGAAGTTGTATTGTGGCAGATAAACATGGTGCTACGGTTGGGGGGATGGGTGGTAGGCAGCCCTAGGTGACAACGGCCCTCTGCAGACAGGGTTCATCCGAGTGCTACAGAGTACAACGCTGGGGGCTGCCACGGTAAACCTGGAGTGCCCTGGGACCCTCGGTAGGTGTCCTGCTGGTGGCCAGGATGGAGAAATAGGCAGAGATAGGGGCGCCGCTGCTGTCCGCACACCCATTGACAAGACCGGGTCTGGGCAGTGCTGTCAGGGTTCACCCGTATCCCCGTGCAGACCCTGCCCACTCCTGGGCACGAAACGGGCACCCGTACCGTGTTGGCCTGACTTCCATCCGTGGAAGGCTAGCCTCTCAGAGCCCGCTCGGTCCTCATCCGGGAGGTGATGGGAAGAACTGGGATTAACTTCTCCCTGGGCCGGCCCTTGAGCAATGGCTGACAGGCGTGGATGGCTCAGCGCCATCACCCCTCCCTTGGCCGTATCCCAGAGTTCCTACCAGGACGAAGCTCCAGCAGCCTCCTGAAATAACTGGTTTCCGAGCGCACCCCCACCGGCCGGCTTCACTTGCCCAAATACCTTGCTGCTCTACCTTCTCATGTTCATTCCACCTTCCATACAAACCTCTTGCACTTACATCCTTGTCTCGAGGTCCGCTTCTGGAGGAGCCCAACCAAGACCCATGTGGGCATCCTGCTGTGAGCAGCTCCATCTCTAAATCATCATACGCGGACCGTTCGATTCATCCCGGCCCCTCCTTTTGACCACTCGGCCCTCTGCACTTGGCTGCAGGCTTTCCACTGTGTTCTACATCCTTCGGGTGCCTCAGGGGCGTCTACGGGCAACGGGTAGGTAGTTGTGAGGGCCCCTCACCCTGCACCAACCTGAACAGCTCTGCTTCAAGCTGTTTTACATGCGGACTTAATCCAAAGAAAAAAAGGTGACAATCACCGACCCTGCCTACCACTCGTCCCAACATGGGGATCTGCTCTCAATGCGCCGAGGGTCTCCGGATTCCAAGTTTACAAGCCGGCACCTGGGTCGGCCCCCAGGGCGTGGGGTGCCACCATGGAGGGCTTTGTGGGAGGCGTCCCACGGCTACCACCCTAGCATCACATAGTTGCCTTCACTTCTTGCTACCTGAGCCAAGAGTATGGTCCGCTGTCACTTATCTCTTCCTAAGAGAATCCAGAAAACACTTCTCTCCCTCCCTGGAGCTCCAGTCAACACCTCCACATCTTCCCTCTGCGTTTCTTCCAAACCACTGAAATGGACTGTTCACACTTCCTAATTTCCAGGGACACTTTTCTTACTACTTGGTGCCTGTGGTAGGCCAAATACTGGTTCCCCGTGACCCTGTCTGTATATGGCCACAGAGACTTGGCAGATGTGATTAAATTAAGGATCTTGCATGGAGAGGTTTTCTTGTATTATCCAGGTGAGTAAAAGAAGGAGGCAGGAGAGTCAGAGAACATGCCATAAAGGAAGCAGAGAGCATAGGGACGCCATTGCTGGCTTTGCGGGTAAAAGAGGGTCATGAGCCAAGAAAGTCACACGGCCTCGAGAAGACAGAAAGGGCAAGAAAATGGTTCTAGAGCTTCCGCAAAGGAATGCAACCCTTCAGACACCTTGAATTTTAGCCCAGTGAGACCCACTTCCGACATCTGACCTCCAGAACTGTATGATAGTGAGTTTGTGTTGTTTTACTATCTGAATTTGTGGGGATCTGTTACAGCAGCGATAAGAAACGAATATCTTTGCTTTATGTCTTTCCCTCTGTCTGGGACACCCTCCCTTCTCCCACCCCCAAGGCAGCAAAGCCTCCTATTCTTTCCATGTCTGGCCCAAGTTCCACCTGGTGCCATGGGACTTATCATCGCTGCCTCTGCCCTCACTGGTCATCCATCCCTTGGGAAATCATCAACACCAGCCCCAGGTCCCACAGCCCCAGGCTCAGCGTTTGGCTTTTAAACATTGCAATCAATAGAAACAGAGTTACCTTTTAGCACCTCTGGGGCCAACTGACGTTTTGAAACATTTTACTAACAACAGAGGGAAAAGAGGAATGAGCTCTAAAAACACAAGTATGAAAAAAAATGGTGATAGATTCAAATATAGTTTGTAATCTTAAAAATCCAGTCGAAGCAGCAAAAATCCCGTTACGGTCCTAGAAAGTTCTTCTGGGAACAACCCTGAGGTATTCTCTGGCTTCCCGCCCTCCTCCCTGCACTGGCCCTCGTGGAGTTCCCTCAGGCCCTCTGAAGCCTCGTCTTCTGTCTCCTGGCTCACACCTCCGAGACCCCATTAGCTTACTCAGTCCCAGTCTGAGGGTTTCAGGCCGGTGGCAGCCTTGGGAAGTGTTCTCCTGATGCTTACAATGGCAGAGGTGCTCTGCAACTTATTGTCTCAACTGGGACACTTTTGAGAGCGAAAGGGGTTATTAATAATTGTGCTTGGAAAATAGGCATAAACCTAACTGTCGTGGGCAAACCAGACCATTTGGTCACCCTGGCAGTGAGCGGTCTGGCTCTTCCTGGGTCGTCTGAGGACCCATCTGAGAGTGCTCTGGGCTGTGAGCCTCCCCTTCCCCCCCACCCCGCCCCCCGTATATACTAGAGCTGACGGAAAACAACCCTAGCCTCACAGTAACCACCCAGATGTAGGACATGGACTGACAGCCAGACACTAAGAGCAGGGTTAACCTGTGTTCTAGAAAAACCTGTGCTCAGGCAAGTCTGGCAAAGCTGGCTTACTAAAAGTGAGCAAGTTTTGGTCTTTAAGTGCAGGACTTCTCACAACGCTTAATCTCCTATGTGGGTTATGAAGCTCCATGTTTCCCAAATTTATTTTCCTGTGGCGCACACGCCCCTGAGCATACATACACATGGCTCCCTTCCAGAAATCCTGTATGGCCCCTTGAGGGATAGTCTAAGGCAGATCTAAAGCACCAGAGTAGCTGGTATTCTCTGATTCAGAAATTCCCACTTTCCCTTCTCTTGGGAAGGCTCCAGAGGTGGGTGGCCCATCCCGGAAGGGTCCTTGGGATCCTGTCAGTCATCTTCCTCTGGATGTGGTAGGAAAGTGTGCAGGGGACGGAGGGGCACTGCTCAGGCGAGAACTGAGTGCACACTGGTACCAGGTAAACTCCAGGCAGAGTTGAGCAAGGCTCTCTGCCTCCTGGGTGATGGCTGCTTTAACAGTTGCTTTTATCTTTTGCTAAGAAACCCAGGGGATGGTGATAACTCAGGGTGGGGTTTCTGCCTCGCTCTTGGACCTGAGGCCCTGAAGATAAGACTGCCTCTTATCACAGATTTATTTTTACTGTCTACCAAGCCCTACACAACAGCTGTTTGTAGGTGGCAGTTGAGTTGAACATTGATTTTACTTTGGAGGAGCCAAAGTCCCCGCAGTCTGCAGATGACAGTCTTCATCCATAATGCATGAGGCTGGAGACCCAAACAAAGGGCACATTCATGCAATGGCTTGTGGGAGTTGATGGCCCATACAGGAAAAATGAGGAGCATTTTCTCTTGTAAGAGTGAGCATTTATCATCACTCCGTTACTGTCATCGTCCTAGGCTTTTATTCCTGGGCAATTTTGTACCTTTCAGAGCTTCATGATTAGCAATGAATGAGATGCAGCTTGGAACAGCACATACCCGAGGAATCAGAGGATGGGCGTGATGGGCAGGGAGAGCACCGGGCAGGAAATGGAAAGGTGTAGGCCTCCGTCCAGTTTTCTTTCCCTTAACAGCTCCGGGTCTCAGCTAGTTTTCGTTTTACTCTATAAAATAAGATATTTGAATAATATTACGATAATCGGATGTCTGGTACACCAAAGTTTACCCATCAAATGTAATTTTCTTTGTGTGTGTGTCTGTGTATATGTGTGTATGTGTGTGAAAGCCATATATATTTCTATTCATTCATTCATTCATTCATTCATTCATCTGTATTTGGATAATATGTAACCACATCTTGCTTTAGCCATTTCCCTCTAAGGGCAGGAAACATTTACCAACTAAGGCTAATTCTATATCTTCTAATTCGAAAGTCTCCTTTGTGTAAATATTTGTTTGATTCTGCGTTCTAACTTCCTGTCTGGAATGATGATGCTCACCTCTCAAGAGGTATCCTCACCCCTTTTCCTTTCCCAGGGGAAATGCAAATGAAAACCACAGCGAGATACCACTTACCATCCACTGGCCTTGTAATCAAAACGACAGATAATAACAAGCGCCGGTGAAGACCGGAGAAACGGAAACCCTCACACAGTGTTGATGGGAGTGGAAGATGCTGCAGCCACTTTGGAAAACAGCCTGACAGTTCCTCAGAAGGTTAAACAAGTGGCCCAGGCAATTTCACTCCTAGGTCTCTACCCAGGAGAAATAAAAACACCTGTCCACGTGAAAACTTGTACACAAATGTTTAGAACTATCTATTCATAAACACCAAAAAGTAGAAACGACTCGAATGTTCATCGACTGATGAATGGATAAAGAAAATGTGTACCCATGCAATGAAATGTCAGTCAACAAAGAGGAATAAAATACCAATCCATGCGGCATGCTAAGTGAAAGAAGACAGTTGACAAGGCCCATATATTTATGTGAAATGTCCACGATAATCAAAGCGGTAGAAACAGAAAGTAGTTGGTGATTGTCTGGCCCTGGGGGTAGGAGTTGTGGGGGAATGGGGAATGACTTCTAAAGGACATAGGATTTTGTTTGGGGGTGATGAAAAATGTTCCAAACAGTTTGGGATGATGGTTGAATCACTCTTTGAGTATACCCCAAAACTGTGGGCTTATACAAGTGGGTGAACTTTAAGTGGCTGAACCATTTAATATATCTCAAGGAAGCTCTTCCAAAAAAAAAAAAAAATCTGACGTAAATCTGGTAGAATAAAAACTTGAAACTGCTTGTGGCCATATTTGCCTATTTCGGAATAAAACCAACCCAAAAGAAAGCAAAGGCAAAACAGGTGGAAACAGTGTCCTATAGATATTATTCGAGCCCCCGGTTCAACCATAAGTAAAGTCATGTAACCCCTGAACTTTTTCATTATGTGAATCAATTAATTCCTTCGTTTTGTTTAATACATTTTATTTGAATTTCTCTCACAACTGAATACATCCTGACTTGTGTCAAAGGATGGGCAACCTGTCTTTGTAGGGTCTATTTGGTTTTGAATCCAACTCTGTTTTGGAACTTGACTTCCAGAATCTTCTCGGTTACATAAACCCCAGGTGGGTAAGAGGTGTCCAAACTTGGCACACAGGTATTCTAGGACCTGAAAAAAATCTCTAGGTCCAGAGCCCATTTCCCACCCAGGTCTGAGCAGGGCTGGGTGCCCCATGTCCCAGGGACCCATCGTCACACATGTTGCCTTATAATATGAGGTTGATTTGGGATTGATTAGCTGAATTTGACTATTCCAATTTCCACCACTTCTTTTTTGAAAACTGTATCAGACACTCCGACATTAAAGTGTAGACTAACTGAACTCATTAAAGTCACAAAATGTTTCGTTTGGGGACAAAAAGTTACACAAAACCCAGTTAGTTTCTGAAAAAATGACGTAGAATTTATTCAAATTTTTCAATTTAGTGAAAGCAAGACCATGAATATAAATGTTTTAAGCTGGAAGAAATTTAAGACATTATTTGGCTCAGGGGCTTCTATTTTATAAAACTGAGTTAATAATAATAATAAAAAAAAAACCCCGAGAAACAAACAAAACAAAAAACCCATTTCCTTCCTGTTTATTTGATTTAATAGCATTATGTTCTTATTCACTCCAAATGAGCCTAAAGTGGCACGAATAACCAGAACATAACAGATGAACGTGATTGGTTGTGAAGTTGCCATGGGTTGGCCATTGCAATGAGTCTTCAACAATCCCACTTTCTTATTCAAGCCAAACATCATCATCTTATTACTATTCACTTCAGAGCAGATTTGAAATCATATTGAAAATGTAATGATGCAGTTTGGGTTTCTCAGGAAGGAAGGATCTGAGGTCGATGGGAGGCCGCTGACAGACGGGCAGTGGTCATCTCAGAGAGCGGGGCAAAACAGAGAAAAAGAAAGGTGTCTTGGGGTTCAAGGAGGCAAGAAGAGGGCCAAGGCAGTCAAGGGCGGGAGAAGTGGGAGGCACCAAATCCATCAGGTCTTGCATCCGGGGCTTCAGCGAAGGCAGGAACGAGGGAGGTTGGGAAAGAGACTAGAGAACGAAAAAGCTGGACCAAGGTCTGGGTCAGCAGACGTCAGGAAGGGGACAGGGGGCTTGGAACCAGGTGGAGCTCAAGGATTGGAGGAAGGAAGCGCAAAGCTCTGCCTTTGTGCTCAGAGCTGCCTGTCACAGGCAGGAGTTCCTGGCTGAGTGCGGAGCGAGAGGCCGGTTCTTCCTGCACCCAACCTGGCTCTCCTGGCTCTTCCCACCTTGACTTGGCCCCATGGCCTCAAAGACTGGGGTCTGGGTGCCTTGGCTTTGGACCTGGCACCTGCGTTCAGAAGTCAGCATCCGCCCTCCAGGACAGCTGCCCTGCCTGGCAGAGCTCTGCCCTCTGCTATAACACCCCACAGCTTGGAGCCGGAAACCTGGCTCTTGTCCTTCTGTCAGGGCTGGTCCAGGCACAGCCGCCACCACCTCACCGCATCCAGGAGCTTGAAGGGAACAAGCTCAGGCCATGATTGGAGCTGTTCCTTTAGCCCCCAGATTGCTGGCGAGTGTTAGTCACCTGATTTTTGCAAATGTCTTGCCTCCCAACTCTTGCCTCTAGAGTAAAACGACCTTAAAGGCACTTTGCCCACAGCTCTTATACAATGCCAGGTATCTGTGTCCTTGATGCCCAATAAATGTTTCCACTGAGTGAACGAGGCCACTGGGTAGAGTTTTCTTTTTAACTGGCTTCCCAGCCAGATTGAAGGAGGCTTTTGCTAACCAGCTGTTCTAAATGATTTGTATTTCAGTATTTGGACCTGCTTACTGGGCTGTTGGTAAAAATAAAACCCAAGGGTGCCTTTTAAGTAAAGGACCCAATGTTTAAAGTCCACAGTGAAAATAAAATGAGTACCCTGGAGAGATCTTGAAGTCAGGCCTGGAATTTCAAATTTGTTTAAATAATTTTCTGTCCAGTTGGGAGCTATGAAAAGCAACAGCAAATTTCCCTTAAATGTAATAGGCATCCTCAAGTAAGGGGATAAAGGACTTCCCTGGACTAGAGCCACATGGGGAAGGATGTAAATTTGCTTAAAAGTGAAGGATGGATGCAGGTAATGAGCAAACGAGGGTGTTTTGGTGTGTGTTTGAAATTTTACTTTTGTGCGTGTTCAAAATTTTTCATAATGAAAAGTGAAAGTGGACAATAAAATAATCATAAATGATCCCAACGTGTTAACCATTATACTGTTCAGTGCTGTGGCTTCAGAATTTCTCCATGAGCTGACGTGGTGGAGAGGGGAGTAGGGGAGGCTTTGGATCGGGGAGGAGGGGGCAGCAATTTGGTTGGCATGGTGACAGGTAGGTTAGGGCACTTGTGTGAAAATGTGTTCGCATAGCAAGGGCACTCTTTTTACTGAGATGGTTGGTTTGGCGTGGCCTGGAAAAATCGGTGCTCCAGATAAAAGCAGCACGTGAATGTGACAGCTGCTCCTACTCTTGGGACACAGTAGAGTTCCACCAGAGGTGGCTCCACTAGCACGAGCAACTCAGAATGAAGCCCACATGACAGGGGTTTGAGACATGCAGGTCCCTGGGGCTCACCAGCAGCACAAGCGAATGAAGTCGAGAACACCTTAGTGCGGAGCTTTCCACTCTTGCCTTCTGTAATCAGGTAAGAACCAGGGAGGAGGCGCCCACAGGTGGTGGAGATGCTGTTCCTTGCTCCTTCCCACAGGAGCTAGGGAAGGCAGAATGTCATGGGTTCTCATTATCTCTACTCCTTTTCATGGGCCATTTCTCCAATATCGCATAGCTCCCTATCAGTGTGCAAACAAATTCGCCCTCTCTCTCTAATGATGATGACTTCCCATTTGTAATTCTCAAGCTCTTACCTGAAACATTAAACGGTCTTATTAAAGCTCGTTTAAAGATGTCTTCCTTTGATAAAGTGGCAATTATCGGGTCTGTGGGTTGTGTGGCAGGATCATTTACCATCTTACGATCAATGGGATTGATTCAGCTTCTGAGCACTATGGATCTGAACGTTTTCCAGCCAATGGGAGCATCACCAAGTGGTGACCAATCATCGTCATTGCGGCGGTTAATAGATGAACCCTTGGCAGCAATGAGACTCAAGAACACAACAGTTCCCTAGAGTCCTTCCTTCCAGCCTTAGGATCGATAATTGAAAATAGCCCAGATCCTGAGTTCGCAGTTCCCATATCTCTGCTCTGGGAACCTAAGGGCACCCTTGTCGATGCTACCTAATTGTCTGGTTATACGTTTTTAAAGGTACATCTCTTGGATCAAAAGAACCATATATATCCACCGCAGTACCCCCATACAGACCCCTAGAAACTGACAAAAAGTTATCTTTTAAGAACTCGTAACTGTTTTCCGCAAGCAAGAGAGGATGCCATCAGTGGGACATTGTGAGGTTTGCCTGAAAGTCAGATGGCAGTGTGACCATATTGAAGGAGGAACCCAAATCCCAAAACAGGCGAGGGAGAGAAGTCTCACAAAGGAGGAAGGTACTCCCAAGGGAACTCCAGTGGGAGAGGCAGGTACAGAGAGATCTGAAGGGTTCCGGTGGGCAGATGGCAGGAGAAGCAGTCAGGTGATTCAGGGTCTTTTCCTCATTCCACAGCTTATGCCAGCAACGGGTGACAATGGTGTCATTGTTCAGGTGGGAACGGTGAGTGTAGATGCTTAGGTCGAGAGCCAAGCAGTGCACGTCACAGCTGAGGACTCAAGGAAAACCAGTGGCCCTCACATCCAGAAATCTGGACCCTCCCCAGGCAGCCGCGTGTGGCCCCTGGCCTGTGTCCTTGACAATGGGCTGGGTAAATAATACCACACCCATCTTTCAGGAAAATTCAAATGCAAAAATGGACATGCAACCAAAATTTACAATGATCAGAACCTGACCTAACCTGTGAAGGAGTCTTTTAGCCAGCTGCAGAATTAGGGGAGAATTGTGTTTTAGGATTGTGGAAAGAAAAGCACATTCGGAGAATAGTAAATAATTGTAAAGAACTGTGTTAGTGGGGGTAAGTTGCCTGTTATAGGACAGGCAGAGAATGCGAATGTAGACCATTCGGGGGTGGTGGGGGGTGGGGGCAGACTTCGCAGGCTGTGCCAGGGAGCTAAGCCTTTCTTCCGTAGGTTTAGGAAATCACAGAAAGCTTTTGAGAAGGGGGATGGCGTGATTAGACTTATATTTTAGGAAGATTCTTCCGGGGGCAAGGGTGGATTAATCCCATTGACAAAGCATTTCAAACATGACTACAAATCAAACCAGACACCATCCAGCTAAATAACCCAGGAAGAAGAACAAGTTAGGTCCAGAAAAAACATTGCAGCCATGTCAGTTTAAAATATATATGGACATAAGAATTATGGAGTAAGCAGATCTACTAAAAACTAAACAGGAAGGACTTTTCCTACTCTACTTCCAAAACCCAGGAGCAGCGCTAGGGAAGTTCAGCTCTGGGAGACAGCGCTGAGACTGCCTCCGACCTCAGCTCTGAGCAGGGGGTGACCGACCTGGTCAGGAAGAGTCCTGCCTTAAAGAGGCCCCCAGCATGTTGCTGGGAGCCTGGGGGACCCTTACGACAGGCCCCGGAATCGCTTGCTTCCACTGAGGACATGGCTTGCTTCTCCCTTTTTCTGTTTTCCTGAGCAGTGTACTAGAAATAGTCAAGCACAAAGTGCAGCGTAGCGGACAAAGAATATGATGTCTGTGTTCACGAAAAAGTCAACCCTCATGATACCTCTGGGAGCCAGTGGGAGTTATGAAATCGCGTGCCCAGGGTGCCCATCTTGTTACTAGATGCCGGCCACAGGGTACTTATTTTCTGTGCCGTTTGTAAAGCCTTTGCTGGACAGAAAGAGGCTGCTTGCGTCAGTCCATGGAATTACAAGATATAAAGAATGTTATGGTAATGCTTTGGGATGATTTTCATTTAGTATCTTCTCTATGAGAATGCCTTTCTTCCCGTTAGTGCAATATTCCAGCAAATGCAGTAGTCAGCTTAGCGGGACGTTTCAGTAGTGTGTGCACTAACTCTGGCTCAGACACCAGGGCTACATTTGCTGCCATTTAAAGGTTCGTTAAGGAAATCGTTTTTAAATTTTATTTCTGGCTCTCAGTTTAAGAGCGATAGCTCCACATCACACGGCCTGACCAACATGCAGAAAGTCATGGTTTGTGACCTGGCTGAGATGGGCAAAGCTCAAAGAAAGTTTTCCGATGACTCGGTCAGACCAGATCCCCTTTTTCCAATATGACGACCAGCTTTATGAAAGCAAATAGCAATCAGGTGAGGTAAATACACAAATGAGAAGAAAAAACTAAAAACTAGCTAGTTTTTGTTCTTAGAGTGTGTTTTAGGCCAAGATCCTTTGGCTTAAAACCGAGCTCAGAAACTCAGCTTCAGGGCCTTTCGCCAGCGTCTATGTAGGATGAACCACACGAAACTCTTGATAGTCTATTTTTGACCTGCAGGCTAAGCTATTTCATATGATTCATCTTAACATTTTAGGAGCAACATCAGGTCTACACCCCGGAACTTGGCATAACCTGCAATTGCCTTAACTCTAAAGCCTTGAACTCCCTGACCGAAGCCTCTCGTCCTTCTGAGCCTCTTGCATCCTCATCCCCAGACCCGTCTGCAGATCTTCAGGCCCCTAGACCAAAAGTCCCCTGGGCATCTCCACAAGAAACTTCCAGTCACCTCAGTGCGGTGGTTTTAAGAACATGTCCACGAATTCTCCGAAGCCCTTTCCTGTGAGAGATAGAGTCTACCCTCTCCATCTGGCGTGTGGATGGAACTTAGTAACTCGCTCATGAATAAAATGGGGGAGCAGTGTGCGACTTCCGAGCTTGGGTCTTAAAAAGCATCGTGGCTTCTGTCTTGGTCTCTCTCTTGCTCGCTCGCTCTCATTCTTTCTCTCTCTCTCATCGCTCTAGGGGAATCCAGAGTGCTATGAGAGGCTCTGTGGAGAGGCCTACGCGGTAAGGAACTGAGTCCCTCAGCCAACAGCCACGTGAGCGAACCATCTTGAAAGTGGAAAGTGGGTCCTTGGCCTCCAGTTAAGCCCTCAAAACACGACATGTTTGGCCAACATCTTCACTGCGCTCTCATGAGAGACACTAGACAGAATCGCCCAGCGAAGAATTCTACAAATTCCCAACCCAAGGAAAATGCGAGATAATAGATATTAGTTGCCATAAGCCAGCACGTTTGGGAGTAATTTGTTATCCAGCGATAAATAACTAATACATCCAGAAACAAGAAGTCCAAATTTCATTTCTCCATTATATAATTTTCTCAGGGTTATTGTAACACATTACCACACGTGTTACACTTCAACCCAGGAATCCGGAAAGTTTTTAGATCGTCTCCTTTTACTCACTCTAAATGTTAGTTGGTAACCGAGGTGTGTTGACTTTACCGCTAGACACCTCTGATCTGTCCCACCCTGTCCGTCCTCATCATCACTGCCGTGGTTCAGGTCCTCACGTCCTTGTAGCTGGGTGGCTGTAATTGCCAAGTGATCTCCTTCACTTCCATCTCACTCCCTGTCCCTCTGCATCCAGAATGATTTTTCTAAAGCTTATCATGTCCCTCTCCTGTCTACAAAATGCTCACGGCTTTCTCCTGTCCCACCTTTATGTAGATATACCCAAATGTGTTGAAAATTCAGCTTAAAAGCCGTCGCCTCCTAGAAGCCTTCCTTGAGTCCCCAGGGAGAGTCTGATGCTTCCTCTACAGCCTCCCCATGCAGTGGTGTAATTCTGTAATTCTTCTTTCCCTATAAAAGCTCCCATGAAATTCCAGAACCATATCCACATCCAGCCACCTTTTTACCCCTAGGGTTCTACAGTTTGTACCAGGCACCAAGGAGTCTCTGAGGGGCGAGTAGGTGGAAACCCCACTCGAGTTCCAAGTCTGTCTCCTGAGGGCCTCTGTTTTTGTAATTCAGTTGCCCAAAGGGGGAGGTTTTAGCAATATCGATGTCTACCCAAAATAGATGTTTTTAAAATTTTTTCTTTGTGCTCACTGGGGCCGTGCTCACACTTCTGGCCAGATAGGAAAGGGACGAGGTGACAGGTGTCGAGATCAGTCATCATTATCTCCTTGCCCCTTATCCAGGTAGGTTGGGATTAAGTTCCCTCATCAGGAAAACAGCCAAGGGTAAACAGTCTGTACTATCTGATGTGCATCAGTTGAATAAAGTCTTTAATCTCTATTTGAGTCACTTAAATAACTTTTCTTTTGACACCTGATACTCAGAAAAAAATGATCCTAGAATGTTATTTGGGTAGTCCATTCCCAAAGCCATCTTTTGGCAAATGTCCCATTGGGTTGAGATTGGGCAGGATTGGCATCTCTCTACCATGGCATTGGGCTTTATCTGACCTGTCTTTACTGAGCATCTAGCTGTATAAGACGGGGAGAAGTTGAGGTTTGCACGTAAGAGTCAGTGCAACCGGATGGCATGCCCCAGTGATGCCTGTTCACTCCGTCTCAGACCCCATCTGCAAGGAAAGGAGGTGGGTGGAGAAGGGACAGGGGACGAGAAGTTTAATATCCTTGGTTGTGTGATGCGTATACATTTTATTTCATGAACTAAGGAATTCAAGAACTAGAACTTTCTTTATATTCTATGACTTACCTAATTTCTCACTCAATCCTCTTTCCGTTGGGCTCCAGAAAAAAACAATCTCAGTCCTTCCTGGAAATCTCCACCCTCTCAGTGGTCCCCAGTCCCAGAACCTTGCTGAGTCATTGGGGTAGGGGAAAGCTATTTGGTCCTTAGTCATCGTTGCCCACAGAGAGTCATGATGGCATGTGCCATTCTGTCTTTCTGATCCCTTCAGGCCAGGCCGCTCTTGGCTACACCTGTGCTGGGAGCCTTTCTTGAATGTGTCTCTCTCTGGGTCTTGCAACCTCCTAGCAGGGCTACTAGGACATAAAGCAGTGACCCCTCCATTTCTGGGACCATGGCCTCACTCTTCCTCCTTTTCTTTCCGGCCTGGAGCAATCTATTTTCAGTGTGGGGAGAATCCTCTCTTTTCATGTATCTTTGCCCATGATTATTTTCAGGGATTCGCTCTGAAAGCAGGACTTTCAGAGTAAGTCTATTTTCTGACTTGCCACATGCCTCCCCTGAAGCAATGAGCACCAAGCTGGCTTAAAGGAGAGAGGAGGAGGGGGGAGAACAGATGGGAAGGGAGTGCATATACTTTTAGGTATCAGTTAGAAAGTTTGCTTTCTCCCTGCCTTCCAAGTCGTCTGCCCATGCTGAGGCTGGCAGCCTGAGGGTTTGCACTGGCTGCTTGGGTAATGCTGCCTGGAGCTGAGGGTGGGTCAATCCCAGCTCTTGGCTTGGATAGCAATAAGGGAAGGAGGTTCTCCAAAGTGAGCGTTACCATAAGGAGGGGGTCAGGGGAGCAGCAAACACTTGGCAGTCTTCTGTGACCTTTCCCCACCCCACGACGACTTGATGCTTCTCCTCCGTGCCCCCAGAACACTTTGCTTTATTGCCACAGACCAGGGTCTACTGCAATGGCAGCTTCATTTCTGCCTCCCTCTCTGCACAGAGCTCCTGAGCTGAGCACCTGTGTTTGTTCATCGGTGCACTTTAAGCCCTTGGAAGGTAGAGGCTGAGTGAGGACATCTTTGGAACATCATGGAGCACCTGCGCCTGCTGCAGGTGACTGGCTTGCTGTGGGGGCCTGAAGCCTGGGTGTGAAAATTGTGGGTGACGCCGAACTGTGCCTCTTGACAAAATAAAAATCGGTAGATTGGAAGCCTGGGCCAAAGCAAGCCAAATCAAGTTTAATGCTTAAAAATATAAAACCGTGGACATGAATTGCAAAATTCGACCGGAATAGAGGTAATCTAATAAAACAATAGAACATATAAGCAGGATGTTGGGGTTTTAGTTTTCTCCAAACTCGATATGAGTCAATAGTGTGATAACGGTTGATAAAATCACGACGGAAACAGATAGTCTCGTGTAAGGCAGCATTAGGAGAAGTATGCCATCTAAAACAAAGGAGGTGACAGCTCTCTTCTATGCCCTCACTGAATCCAGGTGAAATCTTTCCTGGAATGTGATGTCCAGCCCCATGCACTGTGTCCTTTGAGAAATAATGACTGAACAGAATTAACCAGGAAGCTGGTTACATCTCAAAACCTTATCTTTACTTTAAATAGTCCTGGATCTACCGGATAGCCAGGTGGAAAAAGACAAACATAATGTAAAACTAACTCACACAATACACAAAATTTAACTCAAAATGGATCAAAGACCTAAACCTAAAATTGAGAACTATAAACTTCTAGAAGAAAACATTAAGAGAAAAATCTTTGCAACCTTGGGGTTGGTAAAGTTTTCTTAGAACATAAAAAATCATAAACTATAAAAGAAAAATAATCTGACTTCATCAAAATAAAAAAAACTTCCTTTTTTTTTTTTTTTGAAATTTACCAGTAAAACAAAAATGCAAGTCACAGATCAGGAGAAAATATTTGCAGCACATAAATAAACAAAGAACTTGCATCCAAACATATAAAGAACTCAACTCAGTAATAAGAAGACAATACAATAAGAAAATGTGCAAAAGATACTTCACAAAAAACGACACACGAATGGCCAACAAGCATGGAAAGATTTTCAAAGTATCACTCGTTAGGGAAATAAAAAAACACTATACACTTACTAGAATGGCTAAAATTAAAGAGACTGACTATCAAATGTTGGCAAGGATGTGGAGTGACCGGCACTCTCGTGCACGGCTGAACGGGAAATGCCACAACCACTTTGGAAAGTGGTATGACAGTGTCTTAAAACATTAAACGTAAACCTCCCATATGAACTAGCCATTCTACAGCTAAATACGTGCCCAAGAGAAAAAAGATCCACACAAAGACTTATATACTTCATAGCAAGTCTTTATTTGTACTCTTAAAAAAAAAAACACATGGAAACAAGCCATCATTAAGGAACGTAGAGATAATCTGTGGTACATCTATGCTGTGGAATACTTCTCGGTAATAAAGAGTAGCAAACTGCTGTCACATGCAACATGGCTAAATCTCAAAATCATTATGCTGGATGAAAGGAAGCAAGACGAAAACAGCATATGCTGTAGGATCCCATTTATATACAATTTATAGTTTCTATACGATTATGTGTGTATATACATTCCCGAAAATGCAAACTCATCTAAAGTGTCCGTATAGTTGGTAGTGATGGCAATGTTTGTCATCTCGATTGTGGTGATGTATTCAGATGTCAAACTGACCAAATCGTACACTTTAAATATGTAATTTTTTTTTTTTTTGCATTTCAATTATATCTCAGCAAATTGAGGGAAATAAATCGTCTCTTGGAAGAACACAAAACAACATCAGATGTTACCAGAACTCGTACTGAAAATCCTAGGACTGTTAAGCCGAGGGAATAGAAGACTGAAGGCAAACAGATCAAAGCCGAAGCAAAATAGTGGCCAGAAGTTCCGGTGGCTGTGCTCCATTGAAGGGCCCGGGGGAGAAGGGGTGAGGGTTGGAAGACCCCTGTCTTTCTGGAGAAGGGGTCACAAGATCCTGCGGTGCAGCATACGACCTGCTGTGCTGTCACCCACGGGGACTGAGAAATTTAAGAAACTATGCCCATGGGGATCCTGCTCCAGAAGAAACCAACTGGAATTTGTTGTCTGGGCATTGTCTGAAAATTTCACATTTGTAGCCACCAGCCCAGAGTTTTCTCTGTCAATTTTGTGATTGGAGTGGGCTGCGAATGGAGGGGACTTTGCCAAACCAAATGAGGCTGGGCTGCTTGACCTTGCCCACGTGACACAGCCCTGGCATGGTTCCCCATCGCTCTTCAGCTGAGCATCTGCATGGTCAGCTCCCTCTTTTCTGAGCATCGTCCACCACCGCCTGCTCTAATACACCTGAGGAACAGTTTCAAGAGTTGGAATCCTAATGTGAGCAGGGTCACCAGTGCTAATTAATAACAAGAGCTAGCATTTATTTGATACCTTACCATGGATATGATCTTGCAAGTTAGGCACAAAATTATTTCATGTTCAGTAGGCGTTAAACTCACCATGTTCAGGGTGACCCTTTCTGTTAGACAGAAATCACGTGCAACTTACTGATCTCTTACTAGGTAACAACTAATTAAAAAAATATTCCTAATTGAGTGATCTAGTTGTGTTACTGATTATGCATTTTACACATATTAGTTCATTCTATCTTCAAAACAACCTATGAGATAAGAAAGAGTACTATTATTCTCATTTTAAATGGGAGAAAATTGAGACATGGAGAGATATAACAAAAATTATCCAAACTCTGAGGATAAGGAAACAAACAACCATGACATGCAGCACTAATTACATGTAATGGCAATTAGTGTTTTTTAAAAGATGTATCCAGAAGACAGGTGTTAGCTAACCTGAGAGGGTAATTAACCCATCTGCTGAATTGATTGCCATTTTCCCTGTCATTTGGGCTAGCAGATTGTTAGACAAATGGGGGAAACATTGCTGGTCAAAGCAATAATGCTAGAACCAATCTAAAAGTGTAGGTGAACAGTTAAATCAATTTTTTATGAAACGCTCTGAGCCTGGTTTTCAAAATGAGGAGTTCCTTGCTGTGGCTTGGGGAGGTGTCCTTGGTTCTGAACCCTGGCACCGAAGCAGCACTAATAATTATTAAATCACTAAGTGAACAAAAGGAAACAATACACAGGACACGAGTCCATCTATTGTTTTAAAAAGGGATCTAATAGATGTTGATTTTCATATCCGTATAAACCGGGAAAATACCTGGAAGTATATGCACCAACCTGCTACAGTAATTACTTCTGAAAAAGGGGTGGGAAAGACCGAGAGAGGATTTTTTATTTTTGAGAAAAATAAATCAGGTTCTAGAAGGATAAGGGCTCAGGGAATGTGAAATGATGAAAGCAAGATATGAGATTCTACATCAATACGGTCATACGGTTCTAAGCCATCCAGCATATACATTCATTTTTAAAGGTAAAAGAATAAACAAAAATAAATGTAAGAGCAGTTGTCTTTACAGGGTGGATTATGACTGACTATTGTTTTCTTTGAGGCTTTTTTGTATTTTCCAAAACGTGTACAGTAAAGATTTTTTACCTTCATCATACAGATCCATGTTTTTTAAAAGAATATAAAGAAGCTTTACCAAACTGAGTTTCGTTAGCATGAAAGCATGTAACTCATGGGAAATTTGCCTGGGTCCCCTGCCCTGGAAGCAAGAAGCATTTCCCCAGAGGCAGGTGATGGAGATCTTAGTGAATGACATACAGCCCTTTGTAGCTGATGTTCACAGGTACCCAGAACGAAATGGACAGACCTTTGTAACTGAGCATCCCCAGACTTGCTCACTCTGTATGGACTTAATTCATCCATGGGCGCATGTGCTGAGGGTCCTAGTGCACTTACTGTGAATGTCAAGTCGTCTCTTGAGCCCAAGTGACTTCGGGCTCATTACACTTCTCCCAACAGTAATGGATAAATTGGTTCAAAACAAACCAGGGAAGTTTTATATAAATAGGCAAATGTCACAAAAATTGAGTTCTGTGTGTACGTGTTTATGAAGGGTGGTCCACATCCCAGAAAACAGTGTGCAGGAGAGGAAGCAAATATCACTAATGACGGGCCTGCCAGCTGGCGGGCCTCTCCAGGCAGCTCTGCAGGCAGGGCTCAGCAGTGGCTCTGCCCCTTGCTGCAGGGGCTCTGGGTTAGTTGGGCCCGAAGGTGGGAATATGGGGGGTGGGTGCAGAGTCGATTCTGCCCCTAACTCTAAGTCCATGGGTTAGCTGGAAGAACGCTGCTACGTAGACCGACAGCGAAGGGCACTGTGTTTGCTAAGTGCTCGCTTGTCCAAGAATCATGAGAACACCAATCCATCCACGTCAAGAATTCTGCCTCGTTCAGTTTTATATTCCTTAATCCTGCTCTAACACGCTCTGGACCCATGTAGTGGGTTGCACGTGGGCCCCCAAAGAGAGATCGAGTCCCGATCCTTAGTTTCCGTCAATGTGTGTGACTTGATTTGGAATCCAGGCCTCGCGGATTTAATTCAGTTAAGGATCTTGATATGAGATCATCCTGGATTTGGGGATGCGCCGTAAATCCAATGACCGAGCCTCCTGATGAGACGGCGGAGGGGAAGACACAGAGACACACAGAGGAGACGGTGATGTGAAGACGGAGGCAGAGACTGGAGTGACGTGTCTGTAAGACAAGGGACGTCCAGCCCTGCCAGCAGCCGCTAGAAGCGGAGAGTCATGCTGCACATTGTCCCTCAGAATCTCCAGAAGGAACCGGCCCTGCTCCTCATCCCCAGAACTGTGAAAGCATAAATGTCTGATGTTTTAAGCTCCCCAGTTTGTGCTGATCTGTTCCAGTAGACACACCACACACACATCGCACACGCGAATACATTTGCTCCCACTCATGTCCCCGACGTCTTGCTGACACGTGGTAATAAGTCCCAGCAACTCCCTTGAGACGTAAGTTCTAGTGCCCACCCAGGCCGTGCAGGGGTCTGATTCTAGTTAGTGGCCTGGAGGAAACGGGGAGCGGCAGGAGCAAGTCTGGAGGAGAATTAGAGTCTCTCCGTGAAGCACCAGTTCAAGCTAGATCGACGAGGTCTCCAGGTGAGGGGAGACTGTTGGCCTCTGGCAAGAGGGACGAGGTTGCTTTTGCTAACCGGGAAAGTTCAAGGGATTTGGGGGACTTGAGATTATTGGGTTCAGCTACCAAAATGTTTCCAACCCGGGTATCAGGATCCCACTCTTTCACTATTAAGCTACCTCATATAGACTTTTCTGCAGCTCCACCATTAGAATCGGATTCCGGTTCTGACCATCAGCACCATCTGACCTATGACTGTAGTAGGTAAGAGGCTCATTACAATCTCCCAAGAGGTGGTAGAAGTCAGGATAATAGTTACTTCTGGGAACAGGGAGGCGGTGATTGAAACAGGGTGTAAGAAGAGCTTATGGGGTGTTTTATATTTATTAATCTGGGGGCTGGTTACATGAATGTGTTCACGTTTGAAATTCATCAAGGTCTGTACTTATAATAGGTAACCTACGGAAGTTCCACTTCAACGCAATTTTATTTATAAAAACGTTTAAAAAATAATAAAAGTAAAAGCTGCTGTAGAGGTTCTCTGGCTTTAAATGGATGTTGGAAGCCGCAAGTTGATGGCCCCAAGCCAGTCTTCTCCTTCGTAAGCCTCTAGTGCCGTCATAAATTGCCAGACTATTTCACATTCGTTTTAATTAATATAATTTCCACAGCAATTAAGCGAAGTTACTATCTGTTCTCCTAGGACACTGCCTTCTCACGAGTTCTTTGGCAATCAGAGTCTGCAGCAAGAATGAAGGTGCTAACACTTTACTAGGACGTGCAAGCCCGGAAGAGGAAGTGACACCCAAGAAAATGTGTGGGGGCAGCACGAGGCAAGGTGACGCGTCACAGCACTGACCACTGCTTCACGATGAGCCCCAAAGAGACACGGTGGGTCCGTAGTGACCGTTTTTATGCACCACTTTACATCTTCTCGGCCCCTTTTCTTTCTCCAGCCACTTGGTCAGCAACAGTCCTACCCGGGTGCAACCCGCCTGTCGTTCCTGGGGCTTCTCTTCCTGTCCAGAGGCTACTCTGACGCCACGGCTGGGGATGCTGCAGGGACCTCACTCGGTGCCCCTCCACGCGCACTCCCTGGAAGGACCCAGGAGTTGACACCCATGGGGCAATGGGAACTGATGGATAGATGCTCCTCTTTTACAGCCCCGAAGGGAGGTTCTGAGATGCATTTCACGAGGCTGCGTAGACCGTCTCACGTCATGGAGCACCGGTCACTAGCCATAGTGGCATCAGCTTACGCATCTTTGTATTGCTTTTCCCTTCTCTTTCCCACCCCCGGTCACTTGCTCCTGCTTTCTGGGATCACTTCCCAAGGAAATTATCTGCAGTTTGCCTTGCCTCTGGCTCTGGGGGAACTAACAAGGCAAAATCACCAACAGGAGGTTTGCTCAGCCTGCATGAGCAAGCAGGGTCACAAGCAGGAAGGAAGCCACAGGTGAGAAAGGGAATTAATCTGCCTGGATCCCATTTTTCACTGCTCAAACTTTACCCCACAAGAAGAGAACTCCCAGTCCCTCTGCAGTGCGTCGTCTGCCCTTGTTCACCATTCAGGAAGTCTGGTCGCATGTTCTATGGTGTGGGGTGGAAGGGTGACCTCTCGGCTGGGTGCTGATTGATATATATATAGAGAGAGGAGAAGGATCAAGGCAATGAAGTAAGGTGCACAAGAGGCTACTCTGTCCAGACAACACTCTGTCCTAGTGTTCCACACAAGGCAGGAAACCACATTTGAAGAAGCAAAAGACTTGAAAGTTGGGAGAGTCTGAGAGTCGAAGGAACATTCATACAAAGCTACTGAAGCCAAGGCACTCAGGAGAGAGGCCAGAGCCTGAGATGTGGGTTTTGGAATTGGCCAGGACAGAGTTGGGGCTGGAGTCTGTGTGCGGTCAGGAAAGGAGCCAGAGGAGGGGAGGCTGGCAGACACCAGAGAGAAAACTGGTGGAGGTGCTCCCGGAGGGAGTGGGGGTGCTCCCAGAGGGAGTGCAGATGCTCCAGGCGGGAGTGTGGATGCTCCAGGAGGGAGAGGGGGTGCTCCTGGAGGGAGTGCGGTGGCAGGAGACCACCATGAGTAAGTAATCCAACACAAAGTTCAATAAACGATCAACTTGTAGACATTTTTTTTTGTTTTTTTGTTTTTTTGTTTTTTTGTTTTTTTAATTTCTGTCTTAGGCTTCTCTTACTTTTGAATCTCTACAGTAACAGATAGTTCTCGACTCCCTAGCCCAGGAATTAGGTCGAGTTGCTCACTAAAATAGCCTCGGGCCTGGAGAAGCGCCAAGAGGGGTGCGGGAAGCCTGTTAGTCTCAGGCCCCCAGCCGAAGACGTGTCTCTCCAGGGATGAAAACAACGTTACATAATGAACAAGACACACCGCACTGCTGTGGGAGTGCCGAGGAGCGTAAGAGAAAAAATATTTCTTTTTGCATATGACTTTTAACATTTTATTTTTAAATAATTATGGATTTGCCGGAATTAAAATTAGTAGAACCTTTTAAATAAGTTGGTATTTTTTTCCAGTCGATTAGCAGAAAATTAAATATTAATGATATCTAATGATGACAAGGGTGGGGGGATGGGCTTTCTGGAGCACATTTGAACTGCACCTTTATCATCGATTTCCCACATACACTTTGACCTGACGGTGCCACCTGTACAAAGAAGTTAAATGCCCGTCGGTGGGGACGGAATGCATCGATAATGTGAAATGACAACGGGCCATTAAATAAAGGGGAGAGAAATGTAAGTTTATCAAGATAGAAAGTTCTCTGAAAACACTGTTATCTGAAAAAGAGCAAGTCGACAACAGCACTATGGTATAGTATGAGTTCGTTCGAATATTGAAACAAACACAAAGCCAAATGATTGGTATCTATATACCCACAGCAATATCAAAGGAGAAAGATGAGATCAGAGGATTAGCGAATCGGTGAGGAGTTTCATTTTATTAGTTTTGCTATCTTGTGATGCGCAACATTCATGCATCGTTTGTGGGTTTACATTTTCTTTTGGAATGAGAACTTCAAGAATGATAATGGCTGAATGAGACAGCATCTCTAAGTTCCCTGGCTATCGTGTTAAAGCAGAACTAGATTCCTACTGTTCTTACTCAAAGTTTAGCAACTTTTAATTAAAAAAATGCTCTTCAGTTTGTGGTTTGCCTTTGGTCTATTTCGAAGCCCCGAAATGATTGTTATTTGGCCGTAAGTCCCTTGTTCAGTTCTGTCGTTGCTTCAGGGAGAGAATTTGCGAACATTTTCACCCGCCATCGTTGGAACTCAATCACTCACTTACTTTTTACCTGAGTCAATGATTTTTTTTTTTTTCCTGAGCTCATGTTTTCATTTTTACAGAGCCTGTATTTGTTGCCTGGGTTCACCAGGTACCACAAGCTGGGTGACCTAAAACAACCGAGATGTATTCATTCTGTCACAGTTACGGAACCTAGAAGTCTGAAATCAAGGTGCCGAAGCCTTTAGTGAAGAATCTGTTCCATGCCCCTCCCGTAGCTTCTGGCGTTGTTGGCAATCACTGGCATTCCTTGGCTTGTCGTTCCAGCCTCTGCCTCTGTGGTCACATGGGGTTCTCCCTGGGTGTCTTCACGCCGTCTTCCCTCTGTGTGTCTCTTCCCCTCTTCTTAGAAGGACACCAGTCCATTTGGGTTAAGGGACCACCTTTTTGACCTCATCTTAACTTGATTGTATCTGCAAAGACCCCATTTCCAGGTAAGGTCACCTTCAGAGGTACCTGGAATTAGGACTTCCCTGTACTCTTTTGAGGGATATAAGCCAATCTATAACAGAGTCAATGTGTCCATCTTTTCTGTTAGAGTGTCTGTGTTTTGGCTTCTGCCTGAGAAAGATCTTCCTCACTCTGCTTATGAATAAATATATTTTTATGATTTAATTTTTTTTACATTTAAATTTGAGTCATCGGTGTAAGGAATGAGGTAATGATTCAACTTTATATTTTCTGTGTTCTTAGAGAATTGTTCTAAGACCATTCACTAAATGACCCATTTTCTCTCGTTGCTTTGAAATGCCACACATCTGACCCAGAAGTCAGAGGAGCTGAAAAACCAGATCCAGCAGGAGCTGGAGATGCTGTCGGCCCAGCTGCTGCCCTGTTTGCTCAAATTCGTGACAATACGTGAGAGCCGCCACAGCGCCTCCTGCACCAGCCAACCCAGAGGAAAGGAATATGGTTGTTCCTTCTGTCAGCCTTCCGAATCCTGTGCAAAATGTCTTTTGAGGCCCGTGCCAGCTTGCAACTATGCAGAGAAGGGAATTCTTTATGAGGCAGACACAGCAGGGTTTGAACAGAGCAGTGATACAGTCTGACTTAAGTGTCTGAAGGATCGCCCTGGCTGCTGTTGCATAATTCAGGTGAGGCATACCTGTGTCTTGGACCAGGGAAGTAATCATGTATCTTAAGGGCAAGGAAAAGGACTTGCCGATCGATTGGAGAGACTTGGGGACAATGGGACTTTGGGATGCTGGAGTTAAGAACGGCTTTGATTGTTAGATTTGAGATGCTTACTAGACCTCCAGGTGGAGATGTTGCAATCCTAGGCTTGGAGATGGATGAAGTCACTAGAGAGCTGTTACACTTGGGGATGCGGTGAGTGTGTTCAGGTGTGAGGAGAAGGGTATATATATATGGATATTTGGATGACGAAGAGGTAGACTGTAGCAGAGAATGCTATGGCTCCAGTACCCAGCCTCCTTTTCTTCCTTTAATTTGAGTATACTGAGTTTAACTTGGACATAGAGCTTCTCAACTGGAGTTGACATATCCAGCTTTCTTCCAGCTTTCTGAAATTATGTGACTGAGTTTTAGCTAATATGATGATAGTAGAAGTAATGTAATGTGTAGCCTTAAAAGGAATCGGTGGCTGACCCTTTGCACCTTTGACTCTCTGGAATGCAGATGTGATGGCAAGTGCTAAAGCAGCCATTTCAGATCATGAGATGGAAGCTACATGTTGAAGACAATGGAAAATTTTAAACATATCGAGAGAGAGAGAGAGAGAGAGAGAGAGAGAGAGAGAGAGAGAGATTACTATCGTAAACCATATAAATCCATCACTTACATTTAGCATTTGGTAACATGTCATATTTCTCTCATTTTTTTGATAAAGTATTTTAAGGAAAATTGTAAAACATGCTTTTTATCCCTAAATTCTTCAGTATGCATCTCTAAAAAATAAACACATTTTGCTACGTAACCAAAGTATCATGACCACAGCTAACAAAATTAGCAGATTCCTTAATGTTGCCTAATAGTCATTCCATATTTATATTTCTCTGATTGTCCTCTAAATGACTTGAGCCAATTTGCTTGAACATGAATGCAATCAAGGTGCACTGCCTTATTGTTATGTCTTTTAACTCTCTTTAATCTAGAATAACCTCCTTCTTCCCCTTCTTATTCTTGCATGACACTGACCAATCGAAGAGACCTGACCAGATGTCCTACATAGAATAATTCATCTTCTAGAACTGAAAGTTAGTTCTAAATTTAGGTTAAAATATGGGGCAATCGCATGTCACAGATAACACGGTGGGATTCATATTGTACGACATCAGGAGGCAGATACACTCTGGCGGTCCCCTTATTAGAGGTGTTAAAATTGCAAATTGACTTTAATAATCTCTTTTGAAAACAATACAGAATATATAATGAAGATGTAGACATTCTTCAATCCAATAATCAAATTCATGGAATAGTGAACCCCCTTCTCCCCCCAAAAAGAACTGTTCCTAAAAAATTTAGGCCCTTAACTCTTTTAAGAAAAAAACTGGTAATGATATGAATAGTCAACAGTAGTAACTCTGGTTCATTCATCCTTTTATTCAATAAACCTTTATTGAGTTCCTACTGTGGTGATAGATGGGCGCTCGGCTAGGGACTAGGAACATAAAAACAAAAATAGGATTTACCTGGAGATTTGCTGGGGGGAACATGGAAGCACATAGGTTTCTACTTCAAATGTGAGGAAAGCCACTTCCCCTACTGCTCTGCCTCCTCCCCGTACAATTTCCAAGTCGTTGGGCATTATTACCAATGTAACTGCAATGTGGTTTTATAAAATAAATAAAATGATTTTTTAGATAGTGCGTATTGATCACTGGTATCCCTGAAACACGGACGGGTCCTAAGATACGGGAGATGATATTTGTTCAATGATGGAATTGTACCCACCACGTTTTAATGGCCCAAGAGAGGATGTATGGAGGGGAAACGAGCATGATTTGTTTGAGATGTAAATCATATCATTTTTTAATTAGGCCCTTTTACTGTCTCCAAGCCTAAAATTAGGTCGCCGTGGTGGCTCACTTCATGGCAGCGGTGGCTCACACTTCCTCAGCGGCCTGTCCCTGGTTAGCAGCGAGCACAGGGGAACAGGTACGGACAGACCCGCGCCCTGCATCAGAGGATTTGCTCTCTGCTGATCCTTCTCGATGCAAAGGCTTACTGCCCACGGACTCAAAGCGGAGCTTGCCAAGTTAGGCTCAGACACTTTTAAATGTTCCCTTGATAAGTTACTCTCTGAAGTATGGTTACATAAAACACTTTAAAACTTTCTATGTGATTGAATCAGACCTGCATGAGAATTTAGGACGTCTTTGGTGCATTCTTTTGCCTTTAGACTGGACCATGGCTGCTTCGGCTCGTAAAGATAAGAATTTATCTTTTAAAAACATACCTGTGATAATCATAATTGCGCCAAGGAGCTATTTCACCATTTCTGCTACTAATTTGCTCTGTTGTTAGGCATCTTCCTGCATTTCTTGTGCTTCGGCTTAAACTTGTTGCCTTTGATTCTAATCTTGGCAAAGATGAAGAGCTGTTGGCCATTAGAATCGGTCCCTTGGCCATATCTCCACCCTCAACGCCTACCCCGTCCGCCTAATACCCTTGGCTCCCCTTGGCTAACTTACTGCAAAGTTTCCAAACCACATGCCACCACCTGAGCTAGCCACTGTTTTCAACTCACTTTAAAATTCTTATTAGCAATCTTAGAAAATGGAAACAAATCTATGGTGACCAAATCAGATTAGTCGTTGCTTGGAGGTGGAGAAAGAAGGTAAGAAAGGACATGGGGAAAGTTTAGGGGAAGATGGAAATGTTCGTTATGTTGACTGTCAAAGTGATCAAATCGGACACTCTACTATGTCCTGTTTATTGTACTCTAATAGAGCTCAATCAGGTTAGTTAGTGAATTCTTATTGGCTGTTAGTTCACCTTCTTTCAGACCCAGCTCAATCTCAGAAGGCTTGGTTTATTAATTTGTAAAGCCAGGTCCCTTGCCTCTCCAGTCCCCAGAGCTGGAAACCACCGCAGTGATGTCCTGCTTTGGAAGTCAGCCTTAGCTCCTGCAATCAGGTAACCACTTCACTGTCACGAGGCTCAGAGAAATTAAGCAGATTGCAACTCGTTCCTGCCAGAGAGCACCACGCTTGGAGTGCAGCCAGGCAGGGGCCATTCTGTGACGCTGGAGAGGCGGGCCTTGCTCAGCACAAATGGCCATTCATGGATGAATATTTCGAAGAGGACATTTAACTTCATGTACATGGCCCACCACCCCTACCAAGACCTCCTCAAGGCCACGACTAAGCCTTTTCCATTCTGAATGTGTTCGTTGAGGTACATCAGGGTTCACCCAGCATCTCCTTCTCAGCAGCATCCCAGCTCCCCTTTAAAGGGAAGGCGATCTAAGGCTCTATTCCAAATCAGTCTCAATGAGCCCTTTTCCTCCATCCTTCACGGAGGAGCATGGCGAGAACACTGAGCATATCGGAGCAACCCCAGAGCCTCCCAGAGCAAAGGCTCCCATTGCATTTAGCTCCAAGGCAAGGAAGAAGAAAGGAGAAGATGATGGTGAGCACACGCATCACATCTGAGCTGCTTTTCAGGGAGGGGTGTGGGTCTTAGATTCTAATCGCAAATATCCTTCTTACCCCCAAACCAACATTTCTTCCTGGAAACATCTTGTGATGTATCTTCCTACCGAAATGGCCAGATTATTTCCACCTGCTCTTGAGGAAAGAGTCTTGAAAAGCTTAAAATACTTGCCCAAGGTCAAGCAGCCAATGCATGGCAGGGCAGGGAGGAGGGAAGTGAGAGGCTTAATGGTTAAAGCAGAAGTGTTCGTGCAAGCTAGACTCTCTTTTGAATCACAGGAATATCGGCTAAATTTTCCTTTCCTTTAGATGGAAGAGCATTGAATAGGGAGAGGAAGAAAGAATCAAATGGTAGACTTTCTGAGAACATAAACCTTAGGCACATAATAGGAGCTGATTATAGGTGCTCCTTTCTTCTCTGAATGTCCATCACTATATGACTAAGACTTACAGGTCAAGGCCAAGAATGATGACATTTTATTCATCAATACTTTTCCCCTCAGAGCCGTTTTCTTTTCTGTGAAGGTCGGGTTTCTCTCTGCTCTGAATAAATGACAAGCTGGCATCATTATGTTCCTGTGAATGGGAAGGGCAGTCCACTGGCCCTTCCTCCTGCTGCAGAAGCAAGATAGCGCAGGCAGAGGCCGGGTACTCACCCTTCGGCCACAGATAACCAATCTTCTTCCCTCCTAGATGAGGGAGGCCCACGGAGGTTCGCAAGAAAGAAGGGAAGTTCTGTGACCCTCCAGATGGCAGCAAGCGGGGAAGGGTTTCGTTTTGATTTTTTTCTTCAGACAACAGCCTGTCTGGTTGAGCTTTTTAAATGCTCTACTTGTGCGTCTGTCCGTGTCCCCGTGTCTCCTGCCAGGTGGCAGAAATGGTTCTTCACCGAGATGTGCATGGTGGAAGCAGAGACAGACAAAGGCCACGTCGTAGTCAAGCTCCTGGTCCCAGCTGTCCCCACGGGGACAGCCCCACTTTTTCCTTGGCTTTGGGGCAAGATCTGCCACGTTTCAGCAGGAAATGGATCATAGTCTCAAAGCGTTTAAGACAGTTAGTTATCCTCTGACCCTGCTAGTGTGCACACAGGTCAGCAATAATA
Organism: Eonycteris spelaea; assembly: GCA_003508835.1. Taxonomy (NCBI): domain Eukaryota; kingdom Metazoa; phylum Chordata; class Mammalia; order Chiroptera; family Pteropodidae; genus Eonycteris; species Eonycteris spelaea. Next base: position 1,858,960 of record PUFA01000224.1, read on the forward strand.
GGGGCCCAGATTTGAAGAAAATTTACATGGGAAAAACTTGAAGAAAGTGCCGGAAAGGTTGCGCTGATCTGATTTTGCTGGCGGATCCCAAGCTTTGGTCTCTGAGTGCGGGACGAGCCCTGGACCTGAGACACCCCCTCCTTGCCATTGAGTGTCGTAGGTCTCCGTACCAGGATAATTTTTTTCTCTCTTGGTTCTAGACAAGGTAGGGGAGATGGCTCCACCACCCGGGGTCGGGCCGAAGTAGATGTGCTCGTCCTTTCTTAGTTTTGGAGCTTGGGTTCCCAGACCACCAGCTGAATCTGTGGCCCGTTAGCTTGGTGTGGACTGGGGAGTGGGGGGGTGGTGGCTTAATACCTCCCTGAGGAGCTTCCGTTAGGATCAGGGGCTCAGCTAATTTATCCTCAGCACCTTGATGATATTAACCTATGGTTTCCTGGAATGCATTCATATTTTTACTATGGAGAAATTGTCAAACTAAGTAGTTACTTTGTGAGAGATTCAAATTTTCTTCTCTGCTAACTTTTAAGATTCTCTCCTTATCCTTACGGTTCTGCAGGGTTCCTCGAACGTGTCTATATGTGGATTTATCTTCATTTATCCTGCATGGTTTTGGGTGCATACTGTGAATCCCAGGACTTCAGCTTCTCTTTAATTCTAGAAAATCCTCCACGTTTTCTTAGAATATTACGTTTCTTTCCCTTTTTCGTTTACTTTTTCTGGACCCCTTTCAGATGTTTGTCAGACTCTCAGCCTAACCTCTCTTCTTGCGTTTTCTTCAGCCCTCTCTCTGTGCCACCTTCTGGCTCATCCTTTATAACTCGCTTTCGATTGATTAATATTAGAGTTTGTCTGGCCTATTGGGCTTTTATGTCGATGACCATATTCACTATTTTTAAGATTTCTAATTGGTTCCTTAGCCTATCTGCCTGGTCTTCTTTCATTTCTGTCATTTTTGTTCAGAAATTTCTCATTCTTACGGCATTTCTTCATCTCCTGAGAATTCTTAGCATAAGGTGAGTAATTTTCAGATTCCCTATTATTTTCATTTTGTCTAGAATGAATTCATACCTTGATTGTTGATTTTCTTGGCTGCCTTCCTTAGAATTAGTTTTTTTCTCGCGTGTTTTCAATTTTCTTTCAGTTGGCCTTGAATTGGTCTGTCTCTCCCCTCTCGCCACCTCTCGAGTGCATGATTCCCTATTAGCTGGTTTTGCTGTAGCTTTCCCTCAGCCTCCCAGGACACCCAGCTCTGTGCTGGTATTAGAGATTTCACATATTCATTAACATAGTCATGAGCCAAGTCCCGGCTAGGAAGCTCTGTCTTCTTGTTCCCCTTGCCCTGGGCGGGTAGATTAAGTAAGCCATAGCTCCAAGAAGTGGTAGCGTGTGATTTTCTTTCTCACCTCTTTTTCTGGGGCAAGGGAACCCCAGCCCAGCCTGTGGCTTCCACTGGCGAGCCCGGACCTGGTGCCTCGACTTGCAGGGTGCGCTTCGAGACTCCATTCCCTGAGTGATGCAAATGCCCGCTGTTGCTTGCCTCCGCGCCTGGAGGCACTGGGCCTGCACCTTTAGCCCCACTTAACTAGTGTATGTTTCTGATCCACAGATATGTGTTTGGGTTTTAATTGAAGTTGTATCTTTTTAATTTGCACTGTTTATACATTTTATCTGTCACTCTTTGGAGAGGAAAGACACCCTTAAAGCGAAAACTTACAAACGAGAAAACAAACTCTCCAAGGACACAGAACTAAATATCGGAGCCAGATATTGACCTTCCATCTGAATGACTGCAAAGTTGCTGCTGGAAACACATCACAATTACTTCATTTCTTTCTTAGAAACACGTGGTTGTTCTTCTATAGCCTCCTAAACAAAGACCATATCAACTTCTTACTGAATCACAAAATCGCTCATTTAGACAGCTTTACAAATTTTAAATGAATTTGTCAGCATCGGTCAACTGGTTATGGAAATCTAAATTGCCATAATAACTAGTTTCTTGCAGGTGATCTATCACTTATAACTTGACTATATGATACTAATTACAATGAATAATTATAATATTAACAGAGAGGCTTTTAATCGCATCAATAGTGCTAATATTTGTATGCCAGGCACTTAGACACTGGAGTAGGAAAGGACACAAAACATGGTCCCAGCTCTCAAGAGCTAGACAGATAGTACCTGGGTTCAAAAATGCTTACTATGCATGAAAAGATAACTAAAAGGAAGACCAGGATAAATGCATGATGGTCTAGGGTGATTAAGAAAGTTGCACTGAGCTGATAGGAGTTAAACAGTTTTTTAAAAACGGCACCTCCATGCCCGCCTGCGTGATTGATTTCATTATTCCTGTTAGAAAATCTCTCCCTCCATTGGAAAATACAGCAGCGCATCTCTTTCTCCAGCAAACTAATATTTTTGCCTGGCTCAACAGCCAGTGATTTTATTAAGGTGTGATAAGGTAGCCTAATATGATTTTATTAACCCATAACGCCAGAACACAGTCTCAGATAACATTTTCAAATTATGAACAGCATAAACAATGTGACCAACTTTAATTTCAAGGAACTTCCCTTTCAGCCAAGGTCACGGAATAAGGAAGTCAGCGAAATTGAAACATTTACTTGGAGAAAATAATAATCCACTGCTTCGATGGCTGGGGAGAAAAGAGAAGCCTTTGGATCTACGTTTTAAAAGAAAGTCCCCCTGAAATTGAAGTTGATTTTAAGTGTTTTTAATCTAAAACCAACTGGAGGGGAGCATCAGATTTTGTTTATAGGTTTTCCCTTCTTTTCTCTATCTCCTACCCATTCCCCTCTCCACTACCACTTCCCACTCACCTAATCCCAACCCCCGTTTCTCCCTATGAAGGAAAATGAGAAGTCAAACAAATTAAAAACTCTGGATGCATTTTCCATGGGTGTTTGCTCATTGCTTTTACTTTTCCTGGTTTAATTCACACAACGACAAGGTACCTAAGTCAACTATTTGTCAACTATTTGGTCTAAGCCCATGAGTGAGACATGACGGTCCACAAACTGACCTCAAATTCTAATGTCAGTTTTTCTTTTCTCAAGAATAAAAGTCTTGCACTGCCTGCTGTCTCGTGTGAAAACCAGTTGCCTCAATATTTTGTCTAGTTTTAGAATTGTTTACAGGAGGGTCCAAACAAAGAAGATGTGCTTTTCGGGGGTTGGGGGGGGGGTGCCTGTTATTTGCTAAGCATTATAATATGCTGAACATATTTTTTTCAGGTAATAACAGCATTTGCTGTGAATGAACTAGCTATCTGTCATTTTCAATATATCATATCTCATGTACTCTACGACTCATTGATTGTAAGATGCACCATTATTTTAAAAACACTGAAGCAAAAAGATGCTGTTGATTAAACATAATTTCTTGATAATCATCCTTCATGATGAATGTATCAGTCACATCGACCTCTTGTTGATTTGAATTTCTTTCGACTATGCTAAAAAATTTGGCAATCTTTCCTGCCTTCAGATTCATGGCCTGGAGGGTATTGGGCAATCTTTTTGCAAGTTTCTCAATGCAAAATGCAGCTCAGCTTTATTTGCTTGTCTCTTCCTTTTTATGACCTATATAAAGTTCTTGACTATTGTTTGCTGAGAAAATATGGAATTGCAGTTACTTCCCCAACAATGAACATTTGTTTCACTGACAACATCTCTAGGTTTTACCGCTGTTTCTGTGTCCTACGCCCACAAGGAGCTTTCATTGCCATGCCAGATTGTGCTGTAACCTTTCCCAAGACATGTTAAGTAGCACTTAAAGTCAACCTGCAGCAATACACATTACTTAGTTCAAGCGATATCAGTACGCATAACCAAGGCCAAGTTCATGCGTCTGTGTGCAGTGACAACCACAGACCCTCTAGTGTCCAGTGGTTGTAAGATGCCATGGATTGTGACAAACGTCCTGATTTCGAATGTTAAAATGTAAAAAAAAAATCACATCTTTGCATTGATTGAATGTGGTAAGCATAAAGTGTACACACACACACACACACACACACACACACACACCCTATATTACATAAAACCATATCCAAAAGGAAATAATTTCCTCGCAAAAGGTCTAATTGCTGTTCCCACTTTGACAACTTCAAGAGCACTTTAAAGTTGCCTCGCCATTGATCTGTTTGTTGGCCTAGTTTTGCAAGCTGGGCTACAATTTAAGCACAGGGCTCATAAATGAAAGTAATTATAGTGTGGGCACTGTGAAGGACATCCCTGGCTCCCACCACACACGCACCCAGCCAGAAGAGTGTAAACCATCCTAACCACAGCGCTTTCCTGCAGGGACTGACCTTTTCGGGCTGCGTGATTACTGTGAATGTCTGTCCCAAGGATAAGGGAAAAAGACCCAGCTCTTGAACTTGTAACCTTAATGAGCATGATACCACCCAGGGCCCTTGGGGCTGAACCCTGCTGGTGAGCTACGGAAGCCCCGTGTAGAACAAAACCTCACAGTGGGGAAGCTGGGGTATGCGTTCCCACCAGTCGCTGGTTGAGGGCGGCTCCTGTGGTCAGCGTTCACTCTCCGGAACTTGAGCAGGCGCCCCTTCCAGAGAGAACACTCTGGCCAAGAGTCACAGGGGCTGGCAGCTGGGATCAGACTGTCTCACACAGGAGAGTAAGGGCTGAAGAGACACAGGCAGGGCACTCATGTCTGATAAAGCGTCTGCATTAATACGTGAGGGCCTGCTCTGGGAAGGTAAGTTTTTTCCAATCATAGGCCTAGCGCCTGGTCCTTTTTAAAGCAGCAAGAGCATTGTTATGGGTGGAAGAAAAAAAAAAAACAACCTACAAGCATAGCCAGGAAAGCAACAGCATTTCTCCAGCAGACGCGTCCTTTAGACCCATCTGTATCTTCCAAGGAAAGCAGATTGCCTCGCGCGTTCCGGGGCTTTGGCTGGTGACAAAGCCAGCTCCTCGCTTCTGATTTCCCCAGCTGTGTGTACAGCACAGGCGACCGACCGCCTTTAGCAGCCTGGCAACTCCCGCGGCGATTAGGGTTGCCAAGAAGTGACTGCACATTCACGCCGGCGGAATGCATCCATGCTTTCCCTTGAAAATTAGCATCTTGTTAGACAAGGGGTCGTCCATGGGGAGCCCGGGATCAACCTCCTAAGACGGGACAGCTTTACTGGATTTGCGCTTTCAGAGTTGCTCTCCCCGGCTTGGACTTCAGCGGAGCCACTGCCCTCCGAGGAGAGGGAGGGTGACCGTCGGGGAGCCCTGGCCGATCTGTGTAATTGAGATCTTCTCTCCTCTCTGCTCCCCTGGGTGATCTCCTCCTCGGCGTCTCATTCTATCAGTCTTTCTGTTCCCAGGGGGCTGACAATGCAAGTTTTCTCTGTCCCCAAGGCCTCGCCTCGCACGCTAAGGTTCACGCCACTGCGAGTTCACAGTGTTCCACGAAGCGAACGCCGTGGTCCTACCCGCCTCGTTCGACGGTCACTCAAAGGGCCAGGAAACCAACGTGGCTGGCTCTGAGTTACACGCACAAGTGGGTCGGGAGGCCTACGGCGTAAATCTAATATTGTTTTCACTACGAAGTCCCCAGGGTCTGAGAAGAAAGAAATGTGCCCGGCTTGAGAAAGAGGACGTGTGTCTTGAACACTTCTCCAGGTCAAACGTTTACGCGCGCTGGCGCACCTGTTCCCCCCGGAACAAAATAAGGGAGAGGTGAGTTTTTACAGTTCGTGAATATAGCAGGGTCTTTCCTGAGGTTCGTGCTTAGGGGCTGCAGGAGACACTGTTGACGTGTCACCATATAGCCCCGCAGCCCACCTGAATTCACCTGCAGCTGCTAGGGACATTTTCTATACAGGCCGAGGACTCCCCACATCAAGTGCATCTCTCTTCTCTGCCTGAGTTAGGTCCCCACCTGCCACCGTGACCTTCCAACAGGAGGACGTGGGAGTCGTGGATAAATGCTGCAGTGGGACAATTCTGAGGTGTTTTCTATACGGCTTCTCAGAGGGGCCCCAGCAACACTGGGTCCCAGCTGTCCCCAGCAGCGACCTGTTCATTGACCCCTACTTTGTGACTTTTCTCCCCTCCCTCAGGTTGGCTTCTGCGGTGCCCTCCCAAACATACCACCTGCATGTAGGTCTTTGTCTCAGGGTTGTTGTTGTTGTTTTTTTTCTGAGATGACCCAAACTGAGACACAGACCCAAATATAAACCAACATTGTTGTTTCAAACCGAGTCTCTTTTCCCTCCCCACTCCGCACTCCAGAAACTTATAAGAAACACAATCTGGCAGAGATGATCAAATTCTCACTCCTCTGCAAGTCCTCGGCAGCCCCTGAGCCCAGCCCCGCACAGCTCCCCGCTCAACTGGGGCCTGTCTGCTGCCAGCCATCTCTGGGGAAGTCTCTCCCGGGAGCCGGGAGCCGGTAAACAAACTCCTTCCTTCACTCATCATCTTGGGCGCTAGGAAAATGTATGCCCAGATTCTTCATTTCCAGGCTGCCAATTTTTAGCATTTCAGCATGCGTGCTGCTAGTTTCTGCTATTCCTTAAGGAATGGACGCAGTGAAAATCTAAATGGAACTTTCACTTTCCCGGTAAAATTCCCACTGTCCAAATGCCACTCACTGCCTTTAGCATGAAATGATTTTCTTGTTTTCTCTTGCCTTTTGCACGTTGTCCCTATGCAAAGGAGCCCCAAACTTGCTTTTCCTAAAAACCTGAACCTCCAGAGAACCTCAGCTGTCTCTGCGCACCTCTGGGACCTCCTTTCGGGTCTTGGGCTTGTCCAGGAGAAGCTAGTGCAGATCGGATGCTGTGGTCAGGCCCAGTGGTCAGCAGCATCATGAGGAGAGAGAAGATGCTCCTGTGTACCTCTTCTCTCTTTGGCACACCCTCCAGCTCTGTCCTCCACATGCTCACACCACCTACCACATCTTCCTGAGTCCCTGCCTTCATTCCCTGCTTCTGATGTTTGCCCTCCTACTTCTCCCAGATTGAGCCAGGAGAGTAAGAAACAGGTAGAGTGAGAGTAGGCCTTAAATGTCCAGGCTTCCATGGCCCGGGTCCCCAACACCACCTGACTCAACACCTGCTTTTCACATCAAATATTTCATACTCTTCCTTTACTGGCCTGAAGTACCATTGATGATACACCTGTACACGTCATAATACTTTTTTTTTACAATGTGCATTGTACTTTATTTATTTGATCAAAAGTCTTCTTCTGGTACCTACAACATTTTACATAGTTGATCTCAAATGACTTCAGTTACTTCAGTGCATTGTATTTGGGTTTTCTATACTCAGGACTCTGTTAAGTTGTTGCTATTAATTGTATTCGGTTTGTTTTTTTTTTCCAAGATCAAGGTGGGTACTGTCATATAAAATCTTATTCTTAATTCTTTCTCTGGCAATTCTCTCCTGTATTCTTAGCTTTGCATAATTATACCTACAAAGAAATCAACACCCTAAAGTCACCAAGATGAGTCTGCCTACTCCAATGTCACATGATCTACCTCCCTCTTCCTGGGCTCTGCCATGGCAGCCATGGGGACAAGTGAGTGCCTCTAGCCCCACCTTGCATGTAATATTTTTAAAAAATCAATATTATGGCCCAAATATGACAATATGAATATCAACTATATTCTCTACTACAAAAAAGAGCAATTTAAAACACAATGTGTATTCTCAACACTGTATATGGAATATTGAATAAGATATGAATATGCATACTCCTTACGCAATGGTGGGGCCCAGCTAAGTAGAAGACAGAGGAAATGGTCAGACGCCTGCCTCTGTTTAGATGAGCCAGTCTGGATTTCAATCGAGTAACGCAATTCGCAACCGAATTTTACAGACACTTTTTCCTTTACATTGGATAATGTGAAATAAAGGTTAAATAATGCAAACACAGGACTTTGTGAATGGGACAGCTAGACACCTGGGCCGATCGAGATGTCTCGCAGAGGGCTTTCGAACGCCACAAGCAACATCGAGGCCACCTCCTGTTAAAGGCCCAAATAAAACAACGCACAATCTTCAGTTGATTTGACAGTCCTCACATTCTTGGAAAGTTTAGTTACGTTAAAACTGTACGAAATACTTTTTATTTTTATTTTTTATGTTACGTGAACTTGGTTTCTCAGCTTGGATAATTAGAGACAGGCCTTTCGCCCGCCTGTATGTCCAGTGGGTCATTTAGCGTCACAAGCTTGTCCGGACACCCAGCCTCCTGGCTCCCTCCCACCAAATGCCAGTTGGCACCCCCAATATTGTGCTCACCCGGAAAAGTCCCATCAATTTCCAAAAATGTCACTTAGAGGGCAGCACCAGCCACACTGAGAAGCAGAGCCCACGCTTCGCCCCTTACCCAGGCCACAGGAATTCGAACAGAGCTGCGGCTCCTGCATGAGCCCCCAGAGGTGTAGCGGGGTCAGTTCTTCACCACCAGCGCTAACGCTGTCGGGCGGGGGGCAGGCTGAGGAGCTGGCGGAGAGGGGAGCCGAAGGGTTACTGAGCAAGACGAGATGAGTGTGCTGTCCTAGGCAGTCGAAAGTGACTGCCGTGGAGGGTAGCTTGGCACTATCTATCAAAATTCTAAATGTTCCTACCTGTCCATTCAGCAATGGAACTACTGGGAGTTCTTCCCATAAGTAAACGGTGCTTGTGCAGAATTGTGGATATTCAAAGACCCTCAGTTATTATTGGAAAATACTGAAAAAAAAAAACCCTGTTTTAATTTTATCAGTGGGGCATTGTCTAGATGAATGAAGGCATATCTACATACAATGGAGTATCCTATAGCTACTGAGGGTTAAAATTATGCCCACATTACAGAGCAACCTCAAATATATATTTTAAGGGGAAAAATACAGAGGACATTATGTATTATGGGCTTCTGCGTGGAGAGTTTATATGTGGTATGGGCGTGTGACACTTATTAATTTGCTGGTATATGCGTGGACTCTCTTTGGAAAATTTACTAGAATCTAAAAGCTCTCCTCGCCTCGAGGGAGAAGAAACTGGACTGAGGATAGACAGGGATAAAGGGTATTAGTTTTCACTATATGCCCTTTTCTACCTTTTAAATTTTGAATTATGGACACTTACTACCTATTCCAGTCATTGTAATTTAAGTTTTAAAACTCATAGCCTCCCCGTTAAGGTGTCTGAGAACAGCTGTGTCCCCAAGCTTTAACTTGAAGGAGGGGGACTGGCCGCCATCAAGCACTAGGTGGGCTGAGAGGTGGGACATGTCTCTGCTGGAGACTGGCATAGTGCAGGAACACACACTTGTCCTCTGCTGCGGGAGGCCCCAGCTTCAGAGGGAAGCTGGATCTGCAGGACCACAAAACCTTGATCCTGCCCCTCAAAGAGTCTGACCCTCTCTGTTCATTTATGGCCATAGAGGCTTCTCCTAAAACTTCTACAAAGGAAAGTGAGCCAAAGGACAGGCCCGAGGACACTGGTGGCCGGTTTCCCCGGCAACTGCTGCTTGTCTGGTTTTCCATGTTAGTTTGAAAAGCAAAGGCTCTCTCTGTGTGGAGATCAATCAGCTGCCATCTATTCGTGAGGCACCTCTCCTTTCTGATGGCAGTTACGTCCCCGGCTGAAAGAATGGTGCTAATAACAATTCCTGTGGCTATTTGGGAGTCGGTGACCCAGCCCGAGAGCCAGAACATGCTTTTTATTCACCACTATATACCTTGTCAATCCAGTCATCCAATCTGACTAAGACTTGCTCGCTATTATTATTATTGTTATTTATCGATCGCTTAACATGTGTCCAGCATAATCCTTGCTTTGGATGAACAAGTCGTGATGTCTCTCCTCTGCCATATTGACAGATGGGATGTTTATAGAAAGAGTTCAGGCAACAAATGTTTATTGACCAATTTCTATGTACCAAGCACTGTTGGAGAAAATTTAAGGTAAAATATAGTAGCTCCAATGCCGAGCATCTGCAAAGTACTAGCAGCAGGCCAGAAAGCTAGGGAATTAATGAGCCCTTCCCGGGGACTGTCTCCAACTGTTGACTAACTAGAGCTGATGTGTAAATACTCCAGCTCCCTCAGCCCCTCAGGTGAGATAACTCTGAAGAATGTGTTCTATGCTGGCCCCGACTGTTTCCCAGTGGGACTGGACACCAGCCACACGCGTCCCTCGCCATGTATCGTCGTGATCTTGCTGTTGCTCTTCTTAGCACAGCCTGCCTCACTCCCCCCGCTGGTGGCTGGATTCATGAACCTGGAATGAGAGTGTTTTCAAAGTCCTCCCTGGATGTCAGACTCCTTGATTCCACTGACCTTACAGAAATGCCAGTGAAAGGATATGATGTATGTTGCAGTCTGTTGTGCATTAAATGTTTACGTCCTCCCCAAATGCGTACACTGAAGCCCTCATCCACAGAGGAGGTGGGACTTTTGGAAGGTAATTAAGTCTGGATAAGATCAGGAGGGTGGGATCCTCGGGACGGAATTCGTGCCAGTGCCCTTATCGGAAAACCCTGGAGCTTGTGCTCTGTCTCTCCACCTTGAGGGGACAGGGCAGGAAGACAGTCATGGGTAAGCAGGGAAGAGACCTCTTGCCAGGACCTGATCGCGCTGGCCTCCGGAGCTCAGTGAACTCAGCCTCCAGGCTGTGAGAAATAAACAAGCATTTGGGAGTTTGTTGCAGCAGCCCGGGCAAGTTCCCTTGGCTCCTCTGTAGCTGTGTCCACTTCAGGCGTCTGCTTCTGTTTTCCGACCAAGGACTTTCTCTGCAATTGCGGGAACAGGGAGGCTTCACTGGAGGCGAAGGGGAAGCTGACGCCCCTGCAGCAGGCCTCAGCCAAGAGGCATGGGAGTCGGGGGGGGTAGATGCCCTGGCTCTCCTCTCCGCCTGAGGCGGGCTGGTTATGAGGTCCGTCACAGGCTGTATCTCATAGAGACCCCAGTGGGACTGAGTCCACAGCAGTAACCCGCTCACCCACTCACCCGCTCAGCGATTTCCTCTCTGCCCTTCTCCCTCGCTGCTGCTTCCTTGAGCTCACTCCCACACGAGCTCCCTGCACCCTCCTCTCGGCCCTGCTTGTGTGAGCGCCCGAACTAAGACAGGAGATTCAGAAGGAATTTATCATTAAGAAAAGGGAACACTGGTCGCAGTGACCACAGGACTCCCTGCTTCTCGGTCAGATCATTCCATACAAGGACAGACGACATTGGCCATGGAGCCTTCGAAAGGTTCCAGGACAAATAATGGCATTTCTGAAACATGTTGAGAGAAAAACTCGAGACCCAAAATAGAAGCCTTCAAAGCAAGACATAGCTAATCACAGCAAATAGTCTCCTGATCTCCTTAAAATGGGGATCACTTGAAACAAGTTTAAATTCTGTGAATAATAAATTAGGAGGCTCTAATATGTCCCTGGAAATTCTACTTTAACTTTTCTATGAATGTGAAATGGACATAAGTCTTTGGGATTCTGCCATGGCTAAAAAAAAAAAATTCCTGCGTTGAAAACTATCGCATCTGTTTCAGAGACTGCTCTTTGGGGGAACAGCCTCCCCAACTCTAACAGGACCTTGCTTCGATTCTATCTACCACAATCAGATGGAAATTTCTAGATCCCAAGACCAGTAAACAGTCACAAGCTTCCTCTCACCTCTGCTCCATCTCAAGTGCCACGTCTGGATATGGTTCCCGTGCTCTCAGTGCCCAGGAGAAGCAGTCACCTCCCACATCGTGGGCCCCAGTGGGCAAGTCTCGCTCAGTGGCAAAGGAGTGGAGGAGGGAGAGACAGAGGGGTTACTCACTGTTCTTTCCTATTCCTTTCCTGAGGCAAGCGGATGGGCTTAAGGTAAAATTAGATACCATCTCACACTTGGTGAAATACAAAAACAACCCCCAATCAAGGGGAAAGCCCCGTTACAACTTCCCTTGTCTTTATTTGCACTGAGAAGCAAGCCCGTTTCTCCTTAATATACATAGTGAGTTCTCCATAGTAAAGAGCCGGATGGGGACGTCAGGCAGGGGACATGAAGCAGGAGTATGCACATGTTCTTGCAAGTTCATGCCCAGGCCTCCTCAAACCCTCTCCCAGCTCCACCTTTCCCCTCAGGATCTGTGCCTACTGCCTGGACCATTGACTATCTGACTCCCCACTAAAATGGAAGCTCCATTTAAAACAGAAAGTTTGTCTGTCTTGCTCCCTGCTCTATCTCAACAGTGGCTGGGAAACAATTGGTGTCTTTTGTAGGATTATCCTGAAATGAGACAAAGCCTTAGGGGCCAGTGGTCTGTTTGCGGGATGATCCCAGATAGCAGAAGTGAGGGAATAAGAAGAGTAAGTCAAGAGAGAGGAAAAGCCCTAAAGGGATGGTAACAAGGTCACTGCTGCAGGCAAATGAACTCTGAAAAGTGTCCAGAAGTTTCTGAAGTGTCCATTAATAGGATGGGAAACCAGGAGGGTGGGGAGGCTTGTCCTCTGGGCTGTTAAGACGCTGTTCTTCCAGGCTGAACCTCCGCGGGGCCCGAGCTTTGAGGCAAAGGCGTGCAGAGGGGAGCTTGGGAAGCTCGAGGCGGGAACGCTGTCTGAGTGCCCAAAGCTGCCCAGCCCAACTGCAGCCAGAGCCAGAGGCGGCACATGTAGCTGTCGTGACGGGCACCAAAAGCATGGGCCTTAGCAGGCACTAAGCAAATATTTTGTAGTGAATGAATGGATTCGCATTACAGCAGATGTGCACGTGCATTACAGGGGAGTTGCGGGCCCCAGGCTCATTTTGCTTTAAAACAACAGTCGGAGTTATTAGTGCCCTCAGACCTATGAAGAAGGAAAACTTGTTACTAATGCCCAGGAATTCAGACCTCTTTTTAATTTTATTTTCCCAGAGGGTTTTCTATAATACATCCCTGGTCAGAATTCCCGTTCCCGGAAGGGAAGTGGCTACAGCTTTATTGGAAATTAAAAAGGTTCTTTGCATGAGCTCTCCTTCCAGGCTCTGACAAGTCTTGTCACCTTCAGTGCCTCCTTGGGACATTTCTACTCAGGCCTCTTGGCCATTTCCTCTGTGGTTCTTTACGAGCGTCCCTTCTTCCACTCACACCTTTTTGCTGTCACTCCTCAGAAGCTGCCTAGAAGTGGCCACACATTCTACCTGCCCTCTTCGGTACTCTCTGTGGCTCCCAGGCTGGCGGCCACCACCCACATGTCAAAGGCTCTGGCCCACGCCCCCAGGGCCCCTCTGTTCTGCGCTCTGGGCTCAAGTTCCCATTGGGCTCTTGAACCATCCATACAAGCCATGAGCTCAATCCCATTGTTGGATGCATTACCTACCCCACCCCATGTCCCAAACCTGCTTTTCCTCCCGAATTCCCTGCCTTGGGTGGTACTCCACCAACTTGGTCTTCCAGTCTGATCTTCCAGCCCGGTACGTCAAGGTCAGCCTCAGTCACCTAGCCTTACCCCGACCTGTTTCTTGAACACTAAAAGATTAATAGTGGCTGATCTCAAGTGATGGAATTTTTCTTCTTTTCTCTACTTTTATTTATTTTCTGAATTATCTCTAACGAACACATTATTCTCATACTGTTTAGTACGCTCCATAATAATGAACAGGTTTTATAATGGTTTATTATCCTCTTGTTCCTCTCCAACCCCGACCCCCTCACCCGTTCCTGACTTACAGTCTCTCGCCCCTCAGAACTCCTTTCGATCAGACTAGTCTTTCTAAAACCCAAACCTCATTTCTCTGCTCCCCTCATCAAAGCGTTTCTCTGGAATCATCTCCTGTCACCTCCCACCCAAAGTTCCCAAATACATCAAAATCACCTGAGGGCTGTTTGTTTCCTTTTTTTCTGCTCCCCCATTATGTCCATGACACATGCCCAGTGTCTAGCACAAAGCAAGTGTTCAATGAATGTTCATTAAGTGGTTGGAGGGAAGGGAGTTAAGTAACAGGCTTGGGGTGGGGGAGGTCTGTAGCAGTGGTTCTCAAAGTGTGGTGAGGGAAACACCCCAAAGGCGTCTGAGAACTTCTTTAAACCGCAAATTCTTGGGTTCCCACTTCAGATCTATTGAATCAGAAGCTCTGGGTCTTGGAACAAGCCTTTGGGTGCTTCTGCTCTATAACAAGTTTATGTTTGCAGACATGTCTTGGCCAAGGTCACAAATAAAACTACTTTCTTCAACTGACCACACAAACCTTAGCAGCCCTGTGGGAAAATCGCTGGGGTGGGGGGGGGTGGTGTGGAAAATCAGCTGCTCTGGGGCAAAAAGGTTGTAGAAACACAGCAGCCTTTAGGGTTTGGAAAGGGGAACGGAACCATAGGGGACTCCCCGCCGAGCTCCCCGACACCAAGACACCCCTCACACACACACACACACACACACACACACACACACACACACACACACACCACGCATGCACGCGTCTCCATAGTCCCTCCATCCCGGGACCCTACAGCTGAGTACAGATCCCGATTTTGAAAGAAGCGCTTCAAATCTTTCTCTATGAGGAAAAGAAAGGGGAAGAGGAGTTGAGGGCCCCCGGGTGGGACGCGGGATGGGAGTGACCCCCAGATCCCAGGGTGGGGGCGGCCTGAGGTGGAGCGTGAACCAGCCTCTGCTCCCCTTGGTGCCTCTGTTCGCCGTTGGCGCAGCGGGTTTGGCAGAGCCTTTGCGGGACGCTCATCTCAAGCACGAGCTGGCGGACTCAAACCGCAGCGGCTTAAGGGCGAAGATGCGTGGCGATCGCCACAGCGCACTCGCTCGGGGTCGCGCGGCTCCGGAGCCAGGGGCGCGACCTGGTAGGGAAGGGCGCACGCGGTCTCAGCGTCCCCCCTGCGTCCCCGGCGGGTGGGTGACGAGGGGCGAGGTCCTGTCTCCAAAGCAGAGCAGCCCGAGTGCTGGTGCACTGGGCCGGGTGTGAATGCACGGGGACTCGACAAGGGTGGGAAGGACGGAGGCAGATACCGGCGGGGAACGGGGACAGGGGTCTCTTTGGGACACTCGCTGGCGCCACTTGGCGACGAGGAACGGCGGGCGCCGTGAGCAGGAGGTAACTGGCCTGGAAGAAAACACAGCCCCTTCCCAAACCTGAATCCAAGCCCGATGATGGCACCTCATTTTACGGCTGCGTGAACAGAGCCCCAGGTGTGGCCGCAGCCCTCCGACGCGGCGACACTTGCCCCCGGAATCCCAGAGACCTTCGAGGGCTTTTCAAGGGGCCCGAGAAGAAAACGAAAACCCCTCCTCCCCGCCCGGACGAGCCCACGCACTGGTCCAAAACCCAGCAGCTGCCTGGGATGCTCAGAGAGGGGTCGCCACCCCTCCACTCTCAGAATCACACTTCGCCGACACCCAGCCCTGTCTAGTGTCCCCCACCCGTTTTCTTTCCGGCCCCTCGGGTCCCCTAAGCGCACTAAACGCGGGAGCAGCTTCCCCCTTCCAGGGGGGCGATTCCTAGGGCTCGCATCCAGCAGAGCTCTGCTCCGGAATGCGCGAGGCAGAGGGGGCAGGACAGAGTTGCGCGAGGAAGCCTCGGACAGAGCCGGGGGGCCGGACGCCGGACATCGGCCTGGGAGGGGCTAACGCGACGTCCCTGGGCCGCGGCCCCCTATCTCCCAGGAGCCACCTCAACCGGGTGTCGCCCCGGCTGCCGCCCCCTAAGCACGTGCTGCTGCTGGCGTGCGTCAGCGCTGGGCAAACAGATGACTGGCGGGCAGCGCCGGGCGGGGCTATTTAAGAGGCGGCCTCGCGCTCGCCCACCTGAACGGGGCTCGGCTCGCCGGCTGCACTACCAGAACCGCGAAGCCAGCAGCGTCCTACTCCGCAGGTAGGTTCCCTGGCTCTCCTACGGGAATCCAAGCGCCAAGTGGCCTGGAAGAAGAACCCTGTCCACGGTTTTGTGCCCTTTCCGTTTAATTTTTCTGTTTTCCCTGTCTTCTTTCCGACAACTCGAAAGACATCCTTTGAGGTCAGAAATGTCCGTGAGGGGATGGGTGGTTTGAGCAGCTTTGTTCTTATGCGCGCAGCGCCGGGGACGTCAATTTGCGGGATCAGAGCGCACCCTGGGTTTTGCGAGATGCTGCACGGAGGTTCGGTGTACTTCGCAGTCTGTCAGATAAACCGACAGGTTTTAGGATTTAAGTTCATTTTAAATACTGCAGAACAATTCTTTGGAGACAGGTGTTCTAACTGCTCGCAGATGTGAGATGCAGCGGAGCTTTGCCAGCCACCGAGAACAGAGCGCGTCTTTCTGATCGTGAAAAACCCGACTCGAGCTTCGGTGTGTTGCCAATTCCCGTGTGCATCTTGAAGAGAAACTTTATAGATGTGATTTTTATTCTTGCTCCCACATTTTACACCGTGCTTCTCTCCTCCCCATTGTTTCCCTATCGAAAGCTTCTTAGCTATGTGGGGAGATGCTCCTTTTTTCCCAAGTGTCTCATTTCTCCCTCGGAGTCTTCGCTTTAGATTTCCACATTATCTTTAATCTCTTGCTTTGCCAAGTTAGCAGACAAGAGACGCTCTACAAACCCTTCCTCAAACTAAAGAAAAACAGAAGAAATTCTTTCTGCCAATCAGGGCAGAAGACAGGGTCTCCGTCCGCCCCACAGGCACCGGGTGTGGTTCACCCCAAAAGACAGGCGATGTGCGCCCCGGACCGCGCGCCCTGTGCCCACCCGGCTCCGGTCTGCGCTCGGCGAGCCCGGGTGCTAGCACCTGCCTGGCGGGCCTGGGGCTCCGCGGGTTTGGACTGAGCCCCCTCTTTTCTGTAACCCGTGTGCCCTGACGCTCCCCGAGAGCATGCGGCTGCCCCACCTTTTCGTTCACATGCGCTCCTCTTTGCTCTCCGCAGCCATGAACAGCGGCGTGTGCTTGTGCGTGCTGATGGCGGTGCTGGCTGCCGGCGCCCTGGCGCAGCCCGTGTCTCCCGCGGACCTCGAGGTCCCTGGGGCGCAGCGGGAGAAGGAGGCGCCCCGGAGGCAGCTGAGAGCAGTGCACAGGATGGACGGCGAGCCCCGAGCGCACCTGGGCGCGCTGCTGGCCAGATACATCCAGCAGGCTCGGAAAGGTACCGATGCCGCCTCCCCGTCCCTCCCCTCTGCCCCGGCGCGGCTCTCCCAGTCTTGACCCTGCTCTCCAGCGTCTGGCTGAGGGAGGTGGGTAAACTCTCGAGAGGAAACACAGGCGACACTTTCAGCTGAAAGGTTTTTTTCACTTTCTTTTCTCAGTTAAACTGCCCCTGACAGAGCCTATTCTTGGACATCCTTTGTAGCAAACTGAGGGCGAGTGTTATTAGTAAGGGAAACCTTCTGAAAAAGCTCTCTTTAAACTAATTTTTGGCACAAGGTGCTGTTAAAGCTCAACACCATATTATGAAGACATTAAAAGATAATTCCCGATCAAATTACGGATTCAAAGGGCTTTCACAGATCCACTAAATACCCTCTCCTATGAATGCAAAGGAACCAGGAGCCACCCACATACTGACGCCTGTAAATCCTGTAGCAGGAAGTGATCAATGCTGAGAATGGTTGAGATCTGACTCCAACAATTTAAAAAGAAGTGACAACGTGTTGGTTTTCGCCAAAGTACGTAACAGGAGGAAAGAGTCAGTAGCAGTTTTGAGTTCTTGGCAGCCCCTTAACACACTTAGCCAACGATGGATGTGTTGTGATTTTGCTGTTGGCAAGGTGTTCCCAATGCAGCAGGAACTAATCAAGCTAATTTTCTCAGCATCAAAGTCTTCCTCGGGGAGTTAGGTGAGCCAGCAGCACCCTGGGTGGCCTATCTACGACCCTGTTCCCTTTCTGGGCCTGTCTCACCTGTGAAGTGGGAGCAGGCTGGAGTCCGGCTCTGCCCCTCTCTTCAGAGGGAGGCTCATGTATCTCTAGGGCCCTCAGGAATCAATGGGACTGGGGCGGTCTTTTTTTCTATTAACTTTGTCCACAGTGATACTGATTATGAACACATTGTTTTGTAGGGGAGTGTGATAAACTTCACCAACACTGCTGGACAGTAAAGCCACAGGAAACACTGCTGGGAGGGTTGGGGGAAGGACCCCTTTCCCCTGAGGCTCACTTACCTCCTGGTGTGCCCTGGGCCTGACTCAAACCTGAACTCCTGGCTGGACTAGGTGGGTGGGGTGGGGTGGGGCGGGATGGAGCACTTGTCTCTCCAGAGTGTTCAATGGTTTCATGCCAGGGCGAGACTGAGACCTTTGTGAGCAAGGGATTTCAGAAGGAAGGAGCAGAAGATAATTTGTCGTGTCATCCTCTCTTTTGGAAATTATCCAATGACCATCTCTGTTTTACTTTCCTCCTAATTAAATGAAAGAAGTGGAAATAACACTATCAGTTGATAGGGAAAGTCTGGAAACTTTTGGGGTTTCTACTGATTGTCTGTCTGAAAGTAATTTAAATATTTGTCCCTGGGGTGGGGGGGGGGGCGTGAATTTCAGCCAGACCAGTCTGAAAATGTAGGATTTTTTTTTATTGAGCCATAATCTGGAACCCCCTCCCAAGCTTCAGAAAAAATCCACAAGAAACAGTTCTGGGAAGCAAGTCAGTCATCAAACTCTTTCCCCAGAACTGACGCTTGATGTTGTCTTTATTCCACAAACCTTAGCTAGAAAGTTTTTCCTAGTTCTTCTCAGCCCCTTCTCCCTTTGTCTCTAGCCTGTAGTGCCCAGCAAACAGAGGTGGAAATTGTAGTCATTTGGGGTTTAGGCTGCCAATGGCCAAGATCGTGCTAGTTAGAAAACAATTATACTATTCTATTGGACAAATATGAACCAGAAGTAAATATTTACACACATAAAGACTAAATAGTTTCTTTGACTAGCTGACATATTTTGAGATCATATCGGCTCTATAATATATAGTTGATCAAAACTCTGTAGTATATACTATGCTTAAAGATTCTAAATGAGATCACGTGCTCTGTGGGCAGTGCTCAAGAAGTTGTCATTAGGAATTGTCTGCAGAGCTTTCAGTGATCTGAGGAGGAGCAATTCCACTGGGGGTGGGGGCTTCTAGCGTACACCTGTCTCCCCCGCCACCCCTCTTCCCCAGCAAAGCACAGGGCTACATCTGCATCGTCTCTCTTCGTTCTGACAACGGCTTTGCAGGACAAGTCCTATTATCCTCATTTCGTCAGTGTGGAAGCTGGGCTTCTAGAAGCGTGACTAACCTACACAGATAGCACATCCAGCCAGCAGCAGGGCTGAGTCTGAGTCCTGCCCTCCCCACAGGGTCTGGACTGCTAGCTCAGCTTCCCAGCTGTGCTGCCCATCCTGGGTGTTAAAGTTTAAAGGGGCCAGGCCCTTCGATTCGATTTTGTACCTTGGTTGTAAGTCCCTACTCGGTGCGGGGAAGTGAGTGAGCAAAGGCTCTGTGTGGCGTGGGGGAACTGCGTAACAAACACAGCTTGAGTGGCTGGACACAGTGTCCCCAACGACAGCCCAGGCTGCTTGCTTGCATCAAAGCTGCCACTGTCCCTCCAGTGGCTGGAACTTTGGGTCACCTCATCCTTAGAGGGGGAATTCACCATCTGCAGCAGGAGGATCCTTTTTCCATGCGACTCTGCGCAGACAGCGGGGTCGGCAAGTTTGGCTGGATGCGGAGACTACATTTCCCCTGAGATGGGCTGAACGACTAAATAGCAGGGGCTGGTTTTCTTCTGCACAGGCTGGAGGTGTCTGCAAAAGGGCCGGCGTGTGCTGGGTTGACTCTGAGTTCCAGGGCTGGGACAGGGTTTGCGGGCGGGGGAGAGGAGGAGAGGGTAGGGACATGGCTCTGCATAGTTGTTCCTGGGTTTTAATCTAGCCAGCTTTCTTTGACTACCTGAGACAGAGCACCTGCCTCTGCAGCGTCGTCATCCGCAAACAAGTCATAGTCTGACTCTGTGAAGCCTGTGGGCAGGAGCCGGCAAAGGCAGCCTCATGACAGCGTCACGAACAGTGGGGGACGCAGTGGCCCCTACTACAAGGGGAACCACTGAAGCCACCTAGGCTTTGCCCATCGAGGTCCCTGAGGGACATTTCTTGCTCCTTAGTTTGCACAGGAGATGACATTATACTGATTTCCTACCCAGGAGGTCACTGTGATCTAAGGGCGAAGATTGTGTCACATGCCTCGAAAAAACCCCCCTCTTCATGTCCCTGCTCAATCAATGTGAAGTACACACAAGAGTCATCTTGCTCCTAAGGGCTTAACTCCATCCCGAAGGCCCATTTCAGCATCAGTGATTGCATTTTGGTGAAAATGGCTGAATCAAATGACCTCTTTAGCACCTCCCTGGCCCGCCTTTCTTCAAGTGTTACTAAGTGCTATGATTTTAATCTGACATTTTCCTTTTTCTCAATAACATTAAAAAAAAGAAGAAGGTAGCTTTCAAAGTACTAATTCTAGCAATAGGACTTAATTCCATTTTTAAAGCATTCCAACATCAAAATATTGTCATCACATTACCTTAACGAGAGGCAGGCATGCTCAGAGGTAGTAAGGGGTAAACTTTATAAATGGATAAATGCTAGAGAAGTCCTTGTAGCTGGCCCTTCTGGAGGGCCAGCTACAGAAGGGGACACACTCCTGGGAGCAGGAAAACCTAGGCAGGTTCCAGCCGTGAAGGGCTGGAGTCGACGAATCCACCTAAATCCTTACTGATCGCAAACCACACGCACAGCTGGTAAATACCGCCCTCTCTCTGTCCAGTCACGCAGACGTGGGTCCTTCTCCTCTTGCAGATTTTGGTGCAGCAGTCTCACCCTTGATGGCTCTTTGGTGCTTTTAAGAAGGTGCACCTTACACGTTGTCTGGGTTTTTTTTTTTGTCTCCCATAATGTTCTCCTTTACAACAGGAACTAGTGATGCTCTAGACATAATGGCTCTGTTTCCTTCCTCTTCGCCCCTTGTAGCTCCTTCCAGCCGAATGTCCGTGATCAAGAACCTGCAGGGCCTGGACCCCAACCACAGGATAAGTGACCGTGACTACATGGGCTGGATGGACTTCGGCCGGCGCAGCGCGGAGGAGTATGAGTACCCCTCGTAGGGCCGCCGCCCAGCTCTGCCCTGCAGGACCACCCTCCCGACTCAGAGAAGGCGGATTAACAAAATAATCACACTCATAACTCATTGTCTCTGAAGTTTGGCATTTTAAGCGTCTATTTATTAAGTTCTCCATGTGAAAAGTCTGTAAGATTTTTCTGGTGCAGCCACGCACCTCAGCAGAATTGTACAAGTGGAAGACAAAATGTGTCCTTTGTCTGTGACCCCTGGTCCTAAAGTGTTGCTATGCTATTAAAGTGATTTCATTCTGCGCCATCGTCCTCTGTCACCCGAGGGCAAAGGGCCCCAGTCAGTCCTCAGAAGGTTGGAGGAGGGGATCCCTGCTGTAGATGGTCCCAGGCAGGGCTTGAGAAAGGAGGGTGGGGCGTAGAGCTGACTTCTCTGCTGCAGGTGAGGTGGCCCGTAGCAGGGCCTTCTGTGTCGGCTCCGTGGTCCAGCCCTGGCCACCCTGGGCCCTGGGCCTCAGCTGGGAGTCGTTGCAAAGAGAGAACTCGCATTTCTTGGAGTGAGTGCCCATTTGTCGGGGTGAGGCCCAGAGTTGGCAACTTGGAGCGGAGCCACGGTAACATGTGTGGCAATTGGTGGTGGCTTTGAGTGGACCCGATGGAGCTTACTGGGCAGAGGTAGGAGGGAGCCTAAAGGCCTGTTCCCCTAACCCTTTCAATGCTACCACTGAATCCAGGCAGGTCCCCTTCTAAGTGGTGTGTCCTTCTTATCTCTGTGCCCCCTGCTGACACAGGGGCCCAGGAACCAGGACATATAACCAGGCTCTTTCTCAGCCCTTCCTGAAGAAGCAGGACAGGCTGCTGCAGCCAAGCAGAGCATGCCTCCCAGAAGAGCCAGCAGCTCCCCAAGCTCTGCCGGAACGAGGCCTGGGGAACTCACGCACAGTCCGAAGGCCACGCTTCCGCCTTCTCCTTCCGCTCCTCTGCCCCTCACTCCTTCCACGGCGTGTCCTCTCCACTCCGTTCCTTTGCCCTCAGCTGGCAGGATCTCCACCCTAGGCCATGCCCTCCTGCAGCAGTTCACGGCTGCGTGCACCCTCAGCTCTGCTAATTGAGACTGTTTACAGGCTCTTTGTTGTTCATGCAAAGGAATTTAGAAGTTGAAAGGGGCAACGGCTGTCATTCTAGCCCAACACACACACCCTCACCATACCCCCACTCCCATTTTATGGCTAATAAACTTGCCCCAGACCACACAGTGAATTAGTGATGGCACCTGCAGCCCTTTCCGGAATTCACTCCAGGCTGAACCATAACGAACTTGCTGGGTGGTCTGGCTTAGAGCCTGGCCTGCCCTACCTAGACTACTCAAGTCTCAACATGGGCAGTAGCCAGAGGGTAGACAGAATGCACTTTCTCCACATTTGCTTTACCAAAACCTGACCACCATACATCTCTCCTGTAAAATGAGGAAATCTTTGCACAATGCACCCCAACTTTATTTCTCAGGTTCAACCGATCACAGGTAAAAAGAAAGGCAGGTGGAAAAAAGGTATTCCACGTTCATTTTTTACAAATAACACAAAACACCATCCTTTTTTCTTAGCTCAAGTTTGAAGAGCCGAAGCAAAGGATCTTGACCGCTTAGCTAGATCTTTAGGTACCTTGAGTATTCGTTTCTCGGTGTCTTCAAATTATTGCTAGTCCTGAAAATGAATAAATCAGAAGTCACGCCAATTCCTCACGAATGTCCCCTGGCTCTGGGTTCTGAAAGAATTTATGAAACGATCTGTTGGTGCCTGCCTCCTCCTGCTCTGAGTTCTGTTCTCCTGGAGAACTAGGATCAGGGGTCCCCGGATGACAGAGTCCTTGCCCAGATTCCCCACCATACCCGAGGCTCTCATGGACCGACCTCCCCCCAGGCAGCCTCGTCATCACCCCCACCTCTCTGACCTCCTCCCTTACAGCCATCCCCTCATTCACTCTTCACACCCCAGTCTCATTGCCTCCCTTGCTATTCCTTGAAAACACTAAACTCCGTCCTACCTCAGGGCCTTTGCACCTGCTGTTCCCGCTGCCTGCCTCACCTTCCTCCAAAAAGCATTACTGGACCTCTCAGCTCATTTCGTGCCAACATTACCTGCTCAGAAACCATTCGACTATCTCTCTCAAAAAAAGCTATTGTTCTTTATCCTTTCCTTTGATTTGCCTTTTTCTCAGGCTTATCGTCACTTGGAATTAACATAATTTATCTATCAATTTATTGGTTCTGTCTCACCCATGAGGATGTCAGCTCTGTTAGGGTAGAGATTTTTGTCTGTTTTGTTTATTGCTATTTCTAATGCCTGCCTCAGTACCTGGCACGTAGTAGATACTCAGAAAATACTTGTTAATTAATTAATCAATTAATAAGGGGGAAATATTCGCTAGATCCCTGCTATTCAGGTTACAGATTGGTTTTAGAAGCAGTTTGGTCAGACCATTTCTTTCAAAAGTTGGAGAGGTAAAGCAGACCACACACACACACACACACACACACACAATAGCTGACAGCATGTATGACATCCATGGAGAATGACAGTATACTTTAAAATACATCTCACTCCCCAAACACACACACACACACACACACACACACACACACACACACACATCCAGCCGTATTTCTTTTGCTGCAGTTAAAATCCAGGAAGCATAGAGCAATAGCATAGGAGAAAGGAGAGTTGATGGTTTTATTGCATTTATTCAGAATATCAGAGAAACGGTTCATAGTGGGGAGTTGTTAAAGAAACGAACGAACATCCGGTTGGTGGACTAGTCAGCAGTTATTCAATGGGTATGAGGACGATGGAGGAACATGGAAAATGACCATGATCCATGTAAAGTGAAACTGGCCTCTGATTACATTAAGTTTATTTACTTTTAATGAGATTATGTGAAAACGAAGATAGTCATGTTAGGGTCATAAGATCACAGGTATTTTTCTTCCTCTAAACTTCCTGTGCTATTTGTAGATCATCCTGTTTTTTTTGTTTGTTTGTTTTGTTTTGTTTTTTAGATCATCCTTGTAACAACTATAGCTTATGTTTCCAGAGTCTGCCAGTCTACAGAGAGACGCAGAGTCGTAGGAAAAGCCATAAAACTAGTTCTTCTCCTTTCTTTACCAGAGAAACACTCCGAATTATCCCCAGATGATTTTGACGATCACTAAGGCTTGTCACCTATGTGGCCAACCGCAGTGTCCATTATTTTGCCCTCCTTGGCTCCTTCTTGCTAAGGCCATGAAACTCCCTGAAGATGCCACCGCGCTTGTGGAGATAACAGCATTTAGCTGGCTGTGCCTACCCCCAGGTTCCGGCCCGGCGTCTTCTGGTAGCTCTGTCCTCAGTGTGGGAGTCTGAGCCACACTACTGCCATTCTGTTCTCACTGGCTCTCAGTAGCTCTCCGTATGGCCTGGATGCCATGGGAATCTCTCCAATAAGCAGTTATCATCAAAGATGCCAAGTTGCCCCCACACAGGTGGCTGTACTGCCTTCCTTGGTTATGGAAGTCCTTTATTCTGCTCACAAGTTTCCAGAAACATCACTGGCCTCTGAAAGGCAGCTTTGTATATCTGAAGTCTCTGCATTTACTTTGTAAATTGAAAATGGTAGCTTGAGTCACGTGGGTGGTCCATTCTTTACACCTGGTGGTTGCTTTGCATTCAGCAGGGTAGGGATGATGCACAGGAGCCACTAGTTCAGCAACACCCTTCTGTCTGAA
Source organism: Eonycteris spelaea (assembly GCA_003508835.1). Classification (NCBI taxonomy): domain Eukaryota; kingdom Metazoa; phylum Chordata; class Mammalia; order Chiroptera; family Pteropodidae; genus Eonycteris; species Eonycteris spelaea. Next base: position 1,883,732 of record PUFA01000224.1, read on the forward strand.
GAATTTCATCATTTTTTTTTTAATTTATTTATTTTTATTTTTTTTATAGCAAGTCTGCTGCTATGAATTCTCTCAGTTTTTCTTCATTTGAGAAAGCCTTTACTTCCCCTTCATTCTCAAAGGACATTTTCACTAATTTTAGAATTCTGGGTTGAGTGTTTTTCTTTTGTACTTTAAAAAATAAAAATACTGTACCACTTCCCACGGCCCCCATGGTTTCTGAGGAGGAATCGGCAGTCATTTAAGTCATTATTCTCCTTTCGAAAGAAGTCATTTTTCTCTGACTGCTTTCAAGGTGTTTTCTTTGTCTTTAGCTTTCAGTAGTTCGATTGTAACGTGTTTGGGTGTGGATTTCTTTGACTGTATCCTGCTTGGGGTCTGTTCAGCTTCTTGAATGTGTAAGGTTATATCTTTCATCAAACTTAGGAAATTTTAGTTATTGTTTCTTCAAAATGTTTTTCAGGATCACCCTCGTCCTGCTCTCCTTCTGGATTCGATGACACCAATGTTAGACCTTTTGTTATTGTCCCCCATGTCCCAGAGGCTTTGTTTATTTTTTTTCTCTGTGTGCTTTACAGTGGATAATTTCTATTTCTCTACTTTCTAGTTCACTGACTCTTTCTCTGCCATTTCCATTCTGAGTCCATATAGTGAGTTTCTTAGTGTGTTTTTTGAATGCTTCAGTTCTAAAATTACCTTTTATATCTTCTATTTCTTTGCTGAGATTTTCTATTTTAACATTTCTTTCAAGGATGTGTGCAATTGCTTATTTTTGAGCACTGGATCAGAGCTGCTGTAAAGTCTTTGATAATTCCAAAATCTGTAAATCTCATCATTGGTAACTGTTGATTGTCTTTCCAAGGAAAATTTAAAATTTCATGGTTCTTTGTATGCTCAGGAATTTTGGTAGTATCCCGGACAATTCGAATATTACATTATGAGACTCTGGGTCTTGTTTAAATCTTATGAAAAAATGTTGATTTGTTTGTTTGTTTGTTTTAGTGATCAATCTGGTTAGGTTCAGTCTGCAAGTTCCAACCCACCTTCCGTGGGCTGTGGTTCCGATGACAGTTCAGTTTTCAAAGTTATCCTGCTCTTTAAGTCCATTTCCGGTGTGCGCCCCCCAGGGACGTGTCTGGGTGGTGATCTGTGCGTTACTTCAGCTCTCAAAGTCCTTGGTCTGCTAACTAGGCCCTGATCCAGACAGGCCACAACTGGATGAGCTCCAAAGTCACTTTCCTGAGCTCCTCCCTCGCTGCAATCGCCCTAGTACCTTCCAGTTCCCTGGGGCCCCATCTTTTGGGTCCTTCACCCGTAAACTTGGGAGTCTGGTTACCTTGATCTGCCACACATGTCCATGTTTGAGCCCAAATTCAGGTCCAAGGGTAGGAGAACAGAAAGAAAAACAAAAAACAAAAAACAATGGCAGTCGGGAGCTCTCCTGGGATCCCAGCTCCTTTACCCAGAGATTCAGATTCCTTCCTCAGGGTTTGGCTCATGCCAGTTTCCTTATTGGCTGCCCCCACTGCAGCGGTGGGGTTGCTTGCCATGAGAGAGCAAAGAAAGAGAAGAAAGGGAAAGCTGGGGGACGGTCACTTCCTCCAGCCATTAGGAGTTTCCTCTCTCACTTCCCAAGCCAGAACTGAAGGGCTCCTGAGGCAGCAGCCTGCGTCCCAGATCCCATTTCCAGTTCCCGGCTATGTTCGGTCTCCAAGGGGAACCGCCCACAGCCTTCAGGGCCTGCGCTGCCTTCTCCCGGCCTGCCAGGCCTGGCAGGGTCTGCTGGAACTCTAGGTCTTGATGACATAGTGTCTCGAGATGCGCTGAAAAATGTAAACCCAGTCATTCATGGCACCGAGCTGTTCTATGAGAATGGATGGCTTGTTTTATTATCTTAATTTCGCATCCTTTAATATGACTCCCCAGAGGCTCCTGGCTTGGAAAATCTCAAGAGAGAACCAGAGTTACTGGCAAGCAGAATGTTACAGCTAATCAAACTCCAGGACGAGCACCTTCTCGACCATGGCCCACATGCTGGTGTGGGCAAACAGACGCAGGAACAAACAGTGAGGGGGTTCAGGCCTTACCGGCCCAAACGCCTCTGGCCCACAGCCAGAATGACCTCAACGTTTGATCTTTCTCTAAGTTCCATCCTGGAAAGGATTCAACAGCTTCTGGCATCAGCCTGTGTGGATGGGCCCTTCCCTGGCCCAACAATGAACACGGAAATGCGCCTGCATGCCAGGCGCTAAGTGGATGTGGCAGGTACAGAGACCCAGACAAGTGAGAGGTTCAGAAAATCAAAGCACAGCAGGTCCTCAGATACTGTCTTTTCCTTGTCATTCGTTATGACATCGATGAGGAGGTAAAAAACATCGGTTCCCAGTGGGGCCACTGTGCGTGTGGAGTGTGTACCTTCTCGTCATGTCTGCGTGGGTTTCCCCTGGGGACTCCGTTTCTTCCCACATTCCCAAAGAGGTGCACATGAGGTGAATTGGTGTGTTCTCATTGTCCCAGTCGGAGTGAGTGGGTGTGGGGGGGTCCTGCGACAGTCAGGTGTCCTTCGGGGCAGGTTCCTGCCTTAGTGCCCTGAGCTGCCGGAGAGAGGCTCTGGTCATTCACAACCCAGAACTGAAAGAAGCGGGTGGGAAAACAATGATCTTACTTGTTTTTATTCATCTTTCTTAAAGGTATGTGTAGCTCACTTTATTCAACGTTTAATATTAGAAGCGCTTCGGTCTTTATTTAGAAGTTCGGTGATGTTTCTGTGACCAGAAATATGCTGTAGGAACTTATCTCCTGTTTCTATCAATTGGCCAGTGGAACATTGGTTCCATTATGGGTCATTTCTCTTAGGGTCGTTGTTTCCAAGAACCTATGGTGGATGTTAAGAGAGGGCTTTACTGTACAAGGCACCCAGAGCTGGGACACGTAGGACGCAGAGTCTGGGGAGGGCAGAGCAGCAGACCTGGCGGATTGAAGGGGCAGGCCAGCCAGGCAGCCGCCCGGGGTGCCAGTCTGTAAGTGACATCTAATCATCACGGCAGCAAATGAGAACCCGGGTGTCAGTGACGTTCTTCCTACTTAGTAACTTACCTACCTGGGGAAATAGAAGTCCATTCCATCCCCTGCAGAAGACAACAATGCCCTCAGATGGAGAATTAAAAAAAAAAAAATCGCTTCTCTGGGCACCAGCTGCTCTCTGTAGAGAAATAGTTGTGCTCACAGTGAAATCCGCAGGGTTCAGGCTCACTTCTCCTCTCCAGCCTGCTGGTTATCCCACCCGGTCAGCTGAAACTTTTTAAAACCAGATAATTCAGGGCATGGGGCTGTTTTCTAAGAATGGGTGGTGTCTCTTATTATTTTAATTTCGAAACTTTAATATGGCTGCAAAAAGGCTCCAGGGTTTGGAAAATGACCAGTAAAACTGAAGAACAAACAAGACGACTGACGAGTGAAATGCTTTCTGCAGAATTATAACCGAGAAAAAAAGTCTTAGAGATATTTGAAGACAACTTGGTAGCTATGGTTACTTCTAATTAGTGAGCACCGCATGCTTTCCAGATTTGAGTGGAGGAAAATTGAAAAGAAAAACAATTCCAAATAAGGAAAAACGCAAAGTTCCACTGAGTGCAGGTCATCTTGTATTTTGAATCGAAAGAATGAGATGTAGCCAATCGGCTTCTCCCCACCTTCGCCTTCACCTCCTGTGTCTCTCCTTGCATGATGAGGACTCATAAACCAAAACCGGAAGTGAAGGAGGTGACACCAGAGACCAGGGAGCAGGGGACAGGAGGCTCGCCACAGAGTAAGACTGATGCCCGATTCCTAACTGTGGCTGAATTAGGGTGAACTGTAGGGTCGATGTACAGTGGCCATTCAGAGTGTGTGTACACGTGGTTAATACGGAAAACTTCCTGTTCGGTTGCACCTGCAAAATGACAAAGATGAGTGTAATCGTGAGTCCTATAATTATTAAATATTCTGCGCACACTCTCAATGAAAACACACTGTTTTCCTCATCCTTTCCTTTTCCCCTATGCTATGTTTATTCTTTTATTTTCATGATACAACTTAATGTCTGCTGAATCTAGCAATTTAAAAATTGATCTTGGATTTTGTATGTATTTTATTTTCTCCCTAATTCCCCGTTATTGTATTTTACCAAAAAGATTGGCCCATGATGGATCGATTGAAAACAAAGCGATCCTTCCCCACTGAAAGTGGAGACGTGCCCACTCTGCATGTCCGTGAAGTCCCAGGGGCTCAGCTGGCTGTTGACAGCTGCCAAGCGCCCCTCTTTGACCCTGTGTGGTCGTGCTGGCCAGGACTCCGGCCTTGACAGGGCAGCCTCAGAGGGGACCAGAGCCTGGATATCAGCTCGTGGGGGTAAAGGTACCAACCTACCTGGTTCCCGAGCCAGGCAATTCATTTCTTTGCTGAGTCAGCTTCACAGTTTCTGCAGAACTAAGTTGGTCACTCAGAACAGATGAACACAAAATCCAATGGCTTCTCCAATCATGAGCAAGTGGCCATGCTACCTGAAGTCAAGCAACCAGAAGGGATGAGGGCTGCATCCTGCCACTGCTGCCCCGAGCCTGAGTGTCACAGGTGACTAAGAGAGGCCCCAGGCAGGACTAAGGGTTTTCTTCTGAAAATATTTCCCTAAACTTTGGCCTGCCACTTGTGCCTCTCCTCTATCGACGCCCAGCCCACCCCCAAGTGCTGCAGCTGCCTGGCCCTAGAAATCCCCGCTGGGGGCCAGCACCGGGTCCCTGTCCTTCCTTGCCCTGAGCCTCTCACGTCTCAGGGGAAGGCATTGCTGGAGCCTCCCTATTACTGCTCTAAGCTAAAAGCCCTGCTTTCCCTTTCTGGTTTTAAGTTCTTGGGGACTTCAGAGCAGGGTCATCCTGAACCTAGGGCATTCGGCAGGCGAATGCCCGAGCACCGCGGAGCAGACCCCTCCTCCGACTTCGGACCCCATCGTGTGCTGTGGCTGTGTACAGCTTGGGAGAGACTGGCTAAAGTATTAAAGACGAAGTAGCTTGATACCTGAAGCTCATTTCAATCGTTTCTGGAAAAAGCAAAGAACAAAAATCATTTTTAAAGGAACGACGCATTAAAAGGGGATGGATTGACATCCAAAGGTCGAAACACCCCGGTATAGGATGTCTTTCGTAAACTCCGTGGTACTTTCCTCTGTCTCCTGGCGGCAGGAGAATAGGCCAGGCGGTTCCTCTCCATTTTATGCTCAAGTTCCTCACTCATACCCCAAGCCCGTGCGTACTGCCCCCTTGGCCAGAAATGCCTTTGTTAAGTTCATCCGGTGAACTTAGACCGTGCATCATACCCTCCCTCAATGTCTCCCGAGGCACAGCTACCTGCCTGACTCGCTTTCCAGGGAAAAAGCAAGCCCACCCTGGTTTTAGGATGGGATCACCAGGGCAGGTTCCTTCAGGTTTTCTGCTGCCTCCAAGTGCCCTCTGCTGGCTGCAGAAAAGAAATCCTCTCAGGATGTGATGTTTTCAGTCCCGAGCCCCAACGTGCAACAAATATTTTTTTTCTAAATCTTGACTTAATCCCTCCTACGAGCTTCCAGTCAATTCAGGCAATTCAGTATGGCTTTCTACCTCCACCGACTCCCCACCCCCGCACCAGGTGGCATCTGAGTTCTGGGGGCCCGCATTAGGTGCAGCTGTGAGGAAGGCATGTGTCTACTTTCTTTGTCCTGCCGGAAAGGTCCCCGGGGCATGCCTGCCTCTCTGCTCCCAGACGATGTTTGGGAGTGAGTCCCACCTCTGGCTGGTGCCGGATACCTGCTACCATTTCTGCTCTCCCCGCCTGCTGTGGTCACTGCCCTGGGTTGGGGGCGAGGAGCTGGCGTGGGGTTCTGGAACATCTCTATTTCCTCTGGTCCCCCTGAGAAACTAGTTCATCTGTCTTTGGGTCGTCAGACTCATCTGGGGCTTCTCCCAAGACCCTGCACTTGGCCCAGGGACAGTGAAGGTGAAGCATCCCACACTGCTCGTGGTTCAGGATTCCTTTTCTTACCTGCCGCCTCACGTGCCAGCTTGGAGAGCCTGCTCTGCTCGGAACGTGGGAAAAGCAGGAGGTGGGGCGGGGGGTGGGGGTAAGCGGTAAAAAGAAACACTGGTTCAACAGGTGTCATGCAGAACCTTTTTTTTTTTTTTAGGGTAAATTGACTATTTTTTCAATTATCTTTATTGAAGTAACTAATTCTGGTTAAGACGATTCTATTTCAGGAGGGCATTATACTTTGATATCTGTGTATTCTATGGTGCGCTCACCACCCGAAGTCTCGTTTCTGGCCTTACACCAAAACGCACACTCAGCTTTTCCTTTCCTTGTAAGTAAACCCCAGGCACTTGACATCCTTGTTTCCCGGTGCCATCAACTGCTTCCTTGAAAACTTCCCCTTGAGACATGGTGCCCTCTGGTCCTGAGCCGCGTGGGCTGGGGGCAGGGCTTGAATATATGCATAAAATTTTAGTGAAGAACAGGGAGGAGAAACCAAACCGCCTGGACCACCTCCCACCACAGCCACGGGATGGAAGAACGCCTTTATTTTTATAGTTGACCAAACATATAGAATTAGGGGGCTCCCCACCCTTCAAGGGTTGTTTTTCTTACATCTTACTTTTTAAAAAAATTCTTTCTTTTCCAGAGATATGTGAAGATTACTTGCACACAGATACTAAGGCCCTTTAGCTTTAGCTTTTAGCTACTACTTCCTAGGAAATAGGACATGCTTTTACATAGTCACAGTCCGACGACTGAATCCAAGAAATTTAACATCGATTCACTATTTTTAAACATATGCTCCATATTCAAATTTCTCCGATTGCCCCCAGATTGTCTTTCATATCATCTTTTCCAATTCAGGATCACGAATGGCATGAGGTGTCTGTCTCTTATCCTCTGCCCTTCCCGAACAATTCCTTGGTCTCTTCCCATGTTGACGTTTTTTTAAAGGAAGCAGGTCCATTGTTTTGTAAAATGCCCCTCAATTTGGGCTTGTCAATTGTCGACCCCCTGATCCAGATTTCTTGCTTTTGGCAGAACAGCATAGAAGTGTGGGGAGGCACCTGTCATCAGTTTGTCCCATTGGGGTCATGTTAAATTTGATGTCTTGTTGAAAGTGGTACGTGACGGGCTCCCCCTCTTTAAAAATTAACACACATTCTGTGGGAAGATACATGTGTGCAAATATCCCGCTACTTGTCAAATTGTTACCCAATGGTTTCAGCATCCACGGTTGTCGAAATGAGTTAGTTTTAGGGTTGCAAAATGGTGGGGTTTTTAACTTTATTGTCCTTCTATATTTATCGATTGCCGTTGTACCATAAGAGCTTAGCAAAAGCATCCTAGGATCCCTTCCCACGCCCGCACACCTTTCCCTCTGCTTGGAATGCCTTTCCACATGTCATATCCTCCCCGTCCTTGAAGCCCAGATCTAGGGGTCACCTCGTCTCTTAGCCTTCCCCACCCCAGCGGGGCAGACAAACCCACCCAGTCTCTTTTCCTTGAAAGTAAGGTGGGCTGCAGCTGTCTGGCCTTCTGAGCCCCTGAGACAGGGAGAGGCTGGGAAAGGGTGCCCATCCTCCCAAGGCAGGACCCTCACCCCGACCCTGACTGGTCTCGCACAGTGGTTCTCAAACTTTAGCGAGCCCCGGAATCACCTGGAGGGCTTGGGAAAACACAGCTACCTGGGCTCCGCCCTGGGGGTTGGCTACCTACGACCCTCGCTGGCTTAACCAGCTTGTTTTTTCTTTGGACCACAAGTCAAATGCAGGTTGGCCGGGAGTCTGGTCCACATGGTTCCCCGGAGACCTAGAATGAGGGAGGCTCCACCAACTTGGGACACCACCATCTCAACACATGTGTGGGTTCTTCTCTGCTCGCAGCCCGCTGGCCAGACCGAATCACGCGCCCCGCCCACCGCCAAGGGGCTGGGGAACACGGAGAGCGGACGAACCATTGGGTGAGCACCCCGGTTTCTCTGCCACGACCACACCCCGCTTCTTCACCAGACACAGCCGCACGGGACGGCTCTCTGCTCCTCAAACACATCAAACGCTTTCCTCCTTTGGGCCGTGGCACCAGCTGCTCTCGCTGCCCAGATGCTGTCGTGCCAGACCTCACACGGTCGACTCAAATGCCATCTCCCCGGAGGGGCCTTCCCGGACTGCCCGCAGCAGCCACCCCACTCCCTGACACCAGCCTTAGTCCTCTGCAGAGCCCCGATGATGCCACGTGTGGTGCCACCTTTCACCGATGGACAGAGGGTATGCACACCCCGTGGGAGCAGAAGTTGCTCACGCGCTGTCAATCCCTACCGCCTAGAACAAGCCCTCGCGCACGGTGGATGTTCAAAATAGATTTATGCGACCGATTAACCTGAGGTGGTTTTGCTCTTCCCATTTCATGGGTTAAAAAAAATGGACGACTCAAAGAGGTGAAGTGGCTTGCCCAAGGTCACACCTTACCAAATGGCCGCACCTGATAAACGGTCCATGCAGCCACCACCCGCTCCTGGTCGCCTGCATCATTTTACTGCTTCGTATATTGCAGTAGCGGCAAGGTTTCTAAGTTCCTTTCCTTTTTAAGAATACGTTTTGTGTACCCTTTCTCACAATCCTCTACGTAGTGACTCTCCACTGCCCTTCGTTTTTAAAAGTCTTTTAACACAACTCTACAGAGGGCGGTTTGGCGACATCTGTCTAGGAATTGATCTCATGGAGGTCCTCACAGCTGTGGGAGACTGCATAGATGAGAGGTTTTTTTCATCACAGTGCTGTGATAGCAAATGATTAGAATTAAATCAATTCCTGGCTGTAGGGCCCTGGTCCATACTGGTCCATAGAAATATGTAGGTATTCACAGTGGGCACGGGTGGATGGTGGAATAGTATGCAGCCTGAAAAGCAGCAGAGCTTCAAGTTCTGACTGGGAAGTTGTCTAAGGTACAATATGTTAAAAGAAAAGGCAGCTGTAACAGTATGTAAAGTACTACTACATGGCTTTCATTTAATTTCCCCAAAGAGCAGAATACTTCAAGTCTTACATAAAGAGATCATCTCCTCGATGAAAAAGAACAAAACAGAAATCAGAACACCCGTATGATTTCCATCATTCGAACTTATTTTATTGATATTCGTTAGCAAATAAAATTTTATTGTTGATTTTTGATGCATTATAACACACTTTTTGATAGTGGTTGCCCAATGTTGATCATTAATTTACTATACTAAATACTGCACCCTCCGAACTGCTGATTTTTACACCGGTACCCCTTTGTGGTGATGGGTGGCTCCTCTCTCTGAATATAGGAAGTGGTCCATTCGGTCCAGGGTTTTCACATTCCTTTGTTATTCTACCTACTGCTTTAAAATACATTCAAATAAAAAGAGAGACGTCCCTCCGAGTGAGTGCACACACACAACCACAAGGAGCGTTGAAAACATAATTAACCAACATCCTCGCGTTCAGAGAATAAACAGTCTGAAATTGTGGGACCAAAGCTTGCTCCTGGGGACTTTCTTCAGTGGACCTAAGGTTACAGTCATTCAAGTGAAGGACACATCTTTTGCCATGGGGGACGGGGAAGGGGAAGGGGATCCGGAGGGTGCAAAATGGCAATTTCATTTGCATATGATGCGATCCTTCCGTCAATGTCTGGAACCAGTGGCCACGGAACACCGTGATGCACATTGCAGGCTTCGGGTTAGAACAGGTCGATGATGACCCGCTTAGACCGGAAAGGAGAGGGGGTGTTTGTTTAAAATACAGCACACATAAATAATAAATAAAAACTCAAAACTCAGCGACAGCAACAGGGCCAGGCTCCTTTGCTCATCCGTGGTTCATCTCGCGAGCACCTCTGTCTTTCCCCAAGGATAAAAAGCAGCACAAGAAGACACAGGGCTTGGGGCAGGGGGTGGGGGGGAAGGAAATATCTTCTGGTGACCGCTCTGTTCTAAAACGACAGAAAAACGCGTGGACATTGAATGGCTGTCACGAAAGACCGCGCGGGCGAAAGCCCGTGGACCGGACTTGGGTTTCCGAACAGGGCTGGGCCGCGCAGCAGTGCAAAGCCTCGCTGCTCCTGCGAACCGGTTTGGTGGTCTGTCTGGCTGCGGTTTGCTTTAGTGTTGACACACGTCACTCACAACCTTTTTCTCTGTCCCTTTCCTTTGACTCCTTCTATGAAATGTCGTCCTCGCTCTGGTCTTATTCGATTTGGTCGTGACGTTGGGTCCCAGAAACAGATGCTATCTCCTCAGCAGCTCGGTGTGTTTGTCCTTGAATTTTGGTATCACAGAACCACAGAGAGAAACATCCCTGTGACTTCCCATCTGGTACCATTACTTCCTTGCCTATAAAAAAAATAAAATAAAATAAAAGGAAAAATAATACGAATCGCACAGAACCCACGGGACTGCTGAGTGGTGCAGCGGGAGGGTAAATACATTCTCTTTTGGGTTCGACGTCCAACCTGCCAGCTGATTCCGAACCGCTGAAGGATGACTGTAGCTTGACGGCGTGGAAAGAAAAAGTCGCCCCTCGAAAAGGAAGCGGCCGTCCACTGGGGCAGAGGAGTGACGGTCTCGAAGAAGCGTGGGCCACCCGGAAGAAAGAACAGTCCTGAAAGCTACGTCGGCCGCATGTGGCTCCTGGATGGAGGCTCCTCACGCTCTCGCAGGGCGGGCGAGGGGCCCAGCGACACCGAGGGGCATGGCACTGTGCCCTGTGCCACGGGACAGCTCACCCTGTGCCGCGCTGCCAGCCAGCCGTGAATTCACTGGTTTCCTATCCATGGGATAAGAATGTCATTGGGAGTTTCAGTGCTTTTCAGAGGACAGAAGGAGGAAAAAAAAAAAAAAAAAAAAAAGACACCTGCTTGCCTGCCCCCAGCTGGCACAGGTGAAGTCCTCAGGAGAGCGACGACAGTGCCAGGGCACCTCCCGTGGGCTCCAGGTCCTATGTCCGCGTTTCACAGACTCCACTCTCTTCCCCCATTAGGCACGAGGTTGATTTGTCTAGCTCAGGAGGGGACGGACGGGGAGGGGAGAGCACAGTGGAGAGAGGGGGGAGAGAGGGGGACAGGACCAGACCTGTCTCCTCGGAAGGGCGCCCCTCCCACCCTCACCGCAAGCTGGTTTGTTTGGGGAGCTTAGCACCCATCAAGATGCCTGAGGTGAGAGTCACGGGGGCCTTCATCTGCATGCTGGACCCCACCATGGTGGGGAAGCTGCGGTTCCGTCGGATGCCACTGTTGAGCTGCAGCCCGCCGATGGCACTGGTGACGGGGGGCATCCGAGAGGCAGGCCCTCGGGGACCAGGCCTGCAGGGACGAGGCCCTGCGCCGGGCCCGGGGGCCCGCCGAGAAGAGGTCCCTGATCCTCAGTCAAGGTGGGCACGTGGGCTCGCCCCGAGTTCACCACTCTGGCCACGCCGAACCTCCTGACTTTGTCCACGAGGTTGAGGTTGGAGACAGACACATCTGTCTGACTCTCGCTGCTCCGGACGTTCTTCTTCTCCCTCACCTCCCTCAGGATGGAGCTGGCCGGCTTGGAAGCCAGGAAGTTGTCATAGGGAGGGCTCGTGCACTTGAACTCGAAGGAGGGCGGGGAAGACGTGGGCGTCTGCATGGGCGAGTTGGGCGGGGTGGAGGGGATCACCGCCATCCTGGGGGTGTAGGAGTGCAGCAGGGGGCCCCCGCCGGCCCTGTTCCAGCTCTGGGGGTCGTACACCGCCGCCGAGATGCCTCGCTCCTTCAGCAGCCACACCAGCCCCAGGGAGGTGCTCATGGTGGTCGTGGACTCGCGGGCGTTCGTGAAGGACTCGGCCAGGCTCAGCCTCCGGGGAGTGCACGGCGTGGCCGCCGGCGTGGACTTTAAGTGGCTGGCGTGCCACAAGCTGGAGTCGGGGCCGAGTTAAGGCTGAGAGGAAAAGACAAGAGGCCGTTCATCAGAAGACGCCCATGAGCACCAGGAAAGGGGCAGGCCTGGGACACGAGGGGACGGCTGGCCCGGCCCGGGCTCCCCCGATGCCGCCTGCCACGTCTGCTCCCCCCTCGCCCACAGGGGGTCTTGGGTTCCCGGAGCTGGGGCGCGGTTCAAGTTAACAGGAAGCTGCATAAGACCCTTCTCTCAGCCCCCAGGGGGTGTGTCACTGTCCCCTCTGCACGCGAGGGAACAGGCTCGGAGGTCATAGGTCACACTCAGCTGTTATACGTAGAAGACCCTGGATTCGAACCCAAGTCTGAGCGACCCTGCCCTCCAACGAGGGGGGGAAGTGCTTCGGCAGGGAGGTCTTTTTTCCTCTACCACATTTACTCAATTTCCGGCGTTCCTACCGCCTGCTCCTCTGACGTAGGGAGTTACCCAGCACTGTGGGAAATGAGAGTTTATCTAGGGATGGCCAAAGCAGGCGGGTCATCCAGGTGGAGGGCACTCGGGGGATGGAGAAACTGAGGCGGGACGTGCACGTCAGGTCAGCGGCAGATGCCGGCCTCCTGACGCCCAGTACAGTGCTCTGCACGGAGCGGCGCCTGGTCCCTGCCGCGGCTGCCCAAATCCATCCTGACAAGCAGAGCGACGGGGTCAGAGGACGCACACTGTGCTCTCGGACCCACATCTGCGGAGCTACCTAGGAAAAGGCCCGGGGTGGGGGGGTGGGAGACCTGTTTCTACAGGAAAGCACAGATTCCTTCGTCCACTCGGGTCCTGCTGACCGAGGACTCACTATGTCGTGGCAGCCGGGGTCCAGGCGTGAAGGGCATTCGGATGGGACGGTCTCAGGCCAGCGGGGGGCAAGGCACCGCTGTCTGCCTGGAGAACGGGAAGGGCCTTCCTCTCACAGCTGCTCCGGGGGAGGCCAGATGGGCACGGGAGCCCTGCGCGTTGCTGCGTGAGCCACCCAGGGGGACAGCAGCACATCCATCCTAACTGTCTTACGAGACCTGCCCGGTGCCCTCCCAAGATGTGGCTGCGGCTGCAGGTGCCCCTGGGAGTAGGCCAGCTGGGTGGCCCCAGGAGCTTAGGACAGAGCCCTCTCTGCCCCGCCTGACGGGGGAGGGCCAGCTACCTTGGGCAAAGCACCAACATGGGGCAAGGGAGCAAGGGGACAGACACGCTCTGGAGTGGTTCCTGGAATGACCAGAGCAGGGGTCCCCTCCTGCAGGAGGGACAGTTCACAAGCAAGTACGAGCCGAGGCGTCACCTGGCCCCACACTCAGGCGGCCTCGCGCTGGCCGGTCAGCACAGGGCGAGGCACACAGGGCAGGCCCCCATCCCACAGACAGATGCTCAGGAGCGGGATGCAGGAGCACTCGGAGAGAGGCGAGGTTAGACACCACAGCAGATTCCGAAGGTTAAAAGGCAGACTCTCCAAACGGTGCAGGTGGAACCCTACAAACTGCCCACCGACAGGCGATGGAGGTCAGAAAAGTTCTGGGCTTCACATCTCGTTTACAGGGCCGTTCCTAGGGGGCGTTTCGGTTTTGTTTTTAGGTGCCGTTCTTTCAAACTTAGGCAAAAAAACCTCCCCGAACCCTCTTCTCTTGCTACTGACTTTCCCCGTCCTGGCAAGGCCCTATAGGTGCAGATGGGCGTGCAGTTTTGATTTCTACGGCTGCAGTCAGAGGAGCACCAGTTTGCCAGCCCTCCCCCGGGGAAGCCCTGTCCCCGGCTTTCAACACGACCTCTTTCTCACATAAAGCCACGGGGCGGGGACTCTGGGTCCTCCTGAGGCAGGAAGGGAGGTGGAGACTGACAGACACACTAAGCTTTGGAGATGCCCCCTCCGGTGAGAACGGCAGTTAGGCCGGTATTAGTGCGGGCGCTGGGCTCGACTGGGGTGTTGAGATGGGTTAAGCGGTTTCCACTGTCAAGGCCGAGTTAGCCAGGCACGACCACAGAGACGCGCCCGCGCCCGGGTCCCGGGTTAGTGGCGGCCACGCGTGCACACACAGCTCCTTCCGCGCGGCCCTGCCTGTCCGCAGGGCGGGCGCACTGCGGCTGGCGTGCTCACCCCCTGCCTCGCCCGTGGGCGCACTCTCTGCCCTACATCTCCTCTCAGCTCAACGGGGCATGGGGCTGCTTCGTCGTCCTCCTCACATGACCTGCGGAGAGTTATTCAGAGTGTAAGGGGCTCCTTGGGGGCGGCGGCTGCCTCCACGCTGGCCCTGCCTGCCTCCCTCCCTCCGTTTCTGCTTCTCCTTCATTCCCCGGGCGTCTTGCCCCTCAGCGGGGCTGAGCGGAGGCTGCGGAAGGCCTGAAATCAAGCCACGCAGACCACTCACGCCACACAAATCCCCTCGCTGGACGGTGCGAACCGCTGTCGGTTCTCAGAGGCACCCGAGGGAATGGCCCACGCTGGGCACACGTTCGGTCTTCCAAGGTTATCATTTAAGTCATTACAGTGTGGCCGCGGTGCACGGTTCTGCGGTCTGCTCCAGGGGCCTAAGGGGTCCCACAGGGCTCAGGAACCATTCTGTGAAAAAACTCCATGTTCCGCGGGCAAAGTTTGGGGCAAAAAGCTAACAGACTTGGCCTTAGGGCCTGGTGGAGTGTCAGCTTCAGCCGGTTAAGGAGGGGCCCGAGACTGTCCCATGGCCCGCTAAATGGGGAAACTGAGGGGCTCAGATCTCTCTCTCTTTCTCTGTGCTGGATCAGATCAAGAGGGGCCTTGATCCCAAAGGAAAGCCGAAGCGGAACAGGAGCCTGCAAGTGCTTGCGAGACGCTTTGCTGGCCGGAGCTGGTGTTGAATGAGCCTGTCTACTTGAGCTTCCTTCGACATCAGGTCTCATGGAGGAACACCCCCACCTCACCCCACCTCTGCTCACCCCTGGGGCTGGGGTCCCTTACCTTGGCGTGACTCGCGTGAGCTCGTCTGAAGGATGCAGGATGCGACAGGTGGTGAAGGTGAAGGTGGAGTTGGTCTGTGACATGCACTTCCCAGGGTGGTGTGCTAAATTGGGAGGAAGGAGAGGGAACAAAACATATTTCTTGCATCCAAGTGTACCCACGAGAAGACAGAGGTGCAGGATGGCCCTCCAGAGATGCAAGAAGCGATGAGCTACCTTGTTAACTGGACCTGGGCGAGGAAGGTGAAACACACGTGTTCTGGATCGAAGGTGGTTCATCAAAGAAACCCACCACACGTTTGAGCACGGCGTGCAGAGCACCGAATTCCAGCTTCCGGCCCAGTCCAGACAGGGCTCCCCATCGGCGTGCTTTGGCCAGTAGTGGATCCAGCTCCAGGGGCTAATGGGCCCATGGGGGTAAATTTGGGTCCCCTCTTCAGAGGTCAGAATCAGCTTCTTTCTCTGTTGCTTTACGTTTCTTTTCATTGGCAAACAGGTGCCAAAAACCCTGCCAAAGGGAGGGGGCAGGTGCAGGACGGGGAGAGGCACTTGCCACCTGCGAACAGGGCAAGGCTCGTGCATCTGGCTCGCTTTTCTGCTTACGCAGAAAAGGGGCTTGGGGAGGCTGGCTCCACTACTGTCTGTCTGCGGTCCGCGGGGTGGCGGGTGGGGCCTCGGCTGCCTCAGCAACAACTCGGCAAGAGACCCAGCGCCGTCTGATGCAGGAGCGGGGCGGGCGGGCACCATTCCCATTTCTTGCCGTCTCTAGGGGGCCTGATTTCTAATGAAAAGGGGATGGCGACACGGCGTTCTCAATTTGCCTCCCTCTAAAGCTCTTGGAGTTATTGCTGAGGCAGCTGAAGATGCAGGACGTGGAGCAAAGTAAATCGCAGAAGCACGAGGGTCGTGCATCAGAAGGCTGGCGAGGGGTGAGTAGTAAGAGTCTCCGGGAGACGTCATGATTGTAGAGGTCATTCTCATTCACAACTCAAACATTAAAAAAAAAAAGAAAAAAAAAAGAGACACTGCTCCAAATAGCATGCATAACGTAGTGGGGACCCCCGACTGCCCAGCCCCCCGCCCCTGCAGCAGCTCAGCCCCCAGAGACCTCCTGGGAGAAAACGGATTAAGGTGTCAGAGGCCATGTGCGCTCTGAAGATTCAAAAGGCCGTGAATGAGAATCTTCTAGCTCTTTATGGCAAGTTTTCTCTTGAATTTGACCAAAAAAAAAAAAAAAAAAAGGGAAAAGGAAGACAAACAGAAAGAGATTGTGCTCCAAGCCTACACATCCACACACAGGCGATTGTGTCATTAAAAAAAAAAAAAAGAAAAAAAAAAAGAAAAAACAAAACCAGAAACCGGATGAGTAGATGAACCCCAAAATGCTGGAGACATGTAAAATGAAGGCGGGCAGGACACAGCCAGAGCACGAAAATGGGGGCGGTGACCGGGGGAGCAACACGAGCCTGGTTCGTCCCGGTGAGCAAGGTCTGACTCAGGCTCTCTGTGGCCAGGGAGGTTCCTGTGGCCCCCCGGTGGGGCAGCCACACCACGGAGACCGGGGTCACCGTGGTCACAAAGACAAACTCACAGCCACCGGGAGTTCCGGGCAAAGCGGGGGGGGGGCGGGCCACAGAAAAATAGCCTTTAGGAATCTTTGTGTCTCAACCAGTACACGGAGTGGCTTAGGCCCGGGGTGAACCGGGACACGGCTGCCACAGGCCAAACCGAAATGGGGCGAGCCGTGAAGAAAAGGCGACCGAACAATCACGACTCTCCGGCGGTCAGACGGGGCAGAAACACAAGCGACAAAATGCCTGAGGAGAAAGCACCCCACACAGCGCCAGGCGCGTGTATGTAGGCGGGAGGAAAGGAGAAGGCGGGAAACAGACGTGGGTACGACAAAGTCGTTGAAAGAGAGGTCACACGCGAAACGATCAGAAGTTTAGAAGTGGCCCTCATTTCAAAATGCATGGCCAGAACGTCAGATCGGAAGGCCATGATGTTTATGCGCCCCCCCCCCGCCCCCGTCACATGTTGGATCTTTGATTGCAACAGGGAGTGTAAGGTGGATGTTTTAGAGACACGGTTGCGTCGGAAGAAGCAAAACCCATCTTATGCCAATGGGTTTTGGGGACAGGAAAAGGCTGCTAAAATCCAAAGTCATCATCCCCAGAAGCAAGGGATAGCTTTGAGAGGCCCAGACAAGATCAACCCGGATCAAAAGTGCCAAAGCCAGAGGTTTGGTCCCTCCGAAATACCACGGGGACGCCAGGACCCGCCGGCTCTCCTCACGTCACCGCCTGCCCGGCTGCGGCAGCCCGGCCCTTCCTTGGGACACAACACAGAGACAGTGAGTTGCTGAGGCTCCCTGTGCTGCCACAGAGAAGCCCCGGGCCGAGCCCCACCGCCCTGCATCCAGGAGAGAGCAGTGGCTCAAAAGAGGCACGAGACACATTCCTCTCGGCAGGGAGGGGGGTCAGGGGGTCAGGGGGCTCATGACCGAAGTCCCCGGTCCCCCCACACTCCGCACACCGAGCCCTGCCTCAGCGGCCCTGCGTTCACCTCACGCTGCTTGCTCAGGCCTCCACGGCCAGGGTTTCTTGGACGCCATGCTCTGACCTTCTGCTATAATCCTTCCTCTGTTTCTCAGTCTGACTGTGGAGGGCGGGCCTCGCTGTGTTGGGAGCAGAGGGCAAATGGATTCGAGTATAAAGATGCACGAGTGTTTGCATCAAGTATTGTACTTAGGAAGGAACTTGCATTTCCCAGCAAAACCCCTAACCCCTTACCACTTTTATTTGCTCCTCTTCCCCTAGGCTCTGGCACTGGTACAAACTCCCAGTCTAACAAAGATAACCTTTGAACTTGATTAATCCTTTACTAGGTGAGATCTCCTACCTACGTCAGTAAACTACACACAGGTGGTTAGAGTGCAGATGTTTTGTTCCAAAAACATGGCACGTGCAAGCACACATCCTTCAGGTAGTGGCAGGTGGGAGGAGGGTGCCGGAGGCCTTTATGAGGGAGACAGTTCCCCTGACGCACTTGGTGAAGGGTTCTGACTACTGTGCTCCTCTGTGGGCCCGTGACACTTGGTACTGACTGGAAACCTGGGTGCTTGGGATCTTGCAGCCCAGTCATGGGGTACCCGCTCTCCCCATGGTCCCCTGCTCTAATGGTGAGAAGAGGAAAGGAACAAGGCTGGGACACCCTGGTGGGGACCTGAAGGACCCTTGGGACTCTGCCAGCCTGGCCATCCAGCCACAGATCAGATCCACACAGCTCATGCATTTCAGTTATCTGAATGGTGCTTTTGCCTGGGAAGGGCAGGCCGATGGCTCTCTCAAGGCTATCGGAACTGCCAGTCCTTAAACAGGCCCTTACGTGAGCGCACACAGTCATCAGGGAGCACCTAACTGCGCCTGGTGATTCCTGTGGGGAGCTGCAACGTATATATAAAGGCTGCTTCGAGGGGTCTCTGAGGACGGAGAAATGCTGGCCATGCTGCACAGCCTAGCTTTTATTTTGGTCACATGAATAATTCTTGAAACACACACACACACACCACACACACACACACACACACACGTACATATTCTCTCTTCCTCCCCAGGCCACACAGCCCCTTCAGTTCCAGAAGCTGCCACCATATCAACAGTGGCACACAGGACAGCCTTTTCCATCTGGGCAAAAACCAACCTATTGAAAATAAGAGCCACTGTCCATCCAGCTTAATGGTGTGGCCGGAACTAAACCCTGAAAACACTGGCTCCTCTTTTTTTTTTTTTTACCCTTTTACCAGCTGTTAAGGACTTTGTTGCCTTTTGCGTTGGGGTGGGGGGCGTGGGGGAAGAGGGCGTCTCTTTGCCTTTCAGCTACATGACCGTTTTTTAAAAAAGGTACAATAACAATGCGTTAGAATTCTTCCTAAAAGACTAAAATATCAGGGCGCAGAAAAATATGTTAAAGACCTTTTCTGTCGCTTCTTTATATATAACTCTGGCCATGAATTTTTTTCCGAAAAAAAACAAAAAAAAACAAAAAAACCCCCCAAAAACCGTTCTATGAGGAGTTGATGTGAGGAAATTTCCACAAAATATGTCTGCTCTGTGCTTTGTCTTTATCATAAATACTTTGGGGTTCCTGCGGCTTTAACAGGTGTTCGTCTGGGGCCAGTGAGGCTACCAAGCAGTTTCTGATGCAGTAAGTAGTGCAGCTTTCTTTCTTTTTTTTAAAATATAAGTGATTTTAAACTACGTCCTGTTAGTTCCTTAGTTCCAGGCTTCACACGAGCCCGGCTTTTTCTCCGCTTCTTGAGCATTTCTTTGACACAGCCCCCCTCTGGTCCTGGAGCTCTATAGGGACCCCTGGGTCCCCTGTGCAGACGTCAGCCTGTGCCACTGGTGAGCTTTCTAGCACATTGCAAAGGACGTTTTTCTGGTTTCATACAGCGTATGTGGGGTCCCTGAAAAATTTTTTTAAATTAAAGTCTATCCTTTCCCACTATACCAATATGTCTACTCTCTGTTTCACTTAAAAAGGATAGGATGTAGCAGATGTTCAACCTCACAGCAGCATGCAGAGAGGACCAGAAACTCCTTCCAAGTGGCGTATCTTCTGGAGCAAAGGGAATTTTTTTAGGATGCTGTTACAATGTCAAAAAGGGCAAATGCCACAACCGTCTCTTTGGATCCTCCGGAGGCCAGCAAAGCTGGAGCCCGTGGCCTCTGTCCTCTTGTCCTTCCTTGGGTGGCAGACACTGGCAGGCGCAGGAGCTGCCTGGCTAAGCTGCCTGGCCAAGACCTCTGCTCATCAGTGCTTTCCAAGCCAGTTCCACAGCGCACTTCTCCCGGGCGTCGCCAGGTGGCGCAACTGGGCAGCTCAGCGAACCTCAGCGCCCACCCGACCACCTGCTCCCTCAAGGGCCCCTCCACGTTGGAGAAGCAAAGCGTGGACGCAGACGCCCGCTTGGCAATAGGTCCTGCGGTGCCCCCTAGGAGCGCAGGACGGCCCTCCTAAGGCTCTCCGGGTTGAGGATGCCGTGGAGCACGCGCTTCCGACAAGCAGATTTCCTTCTGGAAATTTTAAGCAGGGCCCACGTTCCACTGATTGCTTGGGAGAGTCAGAGCTCTCATCCGTCATTCAGGGCTTCTCAGCATCTCCAAATACAGGAGGGTGTGAGCAGACCATCTGCTCTGTCTGTAAGGACCAAACTCCTGAAACTGCTACAGAATTTGCGCTGGACTGAAAAGCCTCCCCCTCTCTCCGTGGAGACAAGAAGGAACTTTTCTGAATCTGAGGTCTGTGACTCGGATGTACCAGACTTTTCCTTCCAGATCCATCAGGCCCCGTGGCCACCTTCCGGCACAAGCCCACCTGGATCCTGCTTCTGCAGTAGGATAAAGCGCGACAGGATGCGGGTTGGCGGGGCTTTGCTCAAATCACAAGAAGCGGGAGTAATGCCGGGCTCCTTTCCTCTCCAACAGTTCCCTTCCCTTCCCTAGGAACCCGCCTTGCACAGAACCTGGATCTGTGACCTCTGTGCCAAATAAGGAAGCTACAAAAATAGCTGATTCTTCACCTTTGCCTCTGGGGAGGGGATGCGGCCTCAGGGGACTTTTCCAGGGGCTGCTTTGACCCAATGTGATCTTTGCCTTCAATGCTGACTTCAGGTTCTTAGCTCTAAGGATGGCACAGCTCCCCTGCAAGGCCCACTGGCCAGACAGGCCGCTATGACATGTATGAGCCCGTTTTACATTTCCCCCACCTGAAGTGACCTCCACGTGTCTGGGTGTTAAAATAAACCGACCTTCACTTCCTTCTGTCTCTGTTGCTTGAATCTCCCCTTCGGGATCAACGCATCAGAGATAATTCAACTGAACTGTCTGTCCAACCAACCGTCTCTGGACAACTGTGTGACTAAAGCCCTTATTTTAATCCTCTACCACAGGCAGGCTCGTCCCTCCGCATAAACACCTAAAACCCAGAACACGGACAGTACAAGATGATGACTCCTTCTGAGAAAGTGTACTTTCTAGATGAATGAAAACATAAAACATGTCACTGAAATAAAATAAAACTATAACCTAAAAATTGTTTTAAACAATCCATTTTAATCATCTAAATGATTTACAAATATGAAAACAAGGATTCATCCTTTTTAAGACATGGGATTATAAAAAACCAGCAATTGATGATACAAAATACATTAAATTATATTAATAATTTTTTTTCAGTACATACTCAAACCTTTTTCTCCATGAGACAGCAGGTTCTAGATGAAAGTGCCTAATACACAAGCCTCCCAACTTCCTCCCGTCATACCAGTTGCAAGGAAAAAGGTTAATCACCTTCTGTCTCTAAGTTTCTCCCTACTCAAACTTCCCAGGCAGATGGCAGCTCTTAGGACTGTCTTATTCCAAGACTCAAAATGGTCCTGTCATTTTCTCCAACAGAGAAAAAGGAGCCAAATCCTTGTTCACACCTCTCCCCTCTGCACTGAGCTTTAACTGGGTCTTACCCAGAAAACGAGCCCCAAAGAACTCGCACCTACACGACCAGACCGTCCCTAAATTACCTTCAGCAGCCTACATTTCCATTGCACACTTCCGAGCAGACCCCTCTGTGGCAGCAGGGGCAGATTTGTGTGCCTCTCCTCAAAGTTGCTGGGGTGACTGTGTTGCAGGTGTGAGCAACGAGGGAAGAAGCAGGCACTACGTCTTTGTTCATGTAAGAAAAGGAGTCAGCGCTTGGGCCCTCAGAACTGGTCCCTTCTCTCTCTTTGCCCTCCGAGAGAAGTTCGCAGCTGACTTGATGAGCTTTATTCCCCTGCACAACATCTCAAAGATGCTTTCAAGAAGCATCTTGAAACCCCAGATGCATCGGCTAGTCCACACGCAGGGCCGCAGGAAGGGCTCGTCAAGCCTCAGCCCCCAAACGAGCACACGCTGTGTCTCCTGCTCGACTGTCTGCCTCGCTCACGGGCACCGGTGGCCATAACAAAGGGAAGTCACAAGACCTCGGCCACTGTGGCCCGTTGCCCCTTCTCAGAGTGAAGATACTAAATAACAAGCAGTCTCGCTCCCCAGTGAGCTTAATCTGGTAACCTAATTGCTAAATGAAATAAACCATACATAAACCGATATGCTAAAAAAAAAAAAAATCCTTTTTATCTGATATCTCTGAAGTTTATGTTAAAAAAAAGAAAAAAGAAAAGTTGGTCACAAATAAAGTCCCTCGGCCACAGAAGTCTGCACATAGCCAGGGGATGGGAGATGCCACCGAGAATCTCAAGCTTTGTCCTACTGTGTACTGTATAAAGCATGCTGTGGCCTTCACAAATGACATTACACATCACAGAGATGAATGAGTACCTTCGAACTCAGTGATTCAGGAACAGCACGAAGATGAAGACACGGGGTCAAGTCATCTGTTTCAGGGTCCCTCCCCTTATCCCATAAGAACTTCCTTATCTTCTTGGCATAAGCAGCCAAGAGGTCCAGGAAGTCTGGCAGCCAGTAGCCACGTGACCACGGTGGTCCCAGACCCTGAGCGCAAAGCTTTTCGACCCAGTGGTGCCTAGGATGTGGGTGGTTCTGGAAACTCATGGTCACACCTTTAAGCTCGTTAGGATGGGTAGGGGCGGGGTACTGGGGAGACCAGTCAGAGCTTTTTACCAGATTCATCTAGAGTCCCCTTTCTGGGAGAGCTTTGTGACATTCTCTTAGGGTGGGTTCGGTTAAGGAGCATCGCTAAAACACTTTTTAAAAATCCACTTAGAACAAACAGTCTGAGCTGGAAAAGAAACATACAAAGCCCTCATTCAAGTCAGACACGTAAAAGGCAGACCTGGTGCTGCCTAAAACCCCAAATGCTTCCCGGGTTCCTCCTACTTGAACACAATGTGGGGAACTGATTCTCTCATTCACCTTCTGAATGATCTGGGACTCAAAATTTCCCCTAAAACTGCCTGACTCTGCTCAGTTTGGAAATGACTGGGGGACCAGAGAATCTGCCCTTAGACACGGAAAGGGACCCGCTACAGGACAAGAGGAGCCGTGTGTGTGTGTGTGTGTGTGTGTGTGTGTGTGTGTGTGTGTGTGTGTGTCGGGGCAGGGGAGTGGTGTGGGGTTAATCCACTTCTTTTTAGCAGCCTTTCCTGCTCCCGCTTAAGATCCCCGCCGGGCCATGTACCTCCAAGATGGGCAGGGAGCTGCACCCATCTGTTACAAAAGGAGGCATCCGACCCTGTATCAGAAAACCAGAACTGCACAACGGGAATGCTTTCATCATCACCCACACAGACGAGCAGAAGCTACAGACAGAGAGCCACTACAGATGGTGCTCGGAACAGAGGTGAGAATGGCCCAGGACTCGGCCTCCGGTAAAGGTGCCAGGTTTACAGGACTTATCTCGGTGCCCTCACCAGACCCCTCCTCCTCCTCCTCTCCTCCTCCTCCGTGGCCGCTGGCGGCTCCTGCATCTCTTCTGGAAAGCCTGAGGCCGGCTCTGGTAACTTCTGCTGCCTGAGACAGTCACGCGTGCTCGGGACCTCTCACCTGAGGTCTCTGGGTGCTGCACTGGCGTGGAGGTAGCTAGGCTCGGGAGGGAAATGTGGTCACCTGTGTCATCTTCTTCAAAGTCGTTAAGGCAGTACACTTCGTCCACGTCAACGTCCAGCGTCCGGAAGCCCTTGGTGACCACACCGGGCCGGGGGTCCAGGATGCCCCCGAGGTGAGGCTGGGCCAACTGCTGCCAGTGGTGCAGGGTGGCAGAACCTTGCAGGAAAAGGGGCAGAGAAGGGGAGACGGGGAGAAGAGAGCGTTAGGATGAACGTCCTAGCGGACGGCTGCTCGTCACCCTCACAGGGTGCAGCGGGAGCCCTGGCAGGCAGAGCCAACGCTGGACTCTGGCAGGGGCACCAGGGACACCGCACCCACCCTTCCACCATGTGACAGCAGCGAAGACCCCACCACCGCTGGAAGTGGCACCGACTTAAGGATTGAAATGATTTTTCTAAAGGAAAATTCATGCCATGCTGTGTGTGCGTCAGAGATATTTGGTGGCAAACTCTTTATTTTGATCAACTGATGTCAACCCCCAACTCCAACACAGAATCACTTTAGAAATAGGAAAAATAAATAAATAAATAAGTAAATAAGCACGCCTGGCACAGAAGGGGGGCTGGGAGAGGGGACGACGTGGGCCGAGTCTACGCTGCTTGAGTACGCCCTGCTGGGGAGACGGGACAGTGCGGGGCAGAATGAGGCAACGGCAAACCCAGCCCGGGAGCCACAGCGAGAGAAAAGCAACGGGAAGTCACAGCAGCACACAGAGGTGCGCAGTCGGCTCGGCTGTCACCTCCCTCGGTGCTCTGGACCTGCCAGCCACCTCAGGGTGCTCCAGGCCGAGAGAGAGGGCCCTGGCGAAGGAGGTGTGCCTCAAGGACATGGCACATCCACACAGAGGTCTGAGGCAGAGGAAGGCAGAGGAGCCCAGCTCCTCGCGGACACCGGACCCCGGGACTCAGATGACATCGTGCGAGGTCTGTAATAACACCGGAGGACGTCCCTGAGGCCCTCGAGGGGTGTCACAGGCACCCACGGAGAGGAGCGTTCCAAGGCCGAGTCGGCTCAGGAAACCCGGGAAAGAAGTGTGTCTTCTGAGAGCGTCTCAGAGGCCCGAGGACCCTGCTGGGTGCGGGGGTCCCGCCCAGCCCGCTTTCCGCTGGGAACGCTTCCTGCACCTCACCTGCCCCTGGGATTGTGGGTGCATGGCCCGTGAGGCTGGGCATCCTAGTCGCATCCTCCAGGTGGAATTAACCACACAAACAAATGCTCCACACTCGAGAGAGACTGCGAGGGTCTCGGGCACGGGAAAGCAAGAGCCTCCCAGACCACCGTCACCCCTCGTTTACCAATGGTGTCCTCTGGGGGGTGGGCCAGAGCCCCTCTAGATCAGTAGGCCGCCCTGTCAGAAAGGGGAGCCACGGATGCCAGGAGCCCACAGCTCAGGAAGTCAAGACGGAAGGGAAAGGAAGTCAGGGAGCCAACCGGAAACGTGACCGAGACACACAGACCCCACTGTCATCGGCAGCTCTTGACCCTTCCCAAACACTGCTGGAAAGCCGCTTCCCACGTGACAGTCTCCGCCAAGGAGCCGTGAAAGGATTCTGTAAGTGGGCAATTTTAAATCCCTTAAGAGAGAAAAAATATCCAGACGGCCAGTAAATGTTTAGAAGGGTTCCCAGACACCCACTTGGAGCTCTGTCCCAGGTTTAAGTGCACACAAGTACCACAGCAACCTCCTTCACCGGAATCTCTTGATTATACATAGAAAATATTCTAAATGCAAAGATGCACATAATGAAAGGGCCCCAGTAGCTGATCTCCTACTAGGTGGTGAGACACACTTAGAACAGCGGTTCTCAACGGGGGGAGGGGGACGATGTAGACCCCGAATGGACGAGCAGTGCCGAGATGGAGAAGCCGTGCCCTGAGCGAGGACCTCAGCATTCCAGCCAGGAACTGGGCTGCGTGAGAAGCCTCACTGGTGGGCCGTCAAACTTCCAGGCGGGTGCATGCAAGGGCCAGCCAGGAGACACACACGCTCCTGCTGATGGCAGTTCTCATGCCCTGCCCCCCACCCCACCACTCCTAACCCAGAATGGGTCTCCCCGTCGGCGTGTTCACTGGAGGCACAAGCCCGTCCCCGGCAATGAAACCATGCTGGGGAGAAGTCATCAACAAGACGCATGACATCAAGCTTGGGAAATCTTGGGACTGCACATACAGGCCTTGGAAGGATGGAGAGAAATGGGGAACAAGTGGCCACGTCCCCTCTGCTTTTGGAGGGCAAGAAAGGGAAAGTCGACAGACAGCGGAAAGTGAAGAACCACGTCAGGGAACAGCCAGTGCTTCTGAAGGGGACTCCAGACGTTTACAATGCGTGGGGACGAACTCGGTGAGGCTGGTGGATGGGTTAGACCGGAGTGCCAAGCGTCTGGATCCTCCTCCGCCTGTTCGGCAGACCGACCCCATCTCTCCCCACCCCATGCCTGGGCTCCAGAGAGAAACGAGTCTGCGGTGTGGCGTTAAAGAGGTTACAGAGCACACGGGGCTGCATGCGTTCCCTGAAAACACAGAGCCGAGGAAGGTCAGTGATAGCGCAACTGAAAGGTGATGCTCAAAGATGCGCTGTCGTTGGATTTTTTCACCCCGCGCCTTGGGCATCCCTTACTCGCTAGAGAGCAGCCAACCTTTATGTGTACTGCCGCTTCACGATAGAACTACTGGTAAGTTACAGCTCGATTGCCTTTCAGAGAGTAAATGGGATATTTCGTCCATGGCTGCTGAAATTCTCAAGGAGGCGCTTCCTTCTCCTTCCACTGGTGTGGATACCACTGTTAAGAGTGCTTAATAGATTTCTAACCTACATCTATGACTCTGACCACCGCCTTAACTTCTCCTACTCTGACTTGACAAATATCTTATACACAAAGTGAAAAAAAGTAAAGTCATGGAAATAAATCCCTTACAAAAAAGAAGAGACCGGCTAGCCTGTGTTGAATTCTTACTAAGTGCCAGGCACTCTAAGAGGTCTACATTTATCAACTCACTTAATCGTCGTGATAATTGTCCCCATTTCACAAATGAGCAAGCTGAGCACAGGGAGGTAAAGTAACTTGCCAGAGGCTGCACAGCTGGCAAGCAACTAACCTGGGATTCAAACCCAGGCTGGCTCCAGTGGCCATGATCCTAACCACAAGGACTGCCTCTTGGCCAGCGGCGAGGAGGCCTCATGTGGGAGTCTCAGAAGTCAGGTCAGTAACACACCAACGTGGCTTCTCCAACCCTTATTCAGGTGTTTTTCTGTTCTGCAATAGTGAATATTGGTAAAGCTCCCGCACACCTGACTGTTAGGAGTATGTCTCCATCCTGACTGGTTTGAGGCCCCAGGAGGGTTTGCTGAGCCCAGCACCTGGGCAGAACACGTCCCACCCCACTCCCTTCCATTACCACTGCCTGGACCACCACGTCGGAATTCTGATCTCCTGGCTGAGGCCCTTCCTTTGACACAAGAGGACACACAAATGGAATAGTACATAGGAACTGCATCCCATTCGGAGCCTTTGCTGCCTCTTTCCCCAGCTCATTCCTTAGCCTGCGTCCTGTATTTGCCAATTGCGAAGCAGGAGAATCACAGTGCTGTTAGATACTTCCTTTATCACCGCCTCCTCCCACCCCCATGGGAATGAGGCTGGCTGGGGTCAGGCAACTAGGCAGGGGACAGGAGGACCTCCACGTTCCCACTTGGCACCCAGATGAAGTTCTATGGAAAACGGTGTGAACGTGCAGAAAACATAACTACAGCCCTGACCCTTTCCTTCTGCTTCCCTCCCACCCCTACTGTTCTAGCCAAAAGGTATTCACATCGTCGAGGAGAAGGAAAACAAATCCATGTGTGTCCGAGGAGCACCCGGCGCCTGCAAGTTAGAACTAAACCTGCCGGATGATGCACAGGTTAGAAGTGCATGCTTTCCCCTAATTACACATTAACTTGTTGATTTGGGAATGCTATCTTAGTTATAATGAACCAGAAGGCAAGAACAAAATACAGGGGGAGAAGATATTGCCCGACTCATCTTTTTCATGCAGATATATCTCTTCCAGGGTGAATGTTGTTTATTCTTCACCTGCTTAAGGCACGTACGTAAGGTGAAGAAACCAGAGTGCTGGCTTTCTTAGACTCTGCCCAGCTATTGCTGGCTGACTCCAGTAAACAGATAGTGAGATGGGTTAAAGTGGTAAGGGAGACACCGATGGAAGACACAGATTGGCTATCTGCTTGATCCCGGCCACCATTCTCCAGGGGCCTCACCCCGGGTACATTTACTAGGGCCACCGGAGATCACAAGAATCCTATCAGCTTCATAGTAGGCCAGTGGAAAATGATGATGTAGGGACATGGCCCCAGCACAAGGCTGGTCCCAACACTGGTAAGGCCACCATTTAGACCTAAGGTGCCAGAAAGGGCAAGTTTGGGGAGCCTAAGTTTTAATTAGCACCGGTTAGGGGTTGGGCATAAGACAAAAGCCATCACCCCCCACCATGTGTGGCAGATATGAGCCCTGTTCACAAATAAGGGAAAGAAGCTCAAAAAGGTGAGATAATGTATCCAACACCAAGGTTAGAGCTGAACTGAACCCAGTGTCCGGCTGACTTCCATGTCGGCACTCCCTTATCAAATTAAACATAGTAACACGAAAAATAACTGTGGAAGGGAGGAAGAAATAAAATATTGGATATATTTTCAACAACTAAAAAGTCGGAGTACTACAAAAGGGACCTCTGTCAGAGAATGCGTTACAGGTCATAGTGATAAGAGATGTCTTCTTAATGGTAGCAATTTAGCTTCCTGGGGGGTGGGGTGCTATAAATGAAATTCATCTTGCAAATCTTGCCTCATAGTCCATTAACTTATCACAAAAATACTGCTATCTAAGCCATATTACTAAAAGGAAAAAAATCCATTGGTCGAAATAAATTTTTTTAAAAAAAATCTCTTCCTGTAATATGCTTGGAAAATGAATCCAAAAAACATATTCTTAGATGATTTAATGAAACACAAAGCCAAATACAGAAAGCAGACAAGACAGAGATGATAAACTCCAATGATCTTTGAGAAACAAAGGGGAAAAAAGAAAAAGAAGGCAGAAAGTAAAATTGTGGAAATGGAAGATTTTATTGAAAGAAAAACAGACAAAATTGTGGATCAGAAAACAATCACCAAGCTTACAACTGAATAAACAATTTAAAAAATGAACCATCCCTTTTCTGAACTCTACGAAGGACCTAAATTACACAACTAAAAAACAATCACGAGAAAAAGAACATAAAACCACCCTCTTCCTTTCTTTGGAGCATGTGGAACCCAGCCTGTCTTGGGGTCTTTAACAAGCACAACCTCATCTTATAGCAAGAATTCTCCACTGCCCAAGGGGTTGAAACCGGGTACTTGTGAGGTAAAAAGAATCTACTCTCTTTAGGCAGAGCACAGATACACATATTGTACATAAACAGTGTATCTGTGGTGTTACATTTTCAGGGGGAATAAATGTCTAAAACAGCTCCTTAAGGGGAGGGGGAATAAGTTTTGAAAAGTTGAGAAATACTGCCTTGCAGAAATTCTGGTTTGGCTTTGCATTAGAAATGTAATACGGAATTCTAAAACACTTTCTCAAACTCACATGAGTTTCCAAACCAAAGGAGTAAAAAATGAAAAACACGAACACTTGGTGGCTTTGGCCGGGCAGCGGTCAAGGGAAGACATTTTATAATGCCTAAAGGAAAAAGAAGGAAAAGAGGCGAGTTTTTCCGTGAGTTTAATCATCTGGGGTGTTCCCAGGAGTAAGAAGGGAACTGCCCCCAGAAAGGCAGGCTTAAGGAGGTACCGAACTCACTCGCCAGTTCGGCACAGCGACCCCTTCCTGGCCCCACACTGTGGCCGTCTGGGAGCCTTGCTCAGAACACCGCATAGGAAGAAAGCCACACTATTTGAAGATCCGAGAGTAAAAACACGTGAGCCGACAAATCGCAAAGACAAACTGCAAATGGCTTTCGGGTGGTTACTGAAAAAGCTTAGAGCGTTAGGTTTGCACCCCTCCTTCCCGGACACCCACAGTTCTGAGAACTCAAAGCATCAGTTCTCTACACTGCTCAGACCCCCAGGGAGGACCTGATGAACTGCTGTGCATGTGAGCAGTGCCTCTGCCTGTCAAAAGGATGGTCATTGCTAAGGCCCTAAATGCAAAAGAGAGAACTAGGAAGCACGTTCTTTCCTTTTCTTTGGCTCACTGGCCGAGGTAAGTTTTGGGTGCCTGCGTGTGCATGTCTAAACCTGTACTGGGGAGCTGGGGGTGGGGGTTGAGGTCTCAGCCCCTCAGAGGAACTCAAACCAGCAGCGAGGGTAGCTATCCCTGAAGAAAAAGGAGTAGGCGTGACAAAGGCTCCCCGCTTGCCGTTGGTGGATCAGGGACCACAGGGAGTCGCTGAGGAGGGCAGAGAGGGGCCGAGGGCCCTGGGGATCACCTTCCAGCGGCTTCACGATCTGGAGTTTCTCCGGCAGGTAGGAGCGGCTGCTGAAGGACATGCCCGAGAAGCCGGTGAACTCGGAGAGGCGGGAGTGCGTGCCCAGGGACGGGATGCTCTCGGTGGGCGTGAGCGAGCCGCTGAGCAGCTCGCCCTTCTCCGCCAGCTCCCGGAGCTTTCTCTCCTGCTCCTCCTCGAAGAACCGTCGCTCCGAGAGGTAATTCTCCCGGCGGAGGGACAGCCGCCTCAGCGCCGTCTCCAGGTCGTGGGAGCCTGGGGTGCCGGCGTCCCCGGCTTCTTGCTCTGCTCCTTGCTTCTGGAAGGGGGAGACGGGGGTGAGCGTGGAGCGCCCAGCAGGGGGCGCCGTCCGACCTACAACGAGGCCTGACTGCTGCAAGCCCACGGGCGGCTGCGGGATTTTCTAAGGAATCCGGGGCAAGCTTTTGAAATTTAGGCAAAAAAATAAATAAAATAAAAAATAAAAAATGGGGACACAAGTGCCTGTCCCGAAGAACTAATTCTCTCGAGTTTATTTTTCCCTCCCCTTCATGGGGGACGGGGAGTGAAGAAAGCACTCAGGCAGAATGAAAATTTGCACCCACAACGTCAAATCCAGTCCCTAGAACCACCTGTCTCAGAGCCCTGGGGACGGAGCCTTCTTTGCCGCAGCTCCCAGTCACCAGAGGGGCCGCGGGCTCCAGGAAGCTTCTCTTTTCTCTCGAAGGTAAGGAGCTGACAGCTTAAAAACAGTTCCAATCAAGCAGAACTGGTCATAAGAAGGCACGATTTTATTCAGTCATAGGAAAAGGGGTGCACACAGTGGACGATGTTGGGGTGGGGGGTGTTTTGCGGGGCTTCCGGACAAACAGGGACTGACCACTGCAGGGGAAGGCCCAACCCAGGGACACTCGGTGTGAGGGGCACTTGCTGGGCACCCTGGACCAGATTCTGGTCACAGGACACAGTCTGAGTCTCCCTGAGCCTTTCGAACATCCCAGCTACAAAGGGGTTCATGGAACAAATGTCTGTTCTGTAGCCTTAACAATGAAGATGAAAAGAAACAAAATATTCACTGCCCCCACCCCAGCATCTCACAGGAAAGGAGACTCCTTGTTACACCTCTTCCAACTGGTTCACGCAGCAGCATCGAGGCTACGCGAAGGCTTGACAGGTGGGGGAAACGCATTTGCGAACTGAGAGGTGTGTATGTGTCAGACGACTCTTAGTGGCCTCCCTCGTCTCAGGACTGAACCTGCGTTCGATCCACATCACCTCCCCCCCCAAACGGAAAGGTAAAACGGACGCCCGCTGGCTCACCCCAGGTCGGGCGACTCCGCTTCCAGGATGATGCTGTTGGTCTTGTTGTCCAGGACGACGTTGCCGACGTCGCTGCCGTAGAAGCTGGACCGGGGCGTGCTGACGCAGCTGGACAGGAGGGAGTTCATGGCCGAGGACTGGTTGGAACCGGGGATGTTCATGGGGGAGGGCGTCAGAGACCTCTGCCTGACGACCTGGTTGATGTTTCTCACGGTCTCGAAGACTCGCTTCTGGTGCCTGGGGAGAAGGCACAACGGCACCTGCGAATGAGCGACTGCAGGAACGACCTCGGTGGGCGTTAAACCCTCCAAAGAGTTATTGACCGAACTGCCAAAAAGGCAGCTGACCCACGTGAGCCCCCAAGCCACCTGTCATCCTGCACCTGCCATGTGTTTCCTGGGGAGTTGGTTGGAATGCAAGAGGCTCGACACCCACCGAATTAAAAGCGCTAATAATATGTGGTGGTGCCCCCCGAGGTAACGTTAGCAAGAGGGATACGGCTTTTCGCTGCCCTTGAGCTTGACCTACAAAAGGAAATAAGCAGTACTTTGTCTCCTGGCTGGTTTCTTTTCCGTGATAGTCACTGGAATACACAGCTCTCTTCTCCCAGCTTCCTGGAAGGGCGTAATACATAGCTCTAAAACCTAGCAATAGATCCTGGGGGGTGTTGTCAGCTGTTATTTCCCTTAATCTGGATTTGGCCTGTGGAAGGACCACAGGGTTCACGGCGGGTCTCGGGAGGCTTGGGAAAGAGGACGTACGCGATGTCAGGTGCGTCTGGCTCTTCCAGCTGCAGCTCCTTGCGCATCGTCCCCTCGATCTCGGCTGCCAAGGAGTCCTGGGAAAGGCCAGACGACACAGGCGTGAGCGGCAGCTCAAAGGCTCTGGCTCTCCAAGAGGCCTGTGGCCGGGCGAACCAAAGAAGGGTGACCTGAGGCCTCAGGAGCCCGGAGACTTCCCGCAACAGCACCTGCCGTTGTTAGAGCCCTGGCTGAGTAACCCCCAGGGCAGGCGCTGAATGCGGCAGGCACCAATGGGCACTGAGCATAAAGCCTCTTTGCTTCCACGCAGCTAAGGGTCTGAAAGCAGACCCTATGTTCCCTGGGCCAAACCACGCAGCTGCAGCCGTGGCCTCAGGAGAGGGCAGAGAGCTAACGGGGAGAGAGGATTGTGTTCAGAATGACACAGATGGGCGGATTTCCATAGACTGGAAAGCTGAGGCGCAGTCAGAGATGCTGTCACAGCCCGCACGGGTCCACACTAAGCGACTGCCTCCCAGTCCTCGGCTCACGCAGGGTTCTGAACCGCCCGCCACTCATTATGTGAGGTAGAGCCGAACAGACAATCCTTCCCACGAATGCCAGCAGAAGCAGGCGTGTGCAGAAGGGCACCTGCTGAGGCCTCAGAGGTCACCCATGCAGGACAACAGAAGAGAAGGGCTAAATCCACACGAAGCAAGAGAACCTCCTGCGGTGAGGGACGTCCTCTGTGCGGTCCAGTGTGGGGACCGCCAGCCACAAGGCACCGTCAAGCCCTTGAAATGTGGCCAGCGTGAGGGAGGAACTGAATTCTTTAATTATATTTCATTGAAATTGATTGAAATAGATTTAAAGACCTTTAATGCATAATGCACTTTAAGAACAGACATCTTCAGAAACAAAATTGTGCCAACGGTTACGGAAAAAGGCAAACCAAAGCTTTACCTTGGCAAGTACAAAAGCGGAAAAATCTCTCCAGAAGAGACCCAAATGCGGATTTTCGATTCAACTGCTCTCATGCGATGGTTTAAATTTTTAAAATATAGGTCTGTCCTTAAGAGTGGGGAGTGTAGAGGAATGAATCCCGACTGCCCGGGAAACAAGACGGTCCTGGGAGACTGCCACTTCCGGGTGAGAAGCCAGGAAGGAGGGAAACTGAGGCAAGGGGCACGTAAAGCCGCACAGGCCGGTCTGTGAGCTGAGTGTAGTCAGCTCTAGACTGAGGAATCTGGGCCGGGGCAGGGAGGGCGGTGGGCGGGTAGAGTGCTTTTTGCTGCCTTTACTAGGGGTTCTCGGAATCACAGGATCACCAATCTGGTCCTTGGAAAGCTGACAACTGATGTTGTGTGTCCTTTCTGGTTTCATTAGATGTCAGTCAAGTTGAGAGAAAGTGAATCCTGGCCAGATGTGGATGTTTGAAAGTAACGAAGGAAAAGATACCATGATTCGGGAAAATGGATCAGACAGCAGGGGTCATGGGAGGAGCCCCAAGGAAAAGCCCAATTCAGAAGGGACCGAGTTTCACAAACGTTACACAGCCATCCACGCCTACCTCCTTCAGGGGGCTCTGCTCAGAAGTTCTCCTCTCCCCCAAGAGAATTTGATATTTCATGAAAGCATGAAAACAGAGCCTAAACATGAAAGTTCTTGGTAGTTTCTTCTTCAGTCTGTCCGCCTACCTGTTGAAATCTAATCCCTACTAAGCATCTACAGTTCTGCAGTCTACCAAGCGCTGCGTTAGGGGCAGGGAGGTCAAGAGAGGGAAAGAGGAAACAGGGCGGTCAAGAGAGGGAAAGAGGAAAACAGGGCGGTCAAGAGAGGGAAAGAGGAAAACAAGGAGTCAGACATGGTGCCCCCTCCCCACACACTCCAAGGGGCTTCGGTCTGACAGCGGATAAAATAAGTAAGTTCATCAAGTGTTACCGAGAGACGACCAGCCAAGGGGAACTGCCTGACAGCTATGGGGAGAGGTTAAGCTGCTGGAAAACCCCCTTCTCAACCGTGTTCCCTCAAGCCTCACCAGGAAACAGCTCGGGCCAGACCTAAACAAATGGGGTTGTGGGGAAATACCATGAGAAATACAAGAACGCCACAGCCAGCACAGAGGGAAGCATTTCTTTCAGATCACAGATACTGAAAGCTTTCAGGGGAATCTGGATAATCAGGATACAAAGAGCCCGCAGAACCAGATGGGCACTTAAAGAATTCTGGAACGCACCCTGTGAGGCCAACAGAGCATGCATTCCCATAAGGTCAGGACAAAATAATGTATAGATAAACATCTCCCAGATCTCCGAGGTGCCTACTAAATCTAGTTCCTCCTAAATTTCCCTCCTACGAGCAGGAGAAGAAACGATGACAGATTCAGAGAGGTAGAAAAGGAAGAACCAGTTTGTCTCAGTGTCGTTTAAGAGGCCACCAGTGGGGCTCAGGAGCCCTCGGCCGGCCGGCATCCAGATCCACGCAAAATGCCAGGCCACCTTCCAAAGCTCAACTCCGCCCCAGCGGAGGCTCCTCCCCGCAGCGCCCCACTGCCCCGTGCGAGGGAGGAAGCAAGCAGCTCGCACCATGGGGAACAGGCCCAGCGAGTGGTAGCGCCGGGACGTGGTGTTGGGCACGGTCTTGTTCCGCAGGTTCTTGAGCTCCTCCTGGGCCTCGTGAAGCATCTCCATGCACTCCGCGTACTTGTCCTCCAGCTCACGCAGCTGCAGGGGACCAGGGAAGTGCAGCGGGGGGGGGGGTGATGGGAGGGAGATCTCGTGAGCGCTGGTACAAGCCTACCCACCCACACAGCCAGAAGGACACGGGCACACTCCCAGGGGCCCGGCACCCCATGGCCTGAGGCCAGATGCCCAAAAGCCCTCAAGGCTCAGGTTTTCTTTCATGTGGAACATGCTTACGGACTCAGAAATTGCTTGAAACCCTAAGCAGGGGCAACCGAGATTCAAAACATCTTTAAACAACGGGGAGAGCAAAAATCGTGACACCCTCATTCCCAGGGTGTCTTTGAATGAGCTCCCTTAATGTGGTATATGCTCTGTGTCATTGGCATCTCTTATTGCGGTGGTCCCCCAACCTTTTGTGGCACCAGAGACCGGTGCTCCTATGGGAATCTGATGCCTAACGATCTGAGGTGGGGCTGAGGCGGTGATGCTGGCGCTGGGGAGCGGCTGCAGATACAGATGAAGCTTCACTTGCTCACCTGCCGTTCACCTCCTACTAGTTCCTAACATGCCACAGACTGCTACCCATCCGCAGCCCAGGGCCGGGGACCCCTGCCTCACTGGAACGTGTCTCAGGAGCCCGTGCACACCAGTCTCCGGGCTGGTGGACAGCCCAGCCCCCTAGGCGCTCACAACCGGTAACAGCGGCGGCAGGAATTAGTTTAGGAGTAAAAATGACATTCGATTCTACATAAAAACGGTCGTGAAGGTGGACACGACCCGTAGCCGGTCAGAGGGAGGCTGAGGACCCCCTAACTGGCATTGGGGGCCCTGAGGAAATGGGGGGGCACTCACCTCGGCCGTGAGCTGTCGCTGGGCGTCCTTCGCGGCCCCCAGGTGCTGCACGAGTTCCTCATTTTCCACCGCGCACTGAACGGGAACAAAGGGACATCGGCTTCTCTTACGATGCTGAGCAACGTCTGCCTTTCTCCTTCTTCTTATCGGATCCGTGAGGATCCTATCGCACTTCTACAGTGGGGCTTTTATACTGGAGTGACATTTCACCTTTCACACAGATTTGAAGGCGTCTTCCCCACGCCCACATTCATCCTCTCTCGCCCACCCCCCCCACCCGCGCAGTCTCTGCTGCTGCCGTCCGGGGCATGCACCTCCCGCTTCTAGCAAAGGCCCAGCATGGGAAGCTGAGTTGCTCTGAAAGATGCCAGCCCACTGCAGGGCATACCAGGGGCACTCCGTAAAACACTAGACGACGGCTCATGAAGTTGAAGGCCCAAACTCCGTATCTACGCACCTTTTTAAACGGATTCTACGAATCTGCAGATTATGCGTAGGAGAAAAGCGGTGATAAAGGCTAGCTACACTATCGAAAGCACTAAGCGTCTTCTCCAAAGGGGCAGCACGAACCCCTACGACATGAAACCAAAGGGCACGGCCTCCGGGGGGCAGGCGCCCCGGCGGGAGCTCAGAACGGCCCTCTCTGTGACAGCCGGGGGAGTGGAGCCTTACAGCTTTTGCCTTCTTCTGCAGGTCGACGATCTGTGACAGCAGGTGTGTGATCTCCTCCTGCTGGCGGGCGGCGTCTTCGGTCTTCTTGGCCAGTTCCTCGGAGATGCTGGCGATCTGCACGTTGGCATCCCCTTTGATGGAGAAACAGCCATCACTAAGTAAGTCAGGAAGCCTGACGTGCCGACCGAGAGAGAACCGTTTCTCCGTGGTTTGTGCAAGAAACATCGTTATCATAAGATGTGAAGTAGACAGTGGGGGAGGGGGGGAGGGGCGAAGAAGGCTCACAGGAGGAAGGAACCTGGGGTCCCCACTTTGTTCTGTGGGGAAGCAAAGCAAAGCGGCTTCCCTGGTGGCTCAGTCGGTCATGAAAAGGAAGCCAGCCCCCCACTTATGGCTCCAGGGCTCAGTGTAGGGGCCTGACCCCAGTGACCAAGGCCGCCCCCCACCCCTGAGGAAAGCAGGCGGGCTTCAGGCGTCAGCCGGGAGGCACCACACCAACAGCAAGGTGCGTCTGGCCGAGCCCCCACATGCCACGCATGAACGGATCCACATCACTTACAGGAAGCCCTGCTGCACCCTGTTCCAGAAAGAAACCCTGCCACACACAGCACAATGTCCTTGGGTGTTTTCAACCTATATTCAGAGCCCGAACTCATTTTACTGGAGTTGAACATATGGTGTGTTTCACTGACTTCCTTTTTTTTTTTTTTTTGCCAAAACTCGAAATATTCTGTTCACCCCTTTGTCTGACCTTAACTTGTCAACTTACCATAGAGACGGAGAAAGAAGCGTGTACTTGCAAAGCTGAACACTCTTCCTTGACTCTTACAGATCCAATTACTAGAAAGCGGGCTTCCCGCATTTTCAACATGGAACTCAGAAGCGAGGCCTAACTTAGCCATTCCCTAATTCCCACAGTCCAGGAGAAAGCCGGAATTTAAGTTAGCTATCAGTATCAGCGAGAAATTGAGACCATGTGTGACTGACGACAGCCTAGCATCCAGTTTCTCGTAAATCAGGGGGAGAGGTGCCATGCAAGACCAGGGGAGGCCTCTAGTTTAAAAAAATATATATATATGCTACTGAGCCCAGGCCGGCAGGGAGACTGTGCTTTGTCAGGAGGATGCAAATCTGTCTGGACGGAATGATGGCAGATGCAGGCAGGAAAAGGGGGAACGGGAGTGGGGGGAGAGGACCAGGGACGTACTCAGCTCCTTCACACAGTCGTTGACGAGCTGCTGCTCCTTCTCTTCGTAGGTGATGGTCTCCGTCTTCAGCTGGCAGGCCTGTGGACAAGGCCCGGGTCAGAGGCCCCGCACCCACACCTGGGCCGGTGGGGCGGGCACGGCTGGGGCAGGCAGCAAGGGCCAACCTGGCTCTGCGAAGCCGCCCTTCAGCATCTCCGCACCTGTCACCCGTTGCTCCCTCGAGGACGGAAAGTCAATCTGAAGCCCCCCACTCAATGAATCTCGGACTTCCGACACTGAAAAGTGTGTACCAGGAGAGGGAGCCACACGAACGATGCACACTGACGCTATCTGTACACCCTGCTTTACTAAAACTCTGTAGACCACCCATGGGTCCAATCCGTCTGTCTGATTCATCTGTGTCTGTCCCGGCTCATAGCCATGATCTCCTCTGGGACCCAAACAGTGCCCAGGACACAGCTCTGCCCACCGCAGGCATCCTGAGGATAACCACAACGCGAGGGGCTAACGCTTACATGCACCTACTATGTGCTGGGCACTGTCCTAAGAGGTTGCGTCGGACTTAAACCTGGTGTATTCAGTTGAGCAAAACAAGGTACGATATGAAAGCGTTCGAATCCAGAGACCCAGGAGCGATTCCAGGACTCTGTATGGCTTGCTCCTGCTAAAAAGGTGGGAAGACAGATGTGGAGGTCCCAGTGAGAGAAGGTGTCTCTGAGCCCTCAGGTCCCAGCCCCAGCCAGACACTCTTCCTGACGGCCAAGATGGAGTAGCTGGACTCTCTGGCTGGATCAAATTCCCTCAGCCGGCTTTAGGTGAAGACTCTGACAGAGGGCCCTCCACTCGCTGTGTGCCCAACACTACAGTGTTTACCTGGGGCAGGTGCTGGAAGGGGCAGCACTAGACTCAGAATGGGGAGCACTGGGCTGTCTTGGCTCGGACACTGGCTGACAGGGAGGCTGGGCAACCGTCCGTAAATGAGGAGCTGCAGGAGGTGAGCTCTAAGAGAAAACAACCCTTTTCTCATGCCTAGGAACGTCCTCGTGAGCCCAAGGCATGAGCCTCTTTCCAATGTGTGGACAAGTTCAAGGGGACAGGTGGTCTCTTGGAGGGGCTTTAGGATCCCTGGGTCAGCTCAGGTGGACATGCAGCCCAAACCTAACCAACTAGGGCCTGATAAACAAGGCTGCACCATAGTCTGGCTAGAGGGCATAAACACACTGATAGTTAAGACCGGAAGTACGAAATGTGCATGCATCAGTGTTTCCGGATGACAGCGGGTGGAGGGAAATGTGAGGTTTGGAGTCATGGCGACTTGCAAGTCCTGGTTTTGTCCTTCCCTAGCGTGCACGGCCTTCCTTAGGAAATCAAAGCACCCAGCAGCCTGCGACCCGGCTTTCCCGCTTGTGAGAATCAAAGTCACCAGCTCCCGTGCCTTCGTGAAGATTTTTAAACCAAGGCAGGCAGAGCGCCCAGCGCAAGGACTAGCCAACCAGGGAGAGCCAAGAGCACGCGTTCCGAAGGCGCCTCATCGCAGCCTTTGGAAGTGAACCGTCTGCGAAGTCTGTCCCCACGTCCTCGGGCACTGCTTCCTGAGAGCGTGTCTGACCTGCCACCGGTGACATGCGAACGAGGCCTCCAAGACACGTCTGATCCGCGGAAGGTGATGGAAAGACCCCGCCGTGGGAGCGTCTGCCCTACCCGTGACGGACGACGGGTCTGCCACCCTCGCCCACCCACGTGCTGCACCATCCGCCCCTCGGGGTGCGCTGAGCTTCGGTTCCGGATACGGCAGCTGGGGACACGAGCGGGGTGGGCACTCGCCTCGGACCGAAGCACGACGTTCTCCTCCTCGAGGTCCTTCAGCTTCTTCTGAAGAGAGTCCAAATGAAAGTAGTTCTGGACCGAGGGTGAGGACTCGTTTCTCTTCAACCTGGGGGAGAAAGGACGGGCCCTTTCGAGGGAGACACACACTCCTCCCTGCCGCTGGCACACCCAGGGGCGTCAGGGGACACACGGGTGTGACAAGGATCCATCAGGGCCGCTCCCTCGCCCCCAAGAAGACAGGGTCAGCTGACACACAGGCTGGCCGCCACTTCAGACGCACATCCCAACCCTTTGTCCACAACTGGCCGTTGCCACGTGGCCTCAGCTGGCGGGGGAATCAGCTCTACCTGAAGCCCACGCCATCCCAGGATGCCCGGAGGTTTATTTAATAGTTAAAATGCGCTTCTATGTGCCTGACTGCTTTAAGTACTCAACACGTGTGAATGCTCGTAACCCTATGAATTAAGTACTCTTACGCCCATTTTATAAACGAGGCAACAAGCAAAGAGAGGTCAAATAACTTGGCCAGGAGCCCACAGCTAGTGAGCCACAGAGCAGGAGAAATGCATCAGGCTGCTGGGCTTGAGAGCCCTCGCCCCTGAGGCGGGGCTCTGCTGACTCTCTGAAGCCCCATGCCTTCCGTCGAGGCCCCAACCCAGCACCCCTGGCTCCAGAACCCTGTGTTTCCCCCAGCGGCAGAGGCCACCCCAGGCCAAAACCACCCAACCTGACAAACGAGCGAGGAGACCAAGAGGAAAACTGAGAAACCGGTCCTTCCAAGTCCCACTAAAATAGTAAAATCGACCTCTGTGCGAGGCACTTGGACATGCCCCGGCTGCAGGAGGCGGCGACCTGGCCTAGGCCAAGCCCCAGGACACGGCCAGCGGCCGGCCTGCGCCGCGGCCCCCGACCCGCGCCCCGGAGACTTACGGGGTGGAGCACGCGGACTCGGGCTCGCTCTCCTCCGCGGCACTGGTGTAGAACTGCAGCAGCTCATCCTTCATGGACAGCTCGTGCCGGAGCTGAGACACCTGCACACACACAGACACAGGCGCGCGGGGGCCACCGTTCACGTCCCCACAGTGACCGCGTCCCCGCCGACGCTCCCGCCCTGCTCAGGGACAATGCTTACAAGCCCGTCATTGACTGTGCGCTAGTCGCAGAGGAGAGGTGAGAGGGGACTAGAAGGTTCTAGGATATGTCTTGGGGGAACAAGAGAGTGTACGGGCTTTGCAAGCTGCCAGGTGACCAGCGGGGCAAATGGCTCGAGAAATGGATCACGTTACCAAACGAAAGACAAGGCCACCTGCCTGCCAAAACCAAAGTCACCTGGGACCAGGGCCCTGGGGATGCCAGCTGCGGGGGGTGGGCAGCTCCAGGCAGCTGGTCAACCCTTGGAAACCCCACGGCTCTGCCCTGTGGCCACTGCACCCTCAATGATCACAGGTAGGCATTCAGATACGGGAAGAGGCAAGTATCAGGAACTGGCCTTCCGACTACCATACCGCCAGGACAGTTTTGCAGACCACGCTGCTTTATATCGTAGGTGTAAAATAAATAAACCTGAGCCATACAATTTTTCCCTTGCCCTTCCACCATGTAGCACTGGCGAACAGTGAGTCCTCCTGTCAACGAGAACTGTACTTCTGTTTTAATTCTTTCTGTTTCTCATTTCATTTAGGGTCTGTGGTTTGTTCCAACTTTCCTACACAACACAGTGAATGTGTTATGACATCCCTGGAGAAGCCAATTTTATGTCCGCACAGGCGTTAGCTTCAACGCCTAGACTGATCATTTAGTGTGGCGCCAAAGGGGAACATGTTACAGTTTTCGAGTGCAAAGCTTTTTCTCCTTTCCACTCCACAGAGTTAGGATGCTCTTTGTGTGAGGCAAGGAAGCCCCAAGGAAGGGCAGCGACATGGGGAAGCGGCGTGTGAGGGATAACAGGTGACCGTTTACCGGTTCCTGGGTGGCACATCCCTCGGTTCAGAAGGGACTGGGAAGGGAGCCGGGCTGCCCTGGCATGCTTCACTACCTGAGAGAAGGGGGATCCAGGTCATAATGTCGGGTGCAGGAAAGCAGGCGTTAACTTCTCCGAGAAGGGAAGTATATAGTAACGTATCATCTTTTAAAGAAAGCCCATGATTAAAACTTGTCTTATGGTGACGACGCTGTTTCATCATATGACAAGTAATATTAAACCCAGATAATGATAGCTCGGAATAGCTTTAACGAGGAGAACCTCTGAAAACATCTTAGAAATACAAATAAGGGCATCCTGTCCCATTCGGAAAGTTTCTGGTAGAAAATAAGGGAGAAGAAATGAGAAGACATGCAATGAACGTTATCACCGTTCAAGTTCATTGCTGAAAGAACAGGAAGACGGAAGGGAGTTACACAGTGGGGCTCGGCTTCAGCCTCTCGTCCTGGTTCTAACGACCCCGTCTGACTCCACAGAGCCTTCGCTCTCCTGCCCGCGCCCCAGCCCATCCAGAAGACCAGCGTTGCTTCTTCCAAACCTCAGCCCCTTCAGATCAGCCCTCGACTTTCACGCCCCTGCCACTGCAGAGAGCCAATAGCCCAGATTTGTATCCTGAAGATAATGGGGTGTCTATCATGAAACAACAGGCCATATCCTGCAGTGACGACCGTGGGGCCGCTGCCTTCGCCTGCAGCAAGGCCAGCCCCCCGACTCGGACACCCTGCTTGTTGCTGTGTCAGCCCACAGCTGAGT
Organism: Eonycteris spelaea; assembly: GCA_003508835.1. Lineage (NCBI taxonomy): Eukaryota > Metazoa > Chordata > Mammalia > Chiroptera > Pteropodidae > Eonycteris > Eonycteris spelaea. Next base: position 1,925,748 of record PUFA01000224.1, read on the forward strand.
GTCTGCGTCAGCCTACGTGATGATCTGCACTCTCGCAGGACGGGGACTGTGGCTGGTCCCAGGCCTGCCGTGGCACGGGACACTGTGGGTCTCCCGAAAGTGCAGGCTCCTGGGTGACCCGGTCCACACTCTCCGAAGGAGGCAGAGTGAACAAAAGGAGCTGCCGAAAGGTGGGATTCTGTGTCTGGGCAGCCACTTCGGAACAGGACTTGAACGTGCCCTCAGGGTGGGGGGGGGGGGGCTTGGCAAGGGGGACCCCGTGACATCACCGCCTCCGACCACGCCTGGGGCACCGCCTGGTGCGCCAGCCCTCACCTCCTCCCGGATGTGATCCACCTGCTCCTCCAGTAGCTCGTTCCGCTCCGTGAGGGTCTTGTTCTTCTTCAGCAACGACTGGCCAATCCGAGCAGCCAACTCTAAATCCCGCTCTTTCTGTGAAAGGCAGAAGCAGGAACAGAGAGTCAAAAAAAAAAACACCCCCAGGCTTCCTGAAGGAGCCCACAGTCGCTGGAGGAAAACAAAGGCATTAGAAATGACAAAGGGGCTAATAATTCACCATCCGGTCACCAGCGTCACCAGCACGTGATACTCGTTCAAAGAGGAGGATGGTCTGGCCACGTAACGTGCAGGAAGGAGCTACACGGACCTCAGGCGAGAAGGAGCCTTCGAACCTAACACGAGGACGTCTCCGTTCCAGCAGGGAAACACCTGCTCCCCAAAACATTTCTCCACAACTGCGTTTGATATCTGCGTAGGCATTTGATACCCCGTCTCCCTGTGGAGAGCTGAGGGCTGGGTATTGTCACCAGGGCCCAGCACGTGGAAACTCTCAGGGACTTGGAGCTGGATGAGTGGGTGAATCCAGACAGTTCAAGTGCTCTTACAATAGAGCCAGGAGCTGACACAAGGCGGCGGCCTCTTCAGTGCTTATGAAGCTGGAATGTATCCCGTTCCTCGTATTTGCCTCATCTGACACGAAGAAAATGTTTCAAGTTAACTCTGAAACAGTAACATGCTTCTTCCACTCACTGGGCGGCTATGGAGGGTTTACTTAAAACAAACACAGGCAGATGCATAAAATTGCCCTGCTTCAGAGACAAAGATGTATTAGGGACACAGGGTTTTCTGCTCGGCTGATGACACTCTCAGAATAGAGCAGGAGGAAGAGGAAATACTTAGCGGTATAGAAAGGTACAGCTGCCTCCCGAGAGGAAAAATGTTGCTGACCATGGAGGCATGGGGCGGCCGCCGACGCGAATGCAACTTACTGACCCCTGATCAAGGCGGTTAGATTCAAGTGGCTCACTTGGGTGGCAAGCGGAGGAGAACCCTGGGAATCGGAATTATTTTAGAAGCTGAGGCTAATTATGCCGTTCACCGGTGTAAGAAGCAGGTGAATGGAACGTGTAGTAGTTGTTCAGGAAAAGAAAGCAAACGAACCCACTTTAAAATGGAGCCGGAACTGCCGTGGCAGAGGACCTGCCTTGCACGTTTTATGCCTCGGACCTGTGGAAGGTTAAAAACGGGGCAGCACAACCTTGGGGCAACCGTGTGTCCGGAGAACTGTTTGCAAAGCATAACAACAAAAAAATAAAGCAGATATCGTGACTAGCTGGCTGATGGCTCCTGGACTGAAAATTAAAAACACTCTTTAGAATAAACATCACGACGTTGGCTTCTCTGCATCAACAGAAACGCCTTCCTCCTATTGCAATTGCTCCCCTTCCCTTTCTCATAGATGCCCCTCGCCTTTGTCTCCTAATGGGAACCTCATTTGGGCTTTGGCCCAAATCGATGCTGCCTGAATAGCTCTTCTTCTTCTTTTTTTAACCCAAATAAATGCTTGCCGCCTCTCATTTTGAAAGGCCCTTTTATTTTTAGCTTAACATAGTTAAGAGCGGGCTGGGGGCGGGGAGGGTGAAGCTGGGGAGGAGTCCTAGCTTCTGAAGGGCTAGTAACTAACGACGACGTGTGGCCTTGGGGTCGGTGGCATCTGCTTAACAAGGATCAGGTACACTCGCGATCCGTCTCTTCCAAAGACAGGTCGTAACCTGTGAGCAGCCCGAGAGTCACTTCAGTAACGGCAACTGACATTTTGGTTCAAACGGAATTCCGCAGCCCAGACTGAAACGCCTAAGTGCGTCCCACAGAACAAGGGCACTACTTCCCACTCAGACTTTCGTTTGTCGTGGATTTACTTTTGTGAGTACTGAGTCACAGCCTGCGAGGCGTCTCCTGCAGCAGGTGCTGGTCCAAAGTTTAACTGCTCCAGGCAAACCGTCCCACTGTGTAAGCATGAGCGTTGGGGTTCTGACTGAACATTCGGGGCCTGGTTTCCCTCGCCTGTTAGACGGAGTCGGGTGCGATACTCTCGAAAAAATTCTTCGACGTGTATGATTCATTGACTCGTACAGTTAAGAAGCAAAACAAAATGAAAACCCACGAACAGGAGCTGCTAATCCGTGCGACGGCAGCATCCCTTCCCCTCGCTTATCGTGGGAGTTACACTGACCCGCTGGAGGTCAAAGTGTAGTTTGGGAAGACTCTGGATTTGACAGGTCTTTGTCCCTCCCGCTTGCACAGATGATGGTCTCTCTCTCCCCTAGGTCTTCAACAGTCCTAAAATCTGTACCTGCTCTCACCACTGTCCCAGAGAGCCAGCCGGGTATCACGTCGAGTAAGCCACATAATACGTCCAGCCCATCCCCACAGTGTGCGTCTCTCCCAGCGTCCCTCCCCATGGGACGAACGGGGCCAGGGAGTCTGCCCAACACCTGAGATGCGACTCTGTGTCGTCACCCAGTCAGCTACTGTGTCTACCAAGGAGGGTCCTTCTCTCAAGGGCCCTTTGTCACACGTCAGACTCAACGGTCATGCTTATTTGGTCCCTGCAGGAAAGGACCCCAAGGAATCGCGTGAAGGAACTTGCACACCCGCCTCTTCGGGGCCGACTCCCAGTCAGCATCTAGTGCGCGTGGTCTCAGCCGGCTAACACTCAGTTCAAACCGCAACACCCACGTCCGCCTTCCTTCAGAAGCGCGGTCAAGTCGACGGAAGCGCTCTGCTGGAACACGTTCTCGGACTGAGGAGCCAGCAGCTCACTGCCCTCACTGTCTGCGTCACCCTCGTGCCACTCTGGGGGTTCTGAACGCGTCACCCTAAGACGTGCCTCTGTGGGGTGCACGCTCATTTGAGCTAAAGGCAACTTTAGAGGAGGGATCAAGAGAAACCTCTGCCCCTCCCTGAACGACCTACAAGAACCTGAATTAGGGGCCTTGCCCACAAGACGAGACTCTGGGGAGCTAACCTCTTTCGACCTTTCTCAAGGGCAGGACGAACGTCTATTCACTAAGCGTCTGCTCTCCTTGGAAGTCCCCAAGGCACCTTACCTCATCCCTAGCTCCGGGTGTCTCATATACCACGGTCACTTTCTATCTCCGAACCTCTCCTGCACGTGGGGTCTCTGCCTCGCTCATGTAGGTGGGGTTCCGATACACACGTGTGTATTACGTGTGGTTACTTTCTCTTGCCAATCTGCCTCATGTCTCTCTGATTATGTGACCAGCCAGAAGAAGCTTTATGGGTGGAGGAACGTTCGCTCCCCCACATCCAAGCCGCTGCTGAGTTTCATCCGCTGCGCTTGAGCCACATTTGAATGCAGATTCCACTGGAAGCAAATCAAGCAAAAATGATAACAAGGAGGACCAGCTGGGAAGGGTGCTGCTCAGGCAGGTGAAGGCGGCTGAGGGCTGCCCCCACGGGCAGAGGGCAGAACCCAAGAGGAGCGGGAAACGGGAAGGGGAATAAAAAAACAGGTGGAGGGGGTGCACTCAACAACGAAGCCCCTCGCCTCTCCCCATGACACCCCCAAGCTCATCTCTCCCTGCCCAGCTGAGGGGGAGCTCTCACCTCGTCTACACCGAAAATCTAATCTTTCTAGTAAAACTCTGCTGGGCAAAAAATTTTTCAAAGCAAGACGTTACATTAATAATAAGGGTGAAATGAAAAAAAAAAAAAACGAAAAAAAAGGTATTCTAGTGTTTCCGTTGTGTCTTTACTAAAGTGACGGGCAGGCTGGTTGGGTTTTTCTTGGAAAATTACTAGAATAATAAAAAAAATAAACAACTCCCATTTCTTACAACCCGCCAACAGCTAATAAGCGTTTACTTCTAAAAATAGGAGAACAGCTAGGAAACGACCATTGGATTAAACTACAATGAAATAAAAGACTAGAAATAAATAACTTACGGCCTTGGAAATAACCTATTAAAAGAACTGGTTCTTTCAGTCCGCAGGAAACTCGGCCAGGTAGGCTCTTCTTACCCTGCTCACTCCCTCTCCGCAGACACGCCTTCTCTGAGAAGACCTGACTTGTGCCTGGGCCCATCTTCCCAAGGAGCACGTGGGCTGCTCACACAACCCCCTGGAGCTGGCGAGCAGCCCGCCTCCAGCACTTCGCAGCTGACTCATCCCATTCACCGATTTCAAGAGAAAGTGTGACTAAGGGGCCTTCGGAATAACCCTCTCTGTAACTGGGGAGGAGGCAAGCCTTGCCCAGAGAGAAATTCCACACGGCAGTGAGCCCGGGGAAGCTGCTGGGTCCTCTTCCCCTTAAACACAGACGTGAACTCCACTCCACGCTGGCCAAGGGGGCTGTGCTTTGGCATCCTGTGCAAATCCCGCCAGCACACCCCGCCTGCGCGTGGCAGGCGTGCAAAACGCAGCAAACGCGCACGATCGGAGGAAATGGAACCCCAGCCAAGAAAAGCACAGCGCAGCACAACTGACCCGTGACTGGGCCAGTTAGATGTAAACCGGGCAACCCCCGCCTCGTTCCAAAGAAAGGCAGTGACTCAGATGCAGTGCTTATCGGGAGATGGAGAGGAAGGGCATGCATAAAACACAGAAACACACCAACCACTGCCGTGGCGAGCCACCACAAGAAGATGAGGCACGACAGAGCCGCGTGATAAACTGGCCCACGAGTATTCTTTTCAGCAACTCGATTTTTAGAAAAAGACAACAGCATACTCTTCCTACGGTGGCATTCGCTTAGAAAATTAGCTGGGGGGAAGTGAACTGTTTTTAACCAAATCTGCACAAAGGGTTGGAGTCCCGGGCATCTCTGGAAGCCATCTCCCATGGCCGAGCAGAGCTGGCCCGACCAGCTCACACTCAGTGGGAGCCAAGAACGCGGGCAGTGGACACTTCCAGAAGCAGCGTCCCCTAAAAACCATGACCCAGTTCACGTTCTTAAAGTAAAAATGTCCCACCGCCAGGCAACTAACCCAAAACTCAGTCCACAGGGCAGTAAACACAGAAGCAAAAGCAAGAGTCGCACGCACTGCAGTCAGGGGCCTGGGCTGGAAAGCACCCAGGCCACCCTGGGTGTCCTCTGTCCTCTGAGATTCAGGTCCCTTCCCTGCAGGATGGGGAAACAGTGGTGCCTACTTCTGAGAGCTACCCCAGAATTAATGAGATGACATGTGAACAACACGCAGCTCTCAGAAAAATTTCGGCCTTAATAATACGGCTGACAACAGAGGCCGGCAATTACCAAAGGCCGGTCATTGCCAAGAGTACGAGGGAGGCAGAAGTCATCGAACTGGGTCCCCCATCTTGGGAAAGTTTCGAACGAATCCAGTTGGATGAACAAAACAAACAGAACTGCGGGGTGACTCCTGTGCTCGGGGCTCTGTGGGGACGCAGACAACCCGGGGCTGCGGCGATGGTGACAGCTTCGGGGTCCCGGTGAGTCCTGCAGGGCAACACTCAAAGCCAGGAAAAGACAAGAGGCGACCGCATGGTGCACAAGGTCAAGAGCAGGAGAGCGGGAGGCAGGTCCCTGGCGGCGAGTAACGCAACATTTTCAGAACGTGATCAAGTGTGCGGCTGCGCATGCCACTCTGAGGAGTTCTAAGCATCGGGAAAGGGCCAGGTGATTATAGAGGGCTTGGGACAGTGGCAACGGCAGGACAATTAGAGGCGAAAGAAACCAAACACTCACTGCTGAGGCTCCAGGAGCTGGAGTGGTGACCTTGGAGTAAAACTACAGGCACAGACATGGGACCCCTCAGAAGACCTGACGACTCACTGGGAACGGGGTGAGCGGCGGGTGCTGGAAACACCGCAGGATGAGGAGGGCAGAGGCATTCCCTGGGGGTAACGGACACAGCGGGAAGGGGTCCGTCATGAACCATCCACTAACGCCGGCCACCAAGATGACTGCAACCAGAGTGCCACGGGAAGAAGGCCTTTCCCCCCAATGCTTCCCCATTGGCCCTGCCACAGCCCCAAAGCCTAACATCACTCATTTGGGGCTGAGGAGTTTGTAACGTCTATGACGTGCAGGTGGTCAGGTGGGGCTCGGCGCCTGCTGCCACTCAGCCCTACTGGGTCTGGTTGTCAGTGGCCCTCGGAGAATGGGAGGGGAGTGGGCTGCAGGGCGGGCGAGCCCCCTGGAGCTCAGAGGGAGCTGGAAGGCTCCAGCCCTCAGAGCAGGTATGAGAATGCTCGATGTGCAGAAGGGGGAAACACAGGGGAAGAGAGAGACATCAAAAATGGGGTAAAAAGATGCCCCTCAAAAAACTCTGGGCCCCATCACTCTTGCTCGGTCTTGTGTTTCAACCCTGTCCTACCACTGGCTAAAAATGACAACAATGATTTCTATGTCTCCCACATCCTTCTATTCTTTTCCTGGAGTAGGGCTAATGAATGGTCACATGACCCAAAGTCATTCTTGATTCTAGAGCAGAAACGAGGGTCTAAAAATTAGCATCTGTGCATTTAAGGCCTGATTTGGGGGTGGGGGGAGGAGGGGTAAATGGGGGGCAGAATACTCTTTAAAGACGGGTGCTTAATAAATATTTACTAAGAACCTACCATGTTGTGGCCTGTTCTAGACACAGGGAATACACAGATTACACTCAACTGTTTTTAAAGGCCTTCATAGCTCTATAATTCTCAACTGCCAACACAGAGCTGGGAAGAAACGGACAAAACCATGGTCTCTGAAATACCAGCAGCTCATCTAATCCTCAGCAAGTTTCCTAAATTTTTCTCGCCATGCTTATTTTGGTTATTTCCAGGCTGACACTGAGTCAATATCTCCTGAATTGTATGTAAACAAAACAAAAAAACCAAAGATACGAGTAATGGTGTGTTTTCCTGATATTTTTTGGACACACTTAAACTATATCCTAACCAGGTTTTTGAGATTTTTTTTTTTTAAATATTAAACTGGGTATTCTAGCAGGTATTTCAACGCTCCTGATTTTGTCATTAATACCCTGTACCAAGTTACAGCTACAAAGACTGACAAAGCTACCAGCTCAGAAAGCAAAGCCACTACATCATACCCTGAGAGGGCCCGATTTCAGAGCCTCTTCACACAGATGGACAATACCGTACGCTTGAATCAATACAAGTGATATTCGATCATCGTACGCTTGAATCAATACAAGTGATATTCGATCACTTATTAGGGACTCTTCACCTCCCCCCAAAAACACTTACCTCCTCAAGCAGCCGGGTGACAGCATCGATGTCATTATATGTCTTAGTCATCTGGCCAACTCTTTCGGCACATAAAACTGCAAGAAAAGAAACTGACAATGGGAACTACTGATGACACAATCCGCCAAACAAATGACCCATCTACAGCAGCCGCCCCACCCCCCCGCAGCTGTACCTGTATTGAGGGGGGCACAAAGGTTGTTGGTTTTGCAGAGCTCAACCCACACTGTACTCAGCAGGTTTCGCTTCCCGGTTCCAGGAAGAGTCCTGAGCTTTGAGGGAGTGAGGGGGTCGGAATGACCTCGCATCCCTGCAAAGCCTTGACATTGTGTGTGACATACTTAGACGGTGCTGGGGGCGAGGCACTGGAGTGGAAAGGGCCTGGCCTCATGTAAATTCAGTCAACTGAAATGGGTCAGCAGCGGAGACACAAAAGTTATCAGAAAGCCCTACAGGATGTAGACCTCACTAACCCCGAGACCCAGCCACGGACGGAGTGGGATCCTTCCGAAAGCAGCTCTCGGGATAATTATTAAGCAACAGCCTTACTGATAATTTCAAATGGCACAGCGCCCCACCCCCCCCCAAATGGCCTAAATGCAAGGCTGTGTAACCAGTTCCCATACCATGAAAACTTGGGTGATAGATTTTTTTTTAAATCCACACCAAAAAGACCATTATCGCTACACACACACACACACACACACACACAAGTACCCAGAACAATCGATATTTCACTATGCATATAATTTCCCATGCTCATAAGAGGCTGCATCAGGCTACTTTAGGACTGTGTGTGTTTGTTATGCCTTCCGTTGAGGAAAAAGCTTGTGCAGTGAAGGAAGACTTTGGTCTGCTGAAAAATCTTAGGTTTTTTTATTCTAAACCAGTGGCAAGGAAACTGATTTGCAGTTCAACAAACAACAAGAAGTAGCATGGTTTTTTTTTTCTTCCTGTGGAGTAAGGAGTAAATGCAAATGGATTTAAGGCCAAAGTGTAAAAGTTTTTGAAACCTGCCACTTTGGGGCTAAATAATGTCTTAGTAACTCTTTCTCAACTAAGGCTTCAGAGAATAATTCTTTAACAGTCGAAGACCAAGTTCAGCTTTGGCAAGGACCCACATTCAGTATCAACCCATGCAAGGCATTTGGGAGCTGAAGTGTGTCACTGAGCCAAACTCAGCAGCAAGCCGCAAGGGGAATGCAATAGGTCTCTCAATATTTTATGAAATGCAAATAGAGATCATCCTAGTAAAGGAGCTCAGAGAAATCTGATCTGTTGGAATGATTTTCTTAAGAAGCTGACCTGAAATCTGGTTCCAAATCTGAAACCCAACCAACACAGAGCCCTAAAGCCAGGTAAGGGGACTCCTCTCCCAGCTCCCCCACGCGCCCAGCTCTTGAGGACAGAACCTCTCTCGCCTGCTGGAGAGAAGCACGCCCACTGCCTCAGGTGCCTTCCTCCCTGCACCTCGGAGCTGCCAGGTGTGGGAAGGCAAGGGGGATTTATAAGGGTTGGTTTCAATGAGGATTCACTTTGATGGAGATGGGAGTCCAGCTCGAATTGCTCTAAATAGTTCATCAGCTCGAGGCCACGAGAAATCCTTAAGCGCAGACTCCTACGCTGTGGACAGGGTTAGTTTTCACAATGTACAGCTGCCACATTCTGTGACAGAGCAGATGACGACCCTGGAGGCCTCCAGCCAGCTCGCCTGCAGGAACGCGTCAGCACCCCCCACCCCCTTCGTGGACCAGAAACGGGCCACGGCACACACAAAGGCCGCGGTGCTGAAACCTGTATTGAAACCCGCTACCGCCCACCGCGCTCTGGAAAGACGAAGCCCTCGGCCATCCTGGAAAGACAGAAAACTGGGCCACGTTTTCCCTTGTCTGGCGCTCTGGCACCCTAATGGAAGGGAACACGATTCAGAGCTGCTCATTTCTCTGGAATTGTGTTAATCTGAAATTACACTTACATTTTTTAAGCTCTTTTTTTTTTTTTTTGATGTAAGAAATGATACAGAGATCCTGGTATACGCTTTCCTCATGCTCCCCAGTGGTGACATTTCGTAAAATTACAGCACAACCAGGAGGCTGCCCTTGGCGCAGACCATGAATCTGACTCAGATTTCCCGAGTTTTACTCATACTCATTCGCGCGTGTGTGTGTGTGTGTGTGTGTGTGTGTGAGCGTGCGTGCGTGTGTGAATGTTTAGCCCTACCCGATTTTGTCACCCATGTGAGTTCACGTATCCACCACCACAGGGATCCGTGTGGTGCCCTTTTATAAAGCTAATTATAAAAAGCCTGACCATATTTTCACAAATGAACCCGCCACCCCCCCCCAAAACAAAAACAAAAACAAAAACGTACACTTGGGCCAGTGGTTTTCTCCAGCATTAACCGGTCAGGCACAACTATCACCACATACACAGTGACAGGAGGCTTAATGGGCCTTTTCAGAGGTAATTAGGGGCCCGGAGTGATGGGGGGACGTCCAGGAGGTCCTGAGGCCTTTGATGGAGCCTAACCATGGAGCCCAGAGGCATAAATGAAAAGTTCCTGTTGATTCTGAGCTGTGAAAGTTATGTGCATTATTATTCCAGGGATGTTTTTAAAAATATGTATAATTCCCCAAATTAGGAATAACCATAAAAATATTGACATTTAGATGGAATTACACATTTGAATTCTTTTTTGTTGTTGTTAAAAAAAATTTTTTTTGGTAGTGATCGTGGACTACTTGGGGGAAAAAACTACTTAAAATATCTTTTCTAGAAAATATAATTGACTACAATATAAGGTCCTGGAATCCTCCCTGAGGCTATTTTAAAGAGAAATTAATAAGAGCCGCCTAAATGGATTATCTCATTTCATCCTCAAAGCGATACTCTGGGTAGGTGCTGACATTAACCCCATTTTACAAATGGGAAAGTGAGGCCCAGAGAGGTTAAATACCTCGTCCAATGTCACATAGCCAGTGAGTGACAAATTTCAAAATAAGAAGAGACTCCGGGTAGGGACAGCAGCTAATATTTACGGAGTCCCAGCTACGTCTGCGGATTTAGGTGCTTTCTCAGTTAATCCTCATAGCAACGAGCCGTGCCTGCCCTGCCGTTATGAGGCTCTGAGAAGTTAAGGACCTGGAGTCAAGGACCTGACTGAGGTCACGGGGAATGCGGCTGCAGGGCAGGGACTGAACCTAGGCCAGTCTGGCTCCTGTACTCAACAGGGAACCATAAAGAACACAAGGGCAAGCTGGGGCCGGCACAAATCAACAGCGTTCAGGAGTGTAAACAGAGCAGGAAGCCCGTGGCGGACGGCACCAGGGACTGGTGCTCCTATGAGAATTTAATGCCTGACGGTCTGAGGCGGGGATGCTAGCGCTGAGGAGCGGCTGCAAACACAGATGAAGCTTCAGGCTCACTCGCCTCAGGGAGTTGGGGGACCCCTGGAGGGACCTTGGGACTCAGAGGCTTAGGTTTTTAAAGGAGACTCTACCAAGGCCTCCAAAGGAGGCCCTAGCTGAGCCCCATGCTGGTGTCTTGAGCTTTCTCTTCCAAGAACTGAGGGACAAGAAGTGATACCAGAGAGGGCAGGAAGATAACACAAGACGCCTTTAAAACAGTAAGACAAGTGCAGGCTGCATTTCCTATCGATGTTCTAGATACGCAATCCATAACAAACCACGGTCACGTTTCTCCAGGGGAACAGTATTCCAAATGGAGGTTGCATTTTCGACCAAGAGAGCTCTACCAAATAAATCCACTTCTGCCCAAAAAGAGATCCCCCCCCCAAAAAGTAGAAGAACAGATACGAACCTCTCTAATAACTTAATATGAGAAAACTAGGGTCCGAGTCCTGGAAAAAGAAGTGAAACACGCCTACAGCAGCAAAGCTGATGTACGGTAGGCTGGGCGCACATCTAGCAGTAGCAAACTAACATTACAGAACATTGGTCATCGTGCACCAAGCTCTGCGCTGAACAAGACAGGAGACCCACCCTCCTGGGGTGCACAGAAAACAGGTAGCCCACGTGCCTGTCGGGGCAACCCAGGCCCAGGGGTCTGGACTTTTATCATGGGACAGTAGGAAGCCATTGGAGGGGTTTTTCAAAGGGAAGGGTCCCCATGAGAGTCGTATTTCAGGAGACATCCTGGCTTCAGGACGGATGGCGTGTGTGTGTGGCGCGCGGGTGTGTGATCAGCACTGGGGCTGTTGATCACTCCACGGCTCTCCAGGGTGGCGGTGGGGATGGAGAGAAGCGGTCTCTTTTTCTGAGAGAGTTAAGCGATAAGACTGGGTGGGAGGGAAATCAAAAAGGATAGTATCTGGGCTTCTCGCTGGGACAAACGGGACCAGAACATGCCATTTCCGGGGTCTAGTGTCCCTGTGTGAGACAGGCACGTGAGACCGAAGGTCAGAGACCAGATGGGCCGCCCCAGTGCAATCACTGGCATGGGGACAGCTGAGGTCACCATGGAATAACGTGCCATGCAGAAGGCTGTCCATGTCACCGTCGCAAGAGGCCCACCTGGCAGGAACGCCCTCCTGGAGCTTCAGGTGTTAAATCTTGGTTTGGAAGACTCCACGTTGAGAAGAGAATCAAGTGCTTATTCTTCTTCAAGGACGGCGGGTGGAGTCATGCGGGGCCCTGGACTGTCTGACGGGGGCAGGGAGACCTGTGACTGGCCACCACAGTTCACTGGGGAGTGGAGGGAGGGCCCAGCTCCCTGGGGGCTGTCGTCTAAAAATCAGCAATGCAACTTTTAGGCAAATTAAACTGTGCCTCAAACAATTTTTGAGACTAAATGCTGGCACCCACTTTCCAGCTCCTGCCCATAGACATGAGATGCCAGGCAAGACATCAGAAATACCTGTGGTGTGCAGGCCCTGAACAGAAATGGCCAGTGGGAAATTCAGGAGTGACAAGAACTGAGACCCGAGAGAAACGCCCACAGGAGGAAGACAATGGGGGGTGGGAGGGGATCCGAGGTGGGCATCTGACTGCGCCCTCGGGCAGGGGCTGCTGCAGAGCCCAGGTGGCAGTCGGACCAGGAAGTCAGAGGACGGACCCCCGCACCCCCAGGCCTGACTGGATGCGAGGCGGCCAGGAGGTGCCAGCTCAGCGACCTCCTCTCCCTGGGAACCTGTGTCATCCTGTCACATCAACAGGCTTGATAAGGCCTCTTGCCATTTTGGCCTGAGGAACAGAGCGATGAAATATGATCTCTATAATCAAGGTGCTAAATCACTAAAATCACCTCCCTGGAGGCCCGAGGACACGATTCTCTTCTTGTCTGAACTGGCCTGGGAACTTAAAACTCTTCAACACTCCAGTCCTGTGCCAACGCCTGACACACACCAAACCTCCAGATAACCCTTGCGTGACCCCTTGAAGGATACGCGAGTCTCCCCTATCCAGATCAAAGGATGACCATCTCAGACCAATCCAGAGGCTAAGCATGCAGCCCTGATTCTCAAGAATGTACTTTTCATTTCAACAACTCTTACCTTTTCCTTCTTCTTTGAAGCACTCCGATGTTGCCTAGTTGTGTTCCTGGTGTGCAGACCCTAAGACCCCCAATATATCTTTATCAGTTATTTCTAGCCAGAGCTTCCTGATTCTTTTGAGTTTGTTCGACAGGCCTTGAGCAGACTCATTTCTCACTCGTGCACTGTATTCTGGTGAAAAGCTGTTGTTAGAATGATTAGCTCTCACCACTTCTTAACCTAATTTTGATAACAGTTCTCCCGTTTCAGTTTTACATGTTTTTGGAGAAAATAAACAAATGAATGGATGAATAATTTTATACACATGTGTGTATATATATATATATACACATATGTGCATATATATATAAATGTATGTATCTTTATAAGTATGTATATTTACATTTATAAGTATTCCAAACTCTCAGGAAGACATTGTTTCCTTATAACTCAGAGAGCAAGTAGGCAATATATGTGACTATCGAGAAGATATTCATGACTGCCCACTTATATTTGCCTTTTGGGTGGTTTGGGTTATACATTATTTATAGGTCATTTAATTAATGAGAACATTGTTTTTCACCCCTTTTTTAGAACCTGACCTCAGTCTCCCCTCCGCAATAATTTCCCTAACTTCAATAGCTTAGCATCAATTTTTTTTTAAAGTAAATTTTATCTTCTATAATTTTTATTATAAAAGCTATAGGCATAGTGAATAAACTTTCAAAATAAACTTGAACCCCTGGAAATTCTGATGTTCCCGGCTGAGACAAGAGCTGGTACTCAGGTGTCAGAGAAAAGAATGGTGCACGAATCAGTGGATCAAGCCTCTCGCACCTCGACCACTAGCAGCAGTCTCAGTTAAAAAAGCATCCCTACCTTTGGCCCCCGATCCTCCAGGAGGTAGAGCTAATACAGACTCACCGTGTGCCCTGTTCATAGGGGCAGGGGAGGTTCCGAGCGCGAGAGCCACAGCTGCAAAGCTTCCCATATAATTCCAAATGAGGCACCACCGATGCCAAATTTCCAGGTGTTACAAAATAGGTGTCCTTTAAAGCTCTGTCTCCACGTTTCTGCATTTAATGTGTCAGTGCTCTGCTTAAAAACCCTTCCCCTTTCAGCAGCTCTGCCACCGCCTGTAAGCGGCGGCCTCTACACGCAAGACCAAGAGCCATCCTTACCTGGCCCCGGCCCACCTTTCTTGCCTCCTCACCTGTCACCGGTGCCCATTTTCCACCACAGCTTGTCCACACCCGATGATGCCACTCTCAGATGCCTGGCCCGGCACTGTGTGTCCATTTCCTTCTGCAGGGACTTTCTCCCCCTTCTCTGGGGGAGTTCCTGCCTCTCTCCCGCAGCCCAGCAGGAAGACAATGCCACCCTCTCCAAGTGTCAGCTCTTCTGCCCCCTGTTGTAAAACCTGGGCCTTTGACAGTCTGCCTGCCCTCGACGACATCTGGCAGACGTCGCGACTGAGCCAGTGTGGAAAAGTCTTTTTGAGGGGCCCATCTTCAAAGGGGTGTTGGAATTTGCACAATGGATCCAGCTGCAGAGCAGCAGCTCCCCCTTACCTCGCCAGACACAGTGCTGGTGGGTTAGACACGGGATGGCAGGGGAACTCAGGCGCCGAGAAGTCGGATGCCTCGTCCAAGGTCATAAAGATTTTAAAGGTCTCTCCTAGGTGTCTACCCCAGAGAAATAAAAACATATATCCACACAAAAACATGTACACAAACGTTGATAGCAGCACCACTCGTTTTAGTCAGGAAGTAGAAATGACCCAAATGACGCTCAACTGGTGAGTGAATGACAAAATGTGATAAGGCCATACAAGAGAATATGACTCAGCCATAAAAAGCATTGAAGCATGGCCACATGCCACAACATGGCTGAACCTCAACAATCCTGTGCTCAGAAGCCAAACACAAAAGACCATTATCGTAGGATACCATTCATATAAAGTACCCAGGACTGGCAAATTAGGGGGACAGAAAGCAGATCAGTGGTTGCCTGGGGGTGGGGGCAGGAATGAGACTAACTGCAAACGGGCATGAGGGATCTCAGGGTGCAGGGTGGGGTGGACAAGTGTTCTAAAACTAAATTTTGGGGATGGCACAGCTCAGTGAATTGACTAAAAATCATTAAATTGTCCACTTAAAATGGGTACATTGAATGGTATGTAAATCACACCTCAATATTTTAAGTTACCAAATAACGTGCAAACGAGCACCCCTGAACTACATACTCGTATTTCAACCACTTCCCCATCGCATGACAACACAAAATCATTCTTTTATTATCTCATTCCCTGACCGACACTTCCCCAGGCCCCAATGGAGTTCTCAGACAGCAAAATTGTTTAGGAACAGCAAATCACCCATCTGAGGACCAGCACTGAGAAAAAGCAGATAAATGTACTAGTCTGTCCCATAGACAACTGATTATTTTTTAAAAAATAAATGTAATTATTTAAATTAGTTTCGAGTATACACTACACTGGTTAGACATCTATGCTGTTCATAAAACAGTCCCCCCAAGTGCTCCCTCCCTCCCCTGGCCCTCCACCTAGCCATCATGTTAATGCTGACTGCATTCCCTCTGCCGTGACAACAGATTATTTTTCATTAGATAATTGTCACTAAAATTTGCTCTGATGGCAGAACAGCTTCGTGATACGTCCAGAAAACCAGGGGCCAACTCTCTCCGGTTTGTGAGACGAGTTTGACTTTGACCTCTCTTCCCAGGCACGATGCTCCCCTACCCCGTCTCCCAAGCAGAACCTGTTCTTGGAGGTTTGGCCAAGTCCCTTACTTCGCTGTCGCTGGTCAATATCGATTTAGACTTGACCCCAAATCCCAAGTGTGTTCCCTACTAAGACCTACAAGACACACATTATTCGGTTTGAAAGACAAACGAGACGTAACTATTTTGATGCAGCCCTCGCAGTGGGTACAGGAAGAGGGTGCGCGCCTACCGAAAATGGCTGTGGCCACACGGAGCCCAATTCTCACAAAGGCGCTGTGTCCCTTCTTGCCCGGGAAGTGTAAGTCACAAGAAGGCAACTGAGTCTGATTTGGGGCTCCTCAGAAAAATGGAGGCTTTGTTTTACTCTCAGAACATTCTCGATGAGAAAAAGCTCCTTTCTAACCCAACACCCCGGGGAGGGGGGGCGAACACATACAAGCTCTGGTATATATATCACCCCAAGATAAGCGAGTGTCCTGGAGAGTCCTGCGGGAAAAGGAAGCCACACGGAAAGGGGCAACCTCGAGTCAGAGGTGACACGAAGAGATGGTGAGGTCGCTAAGAAAGAAGGTGCATGGACAAGAAAGACGCCCACTGACACACGGCTGTGGTCTTACGCCGCCAGGGGCCGAAGGGTCGACCACAGGATGGCTCCTCGTGAGTGAAAGGTGCCGGTTTATCACGGCTGCCTCCGGGTGGCCTTGGGGGACGGCACGGTGGCAGAGGCCAGCGTCTGTTCCACCAGCCTCCGCATCTGCACGGTGCCAAGGTTTGGGCACTGGGAGCTGGGAGTGAAGCATCACATGCCCAGGGCAGGGACCTGCGGGACAGCTCCGGCTACATTTCACCATTCATCGACATCATTCAGAGTGGCTGTTTCACCGGCTCACTTCTGTTTGCCAACGCTGGCTGAGAGCAGGGCCCCAAAGCAAGTTACTGAAGAGGCAGGCAAGAAGGAACAAAATGACTACTGAGTATCTGCAATGTCCAACTGCTATCCTGGGCATTTTACAAATACTATTTCAGTAAAACCCAGAACGACCCCACGACACAAATACGATCCCTATTTAACACGTCAGGTGAGAGGTCCAAGGTCAGGTGGGACATAACCAAGGACTTGACCCTGGTGTGTTGATGCCATAATCATCTACCCTGCCCTAGACTGGAACCTTCAGTGTTGATCTGCGATAGCCATTTCTCACCAGGATATTTAACGAGGGCCAGTGGGCGGTAACCAAAAGGCTCATTTTTGACCGTTCACTATGTGCCTGGCCCTCTGTGTGGGTGTGGGTCATCTCCTGTCGTTTACATGTATCCTAAGAGGAAAGAATTACTACTGTTCAAGTTTTAGACACGGAGAAAGTGACCAAGCTCACAGAACTATTACGCAAGGGCCTGATCTGTTTGACCCTCAAGTTGATGCTCTTAACTGCTGAGTAAATAAATGAAACCTACCCTCAAGGAATTCTGGGTCTAGCTGAGAAGGTAAGACACATGCATAAATGAGCATAGTTCAGAGGAGCAGACAGGGAGTGCCAGGTGAGAGGTGCTGTTGGGGAGTTCAGAGACAAGTAGGCTGGGAATGGCAGGGGTTTAGAAGACAGGTGCCAGGAGTGGGCAGAGCAGCAGGAGACCCAAAATACACAGACCATGGGTGAGCTTTGCCCATGGCCAGTTCTGGGGTGATGCTGGTATCAGCACCCCAGTAAGAGAACCACCCTGAGCAACTGACATCACTGGAGGCTTGCGTTGGGTAGCCATGGATACCAACAACAAAACCCCAGGCTGGACCCAGATAATAAACAGCATTACCAAAGAGACCTTTGGAACAGTGCTCAGAGCAGGACTGATAAGCCAGGTCAGCTCCTTCCTCACCCATGACTCTACAGCAGTCCTGCAATGCACCCACATGCTCTGCGGGCCACACTGTCCGCACGGATACCTGGGCCCCGCCCGATGGTCTCTTCTCTGGGGTGGACGTTCCCACTCCGCAGTGGCCAGAAGCATCCTAACTGCTCTACGACACAGCACATTTGGGTCCAGCCATGCTGCACGAGGCCAGGCCTCCCCTGCAGCCCAGGACTTCCCGTAAAGGGGAGGAATGTGCTTTATTTGTGCTGCTTCTCATGCTTGGCCTTGGAACCCACTGGGGACCATGGACGGCCCAGCAGGGGGACTCGTGGGACTGGCTGAGGCACGCCGGCAGGCTCTGGGTTCCCACTGCCAGCTCGCTTTTCCTTCGCCTCTGCTTCTCCTGGTGATAGTTTCTGGCTAGTGCTCAACACCTGGAAACTTCTCTTGGTGCAAGAGGCTGAGCTGCCACTCCCTGGGCCTGTCAGCAGCCACCTCAAAGGACCAGAGCACTGTCTCCTGCAGCCTGGGCACTCGCTCGGAAAACCGAAACCTGCAGATCAGAGAGCGCAGGAAACCCCGGACCGCGCCATGTGCTCTTTTTTGAATCCTGCCAGGAGCCCGGTGACTGATCTTGCCCGTTAGCGGATGGCCTCAGACAGACGTGTGCAGGTGAGAAAAAAATCACAAAGTCAGGCTTCTGTAGGCATTTCCTTAAGAAAGCCAGGGGACACTGCCAGGTACACACCACGAGGACCTGATGACAAAAATTCACTGTTCCCCAGTGTTTTCCTGAAGCCAGTGGTGCTGCTCGGACGCAGAGGGGTGTGACCGACACCTTCCCCAGGCCCGAGCTGGCCCTGAGCTGGGGGGGGGGGGACTGGGGAAAACCAGAGATGCCCCCTCTGCGAATGCCACTCAGCACACGGTCGCTGGGGGTCAATTCCATTTCTGTACCTGCAGGTCTTACGAGCCAGTATTTTCTCTCCCTGAAGATTAAATGCGATAAGGCGAGGAAAGGGACTCTATTCGCTTAGCACCTGGGTGTGGGGGAAGGGGGCCCCAGGCAGGGGGAGGGCTCTGCTCTGTGCCCACAGCTGGGGAACTCTGGACAGGGACAAGCTACCAGCCTCGGCTGCTTGGACTCCAAACAGAAATACGCTGACCTCAAAGGCTGCTCTGAAGATTAAATGAGTGACATTCAAAAGTCTGTATCACCCACACAAGGCCACCAGGAGAGAACAAGTGTCCTGTATCTGCGGCTATCAGAACAACCCAAATGCTAACTTTGTCCTTCAGTTTTCAATCAAAAGCACCTCTTTTAACCAGTTAGTATAGACGCTGCCTGCAAATCCAGGGAACACGGGTTCCTGCACACATTGTCACTATTCACAGAGTGCCTCCCTCTCGCCCGTGGGACTTGCTTCCCATGAACTTAAGACCGGGACTGTGTGACAACATTGGAGAAAAACGGGTTGCTCTGGACACAGGGCAGGTTTCCAGCCAAACTGGCCACGGACACCGAGCCTTCTAAACCAAACCTCTGTGCCCCGCACCCATGCTACAGATTTCCTTCAGGCTGGGAGCAAGCCATGCGCAATTCATTTCACAAAGAAAACTAAGCACTCTGGCCAAGAAAGTGCCTTACTCTGGAAGTTACCGTCCTGCAAATATTGTTAACACTTTATGTACAGGACAGTCAAAAATATTTTATTGGAGAAAGGAGGGGAATGGGACGGGACAACGAGAGAAGGAAGAGAATGTAAGTCTGTCATTGGCAAAGGCATTGCTAGCACATTCTCGGGCGGTGCTGCCGGGTGGAACCCCACTTTGACAACTGCTAGCCAAGTGGCTGAAGAGCAGAGGGGCCCACTCCATACAGGGTGAAGCCACTTCTAGCCGTGTGGCTTCTAGATGGCTTGTTTAACTTAACTTGTCTCCTATAAACCTACGCCATGGAAATGATCACAGCTCTTAACCCGTGTGCTGTTTTGAAGGAGTAAATGCACGGATCTGGACAGGGTATTTAGAATGGTGCCTGGCGCGTAGTAAGTACACAATAAACTGAACTATCAGCTCATCTGGCTCTCGGGTTTTAAACAAAGGTAAACACATCTAGATATACAAAACATACATACGAAATATGTGCAATGCAAAATTTTCTTCTTCTCTTGGCTAGAAAGCATGTCACGGCTCCAGAATCTCATAGAGCCTTGAATTCAGAATCGCAGGGCTCTGTGGTTGGTTGTAAAAACCATCTTCCCATCTTTTAAGGCAGCAGCTCATCTCCTACCTTCATGGGCACAGGACTGTCCTGTGCAGAGTCTGACTCGGTGGGTCCGGGGTGGGGCCTGGGAGTCTGCATTTCTAACGAGCTCTCGGGGGCTGTGGCCTCACTGGCCTGCCCGATGGGACTCACAGCTTTAAGGGACATAAGCCGATCCTGTGAAATCTGGGCTGGCCCCAGCTCTACGAGAGCAGATGGATGCCTTTCCCTTGAGCACTTCCAGGAACCGGCAAATGCACAGTCCTCGTCAGTCTGTCACTCCTTCCTCCTGTCCCTGCCCCCGCCTCTTTCATGAAAAGGCCGGGCCTGGTGCCAGACCTCAACATCGGGTCCCCCCGGCTCTTCTGGCTGTTCCCCCTGTTTCCCTCCCCCCCCTTTCTGCAATCAAACACATGAGATTGTCCTGTAAGTGAAGCGATGATATTTTCAGGACATAAACGTTTCGTGTACGGCCAATTACAAGCCATGTTAAGAATAAAAGTTATGCTGAGACACGGAAACAGGCCATCACGGAGCAGAATTTTGGAAAGGCATTCGGATTGTTTCCGCTCAAGACCTAAAGAAAGAAAATCTACGCGGTCGCTGTTTAAACACGCTGTTTCACCCCGCCCCCCAAAAAAACCCCTTTCTCTGGGCGGTGGGTGAAAGCCCCAGAAGCCCACGTAGGAAATCATATCCAGCATTTGGTCACATCCTTATTTAACACCCTCCTCCTTCTCCAAAAGCAGCACCCCCAACAGAGCCTTGTAGTGAATTCAAGGTCAGCCCTTGAACTTTTTTATTTGAACTATTCCTAAATCCAAAAAAAAAAAAAAAAAAGTCTCTATCCCAAATCAGTGATTAATAATGTTTTAAACGATGCCAGCACAGACACATGCTTTATTGATAACGCCCCGGTCTCTTGTCCCTTCACTCAGTTGCAAGAATACAATTAAAACTTTAAAAACGGGGTGCTGGCATGCCACAAAGGGGGGGAGAAAAGACAATGACTGAGATTTGCAAGAACAGGTATGAATTTCAAAAGCCTTAGTTAGGCAACAGAAGCCTGGCAAAATAATACACATGGTTTGATTCCATTTCCATAGATAAAGAATGTCATTGAAGAAGTCAAAACCAATCGCAGGTGATACAAGTCAGAACAGTGGTCTCCCAGGAGGGAGGTGCAAAGGAGACAGGTGAGAGGGACCTCCCAGGGTGCTAGAAACGTGCCTTTCTCTCCGTGGCTTCACACGAGTGTCATTAGGCCACTTATGATGTAAGATCTGGGTGCCTGACAGAACACCTCAACAGGACCAAAAAAAAGGTGCTGTGCCTTCAGTACAACAGCCAGGCCTATCCAGAATTTAGCAGAGAAAGGATCAGATTTGAGCAAAGCACAGAATTTACCCTCTTCCAAGAGGTCCAGCGCGTTTCATGCTGCTCACGGGCGGGCTTCCTCTCTTCATGTTGGCAGTCGTACTCAAAACATTCTTCTTCCCCTCCCTCGTCTCTCAGGGACATTGCTGAAGTCACCCCAAAGCCAGAACATCTCCCTAAGGGGCTGTCCTTGGGAGAGCTCCTGGCTGCCTGCCTGGAGGCGCCATTGGGGCCTCAGCCCCAGGGGCACACGCTGAGCCCTGGCCTGGGCGAGGCTGGGTCCTGTCTCAGCTGGAGTGGAGGGTGTACTCAGGGCCATTAGCCCAGGACAACCCGGAAGGGGGTGGCTCCCGTGAGCTGGGAGGAGGGGTGGAGTGAAGCAAGCACCTGTCTGAATGGAAATGCCCCGCCCAGCCATGAGGTGACCCTGCCAGGTGCTGCAGATTCAGAGGGGAGGAGGGCGGGCAGGGGCAGGACCTCAAGCAAGCTCTGTGCTTCCAGATTCTTCTCCCCACTCTCATCCTCCCCCAGAAGCAAAGACAAATGGTAGCTTCCTGGAAGTTTCATAGCAACTGCACAGGGCAATACCAACCAAGCCTTAAACAGGTACACTTGTCAGAAAGGTGGGGCTTAGAGGAGGAGGTGCCTGGTGCATGACTGCTCTATGCCCTCAGATGAGGGATTTCCTGAGGGCTGCTTCAGAAGCTGAGACAAATCCGACTGTGACAATAGCCTGAGTGACTCAGTGCTGAACGGGGAAGGAAGTCATCATTCTGATTTCTAGCAAAAGGGGGGAAAAAAAATTGTAGGAACCATTACGTGTGTTCAGCTTAATTCAGTCTTTCTTTGGTAACAATACCTTACATTTTCTCTTCTTCAAACTGCATTTTATAAATCCCACTCTCACCCTGTCTGTGTATTCACAGCCAAATGTGTAATAATCTCTTCATTTGCCAGGATTAGGGGGGCGGTGGGGCGGGGGCGGGGGGGGGTGGGAGGAGATGAGGATCTATCACCTACTAGCTTGCATTGCATGCCTGGAAAACAAATCCGCAGTTTACGTGCAAACCTCGATGCCAATTCCCCTGCACCGTTTGATTTTGCCTGTTACAGTGAAAATGGCAGGTTCCTCCATCAAACGTGCTGAATGGTGGCCCGGAGCGCTGGCGTCTCAGAGAATCACAGCGCGTCCTGCAGTTCCAGGGTGGCGGCCACCTGCCAGTGACACGTGGCAGGGCTGCCTGCTCCGAAGGGCCACCACCCCAGGAGACCTATTCCGCCTCTCTGCTGATTCACCTACCTACCTTATAAAGAGTCCTCTGCACAAGTTCAGCGACTAAGTCTCATTCACCTTCGAATCCTCATGGCCAAGATGCCTGCCTGCTGAGGCAGATAAAAAAAAAAATGTCTGCTGAATTGAATTGCTGCCTCCATAAAAACAAATCGAAGACCAGAGACAAATGCTTCTACACGGGAAGCCAGAATATAATACAGATTGACTTAAAGATTTAAACCTAGAGGCACAGGCACGTCTGCTTAATTTTTTTGGAGCCTGAAAACGAGCGCTTCCTCTGATAACGTTAAATCTGCGTTCTTTGTAAAAAGGAGACTCAGTAGCGATTTCAGGGGCAGGGAGTTCAAAATTACATGTTGAAAACCTTCATAAGTTTTTAAATATACTGGTTATATAAAGATACGCACGCAGGGAAAAATCTTTCATCTGAATAAATGTTATCAAATTGGGCTTGGGAATTCATTTCAAATGACAGTGAGTGGAAGGGGGAGAAGTCCCACCTTCCGCATTATTTGTGCAACAAGTAACAGATTGACTATAAGATGTGTAGGATGCTGGGCTGCAAATAAATGAAAACAAAAGCTGATTCCATATACTTGACAAGACTCATTTGATTTTACTCACAACCAAGTTGGTTGTACTCATCTTTTAACTCAGACCCAGGCTACCCTTAACAAATGGTGCCCAGCATGTATATATTATATAATTAAAAGAAATAAAATTTTAAAAAGCATTTAGGATGTGACATTTTGAACATAAGCCTCTTCAGATCATCTCGCCTCTCTGAGTTTCATCATTCTTTAGGCTATCCCTGCCCCACCCCCCAAATCACCCCTCCCTCTCCCCATCCTTCCCTCTGTGGGGATGTGAAGGAATTCAAAACTCATCCACATCTGCATTCACTTCAAGGTTAAAGGCAGAGCTGGACCAAAGAACATGGTCTCAGAGTGATTTAACCAAAAGCCAAAGCAAAACATGACCCCTAAAGCCCACTGAAAAAGCCCAGGAGTCAGTCCCTGTGAAAAGAGAGATAGGGTCATGGACACGGAGCAAGGAGCTGCGGATGGTCAGGTCCAGCCCTGGAGAAGCTGCTGGCACCAGAGAGTCAGAGCAATTGTGCGTGTTGTCCCAAGGCAGGGCCAGCCCCTGGGGCCAGAGCAGAGAGGCAGGGGGTGAGTACATGACCTGCCTCTGGGAACAATAGGTGGGAAGGGCCATAGGGAAAAAGGTGTCACTTGCCTCCTGCAGGACAGAGGGATATCTTTCTGTGAGTGTCCCGCTCCAGATCTATTTGACATACCATCACAAAACCATCTTCCCCAAGCTCCACCTTGCCCTGTCCGAAGAGTGGCGCAAGCCACTGTGGCCATTTATGTGCCATTTGAAATAAAATCCAAAATGCAATCACACTCGCCACATTTCAAGCACTCCTGAGCCACGTGGGGCAGTGGCTGCCATACTGGACAGTACCCTGGGCAGGAGTGCTCTACAGGATGCCCTTCCTCTTCAAGACGTGAGCTCTGCGCTCCTTGGCGTTCCCAGCCTGCATCTCCCCTGCAGCCTCGGTTCCCACCTGACCCCGCCCGCACCCTCCGGACGCCCCAGGGTCCTCCTCTCCTTTTACCCTGTGCCGTCTGTGGACCCCTCCCCCAGCTGTGCCCTCCCCGCCACGGGCGCGTCACGTCTCTGCTCACACGGATCAGAGCGGCCCGTTATTGAGGGTCATTTTCTCCAAGAACCTTGCTGATGCTATTTTTTCCAAAGGCATAAATAAGGGAAACACAAAGCACTACACACTGGGCCTTCGTCCTTTCCTGTCTGTGTTCTAGACCGCCACGTTCACCTCTGAGGGCAAGCATCCTCTAGACTTTACCACAGCTACCGACAGAAACGCAGTTACATTACACATTTACATTGAATCCTTCTCCCCTCCCCGCCCCCGCCCCATTTGTTTTAAATCACCTAAGAAGCCATCCGAAGAGTGCTGTCTGGAAAAAGAAAAGCCAATCCCCACCTCCACGAAGGTACCTTCCCACAAAAACCACAAGATGGAAAAATGGGGGCCGACTTACACTATTGACCCACAGCGCAGGAAAATTAGAAAATCATCTCAAAAACCCAGCCACAGGTTTTCGATTAATGTGTAAAACACCTCTCATAGAAAGCGTCGCTCACGCATCAGCCACCTCCACATTTTGGAGGTCACTGCAACCCCTTTCGGACCGCCCTCGCGCGCCTTGCCGTGGGTTTTCAGGACGGAGTAAGAAGTCACAAGAACAACTCTGACCATCTAGCGGAGGCTCCGCGTCGATGAAATCCCTGTGAACTAGACCCCCTCCTGCCCGCCCTTCGAATCTGTAATATCGGAAAAGGCGGAAACGAAGGTGGAAGATTATAAAAGAAACTGCGGGGAGAAACAGGTGGTCAAAACACTATGCCTTGTTCGATAGACCAAGCACCTTCTCAAAGGGATTTTTAAAAAACAAACAAACAAAACAAAACACTGAATCACTAGTACTATTTCTGAGAAAATAAAATGGACCGCTGGCCCAGGGCTTCCCCGCTTACAAAGAGCTCTTACTCCATTGACGCTCTTCGCCCTCTGCACAACGGCTCTGATCGGTGTCGTTATCTATCCCCACTTTCCAGATGGAGATCTAGGTAGACGGAGCCTCGCCGAGGTCCCAGGAACTCCCCAAACCACACGGCCACAGAGAGCGCCCAACAGGCCTCAAACGCAAACTGCGGGGCGCTCTGCTCTTCCACCCCTTCCTGAAAGGCAGACACTTTTTGAAGGGCAGACACTTGAACCCAAGCCTTCTTGAAGATTAAAGAGGCCTCGTGGTCTTAATTAGCATATTTTTTTAAGTGACCAGTGTAGCCGGGAAACAATATAAGATTCTGCAACAGAACGAAAAAATGATTTTCTGGACCATCGTGTCGGGGGCTGGTCTCCAACGATATTGGCCCAGAGTCCCCCAACATACATGATGTAAAGAATCACCAAAAGCTAAAACGTGCTAAACATGCCAATTGCTCAGACCCTCTGGTCTGGAGAGGGTCTGAGAATCTGCTTTGCTCCTAAGCAGGTGCTTCTCATGGCTTTAGAGGTTCTGCAGTTAGAGATGGGAGACAGCCAAGGTGACCATGACCTTGTTTGACTCCAGAGTTTAAACCGTAAACTGTGCAAATTCTGTGAAGGCCACTGTCACGCTGTGTTGATTGCTGGCTACTTCGTATCTCTAAAAATTCCTTTAAGGTACTGGCCAGTCAACCCCTCCAATTCCTTATTAATCGAAGCCCCCGTCCCTCGTGCCTCTAGTTATAGCCTCTGGGGTCTTACTGTGTATTGGCAGGTGTGGTGGGGCCACACCTGGAAGGCCATGGTTATCCAACACGGAAAACTCCCCTAAACCTCCCCTAAACCTCCCCTAAACCTCTGGTAAGAGAGAACAGTAGCCATTTGTAATGTAAATTCCAACTTTAAAAGACAGGGTCCAAATTGTCCCACAATCTATATTCCCACCCATGGAGATGACTTTTTTCAGGGCTAACCCTGCAATTTAAGTGTGAGTCAGTAACTGATACACATGATGATTTTGCATCTTCTTCAAAACCTTTGACTCATCTTTTGTTGTGAGTATGGAAAGTTCCCTCTAAGTTTCTCTCTTTAAAGACTCAAATGCCAGAAGATCAGAAAGACCAAGCCATGCTGTGTGTCTACTCCTACCTGGCCTTCTCATTGAGAAGATCAGGACTGGGAGATGAAGACTGATTTGCAGTTTTAAAGATGCCTATAAACAGAGGCAAGTCGCCTTACCAGACTAACCTGCCAGGACAGAATCCAACTAGCTAGAACTATCAACACAAGTAACTACAACATTAGCGTGTACTTGAAACCTCCCCCTTTTGTGGGTTTTCCGAACTAGATTATTTCTGGGCTTCTGTTCTCTTTTCACCCCTGTTTTGTTTTAAAAATGGGACTGTGAAAAGGCCACTTGTCTCGGCAAATTCTGTCCCAGTGGCCTTCTCTCCTTCATCCAGCTTGGGATGGAGGATTCAGGCTGAGCATTTTGCTCAACATATATTCAGACATAACTACAACCACCACGTATTTACCCGCGAACAGGAGAGCCGGCTCTTCGTCCATTCTCCTTTTCTGTTGGAAGCAGAGAGATCTGGCTGCCTGGGGGCCAAAAGACTGGACTGAGAAACTGCCGGGTAAGAAAATCCCTCCGACAGATGTGCAGATAAGAGCAGGCCTCCTCTCACCCTTCGGATTGACCACCAGGACTGGCTTTCTTTCCACAGACAGGGGTGTCAAGATACCTGGACAGTGTAGCAACTGGGTCAGGACGGCAAGGAATCTCCCTTGATCTGTGTGGGAGTCACGGCCACACCCAACTGATCCACCAGCCAAGGGACAGGTGCGTTGCTGTAACCAATGCTCCCTAACCCAGAGGTCCTCTGAGGCCGGTACGTTTGAAAAGTCCAGAGGGTTCAGTCGAGTCACAAATCCCCAAGGAAACCACGAGAGATCAAGGACGGTTTCCGAAAAGAAGCACCCCTATCATTGCTTCTTGGAGTGGGGTAACAGGTTGAAACTGGCTTCGAGAATAATATAGCCAACAGAAAAGAAGAAGCAGTCATCTTTGCCCCTCAAGACCCCAGGGGGGAGCTGTCTGTCTGCTGCCATCATTACTCAGATTTAGAGACACACACAGACGCAACATGACACTCTTCATCTCATGTGGGGGACAGTGGGGCTGTACACCTCAGCACATTCAAACACCCCCTTCCCCCCTCCAAGAGAATGCCTCTTGGTCCCTTCTGTAGCCCACGGGCAAGGCAGAAATCGGCAGATAAGAGATAATTATGTAGCTCTTCTGCTTACTAATGAGGCCAGCTCCCAGCCTGCCACATCGTTCAGGTTAATCAAAGGTAGTCATGGTTCAAGCCATCTGAAACTCCCCATTCAATTACAAAGCATTTCTCTTTCATATTAATGGCCTGTGGGGCTGGGAACATTAACACCCCCGAGGAACGGACCCCTCAAAGTGTATGTATCAAGTGTGCCCTGTTTGTGTTAGGTGTGCAAAGGCATGTCATTTGAGGGTCATTTTAAAGAGGAAATTAAAGAAGAAAGATTAAGTGTAATATGCAGTTTTGATGCCCAACAACCATAGGCATCTGGGCCCCCTCGCCTGTGGCCTCTCTGAGAATGTACCTCAGTGCCATTCGCCCTGTGCCTGAAACACACATTCGCCCAGGCCTGTCCAGCGGCACAAACTCCTCCCCGTCTTTCTCTGGAATGTGCCGCACCCTCCCTGCACAAAACTGAGACTGTGACAGAGGGATCTGGTCTCTCCTTGCCCCTCCCGACACCTCCCCGCCCCCATCCCAGTGGGATCCCACCAGCACACTTGGTCTGAATGGCCTGCTAGGGGGGAAGCCGCTTCTGCGTTTTCTCCAGTTTCTCTGGGCCTCGGATCTGGGCTCGGGAAAGGGCGGATTCTCCCAGGCCTGGGGCTGACAGTCCAGAGAGCCTCCTCCTGAATACACTATCCCTGAGCACCCCTGGCAGCACAGAGGACAGCGAACACGTCTCCACTTACACACACGCGTGCATCAAAGCCACACTCACACCTTACCCCGGGAGAATTCAGTCCGGCAGAGGTACAGCGCTTATAAGCCCCACACACCATCTCCCTTTCCGAGCAAATACCGGACAACCGCAAAGGAGTCTCGCGGGGGGACGCGCCCTGCCCACCTGCCATCCTCCGTGATGCCTTGGGAACTGGCAGAGCCACGCACGTCCGCTGGCGGTGCCGGTTTCCAGCGCCCCTCCTTCTGCCCGTGTCCCCGGCTAGGTTTCAGGACACCCTCCCCTGCCTCCCAGGAGACCATGCCCCTACACAGCCCTGCTCTGTTTTTGCAGGGGCCATAATTACCGTCTGAGCATTCTTCATAATACCAGTCTAGTTCATAATAATCCGCTTCGATGAATTTCTGCATAGTCAGTATTCTTGCAGAGGAAGGAACAGACTTCACAGTGCCATCCGCATCAAGTGTAATGTTGCCATGCCTCCCTGCCCTTCCAGAACGCTGGGTAGGCGAGCATCCCGAAACACACCAGAATTAATCTGAGCATTCTTAATGACAGTTGGGAACCAAAACGGAAAAGGGGCAGTGAGAAGGAAAATTGGGGGAGGGGGCAGGAGGGACAGAAAGGGACGGGATTTGCAGAGCTATCGGAGACCCTGGCAGCTTTGCAAATAAAGCGGCAGGGCCAGCAGCCCTGAATGGGAGCAGGCAGAATCGTCCTATCCAGGCGTGGGGAAGGGTGACGTCAGGGACACACACCACCACCCGGAGATCTCACTTCAAGCCTCCCCGCTCCCACTCTGAAGCTCATCTTTCAATCTATCTGTTGCCATAGAAACTGGCCGGCTGTGAAAAAAAATGATGCAGAGATGGAGGCAACGTCTTCCAAGGATGCTGAGAGCAGGAGCTGACAGGGGCCACTCGAGGAGAAAGGAGGGTGCAGGCCAGTGGGGGGCCGGAGCCTGAACACCATCGTCACCTCCAACAGATGCCAGCACAAGTTCATTTGCTCCATTCGGGGCCACGACAGAGTCTGCCTTTGAAAAATGCCACCTTTTAAAACCTGCGATCATTACTTCTGGGTTTGTTTTTTTTTTTTTTTCTGCCTGATTTAAAATATTAGACATCTTGTCTTAAAATTGTTTAATCACAAACATGCTTGACCCACACCCGAAGGAACTGTAAATTACTTAGAAAACGGAAACGTTTTCATTTAGACACAGTACTGTTCTCTGCTCACGCCTTTGCCCAAACTTCTGGAAAAACAGCCTGCAACATCCAGGTTGAGATGAACGCCATCACCAAGGACCCATGCCATGCGACGTGCTGTTTCACGGCACTCACGCACGTCATCAAAGTACAAAAAATATGCACCAGGAGGAGACGGGCCACCTTCAGGAAGGCGTGAGAGAAGGGGACTTTGAAACTGTCCTTCTAAACGCATATGGAATGTTTTACTTCCTTAAAAAAAAAAAAAAAAAGCGAAGTTAACATATATAGTTCTAAGTGTTTGGCCTGTTTGAAGTATCTCAGAAAAACGAGCGACCGGATAAGGAGCAGATTTTAGACTTGCCGTGGGTTAAACTCCATCCCCTACGGCAGGACTTCTGAAGCTGTGCGGAGCGCCTTAGGGTCACTGAGGGTCAGACCATTCTGCGCTGTAGGGAGGGGACTGTCCTGGGCACTATCGGATGTTTGGCAGCATCACAGGCTTCTACTCGCTTAGATGCCAGGAGTACCACCCTCTCTCCGAAGATGTGACAATGACAAGTGTCTAGAGACGCTTCCCCGTGTCTCCTGGGGACGAAATTCCTCATGTTGAAAACCACTGCCCTCAAACAAAACTACTACAGAACTCCACCTGCCCACCGGCCATTGCTGAACTATGTGGTGGCGTCAAGGGCAGCAGTGTGGCCTGCATTCAGTTTTCCTCTTCATTGCTATCATTTGCAACGGAGGACCAGGGAAAGGTCCCCTTACCGCGGCTGGGAGGGCAGGCCTCTTTCTTTCCATGGTGACCAGACGGGGATGGTGTCCCTCTATTATTCCAATGACACGTAATGCCTTAATTAATAGACTTCTAGGAAAAGGTGTCCCCCGAGGGCAGGGCTTTCCTGGCGGGCTTGTGCGTCACCCGCAGCTCTTGTGGAAATGCGGAGATCCTGAGGGAGCAGGTCTGTGCTGGGCCCAAGATTCCGCATTCCTAGCAAGCTCCCACATAATGCCAACGCGGCTGGTCCCCAGACCCCACTCTGAATGGCAAGGATCTTCAATTGGATGGATGAATGGATGGATGGAAAGAGACTGTGTGTGCGTCTGTGTGTTAGTAGAAAATTAAGGGGGGAAAAAAGTATACACATCCACATACATGCATATATCCCACATATATATATATATATATAATCTTCGGTAGAATCAACCTTCTTAAATCGCCAGAAGCCAAGCAGCCTTTAATGCTGGGCTGTGACGTCCCCAAAGCTGGCTTCCTTTCCCCAACCTGTGCTCTAGAAGCCTCTCTCAGCTCTGGGGCACCCGCTTCTCACTTTAGGACCCTGTGTCTCTTGCCCAGGCCGTGCCTGCATGCCAGGACAGGGTGTCACAAGCAGACCTTTCCCACTGGCCATGGCTGACTATACCCACTGGCCCAGCTTCCACTCCAGGGCAGGTCCTGTCCCCTGTGGGATGCAGGGTTCCTGCCCCTTCAGCACCGTCCAGCAGCGGAACCTCCTCAAGTCTCAGAGAGGGAAGCAAAGTTAAAGGAATCTTTGCTCAAGTTGTAAGCAGGCTTTCCGAAAAGTTCAGAAGATGTAGGAGGCAAGGGACCAGTACTATCTCTGGCCACACGGTCCGCAGTTGTCACCTCTACCCTAGAGGACCTGTGCCCCTCTGGCCTCTCTTCTTCCTCCAAGGCACCCCCAAACCCAGCTCCAAGTTCTTTCTGGTCAAAGTACAGATCAGACCCCACTGCCTCCCTCCCTGACCTTCCCCAACTGGGACATACGTTTTAAATTTTCTAGGACATCTGCCTATTTAAAGTTGGCAGATGACATTTTATTTCCTGCTATAACTGCCCCCATTATCCGAACACATCTTCCCTTTGGTCCTTGATCATGTCGCCCTCTGGCAAGGATGGCACCTCTCAACGGCCCCACAGCAGACCGCTAGAGGCCCTCTCAGATGCCACTCCTCATGACGGATGAGCAGAGCTGGCGCCCCAGGGTTTTCCGAGGTTTTGTCTGGTTAAAGTCCCTTCAGGTCTCTCTAAAAAAAAGGATTATAGACCCCATAAATAAACCAATCGGCAGTTACCAGACTTCTCAAAATCCAGCTTGTTCAACAAGTTCGATCCAGTATGTCCGGTAATGGTGGGGGAGGGAATCCAATACGAATTTGCAGAATGAAGATGCGATAAAGGAACAGGAAATGCCCACCCCACAAAGCATCACAGCAAGTTGGGTGAGGCCAGAAGTGCCTTAGACAAAGGCGTGGAACATTCACTTCGCAGTGTTACGGATTAGTTAAATATTCTATTCGCACTACATCAAAAAAAAAACAAAAAATAACAGATACTGGACAGACGGAAGGACGGACGGACAGACTAATGGCAAGCACTTTAATTTCATAGGCAAGAGCATGGGCTTTGGGAGTCAGATGGCCTGAGGTTTGGTTCCAGGCTCCTCATTTGCCATCTCTGTGCACTTCTTAGACATCTCGGTCTGCTCTATAGCTAAATGGGGTAATTACACAACCCACCGAATAGACTGGGCAAGGCTTAATTCATTAAGGACGGCGGAGCACGTGGCGCAGTGCTTGGGACAAAGTGAGTTTGCAACAAATGTTAGTTGGAATTATCTTCATCACTCTAATTCTTTGAAATAGAAAATAAGCCAGTATGAGCTGTTAAAAAAAGAGAGTCCATTTTCTAAGCTATAATTAGGGAAATGAGGTAGAAACGTCATTTATTAGCTTTTCCCAGCCTAATTGATTCAAAGGCACTGACTTCACAGGATTGACAGCAGTTGGGGAGGGAGGTAACCTTTCTCGACAGCAATGCGTTACGGAACCCAGCTTACATCACATCCGAAGACTGCCCAGATCCAATTTACTTTTTTAAGAAAACGGGAAAGAACGAAAATGGAGTGTAAAGATAAGCATCCTTTACGGGTGAATTTTAGGGGCAGTTTCAAAGTGAACATCTATACCAAAACACCATAGGCTCAGAAGGACAGTCACCCATCAGCCGGCAGAGATGCTTCTAAGATTAAAATTCCGGTCTTTCTGCCTTCGAATCCCACTTTCTTCAAACAGCCCCACGATTCCTGAGGGTTAGAGCCCTCTCTCTCAGCTCTGGCTTATTGTAGCTGACGGCAGCTCCTCCCTCCCAGGGTCTGGGGCTCCCCCATTACTGTCCCACCCTAAGAGTCAGAAATAGGGACAAGTCCCAGGTGTAGAGAAGCCTCAGTGCCACTGTCAGCCACCTCTCACTCAGCATCATCTCCACTCAGCACCATTGAGGACAGACTGGCTGTATACCCGGCATTCAGCACTGCATCTCACTTATTGCTCAGACCCCTGCTACCTAATTACTCTCCCACTGCCATTGCGCAGAAGCTGCAAGTTGCTTGGCCAGGATCACTCAGCAAATACCAAGAGCATCTGGATACAGGCAGGCACAGTCCCCTCCAAATCCCTTTCTACTCCGTCAATGCTTGAGAAAACCTCCAAGGGTTATTTGCAGATAAATTTGAAAGAGAAACAGTGAAAGGATACCATTAAAAGAGATCAAAACTCAAGCTGGCATCGAACAGACAAAGCAAAAAGGTTTCAAGAAAAAAATAAAAAACGACCAGGAAAGTGAGAGTTAAACTGCAAATATCAATGTGATTTTGCGACATCAAAAAGAAACGTCACTTCCAGCTCTGTCGAGAAAGTGGCCCACCGAGGGCACCACTGGACCCATCCCCAACCAGCACAGCGACATTCTGGCACCCAGGTTTGAAATAAACCTTAACAGGGCTCCTGGGAGAGCCGCTGATTCTTAGGGCAGGAAAGATCAAGATGGGGCCTGCACCGCCAGCTTGCAAGAAAACAAAGCCGCTCAAAACGGTCTGGGTGGCGGTGCTAAGGCGTAGGAGCCAGCGTGAAGGGACCATCGTGAGCCAGGTTGTGACAATTGGAACATCAAAAAAAAAAGAAAAAAAACAACCATAACAGATAAAGAGAACAAGCTGAGTCTGTAAAGGCCATGAGCATCGTGGATTTCAAAACTAAAAGGGCAACCACGTGGACAAGGCAACCGTATGCCGTGGAAAGAGCGCATTGTGGGAAGATCCTTTTTAAAATCCATTTTAAGAAGTAGGGGAGGGTGGGTATGACTGTTCTGTCTCCGCCATTACACCGTTCATAACGGCATCGCATGAACATTGCCCTAACCAGGGGTGGATGTGAGTAAGCCAAGTGGATCCAGAATGAGGAGGCAGGTAAGAGAGCGGAAGGCCTGACGCTGTGATCGCAAACTATGCCCAGGTGAGAGGCGGATCCGCCCCTGGGCTGAAGGTGAGCTGAGTGTTCCCTTCCGCGAGCATTTAAGATAATCTGACAGATTTGGGCTGCGGCGTTCAGGGGAATCTAATTCAATGAACGTGGAAACGAATTTAAATTCGATTTAAAAGAATTCGGTAAACTTGCTAATTATTAGTTGTGGGAGCACATGAATTAAATATACATATCCACAATTTTATACATGCGCTTTCATGTATATATGACAATTTTCAATAGGCTGTTGTTCCATGCAGTTGGAAGGTGAGCAGACACTACCAAATAAGGATTAAAGTATAAAGGATGCAGTTAACGAGCTCACCCCAAAGCATCTTGCCGCACGCCACCTTCCTCTGTGCCCCGCAGGGACCACACAAGCCTTGCCGAGGCTGCAGTGATACCCACTGAACAAGCAGGTTGGCATAAGGCTGGCTCCGTGTGCTTCTCCCTCCTGCTTAAAGCGGAACCACTTAGCTGCCCCAACCCCTCTGGACCAGGCTCCCCATCTCCAGGCTTTCCTCCCTTCCGGAAATAGTGCTGCAGGTCTCTATGCCCTGGGGGAAGATAGCCAGGAGCCTACGACAGAGGGAGAAGCCCCAAAGGGCCCTAACCCTCTGTGCCAGAGGGGTCAGTGGGGCTCATGAAATGCAGCCTTATAAGCAGGCCTCCACTTGCTACAGAAAATGAACCAACAGGATGCTCCTGCAGAATTCTCTTCCTGGTTTTTATTTTTTAAAACATTGCCACTGCCAGTCACTGAGCTCCGGTGGCAGAAGGCAGGCTGCTAAGGAACAGCTTGCTGTCAACTACTCTCTCCCAAACCATCCCCACCTCATTTCAGGCACAGGAAAAACAGGCACCCGTCCCACCTCCGTGGGGAACGGAACAAAGCCTGGCTGCACGGGACATCTCACTTCCGAAACCGGTGGGTCACAGAGCGGACACCACAGGCTTCAAAACACAGACCGGACGCTCAAACGGTCCTCGGTTCTGCGCCCGCCGTGACCCTGAACCACTGCGGCCTGCGTGCATCGCCCAGGAGGAGCGGACGGGGTGCAAATGGAGCCGTCAAGTCGATTTCCCACCTGCGTCTGTTCCAGCTTTGTCTTAGGCAGGCTGGGTTACCAGAAGAAGGAAGACGGTCAATCTGTACAGAGCTGCTTGCCAAGCATTTTTGTTTTGAAAGGAAAGATACTCAACGTTGGAATCTAGTTTGATGAGAAAGAGTGAAAGCCGCCAGGTGGCCAGTGACAATGCAAGCTTCGGGGCCATGTGTGATGGTCTGCTCACCAGGAGGAGCACCTGGCTGCCTTGCTCACTGGACACAGTGCCCAGGGCTCCTGGCGCTGTCCGGCACCCTGGCACGCAGCTGCCTTTGACCATCTGCCGCAGGCAGGAAGCTTCGCTACCTCCAGCACCTGGCACCCTGACCCGCACCTGGGTGGAGGCACCACGACCAGGTGTGGCTAACATGTGGGGAGTGACTGTGCAGCCAAGGCTTCTCTGCTCCCACCTTTGCCCCTGCAGACATCCGTGTAATTAAAAGCAGTGAAGAGTCCACGGGTGTGAGGAGCGAGCGAGAGAGGGAAGAAGGCACAATGCTAGGGCTCACTCAGGTCCTCACCTGAAAGCAAAGTCGCCCCAGGCCTTGGGAATGGCAGAAAGGACAAGGACGACACATGGGCATTTCTGAGCGAGAAATTCAGGGCAGCTATTTATGAATATCACAATATACGCAGTTTAGTATTATTGTTGTTAGCAAATGATAATGACAAGTTTTCCCTGGTCACTAGATCCCTTTTCTGTCTAACGATGACCTCCCTATCTCCCATAATTTATCTTTTCTTCTCACTCAAGCCCGTCAACCACACACGATGCCTGGGTGAAAACAGATTCCTCAGTGCTCCACATGGCACCCCTCCTGCAAACACGAACGTGCCCACACACGCACACACGCACACACAAGCCCTGTTTTCTCCTAGGTCACCACCTCACGAAACTATTGGCCCACCTCTTCAGGCGCTCGGTGTGTGTGTGATGTATCCCTTTAATCTGTAAAACTTAGTGTCTGCTGCTACTTTTGTTTCACTTGGAATTTTAATTAGATAAAGGCCATCTTTGGAAGGTGGTGATGGACAAAAGGATCTTTGTATTCTATATGTGAGTTTTTAATTTTGTTTCGTTTTTACAACAATAAAATGTCTTTGCATTTTATCGTACTTCAGAAGCATTTATTAAGCACCCATTTAATGCAAGGCACTGGCCTGAGGACTTTGGCCCATCTGAACATCATGCAGACCGTACTGCCCTCATGGGATTTACGCAATGAAGATGAAAATTACTTTCAACCACTTGTAATCTTTTAGAAGGTAAGCCTTGTACACATCTAAATCGTAATGAGGACGGTTCTAGGTGATTTAAATCATGACTAAAGAATTAGGCAACTATTTCTATAGCCAGGCTTGATTCTGGTCAATTCATCAGGCCTGGGTATTTTATTTGCCTTAATAACTGAATTTAAATAATTAAATAATAATTTGATTGAAAAATAAAATAATTATAATAAAAAAATTCTGTTTATGAATTCTCCCAAATTTTTCCTAGAATTATCATCTAAAGATAATATAATATCTTCACTTTAAAATTTTATTTTTAAAATTTTTAAAATACAATTTTATTTTTTTAGTTTACAAAGCTGGTTTTATTTTTTAAATAATTTTTTAAAACTGAAAATTAAAGTTCCAAGTCTCTTACTTTCTATTATATAATACAGAAAAACACACAAAAAGGAACTGCCATAAAACTAACAAACGAAATAATAAAAGAATTCCATTGTAGGACACTTTTGATCAGGGAATGAAAAGCTCTCAAAGGCATATTTCAGAGGCTCGCAGAGTGCTTAATGCTAATGGTCCAGATCATAAATCTGAGTCCCAAAGCAGTTATGTGACTGGCCCGAGGCCACACGTGTAGTTGGTAGGTGATAGAGGCGTGGCTCCCTGACTCATGACTGGGTCTCCAACTACCTTTCTTCCCTAAGAATCACTCAGAAGAGAATACCTTCACTACATGCACACGTCCATAATGATGGGGACACCTTCTGAGAAAGGCATTGTTAGGCGACTTCATCATCGCGTGAACATCACACAGTGCACTCACAGACACCTGGACGGTCTCACGTGCAGCACAACCAGGATACATGGTGTCGCCTACGGCTCCGAGGCTACAAACTCGTACAGCATGCTACTGCACTGAACACTGTAGGCAACTGTAACATAATGGTATTTGTGTATCTAAACATATCTAAAACACAGAGAAGGTACAAATTTTGAAAAGCTATTTTAACTCTCTTTGTTGACAACTAAGACACAAACACACCATTAGCCTAGGGAACATGGGGTCAGCATCATCAGTATCACTGTCCCTCACCTGCACATCCTATCCCACTGGAAGGCCTTGAGGGGCAGTAACGCCCATGGAGCTGTCATCGCAGAGGACAACGTCTTCTTCTGGAACACCGCCTGAAGGACCCGCCTGGGCCTCTTCTTAAGGAGCTGTCACTCTTTTCAGAAAAATGTCCTTGGCGATTTGCTTGGTTTGGTTTCTTATTTTCATCCTAGATTTGCTTGTAAGCAGATAATACACCATGAACATTCCTCTCTATTCATGAAAACCTTATGGTTTTCAAACTTTTGAAGGAGAGTCTTGGCCTGCAAAAGCTTCTGCTAAACCCTCCCGCTGTGAATTTTCTTGCGGGTTCTTCTTCTTCTTCTTCTTCTGCAGTCGCCTCTTCTTCAGTTCTACATTCCTCTTTCAGTTCCAACAACTCCTCACCAGTCAGTTCCTCAGGAACCACCTCCGGGAGCTCCTCAGTGTCACCCCCACCAGCTCCTCAGTGTCACCCTCCACCCACATTAAGGTTAGAGTTAGCTGCCATCTCAACCACAGCCTCATTGGTTTTTGCAACCTCCTCATCCTTGGCAAATCCTTTGAAGCTATGGACGAACCTCCTCAGTGTGTTCTTCCAGATGCCATTCAGACTCGCCTTGGTGACATCACCCCAAGCCCAAGCAAGGCTCTTGATGCAGTCACAGATGTTGTAATCTGTACAGAATTACATCAATGTCTTCTCAGTGTCTTCCCGGGTTGCAGCAATAGCCTGGTCCTCCTCGGGCAGTAGATGCAAAAGCTGCTATAATTCCTTGATCCATTGGGTGAATCAAAGAGATGGTGTTTGGAGGAAGAAACACCACTTTGATATTGGGATGAAGATCACCAGTAACAGGAGAATATCCGGGAACATTAACAAAAATAAGCAAAATCTTGAAAACTATATTATTTTCCAAAAAGAGCTTCTTCATGTGCTTTAAATCTAGTACATGTACCCTAGCACACTCATGAAGGCGAAGCATTTAGCACACGCCTGCTAAACAGGTGAATCATCGTCATTATTGGTTACCACTATGTTAGCGAACAATGATGAGAGACATAAAGGCAGGAAAAAGGAAAGGTAATAGGAGTTGGGGGGGAGGGGATACTACAGATGGGTGGTTTCAACGGTTTCTCTAAGGATGGGACACTTGTGTTGAGAACCAAAGAATAGGAAGGAAAGGAGCAGGGGTCAGAAGGACCCTCCATTAGGCAGGTTTGGTGTGGTCGAGGTTCTTGCAGGGGGGAGGGGAAGATGGAACAAGGCTGGGTACAGAGAGAACCAAGAGCTGGGTCACAGGTCCTTGAAGACCCCGCATTTTATCTAAAGAGCAAAGGGGAAGCATAGGAGCAGCGTCATCCAACTGGGTCGCGAGGAAAGACCGGCTGGGCGACTGAGAGTTGAAAGGGAACGGAAGAGAAGCGGAAGTGGATGCGAGCGAGCGGTCAGGGCAGCGCAGCAGCAAGACGGCAGGGACTTCATCCAAGGTGGCGGCGGCAGGGTCGGAGAAGGGATCTGGGATATACCCAGAGGAAGAATTAACAAGGCAGGCCGATGGCCAGGAGGATATGGAAATGCAGTAAACCGTGTCACATTTATCAAGACGAATGTGTACAGAGGGAAAAAAGAAATCCACTTTTGGCAGTGGACGTGACTGGGATATGAGCCTAGAATGGAGAGGGGAGGTCAGGGGTGGACGTGTACTTGGGAGCCGCCAGCGTGTGGCTGGTACCTACGCTCTGGGAAGAGAGTACGCGGAGAGCAGCAGGCCGGGCACCACCAGGGCAGCGTGTCACCGATACACAGATACACAGATACTGCAGACAGGTATTACAGGCTTAAAAGACTCTTTCGCAGGGTGGGGCCTGGGGACGGTGTATTTTTAAAAGCTCTCTGGGTGCATCGGGGTTGATTTGGAAACTCAGAAGAAGAAGAAGAAGAGGAGGAAAAACTGGTGAAAGAGGCTGGAAGGACTGGCCAGAGAGACAGGAGGGAAATCCAGGAGCGAGTGGGGTGAGCTTCCAGAAGGGAGTGGTCACG
The DNA here is from genome assembly GCA_003508835.1 of Eonycteris spelaea. NCBI lineage: Eukaryota > Metazoa > Chordata > Mammalia > Chiroptera > Pteropodidae > Eonycteris > Eonycteris spelaea. Next base: position 1,964,899 of record PUFA01000224.1, read on the forward strand.
GTGTCAACCCCGCTCCAGGGACACAGAGGGAGGAGAGAAAGCGGTGTCAGGTTATAACCCCGTGGGGGAGGGTGGGGTTCGCCTGCACTTTCACGCGTTAGACCCCCATGCCCAATGCTCTGTGTCCTTGTGCCTTGTCCTGGCAGAGTCCCCTCTCCTGTGACAAGTTTCTGTGTGAGTAACTGTAACACTCAGTCACGGAACCTTCATGACACCTGAGACTGCGCACACACGTGAATGACCACGGGCGGAAGTGGGGTATGACATCTACTGCAGCCTCCGCTCCACAGGCACAACTGTAGAGTGCTGGGGGCAGGAGCAGGGAGCCCTACACCCACTCCCTGGCCTTGCGAGCCACCTGCGCGAGCCAGGTGGGCCGCTTCACCCCAGGCCTCCGACGTCCCATTCGCACAATTATGGTTGGACCAGATGCATGGGTTTACATTTTTTTTTGTTTAAATTTCAAAAAATGAACATGGTAGAAGGAGCTGGTTAATATGCAGATTCCCAGACAAAGGTCTCGAGAGCTTGCTGCGTTGACCAAACCCAGTGCAAAGTCCCTAGTTAGGTCACGAAAGAAAATCAGTCAGCCAGATGATTTCACTGCCTCAGCCAGAGAATCTCAGCTGGAATTCAAACAAACCAAGTTCACGAAAGATAACAGGCCACACCAGGCACCCTATAAATACCTGGCTGATTTATTACAGTCAAAGCAAACAAGGCATGATGTCTCAAAACTCTTATCTGCTTCGTAATCTCTTCTTAGGAAAAAGGTCATTCCAGGTAGCCTCAGAGGTGAAGCGTGCAGCAGGTCCTATGCACTTGAGACATGGAGAGGTTTCTTCTCCTGACCAGTGCTGCTTAACTGAAAAGTTACACAAGCTGCTGGCCTCCGGAAAGGAAGAACCAGAAGGAGCCAGAGCTACCCACGCACCAACACAGCAACCTCCATGTCTGGTGTCTGCTGAATGTTACGTGACTAGAGAGGTCTGTAGTCATCCTCACCTGAGACCTACAGACCATGGGCTGAAGGAAAAAAATCACAGGAAAGAAATTAAGCTACACCAGGCTGAGTTTTACTTGAGACAGTGGCCTTGAGGGGGAAAGGATTTTGAACATGTTGAACTTGTGTTATATTAAAAAATAAGTGATTGCCATATTCTGAACCCAAGAGTGTTTTTTTCCTCCCATTTTAACCAAATGAGCTTTATTCTTAAACTAGAATCCCCCCCCCCCCCCTTTTGGCTACTTTGAGAGAGTGGTTAAGATATGGAGTCAAATCAGACAACCTAGGTTTGAAACTCAGCATCCTACCTTGCTAGCTATGTGACTTCCTGAGTCTCAGTGTCATCTGTAGAATGAGGGTAACAAGACTATTTAAATCAGAGGTCACTGTCAAAATTAAAGAGAGATGCGTGAAGCATTAAAAACAGCACCTAGCACAGAGTAAGCAATAATAGATGCTGCTTATTTTTCCTTCCTGTTGGACCGTTTAGTCCTAATGGCCCAACTTTATGGGCACATCTGCTTTGTGGGTCATTTTCTGTGTGTCTCAGACTTATCCACCTGACGATGAAAGTGTTGAAATTTTTCTAAAATGCTCATTCTACCATTTGGTAAAGGTGGATGCCCAGAGCTGTCTTGCCACTTGTCGGCAAGCCAGGTGAGGGGCAACGATCGTTTCTCCACTCTGGGGGATGACACATAGGAATGGGAGTTGAGTACTATCCCAGCTCTGATCTGTGTATAAACAGTATGGATGACCCGCTCATCCAGTGGTCCTCCTTTGGGGGCATATCAGAACACCCTGAACACCGCTAATCCCCACTCCCACTCCCAATAGAGAACCACTTCCCTAGTCGATGCAGAAAATAATCTAAAATGAACGAATGGGGTTATACTGTCTTCTCAAACACCTCACAACTGATTTAACGCACCAGTGAGGCACAGCATGGAGTCACAGCATCTCTAGGGTTACGCACACGTATACAAACAAATGAAACCCCAAAAGGGCACCACATACAGAGCAGGGCTCCTAACCTGTGCCTTCTACTGACCCCTCGGCCAGTTTGGCAAGGTTCAAAGCCCTTTATGAAGACATAAAATAAAGCACAAAGAACTATAAAAGAAACCGACTGTATTATAATGCAGTTACTAAAACTTAGAAGTTTGTGATAATATATGTGCTTCTTTATCAATGCCTTAAATAACGAAATCTATCTGCACATTTAATAATGAATGTGATTTCAAAGCAATGCTGACTGAAGGCGGTATTTCAAAGTATCTGCTTCTTCTATGGCACGATATGAAAATATCTACGATTTCTACTGGTGACAGGTCACATAGGTCCTGCTAATACCACTTGATTTGTTTTCTATGCTCACAATAAAAAGAAATGCTGCATTTCAGTTAGAAGTTAATGAAAATAAAGATGCACTTTTATTTTTTTTTACAAGTTCATAGAATCCTCCATTTCTCTCTCCAAACCCTTAGCGGGTCCCAGAACCTCAGTTTGAAAGCCCTGCTCCAGAGGGTGCTGCATTTAAGAGTTAACACCTGATCATTCATTTAACCGCTATTTAGCAAATATCTACTTTGCTCTAAGCACAGGCACCACAGAAGAAAACAGGGAATTACGGTTAAGACTTGGGTGCAATCCTGCTCTGAGAACTTCGAGAATCTCTGCCCAATGTTTATTTTGGTTCTTCTGGTTTTATTATAATTGTGTTATCCACTGCCAAAGCCATGAGAATTTTTTTTTCTCTCAAATATATATAAGTGAAAGCAAAACAAACAAGCAAGACATAATGTCTGTTCATGTCTACTGCTCAAGGATTTTAGAAGCTGTAGATTGGCGCCCTGGGATAAATACCGTGCGACCCCCGCCTTTCCGTTTCCTTAATAAAAGCAGCTCGGCCCAAACTGTAGACATTACATTTTACAGGGGATGAAATGAAGCAATTCCTACACAAGTTCTCTGAAAAGAATGAATTACGGCCCCTGAACAGTGTTCCAATCACACTGTGAACGTAAGTGATTAATCGGTGTGTATATGAGAAGAGACCCAGGAGCCTCTTGTAGCAGAAGTGGCCGTGAGGGGCCCTGCAGAATCGAAAGGAAGAGTAAGGAACACATAGAAATTTCCAGAAAAATAGTTCTGTTGTGAATTCTACTGTGAAGCAGCTGAAAGAACCAGATATGGAGCCTACCAAAGTGGTTTACTCTGGACATAGTTTTCCACACAGTTCACCGGTCCTTGGCAATTCAGATAGCGAGAATAAACAAGAGTCACTGGCAGAGAGCTTCCTGTACGCTACGAGACACACCAGAAGTGCCAAAGCTTCAACTTGAACCTTAGTACAAATCTAACATGCTTCGTATTTGCCTTGGTGTGGATTATTCTATTTTCATTCCTATGGTGATCCCATTTGAGGTCATGCCTAAGGACTGGTCATCTCACTGCCATCGCCACACACTGCCATCGCCACACACTGCCATCGCCACACACGGCCACCATCAGAGACGACTTACGGAAGTACTTCAGGGTCTCTTCAATTTGCTCGGTCGTGAGGTCAATGTTGGCATCTGGAGAAATGAGGGGTGTGTGGAGCCAGTCGTCGTGGTCATAACCGTAGATGGTGTCGGCTCTTAACTTATAATGGGGCAGCTGCTCCTCCAGCAGGCTAATGATCTCGACTTCCGGAAGGTCAGTGCTGTTGCACACGTCTAGAGGGAAGAAGACGGAGGAGTGAGAGCCCAGATCTGCGTACGTCCTTGCTGCTGCTAGGAAGTAACCCGGTGCCCACAGCAGGCATCTGCATCTATGTACCCCCAGCGTGGAGAGACCCGATGAGGCCACACCAAGGTTCTTTTTCCCCTCTAAACCCTGTTCTATTCTATTACGCACGCTGACTGCCAAGACCTACCTGAAACCGTGCCTGCTGTTTCAGCTGCCCACTTCCTGTGAAGTGACGCCAAAGTTCCCGTGCTTTAAGTTAGTCATTCATCTGTTCATCCACCTCTGATTCCTCCCATCCATCCATCCATCCATCCATCCATCCATCCAAATACATCCTGAGCACAGAGGCACAGGGGACATAACGGTGAACACGACAGCCCTGGTCCTGCCTTTGCAAAGCTTGTGTTCTCATGGGGCTTCCAACCATACACCAGCAGATGCCATGCCCAGCACAGCTTAATACCGCCTCTCCCCTGACACACTGGTGTTTGATTCTGCTCCGAGCAGAACTAATACGTCGTTCTGTCTCTGTACAGTCTGCCCTCTGTATCCACAGGTTCTGCATCCACGAATCCCACCAAGCATGGATCAAAAATATTAGGGAAAAAAAAATTACACCGCTGCTGACAGGTATTCCACGGTGAGGCCTACCTACGGCGGTTGCATCTGTACAGAACAAGTACAGACGGTTTTTCTTTGTCATTATTTCCTAAACAATACAGGATAACAACAACGTCCATAGGACTGACACGGTATTCGGTGTTCGAAGTAGTCTCGAGATGACTGGAAGCATACGGGAGGATGCGTGCAGGTCATATACGATCTCCTGTGCTATCTTATATAAGGGACTTGAGCATCTGCAAATTTGGGTATCCGAGGTGGCCCTAGGACCAACCCCCCCCGCCCCCGGACACCAAAGGATGACCGCTTTCCCGTAGCATTTGGTCAGGAACTTCCATCGCGGCCGTTACTCAGTTCTGTCTTCTAGGTATTTTCGTATCTGACTCATCCCCCTGTGAGATGGCAAACATCTCACATTCGTCACTTCATCACACTCGACATCTCACATCATCACCTTCCATACACGGGTGTCCTCACATCCACCACCGAACCCTTCACATTCCGGGCCCGGAGTGTGCTTAGGGGTCGCACGACAATGCTATGACAGTGATCCGATCTGCACACGAAAGCCAGCAGGCCTTTTCGTTAAACTGTGAACACGGTAGCAGGGCAAACGTACCCAGGACAAGACCTGGTCTCACACAACTTCTCTACCCCCACGAAGAATGAAAGAGTACCAGAGGGTAGTGGGGAGGGGAGAAGGGGTAATGGGGGTCAAATGAGTGGTGAGAGAAAGAAATCTAACTGTGGGAGGTGAACACACAGTGTAAATATATTTAGGCCTGACTGTGAAAGTGTACAGCTGAAACCAGATTTCGTAACCAATGTCATCATAAAAAAATAAATTGATTAAAAAAAAAGAATGAATAAAATAAATGCTAACGAGTGAGTGTTAATTATCTGTCGACAATTCTGACATCAGTCCCGACACCGGCGCATTTCACAGAAAGTATTCAGGACCTGTGAGGAGCGGGAGTTATGTCAGCACAGAAAAACCCAGGCACCAAGGGGCACAGAGCTGGACAAGAGAGAAGAGTTACCGGGGGGTTTTGTTCCAGCAATGAGTCTTGGAGGCGAAAAACCATTCAAAAGATAAGGGTACAAGCGTGGGGGCGGGGGTGGACGTGGGGGGCGTCAATTCTTAAGAAGGTTGTCGCACCACATTCCTGCTGGAAGCAGGAAACGGTGGAAGATCAAGGAGGAGGACAGAGCTTGTGATTCAGCCCCGAGTCCCTCTCCAAAAGCGTAAGAAAGGGCGGAGGGAAAATAAAACACTCTCAAGGTAAATAAAACCCAGCGGCAAGGGGAAAGACAGAGGAGGTGCTGGCAAGAGATCAAAATTATGGGTGTTTCTAAAAGCTCGTATCAAATTGAAGGAGAGAGGCCCAGCCCTAAGCACACACCGAGGAGATGAGGGGTGCAAAGGCCGGGTTAGTCTCAGGGTGCTCCAGGCTAGGGGGCAGCTGGCGGACAGCCGTGAGGGCCGACAGGGGGGACTGGCGAAGGACGAAAGCGGGCACGGCAGGGAGGATCGGTCCCTTTGCTCCCCTCTCCCATCGAGCCCAGGCAAAGGAGGCAGCAGGGCCCATGCACAGAGGCCGAATGTGGAGACACCTGTGCCCAGAAGAATAGCTGTCCAGACTGGCCGAAATCCCTCAGTTCAACAAGAAGACCACACGGCAGGCGACAAATAGACACAATATGGGTAAAGAGAACATTCAGGGACCCTTCGGGCAGGACCCCGTGGAGCCACCCACAGCTGCACCCCCCTGCCTCGACCCCCCACCCCCTACCACCCCCTTTCCCCAATTCAACACAAAGCTTCCTTGTAGACAGTTAGGATCCTGGGAGTCAGCTTGTTTTTTCGGGTGCTAAGGAAAGAGTCTGAGCAGCAAGTGAAGACCTTGGGAATTTAACTCAGACATGAGGGAAGCTCTTTAACCCTGGAAGTGGGGCCAAGAGCTGAACCATCGCGTTCTAAGCCTAACGTGGGAAACGTACGGCAAGCGCACTTGGCATCTCGCCCGACTGAAAACCACACCAGTGCCACTCTGCCACTCTGCCAAGGTCTGTCGGGGACAGGAGTCACGTCCTCCCCCAGGCCAGAGCCAACGGCCCAGCTCAAGGCAGAAGACAAGAAGACACCTCCTCTTTCTTCTGCTCTCCCAATAACAACAAATCACCACTCCGAAGGTTCAGGATGGGCCCGCAACGAAGCAAAACTTCTTCCTCTCACAATCAAGTGAAAGTAAGGCCCCACAAAGCTCCTCTCGGGAGGAGGCCTCACGGCTGGCACCTGACGGAGGGACACGGGGTCAAGGAGGGCTGTGCCAGCGGGCAGCACTGCTCGGCTAAACACAGGTGTTGCCCGCCAGAGGGCAGAGCCAGCTGTCCCAGGGGCACAGGCAGCGACCAACACATTCCTACATGACACACAGCACAGCAGGCTGAAAGCTTCTGGTGTCACTGTTTGGTGGTGGGGAAGGCTACAGTGTCCTTCCCGGCCTCCCCCCACCCCCCCAAAAAAAAAATCCCTTCTAAGAATAACATGTCACTGCAAGCACACTGGCAGCTGCTCAAACGCCGAGGCTTGACCTGTCCTTCCACGTTTCCAGGGCTGAAGGTCAACCTATTTACAGTGTGGCTCCTGGTGCCCAAGAGATATCATTTTCCTTAAAGCAGACGATGACCGGTGAGAGAACGTATCAAACGGTGAAGCTGTGCCAAAACGCCTTTTTAAAAACTCTGTATTTGCTTTTCCTATACTGTGACCAGCCACATAAACACCGGGCAAGTTTTCGGCTGCCTGGAAGGCCCAGAGAATTAGGACACAGGAAAGGATTAGAGAGACCACCCAGGGAGCTCTCCTTGCCCCTGGCTGCAGGGCCAGAGGCCTCAGGGACCTCCTGTGAGGGGGACTGCAACTGGCTCTTGGGGAACACACATCCAAGGCCTGAGGTTGGGTCAGGGTACCAGGAGAGCCTTCAAGGATGCCCCCGGGATGCTTTCTCCACTCCAGGACCAAGCCCCACACCGACGGAAAGAGCGTCTCCTGGCCCTCCCAGCCGCGGAGACGCAGATAACATTTGCTGCTTTAGAGAGGAGGAAGCTGAGCTTTACAGGGACTGTGGACCAGCTGCTGATCCAGGTCACGCAGCTATAAAGTGGCTGATCCTGTGGGCGGAACCTCAGCCGTCTGACTGGAGGCTGTGCTCCCCGCTCTGCCCTCTGCTGTCCATCCCCCCGGCGGGCACACCAGATAGGCTGGGGGATTCCCAGGAGATTCTGAGCGGGAGGTGTCTCTTCTAAACAGGTAGAAGACTTATGTCAAGCGCGTTAGGGATGTCCAATCTCACACCGACGAAGGAAGCGGGGTGTCGAGATGACGGTCCCTTCTAGAGCACAGGAAGCAGAGCCAAGAACCGAAGTAATTTTTCTGCAGAACCCAGGGGACCGCCCTGTCCCCTCCCCTGGAGCTTCATGGTTTAAAAAGACACTGCTGGCCCAACCCGGAGGAAAGGAGCCCTTCACGCAGCCAGCCGATCGTCATTCTCCGAGCTGCGACTCGCATCATGAACACGCCGCCAAGATGTGTTTCTGGGTTAGTCTCAAATGAAGGGCATCGGCCTCCTGACGGCCCCGGACCCCAACAGGTCCACGGCTTTGGGGAGATCTGCAGAAACGACAGGCCCAGGATGCACTGACCCGCGCCCGTCCAACCATCAAAAGGCCAGGCCTGCCCAGGAGGTCAGGGGGACCCACCCTCAGCATCTCCCTGTTCCGCCACCACTACCACGGTTGCTGGCCAGGTTACTGCCGGCCCCACCTGTGGAAAGGTGCTTTTTAAATCCCCTTATTGCCCTGCTTTACACAACTCCCCATTCTCCATAAAGCGTTTCATGATTCGGCCCACACCTTCCTAGGAAACAGGCCCCTGGACAGAAATTTCCGATGTCCGATTTCCGCTTCCTCCTTTTGGTGATGTGACCACCCCCCCCCCCCACCCCACCCCCCCCGCCGCCAAGGTGTGGCCGGGCACACGGTCACCCAGCTCAAAACGACGGTTTCCCGGCTTTCCTTGCAATCAGGTGTGTTCACAGGCCTGGTTAACAGGCTGTGAACAAAGCGCCCCAGTCACACCCTTTCCACCTGGGGGACTGTGGAGATGGGGTGCGGCTGGGGCCATCTTCGATCGTACCAGAAAAGGCAACGACCAGGGGCTGACCGGAGCGCCCCGGGGTGCCTGGAACACGCGGGTGGGGCGCAGCGCTCCTCGGCGCCTTCCACTTGGCCTATTAAGACAGAAAGCAACACCTGCCTTCTCGAAGCCACTATTATTTTGGTCTCTGTTAAAGCAAGCGAGACCCAGACAGCCTTTCTCATCAAGCTCGGCCTCCGCCATTTTCTCCAGCACCTCTTCTGTTAGGCCGCACCGACTGCTCACCATGGTCCGAACACACTTTTGCAGAAATCTTGGGGTTTTTTTACACATTTTTTTTTTTTTTACATTCTAGAATGCCCTTCGCTGCCCAGCAAACTCCCATATATCGCTCACATGTCCTTGCCTTCTGTCCTGTGGCGACTATGTCTTTAGTACATAGCTTATTTCACAACAATGTTATCAATGTCTTCTGTTGCCTCGTCTCCACCAAACATGAGCCCCAGAGAACGCGCTCTGAATCACCCACCCTTTCCTCCGGCTGGGCAACAGGTAAGTGCGAGCGTTGCATGAATGATGGAATGAAGGGAGGGAAGAATCGGCAATGGGTGCGGGTCCAGTCTGTCGACCCCCTGCCCACCCAGGGCGGGCGAACACCAGCCTTCGGCTGCGTGGGAGGTGCTGCTATCTGGCCCCTCTCAACATCGCCCTAGGTCTTCGCCCAGCACGGAGGAAAACTCCACGGGAAGGTGAAAGTCCCCTCAACCACTTGGCAAACGCTGATCCGATCCCCTGCCCAGCATTCTTATGGCACCAATCTAGAAGCAAAACACAATGAGTCTCTCCCCTCTTCAGAGCCATGACACTTCCCGGGTTTTCTCCGAGGCAAAGGTGGGGAGCAGGTCCCTCTATGGAGGATGAGAGAGCCTCACTTCGGGCTGTGTAGGAGGTGGGAGAGGGTGCTAGAGGCTGCTCAGGATCTGGAGCGTCTGGGGCTGTAGATTCAGCTGTGTCCACGCTACGCCTGACTTGGGCTAGACACACCCCCAGACAGGGGCCAGAAGGAGGCCCTTCCGAGAATTTGCACTCACACCCAGGTTGTGACATGCCAACTTCATGCAACCTGCCAGCGCCCAAGATGATGCTGACAGTTTCCAGCAGAAACAGCAGCTCTCAATTAGCATCCGATATTTAAAAATCAGAGAATCTCATGGAAACCTACAGATCTCGGGTCTCCAAGAAGAAGTCAGCATATCTAGGGACCACGCAGTTCCAAGCTCTGAGGGGTGGCCGCTCCCCGGACGGGCGGGTTTTCTGGACCCCGCAGAGCAGAGAGCCGCTCGGCTGCAAAGGGCCACAGCGTGCAGCAGAGCCATCCTGGATGCTCTTAAACAGTCACCCGGGCCCCCAGAGATCCTGGGGAAAGAGCAGGGGAGAGGGAAGCATAAAAAGGGGAGAGAGCAGTGCTGGACGAAGAGGAAAACTCAATGAGAGAAAACTCGGGCAAAAAGCAGAGGAAGAGGGAAGAGAAGAGCACGGCGGGAAGAGGAAAATCAGGGCAGCCGGACCTCAGGGCAAGACAGTGCCACGACTGCCACCTGCTGGCAGGTGCGAGGCCCTGCGTGCAGCAAGAACCCTGGGGAGCTGACAGATGGGATGCGACTTCACCCTTGCACTCCAGTTAAGTCACATCTTGGTTTGTCCGGGACTCAGTTTCTTCATCTGCAGAACAAAGGCATAAGGCTGCAGAAAAGCTCTCTTCTTACCCTAAATGTCTCTTAGTGGCCAGAACAGGGGCTGTGTCTGGGGACAGCCCTGCCACTCACAGCACATCCTGCTCCACCAAGAAGGCCCCGGGGGGCCCCTGGATGTGCTAACCTCTTCCCCGGCCAGGGATCCGTATTTTTACATGAGACTCTCTGATTTTTTCAATGTTGAACACTCATTTAGAATTTAAAAAGCAAGCGAACAAACATCCAAGAGCCAAATTAAACACGCATGCCCCCAGTTTGCACGCCGAGATTCCCCATCCTGGTTTCTCACTCTGTGTCTCAGGAGAATGTTCTAGATTATGCCAGAGCTGACGATCAAAGAACAAAAGGAACCTGAACTCATCAAACCCAGACATAGTCCCAAACCCCATTCTTCTCCTATTTCTTCCGCCCCGTCTCAACACGACCCCATTTCTTCACTCAGCAAGTTTCTCCTTGGCCACAAGGGCAGTGGATCAGAAGCAAGACCCCAGGTCTGTGCTTGAGGAAGTTCTGGCCGGAGGCAGTGAGCACCTCCCGTCACCCACCGCACCTGGCAGTGACTGCAAACCCGTGGCCAAGGCGTGAAGACGACCCCTCTCCACTCGGCAAACCATTCTGTACAGGCTCGGAGACGATTCCTTTTTTTGAACTTATTAGGATTAAAGGGCATAGAGTCCAACAGACTCATGCAAAGACCATGCTGGGGCTGGTGACACATATGGTACTTTGTAACTGGTGCCTGACAGACGTCCTTCTAGAAAATTCCCCTAACCACAGGGTCCCAGAATTTAGAGCCTTACCTAAGCATCTCCGGGGAGCTCAGTGTTAGCAATTACTCTCTATGCCACAGAAGTTGTGACTGGAGTCCACACTTGCCGGCTTCCTCCCAACCCTGATCCACACATGACTCGCTCCTTCCGAGGATGCCCTAGGAAAAAAACCTGCAAGAAAACATTTCTCCTCCCTTCGCTAATTTTAGGCATTTTAGCAGAACTATGGACCCTCCCCGGGGTTGTGCGTGGGGGCGACGATGCCAGCGCACTGCAAACCGCAGCTTCTCTTAGAGGTGTGTCTGGGTGGCTCCCGAGGCCCCGCCCCCAGACCGCCTGGACCCGGATCTGCGTGGGTGGGGGACCCAGGACCTCGCTTTTATACCCAGTCCCCTGAGCGGTACTTGCACACTGACCTTTGAGAGCTGCCCATCAGCCCCCTGAGATTTTATTTAACTAAATCTGCTTTCTTAATTAAAAAAAAAAAATCAGTAAGTGCGGCGTGTGGCTTATCAAACAGTATGTCCATTCCTCGGCTGGATTCCTCATGTGCCACCACCCATCTCATATCTCAGCCCCAAAGGGACAGGCACAGCCTCTTTTCTCTTCCTTTTCTGCTTTGCACACCCCCACCGCCTCCCCACGACCAGGGACCCCTTCACTTGCTTGTAAGCCATAAACGGGGGCGGGGGGTGGGTCTCCAGGCAAGGGACGGCCAAGCGGAGAAACAAAGACAGGACAACGAAACGACGCTTCAGAGACAGGAACGAAAACCGACACTGGGGAGTCCTCTGGAATGGCGCTGGCCTTGACTGCCACCAGAAGTAACTCTTTCTAAGAAAAAGGACAGACCGCTACGCCGGTTCGGTGCCCTGGAGACTGGGTGTCAGGTTCTGAGCTATCACTGTTATCACCCACGAACACCAGCTCCGATGATACATACATACCGGGCAGGAGACGGCCACCCGCTCAGCAGCCCCGCACACAAGTGGGGTCTCCGACACGCGGCTAAAGTGCAAGCTTGTGCAAGCGAGTGTGGTGGCAGAGTCCACTCGGACGCGCCGGGGTATTGTGCAACAAGAGATGGCAAGGAGAGGCAGGACGAAGGAAGGGCCCCGCAATGTCAAAACCAAACTCAGTGTGTTTCAGAAACAGCGACTCCCCCGGGCTTCGTACCGGATCTACCAAGGCAGCTGATACTCTGTTACAGGTTAGAGGGATTCGCATCCTGAGACAGGCAGCTAGAACTGTACATTTTTTCATTTTAAAATGGAAAATGAATGGGTGTTAGGTCCAGCTCAGAGTTAAACCTCCAAAAAGCGCCCCCAAACTGGAACGTGTTACTGTTGATGTGCATTTGTTTGACTAGGAGAGAAACATTGCCTACCTCTCCGCGATCCAGCGGACTCCCTCCTTTTCTTTAAACCTCCTTGTGTGTGCGTGCGCACGTACACACACACACACACACACACACACACACACACACACATGCACGTGCTCACCACCTCTTCCCGCTTGGGGCTCTGTGTCCCCCACCCACGCAGCTCCTTCCTGTCCCCAAGCCTTTGCTCATGCCGGGCCTCCTGCCTCAAACACTTCTCCTTCCCTCCACCCGTCAACCACCCCTCTGCCCTCAGATGCCAGACAGCGGAACTTCCTCAGGGCCACCTTTCTGGAACACCTGGGCCACGGCAGCCCTCAAAGGAATCCTCTCTCTTGGCCCCCGGCATTTTCTACCAACCACAATTTGTAGTCGCGGATCCAGTGATCACCAGCTATCTCTTCCACTGGACTAGATAGAGCTCCAGGGTACAGAGCAGATAATAAATGCTGCAGCATAAAGGGGGGGGGGCAGGAATCGGGTTCTTAACAGGCACCTCTTGCGCTGGGGAGATCAACGCCCCACAAACACCACACACAGAGAGAGGCGAAGACTTCTGCAGAAGGCCTGGGGCTTTCACCAAAACGACACCTCTCATCACACACTGCACCAGGTGAGACCTGCTGTTCTCTCTTCTGCTCTCAAATAACCTCCCTGGGCCTCGAAGGCCTGCCTGTCAAAGGGCAGGACTTCCACCCCACCTGTAAGAGGCAAGGGATGAGCCAGGCAAAATGTAACATGGGATCCTGGACTGGATCTTGAGCCAGGAAAATAGTTTAGGTTTGTTTCTCTTTGGCTCTTTGTTTCTCTTTTGCTACAAAGCCCTGATTCTCACCTGGTTGTGCCCTCTAAGGGGCGTTTGACAATGTCTGAAGACATTTTTAGTCATCGCAACTAGGAGCGGGTGCTACTGGCACCCAGTGGGTAGAGGCCAGGGATGCTGCTAAACATCCTACGGTATACAGAACAATCCCTGTGACAAAGAATTATCAGATTTACAATGTCACCAGGGCTAGGGCTGAGAAAGTCTGCTTCCGAGGACATCTGTGGGACAACTGACAAAATCTGAATAAGGACTATGCTTTAGATAATAGCACTGTGTCCATGTCGGTTTCCTGATTTTGAAAATTATACTCTGGTTATATATGGGCAAGTTCTTGTTTTTAAGAACTATCCACTGAATTTTTAAAGATAGCAGATCAAGATATCTGCAATTTACTCACAAAGATGAAGGTAAGGAGAGAGAAATCGATCAAACAAATGTGGTAAAACGTTAAACATTCGGGAAATTTGAGTTGCACGAGATTTGCAACATATCTCTAAGTTTAAAATTAATTCAAAGTTTAAACATTAACAATATTTTGCAACAAAACAAGTCAAGAGGTTGGTGCAAATCAACCTGCCGGCTCGTACTTCTATTACTTCACAGACATGGGATCAGAATCCGCAGAGCATTTCACGGGTAAGCTTGCCACAGATAGAGGAGGAAGAGGAAGAAAAAAGTCTGAAAGTCATTAATTCCAAAACCACTTTAAAAATCTCATTTCTGTTTCCTTCACTTTTACTTCTCTCTCCTCCATATATGCCTTGGAAAAACCACTGATTATATTATCATATGTCACAGACATCTCTATGTGACAATAAATTCAGATCCTATCTCCTTTTTAAAGGCTGCATAGTATTCCCTTTTCAGTATTTACTACAACTCAGTGGCCCAGTCACTTATTTACAAACATTTCACACTTTTGTGATTAAAGAAGACTGAGATAAATATCCTTCTTTACTGAATCTCTTCAAACATGTCCAATTGTTCTCTTACAATTCATAAAACTGAAATTGGAGTGAAAAATTTATATTACTATTACCAAACTGACTTCGAGTTCGGCATACCAATTCATATCCCACAGACCATACAAGAATTTCTCACTATATCGTTTTATTAAACTTTTTCAGTTTTGCCAATCTGACAGGCAACCATTGGTATCTTGCTTGATATTATTTGAATAATTTTATTTTTATGAATGATAAAATTGTATCTTCCTATTGGCACTTATTTCTTCATTTAACACTGAACATCTTCATAGACATATTGGCCATGCGTAGTTCTTTTACAGGTTGATTATACATGTCCTTTTTCTTGTTTATCTCTGGAGCTACTCAACTCCTTATTATGATCCATAACGAAGCTTTATATTGACCCTTTATCTACCAAATCTATTGCCATTATTTTCCGCAGCTTGCCACTTGACATGCAACCCTACTCATGGGTCATATTTTCCCCACATAGTAGAAGGTAAGACTTCCTACTACCAGCTCATATGCCATTGGTAAGGAGGGGAGTGATGTCAGTGTGACATGGACATCGTTTTGACTCACATACAATTATTCCCAGGTAAGGAGAGTCAAATAGGAGAATAACTTCAAACTTCAACAGAAAGGAAAAAGCCCTTTGGCTTTTGTGCTGTGCAGGACGGAGCCCTCTCAGCCTTAAAGAAGTTTAAAATAAGCTCAGCAGGTGGGGCTGTCCCTGGGAGGTGCACCCCAACCTTGCATGGCTCCTGGTTTGCTAGGGTGACACTTTCTCCTGTGCCCACCTTAACTGGAACCCCTGAGGGCTTAAAGCCCCCTCCCCTGCATGCCTCACAGCCTTTCCCCTGCAATGTTTGTGCAGCCACAGGGAGCAGAGCCTGGAATTAAAGTCACATCATCTCCCAATGCACGGTTTTTGTTAGTGTCCTGGCTACAAAGTGGTACAACTCCTGTTATTTCAATTTTTCAGAACACGAGTTTTTCAGGACCAAATATCCTGTGTTATATAGCAAGAATGCCCATATAAAGTTTAACTTTTGTTTAGTCAAACTGATCCCTCTTCATATTCCAGCCTTTCTGTCATGCTTAGGATGACCTCTGCCATCTCAAGGTTATTAAAATATCCAGCAATATTTACCTCTGGCATTTTTATGTCTGCAATCCTGACATTATATCTCTGAATCATCTGGACGTTACTGGGTGTGAAGGGGTTTTGTAGGAATCCAGTTGTACTTTTTATAATAACAAACAACAGCGATAACAATGCAAACATTTCTGCCCTGCTACCATCGCCAAGCATTTTATGCCCACTAACTTGTTTAATTCTAAGACTGGAGCTTTCAGAGTGGAGAATATTACCATCCCTGTTTCACCGAAGGAGAAACTAAGGCACAGAGAGGCTGAACAACTGGACCATACCACACGCAGCTAGTAAGCACTGGACCTGGTTCTCTAACTCAGTCTGGACCCAGTGGCCACAGCTGGACCCACCACCCCTGCTGCCTCTGGCCCACAATGCCCTGGTCTCGCTGATGACATAATTCCTCCTCAGAACTCTCCTTTCTCTAAATTTTCCTCCTCTTCCCAACTGCTACTCTCTTGAGTGCTCCGAGTCCTTTCCTGAGACACAGCACATAGCTAGAGCTTCACTTTTTGACCCATTCTGAGACTTTCTCTTCACACAGGAGCCTATGGTCATATCGGATGGGACTGATCTTGTTTCTGCCACGCCTCCTGGTGATTCCGCTTTTTTTGAGGTGCCACCGCTTGGCAGCCGTTTGTTTTGCAGAACATTCCAGATCTCTTTTTCGTCTAGTGGTTTAGGACGGCGCTTCCTCAAACAGTGCTGAACGTGGAAGGTTCCGGGCAGTGTCCAGAATGGCCTCCAGCTATGTCCTACCATCACTATTTCGCCCTCGTGCTATGCAAATAAAATCGTTTTCTTCTGTGGGTCATAATGGACACGAGGAGGGAACACTGGTTTCAACGGTCCGTGTCAGATCTTCGATTCTGGTCACGGAGGCATGGCAGGCACTCCCCACTTTCCATACTCGTCCACTTTCCTTAGAATCAAAGTCCTAAGCCTCCTGGGATGATAACGTTTCTGCAGCAATGTGTGTAATCACGGGGCTGAGTTCTGGCCAGTGAGACATCAGCAGCAGACTGTGAGGCTTTTCCAAAGGCTGCCTTTCTACAGCTTGGAACTTGAACTCGATGGCTGGAGCTTCAGCAGCCTTTTTAGACCATGAGGCGACCTTAAGGATGAAAACCACAACTAGCGGAACTGAAGGACAGAGGAGCCCGGGCCCCCAAGGGCGGCAGGGCTGCACCAGCACTACAGCGCCTCCCTCTGAACCTCTTTCATGTGGGAGAAAAATCAGTCCTATGAAGTGAAGAAACTGTTCTATGCAGCCAAACCTAATCCGTACTGATACAGGTAGCGATCTTTAAATTATTAGGAAGTTAATCTGTATTTCTCTCATTATCCATAGCAAAAACGGGATAACTTACTTATACTTCATCTCACAATCTCTCTTGGGTTTTGTTGCTCCAGGAAGGGGGGAGTTCAGATCCAGTTTCCTGTTTTCAAATTATTAACTTTTTACACCTACACTTGCTTTCTATTTTCCCGAAACACTTATACCTAATATTTGTAGTTAGACTAGCTAAGGCTTTGAGGCAGCCTGAGTTCAGGGCCCATCTGTCCTCTTCTCCCCAAAGTCAGGGGACAACGGAAGGCAGTTAGCATCAAGGGTAAACTCTGAGCTAAAGAGTTAAATGCTAAATCAGGAAAACTTTATTTTATTAATAAAAAAAAAACTTCAAGAGACCACAATACCTACTGTGCCTCCAACGTTCACAGCAATCAACTGTCTTATTGTTCATTGAAATTATTTCCTGAACAGGAAATTCTGTTTATAAATGAACAATGGTTACTTTTTCAAAACATCAAATGAGATCACCTAAATATTAAAAGACTTCCAACTCATCAAAAAAAAAATTGTTATCTACAGCCAGCTAATAAACAAACAAAACTGATAAAAGAAATAAAACCTGACATGATTCCATGTTACCTGGCCAGGCTTCAAACCAACACAGACATAAATTCGAAAAATGTAGAAAATAGCAAAGGACAACCTCCTACAAAGAAGGATACTAATGAAGAAATATGAAGCTATAATAAAGTGAAAATGTTACAGCTATGTTATCAGGTGACGTAAGACAATACACAAGTGGCAGTAGCAATGACAGTGTCTATTATAAGTACACGTGACTAGCCACTTGCGAAGGCCCCTTGCTCCGTTCTCATGGCATGGCCAAGGAAAACAAGGCAGCAGAAACCGAGAGTACTTTTTCAAAGCTTATTAAAAATGCAGCCACATTGGGGGAGACGGAGAAGATCAGGGTGTGACCACTAAAGGGTCTTTTGGGGGTGATAAAAAATGTTCCCCAAATTGAACATTGCACAACCCGGTGAAGATACTAAAAAACCATCAAATTATGCACTTTATATGGAGGAATTACATGGTATGTGAATTATATCTCAATGAAGCAGGTCACACTCACACACACACACACACACACACACGCAACCACAAGGAATGTGAAAACGGGGTCATTGAACACACTACTTTCTTTAGTAACTTGGCTAAATCTCTGGAAAATAGAAACACTGTTCATGGAAGAAAAATCAGAATCTACCAGAAAGGTGAATTGCCTTCTGCATCATCTACTTGGAAAGCCCAAGGAGCTTCTAATACCTTTTTCAGACATTGCTCCTGAATACGGGTTGAGCAAAATGAGATTTCATACTTAGAAACAGTAAGTGTTGGCCGCTAAGGGAATTCAGCGATATGGGACATCTGTTTACAGCTTAACCGTGCTAAGTGGGTGGGGTAGTACCGGACTCACCAAGAGCCCTGTGAATGTTTTGGATTTATCCCAACTAAAAGGGATATTTCTCTCTTACTGCTAAGTTGATATCCTAATCTAGATCAATGCTTGAAGATCTAGGCCAGGAGTTCACAAACCATGGCCCACAGTGAAATCCAGCCCCTGCCTATTATTATAAATAAAACAGCTGGACCCATTCCTAAGGGACTAACTATGGCTGCTTTCGGTTACAACAGTAGAGATCAATAGTTGTGACAGAGACCATGTGACCTGTAAATCTAAAATATTTACTCTCTGGCCCTTTATGGAAAAGTCTGCCAACCCTTGCTCCAGCTACCACCCATGCCCACCCCGATTCTCTAGTCCGGCAGGGCTTAGAGCATAGGCAGAGGGCCTGGAGGTCACTGATGCCGCGGACTTTCCTGAAAACCACCTGTGTGTACTAGCCATTCAAGGTCACTCCTGTCACCTGAAGATCTTCTAAAATCAGGCTGTCCACTTGGTCCACCATCCTTCCTTCACTCTGCACCCTTGCTAAGGGTCACCTAAACGAAACGTCATCTCGTAACGCTGTGACTTTGAGCCAGGCCATGGACTTTGCTTTGGCAAGTGGAATGCGACTGGACCTAGTACTGCATGTCCACCAGAGCTCTGAATGTCCCCGCGTGGCTGAGTTTGTCCTCTTGAGCTCTTTCCTCTGCCAGGAGAGGTGTATGGCCCAGAAATACCACTGTCCCTTTAGCCCAAAGCCTCCAACAAGAGACAAGTGGCACAGATCCGAATCGAAGGCCAGGAAATCCTCAGGTGACCCACAACCACGAGCAGGTAATAAACGTTGCAGCAGCCACTATGGATTTTGGGAAGCTGTTTGTTACCCAGCATTTCTTCCTTCAAAACCTGACTGATACACCACCTAAATTTAAATCATGTAAAGTACCACCGCTGATAGCTAGAAGAATAAAGTTCACCACGTGGGACTGAAATCACATTGTCATCAGGATCCCCTATGAAATAGTCTAGGCAAGAAAGACATGACCACGTTTGGCTCTCATAATATGCTCTCCTTGAAAAACAACTTTTTGAATTAGTTCCAACAAACAGCAGATGAGGTAGAATGAAATAAAGGTAAATGGATCAAGCCTGGAGAGAGGATTGAATTGGGGGCGGGGATTTCTTTTGTTCTGCACAGCTAAAGTTATCTACCTCATCTGTCAGAATCTCCAACCCTTCGATTCCTTTCAGAACCAGCAAACTACAGGCGCCCAGTTATGTATCTGGTCTTAAGGATAAGGCTGCCGCTCCTGTTGCTAGTGCCTCCCTGGCCCACTAGGTGGTGCTGCACGTGCACCTGGACAGGCCCCTTCCTCCTGCCTGGTCCTGGGAAGGGAAGCAGAGGGGGCACCAGAAGACTTGCAGGCTCTGCCTCAAACTCAGATTTGCTCCTTCCCATTTCCACTCAACATGAACCCCCCACACAAATAGAAACAGGTAAATAACACCAAGCATTGGGATTCTAACCTGCAGTTACAACAACCTGAATCATCTGTTATGGGCTTTGTTCTATACTCCCCCCACCAAATATATATATATATCATCATCATCATCATCATCATCATTATCATCATCATCATCTTTTCAACCATTAAGGAGCAAGATCTTTCTTCTCTCCTACTAAGGAGATTCAGTTTGGCCCATGCACACGTCCTAACAGAGATCAGAAACCAACCAGGATTGAAAACCTTCTTGAAGACGAAGATTCGCGTCCTGCCCTGAGCTGGCGCACGTGGGGGCTTGAGTTGGCGTCGGCGTTCTCTGGCTCCTCTGGCCAGGACCAGTTTGTTTTCTTCCATCTTTTAAAGTCCTGGCTCACTTGAGGCTCATGCTGCCCCTTGCTTATGCCCATCTGTCCTCTCCTCTGTCCCTCCAGACCTGTGACATCAGGCTTGCGGTCAGGCAGGCTGTTGTCACCACCCCCGAGTTAGACACCATCCGATTCCTCGCCCTCCCAATTCCTGGACCTCCCGCTGCACCTCTGCCAGGCACACCTGGGCTGCCTCCGAAACCTGAGATTCAGATGCCCTCACCCTGACCATGACCTCTACCCTTTGCCCCCTCCATTTCCACTCTATCACCCCCTTTCCATCCAGCTGGAATCCCACAGACCTTTGCTTCAACTACCCTCCCCCGACCCTCGACGGTACTTTCTTGGCACCCACGGGACAAAATACAATTCTGGATGAAACCAACTGTCCCCCTCATTCAGCGCTGCAGCTGGGCTCCCAGAGTTATAGGGGAACTCACAGAGCACAGTAAGACTAAGGGAGAGCCCTGGAATGCCGTAGACGCCCATCTTCAGAGGACCTGCCACGCTAGGCACTTAGTGTCCTACTCAGGCACAGTGCAGGGGGTGGCAGGGCAGGACGTGAGGTGGGCTGGATCAGGTCCGAGACAGCCTCTCGGCGGGGCGGGAAAATAGGATGCAACTGCCTTGTGTTGCAGCTCGCAGTGGCCCAGAGGGTGAGCTGGGGGTTCTCTGCGGGTTCTCGCTCCCTCCTTCTCATCTTCTCCCCCAGGGGTCGGTTCCCTCCCCTCCCGACGCACAGACCACAGACCCCAGGCCTCCCGCTTGTCTTCAGTTCCTCCCCCTTCCCACTCAGTGCCATCTAAGAATTCAGAAAGAATGAGGTGGGGGAAGGAGGGGAAGAAGTGGGGAGAGGAATAAGGGGGAAAGAGAACTGGAAAGGAAAGCAAAGTTCTCAGAGATATTTCTCTGGAAACCGAATGCTCACAGACCCCCGGTGTTGGGGCAGCGGCCAGCATGACTGCCGTTTATTTATTTATTATATTATTATTATTATTTTAATTTTAGTATTTTTTTAAATTTTTTTTTAGGCAAGGCAACCCTTGGTTGACCTCACAGATTGCAAGGACCTTGTCAGCTTATGATCCCTTATTTTTTATTTTTTACACCTACAGCACCTGGCCTTCCTGGCTGGTCTCCCATCCAAGTACTAACTAGGCCCGACCCTGCTTAGCTTCTGAGATCAGACGGGATCGGGCTTATTCAGGGTGGCAAGGCCGCAGACTTAAATCTTATGTTATTTCTATGGTGACATTGGTTAAGGAAATCCAATAAGTTCCAGCTGTACACTTAAACAGTAAGGCATATATATATTTACACCTCCCGTAGTTAAATTTCTTTCTGTCACCACGACTTTGACCCCGTTTACCCCATCTACCTCCCACCTCCCCCCTCCTCCCCTCTCTGGTAACCACTAGTCTGTAGTCCATGTCCATGAGTCTCTGTTTGTTTGTCCTGTTCATTTGTTGCTTTTAGGTTTATATCCCACATATAAGTGATATCATGTGATTTTCAACTTTTTCTGTCTGGCTTATTTCACTTGGCATGATTATCTCAAGGCAACTGCAGTTCCTCACAGAGCACAGCACCTATCAGTGCGGGTCCAGTCTGTTTTCCAGGAGAGAAGTCTGGGAGACTTAGAGAACACAGTCACGAAATACCCAGCGATCCTCATTTACATGAGGCAGGAGGTATATGCCCAGGGGGTGATCCGAAGCGTGGATCCGAAGTGTGGCTCCTCTCTTCTGCTCCTTTCTTCTGCCAAGGTGACAGACAGAGAAATGCCAGAAGAGAATGATGAGCAAGTTCTGTACTAGAAGATTCCACTGTAAACTGGGCTGGCTGGGGCAGCTCGACAGGACCTGGGCACTATGCTGAGTCATAAATAAAAATAGTTACTGAATTCCCTCCACGCACCACTGCACTAGGCACCAAAAAGGAATGATCACGCCGAGCACAACAACAACCCCGAGGCTCTCAGTGTTGTGCCCATTTTACAGATGTAGAAACAGGTTCAGAGGCCAGATGACTAGGCCAAGGTCACACCATAAGTGCTAACACCATGAGGCACAGCTGGACCTCTCTACCCCAAAACAAACATGCCTTAGGCCCCAAACCCTAAGAAAAAAAATCCCTGATGTCCCTTGGGAATAGTGACCGTCTGTTCAGGCTGAAGTATGGGGATAGGGTCGATTTCCTGCAAGGGCAAGGTCACGGCACCGTGAGAAAGTGCAGTGGACCAACGTTCATTTATTTCCTCTCAAACCCTATGTATGTCCAATAAGATTTCAACAGAATCAGCAGAGGAGAAGAGCAATCTATATACTTTATTAAAGGGAAGGAGGCGGGAGTTGGCAAAGAACAGAGTTTTACCAGAATAGCTACTTCATGAAAACCTAAGGCGACTGAGATTCCCAGAAGCCAAAGTGAAAAGACACACACACGCCCCTCACACATACACCGAAAAACCTCGTTCTCTAATAAAAAGAAAAGTATACAGAAACAGGAAGGCGAACAGTTCTAGCATGAACCTCGAGAGTTCATCGAGAAATTTTCGAGACAAATAATATAAGGAGAAATATCTTTAAAACTATTTTTACAAATGACGACGCAATGCCAGTCACTTCTATACTCAACGGCCAGTCGTTTGTAAAGCAGAGGCCCTGTTTCAAGTCTCCGAAGATGTTTGAATGGAAGGCACGTCCATCATCACAGAAGCTTCCGCTGGACTTCCCACAGGGCTTCAGAGTTTTCTAAGTATTTTCATGAAAACATGTCACTTGCTCCCCACCAACAAATCCATCTTTCTCATCAGGCAAACAGAGAAACAAACTCTGCCTCCCCCACAACTTCAGAAGCCCTCGGGCCTGTCGTTCCCTGAGGCCGCACCCCTGTGGCCTGCCAGCCAAGCCTCCTGCCACTCCCAGCAGAGCAAACTGACAAAGGCAAGCAAAAGATCAAAAAGGAAGAACAAACCCCAGAAGGCCAGGGAGGGGGAAAAATGAGAGAAGCGTCATCCATGAGTAAAAGGTGAGCACCTTTCTGAAACAAGAGTGGGAGAGTGTTGATGGGGGAAAGAACAGGATCAGCCTGGGCCCCAAATGTGGAGGGAGGGGGGCCATGGGGTCCAGGATGAGACAGCAAGATACACAGACGATGGGGAAGGGACGAACAGAAGGGAAACATTAAAACAAGAATGCCCGCTGCTCCTCCAGCACCCTCCACCTACTTACCCAGCCACAGGAATCCAGGGTTTACCTCCAGGCCAAATACAGACAGACGGATGGATGATGACAAGACAGATAGACAAAAAGGCAGGAAGACAGATGCTGGATGGATAGACAGAAAGACAATCGTTAACAGCAAAGCAAACTGATTAAGTGAGCACTTACTATGTGCCACAGGCAACTGAAGTGCTCTGCACACATTCACTAATAACCCTCACAGCAACTCGGCCAGGCGGCACGACAATCAGCCTCTTCTCTATAGTTGGTCAAGTATAAAATAATAAGATCTGATTTAGAATTATGGAGGTGAAAATAGAAACTTAAGAATTGTTTATTCCAAGTCAAAAAAAAAAAAAAAAAAACAAATCCTCTAGGAAACACCAAAGGATGCTCGCCATCCACATGCCGAGACTCCCTGCGCGCCCGCTTTCTGCACATCAGTGGGCAAAGAGCAAGATGTTTTCCAATGCCCAGGGCGCGCAGGCCGTGGGCCCAGGTGCTTTTCCACACGTTCTGCACAATACAAAAAGCGCACCTTCTCTGGCAACGCCCAGCCCAACGCCGTGTCTCGCAAGTGCATGCATCACCTTATTTTTTGGTGCCAACGTGTGGGGACACAGATATCGCCCACAGCCCCGTTTGTGTTTGCAAACTACTGGAAACCTGCATGGCCATCGACGGGAGAGTAATTCAATCAATTCGGGGTCTTGCGTGCAATAAGATACAGCCTGTGAGTCCCGAAGACTGTAAAGGAAGTGACTACGTGATTTCTGAGGCTAAGTCGAAAGAGACTCTGGAGTTCCCACTTCGGTCTTACTCTTGCATTACTCACCCCGTGAGAAGCCAGCTGTCCTGGCCAAGCCCCAGCCCCAGGCAAGTTTTCATTGTATTGCAAATAAAAGCTGTTTTGAGGTATAATTTATATTCCATAAAATTCATCTTTTAAAGTATACACGTAGGTTTCAGTATATTCACAGAGCTATGCAATCATCGACATGATTCAATTGTAGGGTATCACCCCGAAAAGAAACTATGCACCCACGAGCAGTCGCTCCCCATCCTCCCTGCCCTCAGTCCCCAGCAACTACCGATCGACTTTCCAACTCTATGGATTTGCCTGCTTTGGAAATTGCTTCTTTCACGCGGCATGCTGTTTCCAAGGCACATCTATGTTGTGACATGATTCGGTATGTCATTCCTTTTTACTGCTGGTCCACATTCCACGGTATGGATATACCACATGTTGCTGATCCATTCATCGAGGGATGAATGTCTGGGTTGCTGCTACTTTGTGGGAATTATGAATCGCGCTGCTTGGAACACTTACACAAAAGGTTTTGTGTGAACTTATATTTTCATTACTCTGTGATATATAACTAGGAGTAGAACTAGTAAGTCACATGGTAACTGTGTGTAAACTTTTGAGGAACTGCCAGACAGCTTTCCACAGGGGCGAACTTTCAGCCTACATGCAACATCATGAGACGCCCAGAGCCAGAGGCACCCAGCTAAGCTACTCCTAAACTCCTGACCCTCAGAAATATGTGGGAGTATAGATGTTAGTTGTTATAAGCTGCCAAGATTTGGGGAAGTTGGTCACACACCCATAGATAACTAAGACATGAGAATTAAATGAAGTTAGATATCAAAGGTACTTAGGACCGATGTCAATACACAGTTAAGTGCTCTATCAATGTTAGCTATGATCATCATTTTCAATACCCTCCCACCACAGGGCCTTTGCTCATACTGTTTTCACTGCTTGGAGTGCTCCTTCCCTCCTGTTTCTAACCCTGTCCACTCCTACATAGCCTTCAGGTTTCTGTTACATACTGCTTTCCTATAGGAGCCTTCTTGAAAATGCCATTTCAGAAATCCTCCTTACACAATCTCTTAACATCCTGTACTTCTATGAATATCAAACAGTCATAGTTAAATAGAAATTTGTGTAACTATTTTTAAGACATTTTGCCTCTTCTGGAATATAAAAGAATCTCGAGCTGGCTCACTGCCCTATCCTCTGTACACACAATGGAAACTCAACAATGCTCCTTAAAGGCCAACAACCCACTAGAAAAATGCAAAAGACAAAAACAGGCTGTTTGCAGAAATGAGGCACAGCAGAAAGGAAGCACAGATGCATTTGTAACTTAAAAGATACAAAATAAACTGACATATCATTTTTTGTGACTATCTGATTCACCAAGATGAAAAGGATTGATAATGCCCAGAGTTGGCAAGAAACTTAATGGGTAATAGGCACTCAAAGGGCGTAGGCATTCCGTAGGGCAGTCTTGCGGGAAGTTCGTCCACCAAATCCTAAATGAACTTTCCCTGTCAGCTGGCACACATGCAGGACACAGACGTGCAAGAATGTTCCTCAGAGGACTGTTAAAAAGCCAACACTGGAAACAATGTAAAGCATCCTTCAAGAGAAGACTGCCGAAAACAGTGGTACTTTTCTTGGACCCTGAGTGGCTAGTGCAGTTAGCTGTCTTTGTAGCCGCCACCTGACTGCACGGGCAGAGCCTGACAGCTCATCATTCATCCCAGCGAGGCCACGGCCACACAGCTACCACTGAAACCCAGGTCCTACCATTTCACGTTCTCCTTTACGTTAAGGTAAGGCATAACATTGGTTCGTTTACAATTATGTGTTTAGGGAAACTAGTTATCTATTATTTTCAGAATAATAAAGGAAGGATTACAAAATATGTGTTACAAAAAAAGAACATCATGTCTCCTAGGACTGAGAACTGCTGGATTAAAAAAACGAATGATGGTAATGGTACAGCCACACGGTGGGAGACTGTGCAGCTATTTTAAAGAATAAGGTAGTATCACAGGTACTGTAATAAAACAACTCGCATAATATCGTTACATTTTTAAATGCAGATTCAGGGTATATGATATGGTCCCACTTGTGTTTTTTAGAAAACAAATTACGTGCATAAATTTTAGTAAAGGAATTTTGTGCAAAAGTTTTCTGAAATGATTTTAAAGTCTGTTAAACCATATAGATGGCAGAGTAAGCATCACTCTGCATTGACTATGCTTTGATACAACTTCAAGTTTTACCGCTTGCATGCATTATCTTTATAATTTTAAACCCTAATTGGATGAAATTATTAACAAAGAAAAATCCAGAATGAAGGAGGTTAACTTAAATAGGGCCAGAAAACAACACTGCTGGGTCCGCACCTCAAGGGCCCATTTTCCACGAGATGACAAGCCACTTCTCTCTGTGCCTCCTTACAAGTGTGGGTGACAATGGTACCCACCTGGCAGGGCTGTGCCGGGGACAGAAGGTGTCCCTGGCACAGTGCTTCACAGCCAGGCACAGAGCAACTGCTTAGTAAGTGTTGGCCGCTGTTAGAATTTGCAATGGCTAATTTTATATGGCAACTTGACTGGGCCACGAAAGGCCCAGGCATTTGTCAAACATGATTCTGGGTGTTTCTTTGAGAAGATTTTTGAATGATCAACATTTAAATCGGTAGACTGAGTAACGCAGGTTGCTCTAATGTGGGTGGGCCTCGTCCAATCAGTTGAAGGTCTGAAGAGCATAGCGAGGCCGACCGGCCCACACGCAGGACTGGATGCCTCCTGCCTGACTGCCCCTGTGCTGACATCAGCATTTCCCTGCCTTTGGACTCGAAATGAAACACCTGGCTCTTTCTAGGGCACAAGCCTGCTGGCCTTTGGACCTACACCATTGGTTCCCCCTGGGTCTCCAGCTTGCTGACTACAGATCGTGGGACCTGTCAGCCTCCATAACCACGCGAGCCTATTGCTTCACATAAGTCACTTTACATGCACGTATATGCCTTGTCGGTTGTTTCTCTGGGGAGCCCTGACGAACACAGGATTTATGAAATCTGATTCATTCCAGCTCTAATTACAGTTATAAAATTTCAGTTCGCTACAGTTTCAGTTTGATTTGCTCACCTGTCAATGTTCACACAAGAGCAAGGGTCAGAGATCACAGACCAAGCTCCTCACGGGGCACGAGTCCCAGCACCACCAGCGAACCATGTGGCCAGGGGTACATCCGAACCCATCTTCGAAGCCTGATTCTGGCGGCGGAATACCCCGCACCCTCTCTCAGCAAATCCCTGGAAAGCCCCTACGACAGGATTTGGCTGCTAAGAGCAGAGGCCCACGTGTGGCCCCTTAGCCAGCAACTGCCTCTGAACCCTGGTCTGGTCACAGGGTCTACAGGGTTGGAAACAGCATCCCTGGACAAACCGCAGGGCTTCGGAAGTGATTCTTGCAAATCAAATTAATGTAAAATCCATTACGAAAACTTAGCATCGAAAGGACACCATTAGGAATGCTATTTGTGCTCTGAAGTCCAGCGAAGCACCCCTGATTAATTCTCTAATAAGATTACTCTTTAATTTTATTATAATTTATTATTTGCCAGTTTCCTAAAATGGTTTCAAGTGGGCAAAGATGATCACAAATACATTAAAGACTTGTTTCAAATTCAGAAAGAAAACCAATTAGGAGGAGGATAAAAATGTATCAAGCACCTGAAACTGTAGCCCCCCAACTGCATGTCAAGACTCTCACTAATGCATTTTAACAAAATGTTATAATTTATGTCAAAAACCCTGTGTGATAAATATTCTACTCTCACTTACCTAATGAAGAATGGAGGGGAAGTGAGATCAGCTGGTAACTTCAAATCATTTAGAGCACATTTAAAGGAAGTGAATGCTTTTGTGTTTTTGCTAAAGATTAAATGTTAGCTCTAGAAATCAGAATAGAGTCCCTCCCACATTAAAACTGCAAAAACAAATCAGCTGTTAAATAGGGGATTCCACTAAGAGAAGGAGCAAAAACCACTTCTAAGTTACAAATTTAGAAAAAAATGATCATGTCCTAGATTCCAATTCACATCTTACACTCTGTGAAAGAAAGGATATTTCACTGTTCATTCTTTTCTGTTTCATTTAGCCAAGTAAGTACCATTTAGGTGATAAAGTTTTGATGGAAACACATTAAAAACTTTATACTGAACAGGAACTGATAAATGAGACCTTAAATTTAACTCACAAAAGAAGTCCATAATATTTTATTTGAGAATGGTTTCAGACAATGAATCCTTGAATTTAATGGCTGAAATTAATGAGAGAAAAGGAACAAATCCTAAGTGATAGCCCTGTGAAGACCAGGGCAGCTCAGGCAGGACTGCCCCTCGAAGCATTGTTGGAGCCATTGTCACTGGGGTCACCGCTAGTCATTCACACCTCTGCCCACCCTCAAGGCTCTCGGGGTGAGGCCAGTTGTCCTCGATGCACCCCAGCCAAAAAAAGCTGGCCATGAAGAGTTGCTGGTTGAACAGAACTATTGAACAAGCCTACAGGCATACACACACACACACACACACACACACACACACACACACACACACACACACACACACACATATTCATCGCGTCTCCATAACCGTCTCTCATTCAAAATTCCATATCTCTTGACCCCTAAAAGTGACCGGACTGGGACGAGAGGAAACTCACACCTCCCAGGAATCCACTGGTTTGTGGCCCAGACAGCAACAGACAGGACAGACACCAAGATGGGTCATCAACAGTCAGACTCTGATCAGCTCAGAGGAAGTGAAGAGAAACGCCAGCCCCAGCCCCTCGGCGGCAGGTGAGACAAGCCAGAGCAGACCCGATTAGCAAACTCTCCATCTCGGGAGTGTGGGCGGGAGGCACAGGGCCAGGCACATTTAGTAAAGAAAGAAAAAAAGGAACTGAGGACAGAATAGAGGGAAGGAGACATTGTCTAACCCTGTTCTTTACCTTTTGACAACATCCTTGTTGACGGAGACACCAGGCCCAGGGTCTAAGAAACCAGGATAAAGACACAGAGGTTGGAGAGGCCAGAGGGGGTCTTAGAGACCCGGTCAGCCCTTGCGAAAAGTTTCGAAGGGAAAGGTAGTGAGAATCCGGCAGGCCTGGTGCAGACGCAGACTGCTTGCTCACGACCCCGTGTCACTTGCCTCCTCTGAGCCTGGATGACAGATGAGGGGTGAGCAACCTCCAGGGTCCCTGCGCTCTGCCTATCACGATTCAATACTGCAGGTTCCCTACCACGTGCCCACAGACGACTTGGCAAGCGGAACAGAGCCAGAGAGAAACGACCCCCCACCCCCACCCCACCGTGCTAGCTTCTCCTTTCTGGCCACACCACAAAGAACACAAACAGCAGCCATGCAGCAAACACACTTACCACACGAGTTTGTCCACTATGCTTGCCTTGGCAGAGTCCTGGCGGGGCTGGGCCCCTACGGGCTGCCTGACCTGAAACACCAATGCCATGTGCAGAACTAAGCTCCAAAGGCAATTCAGAGAGAGAAGAGATTCTTCTCCATGAGAGCCCAGCCAGGCAGTCGCTGGGCACGGTCACCCGCCCACGCCTTCCTCAGCACTTTTTCTGAGTTTGCTTGTTGGGGCAAATCCTAAGATCGTGAGCGGCCCTGGCCGCACAGATGCGTTATGTAACTCCAGGCAACCCGGGCACCCTATCGGCTTCTCTTGTAAAACCGCCCCAAACAGAAAATGACGCACCCGAAAATATGATACCCCCAGGTTGGGGGGTAAAGGGGACAGGGCTTTGTGACGGGCATTTTGGCTTTGCCTTAAAATTAAAGAGAACAAAAAGTCTGCTGTTCACTTCAGCGCCGGAACTGGGCGTGCAGCGTCTTTATCGGAGGCCGGATGCCAAGAGGTCTCCCAGGACTGCCCTCGGCAAAGCCCTCGGAGTCCGCCTATGCCTCCTCGGGGACACTAAGGTACTTTTTCATTTTGTCTCTTCCTCTCAGGGACCCCCACACGAGACTTTCCCTCGAGCATGATCGGCATCGTCTGGCCGCCCAGCCCCTTAAATGCACAGTGCTGCCTGTGGTCACCTTCCCGTGACCCACGCCGCGGCCCAACCTGACAGCACGGGGTTCTGCCCCTCCGCTGCCCTGTGGTGCCCCCCAGTAAAGAGCCCCCCACGGCACCATGCCCGACAGGGCACGAGGCTTCAGCAGTGCGCTCTGCCATTCCTGTGCCCTCGGTTGTCACGTTCAGAGAAAGTAACACTGCTTTAACAGGCTGTTTTCCTGGATTTCGCTGGCCCAGACGCCATGAGAATCCCAGGGATTAGTTCACATGTTTGGACCCATGAAGACGCCGTTGGGACACTGCCTCTCCAGGAGGCCCTTCTGATCTTCCCTCACCCTCTCCCCTCCGAGGCTCAGCCCGGCGCCCTCCTGGGCGCTCGCCTGTGTGCCCAGGCTCATCTGGCTCCCCAGCCGGACTGTACTCCTGAGTGGCAAAGGACATGTGCCCCGGGTCGTGACCTGGATGCAAACCCGCCCCTCAGAGCTCGGGGCTCTTAGGCAGGAGGCTGAACCATCTGTGGTTTTGTCTCTTTACTGTAACAAAGGGCATAATGGTCCCCGCTCCGTGGGGATGCAGTAATTATTAGAGATGACAATTTGTTCGACAATTTATTCATCCAGCAAATGTTTACCAAGCACCGGCCACCAGCAGGTGCTATTTCAATCACTGGGATTCAGGGGCGCACAAAGTCCTTGCCCTGAGGAGGGGCAGGAGTTACGTTTAAAGCAAGTGTGGCCGACAAAATACAGACACACAGTAGGTCGCTTGTGGATAAGTCTGGGGAGAAAGATAAAGTGGAATGGGAAGGTAAGGCTCTTTACGTAGGGTGGCCACGTTTCTAACAAAATGCCATTTGGAGAAAGCGAAGAGGGATCATGAGGACGTCGGGGGTTAAGGGGATCCAGGTGTCGGGCAACTGCAAGGACAAGGAGCATGCCTGGAGTGGAACAGGTCGGAGGGACAGGGCGGGCCCCATCACCTAGACCCTCCGTCCTT
Organism: Eonycteris spelaea; assembly: GCA_003508835.1. NCBI lineage: Eukaryota > Metazoa > Chordata > Mammalia > Chiroptera > Pteropodidae > Eonycteris > Eonycteris spelaea. The sequence continues at coordinate 1,996,012 of PUFA01000224.1, forward strand.
CAGACGGGAGCGCTGGAGGTCAGGAGCAGAAGAGTCGAACCATCTGCCTTTGCATTCAGAAAGCCTCTCTCACGGCTGTTTGGAGAACGAGCTCCACCAGGCAGGTGGGGAGGCAGGAGGCCCAAGCGACAGCCCGAGTGAGACGCAGGTGACCTGGACCAGGGAAAATGCTGCCGAGCTGGTGAGAAACAGTCCCGTCCGGACACACAGTAAAGAGGGAACCAACGGGCATCCCAGCACACTGGGGGATGAAAAAGATACAGAGGTCCTGGGTGCCTCCCGGGTTTTTGGCCTGGACAACTGAAAGGATGGAGGTGCCCTTCCTCAGACGACAGGAAAGACCGCAAGGAGAGCAGTGGAGGTGGAAACCGGGAGTTCATTTTTTTTGGCCACATGAGTTTGAGATGCCTATGAGGTACCCGAGTGAAAAGGGTGGATGTGGAGTTAGACCGACCCCTCTGGTGAGGGTCCGGTCTGAGGACAGGAACAAGAGAGGGGTCAGTGCAGAGGCAGATTTCAACTCCTGGTGACTGGGTGAGATCACCTGGGGGTGGACAGGGCTGCGCCCCGGGCCCTCCAGCGTCCCCTGGCCTGGGAGGAGAGGAGGGGCAGCCAGAGAATGGGAGAACCGGGAGGGCGGGGACTCGAAGCCCAGGGGCTGAGCACCCAGGCTGGGATCCGGGCCATCGCTAGGACCCTCTGTACCCAGGAGACTCCTGACACCCAGGAGGCCCTCAAGGCTTAACTGGCGATATTGAACGACGCCCAGCTACTGGAAGCAAACACGTGTAATTTAAACTGTCATTAAGCATTATTTCAAAGAGGGGACAAAAGCAAATGCTGCAGACAGAAATGAGAACTAGGGCCACCTCTGACAGGAATGCAAGTGGATTTCATTATAATTATGTCCCTGCTGTCACCCTGCACACCACCCTACTCCAACCCCACTCAGAGCCCTCTCTTGCACTGGCTCCAAGCACCTGTCTCCATGATCTCTCGGGAAAAGGAAACAAGCAAAGGCTGTAGCACGATGACCTTGAGCAGGAGATGTTGCCAGCACACTGGGAGGTGATTAACCCTGATCCAGGGACACTGGAAGGGTGACTGACACAGGCATCTGCAGGAACTGATGCCTTGACAGTGTACAAAGGGCGCCGCACATAGTTCTCATTTCTGCACTCCCAACGCCACTGATTTCCATGATATGTTCTTGCGTTGGAAGGGACTGAGCCTCAGAGCATCGCTATGGCCATGCATGCCGCTCGGGGTTCGATGTTCCCATCTTTAACCATCACGACAACGTTATGAGGCGCTGTCTTCATCTCAGACAGGTTCGGTTCTCGGTGGCCAGTCTCACCATCCAATCCCAAAGCTCAGACTCTTTAGTGGTCCCTCCCCGCCCCACATATCCCTCCCCCGGTCCTTGCTCCCTCCCCCTCCCTCCCCAGCAGTGAAAGGCCCCCGTACCGGTGATGGTGCAGGCATCCCGGTACCCTCTGCAGCTGGGAGCATCTTCCACAGCCTCGCTTACATAGTGCTCCTCAGGGATGCCCGGGCTGCAGTCTAGGACCGCATGGCTGCACACCTCCGAAGCGGGCACAGAGTTGGCCAAAGTGTCGTCGTGCAGAGCTGTGGCGTCCAGCTTGGCAAGTTTCACGGGGAGGTGCCCACTGCCATCGGGGGCCCCGCTGCTGGAGTCTGGCACAGTCGGGCGGACGGCCCCCAGGAGGTCTGGCACGCCAGCAGGGGCTTCTTAACGGCGAATCTATGAGACAATCCAGAGAGGGGAGCACGGTTACTTAGCGTCTGGAAAAGACAGACATAATCTTTAGAAGGGCCCCGAGATGATGTGAGTACAAGCTGCAAATTCTGAAGACTGCTTCCTTCACACCAAGGTATTATCAATCAAATGCCTCCGTTTCCGTAAAAGGACTGCAGCGAAGCTCCATCCAAATCATCAGGTATCGATACAGACCAATATACGGAGCACATGGCTTCTTTTACTAACTGTCTGGAAACCTGCCTTGGAGCAGCACTAAGCGACTACCCTGGACCACAGCGAAAATGATGACCTCGTGCGTTTGTGGAAGACACACGTGGATCTATTTTTATGGGATTCGTATGTTTTTATGTGCACACTGAATTACGTAAGATGCAATGTTTCTCTTGAACCTTTTCAACCACAATACATTCCCAACTCTCCAGGAACTTTAAGGCATGCCCCTACCTTAAGCTACGGCAAGAAATTAGGGGACTCCCTTTAGGGAAATGATGACAACTAAGACTTATTCCAAAAAAAAAAAAAAAAAAAATCTCAGGAAAACCAGCTCATTCACAGGCTCTGGGAGATCCAAGGACAGCAGGTGAAGACTCTAGGAAGCCTGAGCAACATTCTTTAGCACAATGGTACTCAAAGTTGTGGCCTGACAACCCCAGTTCAAAAGGTCCATTAGGTCAAAGTGACTTTCTAAGGGACTTTTGTTCTCATTCTCTCGTGGATGTACAATGGAGTTTTCCAGACACGGCATGACTTGTGATGGTGCCCTTGCTCTGAGGCTACTTAACAGAACGAGGAGGACTTCTGTTTCCTTGTGGTTTGAAAATCTTCTGTTTTGATTTCTAATACAATACATGTGAATCAACATAACACACAGCAACAAAAGCTCTTTGGGATCCTCAATAATCTTTAAGGGGTCCTGAGACCCAGAAAGTTTGAGAAATTACTTCCCTGGTGCATGATGCATTTACAGTTCATTTTTTGAAATAAGAAAACAAAAAGAGGTTTTCTTTTTTGTTTGTTTTGACATAGTGTAGTCAGTCTGAAAGAAAACTACAGCCCCGAATCCGTAACATTTTCCCTCAGTAAAGGTTATTTGCTGAAATGGAATTCAGCTTAGTTGATGAACTCCCTGCCCTCATTAAAATGAATGAACATGTAAATATAAGACAGGAAGGGGGTGGGGAAGCCTGTATATCCCAGGTGAAAATGAAAGATACAGAGAGATAAAACAGGACTGTAAGAGCTAGTCAGTGATTGACTAGACAAATGGCTCAGCCATGGATGGATGGATGGAAGGAAGGAAGGAAGGAAGGAAGGAAGGAAGGAAGGAAGGAAGGAAGGAAGGAAGTCTAGACTTCCCAAGCAGAAAAACACTGTGAGTGTCAGAGGCCTGGGGAGGTTGCAAGACCTCCAGAAATGAACCAGTGAACCAATCAAGCTATTGTGATGTGCAAAGACAACAGAAAGACACTGTTAGATATGCAAAAAGATTAAAGACCCCACACTGGGAAAACCTCCAGGTATGTCTACTGACCAGGCCTTGGGGCTCTCACTAAGGTACAGAACTCAGGTGACGAAGACATTTGCTAAAGTAAGAATGGCAGGGACCAAGCAGGAACACTTAGAATTAATGCCCAAAAATGTGCATGACTCACAAACCTGGAGCAAATAGCCCAAAAGAAAAAAAAAATGGGCAAAGGATACAAAGATTTTCTCTCATCAAAATCATTTACCATTCTCCTCCCCCACCAAAAAAAATACATGAACACCAAACAGTTTAAGGAAACTTAATGTCATCAAAAAATTATCTGTATCAGATTGACAAAGATATAAAAATTAATTTGGCAAGAGTTTTAAGGAACTCATAGTTTTATCCATTACTTGGGGCGAGGGGCTGGTAATAAATTCAGGGCAGCCTGGCTAAATGAATGTGGCTCTTTGGCCTGAGTACGCGTGGGCCAAGGTCCCTTATCACAGTGAAACGCTAAGAACAACCTAACGTGCCACAGGCCGATCGAGTCAGTTAAGATTCAGCCACGACACATCAGCTATGCAGCTGTGAAAAGGAAGCTTCAGAGCAGGTGTGAATTTATGACACAGAGAGACGTTAGATCATGAACAGGGGACTTCAAAGGGTTTTAAAACCATTAACGCCAACCCTCACCTAGGCTGTACTTTTGTGCATGCTCTGAGATCCTCACGCAGAAGTTTGAGATATACTTCCTCCCCTTGCAAAATGCCATCATTCTACTCAAAACTAGAAAATTTCCATTCAAATAGATGTGATTCTTTTCTTTAAATGAAGGATCTAAAACTGAAGCATTTCTTAAAGAGGACTTCAGGCATGGATTGATTAGGCTTTCTTTTTTATCTACTATAAGGTGAGGGTTCGCCTGAACCCTGGTCACTAACCTTACATCACTACTGCCCTTCCTCCTAATTGCTTTGCTTCAGTTTACAGTTGTTATACACACTTAACCCAGAAACATATTGTTCTAAAATAAATAGTTCAAGTAAGTGTAAACACTTCCTAAAAAAAAAACACGGGGAGACCTCAACAAATACTCACTAGAGCTTTAAGAGAGAACCAACCGCAAGTGTTTTGAAGTCCAAAGTATACTTTCTATGCGCAACTAGGCAAAGCCTCAAACCTTGAAAGGCCCCTCTTTCATTAAAAAGTAGAAGTACTCCAATTTATTCTCTCATTCCAAACCCCAGTAAAAATACTTACGTACACAGGTGTGTGCGTCCCTATGTGTGCCACACTCGAGGTACATTGTGTCCCGTGCCTGGTGAATTTTAATGCGCGCGTGACTTTTATTTTTTATTTATTTATTTTTTTGGCAAAGAATAGTTTTGTTTTATTGTGGTAAACACACACACACACACACACACACACACACACACCACGTACCATTTTTAAGCGTATAGCTCAGTAGTGTTCAGTACAGTCATGTCATTGAGTGCACAGTTCTTTTCCTCTTGCAAAACCGGAACTCTGCACCCATGAAACAACTCCCCACGTCCCCTCCGGCTGGCTTCGGGTGTCCTCCATTCTCCTTTCCCTCTCTGGGACATCACTGCTCTAAGTGCCTCATAGGAATGGACGCAGACTGCTTTTGTCTTCTGTGTCTGGCTTGTTTTACATAGTACCATCCTCGAGGTTCGTCCGTATGATAGCCTAAATCAGACTTTCATGCCTTTTTGACACTTGAATAATACTCCATTGCACTGAGAAGCCCCTCTTGAAAAGACCCATCTTTAGCCCATTAAAATCAAGTGCGAAACAACCTAAATTTCTATCAATACAAAAAAGAAAAGAATAAATAAAAAGGCCTATCCCGACCACTAAATTCTCTCAAATGAGATACTCCACATAGGCAGTTACCTCTGTGCCAGGCACATAGCATATCTCAAAATAATCATTGTCGCTGACGTTATAATTTCCAGGTCCTTAGAACCAGATCCCTTTCTTGGTTCTACCCTAAGATGCATGTGCCAGCATTTCTGAACTGCTTTGACCGTGAAACCTTTCTCCCTGGGAGACCTAGTCACGTGGCATTTACTCCATGGAGGATGCTTCGGGAAGAGCTCTCTGTAGCTGGCATGACCTGCCTGCCTTCATCGGTGCGTGTCAGCACTCATCTCTCCCACAAGCTGTGAGCGCCTTGGAGGCGTGGGCTGGTCCTGGCACCTGTTTGGGGACTAAGTAAATACTGCAGAATAAACAACAATGAACAAAAGGAGGGGTTTCGTGACTGAGGATCGCCTGAAGCTACAAGGCTGTGTCAGTGCTTCGGAAACTCCATCGGCCACCACCGGCTGCCACCATCTCTTTCTCGGCTGGGCACTGTCTCGGTTGGGTACTGTTACCAGCCCCACTTTACAGTTGAAGAGAAAAATGCTCAGAGAGCTTCCGTCAGTCCCCGAAGGTCACAGGGCCAGCAAAAGAGGGAAACCTGGTCTGAACTGAGACAGGCGATGGGACCCCAACGCGCAGACAGTTCTTGGCTTATTCCTGGTCACTTGCCAAGCGTCTCTGGCTTCCCCTCACTTTACCATGCGCGGGCAATTCTGAGGCTCCACACAGGGTTCAGGAACAAAGAGGCAGCAGCCCTGGTCGCTCTGTGGCTCCAGCAAACCCTGGCGGACCAAGCAAAAGGCTCCTTTCAGGCAGAGGGAACAAACAGAGGCTGAAGCAGAGTGAGGGTGGATGGCCCTGGCAATGAAAGCGCCTCTGTTTCACTTTCTGAGTTCTGCTGGGAAGCCTGCGGGAAGGAGGGATTCTTCTTAGCAGAGGAGTGAGAAATTCTGCAACCTGGTCCATTTTTTTTTTTTTTTTCAGCAAAAGAGGTGCCAGGAAAAGAAGCAGGAGAAAAGTACACACGGAGGCTGCTTTGCATTCGGGTGAAAGAATCCTCCTGCCTGGAGCCCTGGGCCCTGAGCCCAGGTCGCCTGCCTTACTCTCCTCAGCCCGTGGTCAATGGTTCCAGGGCCCGGCTGTCAGAGAGTGCTGGACAGGCTGCTCAAGTTGATTCCAGTCTGCTGCTGAATTTGACTTTCCTGACACACTATAGTGTGCAAGTAAGCTCCTACGACCTCCCTGTCCAGCCTGGGATTTTTGGGGCTCGGACCTTGAACTAAAACCCAAAGAACTATGTGGTACTGAGGAGAAGGTGTCGCACCTCTGGCCTGAGACGCCTCATCCGGACAAGGAAGGGACAGCCAGCGTCAGCAAGCCAGCTGCCTTGCAGCTAAGACAAACCAGGAACCCCAAAAGCAGGCGCAGAGGAGTGGAGGAAGGGCTTCTGCGTCCTCGTCAGCCCTTCCCCAGGTCCCCAACGTTATTAGCATAAACCCTCTCCCACCCACATCCGGTGTGGACACAAGTCACCTATTTCCCACAGGCTAACAGAGGAGCCTCCTCCACAACATACTCAGGGGCCGTCAGGAGAAACCCAGAGCCAGGCTCCAGGTTGGAGGCCCAACAGGTAACAAGTTGAAGCTGGTGCCGGGTGACCCCTCCGTGGCCAGCCGGGGACCTGAGCTTTCAAAGGCTCCTTTTTCTGGGCAGAGGCATCCAAGAAATTTGTGGACTGTGACTTACTGCCACAGTTCAGCAATCCTGAACAAACAGGTCCAAGTACAGTAAAAGTTTTCGAAAGGGGACAAACTGTTCACCAGGATTTTATCAGTCCTCTATTGCTGCTGTGACAAATTGCCACCAATTTAGTGCCTTGAAATAACACCCATTTGTCAACTCACAGTTCTATAGGTTAGCAATCTGGTTTGAAGGCTCAGCAGGGCTATACTCCTCCCTGGAGCTCTGGGGAAGGATCTGTATTCGAGCTTACATGAGCTGTTGGCCAAAGACGGTTTCCTGTGGCCGCAGGACTGAGATCCCCGTTTCCCTGCGGGGGCCGGTCTTTGTTCCTGGAGGTAGCTCATAGGCAGCTGTTCGGGCCTCTCTCCATTCCCCACCTGTGACCCCACATCCCAGAGCCGCACGGTGTGCAAGTCCTGCTCACACTTGGAACTATCTTCTTCTCCTGCTCCAGCTTCCAGCCTCCTCTTCTGTCTTTTCTGTTTTGAAGGGCTCGTGTGATTACACTCATCATCCAGGATAATCCCCCTATCTTCCCGTCACGTAATCAGTAACCTTAATTCTATCTACAAAGTCCCTTGTAACAATCCCTAGAGTAGGGTTTGACTGATTAACCAGTGGACAGGCACAGGTGTCTTGAGGAAATGACTTCAGAATTCTGCCTCCCACAATTGCCTTAGGTTCTGAAGACACGGTACACCTCAGGAGCCCCCCCCCCCCCCCCGATGGTGCCCCAAGCCAGAGCGGCCCACAGCCGCAGAGGAAGATGATTACGATCCAACATGGGACCAGAGAGGCCCGAGTTTAAGCCCAGCTCAGCCTCCGCTCACTGACCACAGCCCTTGGTCGGTTCCAATATGTCTCTCATCCGTAAAACGTGGGTACCACCAACTGGTTGTCAAGTTTCTGGCAAAAGCGGTTACAGGGAAAGCAGATGGCCTGCCAGGCCTAGGTCATACGTGGTCCGTGAATCGAGTCTCGAGACCTGCCTTTGGGACCATAAGCATGTAGCACCTGAACACTCACACCGGAGGCACGTTTTCAACACGTTACTTCTTGCAGACGGCGGGTGGGTCCTAAGGGAAATGAGCCGCTCGGCACCCGGGCGAGTACTCCAGGACCCTGACACCTGCTGGAGGCTGACTCATTCACGAAGCGCCTTGGCTAAGGTGTAGACAGCGCGGGGTCTGTCTCCCTGCGGTCTAGCCGAGGCCGTTCGCTTTCTTGCCATCTTATAGCCACTTCCCTGAGCAAACCGCTGCCTGCTTCGAAGGAGATGAAACCTTCACGGCTGTGGCAAGCGCAGACAGCCCCAGCTCTCCTGTCGTCGTAAGATGAGCTACAGGTCCGGCGCGAGGCTTAGTAATGTCCATGTGTGACCTCGTTTAAGGCTCGCCAGCTATAAAGTAATTCCAGGATCTGCTGTTTACAAGAGAGGAACAGGCTGAGAGAGATTAAATAACTTGCCCAGGATTAGAACCTAGATTTGAATGGCTCCAAAGATAGTTGTGAATAACACTGTACTTAAAGATGCTCACGGTCCAGGGGGGAATCATATTCCATAGGATCCTGGACCATGGATTATTCTCCTACATCTGTCCACTGTCTCTCAAAATAACCCTCCTGCCATAACAGGGGCAAATGAACTCGATAGCAAGACCCCACGCAGACCACTCGTGTCCACAGAACAGCTATGCATACCGCAGCCAGCCCAGAGGTGGGATCTGCCCTCGGGGGCCGTGCTGGGCTGGCGGGTGGGCGGCTGACGGGCCACCCTGCAGGTCTGCCCCTCCCCTTCTCCACCAGGTCACTCTCCTCCCTCATCTGACCTTTCTGGCGGTCCCATCGGTCCAGGCCAGTTCCTTAAATAACTGGACAAGTGGCTAAGGAGTGGAAAACAGCCCAGAAAAGTGGAAGAGCTGGGGAATGCGAAGATGAGCTGCAGTTTTGCAGCGATGGTATCGGGCGGAGAGAGAGCAAGGCCGCCAAGGAGCAGCCACCGGCCCTGCAGGACACTGCAGCCCCCGACAGGCGTTCACGCGCCTGGTGCCCACGGTCCCGGAAAACAACTCTCCGCCGTGGCTTGGTGAAACCGTTCTCATTTGGTGAGGCAGGGGCGAGGGAAGGTGAAGAGACCGGCGCCAGGTTTTACCGCAGACAATGCCAGAAGCGGGGAGGGGCAGCATCTGTTCCCTCACAACCTCTACCTGTTGCTCCACCACACTACAGCCTGAGAAGGTCAGAACACCACTGGGGTAACAAAGGCACAGGAAACAAGACGCCATACAATCCAAAGGACACGACGGTCAGGGCATCTCGTGAACTCCTCTGAGGTCCCCATGACCCCGTCGTGTAAATGAGGCCGGCATGGCTGGGGACAGCAAGCAGATGCTGTCCCGAGGGTGACTGAAGGCGCGGGGTGGGGGCTGCGCTTGTGCTCCCATCGCCTGTGTCTTTCCTCCCTCGCTCGCTTCCCACACCCTCCTGTCCACACTCACACAGACGCACACACGGGCGCGCGTGCACACACACACACACACACACACACACACACACACACACACACAACAGAAATGCCATTGTTAAGGCCATACTGTTCTCTGGCTCTGAAGAAAGTGAATCCACAAAAATAGTTTTATTCCTTTTTTCTTTCTTTCTTTTTTTTAAAAAATCAAGAATCATTCAAAGAAAATTCCATAATTCAGGGCAACTGGAGAAAAATGAGCCCGAGCCAGTGGAGTCCCCAAACTCAGCCTTTTCTTTTCTAAACCTTGCACACACCAAACAGACACACACACACACACACTGCCCCCAGCAAATGCCTACGGAGTGAGGACAAACCTGTTTCATCGGGCAGGTCTCATGAATGAAAACTACTGTCATGTGACCGAATTCCCCAGTGCCCCCAAAGAATTCTGCTGCAACAGGCATGCTACCTTCTCTACGCCCATCCCTATCTCCAAGAATAAGGGGGGGAAAGGCAGCGTGCTCTGACAGCCTTACGTAAGAGTCCCCATCTCGCTAGCTGGTGGCAGCTGATTTATAACACGCCATAAATAGCTCCTGTCCCGCCGAGAGAGAGAGCCCAGGCGGGGAGGCTGGGCCGCGGGCCTTCTTTACAGCCTGCCTCGCCTCCTTCTCCCACCACGGAACCTGTCCCAGCCTTCCAGCACAAAGCGAGCTCAGTGAGACCAGCTGGCCCAGGCCTAGCGCAGACATGTGTCCCCTGAGAGACCCCAAAAGTTGGGCCAAAACATTCAAAGCTAGGCGGTCAGTCCCTGAGAGACAGCACTCTCAGGCCGGCCTAGACGGTGATTAGGGACATTACCCCACCGGGGGTCACTAGCACACCAGGCCGACAGGCAGGACGGAGGTGGTCCTCGGCACGGCATCCTGACGGTGTGCTCCCTGCCCCACTTCCAGCCCCGATCGGAATCTCTGACACTGCAGCACGGGTCCCTTCATGTTCCCCGGAGTTCTGGAGGCAGGCCAAAGCCGGGGAGGGTGGCATGAGTGGCAACCCCGCCCCAAGTCCCCGTGGGGTGGCTTGTTAGAAACCTCTGAGATGCCAGGCTGGGAAGCCATTGTTCGGAAGAGGAAAGCGTTCCCTGGGAAGAGCCAGATGTCCTCAATGAGGGATCCCTGCAGCCCCACTGCATGCGTCATCACTGTGAAGGGCCACGGGGTCTCTGGGGAGCAAAGATGGGGAGAAAGGCAGCTGAGGTCCATCGGAAGGCAAGCACATGAGGCCTCTCCTGCCCTCCAACGCGCAGGCCTGAATCAGCAATAAACCTTGGCCAGTTGAGAACAGCGGCTGCCAGCTGTCACACTCTAGGACCAGGTGATATAACGAATGGCCAGAGTGAGAAAGGGGCGCAGGAACGTGGGACAAGGGTGGGAGAGGAAGTGAGGGGAAGAAAACAGTTCTCTGTCCGTGACCCTGCAGCAGGGCCTGGCTTTTACTGCACCACTCACTGGGAAGAGTTTGGGTTTTAAAAATCATGGTGACTCCAACAAGGCACGAATGGCTCCCAGGAACTGCACAGTGACCCTGCGCCTGGCCAGACCTGGGTGCGTTACCCCGGAAATGCTAACCCCAAGCTCAGAGCAGCCTGCCAGATGCATCGTAACCCTCCTGGAGTTGCCGATGGGAAGACGTGCTTGAAGTGTCTCATCCACACTGTCCAAGAATCCAGAGATGAGGCTGGTGTGGAACTCAAGCCTGTAACACCACAGTACACGGCAAACACACCAACGTGTGTCAGGTAAACACCAACTTAGTTCATTGTACCCTTCTCTTAGCACTTACGTAGATTGAAGTTTTTCAGAAGAAGTTGGGGCATAAAAAGAACAATACTACTGAAAAAAATAAGTTTTTAAGATTATAAGATAATGTTGATTTCACGACAACTGCATTCCAAGAAATCATGAAGACCGTTTCGCATTGAAAAATGTTAAAAATCCACAGTAAGCATGTCATGTATGAATCTTCATTAAAGAAAATTCAGCAATAAAAGTTTTCAGGAAAAAAAACCCATGTGAAATCAAAGAAATGAAAATTTAAAAAAGCATGGGAGACTGTCTTGTTATCAAATCGGCAATTTTTTCTACTTATAACCTTTGCTGCCAACAAGGGTGCAGGTAATGAGCTCACTGGTGGCCAGAGGCATGCAACAAAAGCAACTCCACTTGTACAGTTATTTCCTTAAAAAAAAAAAATCCTAACTGTGTACACACATTACCTCTTCTCAGCATCGCATAACAGAGAAAACCTGCAAAACGAATATGTCTAATAATGTGGATTGCAATTCAATACAGCGTAATTCATTCGCATCACAGATCTGTATACTTCTCGCCACAGCACCATCCTAATAACACTGCAGAGGAACACACGGTGGACAAGAGGAGATGCTTGGAACAGACAGAGAGGGAGCTGAGTCCTCAGTGCCCGGAACACAATAAAATCTCTTTGTAGATCACAAAACGGTATGGAATATGGTGTCTCCGTTTTAATAAAAAATGAAACACATACAAATAGAAGCTATTTCCAGCAGACTTTCCTCTTCACAGGCACCCCATCCCCACACCCTATCCCCCCACACACAGCTACACCCGACAATCCTGTCACTACTGGTCCTTACCAGGTCCCAGGCTGTCCCCCAACACAGCGATCCAGCCCTCGCCCCCTAGTGGTGGGTGAGCTGCAGTACCCCACTGCACCATCCTACCCGCCCACACGTTTACTCAGCGGGGGATATGAGCGCACTTCCTCCAGGCAGAAATGCATTTCCGGAAGCACTTCCCCTACAAGCTCATGTCCCCTCTGGGAGCAGAAAGACACAGTCAGCATCAGTCACTGTGTGTGATGTTAGGCAAGTTGGTTAACCTCTCTGAGCCTCAGTTTTTTTCATTTGTAAAATGGGAAGTGATAACGGTACCTAACAGTGTGGGACTGTTGTAAGCATGAAATGCGATAACACACTGCAGGGGGTAAAGCATACTCTAGAGGTCAATACATGACAGCTCTGCTCAGACCTCTGAGAGAACTCCCAAGGGAGTTCATCCGTTGAGGAAATGGGGACCTTTTTAACTGCTATTTTCCTGCAATCAGGCTATACGACAAGTTCAAGCACACATGGTTTATATTTCATGTCTCATACTGTATGGGCAGAACATTAAAGTACTCATTTCTGCATGTTGTGTTCACTGCTCAGTCCTCAGTGCCCGAAACACAATAAAATCTCGAGTATAGAAAGAATGAAATGACCCTCCTTTTATGCCCAATCCTATCTAACATAACCAACCCAACTCTTAAATACATCTACACGAGAGGCTAATCGGAATTGGGGTGACCGTAAGGACAATGAATTTCCAATGAGTCATCGGTCATTTAAGGAAATAGAAGGACATGTTCGAGGAGCTTCCTGAGTGACAGAATCATGGTTGACTTCAGAAATTAACTTGCAAAACCTGAACGCCTGAGAGAGAAAAACAAATCTCACCTAAGCATCAAAGGAAGACGGGACATTTTTGTTTTCAATTTTTTTTTTTTAAATAAAGATTCATTTCTATTTCCATATCAGCTTCTCAACGTGCAGTCAACTACAATGACATCACGGCCTTTGTTTTTGAAAACAGATTCCACAGCTATGGTAACAGAAGTGGTCACTGTATTCTGACTTAACTGTGGGATCAAGTGAGAAGAAATGTCTCTCAGTTCAGACACAGCTATTGAGCTGTGTTCTTTTCAATAAAATGTGTTAATAGATTAACCCTTAAATTCCTGATTCTCTAGACAAATTGCACCCCATAAAAGTTCCTTCAGCTAACGATTCATACTTCAGGCACAAGGATAAAAAGTATCCTGTTTCTAATTGTATTAATTCTAAAGAATCTCCCAAGTGGTAAGCTGGTTTCACTAGGTCCCTTAAAAATCAGATTCTAGACTCAAACCAGCTTGATGGACACAAACAAACAAACAAAAACCTCTACGAAGCACTAATGCAGGCACCGAGTTAAATAAAGAAAGGAATGAGAAACCATAGCTCAACTGTTATCATCCACTTTAAGTAAATAATCCAAAGCAGATCTCGGGATTACTCAAGAAGTAGCACAAATAATTAGGAATGTATGGTATTGAGGGGAGAAGCCAAACGTCTCTGAATATCTTAAGAAGCAGTAGGGTCAGAGACCAGAGCCACTGAGAGGCTGAAGGGAGCGCATTTTTTTTCCTTTAAAAAGGCACTCAATTAGTCTTTCTCCCTGAAATTAACAGGGCCGTTACTAGGGAACTGGTCAAAACAGCTGTGTATACACTGAATAAATACTGATAGCTGGGCCTTTAGTCACACAGTTCATGAACAGCAAAACCTACTTGGGGTGAGTGGGCAATGAACAGCACAGTGGAGAAAGAAGATAACAAGACCGGAGGAAACACACCCGCTAGGAACCGGATGGCTAGGGGACCGGGAGAGCCATCACCCCCGAGGGGGCCAACAGCAAGAGTCCCACAGAGGAAGCGCTTCTGCACTGTACATGGCTTTGCTAAGGGGAACCAACACCCACATGCAGCTTTCCCAAGCTAGGCTCTCTCTTTCTCCCCCCACTGATTACTCTTCTGGTACAGAGCAAGCAGCGCCTCTCAGCTTTTGTGGGTCCAACACATCTCAAAGCTTCCTTTTCACAACAGAAAGTTTAACATCAGGCCCAACTAAGACAGCGTGCTCACGGCTTCAAAACTACGCCACCTGCGTGGCCTCCGGAGCACTGATGGGTCACATTTTAACGAACTGTTACGCTTGGCCTATGCTGTGTTTTTTTAAGTTTTGAATTAACTGCCAAGTCTTAACAATTCAAAGTTTTCACATAAAAAAAAAAATCTGAAGCTCTTCGCCTCCCTGGACAAATCTGGAGATCTGGCAATATCCGGCTCACATTCCTGAGATGCTGCTGAGAAGGAACACTTGGTCAGGAGCTTGAAGGCGGCGGCGCTCCAATTTGCCACAGTCCCCACCACTCCCTAGTACCTGACACCCAGCGAGTCTCATCCCTTTGTGTTACCTGCCTGGACTCTATTAGCATGTTCTATAGAAACAAAGCAAAGCTCTGAAATAGCTTGGCTTCCACTAATACAGAACGATTCCGATCCTGCACACACGCATGCACATACACACACACACACTCTCACACACATACACACATCATGGGACCTATTCCAGGAATGTAAAGATGGTTCAACATTTAAAGATTAATATAATCCAACATTTTACTAGATATAAGGAGAAAATCATGATTACCTCAAAAAACACTAAAAGATTAGACTAAAATCCAACAACTTATTCCTAGTAAAAACAAACACTCCATAAAATAGGAATTGATGGATACTGCTTTAACCTAAACACACACACCACACAGTCATAAAGCCAACACCTTATGCCATAGGGAAACACCGGCAGCATTCTCAATAAAGTTAGGAAGAGGTCAGATACCCACTATCTCCACTCCTATGTAACAAGGTGTTGGCGGTATCAGCTGATAGAATTAGACGAAAGAAAACAATTTGTGGCATAAGAATGGGAAAAGAAGTAAAATTACCTTTGCTGATGATACGATCATATATCTGGAAAAACTAATTCAAATGATAAAGGAACTCAAGAAAGCAGCAGAATGTATTAGCCCAACAATCAACGGTCTTCACATTCATGAACAATAACCAGTTAGAAGATATAATGGAAGATAAAATTCCATTTATAAAAAGCAAAAAGAAAAAAGCTAAAAAAAAAAAACAAGAAAAAAAGGAATAAAAAATAGAAAAAAAATCCATATATGACAGCCAAATAAAATACTCAGAAATAAACATAACAAGAAATATGAGAAATAGGGAAACATTTGAAAGATCATACAGTGATTCAACATGACATGATTTGTAAGAGTAAAATATTAGAAGCAACCTAGTTAATGAGTCTGTTCCACTAAACAGCTGGAATACTATATGGCAATTATGTATACAGATCTCCATAAACTGACTATGAAACAGTCTCTGTAATAGTCTGCTAAGGGCGAAAAGAAAGGTATAAAAAGCCTACTACTTTTCATACAGGAAGTAAGGGGAGATAAAATATTCACAGGTAAGTAGCTGCTTACATGGGATGAACTAACAAATGGAAATTGATTACCTTTGGGGTGGGCAGAAAAAGGGTGAAAGAATTTAAGAAGGTAATGAGCCGTCTCTGGGTACACCTTCTTCCACCCTTTGGACTTTGGATCATGTCATGTTTTACATAATCTAAAAATTAAATTGCATCGATGAAGATGGGGACGCTAACACTGCATGTAAATAGAAAGACACGCACACAATCAATCAGCCTGTAACACTGCACTCAGAAGAAAAGCATTAGAGTCACTTTGCCCACAGTGCTTTATTCGGTCAACGAGATACAATCTAAGGGCAAAAGGCACTGCAAGAGTAAATCATGAATTCTGTTTAGCAGGTTTGCTGACGGTAGTGGCATGGGTATAGCCAATTTTAAAAATTTGGGGGGTGCAATGTGTAAATACATTGGTATCGTTTATGACAATATTTGGGGATTATCCGTGTGTTTAGTTGGAAGGGTAGGGAAGGCATTTTTGGCAGAAGGAACAAGGAAATCCTAAAAAGCTTCAATATGGGTGAGACTTAAGATTCAAGGGATAAAGCTGGAGAGGCAAGGCAGATGGAGGCTTCTTCACCACACAGCTCCAGGGGTACCACTCACACGGTGATCTGTGTCACTGCACAATGAGATAGCCCTGGCTCCATACCCCATGCTAAAGAGAGCTTGGCCTTTATCCAGTACACAAATAACCCCCACGGCAGGCATTCTCTGGGCTGCAATGTTCATCTCAAGATAATCCAGTCAGTTACACGAAACCATGGGCTTGGCCATGAGAGAGATTCATGGCCGGGTGGTCAGCAATGCTCAGTACAAACGAGTACCACAGATGCAGATCTGCAGAAAGCACGTTTCAGAACCTTACTCCCGTACTTCCACAGTTCCGTGACCTGACCCCTAGTATCCAAAGAGAAAATCAGTTCACAAATCATTTACAGAAAAGCTTTTCACTTCCAGGAAGAAGTGAGCCCAAATATTTTAACTTCAATATTTTAGGAAACATTCTGTAAGCTGCTTGAAACTTACTTCTCTGTAATAAGTTCATAATAAAGTGACAATCGTGTTATTCTTGTTAGTCTAGAATCACATGGCAGCTTCCCATTTTCCAGCTGATAACATTTTAGAGTTCTCAGGCATCACATCTGGGTAACTCAGCAAGTTCAAATATTTGTTTCATACCTTCCCACCCTGACAGGGGACTGACGCGGAATGCACATTGTTGTGACGTGTCACTACCACACAATTCAGAAGGCATTTGTGGCATCTCCTCCAGGTCTTATCTCACCTCGGTCTTGGAGCGTACCTGTTGTCGTATATAACAAACCACCCGGACCACAGTTGCTAAAAACGATTTACTACCTGTCATAATTCTGTGGAGGTGGCAGAGGCTGAGCGAGGTGGTCCTTCTGCTGTTCTCACTTGGGGTCTCTCAGGAAGTTTTATCAGAGGGTAGCAGGGGCCAGAGCATCTAAAATGGGCTCACACGTCTAGCTCCTCGGCAGCAGGGGCTAGAAGACTGGACCCTCCCTCTCAAGTGAAAACATGTTGTTTCCACGGGACTGCTCAGACTCCTCATATGACCGCCGGACCCCAAGAAGCGGTGTTTAAAGCATCAGGCAGAAATGGCAGAACTCTTTAAACTCGGTCTTGAAAGGTACACAGTGTCACCTCCGCCACAATCTACCGGTAAAAATAAGTCACGAGGCCAGCCCAGATTCAAGGGGAATAGAGACGCCACCTCCCCACAGGAGTGTGGCATGCATATGTGGCCCATGGAGTGGCCGGACAGTACCAGGCTCCTTGGACAAAAAAGCACAGCTGTGTTGTCCCTACCTCTGTGTGGTTCACACCTTTTCTAAAAAGCAAGAACGGGGTCACCAATGCTGTCCTGCAAGAAGGATCTGATAAGAACCTGAATGCTCCTTCGGCTAAGCTCTAGCACAGGGGTTGGCAAACTTTCCGTAAAGGGCGAGACAGTCAACATTTCAGGTTTTGAGGGCAATATGGTCTCTGTCGAAACTATTCAACCCTGCCCCTGCAGCAGGAAAGAGGCAAGGATAATATGTAAACGAATGGGTGTGGCTGTGACCCAATAAAACTTTATTTACAACAGGTAGTGGGACAGAGCACCTTGCTAACCCCTAGTCGAGGACAAGGAGCACTGGATTTGGGAATGGAAAACCGGGCCTAAAATTTTGAGTTCACTGTACTCAGTACTCGTGTGACTTTGGTTGAGTGTCCTAAACTCTCTGATGTTTATCTTCCGCATCTAAAACACAGGGATAATGTCATTCAGGTCCCAAGGTGGTTGTAGGCTGTGACACACGTGAAAGGGCACTGCACACATTCCCCTAGTGAAAAAAACATGGCTTAGCTCTTGCCCGAGGGGCCTGGAGAACAGCTTCTCCGGTCACTGAGAAATGAAGCTGAGGTGGAGAGAAGGGGCTGGCCTGCTCTGCTCTCCAAGGAAATGGACCTTTGCTGATGAAAAATTCTGTTTCGCGGCAGACTGAACGGTCTCTGTTAAAGACCTGGCACCGTTTCGCTCTTTCTCGATGACAAAACATCTTCTTTTAAGGCAAACGGACAGCATTGACGCGACTGGCATTCTGCAGACGAGTAAGGTACATGGTCAGGGACAAGAAAAAGGATTCCAAAATAAACGAGCCTCGGAAGTGCTATTGCTCACATGTGGAGTCTGTTCAGAGGGACAGCATACTGGATTTAAGCTGGTTTGGGAGCCTCCAAAAGGTTAAAAACAGAAGTCTCTCAGAAAAGTTGTTTTTGTTTTTTTTGTTTTTGTTTTTGTTTTAATGCTGAAAGCATAATCAGGATTTTTTAACACGGAAGTGCATGCATTATTTTTCTAAAATAGTCTTTTATAAAAAAAATATATTCAGAAAAAAGTTTTTTTAAGTCTATACTTAGCCAAAAGGAATTAAAAGCATTAAACGTATTTTGTTTGCATCTCTGCTAACAGGGAAGCCCTTTATACTACAATACCGAGAGTCCACTAAGGGTAAATAAATAAATAATAACAGGCAGCATTTATAACAGGAAAGTGGATATAGTAGAAGCTGAGTGACTTACTTGCCCACTATCTAAATCTTGTCCGTGCTAGGATTTTCCTGCCGCACAGAGCTGAGCAGGGTCTTGGACATGACATCTACTTGTGATTTCAGTGTCCCCTTCTCCCACAGCTGGGCCACCCTGGCCAGAAACAGCTGTCCCTCAGTCTCCATGAGACAGCTGCATTCTGGAGCGATGGCGTCAGCAACATCCTAGAAGGGTGTGGGTTCCCTCCTAAGCCCCAGAGTGACTGCCAAAGACTGTCATCATTTGGATTGCAAGTCCCCTTCCAAAGCAACCTGGACTACTTCCAGAAAGTACTATTGAATAATGTTAAAATGCAGGCAAATGTCCGGTGGACGGACTGGCTGCTCCTGATTCATAAATTGAATAAATTGGTATATACTGTTGGTCTCCTGATTCAGAAATCAGATGGGAAAGAAGTGAGATGACTTAGCAGTAGGAGGAGCAAAAGTGAACATTCCCAAATACACTTGTATTTGTACTTGAGCAGAATGGAATTCTCACATGATAGCCGGGAGGTCTATATTAAGTATCTCAGGCCAATCTTCTACTAAATAAAGTTCAAGTGGCATTGAGTTCACATGATACTCAGAGTTCTCCAGACAGCTGATTGTTCTCCCCATATCTCTAGCTTTGGAACGTGAGCTTCAAAGTAGCTCCTTGCCTGCTTTCGCCATGGCCAGAGTCCATTCTGTACCTGGGAGGTGTGAGTGTGAGCTACCAAAGGCCGATAGGTAACAGAGCTGCCTCTCCCACGCTGTGTGCGTGTGTGTGTGTGTGTAAGTACACACACACCCACACTTAAGGTTGATGGTCACGGGACAGGAACATGAGGGGAAGCTGGGTCAAGGGTGTATGGGAACTCTCTGTGTTCTCATCGCAACTTTTCTGCAGATCTAAAATTATGCCCTAATGAGTTTTTTAAGAACAACTTTCGGTTAACTTCCAGTCCTGAAGCACATGATCCTAGTTTTCAGAGGGCCTTTTTCTCTAGCTCAGTAAAGCCCTCAGAAGATCACTTTGTTTAGCCCTGAAGGGAAGATGATAAGATCTTCGACGGTGGGCAAAACGCACCTGACCAACACTGTGTGATGTGCAATGTTAAGATTAAGGCTGTTTCCCCCGTGACAGCCTGCAACTATAAACCAGGGAGAGGGCCACGTGAAGCCATTGCCGGGGAACGGGCAGCGGCCACTCCTCATGGTTCTCTGTCATCTGAATTGTCAATGCTACCCTATCCCCACACGCCCAAATCGAAAGGGACAACGAACACTGAATATGGTCCTCTGGGTACCCTTTACATTTTAAGTACACCTAAAATAACATTGATGTCGTTTTCACAGAGTGGCCTATTCAATATTTGAACAGATATTCAAAAGAAGTAATTAAACGCAGGCCTCCCTGTCCCTCAAAACTGTGGGTCTTTGCATCTGTTCCCTCTACCCACTCTCTCCTCCCCAGGTATCCTCATGACCTTTTCTCTCATCTTTTCCCCAGGTGTTATTGACACATCAACCCCTCAGTGAGCCCTTTTCTGACCACGCTGTTAAAACCACACCTTTCCCAACACTCAGTCTCTCCTTCCTTTCTGACTTTCTTCCTTAAAAGCCATTCCTTTGAAACAGTATAATTTTCCATTTGTTCAGTGTCCATTTCCCCCCAAGTAGACATTAAGCTCCATGTGGGTGTTTGTTTTGTTCACTGCTATGGGAATTTTTTTAAACCCTCTACAGAGAGACAGTCCATGTTCATTAATAGGGAGACTCAATACTGGCAAGATGTCAATTCTTCCCAACTTGACCTATCGATTCAATGCAACCTCAATCAAAATCCCAGCAAGTTATTTTGTGGAAATTGACAAACAAATTCTAAGAGTTATATGAAGAGACGAAAGACCCCAGAAGAGCCAACACAGTACTGATGGAGAACAAGAGAGTTGGAGGACAGATGCTACCCGACTCAAGACTTATTATAAAGCTACGGTTATCAAGACAATGTTGTATTGGCAAAAGAATAGACAAATCGATCGATGGAGCAGAATAAAGAGCCTAGATGTAGACCCCCATAAATATCGTCAACTGACCTCTGACAAAAGAGCAAAGGCAATGCAACAGAGCTAAGAGAGTCTCTGCAACAAATGGGGAGGGAACTGGACATCCACACGCAAAATGAATCTGGACGCAGACCTCGCACCCTTCACAAAAATCACCTCAAAATGGATCATGACTGCACAATGCGAAACTGTAGAACTCCTGAAGGATAACACAGGAGAAACGCTAGATGACCTTGGCTGTGGCGTTGAGATTTGACATACAAGACCAAAGACATGACCCATCAAAAAAAAAAAAAATTGATGAGCTGGAACTTCATTAAAATTAAAAACGTCTCCTCTGCAAAAGATAACGTCAAGAGAATGAGAAGACAAGGCACAGACTCGAAATATTTGCACAAGGCACACTTGATGAAGGACGGTTATTCAACATATACGCAGAACTCTCAAAACTCAACAAGAAAACCACCTAATTAAAAAATGGGCCAAAGGCCTGAACAGACATCTTCCCAAAGACATCTCCCATACAGATGGCAATTAAGCACATGAAAAGGTGCTCAAAATCATATATTATCAAGGAAATGCAAATTAAAACAACTATGAGATACTACTACACCTATTACAATGGCCAAATCCAGAACACTGACACCACCAAATGCTGGTGAAGGTGTGGAGCAACAGGAACGCTCATCCATCCCCAGTGGGAATGGAGTACGGCACAGCCACTTTGGAAGACAGTTTGGCAGTTTCTTGCAAAGCTGGGTACATTTTTACCATAGGATCCAGCAATCACACTCCTTGGTATTTACCCAAAGGAGTTCAAAACTTACATCCATACAAAACCTACACACACATGTTTATAGCAGCTTTATTCAGAATTGTCAGCTTGGAAGTAACCAAGATGCTCTTCTGTAGATGAATGGATAAACTGTAGTACATCCAGACAATGGAGTATTATTAACCCTAAAAGAAACAAGCTATCAAGCATGGAAAAAAAACACCCACGGAGAAACCTTAAATGCATGTTTAAGATTGAACACGAAGGTAAACTGTGCACTTTGGGTGATAATGATGTGTCAATATAGGTTTCTCATTTATAACAAATGTGCCACTCTGGTGGGGGTTGCTGATCATGGGGGAGGCTATAAGCTTGTGTGGGTACAAAGAGTCTGTGGGAAATGTACGCACTTTCAATTCAATTTTGCTGTAAACCTAAAACTGCTCTAAAAATGGTCTTTTAAAAAATATATTAAAACTTTTAAAAAATTTAAGCACGTGAAAAATAAAAAATCCCCTATAAGGCTTGACCCTATCAGTCTCAATGACATATTGGAAATTGACAGGGGGAAAAAAACCACAGCGTATTTTAAATAAAGACATTTATTATGCAGAAAAAAAGTGATTAAGGCCAAGTGAGCACTTTCTGAATCACTGCTGTGTGCATGCAACACTGTCCCTCATGCTTTTAGATGGATGTTCTATTTCTACATTATCCACACTGGATGTATGTTGCATTTACATAAATTATTTCATTCATTCTTCACAAAACTGTGAAGTAGCAGGAGCAGATATTATCGTTCCCATTTCATAGCGGAGGAAACTGAGGCACCACAACAAACTGGTGAAACCAGGAAAGAATCGAAGGCACCCAACAGTCTCCACCATAGGAGCTTTCTCTCTGTGGCACTGGGGGGCTGGGACACCATCAAATCAGTCACTTCAAACTGTGTCCTAGAAAATAATGTTTTTGAGCTGAATGATTTTTTTAAACAAAAGTATTAAATAAAATTACATGTAACTTAGCATATCCATTCTTGTGGGAAAATGCCCACAGAGGGAAGGATGAAAAACCCGTGGTCCATCTTACCAGGAGCCAGCCCTGCTGAAAGGCACTGGGAGAAATAGACTGTGACTGCCACCAAGCCACTATGTCTAAAATTTTGTTAAGAATTTATTGAGATCACCAGAAGGCGTACTGGACAAGACAAGTAAATATCTTTCCAAGGTATGGTCAACTCAGTTCCCATCTTGCAGTGGGGAATGCCGGTAGGAATCTCAAAATCTGTTTACAAACAGAAGCCCACACGTTAGTCCCCTGAAACCCAAGACCTACTTACGTTCCATACATATTATGTGTATGTATATGTACACACACACCTAGATAGCTTTCAAATTAGGTGAACATGCACTTGTTTAAAAAAAAAAAATCACAACATCAAGGGCAGATGGAACAGAGTAACTTTCCTAAGATGCACAATTTTCACATTTTCATCTCCCTGATATCCAGGGGTGCCTTATAGCCAGTGGTACCTTACAACTCTTTTGCAGCTTTTGTTTCTTTCTTAGAGGTACGTGTGTGTCTTACGATCTCAAATTTGGTGACGTATGGTAGATCCATGTTTCCTTAATATTACTGATAGCATACTATACGCACAGTTCTACATTTTGCTTTTCTTGCTTAGCAGTGTATCTTAAATTATTCTTCATCAATGCCTGTACAGATGTTTCTTTGACTTTTCCAGATGAGCCGTAATTCACTGACTGCACAGACCAAAATTTAACCAGTTGCCTAGCAGCGGTAATTAAACTTTTAAATCTTCTGCATATATTGTAAGGAATACCCCTGGACAAACAGGTGTGTACCTTTTTGAAAGCAGAGGATAGGTTCTTAGATATGAAATGGCTGAGTCAAATGGCATCGTTGAAATACGTGTCAGTCACTTTGCCAGAAGTACAGGGTGAGAGGTGAGGGGCAGGTTGGCTCCACAGCTCAAGTGGCCAAAAAAACTGTGGGCAAGGACACAATGGATGTTACGGGAGATCCTTGCATCAGGCAGGACAGAGGACAGGGTCACTTTAAGGGCTCCTGCAGCCCTCGGTTACAGTAAAGATGAACTCGATAAAACAGAGGTTAGGGGGAAAGGACACTTACACACAAACCTTATGTCATGTCATTTCCATAATTGCTGGGCAATGTAAGTTAGGACCTACCTTTTAAAGATAAGGAGAAAGGCTCAGAGGGGCAACTTGCCCCAAAGCGAGACACAGGTCTGACCTCTCACCACCAAAATGCTCCCTGTAGCAGAGCAGCAAGAAAAACGTCAGCCAAACCAGGAGAGCTCAAAGGTGCCACGGTAATTCCATTCTGGACAAAGGGCAGGTGTGAGGAGGAGTGAAGGAGGAAGTGGAGTTTGAGCTCAGCCTTAAATGACAGGAATGAGTTTATCAGCATTAAAAAAAAATCTTTCATTTCAATACTTCAGATTAACACCAGGCAGGCTAAGCAGCAGGTTAAACAAGGTCAGTTCTCAAGGCTGAAGGACACTTTATGGAGGAGGGGCATATGGCCTTCTGAGACACAGATGAATTGACAGTCAGAGCCAACCCCATTACCTAGCCCACATTCCTATTCCAAGGGGCCACAGGCTTAGTGTCGCCTGCAGGCTGGTTCTCCTCACATCACAAGGTGAGGGCAGCAGAAACAGTGTCACCTGCACACATGACAATGTCCAGGGGAAAAAAAGCGCAGTCTCTTTACATGGCTCCTTCTTACCCACCTTCCTTAGGAGACTGAAGCAGACTTGTCCTAATGGCAACAGCCCTGTCAAGGCCCTGGCAGGGGGAACAAGACCACGGTGGGCCTGGACCTATTGACGCCCTGCCCACTGCACCCCACGCCCTCCCCAAGCCCGCACAAAATCTGGATTCTGTCAGGAAAGAGGACAGTGTGGCAGAAGACAGATATGTAGCTTGGCAAGCAGTTTCTGCTCCCATCATCCATTCATCCATCCATCCATCCATTCATTCATTCATTCATTTAAGAAGCAACACTGTGAATCTGCCGTCAATCCATGTAAAGAAAAACACTTGCCCGAAATGCGATTCTAGGCCACCAGGAGCTCATGGGGCCGCTGCCACATCTGGATACGAATATTCCATCTCCTTCCTATTCAAAGGAGCACGGATATTCCCGGCGGTCTAAATACCGAGGAGTAATTTACCAGTTTCAGGGTGATTTTAATTACTGTACTAAAAATGCACAGGTGCCCTATTTCCCACTGTCATGATCATCGCTGGCTAGGAAGTCGCTAGACCTGAATCGACTGAGGGAGCAGAAGAGGCCCCTTCGCCAGACCCCTGTTCTATTAATAGCAGCTGTGAGTGACTCAGGTTACAGGTTGGTTCAAACCCATATAATCCTGGCTCCTCTGACTGAGGCAATTTGGGTACTTTGTCTCTCATACGAGATTTTTATTTTTAAAATCCTATGATTAGAAATAAAATGTGAATGTTGAAGGTATTGGGAAGGTTGCGGAGCAGTCTATTATTACAATCAGGGCCAGAAAAAAGGACTTGTGAATTAAAAAAAAAAAAAATCTTGAGTACTCAATATGGTATCCTCATGTGGCACACATTTAAAGGTTAAGATATCAAAAAAACCCTCAAACTTTTATGTTGCATTTGAGACATCAAAAAGCAGACATTCTTACCTTGTTTCTATACCATTTCTGAGTGAACGAAACCAAAAAGAATTCCTTTAATTTTTCTAATGTCTAATATTCACCTGGGTGAAATACCCTATCTAATGTCAGTTACAATGGATACTAAATCAATGCAGGAACGCCCTTCTCGTTGCCAGATTGGATGCTGCCCGATTCATGAATCACTTAATAAAGCCAATTAGATCTTCGAAAATGCATCACTGATGTAGGAGAAAAGTGTATTTCTGCTTATGTTGAAATACTGTAAGCGTTTATTGAAGGATACTTATCCAAGATATATTTCAATTAAACAAAACAATTTCCAAAGTTTGTAGGATAAATGGCCTCTAAGCACATGAAAAGATGTTCAACATCAGCGGTCATCAGGGAGATGCAAATCAAAACCACAATGAAATACCACATCATGCCCATGAGGATGGCAAAAATAAAAAAGACAGAGAATGACAAGTGTTGGTAAGGACATGGACAAACTGGAACCATCATACGCTGCTCGTAGGAAAATGCTAAATGGTACAGTCACTTTGAAAAGCAGTCTGGAAATTCCTCAAAACATTACCATATGATCTAGCAATTCCAAACTCATAGGAATCTACGCATGAGAAATGAAAACATATGCCTACATAAAAACGTGTCTGAATGTTCACAGCAGTGTTATTCATAATAGCCGAGACGTAGAAACAACCCAAAACTTCATCAACTAATGAACTTTGGACAAAATGTGGTATATCCATACAGTGGAATATTACTCACCATTAAAAAGGAACAAAGTACTGATACCTGCTATAACACGGATGAACCTCGAAAATATCATGCTAAGAGAAAGAAGCCAGACACAAAGGCCACACATTATCTGATTCCATTAACATGAGATGTCCAGAATAGGCAAATCCAAAGAAGAATAAAGTAGATTAGCAGTTGCCGGGGGCCAGAGGGCTGAAGGACATGAAGAGTAAGTGCTGACGGGGACAAGGCTTCTTTCCAGGGTGATGTAAGTGTTTAAAATGGACTGTGACTATGGTTGCACAACCATGAATATATGAAAAACTAATGAAATCTATACATTAAAGGGGAATTGTATGGTCTGTGAGTTATTTCTGAACAAAGCCACTATTTTTATAAAAGCTTTTTGGAAAGTCTGTGGGAGGGGAAGGAGGTGATCCTACAGAGACAGGCACGAAGGAGCATCTCTGGGAAAAAGGAAGTATTCTGTATCTAGTGGCGGTTACACAACTCTATACGTGTGTTAAAACGATAAAATTAAAAGAATTCTTTTTTGTTCGGTTCACTCAGAAATGTAGAAACGAGGTTGTCAAAAGTAAAAAGTTTATTTCGCTGTACGACAAAAACAAAAATTTTTTCTCAAGACTGTGGCTTTGGGCCTCCGCAGCTAACATATGCTGAATGAATGTTTGGAGATAATCGTGTCGATGATTAGTCTAGAAAATGAAGAGTGATTCACCTCTTCTGGCTGACTTGGCTGTATCTGTGTCAGTGAATAAATTACCCAGTCATCTCCACTACCCACCATACATAAATTGCACTATACCTTCAAAACATTTCGATCATGCTGGGAACAAGTATGATGGTGGAGAAACAGCGGAAGGGCGTTTGAGAGAAAATAATGGGCTCTCCTGATATAATACTGCTTCGTCCAGGCACCGGGCCAGGAGCGGGAAGTCCCCGATGCTTGGTCTGGCTGTCACTGGTTAGCTGGTGAGCAGGTGTCCTGGGGTGAGTTATTTCTGAGACTCCTGCTTAAACTCACTCATTGCTAAAAACAAACGAACAAACAAACAGACACCAAGCTCCTGATTCTGGCCTGTGGGGGAGTCTCACTGTAGAGCATGTATCTGTCTCTCCATACTGGGCTGGGGGCTAGGACAAGGCAGGACAGCAGGGTGGGCCCTGACACCGGCCAGGCCCGACTTCCAAGCCAAAAGGAGGACTGGAGGAGGTCATCGCTCCACAAGTATTTTTGGATCATGTTGATTAAGCGCTTAGCACAGTACTTCACACACAAGAGCCCTCGATAAATACTGGCTATTGTTACTGTTACAGACATACACAGTTCTACACAATACACACATACACACAGACGAATGTTAGCTTCATAAGGACAGGTCTATGCTGTATCCTCAACCCCCAAATGGCACAGGATAGCAGGTGCTCAATAAACATGCTACCTCCCTGAAATTGGTCCTAGAGAACAGACAGAAGTTTCTTCAGGAAGAGCTGGGGCATTTAAAAACATTTCAACCAAAACTGGAAGCAGACCTTTGTGCATCCCAGTACCTTTAGTCACAGCTTATGCAAGCATCAGGGTAGGGTGTATAGAGTCTTTGGTTCCCACCTGTGTGGAACGAGCAGTAAATCAATCGTGGGTCACGGGAAAAGCAGACGAGGGTCTGGGGTCTCATTTCACTCAAGACTTTCCCTCCGGAATTTCAAATCGGGGAGGGAGGAAAGGCGGTGTTCTGGGTTCAGAACACCTCTTTGCTCAGGCCAGTTCAGGCCTGTTCCACCTGACCAGCGGGTCAAGCAGGGTCAGTGTGCACTTGGCTCAGAACAGGCCCTGGCACGGGCGTCAATCCAACCCTTGCTGGCTCCTCTGGTCCTGATCTCAGGGGCAAGGGTGGGGAAGTAGAGGCTCCTCTGACAAGGATTTCTCTAGTCTTCACTTGGGTCCAGAAAGAAAGGAGACCGTACCACAGAAATGGGCCCCAGCAGAGCGTATACCCAGCTCCCCCCCACCAAGGAAAGAGACTCCCCGCCCCAAAGCAGCCACTTGCTCCAAGGGTCCTCTTTTATCCTCTTCCTTTGCTGCCAATTTGATCCTTAATTTGGAATGAGGCTGTGATGTTTTCTCTCTCAATACGTCGTTCCCCCCGCCCCCCGCCCCCGGGAATTGGGGGTGGGGTGTCATGATCTACCTTTTCTTTTTCTTTTCATGCAAAGAACGAGCTCAGCCATCGCACTACATGAACTGTAAACATTAGATAAAAGTCAACCAGACAGAGTCCATAAGGTCCACCGGCTTAAACAAATGGAAAAGATTTCATTGTGTGGGCCACTGCCTGGGAGAAGCAAGAACTCATCAAAACAGCCATTGTTCAGGAGGAAAGAATCAGACGGCTCTATTCCAGGCCGCGCATGAAAAAGCAACATTCAGCAGCGGCCTGCAGCGTCAGGAAATCTAAATGGCAATCCAGGGGCCCAGTCGGTCGGCTCCCCCGCCACCCCCACCGCCTTTCCCTCTTCACAGAGGCTCAAGAGGAGCCAGGAGCGCCAACAACCCCAAATGCCGCGGGAAAGTTTTCTCAGGACCTCTGACAACTGAACCGCAAATCCTGGGGCCCTCGCCCCCCTCAGGCCTTAGCACAGGGCTATCAAGGACGCTTGCATGAGGGGTGGGGGGTGGAGACCCGATGAACAATGCACACGGTGCGACCTCGACCAGGTCAACCACACACCCCACACTCACGTGCACACAGAAGAAAGCCTGGAAGGAACCTCGAGAATGTCAACTGCTCTTATCACTCATGTCCACACACACGGCCCTTGTTGGTTCTTCACATGATGCAGAATAAGACAAGTTATTTTTTCCTTCGAGATCTAATCGCGCGCTTTGGGTCCGGTTGGCTACTTTCCCAAATCAGAGGCTGAAACTCTCAACAACGGCATCAGGGGCCTTAGGCGGAGATGCTGGAGGGACCGTCTCCCTCAGTAAGCCTCAGGCCAGGTGACCATTCCCTCGGGAGACAGCTTTCCAGGCTGGGTGGGACTGACCGCAAGCCCACAACCGACTTCTGTGTGAGCCTAGAAGAGCATCTAAACCAGTTAGCATGCATCAGAACCTCCGGAGTGCTTGTTAAAACATAGATTGCTAGACCCCAGGCCTGAGTTTCTGTGGTCTGGAGTAAGGCCCAAGGATTTGCATTTCAGGCAAGACCTCAGGTGAGGCTGCTGCTGCTGTAGCTTGGGGACCATAATGAGGGCCTGAGCTCTAAACCAACAAGTAATCTCAAGCCAAACACATTCCTAAGACACAACACTGAACTGGTTAGCATAGAGTGGATGGCATGTGCCTGGAGGCCTGCCCAGGAGGGGGTATTTTGATATTTAATCATCTATAAATTCTTTGTGAGTTTGGACTTCACTGATTACTCCTTGCTTCTACTGGAGCCTGCAGTTAATAATCAAGAGCTGGGCACATGCTGAGCTATCATATTACAGGCCACAGGGCAGCTTCAAATTACGAAAGGATTCCAAATGAGTCACCGGGGTGTCACTGGGCAGTAGAGTGAATGGGATTAGAAGGGGGAGAGTTTAATAAGAAAAAAAACAAATCTCAGCCACATTTGGATAGCCACCAGAACAGTGTCCTGGAAGTCGGGGATGAAGCAGCCAGAACTCCACTGTCCTTCATGATTTAAAAGAAGCAGGTCTTTCCATCTCTGAGGCCACATACACATCGCCCATAACTGTCCTTTCCTTTCCTCCTAACTCGGCTCACCCAACCGCAGCGGCAAAGGGCTAGCCATCCTCCACGAGACCAGTTCAGTCAGGCCTTGAACCATTGCCCAGCTACTCAGCTGCTCGGGCTGGTCCACAAGTACCGACCAGAGAGCCAAAGCAAGAAAATGTGCGGGAGATCTTGGCCCAGGCTACAGAGAATGCTGCAGATAAAGAGGCAGTCCCGCTCGGAGAGCACCTGACCTCTGAACAGTGTTAATACTGTCCCTAGTCTGGAGGAAAATGAGAAGGCAGGCACCGCAGGGAGCTGCCTAGCTTGTGGCACAGCACAGGGTCCCCTACTGCATTATCGACAGAAAGGCCACAGAAAGAGCTGCGCCACCGTCACAGACGGAAGACGGAGAGCTGGCCAGGCTGGTACACGCCATCAGGACCTCCGACAAGGACGGACGGGTGAGCTCAACCACCACTGCCAGGCGCTGGCTAAGGATGCGACAGCCTGGGTTCTTCAGGAGACAAACCGTGAGAACCCTACAAACGAACAAAGACTTAAAACACATATCGAGTTTCTAAGAAACAGACACGAAGAAATTATGGTGCCTAGTGATTACAGTAAAAGTCAGAACGGCAGTTACTTTCGGAGGGAGGGTGAGGGGGCGTCTCCAAAGTTGCATTTCTTGACCTAGGTGGTTGCTCTATACGGTTTTTATCTAACAGTAATTCATTACGCTATTCACTGTTTTTTGTGTGTGGTTTTCTGCATCTGTGTTTAATTTTATAATAAAAGAAAGTTTAAAAAGTGATGTGCGTGTTATTGTCTTGATAAAAATGATTTATTTAAAAATAAAGTCAAACAGACATCACACACAGAGAAGATTTTCCGGCAAGATGTTCTCTATTAATCAAAACACTGGGTAATTCTCAGTGGCATGATTTGCGATGGCTCCTTGCTTTCATTTCTTTTTCTTTCCTAAATCACAGAACTTCAAAAATGCTATTTCACACACACACACACACACACACACACACACACAAAGACAGTCGAGATTTTAAATTTAAAAAGTCAACTGCAGGTATTTATGGGCTAATCTTTCAAATTTGTGGGTGCCGGGGCTTTCTTCTTTTTTCTTTCCTATTTTACATGATTCATGGCACACCCAGATCTGAACGATAGAATGAAGAAAAGTAAATCTTAAATGAGCCCATCTTTCTACCTTCCAGACCTGCCAAAAGATCGGCTTGCATGGAACTATCTATACTCCCCCTCGTCTACCTTAAATATATGAA
This sequence comes from Eonycteris spelaea, assembly GCA_003508835.1. NCBI lineage: Eukaryota > Metazoa > Chordata > Mammalia > Chiroptera > Pteropodidae > Eonycteris > Eonycteris spelaea. Next base: position 2,026,952 of record PUFA01000224.1, read on the forward strand.
GATAATTGAGGGATATGATAATTATGCATTTTTAAAACTGCCTTACTTTTAAAAAAAAAAACAATCTAATACCTTGGCCATGTGTAACGTACAGAATGAATCTAATTATTATGCACTAAAATGTAGTTCTGAATTAGATAAGATATATATCCACGTAGCTTCGATTTGGGTCAAACCTTATATGCCCCTTTAAAACTAAATGAAATGAAGGTGATCTTAAAAAAAAAAAAAAAATAAAGTTATTTCAGGGCCCTCAGGAAATGGCAAAACACATGCTATTCAGAATCAATAAGCAAAAAGCATACACTTATCAAAAAAGAGGAGAAAACTGCTCAACGCCAGAAATATGACCCATTAGTGCCTCTGGGCTCATGATCAGGAGTTAGTCCCAGGGGAAATCATTTACATTTCTTCCTCCCAAGTTCTGTAAATTCTAGCGGACATCGGACATCGTGCCTTCCCACCCAAATCCAGCGGTGACCACTGTAAACACGTGGATTCACCTTCCCTCTCTTAGAAGGGCTCCCAGCACTCACTTGGTGTTCAGCCTCTGAATCCCATGTCCCCAGGAGTGGGACATTAGAGCCAGAGGGAGTGCAAGCACCAGCTGGCGTATCCTCCAGGCTGGTCCATGGGCCAATGAAGGCCTCCAGGGACGGAAAGCCTTGGATAGACAGCCAGGGGCCACCAACCAGAGCCCGCATCTGGGCCCCTCCCCCGACTCCAACCCAGCTAACTTCACCCTATCTTCCCAAGCTGTCGGAGGGTCTCTTAGGAGTTCCAGAATCGTGCAAAAATAATGCATGGTTTGTTTTTGTTTTTGTTTTTGTTTTTAAATGTGCTTTCTGGCAGGTGTGACTCAATAATACTTTTTAAAAATCGTAGACGTTGCTTGGTCAAACACAAAGCTTCCAGTTCCAAATTTGGGATCTGCCACCCGAGCAAGTCCCCAGTTTTTGTTTGTTTGCCATTCGGTTAGGGGACCACTGCCCCAAAACACGAATTACTGGCTTAGATACTGGTCAGGCACAGGAGGGAAGGCGATAGGAAAATGAGAGCCATTCTCTGAAAACTGAGACACGTGCACGCACAAGCACTCCACTTATATGATATAGTAAGTTGCTCGGTCACCTAAGGTTTTGGAAACCAAAAAGCTCAAATATGCAGATTTTTAAAATTACCTTCATAAGTCGCGGATGACTATACCAAGGGCTCTGGAGTATGAGCCTGGTTGAGCAGTACCATTGAATAAAGAGTAGAGAGCACACACACTATGTGGTATTTCCATTTCCTAACAATGGCCTGATCTCTAACCATCTCAGGTGAAGGAGTCTTGGCTAAGAGCAGAAGCTGGACGCAGCCTCATGTTCACGGCACAACTGCAGGCGGGGGCGAGGGCTGGGGCAGTGAATCCGGATAACGGGGCCTGGGCCGCCCGCCTTCACTTTAAGTTTTAGCATGAGGCTGAGACTGTTGACCCCACCTCAGATTAGATGCGAGGTTACCCCCCAAACTCACAGAGAACATTCAGCTTCTGCTTAAATGAATTAAATAACACCGTAATTCCATCTTTACAGCTTCTACTCTGGAACGGTTTCCACAGTAAGTTTCCTTCAAACGAAGGTATGAGTCTAGCTTCTACACAAGGTTATAAAATGCATTTACAGAGATGTCATGCACTCTAAAGCGTGTCCTCGTGAGACGTTTAAGGCAGCATTAGGTTTCTGCTTGGAGAAATTTTAATCATCGCATTTCAAAATTGCCACATCTTTAAAAAAATTTAAGAAACACGCAGGCATTAGCTGGTAAAGATTTCATTTTCTTCAAGTAAATCGGTTTTACAGCTCTAATTTCTTACACTGGGCCCACTTAAAAATCCAGGGAAATCATGGAATCCAAGTGCAAAAACAGAGCACGGGAAAGAAAGAAAGAAAATGGCAGCAGGCTCGTGGCTGTCTCAAAGGCTGACCTTCGCTATTAACTATTCTTCACAACTCATCGGTAGCATTTAGTAATAAGCATTTAACCTATTGCGCCTCCCCTGACCCTCACCACCTGATGAAGATGGCACCTGACAAGGACCTAACTGAGGAGATCACAACTTTAGAAGCCTAAGAAACGGTCCACACAGCTGGCAAGTGACACAGATGGGGTCTGAACCCGGGCAGTCTGGCTCCGCAGCCCAACCCCTTGGCACAGCAAGATGAAACTTATACTGGCAAATCCAATTTATGGACTCTACTTTCTAGGAAAGTTGCTCTTTTTTTACAGAGAGAACTCCTTCCACAAAACACAGTATTCAAATGGCCTTAAAGGGAAAAAAAAAAAAAAAAAAGCCTGAAAAGTAGGTGGGGTGGGTTGGGGCAGATGCTAATGTAGAAAGGAAAAAAAAAATTTTTTTTTAAATCCAACAGCAGTTTTAAGGTCCAAGATCTAAGACAACCTAGTACCTTGTGCCACCTGAGAAGTGGGGTTCTACCCAGACTAGGTGCCCCCAGGGCATTTGGGCTCCAGCAAGTCAAGAGAACTGGCTGGTCAGTGGGCCCCCCTTTTCATCCCAAATGAACCCACTTCCAGAGATCAGGACAAAGAATCACAACCAGATAAAGACCATTCGGGTTTCCATTTTCAAACTATTAAACTATGACCACAACAATGATTTTGTTTTATTTAAAATATATGCTTCCTGCCAACCGAAGTCATTTTAAAGGACCTGGCAGGTGGCTGTCCATTGAGCTACCAGGAGCTCTTAGAGGCTTATGCATTGTCCTCTTCTAAATCAGAGTGCCCTGGGGGAAGAGGGAGGGGGAGGTCCCCTCACCCTCACAGGCCACTGTGAGAATCTGGACAAGGAGCAAAGCCAGGGACTGGCCAGACTCTGCAGACAGAGCCTGTCTGAAGCCATAAAAACTGGGATCCCTTTTACTCCCCACCTCCATGGAGAAAACAGGACATGGGGTCTTGAGTTGGAGAAATCTCCAGGCAAAAAGCCAAAGACAATATCCATCAGAAGCTGGAAAGATTTGTTCACGGGCCAGGGGGTGGGGGTAGGGTAGCTGGAGTCAGGGCCAGGACAAAGGATTCCCCAGACAAAGGGGAAAGGAGGAGGGGGCTAGGAAAAGCAAAACAGGGGGACCTGGAGAGAAGGAGGAGAGAGGGAGGGAGGAATCAGCAGAAGAGGCAATGGGGGAGGGGACAGGAGGAAGAAGAGAGAAAGACTGGAGGAGAGTGGTTAGGGGGAGGACAGGGAGAGGGAGAAGAGGGGAGGCGGGAGGAAGAGAACAAAAAGCAGAGACAAAATGAGACAGCTGAGCGCCATGAAATGGTTGCTAAGCTGCTGCCCATAAACCCACCAGGATGGTTGCAGACACACTAATCCTTACCCAGAAGGGGGAGGAAAGATCAGCTGGAACTGTAAAGCAGAGTTCCTGGGATCAAATTTCACATAAGCATCCTTCTTAATGCATTCTTTACAAAGGAGGCCAATATCCTCCAGTGTAATAAAAACCCAGGATCATCACTCTTTTTAAAAGATGGAGACAAGAAGATCAGTATAATTAGCAACACTTCCAGCTTCTGACAGGTCAGGATCTGCCGAAATACTAGAAACAGAACTCATAGAAATGGTAACAGCAGATGATCAGCCCTAGACAGTGAACAAAACATTTGCCATCGAAATTACGAATCGTATTCCTTTTCCAAGACATATACTGTGAAGCAGTCCCTTTGATCAGTGCATTTTTCAAGAGAAAGAACAAATAACTTTAGTGGAATGAAAAACAATCTGCAAGCAGAAGCTATTTGTACTCGGAAGTCTGTGCTTCATTGAAAAGATAAGTATTTTCACTTAATGGAAGGCCTGAAAGATAATATAGAAAAAGTAATAAAGTAATGATCTGAAAATCATTTATTGTAATATACCCTACTAATAAAATAAGGACAAAAACCATATGACCATCTCAATAGATGTAGAAAAAGCACTTGACAAAATTCAGTAAAAACACCAACAAACTAGGAATAAAGGGAACTTCCTGAACTTGATGAAGTGCATCTATGAAAAAACCACAGCCAGAATCAAACTTAAAAGTGAAAAACTGAATGTTTTCCCTTATGATCAGAACAAGACAAGGATACCCTCGCTTGCTACATCTAATCAACATTGTAGGGGGGTTCCAGCCACAGCAAGTAGGCAAGAAAAAGAAATAAACAGCACTCAGATTGATCTTGTACATAGAAAATCCTAAGGGACCCAGTAAAAAACTATTAGAATAAACAGGTTCAGCAAGGTTGCAGGATACATGATCAACATACAAAAATCAGTTGTTTATTTCTATACACTAGCAACAACATTCCAAAAATGAAATTAAGAAAACGATCTCATTTACAATAGCATCAAAAAGAATAAAATATTCCTGGGAATCAAAACAGCGTGGTACTGGCATAAAAACAGACACATTGATCAATGGAACAGAATAGAGAGCCCAGACATAAATCCACACTTATAAGCTCACTTAGCATATGACAAAGGAGGTGAGAATATACAATAGGGTGAATGAAGACAGTCTCTTCAATCAATGGTGTTGGGAAAAATGGACAGATACACGTGAAAGAAGGAAAGAAAGAAAGAAACAAACAAACAAACTAGACCACCTTCTTACACCGTATACAAAAAAAGACTCAAAATGGATTAAAGACTTAAATGTAAGACCCAAAACCATAAAACTTCTAGAAGAAAACACAGGCAGTAAACTCTCTGTTAGTATTAACAGGAATTTCTTTTCAAAATATCCCCCTGGGCAATGGAAACAAAAGAAAAAATAAACAAATGGGACTACATCAAACTAAAAAGTTTTCATACAGCAAAGGAAGCCATCGACAAAACAGAAAGACAACCTACTGACTGGGAGAAAATATTTGCTAATGATACATCTGAAAAGAGGTTAATATTCAAATATATTAAGAACTCATACAACTCAACAACAAAAAAACAAACAATCCGATTAAAAAATGAGCGGAGGCCTGAACAGATACTTCTCCAAAGAGGAGATATAGATGGCTAATAACATATGAAAAGATGCTCAAGGTCACTAAGCATCGGAGAAATGTAAATAAAAACCACAATGAGGTATGACCTCACACCTGTCAGAATGACTATCATCAATAAATCAAAGAATAACAAATGTTGAAGAGAATGCGGAGGAGAAAGGGAGCCCTCATGCATTGTTGGTGTGATTGCAAATTGGTACAGCCATTATGGAAGAAGTCTGGAGGGTTCTCAAAAAGTTAAATATGGGCATACCTTTTGACTCAGCAATTGCACTTCTGGGTATTTATCCAAAGACAACCCAAACAGTAATTCATAAAGATCCATGCACCCCCAATATTCATGGCAGCACAATTTACAATAGCCAAGGTATGGAAGCCACCTAAATGCCCATCGACAGATGGTTGGATAAAGAAGTTATGGCTCATATATACAACTAACTTGACTTAGCCATTAAAAAAAAAAATGAAATCTACCATTTGCAATGACATGGATGGACCTAGAGGTTATTATGCTGAGTGAAATCAGTCAGACAGAGCAAGATAAATACCATATAATTTCACTTATATACGGAACCTAAGGAAAAGAACAAACTAATCAAAGACAGACTCACAAATATAGTGGCCAATTTGGTGAAGGACAAGGGGAGAGGGTTTAAGGGGCTGGCAGAATGGGTAAAGGGTTAAAGAAGTACAATTAGCAGTTGATAGGGTCAGGGGATGGCGAGCACGGAATAGGGAATGTAGTCAGCATTAATATAGTGGCTAGGTGGAAAACCAGAGGAGAAAAGGAGCAATTAGGAGAATCGTTTTATAAACTATATAAGTGTCTAACCAATGTACTATATGCTTGAAACTAATTAAAATAAAATTTCTAAAAAAAAAGAATAAATATTTAGGTATAAATTTAACAAAAGAAGTGCAAGATTTGTACACTGAAAACTACAAACACTGCAGAAAGATGTGAAAAAAAAATCTAGATAAATGAGCAGGTTCATAGATTGGAAGACCTACCACTATTAAGATGGCATACTCCCAAAATGATCTACAGACTCCATGCAATCCTATCAAAATCCCAGCTGTCTTTTTTGCTGAAATTAACAAGCGAATCTTAAAATTCAAATGGAAATGTAAGGGATCCAGAATAACCCAAATAATCTTGGGGAGAAAAAAGTTGGAGGACTCCCACTGCTTGATTTCAACACTTAGGACAAAGATGCAGTAATCAAAAGGTGTGTTACTGGTATAATCATACAGATCAATGAACAGAAATAAGACCTCAGAAGTAAACCCTCACATTTATGGTCAATTGATTTTTGATGAGACAATTCGATGTGGAAAGAAAAGTCTTTTCACTTGGATATCCGCACATAAAACAACAAAGTTGCACACTGACCTCACACTGACACAAAACTGACCTTGAAATGGATCACAGGCCTGAATGCAAGAGCTAAAACTATAAAACTCAGAAGAAAACACAGGAAGAGATCATTATGACCTAAAGTGGCTCCTTAAGTGGTGCGAATGACCAAAAAAAGAAGAATCACAACTATCTGATATACTAAAATTACTAAATTGGATGATTTGTAAGGTATGTGAATTACATCTTGAGACTATTTAAAAAAAAAAAAAAAAGAGTACTCTTGGTATTTTGGTCCAGAGAAATCCATCCTGTTCAGTGTTCTTGATCCCATCCCAACACCCTGCACGCCACCCCTCAGAGACTATTTGAAAGATTTTAACTCTCGTTACCCAGCAAACTGTGAACCTCTGGGAAGCTCTGACCTGCTGCCTCCCTTCTACCTGAGGTCCTTGTTAGATGACGCAACTGACCTCTCTGATCCACGCCCTTCTTTCTCTTAGACACAGTACAGTGGCATTCCCTGCAAGCGTCCCTTTGAATCACTTCTTGGGAATCCAGGACTGAATACATCACACACAACAAAGAACTCACCTCGGGAAGAAGCCTGGACTCTACAATGCGACCCCAGGATTCGAACCCTTCACCCGGCCAGCTCAGCAACCTGGATCAATTACTCAAACTCTAACTGGCTTCCCAGGACCCACCTCAGGGGCATCACAGAAAGGATAAAAATGCTATAATCCATGTGAACATTAACCGTTATCTGTTATTAAGACAGGATAGGCAGGTATTAGAGCCTAATTTTAGAGACCGGAAGATTATACAGACCTTACTCTAGCTTGTTCCTCTAACGGCTCTCCCAGCATCAACCATGCTGGTCCCCCCATCTGAATGGCCTTGACCCCCCCGAGCTCTTTGGCTAGGTACATTTCCTATAAGGAAGCCTCCCCAAACTCTAGAGTCAAAAGCTCCTATGACAATCCTCCAAGCACAGTGGCCCCTGGGTCACAGCCACAACTTTACATTTGTTTGTGAAACTGCACTGATGTCCATCCACGTGACCTAACTCTGACGGGACGGGGGCTGCTGTCTGCTCACCATCCGCAGCACCCTGCCTGCCATTCATTCAACAACCGGGCGCTGTGCGAGATCCCGAGCATCCCCAGTCAACATCAGAGATGAGGCCCGGCGACCTCCAGCAGCTTCTGTTCAACTTCAGAGGAAAGCTGAAAACAAAACCCGTGACCCAGTGAATGAGATCGTTAAAGAAAACGGGCATGGAGTGTGCACGCCATAAATACGTGCCCAATAAATGAGTGATGGAGAACCTTATCTAATTAGTGACCGGAATCCGAAACCTATAAAAGCAGCTTCCATGTGCATCAGACAACAGTGCGCCTGGCTCCAGGGTACCACAGCCCTGTCTCCTGCGCTCTGCCAGGTTCGTCGTCTGGAAGGAGCATCAACTCCCTAGATGGTAGAAGGTGCTTGATGCACAGTCAGGCCCGGCTGGAAAGTTAAGAGACTCTGCCTTTCATTCTTCGGACCAGAAACATGTCACTTCTCCCCAGCTGCGACGTGAGTCAGAGCAGCCACGGCGATCTCATGACCCAGGAATTCTGTTACACAGCTCTGCTGATTACAACTTGTGATTTTAAAAAAGGGTCACAGATGTGGGCTGAAATCGCAGGGAGAGGCGGCAGAGGACGTCGGCTCCAGTGGGCTGGCTTCCATCTCTAAATCTACGTCCTTCTCTCACCCTGGCAGAGGGGAAGAGCAACGTAAATCACCATTGTGAAAACGGATCGAGTTAAGGTCAGAAAAGTTCGCTTTTGCTCTTCAGTCATTCGACCAATATTTACGGAGCACCCACTATGTGCCAGGCACTACTGTCTGCCTCTACGAATACTGGAAATAGAGCAAAAAAAATAAATCTGACAAAGATCCCTGCCCTCCGTTAGGAGTAATTTATCCCAACAGCTGTAACGCACAGACAAGAACGGCCTCGTGGGGTCAAGTGCGAACGTCGGGTCGGATGTCAGCATACACTCTACTGTCCAACTGAAGCCCATCACGGACGCTCTCTGCCTTCGAGACAAAAATATCGGCAGTGATAGGCCACTGGGAAAACTACTGATAGAGATGAGTAACCTTAGGTCAACAACGGCTCCGCAGGCCAGTCTCAGGTAAGGCCGAAAAGGTGAGCAGCAATTAGCCAGGCTGCCAGAACACACTGTACAGAGAGAGGCTGGGGCGGGGGCAGGCTCTACAGGTAGTGGTCTCGTCACAGAGGAGGGAGAAGAAGCTGGCCCAGGTAGGGACTGAAAAGGCTCTGACAGGCTTTAGTAAGCAGAGGGCAGCAGGCCTCCTTGGCCCCATGGGGAGCTCCTGAACAGGTTTTGAGCAGGGAAGTGGTGGGATTCGATTTGCCCTTTAAAAAGTGACCCGGGTGACCTCAGCAGCAGAGTAAATATCAGAGCAGCCCAGCCCAGCCCAGCCGGGCATTCTGGGAGATCTGGGAGGCGACTGCTGGGCAGGATCAGGAGAGAACGAGATGGAGAGTCAGGAAAAGGTCCAGGTTCCTGCCTCGGCAGCTGAGAACAGTGGTGTCCTCCATGCGACCGTGCTCACAGACAGACCCTTTTTTGGTAGGCAAGAGTGAGGGAGAGCAGGGAGCAAGCAGTCGGGGTGGAGGTGATGAGCTGGGCAGTGTTTTTGCATGGAAAATGGAGGGTGTGCTGTGGGCAGGCGGCAGGTAAATAGGTCCGGAGTTCAGCACACAAGAATCTGGGTAGCGATGGCAACCGAGGCCACAGGCATGGCGGCCTCCAGGGCAGAGTGCAAGGCAAGGAGCTCCTCTGAGATGACCCGTCCCGAGGACACCATCCTGCAAAGGCTACACGGGGGCAGGGGAGCCTGCAGCCTGCCAAGGCAGGGGAGCGGGAGAAGCGGTTCGGAAGCCAGGAGGGCGTAGCTTCCCAGAAGCCAAGGGAAAGAGCATCTTAGGACGGGAAGGACGCAGGCGACGCAGACTGTGCTGTCAAAGGTCGGGATGCCCAGAGCAGAAGGTGTGCCCTGAACGGAGCCCACGTTCACGGTGCTACTAGCAGTGGAATGATGGGCTCCGGCGCCTGATGGCAAATAGCGCCAGGGAGAGAGAGGAGGCAGAGGACATTTCAGTGACACTGGCACCGGAGGAGGTAAAAGGGCTACAGCTCAGGGGAGGTGTCTAGATAGACAGGAGAGAACAGAGGACATTACAGAGTGGTGCCTGGCGTCCACGGACAGGACGCGGCTGAAGACACAGAAGGAAAGGCTGAATGACCAAGCACCCTCCGGGGGGTAAGGGGGAGTGGCTGGGATCCAACCGGATGAAGCGAATCAGCCTCAGGCAGGAAGAGGGTCCCTCCTTCACTTAACAGGAGGCGGGAGAAAAGACAGGCGCTGAACATCTGGACCTGAGGCTGGGAGGCAGCACTTCCGCTGGCTCCAGTTCCTTCTGTTAGGAGTGTCTCTAAGGGCAAGGGGAAAGAAAAGGAAAGTTCCGAACAGTCACTCCAGCAAAAGGCGGAAAGAGAAAGTAGCCTAAGGAGAATAAAAGAGCCAGTGGGCAGAGCGTACGCCCAGTGGAAGTTGCCTTCCAAGGTCCTCATCATGCTGGGTGACAGGTGATCATTTCTCCAGCAGCTCCCAGAAGGCAGAGTTCTGCCAGGTGGTGCGAAGGAAGGCCGCAGGTGCTCAGTGGTGGCAGATGAGCGGAGCGGGAGAAGCTAGGAACCCGGGTGGGGCAGGGAATGTGTGAGAAGGGCTGGCAGGGCTGGATTTCAGGTGTGCTTCAGGTGTCAGAGGTGGAACAGATAAACTCCATGAAATGACACAGTCCAGGCTGTGACCGGGGAGGTGGGTGAAGCAGGACAGAGAAGCCATCACCGAAAAGGAGATGATCAAAGTACTAGGTGAGAGTCATCAGAATCCAGAATGATGCAGAAATAGGTCAGGGGAAGGAGACCTTGAGTGAAATGCTTCGGTCTTCCACGATGGAGGCAGGGAGCCTAGAAGTAGGAGGAGGAATGAGATGATGATTTATACCTAAATGTCCCGGCCCCAAAGGAATGACGCTCAGAGCCCCCCTTCGCTCACTCTGCTACATGCCGCCGACAAACAAGAATGAGAGAAACCTTTCTATACGTCACGGTATTGAACTCCGACAATCACGCTACGCAGTCTTATCCTATAGTTGGGAAAACTGAGGTTCACTGGCTAAGAACTTTTCCAAGATCACAGAGCCTAACCACGTTGGCTCCAGAATTTGCGGTTTAGGCTTGCAAACACTAAATGGCTCAGCAACGCCCCATGCACAGACGGCAGGGTAGATTGCATTATTCGTGCCTCAGCAATCGCTTGTCCCCATGCAGGGACTCTCTAATTGCCCCTCACTCCATCTCCAAGGAGGAGGGGTCAGGGGCCGCCTGCTGCTGGCTAATAAGCTGCCCTGTCCTCCTGAATGGCTTACTGGGCTGGCTAAGATGAAGGCCACAGTAATTACCCAGAGCCCATTAAAAAGAGCCTGGAATGCGATGTGCTAATCTTTCCAGAACTAACACATCACACCCGAAACATCAGTTTTTAAGGAAACCAGAGCCCAGAATTTACATTTCTAAAAAAGCTGACTTGATCATTCTGTAACAGGAAAAATCCCTTCCTTCCCACATTTCCAAACAAAGCAGCCAGTGTTTTAATTCCAAGGACAATCAAGTTTCATTTTAAGAATGACAGGGACCTACCACACTTGCTTAAGGGAGTTAAAAAATATTGGTGCTGCACTCCTAAGGGGACCAAAAAAACCCACAAACAAACAAACAAACAAAAAACACATGAGGAAATCAAACAGGATAATAGTCTTGTAGCCAACATGAATACGTGAGGTGGCCATCAGCATTAATTTAGTTTGATAATTTGGTATTTCTTTTGTCCAGATGCCAAAAAGTCATAGCGGAAAGGCCTAGGAAAGTTTCAGAGGTTGGAAGAAGTCACCTCAGGTTGACACACTCTTGGTGAATTTGAGCCATCCTGGAGCTTCACACCATACTTGGCAAGACACGCCTGGCCATCGACAGCATGGGGCAGCGGGCAGCCCCTCTGTGCTGCCCACGCAAGCCCTGGGGCCACTGCCTGGAAGCATCTCCTACGATCTACAGCACATTCTGAAATAACCCGACAGGCCCCTTATCCACGTCCACTTCCCCAGGGGCTCCCTGGGCTTCAGCCACACTGGCTGCCTGGCAGAGGTCTGGGACGCTTGCTGTGTGCTTTGCCTAGGATGTTCTGCCTCCCTATTTCCCAAGGCTCATCGCCCCCATCGCCCTCACCCCCATTATTAGATGTCAGCTCACCCACGGCCTCCCTAAACACACCTTTGCAGCCACTCCCTACCTATCACCCCAAGTCACTACCTGGCATCACTCATTTCGTCTCTCTCACCTGCCCCCAGACCTGGACCGTTTATACCTCAATGGCTGGCCCAGGGTAGCCGCTCAACACACACTGGGCAATCACTCTTCTGAATAGACCTCCAGCTCCCCGTGCTGCTAAGAATGCCCCAACTCCCACCACAGGTCACTCTGACCTGCTGAAGACCTATGAAATCAAAACCAACCAACCATGTTTGCGGAAGACGCGCAAACCACTCTGCAAACACATCAGCATGTGGCACGTACACACATACACACACTGCCCCATAGCCCGGAGCTCCGGCACCCACACCCGCCTGTCTGTCAGGGCTGGGAAAAGGCTGCCTGCTGAATCATCCCTCTTCTTCAGAAGAAGTTAGGGAAGTGAAAAAAGGCTGCCCTGTTTTCCTCGCCCGAATCTCGGAAGTAGCAGAGAAATCAACGTGATGCGTCGTCCGGTTCAGTCTCTCCCCTCTCATGATTTCACTCTGGAGTGTGGGTTTTGGACTTCTTTTAAAAATCTCGTTTACAACGAAATCATTTTTAAAATCCAAAAAAAAGGGGGGGGATTGTTTTTCCCTAAAATAGTTACATTTACTTTCTTTTGAAGAAAAATGCCCAGGTTAGAGAAGCTTGTCTAAAACTACTTTTGGCAGTTATTGCCATCATTAGAATAAGAAATGACACTAACGTATCCACGGACAATTTCATTGTTTTTGAAATTTCATTGTGTCAGTTACAAAGTTAAGGTAAAGATATCAAAATAAACAGCAGGAAACGTCTGCAATGAAGCTTGTGTTACTCTGGGCTTTAAAGACCATCACTGAGGTTGTATCAGGTAACAGCACGTATCCTACAGAAATTCAGTCCCCTGGCACAATAATCTAAATCCATCTGATATTGATGGTACCGTGTGATCACAAGCAGAGATGTGGGTTACTATGAAAATGAGGAGAGAGGGAAGGGCCACGTGGAAGCCTATTGATAAAAGTTGATCAATGAGGTCCAGGATAACAGTGGCAAGAGAGGTCATCAGCCAAACCAACCACGAACGCACAAACAATGTGTCACAATAAACAGGAAGAACCCTGTCCCTGGCCAGCTCATCAGGCTGTTAGGGTTACAATGGCCCGACAGCCCCCACCACGCCACAGGAGCGAAAGCGGCAAAGCTAACGACGTCATTTGACACAGGTGGCCTGTCCAAACCATCTCCGGGGTCTGTCACCCTCAGACTTACCTGCCCTCCTTATCTTTCCAATGAAACGCCGAGGTTCATTGTTAACCTAAAATGGGCAAACTTTCTTCATGTCCCACTATATTCTTTTCTAGTTCCACTGGGGTTTAAATTAAAAAAAAAAAAAAAAGGCCTCAAAGGAGAAAAAAAAAAAGGAAGTATGGGTGGGAGGGAGGGAAGAAGGGGTGAGAGAAACACTGAAGGGAGGCGGGGGGGGGGGGAGAGGAGAGAAACAGAGAAAGCTGGAGGGACTAAGGGGAAAAGGCACAGAGAAAAACAGAGAGGCAGCGGAGGAAGAGAATGAACAGCAGACAGAGAGAAAAGAAGACAAAGGGAGAAAGAAAAGGGAAAAGTTCGGGGGAACAAAAGCAGTGATGTGCCTCGTGGAAAAGCTGTTTGTTAGCGGTGGCTCTTTTTCCATGTACCGTATTATGCCATATGTGGGCCGTGGACAAGCCTGGAACTCCGCCTGAGAACATCTCTGCCAGAGGACTTTCACAGCCCTAAGAATAGCACAGCTGGTGTCCCCAGCCTCATGAGCTCACCACCCATGTGACCACTCCTTCTCCAGCAGCTCCCCCAGAGACAGGAGGCCCCATCCACTGGGTCAGGCCCCCGCCCCTCCACCCCTCGGCCCTCCCCCACATTCAGGCTTTATTTCCTCAGGGCCTTCATTCTCCCTTCCCTGAAACCACCCCCACCCAGTTTCCTGAATTAAATTACTCCGATCCAGCGGTTCCTTTGAACAGATATGTTCTTAACATGAAAGGCAACTGCCAAAAATAATAGATGGGGCCATCACTACAGATCTTCCGGACACCGAAAGGATAATAGTTATGCCAAGGAATTCGACAGCTTTGATGAAACGGACAAACTCCTTGAAATATACAACTCACCAAAACTAACACCAACAAATGATCTGCACGGCCCCACATCTCTTAACGAAATGGGACTCCTAATGAAAATCTTTCCACATAGAACGAAAGGCCAGTATGCCACCAAGCGTGTCCTGCTGCCAAGGTGCAGGGCACAGGCCTCTCCAGGAGACTCAGGGTCTGGGGAGGGACAGTCTCTGACGGGGAGGCTGTCAGCCAGGTTTGACTTGCCCGCTGCCCACTGCCTGTTGCTGGGCAGAAACCATGCACATGCACCGCAGAATCGGAAAGGGGCGGGGATGTGGACAAAGAAGTGGACTTTTACAAAGTTGGGAAGTTTTAACCCTTTCTGGTATCTTTTTTTTTTTTGAAACAAATTCCCATTGCATTACCCTTTTAAAAGAAACTGCACTTCAAGGAGCAAGCCTGGGAAAGAGGCAGGACTTCAGCGTTGGGGTGGGTGGGGGGGAGGCCAAATGGAAAATGATGGACGGAGAGGGCACTCCAGTTTGGCGCTGATGCTGCATCCACAGCACTTGGTAGAGGCGCTGAAGAATCTGGGATCTCTCTCTCTTAGTCCGGGCAACACATCCTGACCGCAAGGAAGAGCCAAATGGACATGACACATGGGGCTTATTCACCAGGAAAGGACAAAGAAGGCCACATTTCAGAACTCGCACTTGGTACCATACAACATCAAGGATGTGTCCGAAGCACACAGCAACCAGGCTAGGAAACTGCTCGATTCCACCCCTGCCTACCAGGTAATTATATCAGTAGCAATCGCATGATTGCTGAAAGGTGGGCAATCATTAACTTTTTTTTACTGCTAAACAATGTTACACACTAAAGGCCGTGTTTTTATACCTTGTTAATGCCGTGAACAAGTTATCTGAGCCTTGACAATTTCCTGTTGTGAGTTATAACACCAAATGCCACCCTTGCCATAAGTTAAAACGCCACTGCCAACTTCACAAAAACCTAAGGAACAATTACAGTATTTTAAGGACCATGAGTACTCTTGCACGGTATTCCCTTTGGTTGGGATGTTTAATATACTGAGAAGAATCTTTTCCAAGACACGGCAATTGTTTCCATTCACAAAATGCAGACAGCAGTTAACGTGATCAATTTCTATTTCAGTCTTTATCTATCAACCTTGTTCTTTCGCTTTCCCTCTTTCTAGGTTATACATCCAGGTCAAGTCTACAGTTCTATCTTCGAGAATCCTCCTGGCTCCATCGTCGGGCCGGTAACAGTGCCTTGCCAAGGCATACTGAAGGTGGATGGAAAAGGAAAATTCAGTGATGCCAATTCTGTCTTCATTAAGGAATTGGATATGTGTTCATCATAGATAGTTTTGTATGGAACTTTTTATTATTGCACTAAAATATTATTTATTTTGATTACTTAAACTTTTTGGCAATGGTTTCTCCCGTCCCTTAAATTTTGCAGCTTATGCCAGTGCCTCAGTCACTTTGCCCTAGCCATGACAGTAAAGACACACCCTGGTGGACCAAGGCAAAAAGGATAAATACCCAGGCTTCATTAACTATCTCAAAGACTGGCATATACTAGACAACAGCTGCCTGAAGGATCATCTTCGGGGGGGGGGGTGTGTTCTAAATCAGTGGTCCCCGACCTTTTTGGCACCAGGGACCGATGCTTCTACAAGAATCTAACGCCTGATGATCTGAAGTGGAGCTGAGGCGGTGATGCTAGCGCTGGGGAGCGGCTGCAGATGCAGATGAAGCTTTGCTCGCCTACACAGGATGTGCCCCAAACCTTGGATCTCTCTTCTAAGCGTCAGGTGCAGATGGCCCACTGCCCTAAACTTCTCCACTTGGAAATTTCACAAGCACATCAAACAGCACATTCAAAACGGGATCCTCCAGGTCCTCACCCCTGCGAAACTGAGCTACGCTAATTCATCTGGAAGTCTCAGCCTCATCCTGGACTCTGCCCCTTCCTCACCTTACCATCACCTCCTCCACATCATTCAAAGGAACTCACTTCCTTCCATCCACGGGAGCACTTCCTACCCCAGCTGAAGTCCCAGCCCTCTCTCATCCCGAATAAAGCCAGAGTTTCCACCGCAGGTCCCAGTCACCCTGGAGGTGGATGAGGCTGGGACCACATGCTGATGTGGGCACAAGGTGAAATCAGCACCTCTCCTAATGACACTCCCGGCCCCCTGCCATGGGCCTTCTCTTTGAAAAGTCTACAAAGTGCATCCCTTTTCCATCCTAGTGACCAAATGTAGAGTAACTTCAGGAAATTCTCAGACTTGATTAAGCCGATCATTCTCTGGCACGCTGCCACTTGCCAGACAGAGAATTCAGTATGCCATACAGGATAAAGGTCTATTTATAAGATAACCAGACTCCCAGGAATATTTATTTTCTTTATCCCCTTACATATGAGTATCACTTTCCTTCTAGTATCAACAGACTTATCCCAGCTACGAGTTTTTCAAGGAACATTCAATAATTGCTAAGATATTGCCCTTGTAATTCCTCTTTTAATATTACAAACTATTTTCCAATCTTCTGCATCAGTCAACATTTTAGTCTATGTTCCCAATGATTTGCTTATTATACCTTTTATCTGCTATTGTAACAGTAAGAATATCGTTTGTTTTCTCAAATGGAAAGACATCTTCTCAAATATTTAATACCAAACTACACTTAAACCACAAGAGACCGTGGAAATGCCTTGATATTTGTGTCCAAATATCAAGTCCAAAGGGATTTCTAATGCCTCGGAATCCTTGCAAAGTTAACCCTTTCTCTGCAAAGGAAGAGAGTTAGTTGCTATGTGAGCAAAAATCATAGGTCACATCACTACCTTAGGTCACGGGGGCTACTACCCCCTTTAGGACCGCAAATATGAAGGCCAGCACATGCCACTAGGTGCTCCGAAATCATTTGCAGATGAACAGATCACAAGGAGTTTGATAGCAATAATAACAGCTGACACAAAATGCTTACTCTGAGCAAGACATCCATATCAATTCATGTAATCCTCTTAATAACCATATGAAGTTATCGTATAAGGCAATGATTCAGGAACTGGCTGTCACAAACAGGAGTTCCTTGCTGGGTCCAACACTGACAAAGTATCAATCTTAAAAAGAAAAAGAAAAAAGGAACATGGTTTCAAACGTGTCAATAGTGTGCTACAGTTCATCCAGACAGCTTGTTAAATCTAGGTTTCTTTTTTAACAAATGGATGGCAAAAAGGCTGCCCCCTGCTCAGGCACATAAAACAGAACTGTACAATCCCCACGGTATTCAGCATTTTATTTAAAACATATTCTAGATGCCGAGGTTGAAAGGAAATACCCACTGTCTGGATGACACTCCTTTCTTTACTGCGAAAGCCAGTAAAACAATTGTCTGAGAAATTCCGCACCGAAATGAAACACTCACAGACAGCTCCCGTGAGTCATGCGCATCACAAATTGCTCATTTTCCTGCTGTCCCACCTTCCCTCTGAATCATGACACTGCCATTCCTAAATCACTGGTTTGGGTTTTTTGCTTGTTTGTTTAGTGTTTGTAATCCCTCGGTAAAAAAAAAAAAAAAAAAAAAAAAACCAAAAAACATACCAATTCCAAGTTTGTAACATGACAAGAATCTGCCTGTCCCTTCAGTTTAAGTAAACCTCTTATTTTCTTCCCAGGTTTGAAATTCTACACTGCAGGCAAGGCCCATATCTTTGGGCTCCTCTTTTAATAATAATAATGATAATAATAATAAATAATAATAATAATAATAAATAGCCCTTGACATTATAACTGTTCTGCCAAATCTCTGCAGATGCCAAACCACCAAACACTCCCAAAGTCCAACAGGCAAATCCAATTTATTCTGAGAACCCTGCGTTCAGAATCACAAAATGTAATGTATTGTCTTACCGAGTTGCCTTTTTACTGTTATCCTCTTGAGTCCCCCAACTTGTGGGTACAGACCCAAAAGAAGTGAAAGCAAGGATTCAAACGGATATTTGCACACCCATGTTCACAGTGCATTATTCACAATAGCCAAAAGGCTGAAGTAACCCAAGTGTCCACCAAAGGATGAATACATAAACTGGTATTACACACAGTGCAATATTATTCAGCCCTAAAAAGGAATCGAATTCTGATACATGCTACACATAAGTGAAACTTGAAGATATTATACTAAGTGAAATAAGCCAGATAGAAAAAGACAAATATTGTATGATTCCTCTTATATGAGGCTCTTAGAGTAATCGAATTCATAGGACAGAAAGTAGGATGGTGGTTGCTAGCTGCTGAGGGGAGGGGAATGGGGAGTTAGTGTTCGATCAACACAGAGTATCAGTTGGGGAAGATGGAAAAGTTCTGGAGATGGATGGTGGTGATATCTGCACAACAATGTGGATGTACTTAATGCCACAAAACTGTACACTTTAAAATGGGAAATTTTCTGTTATATATATTTTACTATTTTTCTTAAAGAAATAAAAAATGGTAACTGTATGAGAGATTTCCTTTCATCTCTCAAACTAAGTCACTTGGCCAACTCTGCCTCCCCTCCCCCCCCCCAAAGAATCTGGCAAAGACAGGTTACCTGCTCCCACCCCCACATGAGGTGACAGAAAGAGCAAGGCAGGCTGACAGCTCTGCACCCAGCTAGGGAAGCAGGAGGAAGGGAGGGTGAGGAAGAGGTTACATACACCAGAGTCAGATCCACTTCCCTCCTATCCAGCTTCCATTCCGTCACTCCATCTACCCTGTGATCTCTCATACTCACAGTGCACATGACCTGACACTTCAGATGTGTGCAACACAGAGTAGGTGAGTGAATAGGTGGGTAGATGATTCAACTACTCAGCTAGAATTTGGGGAGAACTGCCTAATCACCACTCTGGCATATTTGTAAGAACTCAAAACATCACCCAATGTTTTAGGTGTCTGTTGGGGCACGGCTGGCCGGATTCCAGACTGCTTTTCCTCTGCAGTCACTCACTCCCTGACCTTCTCACCAGCCTGAGGACAACACGTGCTCCTGCAGGTCAAAAAAATGTTTCTTCCCCCACTCCCAGGAAAAGTTTCCCCAGCCAGTGGCCCTCAGATGAATAGAAATTCAAGGATGCCTTCTGCACTCTGCTCACCAGCTCCTCCTGGTTCAAATTCACGAGTCCATGATACCAGTGAAGCCAAACCATTTCCCACATTCTAGGGAGACCTTTTGTGTGTCTGACCACGTCTCAAACTGGAAAGTATTCGATAAGGCCCATAATAAAAGGAGGCATGCATGCACTAGATCATGCCTCCTCTACTCTGCAAAACTTAAAAACTGAGAGCTCTCAGAATGGGACCATCAAAAAACCCCAGTCCTGCAGCATTTGCTATTAATGTTTAAAAAAAACAAAAACAAAAAAAAAAAACAAAACAAAAACAAATGAACAGAAAAACCTGCCTGGAAGGACTTGTTACTACCAAAACCACCAGAGAAACTGATGGAAAACTTCTAAAATCCTACGGTTTTCCATACACCTGGATGTTTTTCTCTCTCCAAACGCGGAGAAGGAAAAATAAAATCCCATATGCCTATTCTAATGAATATCCATTTTAAGGGACTTTTCAGTGACATAAATCAACTTGCATCTGTGTAATCAAACGTAGGATTTGCGAATAGCTAATCTGTGTGAATACAAGTCAGGAGACAGCAGCATTTTTTAAATCAACATAATCGCGCTATCTAGTAACTAAGTCTAGTCATGAAGCAGTGTATACTAAAGGGATGCTTTTCAGAAAAAGTCGGACCACTTAATCCACATGTTCCTGGTTATTTTCAATTAATTCTTAAAAAAAAAAAAAAAGTCAAAGTCCCCTGAATACCCTTAACATTCTAATTCAGATAATTTATATTCTAGTAGTTCTTTAATTTATTAATATACCTATTTCCTTTGGTACTAGAGTATCCTTTCTGACATTAGTACAAAATCTATTTCCTCCAGGAAGGAGAATATTTTCTGCTTTTAAATGTCCTGGCATTTCATAAAGTCTGGATCTAGAAGCGACACTAGAAATAATCCAACTCTAAGGTTCTCAAACTGGGGTTCTCGAACACATACTTATGCTGCGGGGAGCTCCCAGGGCCCCAGGGAAAATAAGGTGCATCTTTCTTGAGTGCTTTTGGACTCAAAACAGCAATTTAATTATTTTTATATTAAAACAAAATGAGATGAATCCTGTGTTCTATTCTTCATCAAGGCATCATTGAACTAACACTGAAAAGTGCGAGAAACCTCAGGCTGAACTCCCCAAGCCCCCTTTCCAGGGTTCCTATTGGACAAGTTTAAGAAGCATCAATATAAACCATTTCCCAGCTTGAGACATGGAAACCAAAAGATGCCCAATAGCTGTCACCACTTGCTAGTCTTCCTGAAAAGTCACTATTTGCTAGACTTCACCAAAGAGATTTACAGTGCTTCCAGGAAAAGCTCTCACCTCTAACCAGGTGAGGCCAAGAGCAGCCCTTCCTGGAAAGCAGGACAAGAAGCCCAAAGAAGGATTTTAAGAGCTCACCTTCCATCCCTTCCCACCCCTTTCCACCTCATGTGCACTATTAGCAAACACATAATTGAACTTCTCAATGAATAATGCCACATGGCTCTTAAGACATATGTCAAAGCCTTTCTTTAAACAGCTGCACATCATTTACGATTGTATGTAGCTCAGAGTCATCCAGATCTACACATTAGCATTATTTACTCTTCCTCTGCTAAAACTTTGAACTTTTCAACACTGCAGGTGGCCTCCACTTGGATACACCAAATAAGGAAAGTCAGAATAGGGAACATTCGTTCAAAAGAGAAAAAAGAGGGGTGGGGGGGAACCAGAAGACCCATTCAACAGATGTCCATGAGTATAAAATAAAAGCCCTAACACTTTCATCTCCTACAAGGAGCATCCCTTTGTCCTCCTCCACAAAAGTCATGAGGCATACAAGTACAAGTGAGTCAAGTAGATCAGGTCCATCTTCAAAACCAAGGATCTTGTAATCCTTATCTATCTGAAGAGGCTGGTCACTATAACATTATTAGACTTCCCACCATATACTGTTAAACTGTAGCCCAGAGCAAAGGCTTGATTCACAAGCCCGAATCAGCTTCAATTCCTTTCTCAACTAAGTCCAAAGAGGCAAAAAAAAGAACTTCCCCTTGTAGGAAAAGTGGCCACCTGCATGCCTGCCCTCCTTGGCTGTCTTTCAAGCTGCTTGGAGCAACAGAATAATCATGTTTATGAAAACATCGACAGCTGATGGAGCAGAGGAAGACCAAGGGAGCATGTGGTTGAGATGAGGAGCCCAGACTCATCTAACAATTACAGAGACCTACTATGTGCAAGGTCGGAGGCAGGGACTCACAATGCAATGATGGGAAGAAAGTCCACATCCGATGGCAAACATTAAGATGCTGTTAACTTGGAAATGAAAAGAAAGAGAAAGTTTAGGAATCTGTTTCAATTCAAGTGACGGTCTTTTATTTCCAAAGCCTTTTTACATGGCCTGATTTGACCCTCACAATAAACCTATAATTACTACTTTATACCTGCTTTGTTATTCTTGTTGGTTCTCAAAAAGGTCACCAAGTCACAAACCTAGTCACGGTGGAAGGAGACCTGAAAACCCTCTCAGGTCATTCAGTCAAATTTTTACTGACACTTTCATTTAAAAAACTCTCTCATCCTTACAACTGTCCGATGAGGTTTGTTTTTGTTCTTAGGTGGGGAACAATCCAGGAGAGGGGAAAGCCAGGTCAAAGAGGTTAAATAAGGTCTTAAAGCCTTAAAGAGAAAGGAGCTGGAATTTGAATCCACGTTTCCCACTCCAAGGCCAGTGTCCTTTTAGAAGGAGCATAAGCAACACAGCCAGGATGGAAATACTCTCCAGGGAGAGCTGGGGGTGGGAAACCAAATCTCATAAGTCCCTGGGGCATCAAACAGGAAATAGCTAGTGATCAGGCCAAGCTGAAACCCAACGCTCATCAAACCTGCTGCCCCTGGACATGGCTTTCTAACCTAGCTCAGCATCCTGAGGCCGGCTCAGCTCTCCAGGTGGCTCAGTCTACACTTATCTGGGCATCTCCGTGGTAAGGCTGGTGTCAAATAGCAAAGGGCACTCGAGAGTGACCCTTCCAAACCAAAAGAGAATGGCGCCATCTGTCACTCCTGGTCCAATTTCGAACCAGTCGGCCAAGCTCCCTACTTGTCACTCTCCACTGGAACTGGGGAGACCCTCCCCAATGCAGACTGCTCAGAGCTGGGCGTCGCTCAGTCTGGCCACCTCCCTTCCTCTCTGCAGCTCTTGTAGTTGGAAACCATCAAGGACTCTGTTCCTAGCTTGTTTCCCTGTGGTGTCTGTCACCCCCTGCCACAGATAACCAAAAGAAGTCCAGAAAAAAAGTACCCATCCTGTCTACAAACTTGCAGACAACCGTTACAATGTTTACACATTTGTTTAAAGCAATTAAGTTAAGCATTTGAGGGCCCGGAGCGGGAGGGGAACTAACTTAAAAAAAAAAAAGTCAGAAGCCTAAATACTCAGACTGAGGGGGCGCTGAGAGTGGACGTGGATTTCAGTTTCTGAACAAGTGCAGCGAAAAGTTCTAAAACACGGAAGCTTAATGGTAGAGGGCATCCAGCGCCAAACCCTGGGCTTTTGATGTGCTTCCCTAAACACAACCTTCCAAAAAATATGAAACAATACACTTTATTACATTTGTTTTCACCTGCAAGAGGCTGACCTTGGAAATCGAAACGAACTCTAAAACTCATGTCAAAAAAGTGACAACGTGAACGTGTTCACTCTCAGAATAGAAAGTGCGGGAAGGGGTCCTAAAAGCTCTGTCCGGCCCCAGACACATTCAGATGTCATTAGTTGTGCGGGTGAGTGGAATTGGGGTGCTGCTCGCGCTCTCGCGTGGTTCAGCTCGGGGCTTTTTGAAGGTCGCCACACTGTCACCTCGGACTGCAGGAGCCCGGAATCCAGGCCACACAGCGTGACCAACGCGATGCCCTATGGGCATCTTTCTGGGCCCCCGGGGGCCTTCCGCAGGTGCGGCCGGTGCAGGAGAGGGACTGCCGGCGCCACCACACCACGCGCCCACACTCCCAAATCACCCGTGTCCTTCCCCAAGCAGCCCCGGGGCCCGCTGTGCCTGAGGCAAGGGGAAGCGGACCCGGGCTTACCGGCGAGAGGCGCACGGAGCGCGGCCGCGGGGCAGGCGCGGTCCCGGGGCCCTGAGGCGCGGAGCTGCCCGGGCGCTCGGCTCTCCTGGCCACCGCCTCCTCGTTGTCCTCGGCCCGGCCCCGGCCGCCCGGCGGCTCCGGTTTCCTCTGCAGCAGCAGCCGGCCGGGCGGCACCCGGGCGCGCGCGGCGAGGTTCGGCTTCGGCTCCTCCTCCTCCTCCCGGGCTCGGGGTCCGCGGTTCCCGGGCGCGGAGGTCGTCGGGGTGCTGGAGCTCCGCCGCGATCCCTCCCGCGCGCAGCCCCTCTCTAGGGGGCGCCTGGCTGGCGACGCGCGGGAGTCACTGGCGCGGGGGCGGCGGCCGGGTGGTCGCCAGGGTGGCGCGCGCGGACGTCTCTGCGGACTTGGGCACTGATGCGGGCGCCGCGGCGCGGCCTCTCGCCATGGCTCCCGGCGGGGCGGGCGGCTCGCACCTCCCCTCCGCGCTGCCGTCACCGCCCGACGCGCGCCGAACCCTCCCCTTCCCCCGCCCCGCCCGCCGCCCCGCGCCGCCACCTGCGGGCCGCCCTCCAGGATGCCCGCCGCGCGCCGCGCGTCCCAGCCGCCGGAGCCCGTTGTCGTGCCTGCCGCGGCCCTTGGCCCGCCCGTGCGCCTTTACCCGCATCGCGGGGCGCGGAGAAGAACGGGGCGAAACACCAGGGTCGGGAAGGACTACCACCTCGAGCTATTGTTTACTCCCAGCACTACTCCGTGCCTGTCCAGACTCAGTCTCAAAGACGATGGGACTCGCGCAGGAACTGTTTGCCGGGAACTCAGTGCAAGTCCAGGGGTTCGGTTCCTGCAGGCCCGGCCGGCCCCTAGGAAAGCACCCCTGAGGCTTAACCGGGGGGAAGGACAGAGCCTGGAGGTGTTGCGGGGTCGAGGGGATGTAGATAGGCAGTCTGAACAAAATACCACCAACGCGTGAGGGAGGTGGCATGGTGGAGGAAATCAGGAAACGACCCAGGAAGTTGTCACGGGACACTATATTATGCAAATCACTGGTGGACGGTTTAAGGGGGAACAACCCACGTAAGCTCATTTCCAGTTGAGGTTGCTTAGATTACTGCTTCATCTTAGGCTCTGCCCAAAGGTCATAGGGGGGCATTGGAAGGACACGGAGAAGACTCAGACCAGAACCAAAGACGCAAGGAAACCAAACCGTGGAAAACCTGATTTCCAGTACTGGGAAAGGATTTGAAGAGACCAAGTGTATAGTCAAGATGGATTCGGGCAAGAATCCCCATTGGATGTTAACACTAGGGGTGGAGTTTATTGGGGAATTAACGTGTCTCCCCATAGATGGTTTAGGCTTATTAGTAGCAAAAGGGAGAGAGATTCAGCGTACCAAGGGGCAGGCGAAGAGCATCTTGACTAGGTGATCAAATTGACATCACCAATGAGAGCTCATGGATCTCACATCCTCAGAACGCATCACCTCCTCAGCACTCCCGGGGATAACCCATAACCTGAATCTAATGATGAACCCTCAGGCAAACCCCAAATGAGGAACGTGTATTAAAAAGGGGCAGGGGCTATAGTCTTCAAACATATCAATGTCATAAAACACAAAAGAAGGTTTGGGAAATGTTCCAGATTAAAAGATACTAAAAAGTCGTGACAGCTAAAGGTGATACCTGGTCCTAGACTGGATCCTGTGCTGGAGGAGCGGAAATGCTATAAAGGACATTCCGATGGGCAAATTGGAGTCCTGATACATTAAAGTATTGGATCAAATGTTAAATTTGTGATATCGCTAATTCGTCATGTAGAAGAATATCCCTATTTTTGGAAATACACACCGAAGTATCATGAAGGGGTAAGGGGGTGTGATGTATGCAACTTTAATTCAAGTGATTCAGAAAAAAAAAAAAAGTCAGTAGGAAAAAATGATAAATGGGGGAAATATTAACAGTCAGTGAATCTTGGTACAGGGTGTACTGGAACATTTCTGTAATTTGAAATTATTTCCAAATAAGATCTTTGAAAAATGCATCAAGTGGAGGATGAGGAGGGATGAGAAAAAGGGACGGTGTGGTTAGAAAAGGGCAATACAAGATATTCTTGCAGTTTTAGGTCTTGTGGTTTTAGCGTAGGTGATAAAATTTATAAAAAACTTAGACACACACAAGCAAGTACAGGTAAATGGGAAATCTGAATAAGATAGGCAGATTGTATCAATGTCAATATCCTAATTGTGATAGCATACTAAAGTTTTGCAAAATGTTTATTATTGGGGAAACCTGGGCAAATTGTATTATTTCTTACGACTGAATATGAATTATTCTACAGTTATCTCGATAAAAATTTCAATTGCAAAAAAAAATAAAAATGATCAAGTAGATGCCAGGCTTTTATGTAATTGAGCATGGCTGCCTGGGAGTATGCAAGAACAAATGTGCTAGAGCTGGATCCTGGTGGGTTGAGTGAAGACATGGGCTGTTTCCAACAGTGAGTGAGTTTTTCAAGGGGGCAGGGGGGAGACTGAAGTATGACCAACAGATCAGCTTCCTTCCAGCTCTGTAATTTAAGAAACCTAGAGCTGGGGGATCTTTGAGCCCAGCTAGTCTGACCTTCTCATTTTCAGGAAACTGTGGGCGGAAAAGTGGTACACGACCAGAGAAGCATCAAATTAGTGGTGGATCCCTGACTACAACGCCTGCCTGCGGAATACTTCCAAATCTCTTTGCACCTTTACCAGCGGCCTGGCACGCTCTGCTTCCAGAGACTCAGTCAGAGTTGGTACTGAGTTTTGAAGCCATTCGCTCACTTATTTTGAGTCCCAGACTGTGGCCTTATGGGAGCAGGTCCTAACATCTGATTTCCCTGGTGCCTGATGACAGACATGTGGATCCTGCCATTGAGAAGGAGGAGGTGGTCGCCCTCTCCCACTCCCAGCTAAGAAAGAGCAGGTGGCAGGCAGAGGTCCTTGAGTGAGCCCCCAGCTAAGCTACTTCAGTGACTGGTGACCTGCTGCTGCTGAAAGTCAAGGGTGCAGAGACCTGAGAAGGAAGCAGGATGAGGACGAGAAAGAGAAAACGATAATTGTCCTGGCAGGTCCCAGCCTTATCCAACATCAGGCAAAGCTCTCTGTAACAGAAGTGACTCTGGCCTCCCTTGGGCCACAGATAGCTACTGTGTCCTTTCCTTTTGTCAGATCAAATCAAAATCAACATACATTTACTGATATTTGCCAGACCCCAAATTAGTAACTGTAGGAAAACACAAAAAAGGAGGATCTGATCCCTGCCCTTTAAGAACCCAAAATACAGCCAGGGACCCAAGATGAAAATGTAGAAAATAACCTGACAAAAGAATTAAAATGCTAGCTTTATTGGCTTGGGTTCTCTTCAAAAGCAGTGTTGGAGAAGGATCTGAGAGCAGATAGTTCGTTATAAGGAGTCATCCCATGGAAAAGGAATAGAAAAGGAATCAGGAGCAGAAAGAAAGAAACAAGCAGGGGGAGAAAGCCCATCCAAGGGTGTGTGATTTAGGTGGTCACCTCTGTTAGCAACTGGGTCAGTCCCGTTGGGGCCCCCTGAGGAATTGAGTAGAATGCTAGGCGGAAGGAAGGGGCATGTATGCTCCTAGCTTCCACTGGCCAGGCGGATACTGAGCAAATAAGTGAACTGAGAGTCTGTGACACAGAACATGCATGCATAAAACCATGCCTGACTCACTGTCAAAAAGGCAGCCTGTGGGCAGGGACTTTTGTCTGCTTTATTCATTGTTGCATTCCGAGTACCAGGAACAGTACCTGACTCATAGTAGATGCCCAGTCAATAGATACAGAATGAATGAAATACTAGTTGAGGTCAACAATAGAAGGAATTATTAAAAAGTAGATGCATAAGTCATTTTTCAATAATTTGTGTGTGTGTGTCTGTTTGTGGCAGGTAATGGATGGACTAAGTGATAGCATAGCAAACAAAACAGGTACAGTCCTGGCTCTAATGGACCTTTTTCAGTCCAGGAGAGGAATCAGATAATATGGCACGTGCACACACACACACACACACACACACACACACACACACACACACACACTCAGTTAGCTTTGTGACAAGTACTATGAAGAGAAGGATGCAGGTGCTAAAAGTAGAATACTAGGTGGATTATTGAAAGATTGTTTGGTCGGGGCGGACCTGTCTAAGAAGGTGACACTTAAGTAGAGACCCAGAGAAGGAGTAGGAGCCAATCATGCAAAGGGCAGGGGGCAGCATCAGATGAAGACCCAGAGGCAGCAAAGAACTCAGTGGCTAGAGCCATGGGGAAGAGCCAGATGACTGGCCTGTGACTGTTTTGCTAAAGAATTTTAGGTAAAGGAGTGATGTGGTCAAATGCATATTTTTAAAAGCTCCTTCCATCTGATGTGTGGAAGATGAACTCAAGTGGATAGTTAAGAACAGCCAGTGGCTCTGGAGGGTGTGAGATAGACCAGACAACTTCAGGGCCAGCCTGGGAGGCTGAGTTCCCATGGCTTCCACCTCCACGAGCACTCTGCCACCAGTGATAACTCAGTAATATGCTAAAACCCCACTGTAGCATAAACAGACCCACAAAAATCAACTGGGAGGATGTAGGGTTGCATAACCGAAGGTTAACTAAAACCATTATTTCTCAGACAATTTTATAGTTACTATGTGGGGGAAAAAAAGAAAAAAGTGTTTTCTATTTATTTAATAAATGTATAGGAAATAGACCAATTGTTACAAACAAAGCATCAGCTTAAATTGAACTGAGAACACCCAAATGATTGTAGAGCACTCACCTACAACCACCTCCCACACCTACATCCTCCAGGAAAAGAACGTGAACTGGCTACCATTCCAGAATGAGAGCAAAGGTCCAATCACATTATATCCACATTCACGCTATCATTGAATGTCTTATCTCAGCATTTTAATCTAACATTTATCGAGCAAATATGTGCACTATGCACTATACGAAGGGCTTTAATAACATCAGCTCATTGAATCCTCAGAGCAATTCTGTGGGATAGCTATTATTCTCTGCAACTTATAAATGAGGAAATGAGCATCAGAGAAATTAATTAACTTATCCAGAGCCACACACTATTGACAAGTCTGAATTCAATCCTGCTTTTGTCCCCCTGCAAAATAAAGGAGAATCAACTCGGTGTTGGAAGTTGGAATATTGGAGAAGTGAGATTGGGGTGGGAAAGGAATCCTAGGATTAAGTATGTAGCCTTATGTTTATAATTGGGAGCCACTGCTCATGGATTCCCAAGAAGAAAAAATGGATTAACACCAATAACTTCTTTATTGCATCTGATGTTAATCTTGAGGCTTTAAACACCGCCCATGCACGGATACCTTCCAAATTTATATTGCCAGCCTTGACTTTCCTTCCTGAACTCCGGACTCCTGTAAACAAACTTCCTACTTGGCACTGCCACTCAGATGTCTAATAGGCATCTCAACCTTATTATGCCCCAAACTGAACCGCTGAGCTTCCCCCAAGTTCTACTCTTCCGGTCTCCTAGATTTCAGTTGCTCAGGCCAGAAACCTCGTGATCATTTTTAACTTCTTTCTTTTTTCCCACTCCTCATTGAATCTACCAGGAAATCATGATGGTTCTACCTTCAAAATATAATCCAGAATCGACTTCTCACCACTTTCAGTACCTCCATCCTACTCCATACCACAATCATCTCTCTTGAGTTCCTGCGAGAGTCTGTTCAAGCCTTGCTTGCTCCTGTTCCCCAATCTCAACATCCCCACATCAACACGAGAGCCAATGTTTCTGTAAAGCATGAGTCATATCCTGGCCCTCCTCTCTTAAAACCCTGAAATGGCTCCACATGTCCCCCAGAATACAGGCTACAGTCTCTCCAATGGCCCAGAGGACCTATGTGGCTGCCTACTGGCTTCGTTTTCCTCTTCTCCTCACTGTACGCCACAGGCACAATGGTTTCCTTGCTGTTCCTTGGACGTGCCAGGGACAGTTGCCTCAGTGCTTTCACACTGTTCCCTTTGCCTGGAATGCTCTTCGCTTCACCTAGTCAGTGAGGCCTCCTCCTCGGACTGTCTCATTTAACATTGCCACTCTTTCCCCCTAGCATCCCAATTCCCCTTGCCCTGCTCTACGTGTTTCTTATTTAGCACATTTTAATAGAAAATTCATTTCTTATTGTTTGTTTTCTGTCTCCCCGGTTCACAAGGTAGTCGTGGTCACAGCAGTGTCTAGAGCATAGTCGTAGCTCAATAAATATGTGTTGCCCGGGCAATCGTTCCGCATCTACCCAAAGACCCTTCTGACCCAGAGTGCTCGCACGGATTTACCTTTTAGTGTTTTGTTGGGGGTGGAGAACGCGGTAAGTTTTGTTTTTGTTTTTCTGCATCAAAGTTAAAAGACTTCGAGAATATGTTTTGGACATCCTTAACTTCCCTTCCACAACCCACTGTGAAGCGAGTAGCTAGGAAAACCCTGCTAGATCCTATTTGTTTTCAGGATATAGAACATTATTCTTGAGGTAATGAGGGTCCTTTATGACTTCCTGATTATGGCATGTTTGTTCACATTGGCTCATTTTGTCATAAAACTACTTATCTCCCAAGTTCTAGGATTCTAGGTTACATTGGATGGCTGTTGATATGGGCTAAACCTCAGGCTCTCATGGACTTTGAGCTCATCTAATCCTCTTTCCTAGCTAAAGAGTCTTATTCTCAGTTTATCTTGACAGAAAAATACCTCTGCCATTTTAGTTCTTTAGTTGCCCCTATCTAAATCTTTTTAAATTCCTATGCCTTTTTGAGTTCCTGGCACATGAAATTTAAGTGTGGCCAATATTATCCTAGCTGCCTGTTTCCTAGCGTTGTGTGTATGTATGTTTTGTTTTAATTTTTCCTGAGCAAGGATTCTTTATCTAGGGCCCATAGAAGTCCAAGGGTGGGTATCAGGTTAGTCTGTTAGAGTACACGAAAGTGATGTAATAAATAAACCTAAAATGTAATGACCCAACACAGTGGTTTATTTTTTTGTTCAAGTAACAACCTAGAGTGATTCCAGATAGGTAGAGAAGCTCCGTTCCACAGATTCATTAAGAGACTTGAGCTAACTGTGGCTCTGCCATCTTAGGTCACCCTGGGCATGATCATCTCCGTTGGGACTGGGGGAAACAGCATGGAGAAGCTTGTATGGGAGGTTTTACGAGCCAGGCCTGGAAGGAGCGCAAACATCACTCTACTCAAATTCCATTGACTAGAGGTCTCAGTTACATGGCCACACTTAATTGCAAGGGAGGCTGGGAAATGTAGTCTACTTGAGCAACCAGGAAGGAGGGGAGACTATATTTTGGTGCTCGGCTAGCATTTTCTGCCTCAGGGGCAGTTGAGAAATGAGTACACACAAAACATATATATATATATATATATATATATATATATATATATAATTTTGTTGTTTTATTTTGAAGATTATAAGAAAAATTGCTTTGTTGGTTTAAATGATCAACTTATGCCTTTGTTCGACTTTCCGCTTCGCTGGGAAGCATGACCTTACATGACCGGCCTCACTGGGTCATGTGACTGTAAGGAGTAGGGGTTAGGGTATGTTGCCAAGGAAAGGTGCCAGTACACATGGTCAGGCAAGGCACAAGCATCATCGCACCATTACACTATGCTATGACATCTGAGATAATTTCTTCTTAGTAAGAATTGAGAAAAACCTATTGTAAGGGACACTGTGGGGGCTCCACCCATATCCCTGGTGGCCTTACGATGTAGTGCAGCCAGTCCCAGCTGCCAGGACCTGCAGCTCTTTCACTGACTGCCTCCTCTGGTCACTGAAGGCTGCTCTGCTCAGTACAGAGGCCTGGAAGTTCCAGGGAGTTGAAGCCCTTGTCCCAGATGTCCCTGTTCCCTTGTCCCTTAGGGCCAAGTATGTTTTATGCTGGCTCCCAAACTTCTTCCATGTGATTAAGTCACAGTTATTTTTGCTTGATAAAACATCTTTCATCATTTATTTTCCTTTCCCTGTCTCACTTCTCTATTATCCTGCCCGTGTCTCTTGGGGTTACTGGATAAATTGCTTGCATATATCTCTGGGGATTCTTTTGGGGGACCCCAAACTGAGGCACCTATCCTGCCATGACTGTTACGCATACTGATCAGTGTTTGTGCTTGGTGCAGATTGTGTTGGAAACTGTCAAAGCAAAGCATAAGAACCTCTAAAAAAACTTCTTTAGATGGTCTGTGATTACGTCACACTGGGAGATGAGGCGAGGAGAGGAGGGTCAGCCATTCCTAAGCTTCAAGGACTATGAGAAGAAAACAAAAGTAACAATCTTGCCTTGCTCAGCGCCAGCAAGGAGAACATTTTCCTCCTGGTGTTACTAAATTTATCACATTTAGCAATACGAAGCAGTTGACCCAACATGAATAGATTCCTGTTTCTACGACTGGGCCCTGGGAATAAATAAGCTAATAAGAAACAACCTCCACGTGGGGTTGAGAACTTGGCAGAGCCAAGGCTGAGCTAGCTAAGGGAATACGGTGGTAGGAAACTGGATCCTCTTTTCCTTCCAAGCCCACCCCACCTGGACCACGTAAATGGAGGACGCAGCAGCGGCACACTCTTAAGACATACCAGATCAATAGAGGGGAGCAACGATACAGTGTAAGAAAATCAAACCGTAAAATGTGACACGAATAAGGCCAAGGGGTCTTAGGAAGCAGTAAAAGGTTAAATCCTACTTTAGAAAGATGAAGCTCTCAGATTGGGTGAACAAAGAAAGTCCGGCTTTCTGGTATTTACACAGAGACACCTGAAAGAACGTGATTAAAAGCCAAAAATAACAGGAAGGGTAGAAATAGAACAGAAGAATGCACAATAAATACGAAAATAAAACATTGCGACGGCAGCAGTGACAACTTCTCTCGACTTGCCTTTCTCAGTTCACATACGGCCTGAGTCCATATCAGGCCTGACTGCAGGAAGTTCTGCCCTTTTCCCCAGAAAATCTGAGGACCCTGAAAAATGTGTTCCTTTTCCAAAACTCCTTCTCATTGTTCCGGTCATTTCTTGTGCTGGACCTCTGCATGACTCATGGCAGGCCTCTCGTCTCTTGAGCTCTTGGCAATGCCACTATGAAGCCCCCCAATTGACTACTCAAGCACAGCTAATATGAGGCTGACACGTTTAATTGAGTTGACTAAGACCTGAGGGGAGTGATTACATGTTGGCCAAGCCAACCAGAGAGAAAGACTCGATGTTGTGATACGTCATTTATCTGCAAATTGGTGAATTTTATGTAATTCCAATAAAATGTCAAAGTAATTTTATTTTAAGGAAAGGATAGCATATTCTGAAGTTCATCTGGAAGAATAAATACATGATTATCCAAGACCACAAAAACAAACAACACAAACAAACAAACAGAAACAACCAACGGGTATTAATCCTGACCAGAAAGCAAAATATAAAGTGACCATAATTCAGGGGTTATTTCTGGCATAGGAATGGATAAATACACAATTGTACAGAACTAAGAGTTGAAAAAACCAGAACAATCTATCTGTGAGAATTTAGTTTTATGGCTAGCAGGACACTATCTTCACTTTGTTTTAGTAGTCTAGATTCTTTGGAGTCCTGAATAATCAATCAGGAACAGTTTAACTATAAGAAACTGTCAAAAGTTTTATAATCATATGGTGACAACTATGACATGGGTTTTAGGGGAAATCCTGTGAATCCGAAGAAAACACTCTTCAAAAGGATTCTCTAAGTGTTCCATTCTTTTCCAATTTCTTCTCAGTTCTTCTTTCTCTTTTCAAAGAGATGGTCCTGATAATATATCTCTGGAGCTATGTCTCTGATATCCCAAGATTAACAGCCATCGCCAATACATTCAGCAGTTTTGTAAAAAGTTTTATAGTGAAAAATTTCAAACATAAAAATAGAATCATAAAATGAGCTCCATGTATAAATCACTAGCTTCAACAATTATAAATGCAGAGCAAATCTATTTCTAGCTTCACCCAATTCCCTCATCCCTTGAATTATTTTGAAGCAAATCCTGATCCCAGACATATAATTTCACTCATAAATATTTCAGTGTATATCTCTGAAAGATAAGTCCTTTCATGAAAAGTTACTTAAGACATACATATTATTTTTGAAGTTGGGTTAACAAAACTTGCCTTGACTTGGCTTTTTGGGGGGCTGGAGATCTTTCACAGATTTTTCAATTCCTTCTTTGGTTATTGTTTTATTATAATTTCCTATGTTTGAAGCCATATTGTTTGCTTCAGTTTTGCCAAAAGCATATATATTTCATAAAAGTTTCTCATTTATTTTCATGCAATTGCATCTAATGAGAAAAAAATTGGACTAGAGCAGGTTAATACTAGAGGGACAAATTGATAATGCAGGAGATAAAGAAGAGACTTGGAAGAGCAGGTGAGTGGGGACGGACCAGGGAAGAAGTAGGGAGGCCAACTTTAAAAAGCAGCAGCTCATCCACTGCAGAAGAAGCGAGATAGAGTTCCTGGGTTCAGACAGATGTTAATGGGCTGATTTAGTGGTTGTGTTGAAAGTGATGAGACCATCAGAGGCTGGAGGAGAGAGAAGCTGTGAAGTAGTCAGCTCAATGGGAAAAACAATTGTCTAAGGAAATATAGGGGTTCCTGCAGGCCTGCGAGGCCATTAAAGATTTGTGGGTTATAAATTTAAAATAGGACAAGATCAGCATGACTATGGTTTTTCTCCAGCCATAATCTTCTGCTCCCAATGTTGACCTAAAACAGAGAAAGAAAATTGTTTTTAACCAAGGTTGTTTTTTCGAGATGAATTTAATGGAGAAAGAGAGGGGCAGGGAAGTTTGGAGTATACACAGGAGAGTAATTTTAGTGACTGGGAAAGTAAAAATGAGAAGGGAGTGGTGGACAATGAAGAAATCATTTGAGGTGGGAAAAAACAGCCATGACCGTGAGAGGGTTGTAGGGGGAGCAATGTCTTCAGGGAGTAGCCAGCGGATTTGGCTGTGTGATAGGCTATGAATCCAGGGGCATGGTGGAGGCTTGAGAAGGGGCACAGTGGAAGAGTGTGTGGGAGACTACTGCACTCAGAGTACCAGGAGAAAGATGACCTAGGAGACTTTCACTTCTCGTGGTCATTAGTCACTGCCTATGAATCTTGTTGCTCTTTGCTTCAGGCCTTCTCTCCATGCAAAAAAGTAGATTTGCTATTCAAAAGTTCTCTCACTGGGAGGACTTTATTTCTTTTCTCTACAATAGACATTTCTCTTTGCCTTTCACGTCTATAATGCCAAAGCAGTCCGTAGGCTTCATCAGTTAGTTCCGAGAAATCTTGCAGAGCAAATTGTGTGCCAGGCTTGAATTTTCCTTCCTTAGTCAACTGGTCAAAGGGAACTCCTCAAGAGGAAAAAGCTGAAAGGGTTTACATGCATCAAGAGCAGGCATTCTGGGAGTATAACCAACCTCCTCAGGCAACTTAGTACTAACTTCAGGACCTGCAGTTAATGATGTAGTAACATTAGGCACACCCATCTTTATGGCTTGGTGGATCATATAACTTGGTTCATGATAAGCAGCTCATATCCCTAGGGCACCTGATGTCCAGTGATATCTACCAGGGCCCTCTACCAAAACAAGAATTGCTTCTCAAAGAGAGTTACTTGATGAAGAGAGGATGCCCTGTTTCAAATTCATAGGCACCACTCCTGTGATAGTGCTGTCAGGCCGATCACAAGATCAAGTGGATCTAATATGGACACTTAAAGTACCATTGCATCCACTGAAGTTTGTGGACCAAATTACAGAGATATTTGCTCATGAACCTGGACAGGCTGGAGAACTTCTCTTGTTAGAGACCCACTCAAATTTGGCATCCTTTTCAGATTATTTAGTAACTCATAGCTGCACATCTGAATATAGTATATTTTTGCCTCAGAATTCCAGAGGACCCTCACACATTATGTACTTTAGTGGTAGAGATATAAGATGTGTCAATTTCTTTTTTGCTTTGAAGTATAGATACTATGCTGTTAGAAAATTCAGGTAAGAGGTCTCTGAATTTTCTTAGGTTTTATCTCCTACCCTCAAAGGATAAATATATATACTACCGGGGAACTGAGAGAAGCTTCTACTTCTATCTTTGCTGATTCTGTCAGAATGGTGGCCTCAATATAGTGAACCTGTGCGACGTCCTGTAGGATAATGAGCTGGTAAATGTTGCTATGGGCTAAACTGTGTACAGAGCCATAGAGTGGACATAATCATGAGGCAAAATCGGGTGAAATAAAACTTCCTTTTGTGTTCTTTACATACTAGGATAAAGAAAAATCCATTTGCTAAATAACAAGTTACATATCAGATGCTAGGAAGGTTGATTTACTCCAGTAAGGAGACCACGTCTCTCGAAGAACAATTGCAATTTAATTTACCAACCGAGGAAACCTATGGTAATCCATTGTCATTTTTCAATACCTTGTGTCTAGTCAATCTTGCTAATTCAGTAGGAATTAGTTCTCATGCTTCTTTCAATCTTTGATGGCAGATCCCATGTGGGGACACTCTTTGCTACTTCAGTGGGTAGGAGGAGCTAGAGGAGTGTTTACTTGGTCCCTTTAACCAAAATATCCCTCATTCTGCCAGTCAAGGAGTATATATTCAATAGTTATTAAATATGTACATTTTTAAACTTCACATTCAGGAGCTAGGATATATCTGGTGTCCTGCTGGGCTTACTGTGAGATGAACGCTGAGGAAAACCCAATTTACCACCTGGGACGCTCAGAAGTCCCACTCAAGTTTATGGACCTCAGTGGATTCTGGGACTCTGTATTGTTACCTCAAAGCTAGTGTCCAATATTCTCCTAACGGTCTGGCCTGTCCCCTTCATTGATCGCAGTATTACTACAGATCAATGGCTTTAAGTTCTTTGCTCAGGAAGACTGGGAGGGAGAATATGTAGGCCATTGGCACCTTTAACCATGGACTCTTCTAGATAGCAAAATGCACAGACACCAAATTTTAAGTCTACCAGGTTCAAGTGTTCCTGGAGGGCATTCAAGGAACCTAGGCTAAGAAGTTCTGGGATGTGATATTGTTTCTGACATTAATGCTTAGGCTATTTATTAAAACATGAAATAAAATAGTCGATATTTCATTTTACATCTTCATTAATTAGGTAGAGACCTATGAGGAAACTTGTCCATATCGAAGCGGGTGTTAAATATAGGTATACCTTGGAGATATTGTAGGTTCGAGTTCTAGATCATGGCAATAAAAGCAAGTATCACAAAAAAGCGAATCCTAATCTTTTTGCTGGGTGGATGGTTTTGCCTTCAATTTGCAAACAAAAAAACAAAAAACAAAAAACAAACAAAAAAACGTTAAGCACTGGGGAAACGCATAAGTGAAGTGCAATCAAATGAAGTATGCATGTACACAACTGACAATTTAATAGGTAATGCAAGATTCCTGAGAAGGCAAGTAGGTTAGATGTCAAAGAATATGCATGTGATTCACCTAAGATCAGAGTGAGACAGTGGTCTGCATACAGGGTTTGAAAGTGTGTGCGGATCAGCAACATTCACATTCACCTGGTAACTTGATAGAAATGCAAAGTATTTGGCCTCTGCCAGATCATACAGAAACAGAGTTCTGTGGTAAGGCCTAGAAATGTTTTAACAGCGCTCTAGGTGATTCCGATAGCTAAAGTTTGAGAATCACTGCTTTCTAATTTGAACGGAGGGAGAGGGAGATTGGTGCTAACGTGCCTGGTGGTGTGAAATTTGAGGGTGTTGAGATTTGAAAGTCATTAAGCAATCAACTCAAGGTCAGAGAATCTGGTCGGTTTCTCAGGTAGAAGGAAGGTAATGTGGCCTCTTTTCTCAGGAGCACGCTTCTGAAGCCGCAGTTACCCAGACTATGTTGCCATGTCCACCTGAGCTCCGGAGTGTGACAGGAAAGAAAAGAAGCATGGAGGAAGAGAAGAGCGCAGTGAGGTGGGAAGAAATGACGAGGGCCCAGGGCTCCACAGCCCGCACAACCATGCAACTACTGCCAGGTCCCCTCTTTCTCCCGGGCCCCCCAGTTCCCCGTATCCTGTTAGGATGGACTAAACGGTCCATCACGGCCTCCCACTTCCGGGCCCCAGCCTATAGGAACCCAAACTGCTCAGCCAGTCAGCGCCCTGCGCCGTGTTCGGCGTTCGGCGTGTTGCCCTGGAGACGGGATGGGCGAATCCAAACGCGGAGGGGTGCCAAACTCACAAGGCCAGTCGCTGACGCTGTGAATCTCGCCTCCCCAGCACTTTCTCCCCCGACCAGTGTCGGTGGACTCGTCTTAAAGCTGGGCGCGAGGCCTCTTGGATTGAGGGAGGCGCCCTAGTGGCGTCACTTTCAGGCCCCAGCCAATAGGAACCGAAACTGTTCAGCCAATCAGCACCCTGCGCTTTTTCCGGCGTTCTGCGTGCTGCCCTGGAGACGGGATGGGCGAATCCAAACACGGAGGGGAGCTGGACCCCCTCACGGCTTTACGCTGCTTCTGCGAGTCCCGCCTTGTTCCATTTTTTTTGCCCCGGCCCTTGGCCAGTGGACTCGTCCTGGGGTACCCAGAAGCGCGCGCACTTGAGGGAGCAGTTCTGTGGACCTGCTGCTTTCCCCCCCTCAGCGACCAGGTCAGTGGCTGTTTTAGGGGCACGAATACGGGTTCGTGTCACGCGATTGAGACTGCGAGCTTGGAGGGGCCCTGCCCACCCACTCTTTGTCCCTCTCCCGCCCTTCTTGCGTTTGTGGACCCTGTGCCCCCCGCGCCCCTCCGCCTCTGTCTGAGGGTTCCGCTTTGCGCTCTTGTTAAAATAAAAAGCATACACAGCTTTCTCGGGGCCTTGATTCAGGGCACAAGGGCACTCACCTCTTCTAGGACCTAGGTGCCGGGGCATTCGAGGCGCTCGGACTCCGGGGTCCAGGAGATGCGCTTATATGGACGCCCTTCATTCTGAGTTTTACTTTTTAAAACCCTGGCGGCGCTTCCCAGGTTATAAGCCGGTCTCGCTGACTGATGTTAGTGGACGTACGGAGCGATGAAAACTAGTTCGCTGGCACGAGCCGCTTGGTGGGGGGTGTTTATGTAGCGACTTAGGTCTTGCACTTTAGAGGTCAGACCAAACTCAAAGCCTGCAATTAATTCGGTCTCTAAAGTGCTGCGAGGACTTTACACTTGTTGAGGATGAGAGGTTACAAATTTTTAAAAATTTATAATGAGAAATCTAAGGTGAGAAAGTCCTTGGATTGAATCAAAAAGAATCTTAAACTCATGAAATTTAAAACGCGAAAGATAAACTTAGAAGATCACCTTGCTTTCAAGGAATCAATTATTAATTTCACATAAAAACTTATTTCACCATCTTATCCCGCTGTATCCCAATGTAGCCAATTTGTGAATCTTTTTTCCCCCCTGGTTTAATAGCGTTCTATTTTAACATTGTCGATTAAATTTTCTTTTGGTTATATTAAATATTGTGTATTGTTGATCTCTTGCTACGTAATTACTCCTGTTTAGGCCGTTTCAGTGGGTCAAGAAGATGGATTGGTTCTTTCTAACGAATGGCTTTTAGGGAGGAGAGGAACATAAAAGGAACTTAATAAAACTTCATTAAAAGAAGTAAATACTATCTGTGCTCTTTTTGATTTGCATCAGTTTAAATTCAACATTCTCCTGCATCTTTTTTACTTAGAATTTAAAAAATTTACTATCGATAGTCTGGTTTCTTCTGATTTGATCTAGATATCAGGTTTATAATCCAAATAACTAAATGTAATTACTAGCCTGTACATCTTTATGGTAGTGTTTGCCTCCACCCCCATTTTACAGTAAGTTTTAACTTCATTGAAGGATAGAATCATAAAATTCGTTATTTCTTGATTCTTAGATTACTGGGACAGAGGTCAGCACACTACTGCCTACTGGCCTTGTCTGGCTCTCTGTCTGTTTAATAGCCTGCAACCGAAGATAAATAATATCTAAAGTACATCATAATGATTATAGTCGATAATGTATTATACATTCCAAAGTCCCTAAGAGACTAGATCTTAAACGTTCTGTCCACAAACGAAGAAGTAATTATGTGATGTGATAGAGGTGTTAACGAAGCTATGGTGGTGATCATTTTACAATATGTAAATGTATCCAATCATGTTGTGTGCAATGTTACAAGTCAATTATATCAAAAATATTGAGATATAGTTCACATACTGTAAAATTCAGCCCTTTAAAATGTACAATTTAGTGATTTTTAGTGTATTCACAAAGTTGTATAACCATTAGTGTTGTCTAATTCCAGAACATTTTCATGTGCCCCCAAAGAAACCCCATATCCATTAACTTACTGTTCTTTTGCATTCTCTGTTTTTAAGGGATTTTGCTATAGATTCTAACTTAAACACAACTTATTTTTAAAGAGAATTTTTAAAGAGGATTACTGCTTGGATAATTTCTGGGAAATTTTCTGTAGTCTAGCATGTATAATCCTTCCCAAAAGATGCCAATTTAAAAGATATTTTTAGTTGAATAAATACTTTGATATTGTCATGAATATATTAAGATACAGAATTCACTGTTTTACTTCAATTTTGTCATGAATATATTGTCATGAATATATTGTCATGAATATATTAAGATACAGAATTCACTGTTTTACTTCAATTTAAAGAAAATTTAGTCTGATAAAAGAGTATATCAATTCCTTATTCACTCATGAAAATTTGGAGATTTTGTTGGCCAAGAAAATAAACTCTCTTAACTGCTTATACTGTAGATGATGAAGAGATTGGTTAAAAAAAAATGATTTCAAACAGTTAGCAAGCTTTTTCTGTAAAGGGCTGTTTTAGAGTTTGGGAGCAGGCCATAGGGCCTCTGGTCACAACTACTCAACATTGCCAGGGTAGCCTGAGAACAGCCTTACACAATTTTTGAATGAATTGGGTATGGCTATGTTCCATTTAA
Source organism: Eonycteris spelaea (assembly GCA_003508835.1). NCBI lineage: Eukaryota > Metazoa > Chordata > Mammalia > Chiroptera > Pteropodidae > Eonycteris > Eonycteris spelaea. Next base: position 2,067,176 of record PUFA01000224.1, read on the forward strand.
ACTTTATTTACAAAAACAGGCAACAGGCTGAATTTGGTCAAGGAACCAGTAGGTTCCTGATCTCTGACTTCAAATAATAGTGACTCCTACAATCTTTGTGGATTAGATGGAAATACCATCATTTTATATTTGTATATAAAGCATTTTCACATACATCGTCTCATTTGCTTCTCTTAATTTTTTGATTTAGTTGTAGCATATATCACCCCATTCATTGAAATAATGTGCTCTCCATTTTACCTGAGAAAGGTATCAAGACATATTGGCTAAAATTTGCACTCATTTCCTAATTTTGTTAACATGTGTTAGAAACAGCTGTCATTTTCATTAATTTTGTCAAGATCTTCTTGATAGGAAGTTGACTATTGGTTTGTGAATTGTTTATATATTTTTTCCTTTCGTCTTTTCATCCTACAAAAAGATACTGCTCTCCAACACATGCTTGTAGGTGAATCTTCTGAATTCATAGAATTATTTAATATCTTTACATAGTAAATATCCTAGGCTAATGAATCATGCAACTAGCTTGCATTTATGTGTGTCATTTTTGTTTACATTTTAGGGGCTGGAGATGCTATTATGCTGTCATTTTTTCGAGTGTGAGAAGTTGGCCCAGAGATGGAGAACTTTATTTTGTATGAGGAGATTGGCAGAGGAAGCAAGACCGTTGTCTATAAAGGGCGCCGGAAAGGAACAATCAATTTCGTAGCTATTCTTTGCACAGATAAGTGCAAAAGGCCTGAAATAACCAATTGGGTAAGTCTAACATGTTTCCGTCCCCCTAGCAACAGCAGACGGATGTGATCAGGTAGAATAAGTAGCATGTTAACAGAAGCCACTCACAGCAAGTGCCACTTTTTCAGCCTGGAATGGGCAGCCTTCTGTTTAGTGCCACCAATTCTGAATAATGACTAATAAACATACCCAACTCATTAACAACTTACAGTTTTGTTTGTTTCTTTGGTAAGAGTCAGGGAAATGTATATAGTCTATATTAGATCATTTACTTTTAAGTTTAGTATATGATTAACGGAGCTCTCCAAAGTAAGGACTTTGGGCGAGAATGATTTGGGTTTGAAATAGCCATGCCGCTTAACAGCCCACGCTCCTTGGATTGAACTTTTTTATGGAAAAAGCACATAACACAAAATTCACCATCTTAACCATTTTTTAAGTGTATAGGTTGGTGATATGAAGTGTATGCATATTGGTATGCAACCACTGCCATCTCCAGAACTTTTTTTTAAGAGTTAATTTTTCTAGAGAAGTTTTAGATTCACAGCAAAATTAAGAGGAAGGTGTCCTTTGCCCCTACATAGTCACAGGCTCCCCTGTTATCAAAATCCCCACAGTAGTGGTACATATGTTATAATCGATAAACCTGCATTGACATATCATACTCACCCAAAGTCCGTAGCTTACCTTAGGGTTCAGGTTCACTCTTGGTGATGTACCTTCCGTGGGTTTGGACAAACGTATAGTATCGTACAGAAGTGTTTCACTGCCCTGTAAGTCCTGTGCTCCACTTATTCACCCCTCCCTCTTCCTCCCAACATCTGGCACCCACTGGTCTTTTTATTGTCTGCCTAGTGTTGCCATTTCCAGAATGCTATATAGTTGGGCTCATACAGTATGTTGCCTTTTCAGATTGTCTTCTTTCACTAGCGATATGCATTTACATTTCCTCTGTGTCTGTCATTTATAGCTCATTTAAAAAAATGACTGAACAGTATTCCTTTGCATGTATGTACTGCTTTGTTTCTTTGTTCACCTATTGAAGGGCATCTTTCAGTTTTGAATAAGGCTGCTATAGATATCTATGCAGCTTTTGCATAGATATCTTGCAAAACTGGAACACTATACACATTAAATAATTCCCCATTTCCTTTTCTCCCAGCTCAGTGTCCAAGAGTAGATACCTAGCATGTTTGAGTGTTGTGGCCTGGATTCTGTTGGCATTTCCGTGCCTCCTTTATTTTTGTACCCTTTCCCCTGACTGGATCAGTGGGTATCTGTTTAGACATGCCCACCAAATATTCTCCCCATTCTCTAACAGCGTTATTATTGGGGATTTATTACAAGGTACTCCTCCAATTCTCTCTTGGTATCTCTGATTTTTGGTTTTCTCATCTGTTTTCTAAGTTATGTGGATTCATTTTATTTGTGTTACAGATATGAGCACACCTACTTGTTCTCTGAGTGTACCATCTTCCATTTTAAAAATAGCTCTGCATTTCTACAAACTGAGGGTCCATTAGTCTGTGTTGAGTGACAGAATTTGTACGTGATTTTTTAAAAGAGAATCAGAAAGCCAGGATCCAAAGCACTTCAGTTGTTGTCAGCGATGCTGAGTTTTGACGGTTTGCCAAGTAATGCACACATTTTATGGTTTTAGTTCCCATACTTAATGGGATGTTGAAGGGAGGAAGAAAAGATCCCTGAAGCAACTTAGTGCTTTTAATGGACAGGCTTTTTCATATTTATTGTTGAGTTTTGAATTCACTTTTGCTTTTGGTGCACAAGTATTTTATGATCTAATGGAAATGTACATTTCAAGATCAGTGTGTTTATTGTAATGAGTCTCGTTTTAATAATGTGGGTGACTTGATATTAGGATTCACTAAGAACGTTTTTAAAAAGAAAATTGTAGAATCGTTTAAGAGCTCTTTTAAGTGTTTTTGTAAAGGTTTTACATCATCATTACAGAAAATTTGGATAATATAGAAAAATTGGTAGAAGAAAAAACAGCATTCTTCTTTAACCTGAAGATAATCATTATTCTATTTAGGCTTCTTTCTTGTCTTTTTTTTTTTTTTACGAATTAAAAATTTTTTTCTAATCATGATATACAATTTTGTTTCTTGCCTTTTTCACTTGACATTATAACATTCATTTTTCCATATTGTTGTAAAATTAAACATTTTAATGTTGGCCTGATATTTTGTAAGTTGATATACAACTTATTTAACTATTATTGTATTATTGAGCATTTAGGTTTTTTTATTTACTAAAGGTTTTCTTTCTGTTGAATAATTTTTCCTGATTATAAAAGTAGTGTGAACTTAATTTAGAAAATAGAAGTAGAAAGAATTGAAAAATACCAGTAATCATGCTTATAACAACAGCTGTTTTGATGTAAACCTTCTGGCCATTTTCCTATGAATATTTCTTTTGCAGTGTTATAGTTACACAAATACACAAAGCTGTATTGCACACATTTTTAAAAAATCATTTTTAAGATTGTACACTAAATGAGAATTTTACCATGTGACCAGCCTTCATAACCATCATTTTGATGTCCATGTAGAATTCCACCAAATGAATTTCGCTGTTTAGTTATCCATTCCCCAATTGTATATTTAGGTGTTCTTTTCTTTTCTTTTTTAAAAAATAGATGCAAGGTTTTTAAGAACCAATCTTTTCAGTGTGAATGCTGTGTGTTTTTATAGGTCGTCTCACCCATGAGATTACACACAAGAACATTGTCACTTTTCATGAATGGTATGAAACCAGCAATCATCTCTGGCTGGTAGTGGAGCTCTGCACAGGTAAGCTACCTTACGTGGTTTTGAAAAACATAGTGTATTTTGTTATTTTCTTTTTTCTTCTTTGGTAAGTATAAGTGGTGTCGATATTGTTGACTGTGTTAGCTTAAAAATCTATCATTTGAAGGGGATTAGGGAAGGGTAAACAGCAAAGCTGCTTGGTAAGTGGAAGACTTATGTAAAATTCAATTTGGAGTTAACTTTGGTATAAAATATTACTAACCCACCCACATCAAAATTTAGAAATATTTTTTAGTGGTAGTTTATCAAACAAGTTTTTTAGTACTTTAGGTCCACAACGTATTTTAGGTCAACCACCTGTTAATTAGCTTATTAGTTTATAAAGTGATCATCTTTTTATTTTTATGAACAGGATACGTGCTCTTTATAAAAATATATGAACAGTATCTCTCAGCATGGAACCTCCCAGAGGAACTGTGTAATGTTGGTGGGTTGAAATGGGTGATTTTAATCCACTTATAGGTGGTTCTTTAGAGACAGTTATTGCTCAAGATGAAAACCTCCCAGAAGATGTCGTGCGAGAATTCGGCATCGACCTGATTACTGGACTGCATCATCTTCATCAACTTGGCATTCTCTTTTGCGACATTTCTCCTGGGAAGGTAAATCATTAAAGTTTCTATTTTCTAACTACTTGTGATTTAATTTATAGTGCTTTCTCAAAAGTCTTTTTATTTTTATATATAATTTTAGATCTAGAACATCTTGAAATTTAAAGTTAACATTTTAAATAAAAGAAACACAGTGCTATATTTTAGATACCTGTTAAGCTACCTACCTATTGAAGTAATTTTAGAATGCAAAGCCTGCCCTCTTTTCGGAGCTCTCTGAGTGATATTGCTGCTGGGGTGTATTGCGAATGAGGATGCCAACAGATCTATACAATAAGACGTTCACTGTGAGAGTAAACAGTTATGAGTCATTATTTTAGTTTGATAATGCCATTCTTGGCTATGTATGTTTGATTCCTGATATTTTGGATCAAATGTTTTCTTTTTTGGTTAATAATCCATAACAAAATGTGCTTCAGTATAGTAGAGTCACGAAACTTACTTAGTCTGAGTCACAGTTGACACCCATTTTGAAGCTGTGTGCCTTGGGCAAGTTACCTTTTCTCTCTCTCTCTGTCCTTAGTTTTCTTGTCTCTGGCACGGAGACAGTATTTCAGGGTGACTGTAATGATCACGTGTATAGGTGCAGCCTCTGGAGCACTTTCTGGCAGACAGTGTGCTCTCCATCAGTGGCATCTATTATTATTTTCCAAGTACGTACTCTTGGTTGTATTTATCACCGGTCTGGTCGCTCCTTTTCCTTCGTGAATGTGTCCTCAATGAAATGAATAGTTGGATATTTCTGTGTGAAACACTATTATAAGCCATCGTATGAGAAGACAAACTAAAAAAAAAAACCACGAAAATATAAGTTCTTGTTTGAAATAGTCATATCTTGCCTCAAGTCCACAGCCACTTAACCGTGGTTATAGACCTGAAAGCAGCTATAGGCAACATATAAATGCATAGGTGCGGCTTTGTTTTAATGAAACTTTATTTACGAATATTGAGATTTTGAATTTCATATAATTTCACATGTCAGGAAATATTAATCTTATTTTGATTTTTTCCCCCAACCATTTAGAAATGTAAAAACCACTCGTAGCTCATACAGAAACAGGTACTGGCTGGGATTTGGCCCAGAGGCTGTAATGTGCTCACCCTTGTGTGGCAGCTGTTTAACGAGGTCCAATATCAGCTGTTATTTAATCTAGGAAACTCAGGCTGATTTGTAATGTAACGTTTACGCTAGAACTGGAGTCAGCAGAGTGGGGCAGGATGCTCGTTTCTATAAATGGAATTTTTTTGGAACACAGGCACACCCTTTTGTTTATATGTTGGTGGCTGCAGAGTTGAGTAGTTGGGACAAAGACCTTATGGTTTGCAAAGTCTAAAAGATTTACTGAAGTAAAAAAAAAATGCTGGCCCCTTCCATTGGTTCTCAAAGTGTGTTCCCCGGGCCAGCAGCCATAGCGTTACCTGGGATCTTTGGGAATGCAGGTTCTTGGACCCACCCTGGCCCTTACTCTGGGGTAAGGACTAGTAGTTGTTCTTAACAAGCCTTCCAGGGGATCCTGGTACTCAAAAACATTTAAAAGGCACTATGACTTTTAACAGACATCCTTAGTATTTGTACCTAGAAGTTAAGGGAAGCTTTAAATTGCTTTGAAAAACAAAAAGCCACCTGAGAAGCCATCACAACTTCCCAGCAATATGTTTAATGACTCTGGAGGGAAAAATAAAATAGAGCCCAGATTTCTGGCATGGTTTCAACAATCAACAGATAACTTGTAATTATAAATTATGTCTAACCTCAGTTAATCCTTATAACAGCCTGAAGGGTTAAGTATAATTTTTCCCGTTTAGAAAGATCAGGTAACTTCTCCAGGTCAGATTGACTAAGTGTGGCCGAGGCTCACATTCAGATCTCTAGCTTCAAAACCCCAGTTTTAACCCTGCATTATATTAACACCTCTGGCAGGTGGATTTTCAAATCCTTCATCTGTCACCGAGGATTGGAGAGTATAGATTGTTCTATATGCATTGTTCTTCAAAGCCTGAGGTTTCCTTCTGTGGTTATATGTTGTGTTCATTATATATCTGAGACTGGACAATTTTATATTAGATTTTATTATTAAAAGGTTGGATTTTTCTTTAGCTTTTTTTTTAAAAAAATTGCAAGCATTTAATTTTCTTCATGGCAGTGAAGCAAGAAAGCTAGTGGTCACCGTTCTGCAGTGAGTTTGTAAGAGGTACTGGTGGAGTGCAGGTTGAGTTCGTTTCTGAGTACGTTTATGTTTAATCTTTATAGATACTCTTGGAAGGGCCTGGCACACTGAAGTTCAGTAATTTCTGCCTGGCAAAAGCAGAAGGCGAAAATCTGGAAGAGTTCTTTGCTTTGGTGGCGGCAGAAGAAGGAGGAGGTGATAGTGGGGAAAACGTACCGAAGAAAAACACAAAGAGTAGAGTCAAAGGTATGCGAAGAGCTTAAAGATCATAACTGTAGCCGTGGGCCACCTGAGTCACTTGTAGGGGATAATGACCTTTTATTTTGCCAGTCAGTTAATGCACGACAATAAGAATGACCAGGAGGAGTCCGGATGCAGGAGTGGCTTGTCCATGGCCTAAAGTTTTCTGTGTGGGTCTGATGCTGTGTGAGGCAAGGGGAGCCTCAAACAAAGCCTGTGTCCCGTGCTCAGCTTTACTTGTCACTGACCACTGTTAGAACATAGGGGTTTTGTCTCGTGTCCTGCCGCATTATCCACACTTAGAACAATGCCTGGCACACACTAGGGCCTCAATATGTACTCATTCGTTGCTGTCGAATAGCTGATATTCAGCAATTAGAGAATAATTTTCGGGGTGCATTCTTGGTAGGTGGTTTCGGCAGGGAGATGGGACCTCGGGTGTTCAAATTGCTGTACTTGAGGGGAGAGCATGAAGCGATATTTCTTATACCAGAACTTTTGAGAGAAGTGATAAAGATCTTATGTCCTCAAGTTCGCTGTGCAGGTACTTGAGACTTTGGGCCACTGAAGTTCTAGTATTCTCACTGTGCAGGAGGGGCACTATGAGGGAGGGTGGCATCTTTAGGCTTGGTGGCTGTGTGGCCTGGGATGAAAGGTTTGAGGGAAGGGGATGGGGAGCAACAGTTACAGGCCCGATAAATATGACCAAAGGAAATTTAACTTTCTGGGCCAGTGATAAAATTCCACGTCCAAGAGGAAGGCTTTTAAGGTCCCCAATATCATTTCATAGGATGACTGGGATTCTATGAGAATGAATATTACGGACTATGTTAGCAGAATATTAAGTTCTGAATTATTTTATTATAGAAAACGAGGAAGGTGGTATATTTCAGGAATGCACATTTGAAGTATTCCTCTTTAATAAGGGGATGAGGGCTGCGTTGTGGAGAAATAGGTCAGAGTTTCGGGCAGTGATGCTCAGTAACTTCTGAGCTCAATCTACGAATAGTCCCATGACGGGACAGGTTAGCCTCTTTGACCAAGGATGGAGGACCTCATGACCATCAGTCCTGACCTCTGGGAATCACCAATGTCATAGGCCACTCACTTCCACGTCCTTGTGGTATAAAGAGAAAATGAAAATAAGACCACTCCTGTTTCTCTGTCTGGGGCCCTTGAGAACTTACAGTCTAAGCATGGTGATGAACAAGGCACGTGAAGTAAACAGTTTGACTTTTGACTTGTGTGAGTGGCTGGGTGTTGGGGATGGGGGATGGTTGATGACTGGTCTCTCGGAGTGGGATAGCCATAAAGAATCTTAACGTTGGTGCCAACCTGAGATACTGGTGAATGAAAAGAAAAAATAATTGGACTGAATGAAGGTAATACTGCAGAGTTTCTCGTAAGGACACCGAATTCTGTCCTGTCTTTGCTTATGTACAACCTTGATGGTAATATCACATAGCTTCTGGGGGTCTTAATTTCCTTTTGGGTAAAGTTAGGGAGTTGGACTGGATGAGTCCCAAACTTCAGGGACAGGAAAGTTATGTAAATAAGTGAAGTCCCTGATTTAAGAGGGAGTGATGGGGTTCTGTCAAACTGGGCTCAGTCTGGCCCAGTGTCATTCATTGATTGAGAGAAGCTGGAAATCTGGGCTGATGTATTAAATGAGTTCAAGTTTAGAATCCCCTGGCTGCAGGTTAGAGTTCGGTTTCCGGATCTGGTCCCTGATGGCCTCCCTGTTCTCGTGGTGGCCGTGAGAAGGAACTTTGCTGTTCAGCTGCATGGAATATAGTTAAATAGGGCCCCCAGCGGCCATGAGGGCGAAATCCATGGCTGCTTTTGCTCTGAGGACGCATTTCCCATGGGCTGCACCTGGCTAACAGCAGACATGGCAGGATCACTCAGGCAGGCCGATTCCTGGGGGACACTGATGGCCAGTGTTGGTGTTGGCGTCCCCGAGGACCTGCTGGCCCTTTCGTATACTTCACGGCAGTCTGGGGTATTCCCGCTCCACCTGCCTTCCCTCTCCCTTTCCCCAGCATGCGTTGCGGTCTGACCAGCTCCCCTCCTTTTCCTCACAGACGTTTCCTGTGATGAAACCCTCGCATGGTTAAACCCTGCCATGGAGTCTGCTCTTCTGAGGACCTGGTCTAACACGGTTCTCCTCTCCCGCCACCCCTGCCTCGTGCGTGCTGCTCCGGCCCCCTGTGTTTGCAGTTTCCCGAGCTCGTCCAGCTCTGTGCCCTCGTTCCTTCCCTGTCATTGGAGTGCGTGTCCTCTGCTTCTCTCTCCTGGCGAGGCAGCTCTGGAGGGAACCTTCCTTGTCCCTTGGTTGCTGGGCTTTTACTGGACTCAGTACTTAAATGTGGGTTTTCCTCTTCTATTACCTTAGACTGTTCTGTGCATAAATCTATCATCGCACTTGCCAGGTCACGTTTCCTTTTCTGTGATTGCCTTTCCCATTTGATTGTGAAGGTAGGATTTGTTCATTACCAAATATATTTATTATTCCACATTTATTCAACAGAAATTTTGGCACATTCTAGGTACTGTGAACAAAGAGGCCAAAGTCCCCGACTTCACTAAACTTACATTTCCAGTTGGGGAAAACAGGCAGATGTGAATTCACATTTAACACACGGTACAGAAGTGCCTGCTAAGTGCTGGGCAGGGCGCCTGGGCGTCCTGGGGGGTCTTGTCTTTGTTTCCTCAGCATCTAGCAAAATGCAGACAAATAGGCCCTTCGTAGTGTTGAATGGGTGAGTGTGGCTATGAAATGTGATGGCTCAGCGAGAATGACACATAGTAGAGCTTTAAAACCATGCTCCGGACACATGGGGCTGCCGATCTGGCTGCAATGGGCCCTGGAGATACAATTTGCTGGAAGGTTTGCCTCAGAGGAATTTTCTTTTCCAACTGATTAGTAATTACTCACTTCATGGAAAGAACATTCTCATTGGAACATGAGAGGCTTGTAGGTGGAATGGAAAGAATATACCCAGTGAGAGACGAGGACCCTGGGTTTGGCGGGTGCTCTGTACCTGCCCAGCTGTGTGACTTCAGTTCCTCTGATCAGTAAACAAGGGAACTTTCTAGCTTGGTGTGTCTATGTAATACTAGACTTTGTACAGAGAACATCTGGTACCGCAGTAGTGCTGTTCACGAAATACTGCCCTTCTCCTGGATACATGGTAGGATTGTGTCTTCGCCCTGGCCGAAGCCCACCACGTGTGAGCAGAGGGGCTGTGAGGTGCTTTGAGGTGGGGATTTTGAGCCAGTGTGCAGTTTGAAGAGCTGCATGCTTTCCTTCTGCTTTGGTGACTGAGGAAGCGCGTGTTGACATGGAGCCTGTTTTCAGCCTGGGTCTTTCAGTGGCTGAGGCTCTGAGCCCCCTCCCTGTGGAGGATATGTAGTCTCAGTAATAAACTAGCCTTTGTTGTTAAGCCAGTGGCACAGGGCTGTGACTGCTGCCTAACTTAACACCTCCTAGTCAAGCTGCCAGCAGCAAAAGTTCTTTTCTTTCAACTATTTAAATGGTTAATTTGAAAAGAATGTACCTAAGTGAGCCATACGTTTCACTCAGGTGGATTGTCAATATCTGTGTTCTTACATATCCTTATAAAATGGAACCTTAAGATTAGACGACTTTAAAAACTGAAATACTTATGAAGTTATATTCATGTGCCTTTTTTTCCTCCCATATTTTTTGCCTCATCAGGTCTTTCCTAGCAGGTTTGTGTTGAGAACAATACAAACGCCTAACAAAATTGTTCTTTATACTTTATTTTTAGGATCGCTTACATATACAGCGCCAGAAATTGTGAGGGGTACTGACTTCTCCATCGCCAGTGACCTCTGGTCGTTGGGCTGCCTGCTTTATGAAATGTTTTCAGGTGATTTCTTTCTGGTTCGGTTTAAAAATCAGAGCTGGACACACGCACACAAAGGTTAAATCTGTAGTTTGCAAACATTTTACCTATTAGGTGTGAAAAAGCTGGTTTTTCTACATTTTCATACTGATTTTGCTGGTCGCTCTGTGTTAGCTGCAGGTCCTAGGAATGTTTGCCGTGCAGCTATTTTCATGATAATCATCTGGAATGTGAAATGTGCCAACCTGTTAAAAATTATTGGTAGAAATTCTTGTAAAGGCATTTGTGACTTAATTATTCAGATGTGTCCAGTGACCCTGCAACCCTTTGATCATGGTAGTAGTCCATACATGAATTAGTATATTTGTGAGGATGACAAATTTTGAATTATAGAAATATAAAGATATATAGACAGTCTATATACATATATAGACATTTACGTATCAGTAACTAGTTACTGAATGCCTAGTATATACCAGGCAAACTGTATCCCTAAATATATCACACAATTAACCCTATATATATATGTGTATATAGGGTTAATTGTGTAATCCCGAACTATCTGCATTTGAGATTTATTTAGAATTATTGGTAACAGCGAACTATCGTTTAATGGACAAGTTATCATGTAATTTCAGGAAAACCTCCGTTCTTCTCAGAGAGTGCATCAGAATTAATTGAAAAGATTTTTTATGAAGATCCTTTGCCACCTGTTCCAAAAGGTAGGATTTTTTAATTAAAAAGGCAGATATTATACATTTTACACCAACTAACGGTGTATTTTTTCCAGTCTATTTTTATTGATTTATACCCCTCCAATTTATGTTTTATAGTCCCAAATTGATAGTTTTAGAAATATTAGCATCCCCTTTGCTGTTTTTTAAAAAGGTATTAAAATGGAAAATAAAGTACTAAGTTTCCCTCATCTAAAAATACAAGTTATTTTGTGCCCCTATACCAAAAGAAATACGGTTTAAAGATTTAAAAAACTCAAACTTTTTTTATTTTTTGTGTAGGCGGCATTTACTTGATGTAGACTCGTGTTCTTTGTAGTTATTTCTAGTTGGTATTTGAATAGAAGTATCAGGCAATCCTCAGTCCTTGTCTTGATGAATCAGAATGCTACCCTGAGAAGTTTTTGGTCTTTTGAACAAGATGTAGTTGTAGTATTTAAAAGTGTTAGAACCTTAGTCATACAAATTGTGATTAATAGTCTACTATTAACAATTTTAAGGAAAGTAAAGACAGAAGAAGGCACAGACATAATAAAACAATTTGTAGTACACCACACAAAAAAGGTGAATCTTAATATACAAATGAAAACAGGCCTTTACAAAAAAATGTGATTTTTAGAAGAATAAAATTTTCAGAGGTAATTAATGGAAGAAATAAGAATATAGAATATTTTCGATATTTCAAAAATCATCCTAGCCTAAAAAAAACTCTTGATATTTTGAGAATAATCTGTATTTCTTAAAATGAAAAGCTGCATTTTTTTCTTTTTCATTAACTTAGTTTTTGTGGAAACCAGTCATTTCTGTTTCTTATAATGATTTACGGGATTAAAAAAAACCCTCATTATATCGATTATTGTTTTCTGTAAGTTAAAGATTTTTATGCAGGAAAGAGAAATCTGAAAATGAAAGTGTCAGAGGTCTGGTCAGGATACCTTTGGTACGGCTCCTGGCTGGGAACTCGCCCCTCCCTTTGGGGCACACAGTCTTACCTCTACCTCCTAAGTTCCACAGGGCTGCAGCCTTCCTTAGTGTAGCTCATCACTTTCTAAAATGTACTTTCAATAAATATTGCTTTTTCTTAAAAAAAAAAAAAAACATACTGTTGGTGGCCCAGGCTTAGTTGTTTCACAGTGACCTTCCTCAGACTGGGGGGATCAGAGCTCCTGGGGTGTCATCCCTTTGCTTCGTCTCTGGGATGCTTGGCAGCGTCTTTGGCCATTGTCTTCATGGCCACTTCTCTCAACGTTGCTGATTATTTGACCGTGGTATATATCTGTCTGATTTAAAAAGACGAAACTTGGAGGTGAATGAAATTAGACAGTGTCATAATACTGCGATGTTTATTATCTTCCTGTTAAAAATCTTAAACACAGAAGGTTGCTAGTATTCTAATAGTATACTACACAGCGAAGTTGGCTAAGAATGCCTCAGAAAATGAGGTATAATTAATAGCTGAAGACAAGGGTATGAGTTTGTTAGGCTGGCAATCCTACTGGGGTTGTTTAGTAAAGTAATTTTAGAGTGGAGACTTAGCTTCTGAGGTTCATGTTTTTTGTGGCCTAGGACAAAGTGTTTTTTGTTTTTGTGTACCTCTCCCCTATGAAATGAAGGCCGTTACTGTTGTTAATAGGTTCGGTTCTCTTAAAAATAATTTATGGGCTTAAAATACTACGACTTTAAATGCATTGCTTTGTTTTTAGAATTAATTTGGAATTAATTAATTTTTTTTTTTTGGAATTAATAGATTCTTCTGTTCCTAAAGCTTCTTCAGATTTTATTAATTTGCTTAATGGTTTACTTCAAAAAGATCCTCAGAAAAGGTACGTGTGGATGGTATTTTAATATGAATATTGCAATCTTTTTTTCCTTTCATGTGCTTGTACAATATTACACTTCTTAATACATAAAGAGTTGTTCAAATTACTCTTTAGAAAAAAAAAATCTGAGTCTGCATTGAGTTATTTTTCTCTGCAGGTGTTTTTTTAATCATGAGGAATTTTTAAAGTCATTTTCTCTTTTAACACATTAAATAGTTGCCTAGTAGGTTGACAGGTGTTTTTGTAACTCTCAAATTCAAAGCGTATTTCTTTCCATTGTTGATTTTGGGCTAAAACTATTTTAGACTATTGAACTAGGGATGATACTGTCTCAAGATAGTTAATGTAATAACTACTGAGTGAAATTTTAATGTAATATATTTTTAATGATAGTCCTGTCATAATTGGGGATATCAAGTGACAGAATAACAGGCACAGTGTTAATTTTCTGTGTTGTAGTGATGGCAGTAAGTTAGAAGCTGTGGCGTGGGGTGGTGGCGGGCAGGTGTCTCCTCAGCTTGGGGACGAGCAGTGCTTCTAGCTCTAGTTCTGCCATGAGGAAATGGAATAAGGGGTATTTATGCAGGTATTTGGGGGTCTCTGTTTCAGAGTGTAAAATGATTAATAAATTTATTGTAGTATAGAAGAGAATCCATTCTCTGTCTTTATTAAATAGAGAAAAACTGAAGGAAATGCTGTTTCTTGCTTAAGTTATAGGACATGGAATATGAACCCTGAAACTTGTGTCACTTAGTTGTCAGGCCCTTTCATTCTGTACCATTCCAGGCTTCTGAATGACTTCTGAATTCTTTGTTGCTAAGAGAGGTTATTTGCTTACTAAAATGAAAGAGTAAAGTATGAAACAATCTCAGAAGTACATTTAAACGGAGATATTTGTAAATTGTAAGATCTGATATATGTAATTGGAACATATCTGGAATTCGCCACAGTAGATCATGCTGAAATAAAATATTAATGTTTGTTTCATAAAGGTTAACTTGGGCAGGCCTACTGCGGCATCCATTTTGGAAGGATGCTCTCACTAGAAAAGATCCAGACTCGAGCACCGAGGACTCCAGCGTCAGGTGAGATAAGCTTATCTTTGTGCGTAAGACACAGTTATTAAACACTCATACCTGTTACTATTCTAGTAATGCAGCATCAGTGACATGTTTTGTGTTATTGCTTTTGCTCATTTTTGATCAGTTGCCTTTCTCCAGTCAGTGATTTAGTATGGTAGTCAATAGTTCTGTTCACCAGATATAAGTGGTTTCCCACCTTGCAGCGTATGGTAGGGTCTCACTTCCCTTTTTAAGTTAGGTGTGGTCATGTGACTTGCTTTGGCTAATGAAGTTTGAATAGAAGTGATATATGTTATTGCTGGATAGAAACTTTAAGAGCCACAAAAGTGATTCGTCACACTTCTCCAGATGAGGCCAATGGTAAGGTACTGAATCGGCAGTAATAAAAATGAACATCCTTACCTGGTTTCTGATTGTGGGATGAAAGTGTTCTGTCTTTCCCCACTAAGAAGAATGAGCTGGAGGTGTTGGTAGCTTTCGGTTTGAATGAATGTTGACTTTTATCAAATGCTTTTAGTATCAGGTGATATGATCATGCATTTTTTCTTCTTTAGAATCTCATTATGGACTCTTACATAAATTGGTTTTCGAATTGAACCAGCTTTGCATTCCCACAATAAACCCCACTTTTAGCCATTCTGTATTACAGTTTTCACGTTCTGCTGGGTGTATTTGGGGCCAGGTGGCAGGAAGAGAGTGAGAGGAAGAAAAAAGAGCAGAGCAACAGGCATTTGCCTCATGTCCTTGGGATCATAGCTCCCTGGTTGGGGAGGATGCCCTTCCTCAGAGTTTTAGGCCCTGGCCAGAAGCTGCTGCTGCTCCCAGCCAGTGCTGCAGAGTTACCTGGAGGTTGGGGCAGGACAGGACGGAAAAAGAAAAAGACAAAACCTAGGAGACTTCCCCTGCGCCGACCATGGAAAGCCTCCTTTCCTATTCCATGGCACAGAAATACAGGGATTATTGGGGCTTCTTCTGTCTGTACTTGCTTGCTGCCTTTGAACCCAGGCCAGATAGTCTTGGGGAAAAATAAAAGGGAAACTTGCCGGAGGTCTACTGGTGCATCGAGCTCGGTTTACTTTCCCAGTCTGCTCGCTGCTGTTTATTCTTCAGGTTCAAGGTTTATAGACTTCTTAGTACAATGCCTTGCACATATAGTAAGTGCTCATTTTAGTCACTCAGTGAGAAATATTACTTTTTTAACTCCCTGGCTTTGTCAATGTGTAATTGAATTATCTTGTCCAACCTCTTGTTCTACACAGAAAACTGTAGAGAGCTAAAAAGTAAGTTTGTGTTGACTTTCTCCTGTTGAACAACAGAAACTCGATGGAGTGTCCTGGGTCACAAGATTCCACGGAGCTCCTGGTGAGCCCCCAGAGTGGACACGCAAAAGGGGAGAGGAGCGCCCAGCGGCTAAGCCGCTCTCTGAGACTAGGTGAGCTTGCTTGGGCTTGGGACGCCGTTGCGGAGTTCCACGTTTGTGTCACCTTTCTCTTTAAACCTCTGTGTGCATCGTGACCTGCTCATGATATTTTGTTCCTTTATGGATAATGTTCTACTTTCCCGCCACAGAAAATCCAGCTGAGTGGCGGCCTAAGAATACTCTTGGGGGTCAACAGAATGAGTCCATGTTTCTTCTCAGGTATGTAAATAACGGCAGAGCAGCAAGGAGTCCATGTGACACGACAGTTAAACATTCTTACAGCACCTGTTGTCCTGCTGGCAAACCATGCTACTCAGAGATAAAGGACAGGAATAGGAATGCCAAAAGCCCATTTTAGTTGCTTTTCTTCACAGTTACTGTGAAGTGCTGGCTGAATATAGATTTTACTATGCATTTAAAAATTTTTTTAACCAAACCAACTTCTCTTTCCTAGGTAAAAAAAGGGTTAAAACTACTTAATTTTGTACCTCCATTTTAAATACAATTGAACTTAAAATTTCAAAAGGTCCACTTCTTTATTTGGATAAAGATTTATAGGAAAGAACAGGTTGTGCTTTTCATGTTGTTTTATATGGGAATGTTAAACAATGTAATCATGAAAATATTAAAAAAATTAGGATAGTATTTTAAGGTGATTAAGGCCCATGTATTTAAAATTTTAATAACATATAAATATTAAGTTATCTATAGTTTTAGTATCATAGAGAAATAGTTTTTTTAATGGTATTGGTTTTTTTCCTGATTTGTTTTACCCAAATTTAAATATAGCATATGTCTAATTTTTCTGTATATATCTTAGATGTTTTAAATTCATGTTTTAAAAAAAAACTTTGTATAATCTTTGGCAAGTTTGCAAGCCAAGTAAGTACTTATTTAAATAATGAATAAACAGATGAGTAAGTGAAAGAGAGATGAGAATCCCGATATTTGAGAGTTTGAAGGAATTCATTAAAAAAGATGCTGGTGATCGGAGTGGAAGGATTTCTTAAAATGTGAAAAACTCAGAATGAGACCTGTGGGAGATGGCGTGGCCCATTGAGAGTATGGCAGTTATCGCTGGGTCAGTTGGAGGGATCATTAAAAACAGATGCAGACTATAACTTGTGACCTAGTAGGTACCACGGTAATTTTCCATTTCAAACATTTTCTGCAATAAAATTGTCAATATTATTTATCCTTTGTAGAATAACCAATCGATTTTATGATGTTAGTCCTGCTTACACCAGGAGGCATTTAAAAAATAATAAAATCAATGTTTTAAGGTTTCTAGTTAAAACAAAATACTGAATATAGCATAGGAGCTGTAAATAAAAGAAACAAAGTAGCCAGGAAATTACTTGAAAACAGTTATAAAAGTAAGAGTGTCATGTAAACACAAAGTTTAAATTATTTTTTATATAATGAGGTTGCATAGAATCAATATTCTACCGTTTTCATGAGACGTGCTTTTTCCCCAGAGCATAGTGAACAGAGGATAGAGTTTCTAAAACCTGAATGACGTTCACTGGCCTGTGTTTTTCAGTTCTCGTCCTACTCCGAGAACTAGCACTGCAGTGGAATTAACTCCTGCTGAGGACGGGGCTCAGAATTCACCACAGAAGACTTCTCCTTTGATCAAGGTGAACAGAGATTTTTTTTTTTTTTATCTGCGATAGAATTGTTTTCAGATGTTACTGTAATTTGTGAAATGCATTTGGACCCTGTGAATGCATTTGGCATTGAAATGAAATGTAAGTGGGTTATAATAAAATCTCACTCTGCTAATAATGTTTTGATTCTATGTGAGATAGAACATCAGTGTAAATATAAAAAATGCATTCTGAAATGTGAAAGATCTTGAATCTCTTCTGGCAAATAGTCGTCGTAGAGGAGTGTATGTAATTTTATTGAAAATATTTTACAGTATTTATGTAAGTACTAGAAGGAAATTTATTTTATAATTTTTAATGATACTTTCGATTTAATTATAAAAATTACATGATTGTGGAAAACAAAATTTAGAAGGCAAAGAATATAAACTACATGTAGTTTAATTACTCAGAGTAATCACTGATTATATTTTGATATCCTTTCTTTTGGTTCTGTACATGTTAATTTTCAAACAAGGGAACATAATTTTATAACAATATTTTTCATTTAGTAAATGAGAATTCATTGCACTTTTTGATCACTTAACATATTCCTGAGCATTTTATTTGTTTGTATTTTACTATTGTGAATGGGATATTATATTTTTATAATCTATTGTATATGCATTCAGTTGACAGGAAATTAATTTTTGCATGCAAATTTTCTAATTGGTCTACCTTACTAATTCTTATTTTAGTAATTATTTAGTTGATTCATTTTGGCTTTTCTTTCAACTCTTTCTGTGTTGAAAGTTCATGATTATAAATGTGTTTTTAAACTTTTACAAAGTTCTTCCTTATTCTGAATGTGTCTTTTGTATGTCTGTCTTCTAGTTTGCAAGGGGTGGTCTTGGTTTCTAGGAGTTTGTTAGCTAATTATTCTGTTTCTTTATCCATGCCCCAACCTCAGTTTTGGTTAATTATTTTTCTTATTTTTTACTTTAGTGGTTTGGTTTTCTGTTTTATTCAGTTTGCTGGAAGTTCATACTGCATGACTCCTCCTCCTTTTCTGATATTAAATACTAAGGCCCAGCACCAGAAATAAAAGTTTGTTTAAGTAGAGCACAAAGAAACATCTCAAAGAAATAACTGATGGTAAACATCTAGTTATTCAATTTCATCGTGTTAACTCTGCTTTAACTAGGTTTTATAAAGATACAGATGTTTAACATTTAGGTAACAGGTCAGTACTTTAGCCTGACATTTTTTTATGCCATAATTTTAACTTTATATTGAATATTCTGTAAAGCAGAATTGAATCGTTTAGTGTTTGGTGGGTGAAGAATTAAAAATCATGCTGCAAAACTACTTTGCCTTATTGTAGTTCAGAACATCAAACTACAGAAGATCTGTTTTCTAGTCCTAACCAGACTTTGTGGTAATCGTGAGCAAGTTACTTACCTTCTTGGAGCCTTTTGTTTTTCATAAGTAAAAAGAAGAGAATGATGATACTTAAAATTTAGGAATTGTGTGAAGATCAAATGAGACTATCTGTGAAAGTGTTTTGAATAGCAACCCAGGTATATTGATACAGGTGACCTTTTTCAGTGGTGTCTTACTCAGCATCTTATTAGCTCAGTCTTTCAAAGCTCTTCGTTAGCCACAGAAACAAAGTCCAATTTTTGTTCTTGTTTCAGAGTACAAGTGGGCACGTGAGTCAGCAGGACCTGGAATCCCGGATGAGAGAGCTTATCTACACAGACTCGGATCTTGTTGTCACCCCAATTATTGACAACCCAAAGGTGTGGAAAGATACTCTAGCTACTGAGGGCTGTTTTAGACTTCAGTGAGGACTGAAGTTTGGGCGACACTTTCATTTCTGTTCCCCTCGTTGTCTGCTTTTGTTTTGTTTGTGCGACATGTCTACATTTCTAACCCCGCCCTTGTCTGTCACCCTCTGCTTCTGGCCTCCTACTTCCCTGGGTGGTGAGCTTGCTTCCTCCTCTGCAGTGGCTCTGCCTCCCGTCAGTGCAGCGGGCCGAGGAGTGGCCCGACTCCTAGACCTCAGACCTCAGTCCTCACGTCCTTCATTTCTCCATACGTCCTTAACCTGGATTACTCCAACTATTCCAGTTGCTGATGTGTTCACAGAGGCAGATGTCAGTGAGCGTCACTCACCGGGCGTGGCTGGGCGGGTAGATTCCCCAGAGACCATGCCCCTCTCATAGGTTATCAGGACCGCAGGGTGGGCGGTGGGAGACACTGGAGGTTGAGGGGTTGTGGCTCACAACGCACTTCTACCCCAGTGTGATTTTTGTTGCTTCGTGTCTTTTGGAATGTAATAACTGTATTACGAGGGGATGAGTTCTCTCCTTAAAACTCATTCATTTCTCAGCCCCTCTGTTTGCTATTGATTTCCAGTCTCCAACACACATTCCACCACCATGTATTCTGCATTTTAATTTTTTTGCACCTTTTTTTAAACTGTTTTTTTGAGGTCTCATTTTTAATGACATAAATTTTAAGCACTAGTGAGAGAATGTAGAGGCAGACGATGACATACAGCTGGGGGGAATGTCAACAGGTAAACATTTCTGGAGTGCCATTTGCCGGGATGTGTCGAAATTCAAATGCTGGATACCTGTGAGCTGGCAATTCCTCTACCACACACCTCATCTAAAGGAATGTGTGCCTGTACACAAGAGGTCTCCAGGACGATGCTGCTGGGGGGAGAGGGTCTGGCGTGTTTCGGCAGCAGCCTTCAGTCTCTGTGGCTGGGGCAGTGACTAAACTATGACGGTTTCCTCTCATCTCTGGGGAATATTAATGTAGTTTAGAATAAATGGGCTCTTGGATGCATGTTTACTTACTGGAAAGATAACATTTAATATAGATTACCCAGCTATTTTTCGTAGTGGAGCGATTTCGGTTTATGAGTTCAGATATCTGGCAGAGTAACTGTGTATTACACCAAATTTAATGTGTAACGGGGCATTTTCCCAGTTAGAACCATTTGTGTTATCTTTGACCATGTTCTCTATTTCTTTGTTTTATCTTCTAACAGCAGTTAGTTATTTCTCAGAAACCTTAACAATCAGTCGCAGTGTCTTTTAAAGTTTTTATGTTGAACTGATCTTAGACGTATAAAAACGGTTTGAGAATGTTAGAGTTCCTATGTACTGTCTACGTAGTGTCTTCTGATGTCAGCGTCTCACAGGATCATGATGTGGTTCGCAAAACCAGGGATTAACATCAGGGCAGCGCGACAAACGAAACTTTCAGACTCGTCCTCATTTTACCACTTGTGCACTGATGTCCCTTTTCTGTTCCAGGATCCCACGTTTCAGTTTGTTGTTATGTCTCCTTACTCGCTTTCTGTCCGTCCTTGTCTTTCATGGCCTTGTGGTCATTTCTCAGTCTTTCCTTGTCTTGCATGACCTTGACACTTTGAAGTGGTCAGATATTTTATACACTGGTTAGGTATTTACAGAATGTCCCTTAATTTGGTTTTGTCTAAAGGTTTCTCATGATGAGAGTAAGATTATGCATTTTGGCAAGAATACCACCAGCAGAGGTTTTGCAAATGCTCTGTAGATTTTGGAGAAGTTAGACACAGAAATGATGGTTGAATTTTTTTTTATAAAAGCTTCACAATGAAGTATACCAGCTGTTCGAAATTCATAGATCCAATTACATGTTTTCTTCACTTTCCTCAAAAAAAGAAAAATCATGTGTTTTCCTATTTAGGCTGTCACAGCTTCCTGGGGTGGTGTCATCTTTAATTCAGCCATCAAGTCTTAACTGTCCTGTGAGACCTCAGTCTACCTTCTGCCTCATCTATAAACCCTGTCCTGACTATATCAGCCTAGAGTGCTTGCTTTACATTCTTTAGTATTTCAAAAAATTTCTCTTGTGAAATGTAATGTTTTTTTGTCTGTAATTATGTCCTGCATGTTTTGCATTGTTACTTAAATGTTGTTTTGTTATTGTTGTTGTTTAACAAATGTTTATCCTCTTACCCAGAGTATCCACACTCTGGTTCATATCTTTTAAATCTTTGTGTCCCCCTTAATGCTTAGTATAGTACCTCACTCTGGCAGGTTCCCAATACATATTTTGTGGAAGGACTAAATTTCTAACCTAGAGGTAAATTAGCTTATGAGTTAGTCAAGTCAGGGTAACTCACTTCCACGAAGCTTTATTTATTGCAAATATCAATTGAAATAATTTTACATTTATAAGTTATTCATATTTATTTTAATCTGAAAGGGCACTGTTGAATTCTTGTTCTTTTTGGTGAGAAATTTTACAGCATTCTTTTCTGTCCTCATTGATTTAGAATCTGATAATAGGAGATGATCAATCAGGAGACCGATTTCTGTCTCAAAATGCTTTGTTTTGTTTTTTAACCACAGATAATGAAACAACCACCACTTAAATTTGATTCCAAAATACTGCATCTACCCGCACATTCAGGTAAGATCATAAAGGGCTGTTGAACACACAGACACTTTGCAGATAGATGCGAATATGAAATTTAATAGCAAACAGAAGATTTTATTCATGAATACTAAATTTCTCCTTTCTTGCCAACTGGCTCTTTTCTTGGGGCAGTGTTATGTAAATTATAAACAACCTGTAATTCACTCGTGCCAGCCGCTGACCTTACTCAGCTGAGTCTGGGCTGCCGTGTATTCTGCGGATGGGAGAGTTTTCCTGTGAAGCGGGTGGGCCCTTCTGCCCTTGCCCTTGTAGAGCCATTGGAATGTCCAACACTCCTGTGGGTGCAGAGGGTTGGAGATGCCAATGAAGAATCGAGATTCTACTCAGTGGAGCCAGGGCAGTGGAGACTGGGGCCAGATGGTTCACCTTCGTGGGGATGTGGGGCGCAGGTACTTAGAGGAAGATTGTTACCTTTCCTTTTACCTAATGGAAAGTCTTATTTAGGGTGAACATCAGAAATTTTTTTATACCTTAAATTTGATGTATTTTGTTTGATAAAGCTGTTAAGCTAGTAAACTTCATCATAGCTAGAACAGAACCTATGATTCTAAAATAAATAAAATATTCCAATTTAAATAAACCATGCCAAGTAGAACCACTGTTTATAAAAACCTAGAGGATTATTATCTCGAAGTAATTTTTTTCCCCTTTTTCCTTTGAGTTATTTTAGGAAATTATTATTACAGTTGATTTTAAGGATGGAGATCAGCTGAAACCATGTTGACTTTGGATGATGTCTCTTTTCTTAGTTTTTGCCTTTTGTTTATATGGAGGTTTGCAGATAGGGCCCCCAGATGATTTTAGCTATCATATTAACCTGGTTATGTTTAATAGTAGTTTCATTGGAACCTTTTAACTGTAAAATTTTTGGCTTTTCTGATATTTTAAGGCTAGATTGTTTTATTTACACAGAGACACTCTTGTTTTTATGTAGTACAGTTTTATTTAACTTTGCATTTTGTTATATTCTCAGTTGCAGGATAATTCTTCAGGCATCTGCTTTCTTTTTTTTTTTTTTTTAAGCAGTTTTCCATTGACATAGTTGAAAAGTCTCCATTGATAGAAGAAGACATGGTATAGAAGAGTAAATAAAAATAATCTCAACCTTGGAGTATTTTTGCTTTTGGCATTGTGAAGTGACAATTTTTTTTTTTTTTTGGCCTCATTTAGCTATTGAAATTCTATGTTCCATTTTATTTCTCGTGATATTTTCAACGGTTCTTTTTCACACGATACGCACTTTTAATATTTTCTTTCCTCTTCAGTGGATAAGTTAGCATTGCTAAAAGACCAGGATTGGAACGACTTTTTACAACAAGTGTGCTCACAGATTGACTCCACCGAGAAGACCATGGGGGCCTCCCGAGCCAAGCTGAACCTCCTTTGCTACCTGTGCGTGGTGGCTGGTCACAGGGAGGTGGCCGCCCGGCTCCTCCATTCCCCCCTGGTAGGTGGTTGTGACAGACTCCTTCCACTGCCCTCGCAGCATGTGCCTTCTGCACGTCACTTCTGTACGTCTACAGAGATGAAAACAAACCGAACTATTCATTTGATTTAAGTACAATGAAAAAAGGGTGATTTCTCAAGATTATAGAGTTGCCAAAATTATTTTCTATTTGATCCTAAGGTCTAAAAGCATTGATTGGACAGTGATTTTGAACTTTTTCCTTTGTAACACCCGGCTTGCATTTTATATTAACTAGTAGTTAATTGGGAGGTATTTTTTGTATCTGAAATCATGACAGATCTTTTCATGGCTAGTGGAACGGGCTGCCCATGTGGAGTAGGGGCTCTTTATTGGGTCCCCTGGTAAACTCCCAGGTTTCCGATGACACTATAGGGAGACAGCGAGTCTCGAAGACTTTTTTTTTCCTTTTCCCCTGGTGAAGTTTCTTGGACTGTCTTGGTTCATCAATAAAACCATGGGAGTTTGGCAGAGCTTTTGAAGTTGTCCCCAGAATGGAGTTACAGTGATCCGGGTGTTTTCCATAGCAGGCCCTGATTTAGGAACTGGCTTAAAAATTTAATGCATTTGATTTCAGGATAGTTTTAAGGTTACTTTTTTGATACGCGGTCTCGTGTGTGGGGTGAGGGGTAGGACACACTTAGGAATATAACTGGGTATGAAGAACAGTGCATTTCTTAGTTTTTATTTTGATCTTATGTACTCAGTGCTTCTGCATTTTCGTGAATTATCATCTTGGTGCAGGATTCATGTTTCATTTGTATGTGGTCTGATTTGTTAACTGAGCAGTCACTTTCATTGTTGTTTCATGAATGAAATATACATCTTAATTTTTTATTCTAGTTTCAGTTGCTAATCCAGCATTTACGAATAGCTCCAAACTGGGATATGTAAGTAACATTTATATTTTAATAATTTATTCTTTAGTAAGAGTTTTAGCATACATATTTTATCAAAAGCACATAGTCCTAAACACTTAGTCATAAAATATTCTGAAGCAACATGACTCTGAATCATAGGGTTTATATAGACATCCAGTTGTAAACTTAAAAAGACTTCAAAACAGACCTTATTCTAATATGAATATAATTTTAGAATTACTTAAAGTATGTCTGGAAACTTTTTAACTGTTGTTCTTTTGAATGTTCTTTATCAAATACTTTATCCTCCATCCCTGTGTTTTAATTTCATTATGCTTCCTAAGGAGTTCTCCCTTGCTGTGGTACCTTTACCTTATATAATACGTGCTTCCTTATGACGTTATTTAAAATCAAATGGGATTGTGATCTGTAAGCCTTGATAGGAGGATGTGTATTTGTTCATGGAGGCAGCATGCCATGGCGAAAAGCACATTAGATAAGTGTTAGAGGGTTCGGGGCTCTGGTCGCCCTTGAGGCTTGACCAAATGATGACCTCTGCTCCCTGGGGAGTGTGTGTGGGTTGATGAAATTGCAGTGGCTTTGATTCAGACAGATCTGGCTGTGGATTACAGATCTACCCCCTCAGCAAACTGCTTTAACTGCTTAGCTTCAGTTTCTTCATCTGGAAAATGGGGAGAGTGTATCTACTTCATAGATTTTTGGTAATAATTAAACTTGAAATGAGGTAAGTATGTGAAGTACCTTGCACAGTGCTTGATTCTTCTTAGTGGGTACTTAGTATATGCTGTGGATGTGGAAGATGAGTTTATCAGGTCTGCTTATCTCATTAGGAGAAGCCCATGAAAAGATGAAGATGAGGGGATTTTATGAAATGTGATAGTAAGAGGATATTAATTTATTCTTCTAGGCTGGCAAAATATGGGGAAACAATAGGTATTTTCAGAAGGTGCTTTTTGGGATAATTCTTATGCATTTTTTAATGTTACTTTCCCAAGATAAAATCTGACCTTACAAAATAGGATTTTTAGGTAATTTTTAAGCATGTAAAGCTTTGAGAAAATCTATGGTATGCTCATTAAAAAGAAACCATGGAAATAACACTTCAGCTAAAGCTTAAATTATACCCTTGAATGGGGTGCCCCCTGCTGACTTTTAAAAATAGACGTTCTTAAATCTTTCCAAGTAGTGTTTTAAAACCGTTTTTTCCCTTTTTTTTTTTTTTAAACTCGAAGTTTAAATGTAAAGCAGTTTTGAGGAAAATGAGTAAGGCAGACAAGTGCTCTGCTTGAATCCTTCCTTTACTCTCTCTTCCTCCTGTCAAACACCACTTCTCCCAGTGAGGCCTTCTCCAAGCCAGGCCATCTCTCCCTGCTAGTGGATGATAAGGTCCTTACTTAGCTGGGCTTAGTCACTGTTGGAGTAGATGTGTTTATTCCTTGGCTGTGTTCAGCATATAGAAAAACAAGATAGAATGTAATATGTAATTTTATAAATTTCTCTTCTCCTTATACCATATTCATGTATTTTTAATGTCATTAATTGTCTATGATACTTTTTTAAGGTATGCCTTTTTTATATGCTAGGAATGTCTGATCATTTTATTTACATGGTTTCCTATTTTGGAATAGTAAATATTGTAGATAATATAACGTTGAATTTTTTTGTGCTTAAATCTTTGTGCCCGTTTTCTTCTTAGGGCAGATTTATAGAATTAGAATGAATGGGTAGAACACAATATTTTTGTGATTTTTGTAATATGCTCTTTAGAAACTGTGTCAACATGCATTCCCAGTCAATGTGTATAAAAATGCTCTTTTGTTAGAACTTATAAAAGTGAATATTTATCAGATTTTATAACCTTTGCAATCAACTTTATTGAGGTATAATTTGCATATAATATATAAATTTTATTAATTGTGGTAAAATACATGTAATATGAAACTTATCATTTTAGCCATTTTAAGTGTACAATTCAGTATCATTAAATATATTCATAATGTGTACAACTATCACCACTATCAAGTTCCAGAACCTTTCATCATCCCAAACAGAAGCTTTAGCCATTAAATAATAACTCCCCATTTCCCCTCCTTCAGGCCCTGTAACTTCTCTTTTGTCTCTGAATTTGCCTGTTCTAGGTACCAAATATAAATGGGATCATACAATGTATGTCCTTTTGTATCTGGCTTATTTAATTTAGCTTAATGTTTGCAAAGTTAAATCCATGTCATAGCATGTGTCAGAATTTCATTTCTTTTAAAGGCTGAATAATATTCCATGCTTGTAAGTGAAACATTTTGTTTATCTTTTCATCTGCTGATAGGCACTTGGTTTGCTTCTACCTTTTTTTTTTCCCCAGCAATAATAATTTACCTTTATTTAATCTTCACACTTATGTTCCCTTGATCTTTTAATATTTCACTAGACGGGAGATTGAGAGTAGGTCTTAAAACATGAGGCTTCAGAAAGCCCACTTCCATTACTTGCCTTGGCAAAAGTTGGGGCCTGATCCCTCAGTAGGATGTGGGCTGCATGTACAGTATCTGTTCAGGACTTTGCTTTTAGTTCTTCTGGGCATACACCTAGAGGCGGAATTGCTGCGAGTGTTCCTGTTGCTCCCTATCCTTGCCAGCATTTGGTAGTGTCAGTGTTCTGGATTTGTCCATTCTAATAGCTGTGTAGTGGTATCTCATTGTTTTAATTTGCATTCTCCTGACAATTTGTGATGGAGAACATTTTCTCATATGTTTCTTTGCCATCTGTATATCTGTTAAGATCTTTGGCCCATATTTTATTTTATTTTACTTTCCTTTTTTATTTAACTTAATTTATTTTTATTTATTTATAGCAGAAAATAATAGCTTTATTAGAAGGCAAAGTAAAGCAACAGCACACTGTCAGACATGGAAGCGGGCCAAGCAAGAGAAGATGGCTCAAAAGGCTCTAGGGCCCAAGGGCCTGGTCCATATTTTAGTCAGTTGTTTGTTTTCTTATTGTTGAGTTTTAAGAATTCTTTGTATATGCCAGAAAACAGTCTTTTAACAGAAGTCTTTTGTAAATCTTTTCTTCCAGTCCATGGCTTGTCTTCTCATTCTCTTCACATTGTTTTTTTGCGAGCAGAGTTTTCAATGAAGTTCAACTTATTGCTTATTTCCTTCATGGATCATGCCTTTGCTATTATTGTATGTGAAAAGTCATTGCAACCCAAGGTCATCTAGAATTTTTCCTTCTAGGAGTTTTATAGTTTTATAGTTTTACATTTAGGTCTGAGATCTGTTTGAGCTGATTTCTGTGAAGGATATAAGATCTATGTCTAGATTAGGTGTTTTGAAAGTGGATGTCCATTTCTAGCACGATTTGTTGAAAAGACTGTCTTTGATCCATTGTATTGCCTTTTCTCCTTTGTCAAAGATTATTTGACTATATTTATGTGTGTATATCTAGGCTTTTTATTTTGTTACATTGATTTGTCAATTTTTTTTTTTTTTTTTTTTTTTTGGCCAATACTATACTCTCTTGATTACTGTAGCTTTACAGTAAGTTTTGAAGTCTGGTAGATCAGTCCTTCAACTTTGTTCTTCTCCTTGAATATTCTATTGATTCTTCTGGGTCTTTACCTTTTCATATAAATGTTAGAATTGGTTTGTCAATATCCACAAAAATAACTTGCTGAGATTTTGATTGGAATTGCATTGAGTCTATAGATCAAGTTGGGAAGAATTGACATCTTGACAATATTGAGTCTTTTTGTCTTTAACCATGGAATAGCTATTTCTGTAGTTATTCTTTGATTTTGTTCATTATTGTTTGTAGTATTTCTTATATAGATTTTAAACTTATTTTATTAGATTCATACTTCAGAATATTATTTTTTTAAGGTGCTAATGTAAATGGTATTTTTTTTTTTCAAATTTCACTTATGTATTGCTGGTATATAGGAAAGCAATTGACTTTTGTACGCCATTCTAAGGGCCTGAGAAGTGGAGGCGCTCTGCTGGACACTCTGATTAGCACAGAGAGCATGCTGCGTCACCGATGAGAGCATGGTTCTCATCAGTTCACACACTTCACCTTTTTTTAAATTAAAAAAGATTCACATCATAACTAATTTTCTACATGAAATAAACTGTTTCAAATCACCCGAAGTGACATGTAATAGTTTATCAATTTCATTTCCTGCTGGATAACGAAATAGAAACACCTCACTAAAACTAGTATTGATTCAAATAGAAAAATACTTGTAAAATGTAACGATTGTAAAACTTTCTATTAAAGTGAATATGTATTCATATATGTTTAACCGTTCTGATATTATTTTGTACTATATATATAAAATCACTGGTCTACCAAGAAGTGGAAGAGAGACCTTTGGCCAAATACCACTCTTCTTTTGAGTTAAAGCTTTTTGAAAATGTTGTTTTCCATTTTACTATTTAAGTACGACTTTTTCAGTTTTTGTCACTATTGCAAATGGGACTGCAGAGAGCAGTGCTGTTCACATCTTCCCATGTACACACGGGAACGTGTCTCTGGGCTCATCCATGGGGGTGCATATGCTCACTCTGGCACATTCCATTTTTATCTCCTGTTAGTGCTTCCAACTGCTTAATGTAAGTAACCTGGGCGTTGGTTTCCTCGGTCCCCGACTCTCCTCTTTAAAGACTATTTTCTCTGCATTTTACAGACGGGCCAAGGTCGCTCGCGTGATTGGTTTACTGGCCTCACACACAGATGAGCTCCAAGAAAATACACCTGTTATCGAGGTAATTTATTACTGAAATGTTATGAATGACAAAAAAGATTGTTCTTCATTTTGTAATTTAGAATACACAGCTTCATTTGACCTTGTTATAAAATGGTAACCTAAATAGACATTTAAGCTTAAATATAGCAGATTGCATACAATATATTCTGTTACTAAAGGTTAGGTATGGCAGAGTTACAGGGTTTGTGGGCTTTACTCATTATTTCAGTTATTTTTGGATAAGGCTTATTTCATGACTAGTTTCTTATAGTCTACCCAACATTTTATTAAAACTAATGTATTTTCTAGGTAGAAACATAGCTCATAATTCAAATGAAAATTCTTTTAGCTTTTCACCTTGAATTTAGTGTGTTCATCCTCACCATTTATCAATTATTTCTGACAGTGATTCCACTGTTGAATGGCCATGCATGCACTAAAGATATTTTCTAATAACAGTAATTTCTTTCAAATACTGATACCGGGAAGCCTTTCGTAGTTAACCAGTAATTCCAGGCCCTGTGAAGTGAATGCTGCCATTGTACTGCTTTTGTG
The DNA here is from genome assembly GCA_003508835.1 of Eonycteris spelaea. Lineage (NCBI taxonomy): Eukaryota > Metazoa > Chordata > Mammalia > Chiroptera > Pteropodidae > Eonycteris > Eonycteris spelaea. The sequence goes on from PUFA01000224.1 coordinate 2,096,426, forward strand.
AGTGTCCTTGAACACTAAAAACTACTGTGTATTTATCTCGTTCATGTATATTACACTTAACTGGTAATAGATTTTCCTCCCTTGGACTAGGAGAGTCTCAATTGTCAAAATAGGTGAGAAGAACCAGGGCTTTTATGGAGAAGGGCAAAAACTCCTGAAGGAAGTTGTAGTAAGAAGTGGGGGTTTAGTGGAGGCAGAACCTGGGGGGGTGGTGGTGTTTGGGGCTGTAAGAGGATTTGTTTGGCCAGGTGCTATCCAGTAGAACTTTCTGCAGTGATGGAAAATGTTGTGTGTGTGTGCTGTCCAGTATGTAGCCTGCTGCTGGGGTGGTCTGGGTGCATGTGAATAGGAGACAAATTGAGGCTCGCTGCATTTCCTCTCTTTGTAATTTTATCCCCATTCCCTACCAACTGTTATATCTCTGAGCTACTGAAGGAAATGTCATTAAGTCTAATCTTCCTTTCTTCTTTCTGGGACCAAGAACAATGAATTGTGACCCATATGATCCCATCAGTAGCCAGATGTATAATTAGATTTTTATCTAAAAGACTGAGCAGATAGGGCAGTATCTTTAGGCATATGAGAAGACTTAGGAGCTCAAAAGTGGAGGTTTCTTCTGATGACTCCAAGCAAAAGGCCCTTAATGACATAGAGAGGCTATAGGAGATAAGAGAAAACTTAAATTGTAAGACACAGTCTTGAGATTCTCGAGGACATCCCGGGATAATCAGAACAGGTAGCTGTTTCTTAGGAGTGGTGTGCCACGGGGTAAGAGCCTCTGAAGATGGCTGTTCATTAAAATGGCCAACAGATGCAGTAACAAGGAGGGTGAGTACCTTAGGAAGCTGACTTAGTGAATCTGAAGATCAGTTGGATGAATTTTCTCAGGATTCGGAAGAGAATGAGAAAGGATAAAAATTTTGAACTAAAAGGCATGGAAGATAGTTCCAGACGCTCTGTTAAGCTGTCTTGTACGGTAGCCACCAGCCGCCAGTAGCTGCGGAGTCCTGGAAAAGCAGCTAGTCTGAGTCGAGATCTGAATCGGGATGGGCTGCAAGTGCAGAGCGTATGCTAGATTTTGAAGACTCCATATAAAAAAAGTGTAAAGTGTCTCACCTATAATTTTTTTGTAGATTACATTTTCAAGTGATAACATTTTGGGTCTATTTGGATAAATAAAAATATTAAGATTAATTTTACCTCTTTTTATTTTTTAATGTGTTACTAGAAAACTTTAAATTACCTATGTGCCTCGAATCATATTTCTGGTGGACAGCACTTGTCTAAGATAAACAGTGGGATTTCCAGAAGGAGAGATCAAAGCAAATGGAAGTGAAACAATCATGACAGAAATAATATAGGAAAATTTCACCCTGAGCCGAAGAAAGACTCAAATCTTTAGATGAAAGGTCTCACCAAATGTCAGGCAAAACATTGAAAAAAGATGCACATTTAGACCTACCCTGCTGAAATTCGTAATTTCAAAGAGAAGAAGGAAACCAAAAACCAGGTTACACGCAAATACATTGAATTTGATTTGCATTTCATTTATTTGTACCACTAAAAGCTAGGAGATGCAGAAAACAGTGGAAATGGAACAACACTTACGGAATCATGCGATCTTAAATCTCTCCATACAGCCATCAGATTGCTTACTTGTGAGGACAGAACAAAAGACATTTTCAGAAATTCAGAGACTCAATCTGAATTTCGCTAATATTTCTAAAACTATTTACTTGAGGAAGCTACTTGAGTAGCCTAAAAAAAAAGGGGGGGGGCGAGGTTTAAGGCACTGTAAAAAATATAAACAATGAGCCCATTAAAATTCAAGCCTAAATAATAGTTAATGTTGTAAAGTATAATCTGTAAAGAATGGATTTTTCAGAAAAAGTATACATACTGTTAAAAACTAGATAATGGCATGAAGTGAAGTCTACATTATTTTAGAAGATGTAAAAAAGGTAGTGGAGAAGGGGCTGGGAAAGGAAGGTGTTATGGGATAGCTCTGTCACATGTAGGAAGACCAGCATTCCAGGCAAGTTTTTATTTTGTTCTAGAAGAAGTTCACAGATATTGTTTTATTTCTGACATTGATTATCTCTTCTTGGTTGATACTGTTTGTTTTGTTTTTAATTTAAGAAATATTTGTCAGTACCTGTGTAGACAAGGCACTGTCTCGATCTGGGGTACAGTGCCGAACAAGATAGATAAAAATCCATCTCTGGTGGAGCTTGTGTCCCAGTGTGAGGAAGAGCCAATAAATAAACATCTGATGTTAGGTGGTGATAAATGCGATGAAAAAGATGAAAAGTTAAAACAGTGGGGCTGGGGAATGATGAGGTGGCGGTGCTGGCGTAGAGAGGTTGCTGAGAACCGTGATGGGAGTGTCTGAGCAGAGACCCAGAGGAATTGAGGGAGCGAGCTGTGTCTTCCCGACAGGGCGAAGGACAGTCGCAGAGGACGAGATAGAAAAGTGGTCGGCGTGTTGTCCGGAGCATCAGGGTGATGAGCAGCTGGAGCTGAGTGAGGGGGAGAGTGGTCGGAGATGAGTCCATGTGGGAGCCAGGGGCCAGCTCGTCCAGAGCCGTGTGTCAGCCACGGTCAGGATTTGGGGTTTTATTGTGAAGGAGATGAGAAGCCATCGGAAGATTTTGAGCAGGAGTGCCTTGATGTGGCTTACGTTTGAAAAGGATCACTGTCTATTACAGGGTTGGGGCAAGGTAGAATCATTGAGACCAGGCTGTGGTCATTCAGGTGAAGGATGATGATGTATGTATGTATGTGTATAGATATGTAGGTTATATATTTAGCGCATAAAACATAAAATATAAATATAAATATATAATATATACTACTATATATGCTTTTTTCTGGATTGGGATTTTGAAAGACTAATGACACATTTGCTGCCTGCTGTGATCACAGAAGGCAGACTTTCATAGCCAGGTCTGGCTGTTATAAATTGTAATATTCAGTATGAACAGCTGCGGCGAGAAATGCGAAGCAAAATGAAATGTCTAGGCAGCCACCAGAGTGGCAAAAATGAGAAAGCTTCCTGATCCCAAGTGTTGGCGACAGTCCTGAGCCGAAGGAACACAGCTGTGTGGCCGTGGGCAACGTAACACTGCGTGGCGACGTCTCCTAAAGCTGCGCTCATCTGTCCTGGGACCTAGCGCCCATCACCCTGCAACCTGGCGTACCAAACGATGTGTGCAAGAACATACATCACCAGTGACTCGCAGCAGCTCTACGTTTGAATGAACGAAAACAGGCCCACTAATAGTAGAGCGGACAAAGTGTGGCACGTGCCCACATTGCTGGTAATGAACTGCAGCATTGGGCAGCAAGCATGAATGAATCTCAAGGTCATAGACAGTTGTCCCAGGCCCTAGTAGGACACTTCCTGGGAAAGACTGATCCAGATGTTTAGAAATATTCTGGGGCCATGATGATCCTTGTTCAGGGTCAGCTTCCCCTTGGTGTTGAAAAATTAAGAGGAGGAGGTGCGTGTGGTAGAAGTCATGGCTGGTGTGGAGGAGCGCCTTGTGGCGTGGAGTCCTGGGAAGAAGACAGGCCAGAGGCCAGGGCTGGAGCCGAGAGGCTGCCCACATCCCCTGTGGGGTCCTCGTGCTTGGCACTTGGCTGTGACTAGAGACCATGTGTTCTGTTGCTGTAGGAACTCCTGCAGAAGGCCACTGCAGTAACCGGGACCTGTCAGTCACCCTCGGTGGTGTGCCCAGCTCATCCCGGCCTCAGCTCCATGCCAGTCGCGTGGTACCCCTGGCATTGCTATTGCTACTGCTACAGAGAGCATTCGGCCTGGCAGTTCCTGAACTGCACTTGACCTTGTGCTCAGGTTGAGGGACAGTTCTTGGACCAGTACATCCCTCTCCTCAGAGACTGGGTACGTCTGAGTATTTCCCCAACTCCTGTTGCGGCTCTGAGCAACAATTGCATTCTGCTGCTGCCTCATGGCGGGGAGGGGGGGTGTTAATTCCTGAGGTCCTCGTAGCCTTCATTCCCACACTGCCCTTTCTGGATGTTTGCCGATGTTTTATTCTGAAATGAAACTTGGGATAAATCATACTTATTTCATTAAAAAAACAATAGTGTATATTTAGCTTTCTGGGAAACTATTGTGAGTTAAGCACACTGCATTGTGAACCGAGTTCTGTTGGTTAACGAGTTTCCAGAATAATTTGAAACTGTGCCAGGTTGTTCCTTTGTGATGCCATCTTTTAAATCAGTTGGCTGTGACAGTGGAAGCAGCCGCTAGAGGTCACTCAAACACTGGAAACAAAGTTTTTCACGGTTAAGCATTTATTTTTCAACTTTAGGAAGAAGCAGGCTTAGCGGATATGTGGTACTGCGTTTCATCTTTTCCCTGTTTTCTTTATTTTTGTGTGTGGAGATTCTGCTGCATGAAATGCAGTTGCATCCTGTTGGTGATCAGTACCCTTTGAGATTAATGAAAGCGAAGGCAGCCTCTCCAGAAAAACGCAGTCAACACCTTGCCCATGACTTCAGGGGGCTTGGGAACCCATTGGAGCCCGTTGGTGAACCTTCGGTGTAGAACCCTTGAACCCGGTTTCTGTAAAACTCTCAGTTGGGTGTTTGTAGGTAATTTTTCAGTAACTCATTAATAAAATTTCAAGTGCAAGACCTGTCCTGATTTCTCCAGTAGGTTTCCTACCAGTGGGCAATAAAAATTGTGGTTGAAGATCCTGTAGGCATTGTAAAGGCAGAAGACCTCATTTTATTATTCATCTTGTTTCCTACAGTGCCTAGCAGCCAAGTAACATGTGTATTTCAAGCATTCAGTCAGTGTTGAAAGATTTAATAAATGATTAAAAGAACAGTAGGAAAGTACGTTGGTATAGTTTATTACAAATAGAGATGGAGAAAAAAAATCTTTTATTGTTCTTACGATATAATTTGTGTGTCTTTCATCTTTTTTTTGCTATTATCTTAATTTTATTTATTTTTTTAAAATTAAATTTTATTATGGTGACATTGGTTAACAAAATTCAGTAAGTATCAAGTGTACAATTTAACAGTAAGGGGTATATATATGTGTACATATATATGTGTATATATGTGTGTATATATATATATATATATATATATATATATATATTGCATTGTATAAGTCTCTTTCACATTATTCTATGATCAGTGGCTACAGAAAAGAGCTGATCATGACCTCTTACATATATTTAGAGGCATTTTTTGAATTCTTCTTTACCTTTTCCACAGAAAATATAGCCAGCTTCTTGAGCTTTTCCTCCATGATAACACATTTACCACTGAGTAATCATTGTGGTTCTTATGTGTGATAATTTTTAAGAAATATTCTTGGTACTTTGCTACATATATGTAGTCTCAAGCATGCAGTGGATATATTTTAGGAAATACAATATGGAACCCTAAAATTTAGAACTAGAAGGATTATTAATAGGCATTCTAGTTTGACATCTTCCCTAAACATTTTTATTGTGGAAAATTTCAACATACATCCAATTAGATTAGAATAATGGGACATCCACTTACTTCCAACAGTGTTTTTTTTTTTTTTTGCCAATCTCATTATCATCTCTTTCCTCCTCTTCCTCCCTGTCTCATGTCCCCTCTCTCCTCCCTCCCTTCTCTCCTCATCCCTCCTTCCCTTTTCCTCCTTTTCTTTCCCTCTCCCTCTCTCTTGCTATAGTATTTACAAAAAATCCCAGACATCATACTTCACTCATAAATACTTTAGTATACATATCTAACAGAAAAATATTTAAAAAAATATAACCACATTACCATTATCACACCCAATAGAATCAGCAGTGGTTCCTGAATATCATCTAATGTCCAGTCACTGTTCGTATTTTCTTAATTGTCTCATGCATGTTATTTTATACTTTCTCATTGAGCCAGGTTTGAGTTAAGGTCCTGTATTGCATTTAGATAGTGCGACTCAAGTCTCTTAATTTCAAACTTCTTAAGACTCTTAATTTCAAACATTTCCCTATTATTTTTAGTGTAATTTATTTATTAAAGACAAATCATTTAGTTTAGCCAAAGCTGGAATGTTGGAAATTTTATTCTGCTGGGTTGGTGTCATTTAACATGGTCCTCTGTCACCTGTGTTTTCTATTAACTGCTGGTTAGATGTGTGGCCTTATTAGGTTCAAGTTGAGTTTTATGGACAGAGGGTAGGAATTCTTCATAGTTGGTGCTATGTATTTCCTGTCACTTCATCGGAAGAGGCGTGGGATGTCTGGTTGCCTCGTTAGTGATGTTGTGATTGCTGGCTGGCTTCAGGTGTTGTCAGCCTTATCATTATGAACTTTCCCATCACTCCAAAAGTGATAATTTTCTCATTCTATAATTCCTTTCTGATTTATAGCTGGGAGTTTTTCTTACAGAAGGAATCTTCCATATCGACTATTTGGCTATCCCAAAATACAGTTGGTTTAACAAAGGCAGGATAAGAGATTGTTTTCTTTTATAGATCAATTTTCAGAATAATGAGTTGGTGCCTTGGTAATCTCGATAAGTGCCCACTGAGATTTGTTTGTGTTGTTAAGAACTTATGGATTTATGTGTTTCAGTCTTTTGCAGACATTAGTTTTTTCGATGCCTAAATCGTGGCATCTCAGTGCAATGGGACCCCTTTCAAGTTTGTACCTTTCCTTTCAACGTGACTCTACCTACTGCTGTTTCCGATAACTTGCTTGCATTCTGTCAACAAGATTTCACAGGCTCAGTCTTGGCAATAGTCAGCCTTAGTTCTGAAATCAGTTCTGTAAGGAACCTTGTTTAATTTTTTTGGAAATGGTATATAGAGAACAGAGTCTGTGTAGGGGTGTTAATTGCTCCTGGGATTGTCATTTCTTTTAGAATCTTTCAAGGGTTACAGCTTAGAAATACTCTTTCTTAAAAAGAAAAAAATCACAAGTTCATTCATACTGATCCTTCCAGTTCAAATTTAAGATTAGAATTTTTACTGTTTGGGTTTAAAATTATTATTTTTCTTCTCATAAGCTGAAAATCTTGACTGCTAATGACATTAACATAATTATTTTTTTTACCCATACATTAAAAACAATACCAATATTATAACAATAAAACTACAAAGTACAGTTTAAGATAGTTTTGTGCTTTTTTAAATTTTTACTTTTTGATCCTTAGAGTGTAATCCACTGGATGATATGTATAGTCAAAATACTGAGTTTTCAGTTGAGTTCCAATAATTCATAGATTCAGATTAAACTCTTTTTCTTGGTAGGAATGTATCATAGGTGATGTTGGGCGCTTCATTTTTCATCATTCGGGGCGCATGTAGTGTCAGGTGTCCCTTGCTTAGCTACATTGCTTTGATCACTTGATTAAAGAGGCGATGTCAGATACCTCCATCGTACAGGTACGTTTTTTTCTCTGCAGTGTCTCTGTAACTGCCATGTCAAGCGTACAGTAAGCAAATGATTTTTAACAATCGTATGGATTGTAACTCTCGTTTTAACCTTCTTCTGGATTGAAACACAAATGTTCATCAGCGTGTTGTCACTAATTGCCAGTGCATTTTCTCTCTTCAGTTTCAACAGATTGATCCGCTGTGTTCATTATGCTGTGCAGCGTGATTGCATTATTGTCTTGAAATTCATCTAATTGTCAAAATTTACTTTGCCTCTTTTTGTCCTCTTTTGTTTTTTGTAGGATAATCACATTTGTGATTTAGTTGCTCAAAAGAGTGAAATCTAAGAATTCTTGACTTACGAATGTTGACACCGTGTCATTCAGCCGTGCACTGAATTGGTTTTAGAAGTGAATTTTATGTTTAGCAGCGGACAGAGGGTGATTTGAAGTGTTATCTGACTTATCTAGTCCTTTCAGGACACGGCGTGCTTTGGGAACATGGGACGTGATGAAACTGCATTGAGAGTGAGCTGGCTGTCCTGGCATCTGTTAGGGGGTGCACTGCAGTGTGCTCCACCTTGGGCTCGAGGTCAGTGTTAAGCTGCACAATTGTGCCACTTCTCTGCTGTCCCCGGTGGCTTGAGTACCCTGCTAGGACAGCTGCATAGAGTAAGTCATGATCCTTACTTCCCACAGTCCTAATTTTCAATTTGTAACTTTTCCGAAGAACAAATGATGCCTGTGTGTACTTTTTGAGATATATGTATTTTATGTACATACATGAGATTGTTTTTATCTAGCTTTTTTTCATGTAGCACTTATTATGATTTTTTTCTAGTTATAAAAATATGTGGTCTTCTCATTATGGCAACTTAGCTACTTAGAGAACCTGAAAATCCTCCCTGTCAGTATTAAATTTACTTGGCTTCGTGAGAGAGAACGAGGCAGGGAACGTAGCATGAGTGGTGACAGCAGAGTCTCATGGTCCAGGTGTAAACTAGTGAAAATTGGAGTCACTTTCTGGTTGGGAAGCTTGTGGTCAAAAGAGATGAGGCTGGATGGGTACAGAGCAACTCATTTTGGGGAAATCATCATCTCAAAGGTTTCTTTAAGTTTTTTTTTTTTTTAATTACTGAGCTTTGAGTGTTATCTACCTTCCTCTCATCCAGACATCTCTCCACCTACCACTCTTAGCTAGATGTCTATCTGAGAGTTCTTTATATATTCTGGATGTAAGTCCTTGATAAGTAAGTCCTGTGCAATATTTTCTCTCAGTCTGTCACTTGTTTTATTCTCTTTGTAGTGTCATTCAAAAGCAGAAATTCTTAATTTCGATGAAGTCCAATTTATCATTTTTCCCCTTTATGGATTATGCTTTTAATGTTGTATCTAAACAAAATCGATACCTAACCCAAGGTCACAAAACGTTTCTCCTGCATTTCTTTCTAAATTTTTGTAGTTTCAGCTTTTATATTTAAACCTATGATTCATTTTGAGTTACTTCTCTATGGGGTGTTAGGTACGGAGTGAGGTCAGCAAATAGCGAACGAGCACTTTCTTTGAGCCGAGTAATGGAACAGGCACCGGAGGCACAATAATGAGCAAATAGGTGTCCTTGTCCTCATGGGACTTTATGATGGACAAAGGACGTTAAACAGAGAAAGAGGAAGTAGTAGAGGAGACCGAGAAGGAACCCTGGTGAAGTAGGAAGAAACTCCGAAGAGCTGCTTTAGTGGGAGGGGAGAGAGGCTCCTGTGCTGTGACGGAGGAAATGGTCATCGTTTTTATCGTTTCTGCGGGTTAGGTGAAGACATTAACCTAAATTGGATTTGGCAAAAGGTGGGTTAGTGACTCCTGTGCAGTAAAAGCCAGAGCGAGTGGTTGTATAGAAAACCGGAGGTGAGCACGTGGGGAAAGTCTGGATAAGGAAGTTTGGCTGAGTGCGCGGGACATTTAAATTCTCCTAGGAAAGGTTCAGTCCAGAGGGAGGCACTGAAGATTGAGGTTAGAGAGGGGCCAACTGAGGGTATGTAATCCTTAAGCCGGGAAGAGAGGGGCACTCAGGGTGACTGCTGTAGATTGGAAGGGATACTTTATCCGCTATAACAGGAAGAAAGGATGAATAAAGGTAGGTGGAGTGGAGTTTAAGATTTGGTGGTGGTAGGATGACGGATCTTGTATCTGATGGCTTCTGACAGTGGAGCTCATCAAGGTCACCATCAGAAAGAGCGGAATGAGTGCTCAGGGGTTGTGAGGTAGAGGGGAAGGTATAAAACTGTCATCTCTGAGAGTGGGCAAGCTGACTCGCTAGCGAAAGAGAAGAGGGTTCTATAGAAACCCAGTTTGTGATCAAGAATTTAAGGTGAAAGAAACTTTCCCATTTGCCTGGTTGTGTGATGTTCTCCAGAAGATGGTTGGATTTCAGCCAAGGGGAGGGCTGAGTCTTTTGGAGAGAGAGTGGCCGCTTTAAAACCGTCTCACATAAGGCCGATATGGTTTGAGTCTTACCCCAGAACCCAGTCTATGTAGGAAAGCAAGTAAAGAAAGGCTCTGAGAAAGTAGAGGCCTTTTGGCTTGAATGGTTTTGTTGAATTAAAAAAAAAATTGTTGCTGAGGGGCTTTAAATAAGGACTATGAAAAGATAGTGGTGATTAGAGAGTGTTTGAATTTGAGAAGTGCCAGAGATACTGTCCGGGTCCGAGGTGTGTGTGGGCGAGCGGCCGAGTCGGGGTGGAGAAACTGGTCAAGGAGCTGAGTGACGACATCAAGGAACTGCATGGCCAGGTGTGTCTTCCTCGCAGATGCCCACTTTGTTGAAGGTGAGGACGGCAGTAGATGTTGGAAGGAAGGTGGTGAGCAAGGAGCCACTATCCTTGGTGGATGAGAAAAAGTAGTATGATATGACATGTGAGACCCACAGTCACAGGTCCTTTGGCAAGATGGAGTTTGGGGGTGGTAGCAGGAGCGAAGACACCACCCTCATCTCGCTTCACAGTATTCTTGGAGTTAGGGTCACGATTGCATTCACTTCTTCTTGGCAGGGCAATAGGAAGCGTAGAGAGACATAGATTTTCTACCGGAAACGCAGGGAAAATAACCTCCCTCTTCTTTGGGTGAAGTGCTGTTTAAATTTGGCCCGTCGTAAGGGCGTGCTCGACAGTGGTGTCCATGTGTTTGCCAGCGTACGTGTTACAGCGCAAGACAAAGCTCTCACTGAAACGTCGTCGTAGAAGGAATAACACGTTGGTTAACCATGTGTCAATACTTTTTTTTTCTAAAACCTGCATCTGAGCAGGAACTTCTTATTGATGGCGATTTGTAAAAATGGTGCTAGATGTTTTCCTGACAAAAACGACCGCTGTCTTATTGGTTGACATTTTCTTCCTTTTCATAGTTATTACGTAGCCCCACAGAGTTCTTTGTACCCCACTGCTACATCGGTGTAATCTCCCGGGTAAGTTGCCATCTTTCACGTCAGCCACTGAGTGACCGTTTCTGGCTTGTTTGTAGCCCAAGCTGAGACCAATATCGTTTCTAACCCTCCATATCGTTAGTTTCAGTGAATTTGGCCCCATTCCTCCCCGTTAAACGAACTCTTTCGGTTACTTTCTGGACAGCGTGAGAGACACATTTATTGAAAATGATGAAGCAGGAGTTGAATACTATTTACGTCTTTGAATGAAGTGAAACAGGCTGGATTTGCTATATTAAGCCATGTTGCCAAAGTGGATATCATTTGGGGAATTGCCATATTTGAATCACTTTTGCATATAAATTAAACATCTCACATCAAAGAATTCTTAAAAGGCATGCTTCCTAATTTCTTATAATGATAGAATTCATTTAATTTCTTACCTGACATCTTGTAGAACAGTTTTTAGCTCCTGTGTTTCCTGCTTTGACTAATTTTTATGCTCATTTTACCTGAGCTATGAACATTCCTTTGTTATAATATTTTTAGGGCAGCAGTTTTGAGGCTTATATATTTGAATACGATGTGATTTAGTAATCCTTGGGAACCTAGCAAAACAGCACATTTAATTTTCAATTCGATGAAAGAAACATGGAAAGAGAATTGGCGATGGAGAGAATTGCACAAAACACAGGTAATTAGAGCTGATCCTTGAAGCAGAAAAATGCAATTTGAAATAAGCTTTCCATCTCTACTATTTGAAGAGCGTCGAGGAGATGACTGTTAAGAATGTGGTAACAAGTAAATAATAGTGGTTAGGTATAGCGAGCTCAAAAACACTGTGTCGGAGTTACATTTTTCGTGCCATGACTTTTATACGTTCCAACATCGAAAACACTCAGTTTTAATGGAGGACAATGGTAACTTAATTTCTTAAGCATTTATGTAGCAAGCGTAATTGTGTTCTGTTCTCAGATAAAAATGTCATGTAACCTTCATCGACACCCCAGCTGATGCTTACATTAGATACAGGAGTGAGGACCTGCCGGAGGAGTGTAGAAGTATCTAGAATGCATGTGTGGCTTGGTTGCCTCTGCGTGAAACCGCCTCTCCCCGCATCTCTGTCGGGTTTAGTTCGTGGCTGCCAGAGGGAAGGAGAGAAGGGGGGATACAGGGTGTGCATCTCTTTCCAGCATCGCTGCATGTCCCGGCTGCCGGACCCGACACTGGTCCCAAGGCACTTGCTAGAACAGCGTCGTTGTACTGTTCTCGTCACCGTCACCGTCGGCGGAGTCTGGGTCGGCGCCTCTGCGGACTGCCAGGCTCTGTCTTTGCACCGCCCTCCCTCAGCCACTGCCACACAGTTGCCGCTGGTGACCATCACTGGCCAATGAGTAGTCAAGAAGTGGAATTCAGAGGGGCTCATTCTCTGATACCAAGATGACGTGGGAATCCATTGTCCCTGGCAATTTCAGCAGTTTCCCTTTATGAAATTTGAGCAAAACCAACTCAAAACTATGAAACTAATGGTTTGTGAAGGCTTAAAAGGCTGTTACTCAAAATGAAACCTTACGACTTACTTATTGGTCAGTCTAAGTGTCAGATTTTGGTGTTCCAGTAGCCTTTTCCAAGAAGGAAAGGATGGGTTGGAAGCTGTCATTTCCAATAGTTGTTAGTTTCACAAGATGATGAGGGAAAAACTGGAAAGTGAATCTTTTCAAAGGGGATTACATAAGTTACAGTCCCTAACACTTGGTACACTCGAACTGAGATAATTTAATGATGGGTTATATACTTAGGGGCGATTAACTGTAAGGGACAGCATTAGGTCTGCTGGGTCTTTAGACTTACTTGGCAGAGCAGCTCGTCCTGCAGCTTGGACTTGCTGCAGAACCTCTTTTTGAGCCCCTCTCAAAACTGGCAGCCTTATCGATGAGCAGTGATGGGCTGGAGCCTTTAAAATCCAAACGGGCTCACCAAGCATTGGACCTTCTTGTCTTGGTGGGTAATGCAGGGCGCAGCAACTTCTCTCTCACTTTGAAGGGATCTCGTTACATGCCTCAAGACCACTGGACTCCTAGGAACTTCACCAGTGTAATAGACTGTGAACTTTTGCAGGGTTGATCGCCTGACCTCTGGCATGCAAATTAGCGTGCTTTCACCAGTCCACTTATAATATCACCAGTGTAATGAAACAGTGTGATGTCCTGCAGATTATCAAGATGATCACGGTCCCTCTAGACTGTATTATGACAAGCGGGAGACTTGATTTAGGGGCATTTCAGCCAGTAGAGACTGCTTCTGATTTTATTTACTGATTGCAATGGAAATGCATGCCAGGTGCCAGGGCCTGTATTGATTTGCTACGTCTGAAGCTGTAGCTATAACAGGCATCATCACCTGATTAAATGTGCAGTAGTCGGTGGTAATTCTCCACGACCCAGGTGGCTTCTGCACTGACCTAACAGGCAAGTCGAAGGGGGCTGTTGTAGAAAACACAGTCCTTGCACCCTTGCCGTTGGCGCACTGATCCCTAGTCGCTGATCGCCGTGGACGTGTTATTGGCCGGGCAGGCAGGGTTGGTGTTATAGCTCCACGACTTCCACTTTGGCCTGTCCGAATCCAGATGGTCCTCGACCCACTGGTCAGGAGTCCATGGTGGGAATCGTGCCAGTTACTCGGTGTATTTTTTTCACAGTATGTTCTAGATCGAGGAAAATAACGAAGGAGGGGCCATGGACCCACTGGACAGATGCGACGTATATTTGGCGAAGACCGTGTGTAGCACCTGACCTTGATAAGCGACTCCTCTGACTGTTGGAGAATAGGGGTATCGTAGGTCTCCAGAGATCAGTCTGAGTTCAGAGCCAGTGTCCAACGTTAGCGGGTCTGGGTGGTTCCCTTTCTCCAGTGCGCAGTCACATGGTAAGTGGCCAAGGACCTTCTGGGCATGGGGAGTGTTGGGGAAGATTCACAGCATTTACCTGTGGCTACTTCGTAGGAATCTCTTTCAAAGGAACCTCCGGTGTAGTCAAGAAGCTCTGGGTCTTTGAACCACCAGCCTGGCTGTGGGATGGGAAAAAGCTGTATGTCCTTGATATGTGGACTCTGGTTAGGTCTGCCCAGCAATTTTCTTACTGTATGTCAAGCATCAGTTTAATAGGCTGATCTGATGGTTAATTTATCATTTGGGATTCTGGCAGGTCCACATGCTCTGATCACCAAGTTGCCCTCATGCAGTTAAGTGCTGCCGTTGGTCTGTAAAGGACAGCCACCTCAGAGCGTCTCAGAGATGCTGTGCCCCACTCGCAGGCATGCTTCTCAGGCCCACTTGGGCAGGGATGGTTGGACAGGTCGCACTTTGTGGAACCATCACAACTTTTTAAATTTTCTGAGCATTCAGACTCTGTTCTCTGTAGCAGTGGTTCTTAATCTTGGTGGCACATTAGAATTCCCTGGGGGCCTTAAAAATTCTGATGTCCACGCTGTACTACCCAGACCAGTTAAACCAGAATCTCTGGGGGTGAGTGCGGCTTTCTGTAGTTTTTAAAGCTAAGCAAGTCATTCCAGTGGGCAGACAACTTCGAGTTCCACAGTAGTGATCTCAGAGAGCTGTTCTAGACCTTCAGCATCACCGGACAACTTATTAGATGTACAGACGTACAGTTTCTCCTGAATGAGAAACTCTGAGGGTGGAGACCAGCAATCTGTGTTTTCACAAATTCTTCAGGGATTATGAAGCACATGAAAGTTTGAGTACCGCTGCTCTACAGCATGCTGGGGGAAATCCTAGCATTCGACCTCATTAATTGCACACTGTCATTAAGGCCATGTTTCCGTTGGTCAGCCTCGCAGACTCCCAGGTGCTGAATGTCTGGTCGCCCAGGTGGGAGTGCATGAGAATGTGAGCCGCAGGTCTGCTTCTGGGACCTGGTTTGATTATGAGGGAGAGACTCTCTTTTGCAGGCTGGTTCACTTCTTACTCCTGTGTCTTCGGAGTCCCAACTGAATGTGAGTGGTCTCCAGCATGATAGCTCCTTGGGCAGCTGCATGATGGTTCTCTTCTTCCATTCCCAAGGGTTATTTCAAGGTCACCAAGATTCCGCACAAGCCCCCAGGGTTAAAGTGTCTCAGTTATGTTTACCTGTTTCCTATTTTCTCTCTATTTTTGGTCTTTGAGGTCACTTAATTTCTTGCCAGTTCGGCTGTGCATTTTACAAAGATATTTAATGATATTCAATGTTTTTTTATTTTCAATAAGTGAAATATTTAGGGTATCTTGTCTACCATCCATCAGACATGAACAAAATAATTTTAGTGATTCATCTGGTTTTGGACTACAGAGTTGTTGCATTTTGATATCCAATGTCTTAATCCGCATGGCGAGATTTATCAGTGTGCTTTTCAGTCATTGCTTTCTGGTGGTTGGTGTCAGATCCGTGACAGGAACGTTAATGGTGGATATGAGCCGCCACACGAATGAGCTTCCTCAGATACGGGTGCAGTAGTTTCCTGTTTTCTTAGTGATTATTTTCAAGTATGAAAACGCCTTCATTACTGCGTATAAATAGAATGGTCTCCTTGAATCAAAAGCTTAGGGTTCTGTCTCAGGGCAGGCTAGCTTACGTTGTGGTAACGAAGCCCGTCAGAATAGCGGAGGCCGCAGGCCTCGGTGACGTTGTGGGCAGGCGACTTCAGGCTGTTTCCATCTTATGTGGCTCTCCAGCCAGCGTGATACGTTTAAGTATCCTGGAGCAGGGGAAGAGAGTGCAGAAAATGGCACACAGGTACGCACACATCGTTTCTACGGTTAGCCAGTTGCCCGGAACTAGCCACACCGCCCCTTCTGACTCCGGGAACTGGGAAATGGTTTTGTGTCCCCAGGAAGGGAGGAGAACTGAGCAGCACGGGCGCTGTCTACTACTTTTGTGGTCTCCCTCTGCCTTACTTTAGCATAAAGGATCTTTATGAGGAGGAAACAGGCAAGGTCAAAGGCTCCTGGAGAAGGTTTGCAACAGTCAGGAGCTGGCAGCTGCACCCGGCCCCTGGAGCAGGACGCTTTCGGAGTCTTGCTTGGGGTCACTGCTGGAATGAATGCGTGAACAATGCTTTTTTTTTTTTTTTTGCGTCATCCCACAGGCTAAACACAGTACTGGGAAGGTATTTCCCCAAAAGGAAGTGGAGCTGTGTTAGGAAGAAGGACTGGATGACTAGTGACCAAAGAAATGACAATTTCTTTTGCAGTTAAATTTATTGACCTCTTGATTTAAAAAACAACCCAGAAAGTTGGTAAAGTTTTTGTACTTAGTGCTTTCAGACGTTTTATGTGACTGTAAAAGACTTGATGAGAATCTACGTATGCATTTTATTTGCTTTTCCTCGCAGTTTGTCATCTTCAAGAGCAGGAGATCGCCATCTATATACAGGTTGTCTACACCGAGGCCTCAACAGAGAGTGACAGGATTTCAGTCCTTGCTGCTTCTTCCTGATTGTCAGATGCCAATTTGAGTGTCGTTACCCATAGACATGCAAAGAATTAGAGATTAAAAACTATGGCCACAGAAGATAATGTTAACAGTTTGATGTCAAGATGTCACCAAGAAAGCTGCTTACAGACAGCGATGCAACATTGCAATAACATTTTCAGTTAGTAAATACAGGACAGAGTTTTGTTATCTTCATCAGGTTTACTGTCTTTCTCTCCTGCATCATGGGTCTTCCCTTACCTGTCTGGAATTTGTTCTCTCTCTCTGTCTCACTTTCTTTAATCAACACTTGTGAAAATGAGTGTCTGAAGTTTCAAGTCTACAGATGTAATTTTACTTGCCAAGGCTTAATCAAGGGTACAAGATCCCCAGGAACCTAAGATATGCTGATGCAGGACAGAAGGATGCAGCCCCCCCCCCCCATCCACTTCCCCGAGTGGGGACTCAAGTCCTGCACCCAGGGAGGGAGGGTCCTTGACTGCGCAGGAAAGGATTCAAGTGCACGCCAGAGTTAGAGACTAAAGAAAGTTTATTAAGGAAGGTGTAACATTCCACAGACAGGACACAGTCTCTTCTTAAAAACAGAGAATGAGAGAGACCCTCAGTGTTCAGGGAATTCAGTTTAAATCTATTTTCCTTTCTGGGGTGGGTTTGCAGCGTTAAAGTCATGGGGAAATAGTCGTTAGTCGCCTCAGCAGGAATCTTCTGTGGGTTCCCTTGTTGTCTGGCCGTTTGCTGATCAGCCAGTTCCGTGTCTAGCAGCACTTAGCAGGCTCCGAATACAACTTGTTTTTTTCTGTGTAGTTCTCATGCCTCTTTCCTATATTGATATTAAAAATAAAATTTAAGAAAGAATGACTGACCCTTACAATGCTCTTATTTTATGTGCCCCAGCTATGTTTGGGGGCAATGAAAGTGGAGTTCTAAGACAGAAAAAGCCTGGGCGCAAAGTGATATTAATTGGAATCCTGTGTTTATTTGAGATTGTGGAATGCCTCTTACTGCAGGAGTTAGGGAAGAATACAGAATGTAATCTAATTGAAAGATTATCTTATTGTGATGACTGCTGCAGTCTCTCGCATGGGGAGGAGTTAAGTGGGGCTTAAAAAATATCCCTTCGGCCCAGTAAAACACTGACTGAATAGGAAATGACAGGTACTTTCTAGGTCTGAAGTTTTATTCAGTTTGTATTTGTAACCATTAATTGTATACCCATCACCGTGGACATTTAAAGGCTACATTTTGAGGGTGAAGAGCAAGCACATTTTATTTGTGCACATGTCAGAATATTAGTTGTACAATGCAGAACTTCTAAACCTTGCTAGTCTCCTTAATTTATCATTGTTCTGTTTTTTTGCCTTTGCCTTAAGAGACTCAGTCCAGGATATGTGAACTTGAAGCACGTTTGACCTTTTAATGTCCATCTCATGACTTCCGATGAAGCCAAGAGGCCTGCTCTCCCTTGTCAAAGATGTTATAAAGTGGGTTTTGATGTCAAAGTAGTGTAGGAAATAGCAGTACAATCTTAAATGATCATTTGTAGTGATTAATTCGCCAATCATGCCTGTGGTTGCAGAAGAATAGTTCTCATTAGGGTAATAGCACCAGAGATGGTGTAGATATATCTCAAAGCACAACGCTATCAGAAATTAAGATTCCCTAAAACCCCTCATTTTTCTTAGGTTTTGCATAAAATGCAAACAATCGTAGCATACTACTTGACTATCCTGCTTTTATATCTTTAGTTTGAATGTTAGAAGGCCAGGTGAATTTTTACAGACTACGGGAAAACAAGCATAAGAATGATATCCACACATTACTTGAATTTCCATGTTTGAAGAACTAAGCACATCTATTTTGCCTTTTTTATTCTGCTTAGTATTCAAATGTTGTTGCACCTAGGTCAACAAAAACTTATTTTTCTCCTTGGTATTTGTCATTTATGTGGTATGTTTATTATTCTTATAGTTTTCCTTTTTAATATTTCTTTAAATTTAAAAATAACAAGTGGAAAATCTATACAGATGACTTTGCAGAAAAACATTCTGTTGTGTACTGTTAATGCTACCCAAACTTAACTTTTGTAAATGAGGCGTCAGGTTGCTGTGGCATTACTAGCATAGATTATATGATGCATGTCTATTTACAAGACACCGAGCTCCAAAGCAATTTCTGTTATGCTGGAGGCAGTTCAGACAGCTTTATTTCTTTAAGGCTCTGCAGCATTAAAATGTTTTTAATTTCCAGTGATGCTTTCTGATATAAAATGCCAGTGGATTATAAAACGGAGAAATGCTATAAATCCCTGTCACTAACTTTGTGAAGCAGAAAGCTAGATCTGAGTTATGAATTAAGTATGAGGTTGACTTAAAAAAAAATTGAACCTTTTATTTTAAGATAATTGTAGATTCACATAAGGTTAATAATCCAGAGAGATAATGTTTATACTTTTCCAGTTTTTTCCAAGGGTAGCATCTCAGAGAACTATACCAATATATTGCAGCCAGGATGTTGACATGGAAACAGATAAGGAACAGAACAGCATCACTGCCAGGCTCCCTCATATAAGCACACCCTCTTCCCCTGTCACGTGTCCGCCCTTGCCTTCAACCCCTGGCAACCGTTAATCTCCATTTTTATACTTTTGTCATTTTGAGACTGTTGTGTAAATGGACTCGTGATACATAACCCTTTGGGATTGGCTTTTTTCGTTTAGCACAATTCTCTGGAGATTCATCCAGGTTGTGGCATGTGTCAGTAGTTTGTTCCTTGTTACTACACAGTAGTAGTCTGCAATACGGTTGTGCAAGTTTATTTAACCACTTACCTGTGAAGGACATCCTAGTCTTAGCCAGTTTTGACAGTTATGAATAAAGCTGCATAAACCTTGATGTGCAGGACTTTTTTTTTTTTTTTTGGTGAGTGAAAGTCTTCATTTTTCCAGGATAAATGCTCAGGAGTGCATTTGTTGGGTCCTATCATAATGGCATGATTAGTGAGTTGTTTATTTATCTTGGAGAAACTGCCAAATTTTTCTGGAATGGTGGTATCATTTTCTATCCCCACCAGCGATAGATGAGTGATTGCTTCTTTCTATCCTCAGCAGCACTTGGCGTTGTTTTTATTTTTGCCATTCTGATGCGTGTGCACTTATACCTCATTGTGGTTTTAATTTTCATATCCTTAGTTGCTAATGATATTGAACATCTTTTCATGTGTTTATTTGCCAACCATTTGTTTTCTTTGGTACAATGTCTGCTTTTGGTGTCAAATCTATTCTTTACCTAGCCTGGGAGTCAGAAGATGTTATCCCGTTTTCCTCTGGTTTTATAGGTTTATGTTTTATGTTCAAGTTCGTGATCCATTTTGAATTAATATTTTATGTACAGTATCAGACTTAGGTTGAGCCTTCCTATTTGTTTTTTTCATTTGGGTAGCTGGTTGCCCCAGAACCATTTGTTGAAAAGACTGACTTTGCTCCATTGGATTGCCTTTGCGCCTTTGTCTAAAACCAGTGGGCCATACCTGACTGGAGCTCTCTCTTGATTCTCTGTCTGTCCCATTGACTGCCATCTCTTTCCTCTGGCAATGCCACACAATCCTGATTACTGTCGTTATATACTAAGTCTTTTAACCAGGGAGCATAATTTCAACCACTTTATAATTTTTCAAACTTGTTTAGGCTATTTTAATTCTTTTGCCTTTCCACATAAATTTTAGAATAGTCTAATCAATACAAAAAAATCTCCCTGAGGTGTTGATAGGAATTGTATTAAATTGGACTTATCAAATTGACATTTTCATTATATCTTCCTATCTATAAAGATTGCATATTTCTCATTTCATATTCTTTTGTGAGATGGTCAATAAGGAATGGCTACAAGAGGACACAGAGGAGAGGCTCAGGAAAAATAAAGTTTATTATGCTCACGGGTCCTAGAGACAGGCATGGCATGCCCCATTGGGCCACATGGAAAAACACCAAGGTGGTCCGGAGGCAGAAGATGGGAGTGGCATGTTTAGACTATGACCTTTATTGGAGTTCCCACAGGAGAGGTAAAGCAGGGCAAGGTGAACTATTTAGGACTGGCCAGTTTGAATAATTTCAGCAGGCGTTGGGCTATAAGGAGAGTCTCTAGTTGCATGGTAGCTGGCCCTTGGATGATAAAGGCAGAAGAATATTGCTTCCTGGGGTGTATGGGCCAGGTAGAGGAGGTGTGCCCTGCATATCAAAGACATTCTCTCTCTAAGAATTGGCTAGCCCAGTCTTGGAGACTGCCCCCGAAGAAAGGCTATCCCTCCCAGCCAGAATAGTTTTATAAGATGCCAAAACATAATATACAGAAAATGAAATACACAAAACTCATCTTTGCATTTACGTAGATCCTTGATTTCTTTACACAACATCGTATGGTTTCAGCAAACAGATCCTATACATATATATATATATATTTTAGATTTGTACCTAAGTATTATTTTCAGTGATTGTAAATGGTATTTTAAATATCAGTTTCCATGTGTTCATTGCTAATATGCAGAATTATAACTGATTTTCAAATGTTGATATTGTGTCCTGTGATCTTGCCAAACTCATTAGGTTTAGGAGTTTTTCTGTAGATTCCTTGCTATTTTCTGTGAAGACAACCGTGTCATCTGCAAATAATTATCTATTTCAGATTGGATGAGATGTGGTAGTTTGTGTTTTTCAAGGAGTTGGTCCATTTCATATAAGTTGCCAAATATATATACGTAGAGTTATGTCCTTTTATGTCTTTTTTTATCAGTTGTCGAGAGAGGGGTGTTGAAGTTCACAACTATAATTGTGGATTTGTCTGTTTCTTCTTGCAGTAATAGCAGCTTTTGCTTTACATATCTTACAGCTTTGTTTGACATATATATATTTAGGATTGGTATGTTTTCTTGGTGGATTGACCTTTTATTATATGATGTTTCTCTTGGCCTCTGGTAATTTTCTTTGCTGTGAAGTCTGCTTTATCTGATATTAACATACCTATTTCTGCTTTCCTTTGATTAGTACTTCCCTGCTGTGTTTTTTTCTATCTCTTTACTTTCAATCTGCCTATATCACTATATTTGATAATGAGTTTCTTGTAGATAGCATATAGTTGGGTCACATTTTTATTTTCATTCATTTTTTATTTTTTGGTATTTGAATTTATCACTTTTTATTTTGATTTTTTTAAAAAAATTTAGGTATAGTTGATATACAATATTATATTAAATATAGCGATTCAGTCTTTATATACCTTACAATGTGATCACCACATTAAATCTAGTGATCATCTGTCACCATGCAAACTTATCACAATATCGTTGACCATATTTCCCTTCACCTTCTTCACCTGTCCCTCTCTGGCAACCATCAGGGTGATATGTTTAAATCAGCTCTGTCTTTTAATTGTTGCATTTAGACCATTTAACATTTACTGTAATTATGATGTTTGGTCTTAAGTCTGCCTTTTTCCAAAAAATTATTTTTTTAAAAAAGATTTTTATTAAAATAGCTAACATGCAACATTGTATTAGATTTAGGTGTACCTCATAGTTATTTAACATTTATATACCTAAAGAAGCGATCACCATGATAAGGACAGCAACGGTCTGACACCATACAGTGATATCGCAGTATTGTTTGTCTGTTTTCCTATGCTGTACTCCATATTCCCATGACTTATTTATTTTACACGTGAAGTTTGAACCTCTTATTCCCATTTACTCCCCTCCCCTTTTTGATTTTTCAATTACATTTGACATTCAGTATTATTTCATATTCTTCTCAGGTGTATAGCATAGTGGTTAGACATTTATACAATTTACAAAGTGATCCCTGACTAGTCTGGCATAGTTATTAACCATAGTACTGACTATATCCCCATGCTTTACTTCACAGCCCCAGGACTGTTTCGTAACTAACAATTTGTACTTCTTCATCTCTTCACCTTTTTCTCCCTGCCCCCAACTCCTCTCCCATCTGGCAACCATCAGCTTGTGCCTGCATCTGTGAGTCTGTTTCTGTTTTGTTTGTTTGTTTTGTTCTTTAGATTCCGCGTATAAGTGGGATCATATGGCGTTTTTCTTTCCCTGTCTGACTCATTTCGCTTGGCGTAACGTCTTCCAGGTTCATCCTTGTTGTCGCAGTCTACTGTTCTGTTTTTGGTCCTTGCTTTATTTCGTTTGTACTTCAGCCGTCAGCCATAACTTAGAAAACTTAATAGAAGTAAAGCCTTTCGATTTCCCTCTCTTTTTACCTGCCATGGTCTTGCTTCCTTCTTGATCTTTTGAGGTTCTTTCCTTGATCAATTTTTTTCTCTTTTGAATACGTTCGATAGCCATTTTTAAAAATGGTAGTTGTGCTGGTGACAAATAACAGTTTTCATAAAAAAAATGGCTGAACACCTTTAATTTCTGATGGTTCAGTAATACTAGAGGGTGATCAGTAAAGGTCAAAGGAAAAAGAAGACTGTGGTAGAAGTGACCTGCTGTAAGGGCTCATGTGATGGCATGGTTGCTTTTCCTTCAGCGACTTTATGTAGAGGATTCACTGTGTGTAAGGCAGTGGGTGGTGGTAGTTGCACAATGTGGCGTATCTATAGGGGAATACTACTCAGCAATAATAAAGAACAAACTGTTGATACATGCACAACATAGATGAACCTCAGATTCATCACGCTGAGTGAAATGAGCCAGACAAGAGAATACATGGTGTCTAATGCCACGTACATCATTCTAGAAAATGCAAATTAATGACAGGAGGCAAATCATTGCCTGCCTGGGGAGGAGAGAAAGGCAGTGGATGCAGGGATTACCAAGAGAATTTGAGGAAACACTTGGGGGTGTTGCTGTCTTGATTGCGGTGATGATTTCACAGATGTACATGTGTCAAATGTATCTAATTGCACATGCAGTTTATTGTGTATCAGTTATAACTTAAGAAGCCACTTAATAAAAATGCCACATCGACAAATGTTTCTCTGGTGCATGACTTGTGTGCAGCTACCCCACATGCAACCCCAGCTCCTCCGTACTCTTGTTTGCAAGATGAGACCCGTGGTCATATGCTTGGACGTTGTCGCATTGTCACGTTGCTCTGGAAGTTTTTAAGTACTTGCTTTCAGTTTTTATACTTACATCTTTGTCGATGGTAAGAAATGGCCTTTGGTCTGTGCACCACCTTTGAGTCTCACTGTTTTGGAGCAGTGCTTCCACGCTATCTTATGAACTGTTGTTTCCAATCTTAGAGTAGGGCCATTTTTTATGTACCATTCTGTAACTGTCCTACTCCACTTCAAGGTCACACTCGTGATTTGATGAACCTGTGTTCCGGTATGTGAATTCTGGCAGTGAGTGTATGTGATTCTCTTAGCATGACTCCTGGGACGTTAACCAGATCTGATAAAATACGCGCTGAATCTCAAAGTGGATTATGTTGAAACTTTGGTATGGTATAATATTCCTACTCTCAGAGTTTTGAAGGAATCATTTTAAAAGTTTAATGCAGTATAAGAAATTTTCAAACTAGGGTGTGTGGGAATGTCCTTCCTAGGGACCTGGCACGGTAAAATCTGTTCAGATCCTGGCCGTTTGAGCTGGGTGGAGAGTGGCTGGACGTCTCTCAGCCTCACATCCTGTCTTTTCAGATAGAGCAACAGCTGTGTCTGGACCAGTGAAACAGTGAAAGAGCCTGGTAACTGATAGGTGCTGTGTGGACATAAGTTCATTTCACTGGATATATTTTTACCTTCATCTGGGAGAGTTAGTATTTTTTTCGAGAATAAGGCCCATATTTTGAAAATAATTTGGAAACTAGTTCTTAAAAATGGAAGGTGAATTTTGTAGTGTCTTGCCTTTTACATGTAGGTTAAAGAACTGAGAGTTACATATTAAATAATATATATTTTTTTCTCTCTTTTCAGGCAATTACTCTCTTAACTGAATTAATTAGGGAAAACTTCAGGAACAGCAAATTAAAACAGTGCCTTTTACCAACCCTCGGGGAGCTGATCTACCTTGTAGCTACCCAGGTGAGACTGGTTAACTCTTGACATGTTCTGATGTACCCTGGGTGACAGGTATTAATATCCTATAAAAGTGTTTTGACCTTGCCCCTTAGAGCATGCCTTAAGAACTTAGGAGAAGTTTTATTTCTGGAGGAGAGAGGCCGTCAGTGTTTTTTGGTCTGTCTTTCCCTCTCTCTCCCAGTGCCTTTTGACTTTGAAAGGTAAGAGATGCTCAGGCCATATTTTAAAACCAGTGGACTGAAAGTCCGAAAGTACTCCCCGGGATGCTGCCATCTTTGACTCCTTCGGGCAAGGAGGTCGGCCCTCGTTTCTCCCAGGACGAAGGCTCCATTTCCGTGTACAACACTGCTTTATGCAAGTATAGCTCTTAACGTGGCCATGAGAATTTGTGACTACAGAATATGGCTTATTATTATTTTTTTAAAAGATTTTTTACATTAAAATATATCTAACAATATTATATTAATTTCAGGTGTACACCATAGTTATTCAACATTTATATACCTAAAGAAGTGAGAGCCACGATAAGTCCAGCAATTGACTTCTTATTTCTTAAGTTAAAATATGGAAGTGCTATTGAATTCAGCATAGGAAAACTTTATATTTCATTAATGTGGTTTTTAAGGATAGTATTGAATAGATATTGATAAGTTATAAGTTACTCATTTCATTTGGTCTTCTTAAGCGTTTTAAATAAGTACCAGTAAGTCATAAGTGAATCAAGCTGTTCTCTCATTGTACTTCTGATGTTTTGGTTCTAGAAGTTGCTTAAATGTTATAGAACCTCAGTATTCTTGGTCTGTGAATTAAACTTTCTGAACAATCATCATTTTAAGGCAACTACCATAATTGTTACAAAACGCAAGTGTTTAAAACCATTTAGTTCTGTAATTATTATTGAGAAGCTGCTACAGCAAATCTCTCCTTATTCTTCCTTTTTATAAACATCTTGGCTATTCCTGGCCCTTCGCTTGTCAGAATAAATTTTAGGTCAGCTTGTCAATTCTGTAAATCATTTAAAAAGAAAACTGCATTGACTGTGCAGATCAACTTGGGAAGTACTGATCTCTTTATAATTTTGAGTCTTTCAATGCCTATTTGGAATTGTACTGAATCTGTGTATCAGTCAACTAGGAAAGCATTGAAATATTTATAGTATATTGTCCTCCAGTGAACAGTGGCATTTCCGTATATTTATATTTTTCAGACTATTTTCATTAAAGTTGTTTTATTCTATTCATAAATCTTTTGGACCTCTGTCTTTGGTTGAATATATTCTTGGGTAATTTTATATTTTGAAGAGACAACACGGTTGTGAAGCTAGAAAACTAAGTAAAGAAAGGTATACAGGGAAAAGTCTCCTGTTTTTGTCCCCCATCCACTTGTTCCCTAATAAATAACTGTTATAACTACGTCCTTGATTATATTTACAGAGTTACTTTTTACATACGATCAAATAGAAATGGAGATTCTTATTTTGTTTCATTTTATATAACAGGCAGAACAGCTGGCTTTTTTTAACTTAATAGTTACACACTATCAAGAATAGTGTATGCAGGTATATACACGAAGCTGTTCTTAATATAGATGTATTTCTTAAGCAGTACTTCTTTCATCCATCTCTCCTTCTTCTTGTACTGGAACATTTTCACGTGTGCCAGGTTTTGTGAAAGGATGTTTTCCTTGCAGTTCTCTGGGGGTGATTTGATCTCTGATGCATTTTAAGGATATTAGAATGAAACTAATTGCTTTCATTGGAAGAGTGGTCAGGTACCTAGTCTGCTATCTTATCAGGGATGTGAGTCTGGTTTATTAATTTAATAATAATATTATTATTTTACCCTACTCCCAGCTTAATTGAGGTCTGACTGACATACACTAAACTGCACATTTAAAGATTACAGTTTCATCAATTTTGATATATGTGTATAGCTGCGAAATCATCATCACAATCAAGATAATGAACATACTATCACCTCCAAAAGTTTCCCTAGCATCCTGTGTAATTCCTCCTCCCTGACCCCGGGCAACCACTGATTTGCTGACAAGTTTGTATTTTCTAGAATCTTACATAAATGGGACCACATAGATTATATTTCTATTTGTTTCTAAAGTAGATCTAGAGAATCATTTTCCTTGGCACTTGCCTAATTGGACATAAGTTAGACTATTTTAATCAAGCCTCCGTCTGTGGCCTTGACATTGCAGCACATCTTATAGCAAACCTGAAAAGGAAGTTCTGTCCCTGGGTCTGCAAAAATCAGTGACTTCATGAGATGAGGGCTTTTGTGGAATTGTCACTTTGAATGAAGGTAAACTTTAAAATCTCAAGTCAGTGCTGACCTAGTGAGGCTGACCTGAAGTGATAACATGACTGTGTATAATATTGAGAACTAAGCCCTGTCCTATTGATGCTCTGGCAAGACCCCAAGGTTACAAGCTGGAGGACAGATGAGCAGAGTGTGCTTCTGCAGAGGATGTTACGAGGCATACAGTTAGAGTTTATGTATTTTTTTTTCTTCTTTTGTCAAGGATGCCTCCCACTGTGAGTCCCCGTATAATCATCTCTCATCTGATGTGTTGTGAAACCTCCCAGATGATCTCCTTGCTTCACTCTTGTGTCCATAAAAGTCTTTTCTAGACGTCAGGCAGGGTGAACCTGTTAAAAACACAGCAGAGACTGCAGTGTTGCTCCCTGAGCGCTCCAGTGTTCCTTGTCTCGCTCTCTGTCGTAAATCCCTCCAGGGGCCTTCTCGGTGTGCGGGCTGCCTACCCAGAGCCTGGATGACCTCAGCCCTCACTTGCTGCTTCCAGCCACACTGACCTCCTCACAGCTCCTCGAACCCCATGCCATGCTCCCGCGCCACACCTCTGCACCGCTGGCCCTCCTGCTTGCAGGGCACCCCCAAAGATGTTCTCTCTGTTCAGATGGATCCCTGCAGAGGGCCTTTCCCTGCCCACAGTCTCCCTCTAAGCCCTTACCCCAATGTGGTTTTCTTTGTACCACTCATTACTGTCTTGACTTATTGGTTTTATTTACTTCTTTTTAAATCTCTGTCCCTCCTCAGCACTATTAAAGCAGAAAATGAAGCGGTCTTGTTCATGGCTGTGTGGCCATTGTGCAGAAGAGTTCCTGGTGCATTAGAGGTGCTTTTGTTCATGCATGAACTGCACCAAGGTCAGTAGGACAAAAGGGAAGTGAGTGAGGAGGCAGGGCTGGAGAGATTGGCAGGGACATGGTCATGAAGGGCTCTTGGCCAAGTCACATGTCTTCCTCTTGATCCTGAGAGCCAGGGGAAGTCACAAAGGCTTTAAAGAAGGATGATGATGTCATCTAATGTAAATGCCAAAGTGATTCTCTCATTTAAATATGAAGAATAGATTGGAGAAGGGTAAGAGAGGAGTCTGAGAACCTAAGTGAGAGTAAGGGAAATAGGAACAATATTAGGGTAGAAGACTGTGTTTCAGGGACGAGAAAGTCCTTGGACCTGAATAGCTTATGGTTCAAGGAAGAGCCCTTTAAAGAGCCCACGGGGTTGAGTGACGTGAAAGTCACTGGTAACTCAGCAAGAGCTGTTCTTCATGTTTAAGCATTTTACCTGGAGTGAGGCAGACAGAGGAGGACAAATTGGAGCACGTTGAGGATTTTGTGAGAGGCGGGGTTCACTGACAAGGTCAGGGTGAAGTGAGATGGTTGTGAAAAGGGGTGGGGGCGGAGGGCTGAAGAGTGGGAGGCAGCGAGCCTGTTCCAGGGAACACGGACCAGCGGAGACAGGACACTGAAAATTTAGGAGCAATGAGGGATAGTTCGTAACCTAATGACCCTGAAGAAGGTGGGGTGGGAGTGGGATTCTGGCCCCACGGGGAGGGGCTGGAGGAGCCTGTCCTGGTAGAGCCAATGGGAATAGGGAGCACATGGCTTCGGTTCCTCTCTCATGACTTCACGATCTCTGTGAAGGAGGAAAGTAGGTAAAGTGATGTGAGCGTCACAGGTTTGAAATTGTCCTTTTGGAGAGGGGATTGGTTGGAGAGAGAAGAAGTAGGTCTGGAGAGCAATGCTGAAGGTCCCTGGGCTTCCTGAGTCTGATCCGAGTCCGTGGACTCTGTGTTCTTGGCGGCATCCCTCCAGGAGCCTGGCTGCCTGAGCGCAGGCCTTGGACGCTCCTTTGAAGGTTGGAGTCAGGGGACGGGAACACCTGGGGGCAAGATCATTCAGGCTTTTGGCGGGAACCGCAGTGGCTGGGAGGGAGGGAAGGAGACAGACTGGGGGTGGGAAGAGAAGGGGTGTGGTGTGGGAGAAGGAGGATCTGGAGGCCTGCGATGCTAAAGAAAGGTCATAGCTGGACCATCCCAATGAATGAGCTGGAGAGGGGTAGAAAGTTGTGTTTGGAGGTTAAATTGGGTGCCGAATTAGTGATTTTCAAGCTGTAGCTGCTTGGGATGATAACGTCTAGATTATGATCATATGGGGAATCCTGTGACTAAGGGTACAGTTTTAATGGGTCACAGTTCTCACCATTGGTATATAATACATTTGGATCTGTAAGGTACTAGTTTTAACATTTGGACAATCTCAAAGAAATTTTTTTCTCTAAACAGAACGTACTTCTGCTTTTAAAGAATTTTTTTTTTTTTGGCTTTTCTCTGTGGTACCTGATCATTTTGTGATTTGCTGTGTTGCAGGAGGGTTCTTGTGATTATTACCCTAATACGGTTCTTCTGTGGGAGAATTATTGTTGATGGTTTTAAAATCAGCGTACCACTTAATCGCTCATTTTTATTTAGCACGTTGTCTTACTAGGTAACGTACTCACTGCTTTTTATTTGTGCATATGGATTATCCTGAGATAGTACTCAAACTGTGTATTCTCTGCTTTCAGATCATTCCAGATACTGTGATTTCCTTCATATAGGAGCATCTGTATTATCATCTACGTTTATCAGTAGAGTGGTTTCTCTATCAGCCAGATCACATTGTCATTTCTCACTTCTCTTCACCTAGCTGCTGATGAAGGGATCTTATCAACATCGCATAAAACATAACAAAAAACAGATATACGTGTATATACAATGCAGGAGGAGACCCCTAATCAGACTGTAATAGTCAGGGGGGAAATAGTGCTTTACATAGAATGTCAGGAAGTTTTAGAGAGTTTGTGCATTTGAAACTGTGCCTTTTTCTTGAACGGGTTAATATCTTTTGTGCTGTGGGCTTCACTGTCTTTCCTTCCACTTCATTTTAGGAAGAAAGAAGAAAGAACCCTAGAGAATGCTGGGCCGTTCCGTTGGCCGCGTACACAGTGCTAATGAGGTGCCTTCGGGAAGGGGTAAGGCTTCTCTGTTGTGCTCCGCAGGCTCCCGCAATTGTAATAACCTTCAGGCGCTGAGTGAGGATTGTCGCCTGCAGCAGTGCAGGAGGAGCCTGTCAGCCAGGCATTGCTCCTGAATTTAAATAATCCCGACAAGCCACCCTCGGCAAGTGACCCGGGTGGGGCAGGTGTCAGAATGCACCAGCGTGCTCCTTCACTTTTAAAAAGACGGTAGTCAGTGTAAACCGCATAAATAGCTTGTGTAATAACGTGTTCTTAGTTCTCCTCTGCCTTTGAAAGACATCGGTGTACCAGTTCGGTAAGCAAGGTTAATGCAGAAAATTTTCCGTGAGCCTCAAACGCCCCCATGGTTATTTTGTCAGGTTGCTATTCTGTGGTTCAGAAACAGGGAAGCTCCCACTAGTATCCATTGATTTTAATATTAAGTAGTATTTAGTATGTGATGCGATTTTTCAATTTAGTCACAGCTGGCTTAAAACCAGCCAGCTGGCCAACTGACTGGCTTGTATCCGTAGCTCCTATGTGAAACTACAGAAAGGATTAACCTACTGAAAAGTTGGCATTTTCTGTTTGCTTTAAACCATTTGACATTGTTTCACCCAAGGCAAAGCCATAGGCTAAAAACATTCTTTAAGGAATGAAAAAAAATATGTCACAATAAACATCTTCCTTTTGAGTTCATTACTACCTGGTAATGGAATAATGTTCCAAGGGTAAAATACCCTGCAAGGTTTTCCCCCAGTGATCCTGAAATGAAGTTTGAACACTTTCTAGCCTGTAGGGTTTATACATAGTCACTTGTCATTATGGGATATAAATGAAGCCAGTAAATTGTACTTTATCAGTAGTACGAGAAGCAAGTCATGTTTATCTACAGTCTAAAGACACTCGTGGGTTTATCGTTCAAGGACTCAAGCAAGGCACTCTTGAGGGCTCACAGATGAAGCAGGTGACATTTCCCTCTGCACTCAGATCCTATCTATTGTGGGAGATAAGATCAAAATATAAAGTGAAATGTGTCAAGTAAATAAATGCAAAAGAACAAAATGCAGGAACTCAAAGGAGAAAGAATCTTCTAGGGATTTTTTTTAACAGTGTAGAAGACTTTTAAAACTTTGTATCTTTAATTTTTAAAACTTAGATTAATGCCTAGTCAAAGATTAATTCTAGTCCATGAAAGTTTTTCCTTTATTAGATATCTTCTTTCTACCTCTCCCATATTTTTCACTGCATATGTAATATGAAGAATAATGTTTGATATCCATATGTATTATTAAATTATTGTTAATAATTGTAAAATAATGATATTTTATATTTTAGTAACATACTTGCCTTTTGTTACCTGGGGATATATGGCAAGTCTTGTGTATTTTCATAAAGAAGGATTAGGGTCCAGACCTCTCTAATTTATGAAAATTTAATGTTTTATATTTGAAATGCAGTTACGTATGTGCTTGGGAAGCATGTGCACTAACAGTGTCCCTATGATACAAATAAATTAGAGGGTGATTAGTCCCCCTAAAAAAGGTTCCTATTTTTACAAAAATAATTGTAGCAGTTCTTTAGTGTATAAGTCTAATGTATTCAGGACAGTCGAAGATAAGTAATTTTTAAGTCTTTTATCTTCAACAATTAAAAAGTTTCTTCCATGGAGAAAACTTTTTCCCAGCATTGACTGGTATTTCTGAGTATAGGTTTTTCCCTTGTGAAATATATCATGTATGGAAGACTATATGAAATATGTATATGGGTAAAAGCTCACATTCTCACAGTTTGTATTCTCACCTGCAGGTTGTAAGAGTACCCGTCAAACACATCTTCTCAAACATTTGTCTATCAAAAGTTTGGTCAATCTCATGTCATTAAATGATTTCTCATAATAGTTTTAATATGCATTTTTCTGATGACTAAAAAGGATGACCATCTTTTCTGTTTATTATGGTTTTTGAGGTTTCCTCTTTAGAAAACCAGTTTTTTTTTTACTGTGTAGGATTTCTGTACACCACCCCTACCTATAAATAGTTATAGAATGTTTCCAATATTAGAAAAAAATGAAAACTATAATGATCACCTTTATTTTTATTATCTAGATTCAACAGTGTTGAGCATATCTCCTACTTTGCTTTGTTGTAATATCCATGTGTATGTGTATTTATTATTTATTCATTCGTTTATTTTCTGAACTGTTTGAAAAAAATTACAGATCATGAAATTCTGTCCATAGGAATTTGTATGTGTTCAGGATATTAATCTTTTATTGATTATATGTGTCATAGATACTTTCTAATTTGTGATTGGGCTTTTTATTCTCTTTATAGTGTCTGTTGATGAGCAGAAGTTTTAATTTTATTATAGCTAAATTTATCAATCTCTTCCTTTACGATTTGTGTTTTTTTTAATCTTAAGTTTATCTACTCCAACATCAAGATGTTCTATTACATTTTATTCTGAAAGTTTTCTCTTTCCTTTTTCCATTTAGAACTTTATTAGGAATTGTTTTGTGTGTGTGCGTGCATGCACGTGTGTGTGTGTGTGCATGTGTGTGGTGCTATGTATGGGCACAGCTTTATTTTTAATAAATATAAGTAATCAGTTATCCCAGCATCATTTAATGAAAAGTTCATCTTCTCCCTGCTGCTCTGCAGTGTCACCTGCTATATTAGTCTACGTGTTTTTTTCCTGGGCCCTATGTGGTTCTGTTGGCCTGTTGTTTATCTCTGTGCCATACTATCTAAATTAACCATCTTTATTTAAAATTTTTTTTTTTTTACTATATGGGAAATTTTCCCCTACTAAGGTAATTTTTTTCAAGAAGTTCTTAACCATTTTTGTTCCTTTTTACTTGTATTTAATTTTTAGAGTCCACTTTTCAAGTTCACCTGTTTGGATGTTGATTAAGACGTCTATAAATAAATTCTAGGAGAATTTGTAAATATTAGTAGGCATACTCAATGAAGAGACTGACAATAGGAGAATGATACACCGGTTTCTTTAAAAAAATACTGGACTAAGATGACAACTGATTGAAGTACCTTTGAATTCTTGGGGACAGCTAAATGCATTTAATTTACTGCTTACGTTAACTCTCAGATGCAGGCCCCAT
This sequence comes from Eonycteris spelaea, assembly GCA_003508835.1. NCBI lineage: Eukaryota > Metazoa > Chordata > Mammalia > Chiroptera > Pteropodidae > Eonycteris > Eonycteris spelaea. The sequence continues at coordinate 2,129,197 of PUFA01000224.1, forward strand.
TCTTCCCAGCGAGCACTTATGAAGCACGTCTTATGTACTGGCTGGGCATGGGAAAAGTAAAAGTGATTAAGGCACTACCCTATCTCCGTTTATTGGGAAAGGGGAATTTTCCTTATCCCTCGTTTTGTATGCCAGCCTTTTATTGTTGTTGTGTAACTTCATTTGATTTGTTTTCTTTCTCGTGTAGACACTATGACATTTAAGACGATTAATTTTCCTCTCGATCTAGCATTAGCTGTATCCCATTGGTTTTGACATGTAGTGTTTCCATTATTGTTATTTTATAATAGTCCCCAGTTCTAGTTGAAAATTTTTCCTTGATCCAGGGTTGTTTATGAGGTGGTTTAAACTTTTGCGGGTGAGTGGGGTTTAATTGCCTTTTTTTTTATCTTGTTAAAATAACAAGGTTGCATTACCTTACAGTCAAGAATGTTGTCTGTTCTATTTTTCTTGGTGTTTTAAAAAAAATTGTGGCAAAATATATGTAACCTAAAACTTGCCATTTTAACCATTAATTATACAGTTCTGTAGCAGTCAGGACATTCACATTGATGTGTTAACTTCTGTTGTTTTTAAATATATCGACATGTTATTTTGCCCAACTTATTGAGATTTTTTTCCCCCTGGCATCAAAACTTAATAATGTGCCTCGTTGAACGTGGGCTGTTAACTCTGATGTACACTGCTCATTTTCTCCCTCTCATCTTTGCATTGGGAAGAAAGCAGTATAGAAATTTGACTTCATTTTAATTTGATAAGTAGACTTCTTCGAAGACAATTTTAGCTTTAAATTATATATAATTTTTGTTCCTCGTGCATGGAGAACTAGCTTTGCCATGGGATGGTTATAAGTGTTATATGAATAAGGGGTTTTCTAGTCGAATATATTGGGGCAGACTGGGTTGAACGAGATTGAACAGTTTTGGTTTGTTTCTAGTGCTTTTCTGAACTTGTAGTTACGACTCTGCTTGGGGAGCTACTGCATGCAGCATTGTCGAAGCTCTTTGGCCACAGACTTGCCTCCTCCTGTGGCGTGCTGCGGAATGCACTTTGGGAGAGGAAGCTGTAGTCTGAAATACTGAGCCTGCGATCACGTCGTTAAAATGGTTTTCAGAAGGTTTTCTTTTTTTAAGGTTACCTAAGAAATTGCGACACTGTTTTCCGAACAGGTTGACCTGCTTTATGGACATGATTTCTGTTACTTTAACAATGGTGATAGAGACGTTTTTGTCCTCATCATAGATTTAAGACCTCAGGTGGAAAGAGAAGTCTTCAGAGTGAGAGACTTATGATGGAATGCGCGCGCGCACACACACACACACACACACACACACAAAAATTGGTCTAATTCTTTGAAGACGAGAGTGTGGTAGTGTAGAAGAACAGGTATCTGTGATGATATCCAATTGTAGTTTCCGGGTTGGGGCCGACGTCTCAGAGACCTCGAGCTGGCAGTCGGGATGTGGCTTTCAGTCCCAGAGTGCAGCCTCGGTTAATGGTGTGTCACTGCCTGAGTCCTGGCCCCGCCCCGCCCCGTGCTGGCTTCTTCCTCCCATTGGGTCAAGCTCCTTAGTCTGATAGACATATAGTTACAGATGCAAATCTGTCTATGCCGATTGTTTTCTCTCTCTTTTATCAGCTACTGATATGTTTAAATTGCTTTTTTTGTTAGGATTGCATTTGTCAAATTTTGCTTTTACGTATTTTGAGTGTTTGTTATTAGCTATACAGAAAATTGAGATTTTTTTTCCCCCTTGGTTTATTGAAATTTTTATCATTATATTGTGATCTTTAAAATCACCATTAATGCTTTTTGCCCAAAGTCTGTTCTGTCTGACATTAATGTAGTTATACCATTCTTCTCGGGGTTTGGGCTGACTAGTATATCTTTTTCCATTCTCTTATTTTCAGCCTTTCTAACTGAATAATTATATTTTTGATGTGCCTCTTCATATTGCTGTATTTTTTAAAAATTTCTGTTTTGAAAGTCATTTTCTCCTTTAGTTTATTTAAATGTAATTGTTGATCTGGTTGGATTTATAGCTGCCATCTTATTTTGTGCTGTTCGATCTGTTTTTGTTGTTTTTTTTTTTGTCTTAATTTTTAAAATAATACCTCTTATTCTTTTAGTAACGTATTCTACTAACTGTTGTTTTCGGAATGTATTTTGTTCCTTGGATACGACTGTGGGCTGACAGCACTTTTAGCAATTGAAGATACCGTCTCACTGTCTCCTGCCTGCAGCTGCGGCTTTTAAGAAGTCGGCCATCAGAGCTGCTGCAGCTCCTCCTTTAGCGTCTCATGCGCCTCTTCTGCAGTCAGCTCTCCTCAACGTCCACCTTCAGCCCTCACCTCTGATCACAGGAGTCAGGGAAATGGAACAGTATTTCTTGCTCCCATCTATTATACTGTGTTGTCGCCACTGGGAGCTTTAGCTTTAATTGGGCCTGGGTGGGAGGGGGGCTTCATCTGACTTCCTATTTATATGGGCCCTCACCCTGGCCCCTCATTCCCCGATCACCTGATTGGACAAATGCTGCTGGGACAAGCATCAGCTTAAGTGCTCTGGGTACCTCTCAGGGTTCTGGCTTACACAGTCATTGGCCTAAGAACTGGGCGCTAGCTCACTGATGCTTTAAGAAAAGGCTTATTTATTTTCTTATTACATAGTTAGCATTTTTTAGTTTCTTTTTAGGGATAGAGTTGTCCAGATAATCTAGCCCACAATATTGGAAGAAATAGATGCAAAATAAACTTTAGGAACCTTGAAGCCTTTTGAAGAAAGATCATGGTTTTACTAAATGTACAAATGTGAAAATAGTTAATGTCAGTATTTTAGGTGTTAATTTTGGTATTCCATTTTAGGAAAGTAGGCATGTAGATTATAATTACATTGGCAGCAAACTTTCTTTTTTATAAGACGGCCTGTAATGCATTTGATCTACTTAACACCATTAAAACACAGTACAACTCTTCATTAAAAGTCTGATTACCATAGGCTTATTTTCATGGCATCATTTTCTAATCATCATAGCTTTTATCCTCATGATATGATGAAATAGGTCTTTGATTCAAATTAGTCTTTGGCAGATATTAGTTCAGTCCAGTTATCCCTTCCAAAGAGTTAATTAAGCAGAAAATAACACTGATCTTAGTGCTCGTGTGGTGTCATGGAAGGGATCCCAGAGGGACCAGGGTAGCTCATTTCAGGTAGCAGCAAGTCCAGTTGGCCTGACAGCCTCCCTGAGTTTATAGAACACTAAGATGACATGTGGCCTCTTTTTAAACTAGGCGCTAACATAGTTGTCATTTTCCGCTACCAGGAATGATCCTCTAGGAATTGATTGACGGTCATGATGTAAAGCACATGTAAGGTATTTGAGAGGCACCCCCACCACCCCCGCCAAGACAGCATCTTCCCCCACTCCACCTAGATTTCAGAACCTAGTGAGAAATGAGACAAAGAGCAAGGCATGTGGGACAAAAAATATTAAGTGTGTGTGTAATGAGAGCTGGAGTCAAGGACATAGCTTCCATCAGTGAGCACATAGGCCTCCTTATTCCCCACATCAGGGAATCTTAGGACCCTGGGTAGCAGCACTGTCCAGGTGGAGTCCTTATCCAGGTAAGACAGGGTGGGAGATGTGAGAAGATTGCTCTGGGTGGGTGGGCTTGTGCCCAGTTTATCCTTTTCAAATTGGCCAACTAAACGGGAGCATTTTAGTTCCCCTTGGGTCGTGCTGAGTAAAGTAACAGAGAGAGGTTAAAAATGTTACGTTAATGGATTCTAGCTGCAAGGAAGGAAGCATCAGGAATGGAATGGGGAGGAAACATTCCCTCCAGCGCTCATTCTAGAAATGAAATGTGTCAAAGTTCGAGGAAGTTCAAGTATCTTTAAAACTTCTTTTCCAGCAGCCTTCCAGTCTATACTGTATGACAGTAACAATAGGAAGAAAAACCAACACATTGAGAATTTACTCCTTTTTCTGACCTAGATGAGTATTCATGTGTGTTGTCTCATTTAATCTTCAAACTGCCTTGTGTTTTATTCTCTGTTTTATAGATGATGAAGCTGGAAATGCCCAAGGACGTAGAGCTAGTAGACTACAGAACTTAGTCTGTAACTCAGTGTGTGTGTAATAGATAACTCAGCATCTTCTCATTGTTTCTTTAAAAATACTTTTTTCATGAAAAATACATAAATTTGGGTTGAAAAGTAATGCACACATACTAAAGTAGAGTAAATGGTCATCCCTTCCCCGCAAGCTACATCTGTTGTAATTACTAGCAGCGGAGTATTATGCATCTTTCTATGCCCTTCCTTTACTTATATATTTATATGTTTATTTTTGTTAAACAAACGTGGGATTATATCATCCATTTAATTCTTCAACATATTTAAAAATAATTTTGATTGATATATATAATTTTATATTGATATAAACTGCTCAGGTAATTAGTGAGTATGTATTGCAAATATTTTGTCTCAGTGTGAGGCACTGTGAGGCTTAATGGTGTCATCATGAGTAGAAATTTTGATGAAGTTTAATTTAGTTTAATTTAGCAATTATTTTTCTTTTATGCCTAGTTTTTTTGCCCTCCTGCCTTAAGAAAGCTTTGTCTACTTCCAGATAGCTAAGTTATTCTTTATATGATTTTTCTAGAAGATTTTTGGTTTAAGCTTTTACATTTTAATTTAATTTAATTTAATTTAATTTAATCTGTGATTCACCTCAAATTAATTTGTGAATGTAGAGTTTACTCATATTTGTTTCATGGTCCGGAATATAGTCCAACATGGTAATATTTTATGTGATCTTGAAATAACTACTTTCTACTTTTGTCAAGTAGAGTTAGACATCAAAGTGGGTTGATAGTGTTATCTTGACTTTCTGGCTACTTGTTCTGTCAGTTATTGAGAAAGTATATTGAATTCCCCAACTGAAATTGTGAATTTATCTATTCTCTTGATTTTTTCTGTTTTTGCTCCAGGTATTTTGAAGTTTTCTTACTAGGAGCATAAATATTTAGGATTGTTATATCCTTTTGTTGAATGACTCTTACCATTGTGAAATGACCATTATCCTGGAGATATTCTTTACTTTGAAATCTCGGTTTCTGAAGTAACATACCCACTCCAGCTTTCTTTTGATATGTTAGCATGGTCTGTCTTTATTCATTCTTGTACTTTTTATCTATCTGTGAATTTATGTATAAGGGAGTTTCTTGCAAAAAGTGTACTATTTGATTTCGCTTTAAAAAAAAATCTGATTTGATGTTGCGGAGACGGTTTTGGAAGAAGAGTCCAAGTCCGGAAATGTGTAACTTACACGGATAAAGGAGAGCAGGATTGGAATAGTAGCACACAACTCCTTATCTCCATGGCCTTTTAGTAAGTTTTACAACAATGCTGGCTTTGTAATGAAATGATCGTTACTGTAAGGTCAGTGGATACAAGCTGGATACAAGCTACAGCTAACTCCCAGATTCAGCCTCAAAGCCACCTCTGTGTTCTCAGCTATCTCCTCTTAAGTATCTTTGTCTAGTCCCTAGAGCAAGAAGTCTCAGAATCGGTCAGGCGTGAGTGCCTTCCCTGCGCGGTGTCCTTGTGTGCAAGTCCACATCTACTTCCGATGTTCTTGTTGCTCCAAGCACCAGACATTCTGCTAGGAACATTCTGTACCAAAGGCATCTCTTACAACATATCCCCTTTTTCTTTTTGCTGAATTTTATTCAGCATTACTGAGAACACAGCGGCCTGAGTCCTAATCCTTGGCTTCTTGAGAATCTCTTCCAGACTGGACAAAGAAAAACAAGTAACAAACAATTTACTATCCAAGAAGCTATAGATGAACCCATTAACCTATGAATTTGTGGAATAGGATATAAGCCTTTAATACCATCATGCTTTGTAGCACTGCGATCCCCTGTATTCAGGAAGCTATTTTTGGAAAGTATCAGCAATATGTGTTTATAAGTCTGTAATTAAACTCGAAGCCTTAACATACCCTAAAATACGCATCTTACTTTATCCTATTCAAACATACTTTCATTATACGGTACAGGAGTTATGCAAAAGGAAGTTGTATTCCAATCACATTTAAGTTGCACCCATTTTTGTAAACGAACAATTTGATCTTCTAACAATATTAACTACTTGCCGTAAATCTGCTACTTGACTCTGCACTATGGAGTGAGTTTGTCTTTGAGAAGGCCGGAATTGCTCAGCATCCCGATGCCGGGTTCTAACATATTCAGCAGTCTGTACAGATTGATGCAGAGCCACTCCAGCCGCAGCAGCAGCAGCAGCAGTAACAGTGATGATCCCCACAATCGCAGCGATCAGCATGCAAAGGAATCTTTTAGCTCTTCTTTTAACATGGTCCATCAGTTGCTGCAATATCATAGTGGCAGGGGAGTCCTGCCAGGGTCGAGACAATTTAACTGGCATCCATACTCCAGTTCTAGCTCTAAGAATGTATAAATGTTCATGTGATTTGCTAAAAAGAATAGAAGAGTTGATACAAGTATAAAAGGAACAGTATTTACGTGAAATATAACCTAAAGTTTCATTCCACCCCACTGTACCCTTCATAATGATATCGGGGAACCGAACACCGACTCGAGCAAAGTGAGTAACATTTTGATGAAAGGTGATGCTATGAGAACAATTCCCAGACTGATTTACGGAACCCTTCCAGGCTTGCATGGGAAGTAAAGCAGCCCCTAACTTCCACATGGGTTTCCGTAGCCCTTGATGGGGTAGTTGGGGAGATGGAGGGGAAAATATCTGTAGTCTTGCAATTTGTGTTCTATTTGTTTGTTTTTTTATTTCTTCCTGCCTTTTCAATGATTCTGTTTAATCTGCTTTATTGGGTTGTACTTTTTTTTACAGTATATATTTCTACTTTATCACAGTTGACCTTCAAGTAATGATATACAGGTTCATATACAATACATAAGAACCTTTATAACAACCTCACATTAGAATATACTGTATATAATGATGTGCTAATTCATGTATGCTATTTAAGAATTATATGTAAGAACCTTACACCACAACACATCTGGTACTCCCCTTCTAGCCTTTCTTTTCATGTACATTTCACCTGTAACATGTTTTTTGTTTTGTTTTGTTTTCGGTGTTATCATGGTATAACCGATATATAAAATTGGAAAATATTTAAAGGGTACAAAGTGATGATTTGAGATGTGATATAGATTTTGAAAGGAATTCCCCCATTGAGTGAATTAACACATCAATCACCCCACATGTTTACCTTTTTTTTTTTTTTGCGAGAACGTTTAAGTTCTGTCTTATTAACTATAGTTAACCATGTTTTACGCTAGATCCTCAGACCGTTTCCACCTTGTAGCTGAAAGTTTGTACTTTTTACCAACCTCTCCTATTTTCCTCACTTTTACTTTTGTTTTTGAAAGGTGTAATTTTTGGGTATGGATTTGTATGTTGACAGTTACTTTTTTTTTTTTTTTCCTTTTGCGTCTTTAAAGAGATTGCTTACTGTCTACTGGCTTCTGATGAGAAGTGTCCTGTCATTCTTACCTTTTTGTTCCCCTCCACATAATGGGTCTTTTTATCTACCTGCTCTAAAGATTTCTCTTTATTACTGGTTTTTAGCAGTTTGATTGTGATATGCCCTAGTATGATTTTTCTTTGTTTCTTTTGTGCAGATTTATTGAGTTTCTTAGATCTAGAGTTTTCATAAATTTGAAAACTTTTCTGCCAGTATTTTCTTCAAACAAATATTTTTTCTGCCCCTGTCCCCACACTGCACATATTCTTTTAGGATTCTCATTGCACATACATTAAGTTGTTTGAAGTTGTCCCCTAGTTCACTGATGCTCTGTTCTATTTTTTAAAAATTTTATTTCTTTTCTTGTTTTTTTGATAGTTTTTATTGATTATCAGTATGCCTTCAAATTTAATAATCATTTAGCCTACAGAGTCTAATCTGTTAATCCAGATTAGTGTATTTTGTATATAGGAAGTTGTATTGTTTATCCCCAGCTTTTTGTATGTTTTTAAAAAAATATTTTATATCTTTTTATATCTTTGTATATTTCTTATGGGCTTACGCTTTCCTCTTCCTTCTTGAGTATTCGGACTATATTTATAATAGCCATTTTGACATATTTTACATCTTAGTCTATCATTTATTATCATTATTGATTGAATCTTCTTTTCTTATGAGTTGTATTTTCCTGTTTTGCATGTGTGGTAAAATTTAATTGGATTTCAGACATTGTGATTTTCATATTGTTGGGTGCTGGAGTGTTTTTATATTCTTTTAAGTACTTTTTAAGTTACTTGTAAACAGTTTGATCCTTTTTGAGGCTAGATTTTAAGCATAATTAGGACAATCCAGAACAGCCTTTGGGGTTAATTTGATCACACCACTGAGGCAATACCTTTCATAGGATTTTCCTTGATGCCCTATATTTAGATGGTCTTTGGCCAATTGATACACTATTATTCTCAGCCCTGAGTGATTTTTTTAGGATTGTTTTGCCTGCTCCTTATGACTTTAAAATTATCTTCCAATTTTTATGTTATGCTTATATTGTGTATTTTTCAGATTATTTAAGCCTTTTTATTAAATGTATATTAAAATTATGCTAGCTTTAGCGATTAAATAATTATTGGGAATAATTTCATAGTAGCTTGAAATAATGATCACACCTCCTAAAATACCTAACACATCCAGAAGCAGATAGCATCCTCTTGGCATCAGGCCTTTGTTTGCAGTAGTTATAAAAAAATAACATGTATATGTTTCTCATACTAAATAATACCCTTTTAATATTCTCCTTGTTCTCTCATTCTCTAGGAAGAACGTGTTGTGAATCACATGGCAGCAAAGATTATTGAAAATGTCTGCACAACCTTTTCTGCTCAGGCCCAAGGCTTTATTACAGGAGAAATTGGACCTGTTTTATGGTACCTGTTCAAACATTCCACTGTTGATTCTCTTAGGATAACAGCAATATCGGTAAGATGGAGCGTATTTGGGGGATATATTTGCATATACTTAAACATCAAATTTGTAAAAACTGCTAGAAATAGAGTAAATTTAATTAGATAGGTAGGAAATAGAAATCTCAGAGTAGTAGATAGTGAGAACGATAACTTGATTTTATCCTAAAGCGGACTTTTCAATACTGGGGCTGGAAAACTTTGGGATTTTCAGGAAATTCTAATAGGATCTTGCCAGACCATGATATTATGTTTTCAAAAACTAATGGGAGGTGATAGTGGAAAACTGTGCCAGTAGTTAGGGTACATTTTTAGTGTTCCCTGACTGTTCCTGTTCTGTTAGTGCTGTGTTTCAGGTTTTATAATAAGATGGGTTATCATGTGGTTCAGACGAGTTCATTTTAATGTTCAGGCCGTAGTGGTTTTGTAGGTTTTGTATTTTGATTGGTCATCTACTTTACTCGTAGGGTTATAATGACTTGGTGTCAAGGATGATCATGTATGAAGATGTGTTCACATGGCTGTATCAATTTCATAGCCTGTTGAACAAATACAACCCTATCATAGGATTCGTTTAAATACTCTTTGATCACCAATCTCATCCGGACTCTCAGCATTGTATGGGAACCTCATTGTATTTCTCTCGTCTGCCCATTCCTGCAGTTCTCACTGTGGCAGTCTCATAACTTACCTCTTTCCGTAAATCTCCAAACCCACATTTTTCTCCTACATCCTTCCTTAATAAATGACTTCCCCGATACTTCCCAGAGAAAAATGAAGACATCCGTTGGGAATTATTCTAACTTCTGTCTGTCATATCCGTAGACATATTTATATCCACACCTATCCTCTCTCAGTTCTTTCCTTCTTGTTACAATTGATGAATTATCCCTTCTCTTGTCACAAACGTCTCATATTTCTCCAGATCTTCTTCCTGTTTCCTTCTTGAGAACCTCACTCGAGGTTATTTTTGCTCGTTCCTAAATCTTTAACCTGTCCTTGTCTACTGCAGCCTTCTAATCAGCATTCAGACATTTCCTGCCCCATTAAAAAAATAAAGCACATATACAAACATCAAAAGTTTTCTCATTCGCATATCCCCCTTCACAGCCATACTTCTTTACAAAGAGTCATTGCCACAAACTATTGCTTTCTTTCTGGCCCATTTCCTCTTCAGCTCAATCTGGTATCTGTCCTTAAAGTGTCACTCAAACTGATCCTGTTAAGATCTCTGATGACTTTCATGTTGCTATATTCTATGGATATATATGGATATTTTATGCTCTTAAACTTACCTATGTAATTTTGAAGATGAAGGGCTAACAATCTTGCCCACTGAATATCATTAAGTAAAGGCTATATAGCATCTCTCTCTCTCTGTCTCTGTCTGTCTGTCTCTCTCTCACACATACACCTCTCGGCTTCAGGAGCCACATGCTTTCAAAATTACAAAATATCAAAATTATGATTTGAGTAATTACAGAGAAACCATCAGGGGGTGTTAGAAAGTATACCAGTGAACTTTCTTGAGTCATCTTGGAATTATATCATGAGGCATCCATTTTAATCTTGGGCTTTTACAATAATCTGTCTTACTTTAATTGGGTTAATGTTATCATTTTCATCTTTATAGCAGCCTAGTTTGTTTTCTTGGCAAAGTTTTTTCCAGTTGTTTCCACCAGAGTTTTGTACTTTCTAGCCCTTTCTTCATCTGACACATGAAGCTTCATTCTTTCATCTTGGGCTTCTTGTATTTTGTTCTTAGCATTCAGCTAAATAATTAATTTTACACTAAAATTTTGCCAATTGTCCCCAATATGTCTGTTTTTTCTTTTCTGCTCCAGGATCCTATTCAGTATCATGTGTTACCTTTGGTTCTTATGCCTCTTTAGTCTCCTCCGAAATGAAACAGTTCCTTAGCCTTTCTGTGTACTTCATGTCATTTACAATTTTAAAGAATACAGGGCTTTTATTTTGTAGGGTGAGGCTCAACCTGGGTCTGTCTCGTGATTCCTCATGAAATTTTAGCCACATCAAGGATTCCTACCTGAACCAGACACCTCTGTGATGGTTGCCATATGATCATCTGTTTGTATCATTCCTTTTATGTGAGAGGTTGGCAAATATTTTCTGTATAGGGCCAGATAATACATATCTTTGGCTTCATAGGCCACATACCGTCTCTGTGGCATATTCTTGTTTGTTTTGTTTTAGTCTGTTAGTCAATTTCTTGGAAGCTTTTTTTTTTTTTAAATCAAAATTCTGGAGGTAGCATAATAATCTTTTTGAAGCAAATTTCGAAGTGAATTTTGAACTGGAACTGTTGTTTCCAGTTTTAGAATGTAGTCTCAAACTTAAAACGATTTACTTTTAAAAAGTAAATACTTCAGAACCAAATCACTGAAGATCAGATTTGAGATTGAATTTTTTTTTGGTTCAGAAAATAGAAGCACTGATGTGCTCTTAAGCCTCCATGAAGCTGTCAGCTGAGTGTGATGTCCAGAAGTGACCAGTTAAATGGAAGATCTCGTAGGCTTTTGAGCAGCATTCTGAGGAGAAGCTCTCTGGTTGCCTTGCAGTACTCCAGTACACTAAGGAGGAGTCTGGACCAATTTCTGACCAAGGAATGTTCCGTTATGATGGGTACAGATTTCATAGTGATAGAAAGTCAGTTTTACTGATAAGCCTTACTGGTTTCTTTGTGTCGAAGTCACTGTTGGGAAGAATCCTTAATTTGCTTGAAAAATTCTGATTGTAGCATGATCTTGAGGGACTCCATTTAACATGTTCTTATTTTTTAATCCTTGGATTATAAAAATAATGAAACAATTCTGTTTTGGTTTTAGAAACAACAATTTTCTTAGGTTTATTACAATGAATATTTAAAGCTTTCACTTTCAGAGCAAGCTTTGTTTTTAGTTAATTTTTTTTTTCATATTCCTGTTTTCAGATATTAGCTGCTACTTTTCTGCTGAAGCTTACACAGTAGGGATTTTAGACCTGAAGAACCCTACTTTCATAGTTTTCTGACTGTGACTTCTGACCTCTGCGTCTATAACTCCCTTGGAAAAGAGAGGGGAGAGACTGAAATGTTATTTGAAAGGTGTTCACAGTAGAGTTTAATTATGTCATGGAATTTCATTTGGATATGGCTATCTGTAAATGAATACAATGGTATAAGTTTGAAATGGAGCCAATGAGATATAATTGACATATAACATTGTGTAAATTCAAGGTGTACGACATGTTGCTTTGGTGTTTATATAGCGTTAATTAACACCTCCATCATGTTATATAACCACCGTTTGTTGTTGTTTTGTTTTGTTTTTTTGGTGGTGAAACATTTAAGATCTATTCTCTTAGCAACTTTCAAGTATATATTACAATGTTATTAACTATATTAGATTCTGAGAACATAACTCATCTTGAAACTGGAAGTTGTACCCTTTGACCAATATCTCCCCATTTCCCCCACTTTCTTGCCCCTGATAACCACCATTCTGGTCTGTTTTTATGGTTCAGTTTTTTAAGATTCCACATATAAGTGATATGATACAGCATTTGGTCTTCGACTTATCTTGCTTAACATAATTAATGCTCTCAAGGATATTGTTGCAAATGGCAGGATTTCCTCTTTTCTCATGGAATAATATTCCATTGTATGTATATGCCACATCTTTGTCTTTTCATCTGTTCTGGTGCTTACTTAGGTTGTTTCCATACCTTGGCTATCGTGAATAATGCAGCAATGAACTTGGGGGTGCAGGTATCAGTTTGAGATCCTGTTTTCATTCGTCAGTGATTAGTAAGACAAGACTTTTATGAGTGTATCAAGACTTTATGTGATAATCAGTTCTATGAGGAAAGGGATATATATATTTTTTTCTTTTAGGGGACAGAACTGTATTTAGTGCTTTGCAAAGGTTCATTTTTCAGTATATTTATTTACTCAGTAACTTCAGAAATGGTGGTAAATACATACATTATGAATAAAGTAAACTTCCCTGTAAATGTTTATTTCCATATAGGAATTGACAAAATGTTTAATGTAGTCATAGCATTGGAATGTAATTAAAATTCATATAAGATAATATTCATTTATTTGAAAATTTGAACAGCACAGACATAACCAGTTGAAGACCCTTCCGAGCCCTTTCTCAACTGTCACCTTTCAGTCTCACTCCCATGAGGCATTTGCAGAGGGTCCGTCAAAATTGACATTGTTACTATGTGCATTTACCTCTTTCTGGTTATAATAAGGTCATATTAGCATTTCCATGAAGACTGGAAGTGAGGTTTAACATAAATACATTTACTTTAAACATTTCATTTTGGTGGAAGACTAAGTTTTATACCAGTTAACACTTGTTTTCCTTATTTTATCAATAAGAATAAGTTTTAAAAGCATTTTATTTTATTATTAGTTTCAAGTATATAGTACATTGGTTAGACATTTATATAGTTTTGAAATGCTCCCCCTAATTGCTTTTTCTCTCCACCTAGCCATTAGTTACTGCTGACTGCATTCCCTGTGCTGTGCTCCCACCCCCATGACCATCTATCCACTACTAATGTGTACTTCTTTAACCCTTCACCCCATTCTCCCAGCCCCCCAACCTGCCTCCCTCTGACTGTCACCAGATTGTCCTCTATATTTATGAGTCAGTTTTCGATTAGTTTGTTATTTTTGTTACTTAGATTCTGCATATAAGTGAAATCATATGATATTTATCTTTGTCTGTTTTCCTTGCCCAGGGAGGTATATCCAAAAATAAATTACTAGTAGCGATATCAGAGAATTTATCACCTATGTTTTCTTCTGGAAGTTTTATGGCTTCAGGTCTTACATTTAAGTCTTTAATCTATTTTGAGTCTATTCTTGAATAACTTTTAAAGGAAGTTTATTCTTGGGAATAAAAATTTCAATTTTTTCCTAAGATGTTCAAGAAAATGAGACTATTTTTCAAAGTCTTTATCTTTTTCCTCCTTCCCTCTCACCTTTCTTTTTTTGACATCATAATATTTCTAACAGTTCATCTTATATTTGATCTTTTCATTATTAATCAAGGTTATAAATCTGTTTCAAATATAATCAGGGAGGAGATTATATGACATTAATTATAATACATGTTTTTAAAGCTATTTCTAGCTTAAATTTATTTCTCTCTTAGAAGTCTCCTATGGAACATGACCATCCATCTCTTTCGCTTAAAACTTTTGATGTCTTCCCACTGCTTATTGCATAAAATTCGAAGGTCTTAGCTTTATAGACCATCACTGGTCCCACCTACTTTTCTAAATGGATTATGTGTTCCTCTTTCTTACGCCCTGCCTCTCTGCCTTCCCCTGAAATATGCTCCAGTCGTATCAGACAACTTGTCTTTCCTAGAACATGCTCTGCATCTTCACGTCTCCATGTGAATACTTGTTCTCTTCTCTCTGGCTAGAATTTTCATTACTCTTCCTGCCATTTCCCATTTACCCTTCAGAAACTTGTTCAGTATCATCTTATGTAGCCATTGTTGGCTTGCTTTTCCTGTGTTTCCAAGCATAATTACTGAGTCCACTTCTATTAACAATACGTATTAAATTTTATTAGTTTATTAATTACAAGTTTTATCTCTAATAGTCTATGAACGATTAGGGAAAGCTCAAGGGTCTGATTACCTCATTTGCATTTCTGCTTTGCACTTACAGCTGTATGTCTTTGGGCAAATTACTTAAATATTTTAAGCCTTAGTTTTACTATCTGTAAAATGGTTTATAATAAAACCATCCTTTTATGTTGTCGGGAGAATTAAATTAGATAGTCTTTAGACATTCTCAGTGTGTTCTTTGTATACTAAACAATAAATGTATTTACTTTTATGACTGTCTTTTCAGCCTTTAGCTTAATGTCTGCATAAAGAGGGCACTTAATTATGTTTATTACTTAAAGGGAAGTTTTTCTATGTAGACTTATGAATTGCTTTATCATTTTAGTTAGCCCCTCATAATTTTTTTTAATCAAAAGAATGATTTACATATTTCCTTCCGTCTACCCCCCCCGCTCTTCATAATTTATGTGATTATTATAAGTTGCTAATGTTCTAAAACACTTTACTTTCCATCGGCAGCTGGATTATTGTTTTATTTTTAAATGTGTTGAACTTTTCCAACTTTCTTATGCCAAACTAAGTAACAAGGGGCCAGGTAAGTGCTTTCTTTCACACAGAAGCATGTGTTACCTTTCCGGCCTGGTTAGTTGCTTGACAGGTCTGCCCTTCTGTTCCCACAGGCCTTGTGCAGAATCACTCGCCATTCTCCTACTGCCTTCCAGAACGTCATTGAGAAGGTGGGGCTGAACTCGGTCATCACTTCCCTGGCCTCTGCCATCTGCAAGGTTCAGCAGTACATGTTGACCTTATTTACTGCTATGTTGTCCCGTGGCATTCATCTCCAGAGACTAATCCAAGAAAAGGTTTGACATAGATTTCATCTGTACTCTACTTTAAAAATGGTTTTCTTCCACAATTTTAGTGGTTCAACAAGAAATATCAGATCTGTAGAATTTACTTTTCATCTCAAGGGGCCCTTTTTGAACTTTGCCAAACCCATGTACCGCAGGCCGTTCATCTGAAGCTGTTAGGAGATTCTTTTAGTGAGTAAAACCGACACCCAGTAAATGGCCCTGCCTGCTTGTTCCACTTTCATAATGACAAGTTAGAAAGCGAGGCCTGCCTGTGTGCTGGTATTTCTTATACCTCCTCCTCTGCCCTGTCCTCTTTCCCCATGTCCTTCGCCTGCGTTAGGGAGGGGGCCCTTTATATTCTGACTCATTTTTATTCCTTTTCTTGTCTAATGCTCTGCCGATGGAGATCACCTTTAGCACTCTCTTCCTCCTGTCTTTACCTGAGTGCCCTTCTAATCCTTTGCTATCCCTTTATTTTAGGCAGCATTTGTAAGTATTAAATCACATCATAAACGGTATAGCTATAAGATGGCTCCCGACCTGCTGAGTCAGCATCGATGTTTTAACGTGATCTCTAGGTGATCCGTTTGAACGTTATGGTTTGAGAAGCTCTGCCCTAGAGTGTTCGTGTTCAGTGAGGTGTTAACAGGTAAAAAACTGGACCATGGTTATATATATGTTTGAAAAGCAGTGAGTAAAGTGGTATTTTCAGTTGTACAAACTTTCCCATTTTTTCATGTGCTCATGTATGTTATGAATCTTCATAATGGGGACTGTAGTATGCAGTGTTTTTTAAACTTATTGGACCAATTATCCTTTTTTTTTGGAAGGGAGACACCTGTCAAATTGGAATTTTGTAGAACGTGGTGAAGGTAACGCTAAGTGTAGAAAATGAGTGTTTGCTGTGGTTCTGCATTAAATACAATATTTTAAATTTTGGGTTTTATATTAAAAGTTAGCATTTCAATAATTTTTAATGGTTTGCATAGGAAACTTGTTCTGTGAAAGTCAGAGAGCAAGCCACTTCTGGTCTTTAATCAGTCCAGTTTATATTCTGCTAAGAAATTCGAGCCTCAGAAAGTATTTTTTCCAACTGTCTGTATATCTAATTTTTGCTGCTGAATTTTCCAAGTCACTAGTGTGTTATTGTCGTTTAGAAGAAGTACCACTTGAGTAGTTTTTGTGTAAATTGTGATAATTGTGTCGAGAGTTTTAGCAGTTTTTTATTTTTTCACCTTAACACAGGCATGGATTGATTTAGTTTCAAATATGATATTTCACAAAGCTAGTAAAATGAAAACTTTGTTGTTTAGCTTTTCTGAGGTGCGAGAGATCTGGGAAGACCTGGGGAGAGAAGGAAGGCCAGCGTGGCTATATGCAGGCAGCAGAGAGGAGGGGACACGGGAAGAGGCCGGGAGAAGACTCGGATCATGCAGGGTCGTGATACCCGGCCTGCCTTCAGGGTTTTGACCCAGTGGTCACTGTTTTTTTTTTACTCAAAGAGAAGTGCACGAGTTTCTATATACATGTGTTTCCACCTTACCGTTGCTAAGCTGAGGTGGTCTCAGGTGTCTGGTCACTGGCAGGTGGTGTGAGCGGAAGAGGAAGGGACGCAGGAACGAACACCAGGCGTACTGCGTACAGAGGAGTCGTCCATGTTCTTATTGAGGAAGCCGATGCCTGTATATCCTGGTATTTTTCGATTGAAATGCAGTCCCTGCAAGAGGTCCGTGCCATTTCTTTTAAATAAAAGAAATTAGCAATTACTGCAGAACATTTAGAGAACCTAAAGAAGAAAACAAAATCATCTGTGATCTCGCTACCTAGGGATAATTACCGTTAACACGTTGGTTTATCTTTTTTTAGTCTTTTACCTGTGTCTGCACACATTTATAAAATTAAGATCAGAATGTGTTATATGTCATTTGGTGTTCTCCAAAAACATTTAAAATCATCATATAATTTTTAATTTTGTGACACTACAAGAATTTAACTTTCCTCCCAAACCATTGTTTGGTTTATATTCACCCTCATACAGTGACTGTCCTGTTACATAAATCTCTGTGATCGCCGCTAATAGAGTAGCACAGGCGTTATGCACATTTAGGATGCTCTGTGTAGGTTGCTAGGATGCTAGATTGTTCTCTAGAAAGGCGGATGATGAGGGTGCCATTCACTCGTAATTGAACCAGCAGTCACTAAGACACATACTATATTTCTCTTATAATCAAACCTATAGTTTAGGTTCTTAAATTAGCAGCATACTTCCTGTTTTCATCGTTATTTGCAGTTAATAAATCCGATTTTCCATTTGAAGTATATAACTGTAGCCATCCTTATATAACTATATAACATCTGTATAGCTATATAACTGGATTAACTAGATGGTATTCTTTCCTTCTGAATCATGCTCATGTTCTTGAGTGGACATTGATGCAGTGAAGGAAATTTGTTTAGTTCACACTATCTCCTTTGTTAGCTACGTGGGTATCAGTGTCCTCCGATGACCATTGTCCAGCAGCTCTTTTCATTATTGGTGCTTGATTTATGCTGTATCATCTTTAAAAGGCTCTGCTTGCCCGTAGATGTGCTAAATGGCAGAAGATCCCTTTACCCCAAACAAGTGTTAGTTCCATGCACCATGATGTGGAAAGTGAGTGTTCACAGCATGGTGACAAGGCACTCAGGTTAAAAGCATTCTGAATGTTCTAGTCATCGGAGAAATTGGGCAAAACAAAAAATGAGAAACCATTGCCCTCCCTCACCACTTAATAGGATACTTTTGAACCGTTGCTAGATGGTACTTTATATGTACTTCTTGCATCAGTGCCAGATGTAGAGAATTGATAACCTTTTCACAATTCAGATGCTTGAATGACTGTGAACAAGAGGCTTCCAGAAGGCCTGACCAGGTATAAGAAAGAACCTTATAAGTTACTTGTGAGTCTATTTACTAATCTTGTCCTATAATCTGGATTTTTTTTTTCCTTTAAATTTCTAGTTACTTTGGTAGTTTTATTTTTCTGGTTCTTCCAAGCTATTAATGTGCCCTATAAATGTTCAGTCTTCAAGATTGGGGCTGGAGGAGTTTGGGAGTTTATAAATGTGTTTCTTGCTGTTTCATTAATATCTAGAAACTTAAAGTAGCTAATGCAGATTTATTTTTATCAGATTATGTTTATAACTTTTATAAATTTTAGGGTTTACATTTTTAGTATAGATAATCCAGAACATATGGAATACAGAATACAGAAGACTGAAATAAAGTACATACCTCCCTAAGATAATCTCTTTAAAATTTTTGATATATTCCTTCAAATTCATATTTTTTGTGCATATGTATGTACCATACACATGCATTCACATATTCCATCCTCCCTGCTGCCACACACACACGCTGTTAGAATCTTTTTATAGAAATAGGATCAGTTGTATATCATTTGGCAATCCATATATTTCCCATTCAGTGATGTGTTTATAACTTTTATGATGAGTTTTATGTTTCAATAAGCTAAGGCCAAGTAATGAGAATAAGGGTGGCAGAATAGCATGTCATTCTAAACCTGCAGTGACATACACACACATGTATGTAAATACATGTATATGTATCTAAACACAGGGAGAAGGGGAAAAGTATGTGAATATTACGCTAGACAACTGCTTTGTAAATGAATCACTGGCGTGGCTTGGAAAAAAAAAAACTTATGTTATAAACTCAGTGCCAGGTTCTTCATATATGAAACTCTCGGAACCCCTGTCTGATGCATTTCAATTAGTGGAGCTTAAAAAACTCACATCAACTTGCTTAAGTTCCGTAGATTCGAACTTCTCCTGCCTCGGTCTTTCTTTCCCCCGAGGTCTGCAGCCTTGAATGCACCTCGTTGCTGGAGAATCGGTAACGCGCACTTTGCACTTCATGTGCTTTGGGGGTCACTTAATGACTTAAACATTAATTTTTAAAGCCTTGCCGTGTTTCACAGGCGAGTTTGTTCGTGCTAACTGGTGAGACGACTTCCTTCTGAATTATTGACTAGAGATACAGCCTTTAAAAGTTTTGCTTGTTAATTTTTACAGTAGCTGCTGTCCATTTATTTTCCCCTGTCCCTAGAGAATTTTTTAAAATGAATTGCAAGTATACAGTACATTGGATAGACATTTATATAGTTTATAAAACGATCCCCCTAATTGCTCCTTCTCTCCTCTGGTTTTCCGCCTACTAATATGTTAACGCGGCCTGCATCCCCGTGCCCTGCTCCCGTCTCCCCTTTATCTCAGCGTGCTGGTTTCACTGACGCTGGTGCTTCGGGTGTAGCATTTTGACCAAGTAGCATGAGGGTGATTAACACTAAACCGGAAGCCGCGGCCCTGTCTGTAAATACAATGGACGATCATTGTGAAATTCATACCTGTAGAATTTTGAAAATCTGAATGGTAAGTCTACTAAAGTTTTTATTTTTTTTTTTCTGACAAATCACCAGCTATACTGACTCAGTGGTTGCTAACCCAGCATTGAAAATATAGTGATTAACTTATGCACGTTATCAAATTACAAGGTCATATTGTGATATTTTTGGTGCGTCTATATTAATAAATATATTCCAGTAGTGACATTTTACTTAGATAACTTGGTTAAACTTCTTTAAGGAAAGTGTAACCCTAAGACAGTTTTAGATTTAATCGGTACATTTTTCGTTTCTATCAATATTAAATAGGAAAATTGTCAGTGTAGTTATCCACATGATTTCTCACTGTTTTTCCTTGAGGCTAAGCTATTATCAGTTGACGGCCAGGCTGTACTCATTGATTTTCACCTGTGACAGTTGATTGAAGCAGATCAATTTTACTGCTTGAGATTTACAAGAGATAATTTTGAAATTCTCTATCTCATTGCTAGTTTTTACTCATTTAATAATTTTGTCTTTATGATCTCTGCTAGAGGGACGTCTCGTTCTTTTGCTTAATTTCAATAACGACATCATTTTGTTTGTGATGGGTACTTCCCGTATTTGAGCCTTTTCCTAACATTTTGAATATTTCATCATACCATCTTTATGTTATATAGCTATGTCCATTCTGAAATCACTGCCAAGTACCGTTTGAATGTTGGACATAAACTCGTCATGCTGTGATTTGGCTTATAGACCTAAACAGCTTCTGTGTTTTTTTTTCTCTACATATACATTTAGGTATGTTGAGCCCAATAGCGGGATGAATTTAAATCAAAGCAGAATGCCTAGAGGATTGCACACTGAAGTGACTGAGGTCATTTTTGGTTCTTTAAAGGTCACTTTGATTATTCATTGTTGGCACTCAGTCTTTGCCTGCAGTCTGTAATTGCCCCTCCTCCAATGATGTTCTAGAGGCGAGGTGCACATGGCTTAGGATTATGGAGCCCTGGGTGACTAGTTGTAGGGAGCCAGTCAGTACTGTTCATTCAGTTTTTCTGAAGTGACTGAATGAAAATTTATTTAGGGTACCAGATCCTATTAGACTTAGAGCCAAAATTTTCTGTAATATACTGCATCTTCTTAAGGAACTTGGAATTATTGTATTACAAATAAATCTTGTACTCAATCTTTTATTTTTGGTATTTGTTATTGTTTAGTTTGTTTCCCTCAAAATCATAAGCATATTTTAATTTTGCAAGGTTCTTAATACTGGTTTCATCTCAAGGGTTGTAGCAACTATTGAGAATATTTTATAGGCGAATAACTATCGTATTTGCTGTTGTAGAAGCTCACTGTACCTGCATCTTGTAGAATAGATGGAAGAAAGCAAAATTAGATAAATCCTGTTATAGTCATTCAAGAAATCTAGAATGGTGTATTGAAATAAAGCAACGATGGTGAGGGTGTTGTTCTCACAGAATTTGGGGATATGTTGGATGTGGGAGGGAGGAGGAAGAGTGAGTCAAAGAGGGTGCTCAGATTTTTAACTTTAGCTATTGGATTGATCCTCACAGATCACCTTTTGGGTAGGTGTGTTGAGTGGGTGCTGGATGTGCAATACAAAGAATTGCAATATACCCTTCACCCACATTCACCAAAGGTTAACATTTACCATATTTGCTTTATAGTTTCTCTGTCTCTTACTGTGCATGCATTTATGCTTACCCATTCAAGAAGAGGTTGCAGACCTAATGCTCCTTTACTTCCAGCTACTTCACTGAATATTTCCTAAAAACCCATGGATTTAATATCAAGGACTTACCATTTATTTAGTATTATTACTAGCTAATCTACAGACCTCATTTAGATTTTGCAGTTGTGCCAGTAGTATTTTATGTCAAACAAAACTTCCAGATCTTGAATTGCAGTCAGTTATCATGTTTCTTTAGAGATTGTTACAATCTAGAAGTTTTTCAGTCGTTGGCTGGTGGCTGTTTGAATAGTTTTGGAATTGTGTGTGTGTGCGTGTGTGGGGTTGTGTCGATATGGGAAATAGATTTGTGATCATGGTCCTTGGACCACTGAGCATAAAGTAGAATTGGGAGTTGCCTGTGGGGAAGTGGGTTTTCTTCTGTCTATATGCTGGAAGGGCGCAGACAGATCTATTACTCCAGCACACCTTGGTGTTGATTCTTTTTTAAATCAGAATAGTGATTAACTAGCTTTAGTAGATTTAGTTCGGGAACTAGGTGAGACCGATGTCTAGATAAAGGCTTATAGGTATATCTCCATCCTTAAATAGAAGCATATATCTGACTGTAAATTATTTCTGCCTGGCAATATAGCACCCAATGGCATAGCAAAAAATTGAGCTGCCTTGGACACAAGATGTCACTGCTAAGTCTTTGCCTCTGTTAAACACTCATGGGAAATTATATTTCTGCTCTCTGTAGCTGTCTTGCTAACAATACGATTCCACATTCTTGCCTACTTATATGTGTGTCTCTGTATTTCCTTTTTTGTATATCAATAGGCACCTGAAATGATGTATAATCTCTCTCTTAAAAGAGAAAGTAACAGTAATACTTGTCAATACTCCTCTGTTATATTATATTTTAATTAAAGAATATTATAGGAATGTAGGTTTTTCTTTTGTGTCCCATATTGGATATGATTTTTATTTATATCTTTAGGACCTCAGATGTGTAGATTAGAGAGATGATCTCTCTCTATACAGCTTTGCTCAGAGGTTCATCTCTTCAGGGAGTCGTGACTGCCAGTTTTTCTAGTTATTTATTGCCATATTACAGTCACATGGTTGAGTGGTGAAGAGGCAGGCTTTGTTGTCCGACTTGCCTGGGTTTGAATTTAACTTTATGTATCTGGGCAAATTAACCTTTCAAGAGTCATTTTCCTTTTTAAAATAGGGATAATATTGTCAACTTTTCATGGCTCATTTTCAGGTTTAAATGAGGTAAAATGTATTAAAAAGTTAATATAGAGTCTGACACAAAATAAGAGTGTGGAAATGGTAGCTGATATTATTTTATTTCTTGCTCTCTGTTTGGTTATTATAATCTATTCACCCTGAGAGTTGACTGCCCTATTTCATATTTTCTCAAAAAATTTTTAATGTCTTCCACAGGATTTTGTCTCTACAATTATCCGTTTACTTGACAGCCCATCAACTTCCATAAGAGCAAAAGCCTTTCTGGTTCTTTTATATATTTTGATTCATAACCACGAGATGCTACTGCTTAGCTGCCAAGCCAGGTATGATTTTCTCTGATTTCATCAATAACTTCAATTTGGTGCCTGTTTTATTAGTTTCACCTGTAGTGTTCTGGCTTCTTGGTACCTGGTACTGACATTTTTCCCCCTAGATTTTCCCAAGGGTTTAGTATTTCACAGCCTCAGCTTGAAAACTGTGAAGACTCAGCGAGCCCCTGGAACCGAAGCAAGGTGGTGGGAAACACTTGGAGTTTCCTGGGTCTGAGGACAATCCCCGGAGGGGCGTTAGTGTTGCTTCCGGCTTGAGTCTTTGGGACGGATTCTTGGACCAGTGGTTTGGTTTCATGTAGGGTCCTGGGATGAGTAGCTGAAGCCCAGAGGGGCAGCCTAGTGAAGTGCAGGAGGGATCAGGAGTTTACGGACTGGTCTAGGCGTGGCCGATCTCTCCCTCGCTCTGGCTTTTCCCTCGCAGACGCTGTCCTGTCCTGGATGCGCCTCAGACTCCTGTCATGCTCTGGTTACGTTTTGAACTGTCGGTCCACACACTCTATGGAAAACTCAGAGGAACCTCGAAAACTTGGTTTATTGTCTATTTCTCAATCTAATGTTTTATTTATTGTAGAATACTGAGGAGAGCCGGGAATTGTTGAGATTGCTCTAGATTAGGGATTGGCAGACTTTTATAAACAGCTAAAGAGTAGATATTTTAGGATGTGTGGATCAAGAGGCAAGATGTGATATTATTTAGTACTTATATAACAAGAGAGAAAACAAATTTTCATTTATTTTTTTATTTTATTTATTTTTTAATTTATTTTTTTTAGGCGAGGCAACTCTCGGTTGACCTCATAGATTTCAAGGGCCTTGTCAGCTTACAATCACTTATTTTTAAATTTTTTTACGCCTTCCTAGGTGTTCTCCCATCCAAGAACTAACCAGGCCCGACCCTGCTTAGCTTCCGAGATCAGATGGGATTGAATTTTCATACATTTTTATTGACAAAAATATACTGCTAATAATTGAGTATGGTTGTTGTGTTTGTTTTTTTTTTTTTTTTTTTTTTTTTTTTTTTTTTTTTGGTAATACAGGTTTAATAAGAACAGAATTCTTTTTTAGGGGAGGGAGAAATAATATTTAGCTTAATTAGTGGCCAAAGTTAGTGTCCCCATCAACGAAGCAAGTGCAAATGTTTGTCAGGGCTGATTTCTAATACGATTTTATGTATCGTATCCTTGAAAATGTCTTTCACAGAGGTACATGCTACTGTACACCAGTGTCAGAAAAGCACACATTATTGTTCCTTATTCACGAGAGAACCCACATTGAGATACCATTCCTCACTCCCTGCATTGGCAGCGTCTGAAAACAGCCTCTTGGCGATGCTGTGGAGAAATTGGCACTCTCGTACGTTGCTGGTGGGAATGCAACATATTGGAGCAACTATGAGGAGATTTGGCAATAACTAGGAAAATGACATATTTTTAGCCCCTTGGCCCAGCCATCTCATTTTCTCGTGAAAATGCCTAGTTATAAAATTAAGTAAAATCATATCATCCTTAACTTATGATTTATCTTTTCTCTTTTTAAAGAAATTATTTTATAGTTTTATCTACTGAAAACATTCATTCAGATTTTAATCCCTAAATGCCATTTTCCACTAAGAGGAACCATGGCTTCTTGTATAAACGGCCTCCAAGTCTGGCACAGAGATGCGTTCAGGCAGGCGGTGGACAGATTGAGCCTGGGACATGTCATCAGTACTGAAAGCAAGGAAGTCATCAGAAACTGCTAAGGTCCTGTCAGAAGAATACAGGAGCCAACTTGAAGGAGCTTCCCCTGGCCCAAGATAGAACTTTGAGCTTTAGAAGGAATGACTGCAATATATTAAAATATCAGTGGCATAAGTTCTCAAGTTCATAATTACATTTTAAACAAACAACCATTATTAGTCAGTCACCTTTAGGAAATTGCAAGAGCATACAGTTATCCTAGAAATTATTCAATAAAGGGACAAAATTAGTCTTTATCCAGTGTTCAATATACAGACTTTAATACAGAGTAATCAAATAGTTGATTAGGCCAAGTTTTTCTTTATAGAAGTTTCATAGCTAAAAATACAAGAGAAATGATGGAATTAGGAAATTTTTATTTTGTAAACCTAAACTATGAATGGAATTGATTTAAAAATAGCAATGAACTTTTTTGATAATTCCTTGGCTATATGCTTTAACATCTCTAGACTAACTTCCTAGTAGTGGAATTGTTGGGTCTTTTTGAAGTTGGATGTTTAATTTCTTAAGAAACAAAGTACTTTCCTAAAAGTGGTACCATTTTATATTCCCACCACAGTGTACAAGAATTCCAACGTTTCCACATCCTCGCCAACTCGATATGGTCAGTCTTTTTACTTTTAGTCATTCTAATAGGAGTGTGTAGTTCTCTTGTGGTTTTAATTTGCATTTCCCTGGTAACTTGATTTAGAGCATCTTTTTATGTGCTTGCCATCTTTATATCTTCCTTGTTGAAGTACTGTTGAAATCTTCTGACCTTTTATAAAGATTGGTTGTCTTTCTTACCAAGTTTTGAGAATTAAAAAAAAAAATATATATATATATGTATTCAGGATACAAGTTCTTTTTTTCTTTTAAAAAACTTTTCAATTACGGTTGACATTCAGTATTACTTTATATTAGCTTCAGGTGTACAGCATAGCGTTTACATGTTTGTATAATGTACAGTGATCCCCCCAATAAGTCTAGCACCTACCTGGCACCATACACAGTTATTACAATATTATCGACTGTTTTCCCTGTGCCGTACTTTACATCTCTGTGACTATTTTGTAACTACCAATTTGTATTTATTAATTCCTTTACCTTTTTCCCCAGTCCTCCCATCTGGTAACCATCAGTTTGTTTTCTGAGGCTACAAGTTCTTTATCAGATAAGCAACTTGCAAAAATGTTTTCTCTCTGTGGCTTGTCTGTTCTCTAATGGTGTCTTCCAAATAACAGAAAAGGTCCAAATGTAAATGAATAAACAAATTGTGGTATATTTATACAAGGGAATACTTAGCAATAACTACGTAGCAATAAATATTTTTTAAGAACTGAAAGGTTTCATCCCACTTGTAAGGTAACAAGTGAATCTGTCAGTTTCATAGATGCAGGCAGAAGACATGAGACTCCTGGGTCAGGCACAAAGGACTTTATCACTTACAGCACAGCAGACAGCCAGGGGGTTATGTTCCATTTGGTTCCTCTCGACTCCCAAGTCCCGTGGTTGGGGGAGCGAGGTGGAGGCAGCTCAGGTGGGCACTGGCACAGAGCGAAGCAGTTTGTGTCGCTGAGGAGCCCCATGGTTAGGAAGCTGCGATTTTATAAGGGGTGCTGGCAAACCTGCCCAACTTTTACCCTCAGAAGGAGACATTATCTTTTTCATCCTGGTCAGGAAATGAATCTTCTCTCTTCCTGGAGGGAGATATCACATTTTCCAAAGTTGTTAGCTATACAAACATCAACAAAGATAGTTGGGAACAGAAGCTGTATCTATTCACAAGGCACGCAGAAATGCAGGAGACTCACGGAGAATTTTCCTCAACACTGTTGATACGGTAACTCCTTGTTTAATGTGTTAAACTGTTGCACCATTTCACATCTCCATCAACAATGTATGAGCCATCCAGTGTCTCTATATCCTTGGCAGCATTTGGTGTTGTCCTTTTATATTTTAGTCATTCTAATAGGTATGTAGTGATGTCTCATTCTGGTTTTAATTTGCATTTCCCTAATCGCTAATGATGCACATCTTTTAGGTGCTTATTTTCCTTCTCTGTTTCCTCTTCGGAGGAATGTCTGTTCATGTCTTTTGCTGAATTTCAAATTGTTATGCTCTTGAGTTTTGAGTGTTCTTTATATATATTTAGACATGAGTCCACTGTTGGATATACAGTTTGCAAATTTTCTCTCAATGTATACCTTGTCTTTTTATCCTCTCATCAGAGTCTTCCACAGAACAAAAGTTTTTAGTTTTGACAGTCTTTTTCATCGATTTTTTTTTGTTGTTTTATGCTTTCAACTCCAGGAATTCTGTGTATGTATTTCTCAAAGATTTCCTCCATTGTTTTTTTTCCTAAAATTTTTATGTTTGTGTGCCTTACATTTAATTTTGTTATATATCTTGAGTTAATTTCTATATTAAGTGTGAGGTTTACGTAGAGGGTATTTTTTTTCGTTTGTTTTTAATTATTTTTTTTTGCCAGTGAATATCTAATTGCTCGGGCAGTATTTGCTGAAAAGGCTATCTTTTTTTCATTGAATTGCTTTTACTCCTTGTCAAAAATCAGGATAGCATATTAGTGTGGGTCTGCTTCTTGCTTCTCTGTTCTGTTCCATTGATCTATGTGTCTGTCCCTCCACCAATACTACACTGTCTTGACTACTGTAGCTGTATAGAAAACCTTAATGTTGGGTAGAGTGACTTCTCCCATTTTATTCGTCTTTGTCAGGAATTATTTTAGCTATTCCAGAGCCTATAGGCCTTTGTATATTAGTTTTAGAGTAAGCTTTTTTATGTCTGCCTAAATCTCAAGATTTTAATAGGGAGTACATTAAACCAATGTGTCGATTTAGGGAGAGTTGACTATATCTACCATGTTGTCATCCAGGTCATCCAGTCTGTGAACATAGTGTGTCTCTCCATTTATTTAGGGTTTTTTTTTTTTTTTTTTTTGCTTTTATTAGCATTTTGCCATTTTCAGCTACAGGCCTTGTACGTGTTTCGTTAATTGTATACCTAAGTATTTCATTTTTGGGGAAGCAATTGTAAATGGTACTGTTTTTTTTTTTGTTTCATTTCTTTTTTTATTGAGATAGAATTGACATATAACACTGCATTAGTATACAACATAATGATATGTGCATATGCTATGAAATGATCACAGTTGGTTTAGTGAATACCCATCACCACACATAGTTAAACATATTTTTTTCTCTTATGAGAACTTTTAAGATTTACTGTCTTAACATTCAAGTATACAATATGGTATTAACTTACTGTCACCATGATGCACTTCATATCCCTAAGACATTTATTTTATATCTGGAAGTTTTTACCCTTTGACCCCCTTACCATTTCACCCACTTCCCACCTCTGGCAAACACCAGTCGGTTCTCTGAGTTCAGTTTCTTTTTGGTATTGTGTTATTAATTTTAGTTTTCACATGTTAATTCTTACTACATAGAAATGTGATTTTTGTGTGCCTGTGTAGATTTTGTATCTTACAACCTTGCCGAACTCATTTATTGGTTCTAGGTAGTTTTCATTTTTTGTTTTTGTAGATTCAGGGAGATTATCTCTAGAGTAGTAATCGTGTAAATATGGACAGTTTTATTTTTCCCTTTCCGATCTGTATTCACCCCCCCCTTTTTCTTGACTTACTGAAGTGGCTAGAACTTCCAGTATGATGCTGAATAAGAGTGGTGAGAGCAGATGCCCTCTGTTTCTGACTTTAGGGGGAAAGTGTTTAGCTTTCTGCTAAGTACCATTTTAGCTCTAGATTTTTTGTAGATGTTTTTCATCAATTGTAGATGCTCTTTATTCACATCTATTCACAGTTTTTCCCCCTTTAATCATGAACAGAGGTATTGGATTTTGTCAAATGCTTTTTCTGCACTAATTAACATGAAAATATGATTTTTTAAACCTGTTGATATGGTGCATTACATTAAGTATAGTGTATGTTAGATGTGGATTTTTTTTTTTCCCTATTTTGGGTTTGTTCAGATCCTTAAATCTAGATATTTTGCCTATTAGGAGACTCCGTGTCGTTACTTTACTCTGTGTCATTAAGGCATGTTGTTGCTGGGTAGGGATGGAGGTCTAGCTTCTCCCTGGACCTCAGTGACACTAATGTGGTGGGGGATCAGATTGCTGCCTGCCTCTGCTGGTCGGGGAATGACAGATCAGATGTCCTCCCGCTCAGACATGCTGACGCTGGCCCCTCAGGGGAACTGAGCAGTTGGCTTTGCCTGGACAGGGAACGGAGGACCAGCTGCCTGCTCAGTGTCAAGGGCACCACCCCTGCCGGGGATTCAGGTCACTGCCGCCTGCCTCTGCTGGGCAGAGGAAGGCCCATCAGCTCTGTGTTTGCCCTTGCTCCCTCCTCACAGCGGGGTAGCTGGAGGGGGTCACCCGCTTCCCTGGCGTCGAGGTGGAAGTTGAGGTGGAAGATCAACTCCCCGACTGGCCGCATTGAAACTGGGGAGAAGGGAGAGGTCGAGGGTTGTAAGCAGTTTTTGTTGGGTATTTTTGCCAGAACAGGGCAGCTCTTACCAAAGAAGTTTTCTGTTAGGCCACCTTTTTCACTGGGTCAGTGGCTGGGGGAAACAGAGCTTTTCTCTTGGGTTGGAGGCTTCTGTAGCACCCCTTCCCGAATACCTGAGAGGTAACAGGGAGACTGAGGAGAGTTCCTGCCCCGTGCTTCATGTCCTCTATCCTCGACGCAGTCCACCTTCTCCTCCCCACCTGTCAGAGTCTTCCTATGCTTAGTTTTATATTATGTCCAGGGATTTTTAGTTGTAAGAGGGAGGAACTGGGAGGACTGGGCTACTGTGTCTTGCCAGAACTGGAAATCCAAAGTCACTCCTCACACTGCCCGTGGAAACGGGAATTGCTCCAATGTTTTGGAAAGTAACTTAGAAACATCTCTGACTGTTAACAATGGCCATCACTTTGGCACGCTGCGGGTTCTAACAGGCCCGCGTTTGGTGTTTGGCTGCTATAAATAGAGGAGATATTCGTGAGGGTGTTCAGTGTAGCGCTGTTTCCAGTGGTCAATACCGGGAAATGTCGTTAATGTCCATTGGTGTTGAGATACTTTCGTTAATGATGGCTGGCTATAAGTAGGAGATTCATTTTATTAACTTGGAGGGATGCTCATTATATAAAGATAAGTGAAAAAATGAAAGAATGGTATAAAGTTATTTTTATAAAACAAAATGGCAAAACACTTCTATTTGTGTGTATTTGTATAAAATTTTATTTTAAAAATGCATGAAAGGATAATACCAAATAGGATTGGCTGAGGAGGGTGGGATAGGGATATTATTTGTTATCTTTATTCATTTTTATTTTTAACCTTATAATCATGTTTCACTCCTGCAATTAAGGAAAATAACAGAGCAAAAGAACAAAAACTAAAAGAAACAAGAGCGATGGGTACCAGTTGACTTTGAAGATTAAGGCAGTCAAAGGTCAAATTTTTTAGACTTTTTAGATTAAATTTAGCAATATAAATTACACCCAGAAACGCATAGGCAGCCAGTATAGACCATGGCAAGATGGTTGCCATTCGTTACTCTGTGCTTTTCAGCCCACATATTACACTAATACACATATGAAATGCAAGGTAGAATATAACGGTATGAAAGAGAGAGGCAGACTTCAGGCCAGAGAGATGTTAAAATTCTCTGTGATGAGTTTATGGAAAAATGTTCTTTCCTTACCTGTCCCTTTTAACTCCACGAGCAGCCGGACTTGTGAGCTCGTCACTGATACCGCCTGTCTGCCTGAGATCCAGACCCTCATATCGAGAGCCCACGATAACCTTTGCTACGATATGTAGATATTTTTTCCTGCTTACCATCATCACCATCGGCTTTTTATGGATTAAATTTCAGCACAGTTTTATGATGTCAGCTCTCAAATCTTTCTGGCAGTGAAGTCGAGCTGTCAGAATCAGATAAATATGGCATGATAGCCCTTAAATATCCACCTCGTTTTTCAAATGGCTTCATGCTCATATTGAATATGACAGGTGATGAAATAGGGTCTTGTGTGTCTCTAGAAATGATAACCCTGTTAGAGGATGAATAGTCTTGTAAGTTCATTGTGTATGTTTGCTGTGAGCCTGAAATGTCAGTGCCTCCTGACGGATCAGGCTATCCTAGAGGCCCCCTCTCCACCCGCTCCTTCCCATGGCGTTGCTGTTAATCTGATAATCAGTGAAATAAAAGAAGTCTGCTTTGATCTTGAACAATTTTTTTAAAAAAGAAATATTTACTCTGTGTAATTGGTTACCTGTGTGGGAAGAAATGATCTTCTCAGCTTACACCATTTAAAAGTCAATTCCAGATGGATTAAAGAATCACATACCAAAAAAAACCTATAAACAGCTGGAAGAAAATATGTTTAAATATGGATAAAGAAAGCTTTTCTGAGTAGAAGAGCAATGAAGGAAACCATAAAAGGAAATACTGATTGTTTGGCTATGTATGGAATAGAAACTTATATCCCCCCAAAATCATGAATAAAATCTCATGCTAACAAAAATCTATAATTTTTGCATCATATATAATAGTTAATCTTCATACTGTAAAGAGATTCATAAAGATGTAAAAGGTATTCAGTCGCATCAATAATCAAAGAAATATAAATTAAAATGACCAAATACTGTTTCTACCCATCATACTGTCAAATTCTGACAGAAAACTATCACTATCTAATATCCAAAGTACAGATGGAGGGACAACTTTTAACCGGTTGATGAGACTACTTTTTTGAAGGCATTTAATATGAAGACTGTAAGTCAGTAGTCCCAGTTTTTAGAATAAACTGGATTCCCAGGTTTGCACTTCCCTGGGGATGTCAAGTGCCCGAAAGGTCTGAACCTGCCTTCCCTTGGTTGCTGAGGTTTTCGTCACCTTTCGCTGTTACACAGAGACGCGTCCAGAGGCTCCGCAGAGGCCCCTCCTGGCTGCTAGTCACCGCTGTCCACCTGGTGGGGCAGCAGCCCAGTTTTCTCTTGGAGACTCACCACGGTCTCTCACTCTTAACCGGTAGGGGAACCCTCCTCGTTTTCCAAAGCGGAGTCGTGTCCTCTGATGGAAACTTTCCTTCCTCGGAACCACTGGAGCTCAGGGTCACAGGGACCGGAAGAACCCCTGTGAGCGGGGTAGCAGGTGTAATAGTGAGAGGCGCTTGCTCCCTCTCCTGCCCCTGGACTACCAGACCTGTGTGTTTGGACTATGGGAGAGGCAGAAGCTTAGATTTTGTTTGCTGGTTCGAATATATGCTTCATTGCTGTCAGATGAAACCCAATGTTTCATTCTCTTGTTTCCCAGCTGGCATCTGCTGAGTGTTCAGTAGGCCATTTCTTCTTTCCTTCAAGCTAGTCATTTCCGGGTGATGGGGTGCTTGCTGAGATGAGTGAATTCCATGAGCCTAAGCACCTGACCATGCTTGCCATTAACACGTTCCTTGGTCAGGTATAGGGTCTGTCGATTACCATGATGAGGGCATTTCTTAGATCTATACTTATGACACTGGCAGAAGCTGATGGGCAGGGAAAGCACACCCACGTCCAGATATGCGACTGTTGCAGTGAGGAGAGCTGAGTGCCCCTCCCATAAACCAGCGTGTGCTGGATGACTGACTGGTCTCCCTGGGAAACGGGGCCAAACTGGGCTCAGCATTGGTTTCCCCCATTGGCTGGAGCGGCAGCATCTAGATGAGCATTTCTTTTGCTGAGCCTGTGCGTCGCCTCTATTGCTGCCACTTTGACCACTTTATACTTGGGCCCGTTGAGCAAGCCCTGCGGTAGCTGGAGAAAGTCTTGGCTGACATTGCAGAACATGCCATCTTGTCTACCCGATTATTGAGCGCCTCTTCTGAAGCAGATGCTCGTCACTGGGCATCCACGTGGTACAGAAATGTCTTCATGCTTTGTGCCCATTCTGAGAGGTTCATCCCCGTACCTCTTCCCAGAACTTCTTGTTACCAGTCTTCAGATCTTTTTTTTCTAATTCTCTGACCATCCTATCAAGCTGTTAGCGAGTGCTCACGACTCAGCATGCGTTTGTACTTCTAGATGTAGCTCAGTTTAAACACGGGGTACAGTAAAATGTGGTGTTTGAACTTCTGCTAACTGGGAGGATTTCCTTTTTCAGGGGCTCTTCTGATGTGGTTTGTAATGCTGCTGCGGTCTGCTTCGATTAGGTACCAGCATATCGTACTGAACCAGGTTCAGTGTTTTCCTCTTCAGCCAGCTGATCATAAGTAATTCCTAATCAGGATCAAGAGCAGGCAGGCAGTGCAGAAGAGTATGTGTTGAAGGGATCTGAGCCACCTACTCGTGCAACTGACTAGTACATTCTGGACCTGTTCATGCTTCGTCTCTTACACTGATCAGCCCACTTGATGATGGGTTACTGCTGTGCACGCCCGACCTAGTGGCTCGGTGTGTCAGGTGAATGTTAAGTAACAGACCGTGTGGTCATTGGATTCAATAGTCATGTGTTCATTCTCTGTCAGGAGCCGTTTCTCAGAAGAATAGCAATCTGCAGATGAGAATGTGGCCTTGCTCTAATGCTCCCGTCTTATCCATTTGGACGCTGGAAAGAATTCCAAAAATTGTGTAGCTTGTAAGCAACGGACATTTATTTCTCACATTTCTGGAGGCTGGAAGTCTGACATTGTGGTGCCAGCATGGTTGGGTGAAGGCCCTTCACATGGAGGAAGGGACCAGGGAGCTCTGAGGAATCTCCTTCATAGGGGCACGGATTTTATTCAAGAGGACTCTGCCCTCATGACCTAATCACCTCCTAACACTGGGTTTGAGGATTCCGACATGTCAGTTTTTGGGTAGGCACAAACCTTCAGACTGTAGCAACCCCAAAATCTGTGTCGTGATTCACTTATCGATGCTTCCATGGGGCTCCACGTATGACCCCTATTTTCCATGGACACTCCAGGTGTCACTATATCTGCTATCGCAGAAGGCCCAAGGGGCAGAGCAGCCTCCTCTGTAGACCAGAATTGTAGCAGAGCCTTTATTCACTCCGGCTTCATTCAAATGGGAGGTTTGTGTCAGAGGGACACATTCAGAGGCGGTATTGCCCCCTAAGTTTACAAAGGGACACTTTTATGGTCACAGGAGAAGTTGCAGTTGCTTGTCTTGACATGGAGGGATGTCCTAACAAGCTCTAGAAACTTCTAGGCCCATTGATTTTTATGGGGCTTATCTGACTCTCACATGTCTTACTAAGCCAGCTAACGTGCTTGCTGCTAACTGTCCCCAGGTCCAATCAGCTTAATTTCATCAAAGTAGTGTACAGGTGTGACGCTTGCGGGGACATCAAGATGATCTAGATCTTTGCACACCGTTTTATGGTCAAGAGCAGGATCATCGCCATAGCTCGAAGGCAAGACAGTGAATGTTTTACTGTTTACCCTGATGAGTAAAAGCAAACACATGCTGGCAGGGTTTTTTCCAACTAATACGGAGAAGCCTTTGCAGGTCAGAAGCAACTAAGATGCCAGGGCAGTGTTGATTTGCTCCAGTAGAGATACTAAATCTTAAATTGTACCGGCAATTGGAGTCACAACCTGTATATATTTTAGATAATCCACAGTCACTCAAGATCCATCGCAGTCATTTTCTAAGATTCTGCACAGGCCAAATGGACAGTTTAAATGGGGATATCATAGATTTTATCACCCCCTCACCTTTCAGTTTTTGCTGTTGGTGTTAATTTCTATGATTTAGTTTTCTATCGATATGGGTTACTATCTTGTTGGAGAGGGGACATGCCAGGGACTTCTGTTTCTCCCTTCTATCATCATAGTCCTCACTGTACTGATCAGATAGCCAGTGTGTGGACTCTGCTACTTGCTAAGGATGTCTACTGCATTCCTACATTTAGGAACCGAAGAAATAATCACAGAGCAGGTCTGTAGCTATGCCGGGTCACTGTAATTTGAGTTGGGGCTGAAACTCCATTTATCACCTGACTGCCATGAACTGAAAGAATAGCTTTAATTACAAGCAGAAATATTGAATTGAATGATAAGTTTGCTGAAGATTCTGACAGGGAGATGGAAGAGAGGAAAAATGCATCCCGTATTTAAAATACAAGTTTTTCCCACGTGAGGAAAACAGCAGGTCTAGGTTAGAGAATGTGCAGTAAATAGATTAAAACAGACTTAGAATGAATCAAAGAAAAGTGTGCTGTTTCGATTCTCGGAAACAGCGCATGGCTTCAGCAAGGGCCCAGTTGTGAAGTGGTTCAGGATGAACGTGAACGGGATGGATATCGAGTTGACATCTTATTCTGCTAGGGTACGACGCACGGGAAGGTCTGCAGTAGAAACAGACAGTGGAGTTAGCTCGCTGTTAGGGCACAGTGAGCTCAGCAGAGCGTGGAGGGCGGAAGGCTGTCCGCGGGGGTAGGAATGGTGGTGGGGTGTGAGGGGGGTGGCGTTCTCCGAGGAGGAGCCGGATTCGGTTACCGCAAGGAGTGAGGCTTCTCCATCTCAACAACCTGTGTGACTCACTTGCCACAACGAGAGTGTGTCGTTTCTCCCAGCAATTAGGCTATGGGAGGCTTGTCTTCCAGTCACACTATTTCCAGGCAGTGTGTTCTTTTTTCTTCACTTCCTTTCTGTTTCTCCTCTTTACCTGTACACTCGTAACTCCTGATTGTCTTTCTCATCCTTTATCTAGGCCACTATTTGATGAATATTCCTCAGATGCCACTTTCATCACATTCGTTCTTTGCTTTAAAAAACGTGGTCAGCAGTTAACGTGATGGCTGTGTGTAGAGCCGGAAGGGTGAGGGAGTAATTGCGGGCTCGTTTCATAAACCATGTAAATGTCTAACCAATGTACTGTATACTTGAAAGAAAATGAAATACTAAAAAAAAAAATTTTCCTTCCTGCAACTTCCCTGTGATCCTTCTCTTTTCAGTTAGCATGGCTTTCGTGCCAGGTTTTCCGGTATGCAGTGCGTTTAGAAATGCGTTCGTAGGATGAGAAACTCACCTCTTCTTATCAGCTCCTAAGTCTAAACTCGTCTTGGTCCCCTGCCATTTGGAGTTCAGGTAGCTGTTGGGTTTCTGCCTGCTTCCCAGGCAGGTGTTTCCTTCAGATGTGTTTGGACCTCCCTCAGTCCGTGTCTACCTGCACCATCACGGTGAGGACATTCTTGGAAGGTTCTGGCTGTGGATGGTACAATTTCCTGTTTTTAGGGCTAATGAGGATTTTCTGTGGGAATATGCAAGAAAGGGAAGTACAATGTTTGGATTCATCTTGCCAACGTGAACCAGAATTTACCTCGGCAGTTACAGGGCTCATAGCGGGAACTTAACATGCATTTCTGTTTTTCTTCCTACGTCAGTCTCTTGCATCATCCTGGTCTCTTTTTTTCACTGTCATTACTGTCCTAAGGTGATTTTTTTTCCCCCTAATCTAATGACTTTGAATACCACCTATGTGCTAATATGTACCTATATGACTTTTTCCCCGCCTTAGGCTTATGTATCTTGATATATTTGATGGCATGCCCGAGAAGAATCTTTAACTCACACAAAACGAATCTGCTTCCTAACTCCATCTCCGCTCCGCAACCCCCCATCTCAGTACCACACAAACATGCTGGGTCGTGTTCTTTATCCCGTTCTTCAAGCCCAAACCTCGGAGTAACCCATGTTATTGTTGTTCTCATCACTCAGTTCAACTCATCAACAAGTCGTATTGACTCTTCCTCCAAAAGATGTCTCCTCACCCCCATTTATCCAGTTCTTTCCATCAAGACCGCCCCTACCCTGGTCCAAACCAGCAGCATCTCTTCTCCATGGCACTGGCCTCCTAACTGCTGCTAGGCTTGCATCCCACCCCAATCCTCTCATAATCCGTTTTCCATACGAAGGCTGGAATAATCTGATGAGAACAGATTGGAGTTAGGTGAATTCAAGGCAATTCTAATTATAATTTTAAAGCCTAGTCAGTGGAAATTCCAAAAAGACATTTTTGGGAGGATCATGGTGAATACATAAATTCTTTTAGGAATTTACTGAAATATACAAATTTCCACCTGTGACTATAAATATTTATGTTATTGCTGTGGTTACACATGTACTTACAGTGACATATAAAATGTGCTGATTTAGAATTTTTTATTGTATTTCATAAATTTATTTCACCACTGCATGCATCTTTTTAAAACTGCTTTTAAGTGTCGTCACAGCATGTTTGACATCAGTTCCTTGCATTTCTGCATCATCTGACACTATTTCAGAGTATATCATCCTCCATTTAAATTGTTTCAGAGCTAGCACTTTTTACACCCAGTATGTGTAAAGATGAACCACACATTCGTATATAAAAGTAGATAGTTATCTCAGGTGTTTTTCCTATGTTTATTTGTATTACGTAATTTAATGTGAGTGTATGTTAAGTGGATAGATTTCATTCAGCACTTTTCGTTGTTTTGTTTCTGGTGGGAAGGTGTGTTCACATAACCTAACTCCCTTTCCCCAGAAACGAGAAGTGCTGCTGTCATCTTTCTTGAAGTCCTCCCTGCTTGGCAGCCAGGTTGCTTTGTTTGGGTTTTCTTCATCCTTCACCAGTCTCTCTTTCCCAACTTCCTTCGCTGGCCCTTTTTCATATTCTAGCCTCCATAGTAGTGGTTCCATGGCTCAGTCCTGAGACCTGCATTCCTCGGGTGGCCTCATTTAGTTTGATGACCTTAAATACCATCGCCCCAAGGATCTCTTTCAGATTAATGCCACCGGTCCAGACCTTTCTCTGAACTCAGCCCTGCAGAACAGCTGCCAACATGGTATGCCCTTCCATGTCTGCTAATGGTTTTTCTACCCCGTGCTACTGTTCTGCCATCCTTCACCCATCTCAATCAATGACAGCTCTGTTCTTCCGGTTGGTCAGCTGCATGGAGTTATTCTTGCTTTCTCACTTCCTTTCGTGTCCAAGTGTCCAATCAATGGCAAGTCTAATTATTTATACCTGCAGAAGATGCCCCGAATCTCATCAGTTCACACCTCTTCCGTACTGCCACCATGATTTCTCACTTGAATTATTACCGTTCCCTCTTAACTGATCTTCTCTTTCTATAGTTTGTCCTCTTCACTGTCTCCAGAGTGCCAATTTTATTCACAATTAGATCCTGCCACTCCTTACTGAGAGTAAAATAAGGTTCTTCTGTGGCCTACAAGGTCTTCCAAGGTCTGGAGCCCGGTTTGCTGTTTGATCTTTTCTTTCGCTGTGCTCTGGCCATGCAGGAGCCCCGCTGTGTGTGGATTTTGGGATGTTGCATGTACCTTCCTGGCTGCCTGGAATGTTTGGCCCTCGCATTGCCATTGCTCGCTTCTTTATTCCTGATCTCTGCTTACGTGATACCCTGTTAGAGAGCCTTCCCTGACAAGTGACTAATTGTCTTTTTAATTTTCACCCTAGGACTTATCACTACCTTAAGTATTTTCTAGTCATTTATTTGTTAATTATCTATTTCTTCCCCCTTGAATTTGCACTCCATGAACTGTATCCATCAACTAGAAAAATGTTCAGCACATAGTATGCACCGTAAATATTTATTGCATGAATTAATGGATGTCATCATCCTCATTTTACCATGGGTGCTGCACTGATGTAGGCACCAGAGATATAGCGGGCATGGCAGTTTGGCCACAGAAGCGTGGGGGTGCTGCTGGAAGGCAGGGGAGGGAAGCATCCAGGGGGAGGCGTGTGGAATGAGCATGAGGATTCCTATGGAGATGGGAGTCAGAAAAATCGTGGTCAGATGAATGGGAATGAATTGTAGAGATAAATGAGGGCAAATGTGGGTGGGGCCTTAGATTGCAAAACAGACATGTTCTGGAGAGAAATAATTCTATTGAAAGTACTAGGGGAAAAAAGGACTAGATCTTATTTATGGTTTACTTGATTTACTCTTGGTCTTTTTAACTCGAAACCCTTGTAGAACACTAAGAAATATGTGCAGTTTTTTTTGTAGAGCAATTGTAAAGTGTTTATGGACACCATGCTCAAATGTTTTCACATTTTATTTTCTCCTTAGAATGTGAATTCTTTTAGTAACTAATGTTCCCTTGGCAGTAAAGTGAATTTATTCTATAGGTTGTGTAAACACATCCGTAATGGGAAGGCATTGGGAGAGCGTCCCAGAAGGGAGAGATGGAGTATTATTCTAGAGTTAGTTTTATATTGTTATGGGTCCCATCAGTCTTTCACTTCTCCCAGCAGAGGAAATAGATATTTTCGTATGTGTTAACAGCATGTACTAGTGTTTGAACTATTTGAGTGTTTTTTACCTTAAAGATACTTTAAAATATAGTAATTAAGCAGCATGTTATTGAATTTTGTCATGAATAATTTAAATTTTGGAGAAGTTGACTCCTTATAGACAAGTGTGAATTTGGCTTTTTTACTCTGTAAATTTTGTCAGGATTTCTTTTGGATTCCCTGATTTCTGAAAGATAAACATTTCCATTTTCTCTGTCTTTTGCTTTTGGGATAGCTGTTCTTTAAATGGAGGATTTCCTGGAACAGGGAAAAAGGCCCACTTTTGAATGTTTTTTTATTTTATTATTATTATTATTATTATTATTACTTATGCCAACAGCACCTAGTCTTCCTAGGTGATCTCCCATCCAAGTACTAACCAGGCCTGACCCTGCTTAGCTTTCAAGATTAGACATCGGGCTTGTTCAGGTGGCATGGTCAGACCATGGGTCATAGCCCACTGCGGTGGAACCCAGGCCCTTCTGTATGTAAAGCAGAATGTCACTGCTACACTATGGAACCATGTCCAACACACCCACTCGTTTTAATCAGCTGAGGCAGTGTTACAACATGCAGGGGAAGCTGGAGGCTGGACTTCTGACCATGGTGATTTGTTTGTGAGCCAGAGAGTTGGATGGGAAGTGGAGGTTGCCTTCTCTGGG
Source organism: Eonycteris spelaea (assembly GCA_003508835.1). Lineage (NCBI taxonomy): Eukaryota > Metazoa > Chordata > Mammalia > Chiroptera > Pteropodidae > Eonycteris > Eonycteris spelaea. The sequence continues at coordinate 2,169,016 of PUFA01000224.1, forward strand.
AATTTTCTTTTTAAGATCCATGCACTCAAGAAAGCAGTATCTTGAGTTTGGTGTGGTAATAATTAATTAATTTTAATAATTCATGATAACATTTATTAATAATAGCAACTACCAGTTCTTGAGTGTTTGCCTTGTGCCATGCCCCAGTCTGTTATTTCATTTAATCCTTATTAGTCCTACAAGATAGGCATTATCATCTCATTTTGTCTAAAAACCTGAAACTCTTAAGAATTTAAGACATTTGTTTAGTATCACACTATTAGAAAGTGCTAGACCTGAGACTTATGTTACAGATTTGGCTGATAGCTCTGTCTTAATATTGTCAAGTCGAAAGATTGACCCTGCTGAGGGAAAGGAGAAAAAAGTATAGAAATTGTAATGGGCCACAGACCTTAATGAAGTTTCGGGGTGCTGCTGAGGCACTCTCTCGCTGGTTTGCTTCTTTTTTAGTCAGTCTGACGCTTGGCACTGAGAGAAGGCTTAGCTCTACAGATCTTACAGAGAGGGGTAGTCTTTTGCCTGACTCAGCATTTATCATTTTTGTAACTGAGCATTACATCACCTAATTTTTTTTTTTAAATCGGCTCTGTAGGACAATGATATTACTTCATGCTTAAAATATTTATATTTAAATTTGAATAAATAACTCATACTCGTGGTTCAAAAACCAAAAAATTCAAAATGCGAAAGATACCCCACCTTGTGCTTCATGGCCCCAGATCATCGTCATGTAAAATTAAGCGTCATTATTTGTTGCTTATGTGCCCTTTCAGGGTTCTTTTTTCTTTTTCTTTCTTTTTTTTTTTAAATCTGAGCAAACGCAATGTGGATTATATTCTCATTACACAAAAAGCATCCTCTTGAACTTCGCTTGTTTTACTTAACAACATATCTTATAGTTCTTTCCATGTGATATGTGGAGAGCATCCTCGTTTTTTTTTTTTTTGATAGCTGTATTGTATGATGAGCCACATTTTATTTAACAGTACTCCTTTGCTGAAACCTTTCCTCCTCAAATTTTTACTGTTATAAGCAGAAAAATATGAATACATGTCATCTTATGTATGCAAGGATATCTGCAGAATACTTTCTCTTCCAGAAGAGGACTTACTAGATTTTTAATTTTGAAGATACTCCCGACTGACTCTCCATGAAATTTTGTATCAAGTTAATTCCCACAAGCAATGTATTTGAGAGTCAGTATCCTCAAGATCTTGATGACAGTGTTTGCGTCAAAATTTTTGAATTTTGGCCATCTGAGAGGTAAAAAAAAAAAAAAAAAAAAAAAAAGAAATAAATACTTTTCTCATGGCAAAGTGGAGGTTTTCTTTTTCTTCCTTTTTTTATTATTTTCTTTATACGCCTTTTTACCCTTTGCTCATTTTTTTTCTCTTGGTTTATTAGTCATTTTCTAATTGATATGTGAGAGGCATATGTGTGTGTGTGTATGTACATATGTAATATTAACCTTTCGTGATAGGAGTCGGAAATATTTTCCCCAATTTATTTCTCTCTCAAGGAATTTAATTTTACTGACGTATAACTGACATATAAAATTGCAAGATATTTGAAGTGCACATTGTGGTGTTTTGATATCCATATACATGTGAAAGGATGCTGCCCATCTGTTTAATTAACGTATCTATCACCTCACATACTTATCCCTTTTTGTGTGTTTGGGAACATTTAAGTTCTTAACGAATTTCAGTCAGATATGACAGTGTTATCAGCTGTAGTCACTGTGCTAGACATTAGCCCCCAGACCTTATTCAATCACAGCTAAAAGTCCACACCCTTTTGTCGCCCTCTCTCACTTGCCCCTACCCCTGGCCCCTGTCAACCACTTTTCCACACTCAGTTTCCATGAGTTTGACCTTTTTTTTTCTTTTTTTTTAAGATTCCACATACAAGTGATACCATGCAATTTTTACTTTTCTCTGCTTGTTTCACTTTGGATGAGACCCCTAAGTCCGATCTTCATTGTCACAAATAGCAGGATTTCTTGCTTTTTTTATGGCTAAATAATATTCCATCGTATGTATATACCATGTCTTCATTACCCATTCATCTGTCGATGTACCAAATTCATTCCCCCATCCCAATTTGTTTGTCTTTTGATTTTGTTCATGGCATATTTTTCTAAGCAGAAGTTTTTTTTAATTATTATTATTAATAAGAACTTATTTCATGTCAGACACTGGGCCCAGAAGTGGAAAGATGTGGTGAGCAAAATCAGATATAGCCCTTGCCTGTATGTATTTTTAAATTTACTGGGATGACAAACATCAGAGAATCAAAAATCTATTATAAAATCGCAGTTGGATGAGGGCCTTAATGTATTCTATGCTGTGAGATAGTATCTTGGAGAGATTTCATCTAAAAGGCAGTGAGTTATGACATATGGATAGGAGTTCTCCAGCGAGGAGGGGAGAGAAGAGCCATGTTGGCAGAGAGGCAATACCTTGTTGCCGGGGGTGGTATTGAGTTTGAGGGACTGGAAAAAGACCATGTGACTGGAGAGGAGAGAAAGCAAGCCAAGGCTGGATAGGTGGGTAGATGGTGAGATATGAATGAATCAGGATGTAAGCGAAAGAAATGATAAGAAAGATGGATTGGAAGAAACTTGTAGATTTAGTAGCGGTTCCTAGGAAGTTGAAGTGTCACAGTAGAATACAGGAGTAGAAACAAGAGCAGGTATGGTTGAGGGGAGTTGGAAATACTTGTCTGAGAGGAGATGTGGTTAAATGTCACAATCTGCAGGTGGTGAGAGGAGGCAGAGGGATGTCAGGTAACCCGTCTTCAGAAGCAGACAAGGAAGATGGGTTTCCACGTCCCTGGTGTTTCCTGGTCCTGCTCCTTAGATGGGGCTGGTGGAACAGGTCCCAGCTAATCAAGAGGTTCTCAGAGTCCCTGCTGTTCTCTGGGAAGCTGCGGGCCACAGCCATGGTGTGCTGTGCTGCAGATTCCCGGGGGCTCCAGGCTGGCATGTCAGGCTGGACCCAGCCATTTGATCACATCTCATCTGGCCAAAGTTTTGGGATTTCACTTACCATGAAATGGTGGTGTCCCGTTTCTTTGGTTTACTCACTACCAAGAAATTTTGTGCTCTGAATTTTGAACAAGCATTGATATATTTTGCTGATTCATCTTATTTTCTCTGCATTTGGCCAATGTCACATTTTTTAGAGTGGTAGCTAGGGCTGTAATACAGAAATTAGAACAGAGGATGCTAACTGGCTTATGTTGAACTTAAACTTTTTGTTTGGTTTTATCCCTATGTGTTCACAGATAGGGCTCTAAATAATAGTAAGCAGAAAAGCAGAAACATGAATATATCTAAGAGAGCCACGTAAATCTAAGTGTTAAGATTTCAGTATATTTTACGTGTATGTATTATGTACAAAAACACTTCTTTGCAGTTTATGGTGGGAGTTGCTTGGAATTTCTTTCTGAGACTAGAAGTTGGCTGGGATGAGTGATTACAGCAGAGCTGGAGAGATGGGATGATGGCAAGGGAGTCCAGCAAGGGAGGATGCTGTAAAGGGGCCTTTGCCTGATGAAATCAGTGGACTCATTGCCCTTTAGAGAGTTAAGGGGTATGGGAACTTAGAGAGATGACTGGTGGGTCCAGCAAAGGGGTTGAAAGATTGGTTTAAAACTTATGAACAACACTCTTAGTATCTAGAGTGATGGTCCAGTATGATCTCTGTTTCTGAGTCGGAGATAGTTGGTTTGGAGATTGATGTTAAATGGATGCCAGTGGTTTGAAGAATAAATAATTTGAAAAGGCAGATATTATGAAACTACTGGACAAAAGGACGTGTGAAATCTGGATGTTCAGATAGTGTCTGCTCTATCACCCAGCGTTAGAACGAAACTTTTTCTTTGCATTTATGTGTACAATTTACTGAAAGAACTGGAATTCATGTGACTTGTCTGTGGTTCAAAGCAAGTTGAATACTAATGACAACAGAAATACAGACAACTTGTGGTTCTAGTTTGAGTCTTTGAAACATCAAGAACCCTCTTGTGTCCAGAGGCCTTTGTTTGCCTTTCATGCATCATGTGGAAAATGTGAGTTCTTTTCAGGGCCAATCAGGGCACTGCAGAGGGATCGCTTGTCTTATTTTCTTTCTGCGTACATGTTTAGATTTTTCTAAGGCAGAAACGGACTGTGCCTGACAAGTTGCTACAAATCTAAATGTCAACGCGATTGGGACTGTGCCGCCTGGAAACGCTTGCCTTGGTTGCGTTTTTGGACAGATGCTATCAACTCTTTTATCATGAGAGGTAATCTGTTGCACTTCCCCGTGTGTAGACTGGTGATGTACATCGAGAGAGACAGCAGAAAGACCACTCCAGGCAAGGAGCAGCAGAGCGGCCACGAGTACCTGTCCAAATGCCTGGACCTGCTCATCCGTCACATCGTGCAGGAGCTGCCGCGAATCCTGGGTAAATTGGAGTCTTGTCCTCAAGCCCTTTTGCTTTCTGTGACTTGGCTTTCAGGCGCCACCTTTCATTCGTGCTGGTCTGTTATTGCAGGCGAGCGCAGTGACACTTTTTCTTGAATGTGTCGTTTCGGGATTTAAATGTGCCCTGTCTTTTTCCCCTAATTATGTTGCATCACTGACACGATTGAGGCAATGAACAGGCTGAAGATGACGTTACGTTGTCATCTGCGGTAACCTGGTGATTTTGGAAAATAAGTAAAAGCACTTTAATTGTTTAAAATTGGACTTATGCCATTATTTTGGGTAACTTTTCTTCAGATTTCTCTCTGCCTAATTCTGAAGAAAAAATTTTTTCCTTCAGATTAGAGCCACACCTTTATTTATTATTAAAATAATTTAAAAATGCATAGGCATTAACATTTAATATTAAGGACCTGATGTTAAAGTTCAAAGTTTGAAAATTTCTTTGGTTTGAAAAAGTTTAAATGAAACTATCTAATAATGATTTGCAAAAGATATTTATTGCATGCAACTAATCCCCCATTTTATTGTTATTTGCAAAAATTAAAATAATCTAAGGAAAGTGTACATTTAGTTTAAATCCCATTCCATGCTTTTCCAGCAGATGTAGCTATAAACCAGAAATGTTGAAAATGTTAAATGTGCTCCAAAATTCAGAATATTAAATCAGAGCAATGAAAATACCTTCACGGCCGATGGACAGTACCGTTTTGCTCCTTACCGATACTTTGGGAGATTATTTTGCCTGTTAACCCTTGAAAATAGAGCATTTCAAAATTTATTCTGGATTGCAACCTTTCTTTAATCTTCCACCTTAAGGCCTCAATCTGGTCAGTTGGTATTCAACTTTCATGTTACTGGACTCATCCTAGATATGACGATAAGAGTCAAATGCCCACAGCACTAGGTTTATTTATTGTTGGACTTAACCATCTAATGAGAAGTTTTATGACTTGATCTAGTTTTATTTCCATCTATTCTGTTATTTAAATATTGTGATCTATAATATATTTACTTATCACTTTTAATACTTTTTCCCTGTTTACCAAATAGGTGCTTATGCTTGAAATGTGGAAAATACAAAAAAAAGGAAGAAAAATCATTTTCAAAACCACCATGTCGCCATATTTTTTATTTAAATTTAAATTAAATTTATTTAAATTCTGTTTTAAATTTCTAGATGAGAGATCAGGTTTCTGTGCACTCTGCCCCCAGAGGACATAAGATTTTGTTATCATCCCAGTATCTGTGAGTAGAATAGCATGGCTTCTGCCTAGTTCTTTTACTTGGTTATCCGGTTCGTCAGCAGTCCCATCGCCCATCAGTGTTCCCGCAGTGACCAGTGGTCCCTACGTCCCTGTGGTTTTTAACCTCTGTGCGTGCTCCGCGATGTGCTTTGCAGGTGACATACTCAACGCCCTGGCTAACGTGTCTGGCCGTAAACACCCCTCTACGGTTCAAGCGAAGCAGCTGAAGATGTGTCTCCCCCTGATGCCCATAGTGCTTCACCTTGTAACTTCTCAGGTGCGTTCTTGGAAGAGAAAAAGAATTGTGACTCCCTGTTTTGTAAACTAGAGCTGAGCAATGCCAACCTAGACCAAACATTTTCATTATTTTTTTTTTCTCGCATATGGCTTTCAAGATCTAATCTATAGAAACTCTCACCACGCAGGTGTTTCGACCTCAAGTTGTAACAGAAGAGTTTCTTTTCAGTTACGGAAGTATTCTTGTGAGTAATACTGAATTTTTCATGTTTCTAATAAAAACGTGGCTGTCTGTACTGTTTGTGGGATTTGGTAATGAGGTAATTTTTAAATCCTTGTGGTATTTATTTGTCTCTAGGGAAGTGACCTTTTTATATTTTTATCTGTTGATCGTAATAAAATTTGACATTTCGAGAAAAATGCATTCTCTCCCGATAATGTATTTTGTTCAGAGACAGCCTCAAGTAGGGTAAATAAGTCCATAGAAAACACTTTCAGAGATTTTGGTATTAAATGTTGTAAAAAAAATTGAAAATAACAAAACTGGTGAAAACAAAATGCTAGGAGTATATTATCATTTTTCACTTTGGCTTACATTGTCCAATTATGTGCGTTTCTCTACGTTAAGCTCAATTTAACGTTTTCTTTATGAAATGGGTGGCAATGAAAAATAAATCATTGTAGTATATATATTTCACTTCAGTTTTTGCTTGCAGAAAATAGTCTTTTTGTTCAGATTGTGGCTTCTGAATTATGTTATCTTTTCCCCTTGCCTGGCCTACGTCTAGTATACATCATCGCTGAAATGGGGAGCTATTCAAAGACAAAGCTAAGACATTTGTCACACAGCATCTCCAGTCTTGTTTAGATATTAATAATAAACACTGAACTGAGATTTTCAAAATGCCATGGTGGCATGTAGTTAAAATGAAGTAAACATCTCAATTTTATTGTTAGCTTGGATTAAAAAAAAATGATTGTCATCCACAAGCGAGAATATACTTTTCTAGAAGGTTCATCATAGGGGTGAAGTATGACATTTCTAAGTACAAACGTTGAGTGCCAGTCAGTGACTTTTAGCTTCAAATCTTTATCATCCTGGTGCCTGGAATCCTAGAGTCTACGAAGCGCATCATTTCGGTTGTATACTCATCAGTTTGCAGATCATTAGAATTCTGTGTACTACCTTCTTTAATTTGCCTTTAAATCTGATTTTAAGTACAAATAGGGGAATCGTTTTAGCATGACGATAATTCTGTGTTTATAATTCTACTCTACTACATATTGATAGCTGAAAATAGTAATTTTGCTCTCTCGCAGCCCACCGATATTTGGCAGCGGTTCGGTGCCATGTTTGTTCGGGATGGGTGTGCCGGTGCTGTGTGTGTTCTTTCATTGTTCCTCAGGTGCAGTACTTTTCTGTGTCTACATTAACCGAGTTCGCGTTAGGTTTTCAAGCAGCCACCAAGCGTTCTCAGCGCGAAAGTCTTCAGGGGCTTTTAGGAGTTACATATACACGTTTCAGGGAGAACGCTTCTGCACCACGTGATGCTATGCTGAGAAACGAGAGGAGGACCCTGGAGAGGGGCCTTGTCACCTCCCCCCAGGAGTGAGAGTGCTCTGGGGGAGCCGGGGACACTCCGTTGCCTTTCTCAGTATAGGTCCTTTTATGGAGTGGACAGTAACTTGCCCGGTTCAAAGGTCATTCTGATACTGGAACAATCTTTATTAGTTTTTTCCCTTGTAATGTCACTTAAGTAGATGGAGTTTAGGCAGGTAAAATGGAAAGGGTCTTTTAGCTCTCTTCAGGCTGTTTTCCTAGTTTGAATTATGGCCAGTGCCAGAATTCTTTTGTCACGATTTTTCCCGTCACATCTGGTAGTTGGCCCTAGCAGTGTGTTCGTCTTTCTTATACTCAGTGTTGACGGCACTGATCAAACGCCACTAAAAGCATTGACTAAATGAAGGACCTGGATCTAGTTACCCACACAGTTTCGTGCACATTATGATAAACTGTCGAGTGTTGGCTGTTGCTTCTATGAGTTGGTTCATAATCTCTCCAGAAGATGCCAAAAAATTATTGAAGTCACAGTGCCCTACTGATGCCATGAGGTTCAATCAACTAACTCTTCCAATATCCCGCAGCCCCTTAAAAACTCACAGTACAAGTGAGCTTTGTTACAGCCTCTTAGTTTTCTGCTTTAAAATAACTCCTTTTAAATTTTGTTTAAACTGAGGCTTCTTAAACTGGTTTGAGTTTTTTTTGTTGTTTGTTTGTTTTTTTTTGTTTTTTTTTTTGGCTGCATAGGTATAGACGTTCTGTAGATCAGTGAGTCTACAGAATGGCTTTGTGAAGCTGCCCAGAGTGCAGTGCGTCTCCGTCCGGGTGGCGTGAGGGAGCAGCCCGTTCACATGGGTGTACACCTGGCACTGTGTTTTGAAGGCTTTATGATCAGTCTGGAGACAAATACCATCTTCAGTATTGGTCAAGATGTATCTGGTAGAGTAGCCACTGTACTATGGTAGGTCCGTTGTCCTTTTATATTTTAAAAACATGCTTTATCTTGATGTATTCAAGCTTGGTCCACCCTTAGTAGCTGTATCCAGTAGCAGCCAGCTGCTGCCAAGAACTGCTTGGCCTTCGGCTGGAGCCGCTCTCCGGGAGCTGCTGGCTGCCTTGGCTGGGCGTGGAGGCCACAGCCAAGGTTGGGGTGCTGTCCACTCATCAGAAGGGGCCTCAAGGAGCTGGCTGGAGGGGGCGCTGGAATCATGCTTCTCTTTGCCTTCAGTTTTCAGCCTGGCGCTGAGGCATGGTTTGCCTGTTTGACCTATAGAAATCTGTTATTTTGGGGATGGAAAAATTCAGGATATTTTTTATAAATGGAGGTGTGAATATAGGAATTAACTTTTCGTAAACATTTTTTTTTTTCTCGAGTGAAGTGAAGTTTTGATCTTTTTATATTTTAAAGAGGCTAGTGTTTGGAAGCGATTTAGCAGGGTACACGTAAACCATCATTAAGCTTTTAAAGTCTTCAAGCGGGAGAGAGACAACACAGCTGATAATTGCTGTTTTCACTTCTTATTGGCAGAAGCAGTGTATCATCATACCTGTCTCCCTCTCCAGTAAAAAAAAAAAAATCTAAGGATACTTTTAGCAGGAAAGTATCTAGGCAAGTGCAATGGGGAAATACTATGGTGAATACCATAGTTCTTTTGGGCCCCCATTAAATTGAGCTGGGAAACAGAAAGTAATGACATTGAGGAAATATGTTTGGGAACTCATGATGTGTATTAACATACGTTCACTGTGCTTCTTGTGTCTTTTTGTAAAATGTTCTCGATTAATGAGCCGAGGAAGAGAACTTAGTTGTGTTCGTTCTTAAGATCTGGTCACATTAGCTTATAAAGTTGCGATGGTTGTGTGGTGGTGGTTATAGTTTTCTGCAAAAAGGTGTTGCAATTCGAATTTTCAAATAAAAGAGAAAAGAAATGATAAAATTATTCCGATAGCTTTTCATACAAGAATATAATTATATCGCCATCATTCATGAGTCTTTACTTACTGGGCCTTGAGATAGTATTAAAAGACATACTCCCTGCCCTCTGCAGATTTTTGTTTTAAGTGAATGTTGCTTTGTTGATAGATTTTTGACTTCAGTTGTAGTAAATAAGAGTGAACTTTTGTATTTTTCAAAATATGATCATTGCCATATAAATGTTCTTGTTCTTTTTTTTTTCCTTTTTTTCAACCATGAATTCATATACCCAATGTGTTATATAGTAACTTATTTTCAGCTTCTTTGAAGTAGTGCTGGAAAATATTCAGTAGTATCATCTGGCCTCAAGGCACAGCTGTCCGTTTTTCCCTTTAGATGGAGACATTTTCTAACCCCACATGCCTCCACCCAGTGAGCCTAGCTGTGGGCAGCCGTCCATCCTTTTGACTCCTCTGCTAAGTCTCCCAGCTTTGAAGCTCACACCGTTGTAAGACAGCCTTTACCCGCTGTCTTTGGTCATCTATAGATTCCCGGATCTTTGCCCCTGTTCCTGGGTCTCAGCACTGGGCTCACTGTCAGTCTCCCGGTGCTGCTCCCGTTACCGTTCTTGGAGAATCGGGCATCCCCGTGGAGGGCGCTTCCAACACAGCCTCTCAGCTCCTCACGCACTTCTCTCCCCACGGGCTCGTCTCTCTCTCCCACAGCTGCCCACACCTTGAACGTATTTCCAGCATCACACTGTCTGGCTCCCACCCCTAATTTCAGCTGACTTCCTCTGCTCCCCGTCTCCAACAGCCCTTCAATCCCTCTGGTATTAGCACTTTCCACTCATGGCCCCACAACTTCTCTTTTTTCTTTACTCAGCTTGGAGTTCTGGTCCAGCCCCGTCACTACCTTGTATACACCTGTAACTCCCTTTTTCGTCTCTTCCCATCCTCCACCTCTGGCAAACCCTAATCCTGGTTCAATTTAATTCTCTATCCACACCACCCCTGCACTGAGTGACTAAATATGGCTAGAGAAAAACACAAAGAAAATAACTGGTTTCACTTTAAATTCATGACTGTTCATCTCAAGTGAGCCTTCTCTGCAGACTGGTACATCTAGTTCATTTTCCTAATTTACGTACCTTCACACTTACCTACATGACTGTTTACATTCCCTTCTCTCCTGGAATCTCCAATGCCTCTTACCCTGTCCTCACCTCACCTGATCGACTTTCTTTGAGACGACTGTTTCACCTGGGTAGCTGCCATTCTCAGGAACTTCCAAGGGAGTGAGAATTGGCATATCACTGGAAATGGTTGGTATCTATTGAATTATCCTCATTTTTGCAGTTGACTTTTCTATGCTTATAATGCTATTGAATTTATTTCAACATTAAATCTTGTCGATAGGGATTTGTATGTTTAAAATGATTATAGTTTATAATATATATCCTATTTCATATGATCATATTTTAAATCTCTTTTTATATTGTTCATAGTATGTATATAGTACGTAATGCCTTCCATGATTATCTCATTAAGAACAGTATGTGGTTTGAGGTAAAACATTATATATTTTTGTTTCAAAGTTATTTTGAAATCTCCATTTATTAAAATTTTATTTTTTACAGAGTCATATTAAATCGGTAGATGCAGGAGAAACTAACATAGATGGAGCCGTAGGTGAGCAGACCATGGGACATTTTATGTCCTTGATTTAAGTATTTTGATATTGTGATTTTAACCATGTAATAAGTAAACTCCTATAATAATGAACTGCATTCCTAGGACTGATGGCATCGGAAGAATTTATCAAGATCACATTGTCGACTTTTGAAGCAATAATCAGTACCCTGTTTTACTGAAAGACTGCTGCTCTACGGTCAGTTCTGGTAGCTTTTGAAAAAACACTTTTTGTTTACTTGGGAATTCTGCATATTGTAGAAATCTGAATATATGCATATATCAGAGTTTACTTATTTATTTTTGATAGGCATTAGATCGTATCTAGTTTTTGGCATTTACAAATGTATTGCTATGGATTCTTGTTTATGTGTTTTGCTTTACATAAGCATGCATTATTTTTAGGGTACGTACTTAGGAAATTAATGGTTATAGGATATATGTAAACTCAGCCTGCGTACAAAATACCACAGTGTTTGCAAAGAGGTGGTACAAGTTTACGTTTACACGGGCAGTACAGTACCCGATCTCATCCTTTCCAACTCTTGTTATTTCAGAATTTTTAATGGATAGATATATAGCAATATTTCACCATAGTTTTCAATTTTTGTGTGATCAAGACTATTAATGAGGCCACATAGTTTTTGAAATGTTTGTTGGCCATTTGAGAATACTCTTTTATGAAGTGCTTGTTCAAGTCTTTTTTTGATTTTTAGTTTTTAAAATTTATTGGCATAAATAAGTTTATAATATTTTCTTGCCATCTTTTTAAAGTGTCTTTATAATTAAATAATATCTTCTTGTAAAATATTTGCTATTGTTCTTTCCTTTTCTTTCTTAAACAATTGGTTTTATTAACTTTAAAAGAGCAGTGTTCAGTTTTACTAATCTCTCTATTGTATGTTTTTTGTTTTATTAATTTTTGCTCTAATCTTTGATGTCTTTCTCCTTTCTTGATTTATCATGCATTCTTTTTCTAACTTTTTGAGATAAATATTTAATTTGTGAATTTTTTTGTATTTCATTTTTTCTAATATATGTATTTAAGAGTATGTCTCCTAAATACAGTTTTAATTGCATTCCACAAGTTTTAGCATTTAGTATCTTTTAGTTGAAATATTTGCCACCACTCATGGGTTACTAAGATATATATTTAAAATTTCTTTTATTTATTTTTTGCTTTTCTTAACGTTTATTTTTCAATTAGAGTTGACATTCAATATTATTTTATATTAGTTGCAGGTATAGAGCATAGTGGTTAGATATTTACATAATTTAAAAAATGATCCTTGTACTTTTATATGTGAAAAGAATTTTTTTTAGATACAGTGCAAAGTGTTAGCCATGTTTTTATCCTGATTAGAATTAAAAAAAATTTTTTTATTAATTTTTTTTATAGTGACATTGGTTAACAAAATCCAGTAAGTTTCAGGTGTACAATTTAACAGTAAGGCATGTGTGTGTGTGTGTGTGTGTGTGTGTGTGTGTGTGTGTGTGTGTGTATAGTGTGTTCCCGTCCCATAGTTAGATCTCTTTCTGTCACCACATATTTGACCCCTTTTACCTCATCTACCTCCCTTCTCTCTCCTACCCCTCTACCCTCTGGTAACCACTAGTTTATTGTCTATGAGTTTCTGTTTGTCCTGTTCGTTTGTTGCTTTTAGGTTTATATTGCACATATAAGTGATATCATGTGGTTTTTAACTTTGTCTGGCTTATTTCACTTAGCATGGGTATCTTGAGGTCCATCCATGTTGTTGCAAATGGCAGTATTTCATCTCTTCTTATGGCTGAGTGATAATTCCATTGTATATATATATATATACCACAGCTTCTTTTGACAATCATCTATCATAGGACACTTAGACTGTTTCCATGTCATGGCCACTGTGAATAATGCTGCTATGAACATCGGTGTGCAAATATCTTTTTGGATATGGGTTTTCAAGTCTTTGGGGGTAAATACCCAGTAGAGGGATTGCTAGATCTTTTAGTAGATCAATTCTTAGTTTTTTGAGGACCATCCATACAGTTTTCCATAGCTGCTCTACCAATTCGCAGTCCCACCAGCAGTGTATGAGGGTTCCTTTTTCTCCCTATCCTCTCCAACTCTTGTTATTACATGTCCTCTTGATAACAGCTATTCTAACAGGTGTGAGATGGTATCTCATTGTGGTTTTGATATGCATTTCCCTAATAGCTGGTGATGATGCACATCTTTTCATATGTTTATTGACTATTTGCATGTCTTCTTGGGAGAATGTCCTGGTAAAATTTCAAGCATTTGGGCATTTTTATTTTTATTTTTGTATAATTGATTTCTAGCTTAATCACACTGAAGTTAGAGAAATACTCTATAATTTCAGTCTTCTGAAATTCATTAAGACTTATTTTATAACCCATTGTAAGATTTTTTTTTTGTAGATGTTCTGTATTTTTTTGAAAGAATATGTATTTTGTAGCTCTTAGGTGCAGTGTCTATTAGGTCAGATTTATTAGTCATCTTGTTCAAATCTTTTCTGTCCTTACTAACTTTTGTTAGGCTTTTTTATAAATTACTGAGAGAGATGTGTATAAATCTCCTTTAAGGCTATTATGAATTTATTTCTTGTGTAGTTCTGTTGGTTTTTGTTTATATATTTTGAGGCCATGTTATTTAAATTTAAAACTATGCTATTTAAGTTATTATGTCATTTTATGAAATTGACCTTTTTTCATTGTGAAGTGACCTTTATTTCTACTAACGCATTTTGCTTTAAGGTCTATTTTGTCCCAGCTTAATATAATCACCTATACTTTTCTTTGCTAAATATTTGCCTGATGTATATTTTTTCATTTTTCCTTCTAACATCTCTCTAGCCTTATATTTTAGATCTGTGTTGAATAAATATCATATAATTTTTAAAAAATCTATTTTGACCAATGTTTAATTTTTCACTGGAGCATGTACTCAGTTTACATTTCCTGTAATTGTTAATGTATTTGGATTCATTCTTTCAAACTTTGTCACATGTATTGTTTCTTTTCCTACTTTTTCTCTATTGACTAACTTTTTGAATTTTTTTCTCTAGGTAAGGTTGCTATTTAGATACATGCTGTTTTTTTTTATTGCTTATCCTAAAATTTACATCATGCATATTAACTTATTAAAAGCTAAACTTAAAAAGAAGCTATTTTTTTTCTTAGTTTCACTGAGAAATAATGACATACTTCACTTACAAGTTTAAGGCACACAACATGATGGTTTGACTTACATATATTGTAAAATGATGATTGCAATAGGTTCATCCATCATCTCATGTAGAGACGATACAAAAGAAAAAAGAGTAAAGAACAATTTCTTTTTCTTCGTGAGGAGAACTCTTAGGATTTAGTCTCTTAATAACTTTTCTATATATCACGCGGTGTTAACTATAGTCACGTTCTGCATTCCATCCCTAGTAGTTATTTATCTTACAATTGCAAAATGTACCTTAGACCACCTTCCTCCTGTTGCCTCTCCCACCACCCTCTGTCCCTGGTAGCAATATGAATGATCTCTTTTCCTGTGAGGTTTTTTTTTCTTTTTTAAGATTCTGCATATAAATGACATCATACAGTATTGTCTTTCTCTGTCTGACATTTCATTTGACATAATGTCTTGGTGGTCCATCCAAGCTGTCACAATTGGTAGGATTTCCTCATCTTTTATGTCTGAATAATATTCCACTGTGTGTATATTTGTGAGTGTGTATGTGTGTGTACACATTCCACAGTTTCTTTGTCCATTCACCTGTTGATGGCCACTTAGGTTTTTTTCATGTCTTGGTTATTGTAAATAATGCTGCTATGCATAGGAGGGTGCAGATATCTCTTTGAGTTAGAATATTTGTTTCCTTTGGATGCATTCCCAGAAGTGGAATTGCTGGGTCACATGGTAGTTCTACTTTTAATTTTTTGAGGATCCTCCATTGTTTTTCATTAGCGGTTGTGCCAATTTACAGTCCCACCAGCAGTGCACAGGGATTCCCTTTTCTCTGCATCCATGCCAGCATTTATGTCTTGTCTTTTTGATGATGGCCCTTCTAACATGCCCGAGGTGTTATCTTGTGTTTTTAACTTGCATTTCCCTAATGACTAGTAACGTTGATCATCTTTTCATGCACCTAGTGGCTTTTTGCATATTTTTGGAAAAATATCTATTCAGATTCTTTGCCCACTTTTGCATTATTGTTTTTTGCTATTGAGTTCTATGAGTTCTTTATGTATTTTGGATATTAACCTCTTATCAGATATATGATTTGAAAATCTGTTTTTGGATCCCACAGATTTTTTTAAATTTGTCGTTGGTCTCTTTTGCCGTATAGAAGCTTTTTGGTTTAATGTAGTTTCACATGTTTATCCTTGATTTTGCCCCCTGTGCTTTAGGTGTAGTGTCTAAAAATGATTACCAAGGCTCATGCCAAGGAGTCTATTCCTACGTTTCAGGGGTTTCATGGTTTCATGTTTTATATTTAAGTCTTTAATTCATTGAACCCATTTCAAGTTAATTTTTGTGAATGTGTAAGATGGGGGTCCAGTTTTATTCTTTTATATGTCAATATCCAGTTATCCCACCACCATTTATTGAAGAGGCTGTTTTTCCTCCATCGAGTGTTCTTAGCTCTTTTGTCAAACATTCACTGAGCATATAAGCTTGGGTTTCTGGGCTTTCATTTCTGTACCATTGGTCTCTTTGTTTTTGAGCAGGTATCACAGTGTTTTTATTACTATAGCTTTATAGTATAGCTTAAAATCAGGGGGTATGATGTCCCTGCTTTGTTTTATTTTTCTCAGGATTTCTTTGGCTATTTGGTCCCTTTTATGGCTCCATCAAATTTTAGGAGTGTTTATTTTTCTTTTTTTTTTTTCCCTGTAAAAAATGCCGTTGGAATTTTGATAGGGATTGCATTGAATCTGTAGATGGCTTTTGGTCGTGTTGACATTTTAACGATATCCTTACAATCTATGAAACTCTCTTTTCTTTAAGGAAAGTACAGATCTTAGACTTCTTAATTCCATTTAGTCCCCGCTTGCTATATGTTATTTTTGCCTGATATTTTAAAATCTGTCTTGTTCTCTCTTAACTCTCTTTT
Organism: Eonycteris spelaea; assembly: GCA_003508835.1. Lineage (NCBI taxonomy): Eukaryota > Metazoa > Chordata > Mammalia > Chiroptera > Pteropodidae > Eonycteris > Eonycteris spelaea. Next base: position 2,185,253 of record PUFA01000224.1, read on the forward strand.
ATTATTAAATAATAAAATAACACTCATTATTGCTACTATAATATAATGTTCATTTACATTTACCCACATGTTTACTGCCTTTTTTGTTTTTCTTTCTTTCTTAGTTCTCACTCCTTCTATCTGGCTTCACTTATTTCTGACAGAAGTACATTCTTCACAGTTTCCCTTAGCTTGGGTGTGTTGATGGCAAACTCTTTGATGAAGTCATTGTTTCTTCAGGGAGATTTTCATTCTGAGTATTAAATTCTAGGTTGGCAGTAGTTTTTGTTATTGTTTAGTGCTGTGAAGATGTTATCTTATGTTTTGAATGATTGCTATTGAGAGGTTAGCTGATAGTCTGTTTTCCCCTGAAAATTATCTCTTTGTTCCTTTGTCCCCTTTGAGACTTATTTTGGAGTAGGGGTAGGATCTTTGTTTTCTGTAGACTCGCTATGATGTAACTAAATATGAACCTTCCTTATTCTGATTAGATTCTCTTTTTTCTTGAATCTGTGGATTGTCCTTTTTCATAATTTATGAAAAATTCTCAGCATCATCTCTCCTTATTCTTCTGTCCTTTGCTCTGTCTCCTTCAGCAATTCAGATCACATGTATGTTAATCTTTCTCATTGTGTTTTCTATACTTCTCACTATTATATTCCATTTTTATCTCTCTGTGTTATATTCTAAATAATTTTGTTTATATTCTAGATAATTCCATTTGTCTTCCATGTGTAGTCTGGTGCTAAATATAACCATTGAGTTTTTCATTTTGGTTATTTTTCATATGTAGAAGTTCTGTTTTCACTAGAAAATTCTGCTTGTTTTTTTCAATAATTCTGCTTGTCTGTTTTTTTCAGTAATTTTTTATAATTTTCTGTTCCATGTCTATATACATATATTTCTCTATATATGCATTTCCCAGTTTGTGATTTATTTATTCACATTTGTTAGATGTAGTTGTTTTTACTCTGTGTGATAATTCTAATATCAGAAAACTGATGTAATGTGGTATCTGTTATATCTTGCTCATGTCCAAATCATCTTGTTTTCTCGAAGACCTTATTATTGTTTACTGCTCGTTTGTCATAGGCATTCCCTGAAGCCTAGTGTTGATGTTCCCTCCTCTGTGAGCCTTTACATTTGTTCAGGTCCCTGCCAGTTAAGGCTACCTCAGAGTAAGATCATTAGTACCCATTTTGCAAATCCCCGAGTCCATAAGTCTGAGATTATAACTTCTCAGAGCAGCCTTCTAAGCATTTTCCCAGGAGTGTGATGTGTGTGGCCGGCTTGGTGACTGGATCTGGTTTCTCTTGCTCTGAGAGTGTAGTCCCTGCTCCTCAGTGCCCAGGTCAGTGTGGGAGACTCACAGAACTATATGCTGGGAAGATCTGGACTTAGATCTCTGTGTCTCACCCGGTGGGCCCTACTGGAGCCTTGCATTTGTAGTGTTGGTAAATGCCTCCAAGGCACAGTCAGTAAATGGTGCTGAGATGATTGGATATGAATGCACACACAAGAGTTGAGTCTCAACTTTCTAGTTCAGACTTCCATTCAGAAATTGGTCTGGAAGTTCCCCCACTGGATTTTCAGATCTTAAATATTCTTAAGGTATTTTTCTTTTATGTTTTATGTGGCATTTTTTTGTTTGTTTGTTTTCAGTGAGAGTTAATTCAAATAACTACTATACTCACTTTTAACAGAAACCCTGTTTGTTGTAGTCACTTTCTGAACGATGATTTCTTAGTCTTCCTTTGAGCTAGTATTTGCTTAAGTGTTACTTATTGATTTTTACTCTAATGAGTAATAACCCGTGAATAATTTGTAGTGATCCAGAAGTTACAAATATCTGTACTTACATTTAAATAGATATTTAATTAGTTTATTTTCTAATTGTGAAATGCTATTATAATAATCTCTGAAACTACAGAACGTGCTATGATAAGAAAGGTATTGCAGCTCATGGGCTTTATAAAAAATATTTTTTAATGCTAGAACTCATGGGAAATCCTCTAATTACCACTTTTTGAGCCTGACTGGAATACATGAAATGGAAGATTTAGCACCCCAAGGAGCATAACATTGCTCGAAATGCTATACAAAGTATGTTCAAGGCTGCAGATCAATGCTTTATTATATGGAAGTGGTTGCATGTATTTAATTCTTGCTGAGCACAAGTGCTTAACTCAGATTTTTTTCCCAGAGTTTAGGCCATTTAGTACCTCAGCATTGGAGTCATCAGTGTGGCCTACAGAGCAGTCAAATACCACAATGATTTGATTTGTACAGAGAATTTGTTCCATTCATGGTGGTTTCAAAAAATGTTATAATAGCAAAGGAAAAAATAAAGGTGATCCTTTATTAGAAAATTCTGGTAATAATAATAATAAACGTTGCCTAAAATACATTTTAGTTTCTTTAACTTAAAAAAAATAAGCTAAGCTGTAATATTTTTTATTTTTATTATTTTTATTTTATTTTTTTTTTTAGGTGAGGCAATCCTTGGTTGACCTCACAGATCTCAAGGACCTTGACAGCTTACAATCCCTTATTTATTTTTATTTTTATTTTTCACGCCTACAGCACCTGGTCTTCCTAGGCGGTCTCCCACCCAAGTACTAACCAGGCCCGACCCTGCTTAGCTTCTGAGATCAGATGGGATCGGGCTTGTTCAGGGTGGCATGGCCGTAGACTAGTAATATTTTTTAAATGAAGAAAAAAACCTGTCCTTTTGTAAAATTTTAAACCAAAGGCTAGAGGCTAATAAATATTGAGTAATTTAACTTAAGTCAAATTTTTGAATTAATGCTAAGAGTTGATGAGGTGTAGAGCAAACGGAACTCTCAGACACTTCCGGTGGGAGTGAAGTTGGACAGCTACTTCGGAAAACTGGTAGTAACTGCGGAAGTTGAGTGCGCATTCCGTGGCCCAGCAGTTTCACCTCTGGGCGTGCATTCAATAGAAACAGGAACATGTGTTCACCGAAACACACACACAAGGATGCCCAGAGCCCCCTGGGAAACTGAGCAAGTGCCAATCAGCAACCAAATGGATAAGTGAATACATTTAGTCGCACGATGGGGTAATTTGCAGCAAAGAAAATGAATGATTTGCATACAGTTCCACTTAAGAACATGGGTAAATTTCACAGACTTAATACCAGGACAAAGATAACAAAATAAAATATCGTGATCCATTTTGCATTAAGTTTAAAAACAGACAGAGCTAATCATTGTAAGTAAGGATGATGATGACCCTTGAGGACTGCGGTGACCGGAAGGGGCCACGAGGCGGGGCTTTTTAATGTCCTGGTGATAGCCTGTTTCAGTCTAGGGGAGCTAGTTACATGAGTGTGTTCATATTTTGTAAGTTAACTGAGATATGTACTTAGGATTAGTAAGTACACTTTTGTGTGTGTATGCTAAATTACATTAAAAAGCTTACATAAATATGAAGATATTTTTAATAAAAAAGTGTTTAGAACTTGGTAAGTGTAAGTCTACTTTTTTGCAAAGTTGACTGATATGAATGAGCATTTCTGTCAGTCAATTAATCATTGATATGGACTCGTATTAGTTTCCCTTAGGTGTGGTAACAAATTACCAGAAATTTAGTGGCTTAAAACAACACAAATTTATTGCCTCAGAGTTCTGGAGATGAGAAGGACAAGATGGGTCTTTGGGGCTAAAATCAGGATGTCCGTATACCTGTGTTCCTTTTGGAGGCTCGAGGGAAAATCTGTTTCCTTGCCTTTTCTAGCTTCCAGGGTCTGCCTGCGTTCCCTGGCTCATGGCCTCTTCTTCCATCCTCACAGCTGTGTGACGCATCTTAACATCTCCTTCTCTGAGTCTGACCTCCTTATCTCCCTCTTAGAAGAACCCTTTTTATTATATTGGGCCCATCTGTATAATTCAGGATAAACACCGCATCTCAAGATCCTTAATCACATCTGCAAAATCCCCTTTGCTGTGTCAGGTAACAAATGAACAGGTTTTCGGATTAGGATGTCACATCTTTCTGTCTACCGCAGATTCCTATTTTTATCAATAGCTTCATTACTGTAATCATTTTGGTGCTCAAATTATCCAGATTTGGCCAGTGTAAACCCTTTCACCTTGGCTTCTGTGTCCTGGAGACATACCTCAGCATTTCTAGTGCGATTCTTTACTTTCTGTTACAACAAGGCAGTCTCGCCTCAGTTGTGAGTACCCCACGCTGGCATCCGTCATTTTTCTGAGGATCCCTGGTTCCCTTTTGGTGTTAGAGACCACAGTCAGGGAACTAAGTGTGCTCCTGTCTCCTGGGATGTCTTAGCTTCTAGGAAGAAACAGAGCTGGGAAATAGATACATGTATGTGCACATTATGAACACACACATTACCCACTCATGTGCATACTTACGTATACATGCATGCACACTCACACAGACATATCTTGACATTATGAATTCACACTGATATCTTCAAATTTAATCCATCCCTACATCATTTTTTCTTGCCTTCCTCATTTCCATGTTTGTGAATTCCTTCCTCCTTTGTAAAAATTCTGACTTTCAACATCAGCACATGTTCTCATTTGCTTAATCCTGTAATGCCTCTGAAATTGTTACAGAATTGCTTCACCCAAACCAATACAGAAGCAAACACAATCAGATTCCTTTGCAGAATTCCCTCCTCCCTTCCGCCTCCCACGTGTCACTCAAGCAAGACAACAGGTGTATAGTCAGCACTGTGTTCATGAGGTACTTGGATCAGCCCCCTCCTCCCCTCTTACAATATTCCTTTGGAATAGTTCATTCGGTTTTAGTCTGTTTTCAATTTTAGGTTTTCTTTTCCCCCTTCTTGTCCTTTTAGAGTTTATTGTTTTGCGTATGTAGAGGATTTACACGATTCCAAAAGTTAAAACTACAGAGAAAGATGTGTTCAGAGTAGTGTCTCCCCCTTCCCCGGGCATATATCTCTTCTCCTTCATCACTGCTCCGTCTGACCTCCCCAGTCTTACAGGTAACCAGCGTCATTGCTTTCTGGTGTATCCTTTCATGTTTCTTTTTGTGAACAAAATGTACGTTTCCGTATTTCCCTTCTTCTTATACAGAAGATAACGTATTGTATTTGTTCTTTTGCACTTTGCTTTTTTCAGTTAATAATAGATGTTGGAAATTCCCTCATTTCAGTTCACGGAGATCTTCATCGTTCTTCACGAGCGCAGTGTAGAACTCCATTGTGCGCGTGTGTCTGCCGTAGGTTGTTCAGCCCGTCTCCTGTGTTTGAACATTTAGGGAGTGTCTTGATATTTTTCGGTTATAAACAAATTACGTCATGCATATGTATTTTCCTGTTGTTGGAGGTGGATCTTCAGGGCAAGTTCCAAAAGGGTGACTGCGGAATCAAAGGGCAAATGCAGACGTGGCTTTGCTAGGCCCTGCCGGAACCCCGCACATGCACAGACTGTTCTGCTCCCCCCCCGCCCCCCCTGCCCCCCATGCATGCATGAGGGTGCCGGTTTGCCCGCAGTCTTGCCAATAGTGTACTGTTAAGGTTTTGAATTTTTGCCAGCCTGATGTGACCTTGGGAATACCTTGATCTCTTTTTTAGATATTTAATGTTATAAAGAAGACTTAAACAATGTCGTGTCTAGTTTTCCTAGTTCTCCTCAAAAGGGGCACCCTGAATGACCCACTCTGCCGTTGGCAGGGGTAGAAGTCATGTCCTTGGCACGTTTTTCCTGTTTGTTTGCTATTACAGGAAAGGACAGAGGACTGGCGGTTGGTGAGAACATGTTAATTATTGTGCTGTCAGCTGTACCAGATTTTTAAGGTGTATTGAAATGAAGGAAGCGATGATTAATTTTCAAATACACAATAAGAATTTTAAGTGAGTGCTTAGATTAGTAAACTTCAGTTTTCAAATGATCTACTTTCATCAGTAAAATTTAAAAAAGAAAAAAAAAACCTATACAAAAGTAACAGACTGTGAAGCCTGCTTTCATCATAAATGATTAAGTTTTGCAAATATACTTTTCATAGTTATAAGATTGTTGCTTTTTTCTTTGTGAAAAGAAGAAAATTTGAATATGGTTACATGGTGGGTTACTTACAGGTTAAAGCCGCTGAATTTCAGTATCACGTGTTTAACGTTTCTTAAAATGGAAAATAAGTTTGTTAAATTATAAACAAAGCATCATCTTGGGCATCAGTGATTTTGTTTAAGAGCAAACAAAATAAGGTTTCGTGATGTGTTATTTAGATATTTTAGTGCATTCGTGATTGTTTAGCTTGAATGTCCCAGAACTGTCTTTGACATCCTAAGTCACAGACATTCATTCATTTTGGGACATGCCTTTGGGGATCGTTAGTAATAGGTACTGTGCGTGCACGTGCATACACACACACACACAACACACACATTTTCGAATGAGTGGTCCCCCAGTTGTTGAGCAAAGAAGTAAAAATCCCCTAGACTTGGGAATCTGCATTTTCTAAGAGTCCTTATGTCTCTGTTGTTAGGACAGGTCCAAAATGCACAGATTTATGTCTTTATTTAAGAAAGCAATGCCAGTAGCATTAAATATTAAAATTCCTTTGTTGTCTTAGTTGATTCAGTCTCTTCTTTTAACAAGAAGACGTGGTTGCATGAGCCAAGCCACGCCAAAGCGAAGGCTTAGAACATTTTCTCTGTCAGACTCTGTCAGAGTTTGTCATCATGGTTTCCTCATTGTGACTTGGAAATGATTTGGTAAAGGGGGTTTTTAGGTTTTTGTCCCCTTGTCCTTCCTTATCAATTTTTGCCATTTGGCATTGGGTTATCATTAAAGGCTGTCATTTTAATGTGATTTCTCAAAATGGAATTGAGCTTCATCATGACTCTCAGACTGTGCTCCCCGAATATTATTTTTAAGTCAAGGGAGTTTCTGCCACATGATTAATTAATAATCATTCTCTGTGTGGGTATGATACAGGACTTGAAACTTCTCAGGAAATTTATCCACAATTTTAGATAAAAACCAATGGGTTTAAAGAAGAAAATATAAAATAGTGTTTAAACCTGTTTTGGAAGAGAGAATTCTTCATCTCTGGGAGGAGGTATGGGTCTCGGATTATGTGGAGGGGACCCTCCTCTTTGCATGTAGGTGCCCCTTCCCGGGAATGTGGTCTGTGGAAGACAGAAAAAGCTGTCGCCTTCAGTGTCTTCCTGACCTTCTCATAATCATCAAGGTCTGTATTGGACTTCTGTTTCTTTTGTAGGTAGGAGAGACCTAGAAGCCGGGTTGGACAAAGGGGACGGGGGTGCCAGGGTAACTAAAATTTGTCTGCCTAGTGAGCAGGCATTGGGTGGCGGGGGAGATTAGAAAAGAGGGGAGTGGGCAGGAGCCATGAGGGGGGCTCAGAAGAGTCAGGCTCCAGTGCTGGAGAAAAAAGAATTCATGAAAGGAGAAGGACAGGGACAGTAGTCAGAGTTGCAGGTGATTAAAAGGAGACTAAACACAGGGTGTTTAATACTCAGTTTTCAGTCGTTGGTGTTGCTGTTCTAAAATCTTCACCACCCCAAACCCTCGGCCAAGTCTGATTTACACACTGGGGACTCGGAAGGCCTTTCAGTTCAGCCTGTAAAGGGGGACCATGTGCTGTGCCTGTGTGGAGATGGAACAGGGATGGTTCAGCGAGAAAGAGGGGTGCTGCCGAGGACCCCCGGATGAGAAACAGCACAGGCTGTCTGTTCAGCTGCGAATGTTTTATATATCTATAAATTTTTTTTTCTGTAGAAATCATGATATCATAGATACCTTAGACTTTTATTGCTGTTGCAAATGGTATCTTTTTCTAGTTATATGAATTAATTGGTCATTGTAGACATGTTGGGATATTTTTGCTTTAACTTTTATTTTGAGTGCTTAATTATTGTTTTGCAGATTTCCTGAGTTGGACACGTAGATTGGTGATTTCTGTCCCACTTCTTTCTTCGTATACTTTCTTAAACTTTTAAGATAGGTGTCGATCATGTCGAGAGGTGTTAACAGTGGGAGATATTTCTTTCCTTTGTGTCATTTTGCTTTCGATGTAACTGGAATTTCGGGTTCTCAAAATTCCTTAGCGGAACACGACGTTTTTGTTTTAAGTGATGAGACATCACTTAATGGAAGATAATAAACAAAACATCCCTGGTTTTTAGGGTTCTTGTACAAATACCCGAGACGTATTATTAAGTGTAAATTTACTATGCGAAGTGACCGATGGGTCACCACCCGTGAGTGGAGAGCTTCACCCGTACAGGGCATCATCTTGTTGGTTTAGATGGCAAGATGGTGTGGCGGGTGTGGGAACAGCTTCTCCTGCCTTTTTATCAGTGTAGAGAGAACAAATACATTCAGAGGAGCAGGAATAAATTTGTTGTAAACGACAGGAATTTTGTTTATTGTCGCCAAAATAGTTCATCAAATGAGATAGTAGGTTTCGAAATTAGACCTGGAAGAGCTTTGCCATTTCTTCATTGTCCATTTTCATTTGGAAGAAAAAACTTCTTATTTTGGAGGTTGAAAGTCATATTCGATTGCGCTCCTCTTATATAACTAGGAAATCATAAAGGTGGTTTGTACAGTGGATTTACAACTTCTGAATCTATTTCTAAAAATAACCAAGATTAACTTGTCATAGCGCTTTGATGTATTTGACAAAACATGAGGATTATGTGTCACTTTACCCCCAACATTTTGATCGTTGTTTATCTTAAACTTGAGTAATGACCACCAGTTCATATATATTAATTTGATGGTTTAATGTCAACCCGTGCCAATCAGAGTTTGCATTATGTACTAAAGTTCCTTTCATAAACCCTGAAAGTTTTGATAAATTACTGTTTGAATGATCATAATGTCATTTTGACCGGAGCACTCTTTCAGAGTTAAATGAGCTTGGTAGTTTATCAAATGTCATCAGACTTTAAATCCAGGATAAATTGAGCTGTTGATTCTTTTTACTCCAGTAATTAGTGATTCTGTCAATGGGAAAAAAGCGTAGATAGGGGCTGATAACAGTTTCGTGTTTACAGAGATTTGAACCAAGTCTTTAACATTTTTTCTTCTAGGTTGTTGATTATATCCTGCCACCCTTGGTCTCCCTAGTTCGAAGCCAAAATGGTAAGTGGCCATATCATGAGAATTCCATCAGTTACATGTCTGTGTTCATTCTGCCTCAATTCTCCATTCCTTTCCAGTGGAGTGGAGACTCTTCAGCTTGCGGCTGCTCTCAGAAACCACGTCTCTGCTCGTGAACCAGGAGGCGAGTGTCGATTCTGACAGCGATCTTCTGGCTCTCATTAGAGATGTCTTACTTCCCCAGTAAGTACCGTGAGCTGCACTCACACAGAGAACTGTGGGATGTCCAGGATGCCGCTGTCAAACTAGGTCCATTGATGGCGCTGGGCGTCTCGAGGTCCTTATTATCATGTCCATGTGCTTACGTACTCGCTGTAAGAGGTCAAGAAACAGGCAGTGACCACTACACTGAGGTATGACTCAGGAGAATCGCAGTCCAGCTTCAAAAATATCCATGTAGAGCTTTTTCTGTTTTCCACAAGACACATGAATCTGAGATTATGCAGAGTTAAAGGTGTTCATGGCTTCGAGGGGTGAGATTCATTATTCAAGGCTAACATTACAAGACTATGGGTGGATGAAATTGGATCTTTTCCTGGCCCTACTCGGAAATGATAGAAATGGAAAGAAATCTTCCTTCTCCCCAAACTATTGGAATGGAAATTAAGTTTAGTTGAAAACAGGATTTTGTCTTTCTTTTTCTTTCTTTCTTCTTTCTTTCTTTCTTTCTTTCTTTCTTTCTTTCTTTCTTTCTTTCTTTCTTTCTTTTTCTTTTCTTCTCTTCCTTTCCTTCCTTCCTTCCTCCTTCCTTCTTCTTCCTTCCTTCCTTCCTTTCCTTCCTTCCTTCCTTCCTTTTCCTTCCTTCCTTTTTTTGGTGAGGTGGTGGTGGAACAAGTAACTAATTAACAGAAAGAGGTTATCTTTTCCTTCTTATTCTGTTGCTCACATAGCACACACACAATGGGGTGACTATGGAGAGCTAATCTCATGTTGTTATGGACAGTCACATGCTGTACAGGCTTGTGACCCAAGAGAGTAGGCCATCCCATATAGCCCAGGTGTGTAGTAGGCTAGACCACCCAGGTTTGTGGAAGTGCACTCTGTGATGTTTGCACAATGACGAAATCGCCTAGCGATGCATTTCTTAGACGCATCCCTGTCATTATGCGGCACCTGAGTGTGTATGAGTGTGAGTGTATGGTTTGCACTTATGTGGGTACATATAAGAATCTTGTGTCTTGGGATTCATTAATGCTTTCAGTGCCATCTTACACTTGTGCTTATATACAATTATATGTATCTTTCTGACAAGGAGATGCCTAAAAGTGTAGTTTTCGTGCAAATATGACTTTTAAAAGATGTGCTTTGTGTATCTGCCACCTAACAACTTGTGGAGAAGCATTTTCAGGACCTGAGATGGCCTCCCCCAAAAGAGACAGGATTTCCTCCAATAGGACTTCACAGTTTAGTAAGAGTTTGTTAACATGGAATTTGAAATAAAATTTCTTCATATCTGAAGTTTTAGAACTGTTCGTAGAATAAAAAGCATTAAATCTATATAATTCAGTGCTTCTGTTTTATTCATTTAAGCTGGAATAAATAGAATGTATTTCCTTTAATGCGCATCTTTACGTTTTCTAGACATGAGGAATTAAAGAGGAAAATACAAAGGCAAACTGCATGGCAAGTCAAGAACAAAAGTAATGTGGATGAGTTCAGGTTTTTGTTAAGCAACCTGAAGTGCACTTTGGATAATGGGATGTGGGGTGAGATGCTTTCAAAGCTCCTGCACTGATTTTGATGTGAAGTACAGGTCTGGACTCCATGTTTCATTTCCCAAGCCTCAGTTTCCTCGTCTGTAGAATGGGGATAATATTACCTAACTCAGAAGATGCTTGTGAGGATTAAGTGGGAACTTCTTGCAAAACATTTAGTACAGTGTGTGGGACATAGTACACTCTCAATAATGTTTAGTACTGCTGCAATTATTATTAGGTCTCTTATTATAATCTCTTTTATTATCCTTTAAAGTGAAGATTATAATGGTGCGATAATAGTAATCGTACATACTTCATGGGAGCGAAGTGGCCATCAAATACATAATGCTGCGTGTGCGTACCTGGCATGCGCAGTGAGGGCTCAATAAGTGTTATGTAAAATGTTTAAAAAATGATAAAATAAGTAAAGCCTTCATTTAACTTTAACTCTGGAAAACTAGAGACCCTGGCCAGGAGTTTACTCTTCAAAGGTAACTCTTGATAATTTTCAGTTTGAGAATTGCTAATAATGGAAAACTCATGTTCTCCATTGAGTATGTAAATATAATGGCTGAAAATCATGAAGTTTCTGGAGTTTATAGGAGCTACATGGCATCTGCCTCAGTTTGGCAGATGCATAGTTCCCCCTGATGCACAGGGGCTGAGTTCCATGACGCCCAGTGGGGGCCTGACACTGAGGGGAGCCCTGAACCCTAACCCACTTCTTCAGTTCTGCCAGAAATGTGGCGGCAGCTTCTTCATTGGCAGATGCAGCCTCTTCTGTAATTTCTCTATTTTCCGGGCCAAACATGCTCCTGTATCTGTATAACCATCCATACTTGCAGTAAATGACTTGGTGTCACTTGTCTCAGGGGACCCCTTGCTGAAGTCTTTGTATAAAATCAGTCCTTTCCGGTGTAAACACGTTGCCGTCAATCGGAACACGATTTCTGTTCGTGTCTTCCGCCCACAAAGTTACGCCTTTTCCATCTTAACTAAGCACTTACCGTTCACTGTGGCTGTGACTTCTGCAGTTTGAGGTGTGACAGCAAAAACTAGCACAAATTTCTTTTTTCCTTCTTCACAATTTCACAGAAGATTCATCCTCACCATAGATCTTAGTGGCCTCAGCATGTAATTTTTTTCTTTCCTTATTAAGTTGAGAACTTTCACCTTTTTTTTTTTTTTTCTTTTCACTTGAAGGAAGCACTTCATGGCTTCTCTTTTGCATGTCTGAATTGCCAGCATCACTACCCTTGTGCTTTGGGGCCATTATTAAGTCAAATAAGGGTGCCTCAAGCAGAGACACTGCAATACCGTGACAGGGGATCTAATAACTGAGATGGCTACTCAGTGACTAATAGATGAGTAGCTTGTACTGTATGGAGATGCTGGACTAAGGGATGATTCACGTCCCAAGTGGAATGGAGCAGGACGACGTGAGATTTCATTATGCTGCTCCAGAACGGTGCGCTACTTAAAACTCACGAATCATTTCTGGAATTTTTCACTTAGTATTTCCAGGCTGCTGTCGGCTGCTGTAACAGAAACCTTGGAAAGCAAATCTGTGGGTTGTTGGGTGTGTGTGGGGGGTACTTCTGTAGACATATTAATGTCAGTACTTTTAATTTTGTTACATTTCAGTCCTTTTTTGATCTTAATACCTTGGGATAAAGACAAAGTGGCCGTCTTTTCATGGCTCCCCAGTTTTCACACAAAAGTGTTGTATATCAAGAGTATTTTGTTTGCAAACAGTAACCTCAACTCTAACTTGGAAAATCATTATTCGCTCATATAAACGAGAAGTCCAAGACTTGTGCTGGCATCAAATGTAGCTGGATTCGGGGTTTGAGTTTATTTCTGCAGAACTTTGTGTCTGTGTCTTTCTCTTCATCTCTCTACTCTGCCTACATCCGTGTGGCTTTGTTCTCAGGTTCTTCCTTGTTGGTAGTTCAATGGCTCCTGAGTGATGATCCTAGAGAAAAAGTGGATGTTTTTTCTAATAGCTCTGGAAAAATTTCAGGATAATAATTTAATCTTGTTAAAGACTACTTAATACCTGTGTTCCAGGTGCTTATCAGAACTGTTGTGTGATATGAATGAAAACTCTAAGAATACATGTCTTACAGTTGTACGAATAAATATCTTATAAATATTAGTTATGGTTCTCAGAGAAGCAGAACCAGTAGATGCATAAATTTATTATAAGGAATTGGCTGCCGTGATTATGGAGGCTGAGAATTCCTAACATCTGCAGTCTGCAAGCTGGAGACTCAGGAGAGCTGATGATATGTTCTAGTTTGAGTTCTAAGGCCTGAGACCCAGGAGAGCTGATGGTGTAAGTACCAGTCGGAAAGATGACAGGATAGAGATACCCAAGAAGAGAGGATGTTTCAGTTCAAGTCCAAAGGCAGCAAAAGATCAGTGTCCCTCAGCTCAAAGCATTTTGGGAAGGGGAAGTTCCCTCTTACTCAGTCTTTTTGTTCTATTTAGATCTCCAATTTACTTGGTAAAGACCACCCACAGTAGGGAAAGGAGCTTCCTTACTCAGTTTGCTGACTCATTAATCTCATCCAGAAACAGCCTTAAAGAAACACCCAGAATAATGAATGACCAAATGTCTGGGTATCCTGCGGCCCAGTCAAGTCGACACATAAAATTAACTGTTACCACATCTATCATGGAGATCATGAATGACTTGCTCACTCTATAAATTATGAATAATTATCAAAGACCCATTACTTCTAGTGTACATGCTTTGCATTCTAAAGAAATGAACTTTAGTTACAAGTATTTGTTTAGTGCCTTTCTTATGTGGAGGGTTATAATACCATTTGGAGAGAGGTGGTTTTCAAGTTAGACTTTGAAACCTGGATATGATTGGGTACAAGAGGCATGGGCCTCCCAGGGGTGAGCAGAGGTGTGGGAGAGGCGGGTGGCGGGTAATCAGCAGACAAGCTCCTCCCCAGCAGGTATCTGCATGGGAGAGTTAGTGCAATGAGCTTGGGAGAGAATGTTTTCTATCTTCATCCCGTTTATCCTGATACCGATTGAATACATCGTATTTCACTGGCGTACTTCGAGTTGCTTAGAGTGTAATAATGACCGAGATAGGCACAGCCTCTGCTTTTATGGGATGTACTTGTCTGGGTAGAGCCACATATTGTAGAAATTAATAATTTTTTCTTTCACCGAAGAAGCTTATAAGTCATGCAAGTAACAGTGTTTACTTAAATATTGAATCCAGCCTCCTTAAACTGTAGGCCCACTTGATGTTCATAAACCAACAAGGAACACATGTCCTTTCCGAAGCATTCTGTGTGCTGTGTTTCTCTGCTTTCGAGTTTCACAATGTACTCATTTAACATTCTAAAGCTCAGGGTTTCTCAACATTGTATGACCTTAGGACACTAGTTCCCGTGGCCTACCTGTTAACAGCTCCCAGAACCCTAGTGCTCCTTTGATCACAGTTTTGAAATACTCAAGGGCGTTTATTCCCAGTAATGTCAGGAGTGAGGAAAGGATGCTCCCCATCGAATCTTTAACTTTGGATTATAAGTATGAACTAATGTAATGCAAGAAAATTAAACTATAAATATTCTGTTCGTTTTATTGACACATAACAAATTAACGCGAATTGAGTCGCTTAAATCATCTGCTTATTAGGTCATGCTCTGTAGCTTGGAAACCTGACACAGTGTGACGTGGTTCTTTGCTCAGGATCTTAACGCTGCTGAAATCAGGTGTCCGTCTGCTAGGATGGTCGGGGCAAAATCTGCATCTGAGCTCATTCAGGTTGCTGGCAGAATGATTTCTTGCATTTGTATTTCTTAGGGCTGCTGTAACAAGTGACCACACACTGACCGCTTAAAACAGCAAATTTATTCTTTCATGGTTCAGGAGGCCAGGAGAATGAAATCGAGGCTCAGCAGGGTCGGTTCCTTATGGAGACTGTGAGGTGGAACCCGTGCCTTTCTCCTAGCCTCTGACGGCAGCCCGCAGTCCTTGCTTTATGGCACTGTCACTCGCATCTCTGCCTCTGTCTTAAGATGGCCTTCTCTCCTGCGTATCTTTCTCAAATTTGCCTCTGCCTTTGTCTTCAAGAGACATCTGTCATTCCCTGAAATCAGGATGATCTTATCTCAAGATCCTTAACTACATTCTCAAAGACTGGTTTTTTTTTTTTTTAAGTAAGGTCACATTCACAGATCCTGGGGTTTAGGGCTTAGGCGCGTCACTTTGGGGACCGTCATCCCCCCCCCCCCCACTCAGGTATAGAGTTGTAGCACCCCAGTCCTTGTTTCTGGGCTGTCTTACGTTCCCTAAGGCACCCACATTTCCTTTCACGTGGCCCTCTATCTTCAGGTGAGCAGCAGGTGGTCAACCCATCCTCATGCTCACAATGTCTCTGACATCCTCTTCCACTCCCACCTTGAGAAGACTCTCTGCTCATTAAGCGGGCGTTATCGGCCATTGGTCATCTGGGTTTTGTGATTAGAATATATTTGTGTTCAATCTTGGCCTTGCTATGGACTCAATGTGTGTGTCCTCACTCTCTTCTCCCCTTCCTTCTTTCAGTTCCTCCTCCTTTCTTCAAGATAGTTGGAATGCCAGTACGTCACCATTGTCTGTATGATGAATGAGGAAAGGTTTTTTTTTTTATCTTGGAAGAAAAATAACCACACATCCTCAGAAAATTAGCAGGATTTTTTTTTTTCAACAGAGAGACAGGATTTAATTTTAAAAGTTCATGCAGAAGAGAAGAGGAAATATTTAATGGAACTTAAGCCCAGAATGACCTTATTAATTAAAATTGGCACCTCTCAGAAGTTTAATATCAAAGTAATTATCAATGAAATCTTAGTACTGAAAGTAGTCTTTTGCTGACTGTTTGAACATATTTTTTTTTTTTCCTGAGACTTGTTACATAAGGTGAGGGCATTTTTCTTTCAATCTTTAGCTGTAAATGGGACTAGATCCTTTGCTTAGGAAAATACACCATTGCTATTCTTGTGGAAGAGGAAATATTACTATTCATATGAATGTAAATAACGTTGTGTGATTTGTGTATATGAGGTTTAAGCCCTTCCTTCCTTTCTTTCTCCCTTCTTTTTTTTTTTTAATCTCTTAGTTAATTATTTGATAAGTATAAATCGATGTGCCTGGCAGTGGGGACACTGTGCTGAGGAAGATTGAATCCCTGCCCCTCAGTGCACTTACATTCCAACGGGAGACTGGGAGCAAACACATAGATATATATGGTGATTTCAACTAATTGTGGCTGCTGTGAAGAAAAATAAAACATAAAACAGTGTAAAGGGACAGAGGATGATGACAGTTGGAGTGAGGGAGGGGCTGTGGAAGGTAGGATAGTCAGGAAGGCTTTCTACGGTGTAGCAAGCCATGGGAGTAATTTGCTGTGCAATTCCTTTGGTAGACTGGGGCCACTTTGCCAACGGGTATTTTGGCTTTCTTATTTTCCTTCAGCTTCGAAAGTTTTGCATTATAAAGAAATCATCCTGATCGAAATGTGCTAATGTTTTTTTTTTTTTTTTTTCCTAACAATATGGCATTCAGCATTTCTCTCTGGGAAAAATGGATGCTGCCTTTCTTTTCTTTCTTTTTTTTTTTTTTTCTTTTTTATTTTTAATTCTTTTGTGACCTGCATAATTATCAGGGCCACAGTGACTTCATAAATTGCTAAGGCTTCATTTTTCAGAACCTGAGAAAGGTTCTTACAAATTCCTTACAAATTAGAATTGTTTTATCCTTCAGACGACAACACACCGTAGAGTTGTTTCTCTGTCTTTGGATTAATGGCCAGCAAAAGTTAACGTTTTCTATGCCGGTGGTTCCAGGGACAGTCAGATGGTTCTGTGTGACATCTTTGTCTCCCTTAATTGCAGGTGTTCTATATAAAAATAGGAGTGAACTTGGTTGTTTTGATGAGAATCAGAATAGAAAGGAATATTTCATTTTTAGTCTTTCCTTAGATGATTCTTTTGCAGATAAAATTTAATACACAGATATTTTTGCATCAGAAAGCATCATGGTGTGCTGCTTTTTTCTGTTATCATCCTATTATGTGTAAGTGTGTACCTGAATCAGTGCTTTTAGGTAAAGTGATTTTTCCCCCTTTTGGGGGTGCAACATATGGGAATCTAAATTGGAATAATATGAGAGTTCAATAAGGATAAATAGTCTTTCATCCCTCTGAATCAGGATAGTTCTAGCACTCTGGTTCTTTGGATATTTTACAAACTTTGTGTTGAATTTTTGAAGTCATTTCTTTTAGCTTTTCAGGCTCTATAATGAAATTGCTATTAATTTTATTGAAGAGTCCAGAATAGATGATGACTTAAGTGAAATGAAATTTACCACTTACTTTGAAGTGAGACCTCTTTCTGTTACTTAAAGTGTCTGTCTGTCTGTCTTCCCACCCATCTTTCTATTTCTCCATTTACCCGTGTATCCATTTAACAACTGATGTACTTAGATATCTATGCACTCAAGCAAGACAACAGTGTCACATAGAATTCAGGTCACATAAAATCACAAGTCAGCAAAGTTCTCAAGATACAACTATTTATTTGATTGGTTACTCATTTTATAAAATTTTGGAGCCAACTAAAGATATTACCTAGTTAAAAATTTGGGGAAGACTCTACAGAAATGCCCCAAAGAGTCAATTATCTATTGTGCCCCTTTGGTAGATAGCTGTCCGGGGAAGGCCTCAGCCTT
The DNA here is from genome assembly GCA_003508835.1 of Eonycteris spelaea. Lineage (NCBI taxonomy): Eukaryota > Metazoa > Chordata > Mammalia > Chiroptera > Pteropodidae > Eonycteris > Eonycteris spelaea. The sequence continues at coordinate 2,202,819 of PUFA01000224.1, forward strand.
CCCCAAAGGTAGCTTTCACGTCCACACCTTTGCTGTCTGGTAGCCCTCTCTTTAACCCCGCACATCTCATCCTCAAAGCTCCTTAAGCCTCGACTCCGTCTTGCACTCTGTTAGGTGTGCATTTGATCACACTGCCCTTCTCACACCGTTGCCTTGCTCGGAAACCTTTACGTGTGTAGGCTGTAGAAAGTCACATTAACGGTACTCAACAATTCATTCAAGGCTCTTGTGTTTTGTCTCTCGCCTACCTTTTCATGTTAGCATCGGCCTTACGCTTTCTTCATTCCTGCTGGTGAGGTTTACTTAGAAAGATCCTGAAATTTCCCCTTTGGAACCCGCCTATTCCTGGACAGCATGCCGTGGACATCTATATCTGTACTTACATAACGCCATTTTATTGACTATATTGTTATCTACGTATCTACCTCACATTTACAAAGGTGCTAAAAATCGTGTAAATGATTCCCAGTTTTTGATCACCTAGGATTTTTGTCTGCGTGTCTTACCCTTATATATACTGCTACAGAGACCATTTTCGGGGCTGCATCTTTGGGTGCATACTTATTCCTTTCGTTGAATGTCTAGGGGTAGAATCATTGTGTTAAAAAATCATATAATTTTAAGGGCTTTTGATATATTTTGGCAAATTTTTTTCAAAGATGGCAAACTGTTTATACTATCAGCTTCTGTTTATGAAACTGCCTGTTTAAATAAACTTGTTGGCTCTAACTTGCATTTCTTCAGATATGAATTCAGTCGATCATTTCTATTTCCCATGCTTTTCAGCTGCTGATATTCTTCTTTAGGTGGGTATTGCCTTTTTTTGGTGGGATGTTTATTGGTTTGCAGTAGTTCTTTCTGTATTAAGAATATTAGTTTTTTTTTTACCAACGGTCTGCAAACAATTTTTTCTCATTTGATTTGTTAATGGTAGTTTTACCACTGAGAAATATTTAAGACTTAAAAACTTCAAGCCGTAAATTTTTTTTTTGATTAATTTCTCATTTGTTGTCATGCTATAGAGGCCTTCTCACCCAAGATTTTGTGAATATTTACTCATTTTATTTTAATATCCTAATGTAGTGAGAATGTTTTACTTAAATTTTTTAAGGTATTGGTGTTACGTTCTCATAAGATGTGGCCTGAGCATTACTGTTTCTTGTCAGTGTTGTGTTGCCTTCTTTCTTTTTTATTTATATGTGTGTTCTTGACCCCCCCCCATACTTAATAATTATCCCGGTTTTATAAAGTACTTCAGTGTTTTATTTAGCGTCTTCCTCATCTTATTTCCCCCTAAAGTTTCTTGGATATTCTGGAATCACACTTTCCTTCCAAACTCTCAGAGTATACTCCATGGGGATGTGAAATGCGTTTGTGGCTTAATCCTAGCTGAGTGGACTTTTTGATGATACTCTGCTTCCCCTTTTCCCCAGCAAAATAGGCTTGGGTCTATGTGGCCAGTTCCGTGGTGAGATCCCCAGAATAGCTTCTCACAGTAATCCACAGTTATTTAAATAGCCTATTCCAGTTTTCTGCCGGCTACCCAACTGGCCCCTGGTTACGCCAGACACTTTACAAGATGGGGAAGACTCTGCCTCCTGGGTCCCCGAATATGTGATATTTACATGTGCTCCCTCCTTTGGGATAGATGTGAATTCGGGACTGGCCTTTCCTGCCTGGGGTGCAGCTGTTTGGGACATGGCAGAGGCTCTGTATGTGGGAGGATCCCAGAGGTAGAAAAGCGGGGTCTCGGGGCATTACCTGGACACTCCTTGTCGATCATGATCTCGATGTGTGGCCAGCCTCAGGGCTCAGAAAGCTCCCGTGCAGCCCATGTCTGTCAAAGTGGGCCGGCTCCTCGCTGGTCACACGCCTCGAAGGGGTCTGAGCTTTTTCTGCCGAGTGGCATCCAGAAGAGTACAAGATCCAATTACTATTAATTTAGTTGCTTTATCTCTCTTTAGAAGAGAAACTCAATAAATCTCAGCATTCTTTCGGCTACTTCTGGCTGACCATTATAAACCTATCTTTGGTCAAACTAAAATACATTTAAATATATTCAATATTTGTATTCTAAACTTATCCACTATGAATTTTATCTTCCTTTTCCAAAAGGAGAAACATTCTTGTTAAGTCTGTTTTAAAAGATATTTTTTCAGTTCTGTTGAAATTTTTTCTCTAGTATATTTCTCACTCATTGTCCATATTTTCTTTTGTACTTTCCTACAAGCATGCGAGTATGGAGATCATGTGGGAAGCTTTTTAAAATTCCTGGGCTTGTGGTCCTTTCTGCATGATTCAGCTAAGTCTGGGAGTAGGAGCAGAGGGAGCTGGTTATCTGGGGTATGCGAGTGACTCATCAGAAGTTTCTCATCCTCACTTCAATTGAAATTCTCTGGCTGACAATCTCTAAATAACTGGTGAGCACTAGAAGAGCACAGCCTTCTTGTATCTCTTATTAATGCCTCACTTTAAAGTCAACAGAGCCTCAGTTTCCCTATTAAGGATGTGTATCCTGAAGGATTAACTCAACAAGTGTGGGGTGTTCAAACTCTGAACTTTACAAAGAAACTGGCCCTTGACCACCTGCTGGGAGATAACTTCAGTCTTTGGAATATCCTGCCCGATAAGAGAGTCACTGTATGCCCAGGGCCTTAAGTCATGCCAAATAATTCACACTAACGATGTAAATTATGGTCAGGACCTTGGACCACACCATATCCGCTTGACCTCTAGAGGGGCTGGAGACTGAGGAACTCATGTTAGCTGCAAGGGCACTGCATGCCTGTGTATGTGACTGACCCCCGTAAAACCTGGAGACCAGCGCTCCAGTGAGTTGAGTTTCCCTGGCTGGTGGGACTTTACATAGGTTGTCACACACTGTTGCTGGAAGGATTAAGCCCTGTCCACACCGCTCCACTGGGGGAGGACAACTGGGAGCTTGGACCTGGTCCCTGCTGGACTCTACCCTCTGCCTTTTGCTTTTGCTGATTCTAATCAGTATCCTTGCACTGTAATTAATGATAATTGGGAATGGAATGGCTTCTGAGTTCCAGCAAATTCTTGAACCAGAGGGTCGTCTTGGGTCTCCTCACCTTAGGATGGTAAGAGCTTTTTATAAGATTATAAAACTCTCTAGTACGCCAAGAGTTGTTCTTTTTTAAAAATGTTCGAATCGGATGTTAAATTTTACAAATGTGTTTTACTTATTTCTAAAGATGTCTCCTTGATTTTTGTTTTGTTCATATGATAAAACATTATTTTCCTAAATGTGATTTTTTTCATTCCTAAAATTAATTATGCTTGGTCGTGTTATATATTTAAACATACCATTCTCTTTATCAATATCTAATGATTTTGTCATGAATGATTTGATATTTATTTCTCTTTTGTCTTGTCATACATGGGCAAATCTTTTAATCGCTATAATTCAAGAATATTTTCTAAGAAGATTTCCTAAATATGGAACTTCCCACCTCCTTAAACAGAGCCCTCTACCCGGTTTAACATTTATTGACTCGCTACCCCCAGTTTGAACATTACGGTGTGTAATGGGCCCTCTGGTCCCATAGAGGTATGAACGGCTCCTTTATGTTACATGCTCCCCCGACTGCCTCGGTGTGGAGTTCCGGGGCGTGCTTTCTTCTGTTTTTCCTGTGCTGTCAGGTCCCACTTCTTGTAGTTCTCAGGTTGCCTTTCGGTAATTGTCCCTCTCCTGCAGTTACTTGGCTTGTCTTTAATGGCTGTGGGCTTAGAGACTGCATAATTAAGCTTGTTATATAATGATTTCCAAAATGAGAGTAAATAAGCTCTGAATAAGAGCCTGGGGCCCTATTCTCTAGATGAAAAGCATCTGCTTCATGTCATGGATTTTTAAATATACATTTTGGATTTTCTGGAGATATTTTCTCCCTCTTTAGTGGTTGGTTGTTCCAGATAGTTAAGTCATAAAGTTGACTGGTTCGTTTGTTCGTCTGTCATCTGACACTCTCCTCCCTCCCTCCCTCCGTCCCTCCGTCCCTCTCTCTCTTCCTTCCTTCCTTCCTTCCTTCCTTCCTTCCTTCCTTCCTTCCTTCCTTCCTTCCTTCCTCCTCCCTCCTTCCCTCCTTCCCTCCCTCCCTCCCTCCCTCCCTCCCTCCTCCCTCCTTCCCTCCTTCCTTCCTTCCTTCCTTCCTTCCTTCCTTCCTTCCTTCCTTCCTTCCTTCTTCTTCCTTCCTTCCTTCCTTCCTTCATTCCACCCACCCACCTGACACTTGAGCATCTGCATGGTGCTCTATACTGGATAGCTGAACCCACACAGGCCAAGACACCATACATAAAGCAGCCTCTGCATTGCACACAACGTGGGAGTGTAGTCTGAACATGCTGTGGAAACTCAATAAAGACCTTCTGAGCTTTCTTTTCTCTGGTTATCCCATTTCAGAGCGTAAAGTTTTAATAAGAAGAGAGCGGTTCAGACAAGAGTTAACATAGCAGGCCTGAGGCTGCTACCCCGGGAAAGGTCCGCTTGAAAGGATGGCCCCTGGCCGGCGTCTTAGGACTTGGCCCTTGGAGGGTTCTGAGCGCTGAACTGCTGAGGGTAGTTGATGGTGCCCGGACTGTTCGTGCAAACAGCGTGGTCTATGCTGAACACCCGCCTTCCTTCTGGGAGTCTGGGAGTCTGACGCTCGTTAGACAGAGGTGGCCTGCGTGCCTACCGAATAACCTTGGTCGCTTGAGACTCTCCTGGGCTTCGTTGGGCAGAAACCACACACACATGCCGCATTTTCGGGGCTGGGGGAGACAGTGCGCTCTGTGTCACCCCTCAGGGGAGGGAGAGGGACTGAAGGGGCCTGCGCCCGGGGCCCCCTCCCGTGCGATTCGGTTGTGGGTCCTTGCTGTGTTGCCGCCATGCAGAAGCCTCCCATTATTTGTGGTTTCACCTTCCAGAGTTTCAGTAACCCATGGTCAACCGCGGTCCGAAACTATCAAATGGAAGATTACAGAAATAAACAATTCGTATGTTTTAAATTGCACGCCATTCTGACTAGCCTGGCGAAATCTTGCACTGTCCCCCTGGGACGTGACTCACCCTTTGTCCGGTGTGTCCAGTGTGTCCACTCTGTATACGCTAACGGCCTGTGCGTCACTTCGTAGCCGCCTGGGTTGTCAGATTGACTGTCGCTGTGTCGCAGTGCTCGTGTTCAAGTGCCCCTGATTTTACTTAGCAGTGGCCCCGAAGCGTGAGGGGAGTGGCGCTGGCAATTCCGACACGCTGCAGAGAACCGTGAACTGTATACAAGCGAAGGAGAATCATCGTGTCCACGGACTAGCCGTGGTTTCAGGCGTCCCCGGGGGTCTGGGAACCTTCCCCCTTGGATAAGGGGTGGGGGGTCTTGTACTAAATCTGCATGGCGAGTCTGACCGTGTGTGAGTCTTGCAATTCCTCTAGCAAAGCTCTGAAGGTGAGGGTCGTGTCGGGGACCCCTGGCACAAATTCTTGATGTTTTACTGGTTTCCTGCCCCGTATGCAGCTCAGTACTAATCACTTAACGTGGATGGTCCCGTTACCTCTGCCCAACAGTGATGTTCTCTGTGGTGGGTCATCACCGTCAGCAAGTGCAGAGCAGATCCTAGAGCTCATACATTTATTTCAGTATCTTTTTTTCCCCCAGATGTTTGCACCTTATGGTATATTGTTTCTGTCGTTCAGAGGAGAGTTTAAGTGCAGAAAAACCACTGAGGATTTCTCTTTAATCACTTCATCGTTTCAGGTACGAGCACATCCTCACGGAGCCCGACCCAGTACCAGCATATGCTCTGAAACTGTTGGTTGCGATGACTGAGCACAACCCAACTTTTACCAGGTACTATAACTTCACATTTCTTTTTCTTATTTCTCATCTGAAGTGGATTTTATGTGTTTTGAAAATGTTAAAGGTGGTGAAATTCTAAAATCCCAACATTTGAGTTACCATGGTAAACTTTTCATGGTTTATGGTTTGTAAGATCTGTCATTTGTGTTGTATTTTTTCCCCCTTATTGGAATTTCTATCTCTGTTATCCTTGATGCTTTAAAATGATAAATTCTTTAAAGAGAAAAAAACTAACACTTAGAAAATGCCAATCATTGCTTCATATTTTACTGAACCGTTTACTACATCTCTGTGGTATTTGTAGACATTGCTTCCGACCGTTGTATTGAGTTGAGGACTTTTATTAAGGGTGGAGAGCTTTTGCCTTTATTAAAGATACTACGTGTGACAGTGCCAACATTTTTGGAACTAGTTGCTAGGATAGTGGCAACCGCTTTCACTCTTGCAAAGAAGAGGTGTGTCAGGAGGGCACCCAGGTCTGTAGAGGGGAAGAGACGCGAAGCCCCTCCTTCTTTTCAAACAGGAGTACTGCTTGAGTTTTGTAGGTGACATCTGAGGACCTTTGGGTTTGGATCCACCCGTAGGCACAGCGCACCTCTAGAGTCACCAGTTAGTTGGCCTTTCGCAGGGAACGAAATCACACAGTTCCAGTCACCCAATTTCATCTGGCTGCTGCCCTACCACAAATACTGCAGAGTGACGAGCCATCATCACTGTTGTCCCTAGTGAACAAGAAAGGCTCTTCGTAGGGCGAATCCATATGGGGCAAAGCCTGACCCAAACAGCGTTCCCAGTGGGTGTGCCAGGGCGCAGGGCCGTCGCGTGCCCCCGGCCTTTGGGTCGCCTGCGGTGCTGGGTGGTGGCAGCTCTCAGGCCTGTCTCCTTCCGCGGTGAGCAGCGTGCATCCTGGGGGCAGCACACAGACATTGCCCAGTGCTCTCGGCACCACGTTGCGTAAAGATTTCCACTGGGCATGAATTTTTTATTTTTTATTTTTATGTTTTTAAATTTATTTTTTGTGGTGACATTGGTTAACAAAATCCAGTAAGTTTCAGCTGTCATTTTAGCAGTAAGGCATATGTATATTTACAAGCGTGTTCGCCTCCCATTGTTAGATTTCTCTCTGCCATCACATATTTGATCTCCTTTACCCCATCTGCCTCCCACCACCCGCTACCCTCTGGTAACCACTAGTCTAGAGTCCATGTCTGTGAGTCTCTGTTTGTTTGTTGCTTTTAGGTTTATATCCACATATAAGTGATATCATGTGGTTTTCAACTTTGTCTGGCTTATTTCACTTAGCATGGTATCTTGAGGTCCATCCATGTTGTTGCAAATGGCAGTATTTCATCTTTCTTATGGCTGAGTTATATTCCATTGTATATTTGTACCACAGCTTCTTTAGCGATCATCTCTTGTAGGACATTTCAGTTGCTTCCATGTCCTGACCACTGTGAATAAATGTTGCTCTAAACATTGGTTATGTTTTCAGGTATGTTTTCAAGTCTCTGGGGTTAATACCCAGCAGAGGGATTGCTGGATCGTATGGTAAATCAATTCTCAGTTTTTTGAGGACCCTCCATACTGTTTTCCATAGTGGCTGTACCAATTTGCAGTCCCACCAGCAGTGTATGAGGGTTCCTTTTTCTCCACATCCTCTCCAAATTTGTTTTTACTTGTCCTGTTGATTACAACCATTCTAACAGGTGTGACAATTAATTTTTTAAATGAGAAAAATCCCTCCAGAACTAAATTACATTCTAACTGTAATATATAATACTGTGCAACAGTTCGAAAGACGAGATAAGTTTGAGTACAGAGATATCCAAAGAATTTTGTTAAATGAAATGAATTATTCCCCAAACCCCCATTTACCGCCACCTTTGCCATAGTAGGGTCTCTTTCTGGATTCACTGTTTTGTTCTTTGTGCCTTTTTTCATGAAACTGAATGTTAAAATGAGAGTTGTCCAGAAGTCAAGAACAAAGCATTAAAGGCCTATTACCCACCTCCCTGCACTTTAAGGGGACATCCTAGACCCCACAAGCCTTAGCAACCTGAGTGCAACTTGCAAAGTCCACTCACATATCTTGAAAGGAGGAGTAGGGGAAGGAAAAGTAGTAAGTAATTAGCCTTTGGAGTTCATTTTCATTTCCCTAACTAGATTTTTAAAAATGCATTTTGAGTGCAAACTTTTGGAATGGGTGATAAATTTCAATTTGGAAAAAATTATGTGCAAAGATAAATACTCAAGAGTCTTGTTCCTTACTCTTCTCACTCTGTCCTTTCCTCATCTTTCCGTTATCCCATGTGGTTAATTACTTTTATTCATTTTGTGTCCAAATGCAAGCAAATACAAACGTGTATTTTCTCATTTCTCCCTTTCACTCATCATAGCATATTGTGAATGTTTTTCTGCCCCTTATTTTTTTTTCACTTACCGATACCTCCCCTTTGTTTCTATTTCAATGTAGAGAGCACCTACATTGTATTTTAGTTACAAAATCTTCCTTTGTATGGATATGTTGTAATTTATCTCATGAGTGTCAAATGGATAGACTTGAGTTGTTGCTAATCTTGTGATGTTGCTATTAATAGTTTTATACATATTCATTTTGTATGTATCCATCTACATCTTATAGGATAAATCTCTAAAAATGGTATTTATGTATTAAAGGATAAATGCATTCGAAAACTTTTTCAGATATGACCAAGTTGCCTTACTTGGGGAGTTTACATTTTGCATCTCCAAGGGACATGTTTGAGGATGCCTGGTTTTCAGCAGCCCTGCCATCAAAATTTCTTGTTAAACTTTGGAATTGTGTCATTGTGATGAGATAGGTGATTTAAATTGGCATTTTCTTATCATAAGTGAGGTTGACTAACTCTTTATATGGTTAAGGGCCATTCGTATTTCTTTTTTTTTAGGTCATGCTTTTTGCCATCAGTTCCTCGGTCTTAGCGAGGCCAACCTTCAAACAGAATCACCTCCTGTCTAGCTTTCCATTCCATAAATGCACCACAATCTGCTAATCCATTTTACTTTTAATAATGTCTGTGTTCTTCCTGTTTTTTTTTTGCCATAACAATAGTGTGGCCGAACATTTTTTCGCATGCCCCTGGGTGAGCCCACGTGCGTGTCTCCATGGGGTGCCCGTGCCTGAGTGGAAACGCTGCCTCCCGGGGCTTGTGCTCGCCCGGGTCGGACAGATGCCAGCAGGCGGGTTTCCAGATCAGTCGTACCAGCGGCGCTGTCCAGTTGTCATGCAAGCTTTCTATAAAAAATGTCTTAAAGGCAGGTTTTTATTGAGGTATAAATTACATAGAGTAAAATTCACACATTTTAGGGATATGGTTCCGAGTTTTCACAGACGTACACAGTTGTGCGGCCACCACCACTATCAGGATAGTGAGTATTTCCTTCGCTCCAGAATGTTCCATCACGCCCGTTGAATGCTAGCTTCTAAAACTTCTCTTTGCCTGGAGGATAACTTGACCAGACCGATTTTATATTTCATTCTGATTTTTAGCGTGTATTTTTCAAGAGTTGATACATAACACATTACAAATTTCACTATTTGGAAGGGTATCCAGAGAGAAGCAAATTTCCACTTAAAGAGAAGCCACTCTGACCGCTTGGTGTGCACATTATTTTTTACATAGATGTTAGTATGCTGTCTACACCATTCTATACTTCTTTAGAAGTATATATAACAGCTTTAGTGAGATATAATTCACATACCTTCTGTACCTTTTTAAAAAAAGATACATGGTATTGCATTTTCTGAGTGTTCATTATTTATTTAACATGGATTTTTTTCTGGTCTTTTGGTCTCATAAAACAAAGCTGCAATTAGTAACTTAGGGCATTTCCCACAGGTATATGTCGGATAAATAGTGAGAAGGGGAATCGCATCATCAAAGGCACAGAAGCCCGCAGAGCAGACTTTTCTGTACATCAGTTATCTTCCTGGGATCCTTTACAAAGTCTGAAGCCCAGTCCACGGCCCAGGCCAATTATTTCACAGGCTCTGGAGCTGGACTCGAGCATCAGGTATCACTGCGGTTCCCCAGGTGCCACAACGTACAGGCCAGTTTGGGAAGCGCTAGTCTAGGAATTTGTTGCTGAATGGCCCCAAATGTAGGCTGCGCCAGTTCCCTCTCCAACGGCAGTGCAGGGGAGTGCCAGCTGGTGCCGGACCTTTCTCAAATCAGTGTGCGTCAGTGTTAGATCTTTGCCTTTCTGATAGGTGAAAATTGTCTCTTGGTTTTTAATTTCTAATTGTATTGCCTTGTGATCGTGTGATTTTATCTTATTTCAATTTTTATTATTTGCTTTTATTTGTGGTGAATTTTTGTGGATGTTCTGTGTTTAATTGCTTATTGTAACCAAATCAAAGTTAGGCCTAACCCCGAAAGCAGGTTTTGAAAAGTGCCTAATTTTGTTAAGTGCCTAAATGAGCTCATTAACCTATGACATGTTCCCCGTGACTTGGTAGTAGCAGTGGTTTTTAGGCAAAATGCTTGATTGTAAGTGTATATCAAGAGCAGAATTACTTTATTGTGTGCAAATCGATTCCTAGTAATATTAAAATAACCACGAACCTTCTGTTATAAATTTAACTTATTTATTGGATTCTTTAGCATCATATTCTTTGAAGGCTATTCATCTTTATCTTGTATACAGAAAGAGTTTAGATTGCCAAGTAATAACTATTGGACTACTGAACTATTCTGTGTCAGATGAAGCAGTTATTATTTTGTTATGCTTATTCTTATTTTATAGGTTCTTAGTAGATAAAGAAGTCTTAATGGATAAAGAATACATTTATCATTCCCCTTAAATGAGGAGCAAGAGTATGATCAGATTTGCATTGTGCCTGACGAGATTTTCTTTAAAAACACCACAGCTCTGGAGAATTTAGTTTGTTATTGAGTTTGTAGCAGAAAGGTAAATTGTTTGCTGCATGGGTCCAGTTTTACCGTTAGAAGAATGTGTTAACTTCCCTGAGCTCTGCTCTTTTATGGCTCCTTAATTTTCCAGTAGCTTGCACCAAACCATTGCTCGCAGAGAGAGAGCAGGGCCCCGGTAGCTCGTTTCCATTAAGAGGTAATTAGTTTCAGCAGATCTTCCTTAGCCAACAAATTAAAATTTTAACTTCTTGAGTTCTTTTGGAGCAAAATTTTCTTGAATTGCGCACACACACACAAAGTTGATGCTCTGATCTATGAAATATCATTTTTATTTGCTCAGAAAATGTTAGAGCTGTTTCATAATATGCCTTTTAGAAGAATGAAATTTTAGTGATCTCTTAGAGTTTATGGTGAATCCAAGGTGTAGCTGTCAGTGAAAAATACTTCTGTCCTCACAGTCACTTGTCTTCAACTGACTTCTCTCATTGGTTTTTGGTTCATTTGTTCGTTCGTTTCGTTCGTTTCGTTCGTTCGTTCCTTCCTTCCTTCCTTCCTTCCTTCCTTCCTTCTTTCCTTCCTTCCTTCCTTCCTTCCTTCCTTCCTTCCTTCCTTCCTTCCTTCCTTCCTTCCTTCCTTCCTTCTTTCCTTCCTTCTTTCCTTCCTTCCTTCCTTCCTTCCTTCCTTCCTTCCTTCCTTCCTTCCTTCCTTCCTTCCTTCCTTCCTTCATCAAACATCTAATTAGGCACTACTAAATGAATGAATGAATCAGAAAGAAACTGCACGGGGCGGTCATATTTGACTTTGCACATTTGACTTTGCATTGAACACTTGAGGAAGTTGTAGAGAACACACCAGACAGAAGATGGCTTCCGTTCGAGTTTGCCTTTCAATTTATATCTCTTAATAAAATTAGGTTTTGCTGTATTCTGATATATTTTATTTTAAATTTTGTAGTTTGGTAAAAGTAAAAGCCCAAACCATCAAAGATGTCAGAGATGTTTGAAATTGTTTTCCTGTTAAAATAAGCCAGTTAGGTGCTTCCCCTAACCACCATTAGCTGAATTTACACAGGTAAGTATTTCCTCTGATGGAATCTCAATGAGTGAAATAACTATGTAATAAATTAAAACTTTACTGTTAAAATTAGAATGAATTGATTTCTCCAGACATAATTAGCTGCTTCCAAGGTGCCTGTGGATATCAAAAAGCCTCATAATAAGAAGCAAGTCAGTCTCTGTATCTCTGAGGCTCCCTTTTTTATTTTAGGGTCACTCTTAGATGACTTTCCCATTTGTTCTTGACTAGCACTCACAGAATAAGATACAGGGTTTCTGCAGCAGGCATTGAGCCGTTGAGCATCCATTTTTACCTTATCTTTCCTCTTTTATGAGCATTGCCCATGTTTCAGTGGTGATGTTCATAAAAGAACTTGTGCAAATTGGGTATATATCTACACTTTTTACTGAAGTAGAGTAATTTCAGGGGGTAAAGCAAGTATAAAAGATTTAAAATATCAAGCACATCTTGAGTTTTCTCCTTTCATCATCTCTTGAATCAAAAACGTTTGTGTTTTATTTATTTATTTCCCCCCTTCTTTCTGCCTTGATTTAGGATTATAGTGCTGCATACTTGTTCAGTGTGTTATTGATACTTAAATACGACTTCAGAAAAATCTGGAAATTAAAGTTGTCCTAGTTATAAACCTTACTGAGGTCTTTTGTGTACTTCCATTGACACTGAGCATAAGATTTTGTTTTACTCTTGGAAAATTTAGCATTTTCTCTTTTCTGGGAAGGTTCTTTTTCTTGGTTCAACCACCAGTGGCTGTTAACTGTCTTCGTAAACTGTTAGTAAAACAGCACCTTCCATTCTAAAGAAAGAGTGTATACTTGGCTGTGTTTATTTTATATTGTCTGGTTCTAGACAGATCCAGAATTTGTAAGTGTATTAGAATAGCCGTCTTCTTTCCTTGTAAAAGATTTTTGGTTGGTGACCCCATTGAACTTGTGTCTGCTGGATACTGGACAGGATGGTTATTTCAAGAAAGTGATCTTTTCTCATTGCTTTCCTTCAACATAAATGTGAGTTCACGGTCACATGAATGAATACTTAGCAGCTATTTCTGGATCAGAAGTGGATGGTTTCAGACTACTTTTTTGGCATGACATTTACAAGGCAACCGTGTAGAGTTTATTGTACCCCATTACAAATAGTGGTTCCCTGGTCGAGTATTGTAGAGTGGTGTTAAGTCTGAGTAGAGATTTAATAAGGCTCTTTGTGTTTCTCAAGGCTTCCTTAGGTCTGTAGACTTTCCCTTGTCATCTAATGCAGAGATTGGAAAACTGTGGCCCACAGGGCCGTCTGGCTTGCTGCCTGCTTTTGTGTGTGTAGCCTGCAAAGAGTGGTGTTCACGTGTTTAAACATTTGTAAATACAAACAAATAAGGGACTGTGAGATGGAGACCTGGTGTCTGGCAAAGCCTAAAATAGTTACTTTCTATCCCTTTTCAGAAAATGTTTCCCGACCACCTGATCTGAAGGAATAGAACTTTTTTTTTGTCTTTGTTCATGTGAATACAGAAATATTAGAATTTTAGAGCTGTACAGGACTTTGGAGATCATCCAGGTGTCTTAAAATGGAGGTTTTTAAATGATTCAGGTCTGGTGAGGTCAAAGGTGAGGAGGCAACTGCCCTTGAAAAGGTACTTTGCTATACTTATAGATGTGAAGAGGAGGGGCCATACCTCCCACACCACAGTGAGCCCTGTGGGGCAGCACCAGGGCTTCGGGCAGCAGCAGAAGTGAGAGGAAGAGTGGGCGAGAGCCTCTGTGGTAATTTACACGTGAAGGAGTGGGAGGATGGGGTAAGCAGGCTTAGGATAGGCTTGTTTGAATGAATTCACTGCGCTTTGGGACATAGGGGCAGGTCCCTGGCCAGGAGGTGATTAGGGCAGGGGAATAGTGACCCAGAGCGCAAGCACTCCATAAAGGAGGTGGCTGGTGGGCAGGGGCATTCCTTTTAGAGTTAGTAAGGCCCCCAAGATGGCAAAGCATAAAAAAATACAGAATAAAAAGACATGATTAGTACACTGGGCAAATGTCTTTATTTTCCGTATTAGGAAATTGAGGCCCTAGAGAGAGTTCGTGCGCTGCAACCCGTGTAGTCAGTTCAAAGCAATAGGATTTTGCCTCGGGACCTCCTGGTGCATTGTTTCTCACACTACCCTGTAGAAAGAACCACTTTTAAAAAGAATCTAAGTGGCTGTCACAGTGGACTTTGAAGTCAAACTGGTTTAAGTTTCATGGTGTCACATTTACGTCTAAGAGTGGTCCAGTTCCTCCTCATAGTCATCTTCAGCATCACGTGGATCTTATAATAGCCAATGTGCAATTCTCCTTTGCTCCCTTCCGCTGTTACCGTTAGGTTCTGGCACACATCCCTCTCATTCTTATCACCATGGCAGCTCCTAGCACAATTCTGGTTCCTCGTTCAGTCCAACTTCTTCCTTCCCTCATCCTCCTAGGTTTTGGACCCTTCTCTGCTCATGTCTTAAACCACACTAACAGGGTTGAAATCCCTTTTCATTCTGTTAATCATGATATAACTCATCATCGTAGCTCCTGCAGGAACTAATGTAAGTCTTCACGTAAATACTCATGGAATAAGGATTAAATTCTCCCATTCCATCCCAGTATTCTGTTTCTGATAGAATGTAGAAGAGCACCAACCTAAAACCTTGGGCGCTTGACCCAAGGCAACTATGTTTTCTTTTTTTTTTAATGATTTGTGAGGAAAATCAATAGTAGTTGAAATAAACCTGTTTCGATGGTTTCTTATGTTTTTAGGAAATAAAAACAATAAAGTTTTGCTTGCTGGCGGTAGTAAACACCTCTTATTTTCTTCCACTATCTCATGTACCATCACAGAGAGTTCCCCTCCTAAGGTCATGGTGGCCTGGTAAACATTTCATGGCCTATCCTTACTGAAGGGGACTCAGTTGGGTCCATAGAGGCCGCTCATGTCTGTCATTAGAAACAGCTTGGTCACTTCAGTTTTCGTCCTCTGACTTGCAGGGGTTCAGTGACACTCTCCTTATGGAGTGCCAACCAGGGCCTGGCAGAGAGCCCAACATGCTGGTCTCCTTGGTCACGTGGTGCTCCAGCTTGAGCCACTCACTGCATTTTATGTTGGAAGCCAGCATTTAGTTGAAGTCTTTGGTCAGAGCGGCCCGGGTATTTTGAGGGCTACAATCAACAATAATTCACATTTCCATCCTTCTGTATTTAAATGGAGGTTCAGAGATCATTATCTTGAACAGAATGCTACCTAACATTTTCTCCTAAAGTATTCCTTTAGCTGCCCACAAGAGTCTCTTGAAATCTTGCAGTTTATTTCCACCATAGGATCATGGAACTTCAGAGCAGAATCAGCTTTGGCATTGTTCTATCTGCAGGAAAACTTAATTTTATTCATTTGTTCATCGAGTCAATTCACAAATAGTCGTGTTCACTGAGGTGGACGAAACAAACACCCCAGTTTTCATGGAGCTTATGATTACCCGGGGTAACGGACGATAAACGAGGAAATCAGTGACAGAACCACAGTCTCGGCTAACACTAAGTGGAGTAAAGAACAATACAGCTGGGCCGGAGAATGGGGAGTGATGCGCGGGGGGAAGCTACTTCAGAGAGGGTGTTCAGAGCCTCTTTGGGAAGGGGACGTCCAGGTCGAGATGAGAGCGTTGACTAGCTGTGTTAATGCTACGGGCTTCATGAAAGAGCAAGTGCCCAAGCCTCTGCTTTTCAGGGACTTTCAGAGCTAGGGAATACCAGTGTCAGATGTGGCCGGGAGTGTCAGTCAGGTCAGGGTGGAGAACGGACCCGGATAGTTGGCAGAGGGATGGCACGTGGGAGCAAAAGCCTGGGGGAGTCCGGTCAGGAGGGAATGATGTGGAGACAGGGGGATCAGTATTCTAAAGAGAGTTTCGCTGTAAAGGACCACTGAAAACATAGGGAGCTGGAGGGAAATATGGAGTCAAAGGGATTTTTTTCTGTGGTCCCGAGTGGATATCCCCTGCCAGTATTCCCTCAGGGAGAAGAGGCAGGATCCAGTGCCCATGGGGAGGGTGCTTGAGCTGGGAGGTTAGGAAGCGGTGTTCTGTCTTCGACATGCTTGAAAGCGAGATTTTTGAAGTGGTGCAGAAACTGAGAACTTGAGGGTGGGATAAGAAAAGAGTTTGGAAGGATGAGGTCAATGAATTGAGAGGTGAAGATACTGACTTCTTATCTGGGTAATGAGACACTACATTGTATATCCCTAAGTTTAGAATATTTGTAGGAACAATACTAACACTATACTAATACCTCGCTGTTATGTACATATTTCTGTTTGGAGTCTGTTGTCATTTGTCACTACCCTTTGTTTCCTACTTTAAAATAGAGAGTAAATGTATTGTTGTGATTATTGTGGCTATTATTTTTGAGGTTTTTTTTTTTCAGTTTCCTTTAAAAAAATGAGATGTTCTTTTACTTGTGGGAAAACGTGTTGCGTTTGAGTATGTTCGGAATCACTGTTATCGTTAGCTCTTTCGGATGGCACAGAGGGACTCAGCTGTTCGGCTTTGTCAGTCTTCTCTGGACCCTTCTTAGCGGTGGGTTTTAGCCCAGGTCTTCTAGGCTTCAGCACCAGCGGTTTTTATGAGTCAAGGGTGAGCGTTCCTGCGTTTTCCCCTTGAACTCCTGCCTAGAGCGGCGTCCTTCCTGTTCCTTGCTACACGCGTATCTAGAATGTTGGTTAAACCTCAGGTCTGCTACGTCCTTGGCCATCATTAATCACCTGCTCAGTGTTTGCTCACACTCATGCACTTCGAGACACAGGTCGAGTGTCGTGAAGCTTGACAGGACCTTGGTGGGGGAGGTGGTGCACAGTGCATGCAGCCCACAGGTCCCTGTCATCCCCTCCGCTCACCACTGGCGGGAGCCCTAGCCTTCCTGGGACACTCGGCATAGCCAGAGACCGTTCTACAAGTTCTGTGACCATTGTGGAAATGACGTGAAAGCATACTGACGATCGCAGTGCCGAAATATAATAGTCATTTTGCGGCAGGAAGTCTAGCCTGGGCTTTCAGAGTGTGAACTCAAGGTGCAGATTTCAGGCTTCCTGAGCAGTTAAACGGCGAGCCTAGGCCAGTGGCACCCTCCTCACTTCATCTGTTCTTATTTAGAAATGTCTCAGCTGTGCAGAGCCACCTTTCTGTGGGGTTCGAGTGGACGGCTTCGTGTGTTTGTGCAGCGAGCCTTTCCAGCCAGCTCGGCGGGAGGGGAAAGCTGGAAGCGGCTTGCGTGCCCGTAGCAATGACACCGTCTCCTTGGATAGTGCTAGCGTGGGAGGGTCAGTGCTTCTGAGGAGGCGGCGGTCATGCGGCTTTGTTAAACCCAAACTTCTGCAACCTGTCACAGGCCCTGAGCCATGCAAACGTTAATATCCTTCAGTGGATCACTTAATTTCTCCTCTACGTGTAGGGTTTGGCTCCAAAGCAATCTGCTCTTTTATTGTAATAAACAGTTTTTCATTTCTTCGATCGGCCACCATAGACATCATTATCTTCGGGACTCAAAAGGAATATTTTTTAAATTATGTGTTTATTTAACATCAAATTCACATTTTAATTGGCTCATTAAGGAACATGTAATGATGACAGTTGAACCAATTGCCTTGGACCAGAACATTAATATAAGATGTTTATTTCGAACGGTACATTTATCTATCTTCGCTTGCTGGGGATTTTCAACTTTTTTCTTGGCTTCTTTGATTTGCCTCACCAGTTAATGTCTTTGGTTAATCTGTATTTGTAAAACAAATTTATGTCTGATGGTGTTAAAACGTGCAGCTCTGATAACAGTGGCAAAAGAGAAAAGATAATACTGTCTTGGCAATACAGCATCTCTGCGGTGCCCTTCTATTTTGTGTTTTAGGACACTGGGCCTTTTTACGAATCATGTAGTTAGATCAGAAACCTTTATTTATTTGGTTATTATAGCCAGCAAAACCATCAGCTCATGGCATTCTAACTGTAGAAATAATAAAGTCTCTTGATAAGATCAGTATACCTTCCAAAGTCTGAAAAAAATCAATCCCTTGATAATATTTGGCAAGTTTTAGCATCTCACTTCTGTTGTAATGTTTGTATTTTCTTTCGGTGATTTACCAAGGTAATTTACCATTTTCGAATGACCAAAGTACTTGTGCTGCAAATCTCTGCTGTTGTTGTTTATCGCCTCTTGATAAAGCCATGTGTCTGTGAATATATTACATACACCTGTCAGTCAGCTCTGTAGAACAAAGACCAACTGAGTGGAGTGTAACATGCGGTGTAAAGTCCAGACTGCCATTTCATTTCTCATGTCGCAACACAAAATCCTCTTCCATATCAAATCTTCTGATTTTATGTGATGACAGTGATCGGTCAGAACGTATCACAATGTTTACTGAACAGACAGTATCTTTGTCATAATGAAAGGGCAGGAGAGCTGAAAGCTGCCAGACTGAACAGTGGGCTGAGCTTCAAGTGCTCTGTGACTTCCTGGGCACACTCATTACTGTCGCGACCATGTGTTGTCATTCAGCATTCTTTGCCACAGCATGCGACTTAGGAAAGGAACCAGGCAGTGAAGGGGGCTAACCATAGTTCTTCAATGAGGTGAATGCCTCTGAGAGGCCTTGTTCTCTCAGAATGCCCCATTTTTCTGTGTTCATTTCCTCTCTCTGCTAGGAGTCATAAATCCAGCTTAACCCAGCTGTTTACAAAGTACACAAAATGGTTAGCTTTTGAGGACAGACTTCATTTGAAGTATCCTGAAATTCTAAAGTAGGGTAGGCCCAAAGGGAAAATGGACAAAGGACGTGAAAAGGCCATTTCTAGCAATAAGCCGGAAAAAGAGTCATCCTAATTAGTAATCAAAGAAAATTCCATTAAGATAATTAAAAAATTAGGTTTATTAGGGTAACATTGGTTAATAACATTACCTAAATTTCAGGTGTATAGCTTTATAACAGGTCATCTGTATACTCTATTGTGTGCTCACCACCTGAAGTCCAGTCTCAGTCTGTCACCGTATTGATTTTTTTTTTGTTTTAAATAGCACTTGTTGAGAGTCTCGTGGAACATGCACATATAAATTAGTATATTTTTTGTGACAAGTAAATTGTTAGTATGTATTAAACCTTACATATCTTTTCATTCCAGTTCTAGGAATATACCCCAGGAAAATAATAAAAGATATGCACAAATATTTATATGTAAGAATGTTCATTTAAACATTCTTTAAAACAACAACAGTACTAAAGACAGGTATTGCTCATCTTCAAAGAGAGCTTTTTATGGACCAGTCCTGGATGCCTCACATGTGGACCTTGTCTGCTCACTGTCACCGAGTGAAGAAAGTGACACTTAGAGTTAGTGCACTTGCCTAGGAGCACAGAGCTCGGGACAGTTGAGTGAGGGTTTAAATGTGTTAGAAGTGATCCACCCCTTAACCACTACCTTTATTTTTTTCTAATGAATACTAATAAAAAGTAGAAAATAAGGGTCCATTAACAGAGGACTAGTTAAATACACTGTCGATTAGAAAACTCTGTGTAAATAGGTGTAAGAACTTGTATTTCAAATGAATAAGGACATGGAAAGGTTTTTAATAAACCCCAATTTTTGTGAAG
The DNA here is from genome assembly GCA_003508835.1 of Eonycteris spelaea. Classification (NCBI taxonomy): domain Eukaryota; kingdom Metazoa; phylum Chordata; class Mammalia; order Chiroptera; family Pteropodidae; genus Eonycteris; species Eonycteris spelaea. The sequence goes on from PUFA01000224.1 coordinate 2,222,302, forward strand.
TATGATTTGAACTTTTTCTCCCACCCCTTCTCTTGATACAGTATATCGAACAGGGTCTTAAATTTGGCAGATTCCAGTTCTAAAGCCAGATGCATTGCTGGCTTTGTGAGTGACTGTGAGCATTTGCCTCACCAGCTGAAGCTTTGGCGTCTTTCTCTGTAAAATGGGCTTCACCTCCTGGGGTCGTTAGACATTAAATGGGGAGTGGCTGTCCAAGTGACGCAGGCACATGCACAGGAAGTGGTTGTTATTATTTTAAAGATGAGGTCGATCCTATGTCCTATCTGAATAGAATAAAGATAAATAATACATCAAAACTTATTAATGATTATCTTACAGTGCTGGGATTATAATATTTTCTTTGTAATCTTTTTATATTTTTCCCAGATGTAACATTCAATAAACTGTTATATTTTATGCTTCATTTCTACATTTTATATAAATACCTATGTAAAATTATGATTTTTAATAACTATTTTTTATAAACTGGAAAAAAATATCAAGTTGTTAAGCATACACATAACTCACACGCAGAGGCTGGTGGCTCTTATCCGACATTAGCATTAGTGACCATCCGTAACCCATCTTTGATTTTCAGTCAACAAGATGGCCTTTGGGTCTGGTTTTAAGCGGATCATCACTCTGTATTTTTGTCCATTGGTACCATAGTATTAGGGATTGATTTTGGAAACAGCTTCCGAAATGACCCGGGGGACACTAAAGTTACCTGGTATAATGAAAGTAGAATGTACAGGGACTAGGACTGAGCCTAAGGTCTGAACATCAGGGAGGCCGAGCAGGGTGTCGAGCTGTCCTTTTCGACCCCTTTGCATTTACCCCCATTGACGTTCTTGCTTCCTATGTCATGTGAGCATCGAGACAAGCAGGCTTCCTTTCTCCTGACAGCTCTTTAAATGTTGGCATGCCTCGGATTTCTGCCCTCAGTCTGCTTGTCACTCTTCTTTCCAAACTGAATTCCTGTTCTTGTCCAGACTAGCCTTTCCTCTCTATACGTTATCCTCTAGTGCATTAGAACAGTTAAGGTCATGGACTGTGAAACCAGCTGTGTTCCTGTGGATAAGGAAGGTTCAGGGTTAGTTTTCCTTGGAGAATAAGATACTCATTCCCCCCTCAGGCTCAGGGTTGAGTGAGAGGGAAAGCTCTAAGTAAGCCTAGCGTGATTAGTGCACAGGGGCTTCTATAAGTGACATCGCTCACGGTGACGTTTGTCGTTCGGGTGGTGGTCACAGTGGTGGCCTCCACGTGAGACAGATCAAGTACCTGGAGTCATTCTTTATTTCCTTGCTACTGTCTCTCCTACAGCCAAGAGATTTTTTTTTTCATTAAAAAATTTTTTTTTCTAGTAGACTTTCAAATACTTTGATGGAAACTCATTCATTTTCTCATCTGTGTCTTTTCTTCTTTACTCCTACTTTTTTTGGTTCAGGTTGCATCTTACCTTGAGAGTGGTCATTGTCAGCTAACTCATCTTCTGGTCCCCAGTCCTTTTGTTGTCATTCCGTCCTCCTCACTGCAGCCTGAGCAGTCATTGTAAGACTGTAAACTTGGTAATGGCATGATTTTGCCCAGTCCGCCCATCACCTAGAGACAGGCCCAGCAGATTTGCAGTGAAAGGCCAGATAGTAAGTATTTTAGGCCCTGTGGCCGACGGGCTCTGCCAAAGTGCCTCACCTCTGCCCTCAGAGTGTAAAAGCAGCCACAGACCACATGCAAATGAACAAGCATGACTGCGTCTCAATAAAAGCTTCCTTATGGGAACTGAAATTTGGATTTCATGCAATTTTCATATGTCACGAAATAGTCTCCTTTTGATCTCCCCCCCCCCAACCACTTAGAAACCTAACAACCATTCTCAGCTTGTGGGCCAGACAAATACTGGCAGCTGGTGGGGTTTGGCCTGCGGGCCACTTACCAGCCCAGGTCTAGAGGCTAAAGTTCAAACTCCTGAGCATGGCTAACAAGATCTTTCGTGATGGGCCCGGCTGACTCCTCCAGCCTAATCTTCTGTTCCCTTCTCTTTACCTCTCCTGATGCCGTGAACTTGCCTTTTCACTTACTCCTCATTGCCCGTAATGAGCCATTCTGTTTTTGCTTTCTGTCACGCGGTTCCCTTTGCCCAGGACACAGTTCGTCCCTACCCATCCTCCTTGCCGTCCTACCCCTTCGCCCATCTACTGCCCAAGACAGCTCAAGCAGTCTCTCTACCGTGGAATGTGATCTAAGCTGCCTGGGTTTATATCTGAGCCTCAGTCCTTGTCACCTGACGACGGACTTCTTCGTACCTCAGTTTCTCAGCTGAAAAGAAAGTGCATCATCATTATAATACTGAACTCATAAGGTATTTATTTTTCTTTGTGGGGACCCAGTGAGTTAGCTCATGTGTAGCACCAAGAACCGTGTCCTCCACGGAGTAACTGTGATCTGTGTTTATTGTGGTTGTCGTTATCGGTGACACTTTGGAGCCTCCGTTATGCCCCTCAGGTGGAAACGACTGTTTGTGTTTTTCCTTCCGTACCCTTTGTTGGAGCCGTCTGTCCTAGCACTTAATAATGCCCCATGTAGCTCCAGCTTAGCCCAGTGCATGGCACATCGTAACAGGCACTCAGTAAATGTTTATTGAGTGAAGGAGAGAAAAGAGAGCAACCTTAGTCTGACTTCAAGTAGATTCCAAAGCAAAAATACCTTGCATCTCATTAAGTAACAGGACAAAAAGGGATCGTAGAGAGTGTGCAGGTTCATTAAATTGAAAAGAATTTAAAGACTATCTCTTACGCAGTTGCTGTCTTTTAGTATTGGCTCCTGTCTGTAGAGGAAGAGACATTCAGGCCCCATGTGTCATCTAGTGGTCCTCTTAGGGACTTGCCTCTGGGTTGTACCCCCGCCCATCTTGTAACTTGCTGATAGTGTTTCTTTCAGTTTAGTCCCATCTCCACTCTGGTGCAAGGATCGACATGCTGCTTACCTCCAGTTTCAATGTGAGTTGTTGTGTGGCCACACAGAGTCGTGTATCGGGGAGCGTACAAGGATTCAAAGAACACTTAAAGAAGGGAGGTTAGCTACCGAGCCACAGGGTTCAGAAAGACAGAAGGTGAGGGCTCAGGGCCCAGGCAGAACAGAAAGCACTGGGCAGATGTGGGAACGAGCGCCCAAAACCCTTGGCTGGTTAATAAGTGAGCCTTGTGCAGTGACAATTTGCCTAAAGTCCTGGACAAAACGTAGGATCCGGGCTTAGGAGTCAGAGATGTCTTGTAAATGGGTTCCACGCACTGTGGGGAGACCTTCTTGAGCACGGCTCTTCCACCCCACCTTCTTTGCTTCCCGTGATAGAAACACTTGGTACTTTTGTTTCACTCAGCACGTGGATTATCTCTCAGGGCTGTATTGGGCATCTATTGAGGTAATAGATAGAAAAGCATTTTGAAAAGTTGCTAATGTGATATACAATTCCTTTACTTCCTTCTAAAATCTCCTTTTTACTGGACAATACTTGCTTTTTACTTAACCATAGTTTCTCTTAATGAAATTTATATTTTTTTCATGCTATTTTAGGCAATGGAGAATTTCAGAGGTACATTCTGGTATAGCCTCATTTCTAACTTAATTCTAAGACTTTCTCAGCAAACGAAGGCAGTCACCTTTATAACTTAGATTAGTTATTTTTATATTTTTATATTGTATATCTTTTTTGCTCACTGGGGTATAAAATTCCTCAGGGAAGAAGTATAATGCCTGCCCATGAGGAAGACTCTATAGATCTTTGTAAAATGACGAGTCTAAAAATTCTCTGTGCTAAAGCTACAGAAATCTCAACCCTTCCCCCTCTTTTTGTGAAAAATAATTCCTTCTATGTGCCCCTTTATTGGTAAGACGTCTGCAGTTCTCTGCAAGGGGATTAGCAAGCATTGTAGGCAAGGGCAAACATTTCAAAGAAAAACATTACAAATATTATTGCTTTCAGGGTAGATATAATATGCTATAGCTAAACATTATGAAACCATTTCTTTTTGAAGCTGATTCACTGAACCAATAATTTGAAATTCTGCTTGATGTTAGAGATTTTTTAATTTAAAATGACTGCTGTTGGTCCACTAGACTGGCAAATTATGTAAATCATAAGAAATGAAAAGCTTTGTTTGTAGTCTAGTGCTCAATTATGAACAAATATGTACTCTGAAACTCCTCTCCGGTATTGTTGGAAAAATCTTTAGAAGTCCAGCATCTGTTTGGGGTTTCTACACAAGTTAGCCAGAAGTAGCTTATTCAAAGACTCAAAAGTGAATCATAGGTGGGCTCAAGTAATCATACGAGCCATTTAAATCTGGTCTAGAGGTCCGAGGCAGAGAAGTCAAAGAGATTTGAAGCTTGAGAAGGATTCTTCTTGGCAGAGAGCCTTTATTTCTGGTTTTGGAGATGGAGGAGGCCATGTGGCAAGGAACATAAGTGGCCTCCAGGATCTGAGAGGGATCCCTAGCCAACAGCCAGCAAGGAAATGGGGACATCATTCCTATATCTGCAAGGAACCAAATTAGGTCAATAATAAGAATATGGTTGAAAGCAGGTTTCCTCTACCTGCAGCCTCCAAATGAGAACTTAGGCCAGCTCACACCTTGATTCCAGACTTAAGGTACTCTGAGCAGATAGCCACACCATGCTGAGCTAGACTTCCTATAGGACATTGACTTGATAAATGAGTGTTGCTTTAAGCCACTAAGTTTATGGTAATTTGTTATTCACCAATAGAAAATGAATATGAGACCCCAGTCATGACTCCTTTGGTGCCGCAGGGGCCTATTAACAGGTCTCTCGTTCTAGACCAGTGTTCAAACCGTGGAGAAGAAACAGTTATTAAAATCGCAGTGTGTTGCAGACCAGTACTGTGGCAGATCGACCCGGACAAAGATGGCTGCAGAATAATCTCCCAGCCCACATGCTTTTCTTCCACTCCTCCATCAGGAGGTGACTCTCGTTCCCCTCCACTCTGTCGAAGCTGGCCTCCGTGACTGGCTCGTACCACTTAGAATGTGGCGGAAGCGACAGTCTGTATTCTAAGGATCGGTTTCAAGAAGGCCATGCAGCTTCCACCTCCTTCTCTAGGAATACTCTCTTGGCAGCCATTTGCCGTGCTGTGAGAGGCCACGTCACGGGGAGAGGGCAGCAGTGGATGACCCAGGCAGCGGTCGGTGACCCGGTCAGCAGGATTAACTGGGTCCTCCTTGAGCCCTCCCGGTCCAGGTGCCAGACGTGTGAGTGAAGAAGCCTTCAGATGATCACAGCTCCCCGCTGTTCCAGTCAGCTCCAGCCTTTGCGCCGTCCCAGCGGAGGCCTCAGACATCAGGGAACAGGAACAAGGCGTCCCCATTGGGCCCCGGCCGAATTCATGACGCACTGAGTCCATGAGCATCACGAAATAGTTACTGCTTTATCACACTAAGGGTCAGCAACAGACAACCAGAGTAAATATTTTTTTTTTTTGTAAAATACTGTAAAGTGAAATTAAAAAAAAAAAAGACATACAGAATATATACAAAAATCACATAGTGTCATGTCCATGCCACTCTGTTCGTCAGAGAAGCTACAAACCTGCCCTGACTCATGGGGGAGAGGACACAGACCCACGTCTCAACGAAAGGAGGAGACTCAAAGAATTTGGGAGCTGTTTTTTTAAAACTTAATTTTGAAATAATTTTAGCCTTGCAGGGACGTTGCGGAAATAGGACAAGAATCCGCACATGCCCTTCGCCCAGCTCCCACAGACGCTACCGCCTCCGAGGGCCGTTCTGCCAGCGTCCCCATTCCCTTCTGTTTTCCGGGTCCAGGTCTAATCCAGGATCCCACGTTGCATTCAGTGCTCATGTAGGTGGGGTCTCCGCCAGGCTGGGACAGTCCCTGTCCCTTGCCTCCTTTCATGACTGCAACACTTTTTAAGTGTACTGGGTCATTATTTTGTAGGATGCTCCTCCATTTGGGTGTGTCTGCTATTTTTTCATGATTGGATGGAGGGTGTGTAGCTCTGGCGAGAGCACCCCTGAGGTGGTGAAGGGTCCTCCCCTGGGCGTCCGTGACGCTGACGGCTCTTACTCCTGGGGATACGATGCGTGCTCATTTGGTCAAGGCAGTGCGGCCAGCTTTCTCCTCTGTAAATGTCTCTTGGGGAGGTACATTGAGACAATGCAGGTGTCCTGTTTTTCATCATATTTTGGTGAGGTCATGTTTTTAAACTGCTACAAAGTTCAAAGTTTTCATCATTAGATCCAACAGAAAGAAACCCATGGCAAGGGCTCAGTAGTGTTCATCATAAGTTTAGTTCTGAGATAGTTTCCAGGAAAAAAAAAAAGTCCCTGTCCTAAGTAAGGTCCATGTGACAAGATGGATTCCTGAAGTGCAGAGATGGTGAACTGAGAAGCTCTTTGGAGAGGACAGTGTCCCTGTGGATAGGGCTGCCTGCGGAGATGGCAGGTCTGGACTTCTGACCCTTCATATGTATTGTCTCTGCCCATATGGGTGGATAAAACCTTCAGGCTAGCAAGCCAAGACAGTGCAGCTCCCTGGACTAACCCTGATGTACCCTGAGGCCTTTATCACTGTCGGGGGCTGCTTTCTTTGTCCTGCAAAACCGAGCTGAGAGTAGGCAGAGATCCTCTGCCTTCCTCTCCCTGGACGTCCCTCTCCCATACCTCCCCTTGGCTCTTTTCTCGAATAAATAGAAAGCTTGGTGGGGTAGGGCGGGGAGGAGGGGCTTTGCTTCCTTTAACTCATGTTCTTGGTTCATCCTTATTCTTAAGCTTTAAAGGAAGGTTTAAAAAATGTTAATAATGGTTTGAAGTTCAGCCCAACTCACTTCCGTAGCTCTCTGAACAGAAATGGAGTGATCTCCCTATTCCCACTTTTCTGATCTAAGTTGCAACTCATCATTTATATCTAAATATTGCTAGATTTACTTCACAGTCTTAACTGTCAAGCATCAGATAAATTTTTAAAAGTTCCCAACATCAGGGCAATATTTCTTCAGGTACAGGAAGGAATTGGAATGCCAGGTATACATCCTAAAGATTTCCATAGGTTTATTCAAACTTTTCTAATTCAGACAGCACCTCCTTTGTTAATAATAGAAACCACAGATGTACAAAATCCCAGTGAATCTTCTGAAATAAAACCTATAAGGAAAACCCTTTAACCACACACAATTTGTCATTAAGTTTTACTCTTAAGGGAAGACCCCTTCCACCCCCAACAACAAAAACCCCACAGCAAAGTAGTCCCAGGAAATACATTTGGAAAGGGAGGTATATTTCAATTTACTCATCTGGAATCAGTTTTAAACACAGTGTGCTTAGATGGCTAAATAAAGGAAGAAAATTATACTGTAATGTAGTTAATATCGTCACAATCCTTTGAAGGTTAGGGATAATTTCAAAAACGATCTCTCTCTTGTTTGGTTTTGGTTTAAAACAATTCCGATAAATCTCTTTACTTCCTGTCCTCTAGGCTGCCATAAACCATAGAAATTTCATTCTTTTAGAACATAGGATATAGCAAGCTCATGTAGTAAAATGATACTGACAATTTAAATAATGGTGGCCAACCAAAACAGAGCCCCAAACAAGATAGCCTTTCGCATCATGATTTTCCAAAGTCTACTGTGATGATTTAAGATTTGTTGCCTGAATAGTTCCTTGAGAATCAGCCACCTCAGCTTTCTTTAGAGGTGAGCCAGGTTCTCCCTAGTCTACAGAGACCCAAGCACTGGAGCTTGTAGTTAAAAAAAAAAATTTATAAGAAGTAATTTTATTTCTTGAGTTCCCTTTTCATTTACCATGTGGGGCTCTAAATGATGTTAGTTGGAGAACAACATTGTTATGGTTGATTGTATCCAGAAGAATGAACTGAAGGGTTAGAGGTGAAGGAGCCTCAGGAGGTGGTCATGTCAGCCTGCTCATCATGCGGAGACTCGGAGAAGAGCTAGCTGTAATTTTCAAGAATGATTGAAGGTCACTTATGCAGTCATGCTAACAACAGAATCTATTTTAAAGGACTGTCGTGAAGTATGTTGTGAGTGGTGCTTCTGGATCCATGTCAGGGGGGACAGTGGTAGAGGGGTGTGTAACTTCTGGGTGCCATTGGAGAGGTAGTGGTGTCTGTGTTCCTGTGACTTTCTTGGCTTTGGTTGCTAGGACAACTCTGAGACGCCTTGGCCTTTTTAGTCTGAGCCTAATAAGAGTGTATGTTATAAAAATTTTAAAAGACCTATTTAGGAAAAGACATGGTTTACGTCTCGGAAGCAGAGGAAGGAGATTGGGAATCTGCCAGCCTATAGTTGCACTTGGTCTTGAGTTTGTGCTTTTCCCGTCCTGCCCAGCCATGGTCTGAGAAGCTTCATTCTCAGATCTGAGTCTTCAATTGCCCAGGAAATGAGAGACTGTAAACGAATTTTATATTTGTAGTCAAAACTTTTCCCTCTACTGTATCAAAAGTCCAGAAACAATCACATTTGTTTTTGCTGGATACCTACGGCTTCTAGGTGCTTCCGTGTTCGGGGAGTCTCTTTCTACGTCACTTTCCCTGAGCTCCTATTTGTAAACACTGCGACTTTTTTTTTGACTAGTCTCAGAGGCTTTTTTTTTTTTTTTTTAAATCCGTGTATTACCACCATGGCCAGACAAACTTTGTGGAGGCCAGGTAACAAATCCCGTTTCTGCTCACTCGGCGTGCTCTGTGAGGTGCCAAACCGCCCAAACCCGCAGTGAGGGCAGCGTGCCGAAGGGCTACGGTTTTTCTCCTGCCAAGTAAGTTCCAATAAAATTAAGGAATCCAATTTTTTTAAACCAAAGCAGGATCAGCAAATTATAGCTTGTGGGCTACATATGGCACGCTGCCTGTTTTGTAAATAAAAATTTTTTTTGGAACACAGCCATGCCTATTCATTTATGCATTATTGATGCCTGCTTTTACAGTACAGGGAGAGAGTGAAGTAGTTGCTATAGAGACTGTCGCCCACAGAGCTGAAAATATTTACTCTCTGACCCTTCTCAGAAAAAAGTTTACCGACCATTGGACTAAAGGAATATTTAGTGATGAGGCATTGTTTCTGGAAAAACACAACAAAACACAACAAAACAAAACCTCACTTTTTAATCAGGCTATTTTCTCTTTAAATTGCATGAAAAAATTCTCATAATAGATGACAATTTTTTACTAGGTTTAATGAAGAAAGTGCTTAGAGTCTGTTGGGTGATTGGTTTCTACTTTTTTCGAAGTTAACGATTATTAAAAATTACTGTACATTAAATCATTAATGCTAAGTAGATATATGAGGCATATATGAGAGATTACAGTGGGACATGCTTATAATTTAACTGCAGTGCCAATTAGTTACATATTTTAGCTGGCGTTGCCTATTTCGATAGTCTTTATAATTGAATTTTAATAAAATTTTACATTTATAAATATCAATCTCTTTGAGATTTACTAGCTACACATCAGTAAAGCTAGGCTAATATTCATTTGCAAAGAGTCTTCGTATTTCTCGCATCTAATAAATGCAGTTCAGAGTATTAAAAATGAGTACATGTTTAATCATATGATTTCTTGGTCACGGCGAGTTAAGTATGAGCTGTCTAATGTGTGGTTATCTTTTTATTTTTTAACAGACTTGTAGAAGAAAGCAAACTGATCTCACTCATTTTCGAAGTAATTCTGGTAAGAAAGGAAATATGCATCTGATATTTCAGTGGAATTTAAACAATTTTAAAGTTTTGATCACATTGTGTGCTCAGATTCTAACCCTAACTTGGCCCAGAAGGCTTTTGTGTGTCTTCTGTCATCTTACTTAGCCTTGTCGGTCTCAGTTTCCTTGTCTGAGCTGTGTCCAGCTCTGAAGCCATATAGGGACAACCGTTTAATGACCTGCCCTCTTTTCACAGAGCCTTTGCATTTTAGTTCCATTGACTTAAACCAGAGGTTATCTACTATAAAGAATACTTTATCCGAGGTTAGTTTGTGGAGGGAGGGCAGAGTGATCACTGTGCCTCAGTATGAACTTTCTGATGTTCGATGCGAAGTCCTCTCGCATGTAGTGACGGGTCAGGTCAGCCGTTTTATGCCTATGGACAGAACGTTGTCTTCTTCGGAATGTGGACTAGCTTCCGCATACCTTTATTCATAGAATGGATCTTAATTAGAAACCATCCGTTAAAGAAAACCTTTCATCTGTGGTTCCTATGTGTAGGGAATAAAATGGGTTGCAGAATAGACCTTTCTTACTTCCGATAAATCCCATTTATACCAAATGCAGATTAGAAAATTAGGCTGAAAATCGAGTTGGGTCTTATAGCAATAAATGCCCTTAACTAAAGAAATGTTCTTTTGTACCTGGGTGGGTTATCCCCCTTTGCCAAAAACTTTCCCTCCAAAGCTAATTGGAACACAAGGGACAAAGGAGGGAACAGAGCAGCCAGATCAGCCTATCCTACTTTGGTCACTCATGGAGCAGTCACTGTGATGGTCTGATAACCCCACACATGGAAAACTAGTGTTCTTTAATCATCCCAAAATATTTCTCTACAAGTTGTTTGTATGTCAACGTGGCTTTCTGGTGAAACGTTCTTTTTCTTAGCTCCAAATCACCCCTTCACTTTCAGGGGAGCCAGTTGGATTTGCTGAGCTGTTTGAGTTGGGCAGGGAGGAGGAGTGGGAGTGGGTGTGAGCCTGGGTTGAATTGCTTCAGGTAGAAAAAGGGCACTTTAGAGCCAGTATTAGGAGAATAAGTAGAGAAAAAGGAGACGAAGAAACATGGAGATGAAGGGCTTATGGGGATTTGGAAGCTTTGCCAAGTGGTCTGTGTGTCTCCCCACCTTCAGCGGGATGTACATTTCTTGCCGATTTATTGTAGAATTGGATTTGTTTTGGAGAGCCGTGGGTGCAGTAAACTGCTGGGTTTTGGACACATGGTTGGGTGTGGGGCAAGAGTCAGTACTGTTCAAAGTCAGCTGCACCTGGCTTGTGTTTGAAAACTGACTGGCATTGCACAAAGGGAGAATACTGTAGAGCTAGAATGGGCCTCAGTGGGTGGAGGGGACTCATCCCTTGCTGTGGCTGAAGGGCCTCTAACCTGTTAAAGTCAATACAGCTCCTTTGGTGAATGGTAAAAGTTCTCATCCTGTCCTTTGGCAATCATCTCGAGGTCTATACTCCACACATAGAAAATTCCTTCATGTAAGTTACCAAAACCCCTCCATACTTGATTAATCTTTGTGTAATAGCACCTAGCAATGCTTCAGATTTTATAAACCGCAGTAAATGTTTAATTGGTTAAGGTCATAATTTAAACCATGGTCATTGTGTCGTAGCTGTTATAGGGAATGAGTGGAAGGTGACATCTCTCCAGGTTAGGATTTCAGCTGGTCCTGAGCCCAGTGACCTCTCAGGCACATATGGGATGTTCCTCCAACCAGAACAGCTCCATACTCAGGTATTTTGTAGGATAGTATTTTAAAAAGAGGTCCTGCTGCTAAAATAAGCAAAGAAAAAACAGTTGGAAATCACTGCTTTTCAGGACAGGATGTTGATGTCCTTGCAGAATATTGTTAAGTTCTTATTCTGCTTTTGTCTTTCCTGAGTTGAGTTATCGCAACTTTTTTTTCTCTGTATAAATAAAATTTTAATCAACGAAATATTTTTGTGTCATTTATCCTGTGAACTGTTACCTCCTCCTTTCTAAATTTTTGTCACCGAGCTAAGCATGATAGTATTTTGATTCTGCAATGCACACTCCCCTGCCCCCAGATTTTAATATTTCTGAAACTGGGATGTACTTTCCAAATCAATGGCATTTTATAATTGCTTTCAGCCAGGCAACCTGGTTATCATTGCCTTAACCAATTTATTTTACTTTTCTTTTTCTTTTTATAAGTGCCCAAAAGTGACATAAGGATATAGGTCTAAGTATGTCTAAAAGAACTCTTCCAGTAAAAACAAAATGAAAATTCTGTGTAATGAGAAACCATGTCATAGTTTAACTGGCCGCATTTTTCTTAGTGCTTGATAAAATAGTCATGCATCTTAGAATGGTTGGATTCCTAGTTTCAGGAAACATAGTATATTCTTAAATTAAGTTTGGTTTCTAAGTTCAAGGGTCTATCTGGGGTCTAGTGCATGAGTAGCGGTTTCAAGCAATGATTTGATCAGAAGGAGAATAATGAGAAGATTGTGTAGGCCCAGCCTGCTTGGCTGTCGCTTATGTACTAAAAAAAGCAGAAGAGCGTTTGACTCATTTATCTGGTCGTCCACTGTGACCTCTTAATTACTTTTTCCTTTACTCTTAGTCCATGACTATTGTCCAGCTTCTGTATGATGCACTTAAAGCCTGATTACAGGTTTTATAACTTTCTTCTTTTTTTTAAAAAAAATAGAGTTTCTCATAAGATATGCTGTTGTCAGCAGCACATCCTCTCAGAGATGTTTTTCATTAAGAAAGAAAACCTTTCTCTTCTCAGGGGCAGGCATTGCAGGTAGCTTCTGTGTCTTTACCTCTGGCCTGGAGGCAAGTGAAGATGGAGAGAACAGAATTTTGAATTTGATGTCATATTTGTGCTAAATAGCTAAGTACAGATCTTTAAAAATGATTTCTGGAGTTGTGCGCTAGAACAGGCACTCCAAGTGTGGATCCCACTGGTTAGATACATAACCAATCGAAAGTAGTTTTCATTATTTATATAAAAAAGATGAAAGCCATCTCCAGTTGTGACTGCTGACTCAGGAGGCACAGTGCTCCGTCTTGTCTGGGTGCCTAATATGTGCCCCCTGGATTCATGGTGCAGGGGCGGGCCATGTGTAGGCCCATAGCTGGTCGGGAGTAGTGTGGAAACTTAATGGGGGGAGATATAGAGAACGCTGTGGATCCCAAGGAAGGGAACAACTGACAGCTCAGTGTGGGGAGAAGAAGAAGTAACCTTTGAACATGGCTTTGAGGGAGCTGTCATGATGAAGGGGGAAGTCCAGCTTGGTGGGTGGTGAGTCCTTAGCGGTGCCTGGACCAGAGATCATGAAGTATAGGGAGTGAGGCTGAAAGGCAGTTTGGGATCCTGCAGAATTTTATGCGTTTTTATATTTGTTTGGCTTTGCGAATAATTTATGCTTTCCAAAATCAGATGGCATCTTCTACAGAAAAAAACAAACAAACTCTTAGAACCCCTGTGCTGCAGGGGCTACGTGCAGTGAGGAGGTAGGCCGCTCAACCGCAGGGTTGGGACTGGGAGAGAATCAGGCTTAGGGTGATGGGATTATACTGGAAACCTGAAGCAAGTTGAAAGCTGGATTCTGGGAGTTCTCTGCAGGTCTCCATCGGCAGGGTTTTTGAGAACAGCCGAAGTGACTGCAGGGAAGGAGCATAAAAGGCAGAGAAAGTCTCAGAGGTCCACACCATGGGCGCAGGAGTGCTCACCCCACGTCCAGGGCAGAGAGGAGGCAGGGTATTTTAATCCAGCGCTCCAGCCACAGGGTCCCTGCTCTTGGCAGGCCACACGGTGGGAAAGCCAGGCAGCTAGCTGCTCGCCTTCTAAAAGGAGCTGTCACAGCATCTGGGCTGCTTTGCTGGCCAGGCCCCCCGGGGAGAGCACCGCATTTTTGCTGGCAGTGCAGGCAGCCGTCGTGGGTGGGGATGGAGGCGGAGGCAGCACGCACTGGCGCACGCTGAATGGATTCCTCCGTAGTCTTCATGGTCCCCATTGGAAGAGGCTGGGGGCTTGGTTTTGTTGTGCAGAGTCGCCGCATGAGCAAGAAAGAAGGCGTTCTTTTTCCCCTTTTGCCACTTTTCTGAAGAGTAAAAGTTACAGCTAAACAATGTCAAGTACGAGTTTGGACGGATCGATCGGCCTTTGCATTTTGCCATAACTCTAATCTCTCTTCATTTTATTTCAGTGGTTTCTGTTGGGCCTACTTCAGTAAATCATTTTAATGCCAAGTAATAGAGGCGCACTGTTCTTCATTGGGGAAAAAAAAATCTTTATTCATGGCAGATTTTCCAATATGTGCCAGAATATCGCCGTCATGATATTTTATGTGTCTGTTCCAAAGCAAACAATTAAAGAGCAATTGCAGTGGCAAATGTTAACAATAAAAAGGAATGAGATGAGCAATACACAAGTTTGACAGTGATATTGTTTTAGCAATTCTTGAGGATAGCGGTTGAAGCGAGCTTCAGTCAACCTTTTGAATCAGCTGTATCTTTCGAAGGGATTCCCTCTACGACAGGCCCGTGGAGCCCAAACGGTTCATCACTGAGACGCCAGCACCGTACAGACGGCGGCCACGTGCCACGGAAGGAGTGTTTTCGTCCCGTGTGTACGCATCAGGCTCCGTTCTCATCGCAGCCCATGTAACGCGACTGGGTTCTTAGGGTATATGTTAAAACGACAAGTTCCTGCTACGCTCACACATCGGCACACCGGTGTCCAGCATGCCATTGATAAGATTCTGCTGCTGTGCACACGGGCAAGATTTGCTTAAAATTTCAAAATGCTTGACTTAGGAAGATACTTTCACAGTTACACTCAGAGTCCTTATTAAACACAGGAGATCAACCTGATTCTTTAACCTACGTGTATACCTAGTCAGGACTTCTGTAGGTTGCAGAGTGGAGCTGTATAACCAGTTCTTGTGTATGCAAAGAGGACTTGACACACGTCTAGCATACTGTCCTTAAAGTATGTATTTCGAGGTGCTTTCATGCGGGGGGCGGGCGGGTGGTGGAAATGGATATGCGTGGATCTGTTCTTTGCCGCTTAAGTCGTAAATTTGAATTTGCAAAATAACTCTTAGGGCTAAAATGCAATCTGTTGATGAAGCATCCAATGAAGTGAAGTTGCCCGCATAACAACTGAACAAATGACTTTAATCTGATTAATGCCACGTTTCTTGCTTAGCTGAGTACATGGGCCGAAGCTAAGTAAAATAAATGTATGTCCTTAAATTTTGGCTAACGCTTAACAAGTTTCTACAAATCAGCCCAATTGGTTTGGAAGAAGAGGGACTTTGTTAAGATAAAAAACGTATTGTACCCACTGAAAAAAAGCGAAGCCAGACCTGAGGTATCTTCGGCCAAGCAGAGGGCACTTGTTGGGCATGTTCCACACACGGCTCCTCCCAAGTCAGTCTGAGTTTTATGATCGTTATATGTCTCGGTCTGCTTGGGCATGGGCTTCACTTTGCGGAAACAGTATCCCTTCTTCCTTCTCTCTAAGGACACAGTCTAGTTAAAAAGCATGGAGGTAGATCAATGACAGGACAGTAAATAATGCACTTCTTAAGAGCAAGCTTTTGTATTTTTTGGCTTTTATTCTTGATTGCGGAATTAGACTTCTGGAGAAGCGAGGGTAAAATTAGGGCGCATCAAGTGAGTGAGGCCTCAACGAGGATGAACTACAGATGAGGGAAGGGAGAGGCATAGTCCATTAAGGTGGCTGAGGAACTCAAGAGGAAGCAAACCACTGCGTGAACTTTTGAAGAAGCAGGCAGTCAGGATGACACTAAAAGAAGAGGCGGCGTTTCTGTTCAAAGGTCCGTGACTCTTGGGTGCTTGCGGGAGCCTTGCCTTCTGCACCCACCTCATGCCTGAGCTATTGACTGGATTCCCCCCGCTGACCTGCACTTTTCAGTAGCATAGCCCCAGACAGAGCACACTGAGCCTTGGAACACGGCTGGTCCAGACTGAGATGTACTCTGTGTCAAATACATACTGGATTTCCAACAAAAAAAAAAGTATGAAGTAGCTGGTTAATCTCCTTATATTGATTGCATATGAAAATGATAATATTTTGGATCTATGGGGCTAAATGCGATATTATTCAAAATCATTTCTTTTGACTTTTTCACTGACGTTTCAGAACACTTACAACACGTGGTTTGTGTTCTCTTTCTGTTGGATGGTGCTGCAGTAGGTGATTTCCTAGGTTTTGTATCCTCAGTGACGCTGTGAGTGTCACTTAGAGGAGAAACCACACCCCGTGCAGCCTCGTTTGCCCCCCAGCCCTTTGCCCTCCCTGCTCTTCGCCTTTCTGTGTGTCCTTATTTACCAGTGACCAAGAGGGAGGCGAGGCACGGCTGTCACATTTTGATCCTTCCTTCCTAGATAGCAGTCTCGGCAGACCTTTCTCCCCTGGATTGGAAGGAGAACTAGTAGGAAGGGCCGTGTTCTTTCGTGTGACATACTCACTAAAGGCGGTTCGTTGTAGCTCCCTTGAATTTTGACCATGGATGGTGAACACTGCTCAATTTTGCTCCTTTCCTAACTCTGGACTGTCTGGGGATGACCAGCCATTGGCCATCTTTCGGTTCGGGCTTGCATTAAAAATAAAATGCCTACTGCGAATATTAGGCATTACCCAGTCTCACTATCCAGAACCCTTTTATAAGATGGAACAAAGTGAAATGACTTTTGGTAACTACAGAGAATGCCGGGAAGGGCCTAGGGTAAAATGGATCGTCACTCATTCTCAATGTGTAACCACTGAATGTTACTTTTTCTCAAACTTCTTTGGTAATACAGGACCTCAGAAAGTTTATTCAGGAACAGAACAATTGAGAAGACCCACTTTTGAAGAAAGTGGAAGTGTCAGCAAAAAGTTACTAGTTTTGATTACATAAGCAGCAAGCGTCTATAGCATTTGCCTTAGATGCTCTTTTGCATTTGTTTTCTTGGATGAGCAAGAAAAAGCAGAATTTATATGCTTACCCAGAGCTGCAAAGGATTTTCCGATTGAGCCAGGAAATCTGATGCACTAAAGTAGTTTACAGATTTATGGGAAAAAGAGAGCTTTTTAAACAGCTCTAGCAAGTGAAATTGGATTTTGGATTTATTAGAGGTACCAAATTGGAGAAAGACTGTGATGAGAAGCCAGTAAAGGCAAGTTATTACCTAGGATTTTTAGGTTTATTTTTTCTGCTAAGAAACAATACGTACTTGTGAAGAGTTCAAACAGGACAGGATTATCTAACATAGGATGTGAAGGCCTTCCATAACATCACAGCTTACAGCTCAATACATATTCTCTTTGTTATTTTCCACATATGCATTATACCTTTTTTCCCTCAAAAATGGGACCAACTAAATATTCTGCTTTGTATCTATCTTACTTCATAATATCCATTGCAGCAATGTGTGTGTATATGTATTACATGTTCTACTTCATGCTCATGTAATATTTTATTGTGTTAGCATAATGAGCCAATCCTCATTGATGGACATTTCAAGTGCCCACCCCCCAGCTTTGTGCTTATATGAGCCACTCTGAACAGAATATCTTTGTCCTATCTTCACACATCTGTGTGAGTTTCTGTAGGGTGTTTTGAAGTTGAATTATTATACCAAAGTATATGCATCTTTTGTATTTTAGTATTACTCTCCAAAATGGTAATTTTAAATTGCCCACACAGCTGTACAAAGCAACAGCTGTTTCGTCACACTCACAACTGAGTATTATTGATCTTTTAAATTGTCAGTTGTTTGTATTTTGAGCTGTTTGCTTTTCAATATCAGAGTCACATTTATCAATTTTTTTTGCTTATAACGTGTCTTTTTCAGCATGATTAGGAAAGGACTTCTAAACAAGGTTATAAAATGTTAACTCATCTTTTATTCTATACATTTATGATTTCATGATTAAATTTTAAATCTTTGCTCCAAAATAACTTTGTCATGAGGAATGACACAAATCCAGCTTTTCTCTTCCCCATGCTCCCTCTCACCGTCACTATTTGTTCCAACATATTCGTTGGTGCAAACCATCATGGGGTGCCATGTTTAGCCTTCTTTCACTCCACATATTGTTCATCTCTGTTGACATACAATAAAATGCATCTATTTATTACGTATAATTTGATGAACTCTTACATAGGTACATTTAGTCAAGATAATGAACATAGTCATCATCTCCCCTTGCCCCCAATTTCCTTGTGCCTTTCTATAATCCTACTCCACAGACTCAGGCGACTATTAATTTGCCTTCAGTCACTGTAGATTAGGTTGTATTTTCTAGCATTTTATGTAAATACGTAATAAGGCATGGATTTTCTTCTTTCTTTAATGGACCCCTGGCTGCTTTGAGCATACTTCATTTATTCTAGGGAGAAAGCATTGTGTCTGATGTTAACATCACCACTGTGACTTCCTTTGATTAGTGTTAGGAAGGCATATATTTTTTTTCCCATTCCTTAACTTTTAACCTAGCTATGCCTTTATGTTTAAAGTGATTTTTAAAAATTAATTTTCAAATTTAAGTATAGGTGTATAGTCTTATATTGGTTAAATTAGTTTCAAGTGCACAATAGAGCGATTCAACATTTTCATACCTTACAATGTGATCACCCCACTAATGTGAGTAATTCGGTCACTGTGTAAACTTATCACAATATTATTGACTGCTGTATTCTCCTTCCCTTCCACCCTTCCCCCTAACTCCTCCCTTCTGGCAAGTATCCCTTTGGTCTCTGTTTCTACGAGTCTGTTTCTATTTTGTTTGTTTTAATTTTTTTTAGATTCCACATATAAGTGAAACCATACGATATTTGTCTTTCTTAAGCAAAGAGCACACGGGACCTGAATCAATGTCACCAATGTGCAGCTTAATTAAATCTTTATGTGTACTGATTATCTGGCGCGTCCGGTCTTAGTGTTCAGTTTAGGGTTTAGGGCATCCTGAATGCTTAGGGCCCGGATGTCTCCTGGTGTTTCATGACTCATGCGTAGCAGGCATCTTTTGCTCTTTTCCCCCACTTTTCTTCATGTTTAGCACACGTATGCTCTATCTGTATTTGTAAACTCATACATCTCATTTATCTTCTCCTATATCAGAATGAAATACCCTCAAGTAGGCAGGCCACTTCATGCGTTCCATGTAAGAACCTGACAGGAGTGTATTTTATTTTTAGTAGCTCCTCACGACACACATCATAAAATCGAACTCCTGCAAAACCCTGCATGACGTGACTGTGGCTCCCTCTCCTGCCCTGTGTCTTACCTCCCTTTCCCTTCCTGGCGATGCTTCCACCCATGCTGACTCCTCAGCTTCCTGATTGAGCTACGCATATAGGCCACTTGTCTCCTACCTCAGGACCTTTGCTCTTACTATTCCCTCTCCCCAGAATGTTCTTCCATCTCTGAATGGTTCAGTGCACGCCATCCTTCAGATTTCAGAGAGACCTTCTCTACCTCATCTTAACGTAGTCCTGTGAGAACAAAGGGGCCACGCCTCTCTCCAGCCTCGCCTGTCATCTAGCCCAAAGTAGCCTTAGATATTAAGTAGCCACTGTTACGTGTCTATCGAAAGTTAAGTATAACGCGTATTATTATTTTTAATGTAGTGCTGAATTCAATATGCAAACATTTTTAAAGGTTTTTACAGAAATACTTATAAATGAAATTGGTCTTTAGTTTCTGTATCAAGTCTGTTCTTTATATTTTGAAATGTTTCTGGTTTTACAAGAAATTGCAAAGGTGGTACAGAGGGGTCCTGTGTATTCCACTCTGTTTCTCCCAGTGGTTATATTTTATATAAGTGTACTGCAGTTTCAAAACCAGGAAGTCAACATTGGTACACTATCGGTGTAGTTCAATGTATGTACATTTTTCAGTGTGTGTGGTTTTTTTTTTTATGGCCAAGGATATGGTTTGTCTTGGTTTATGTTCTATGGATGCTCGAAAGGAATGTGTATGTTGCCATTAATCATTGCAAAGTTGTGTAAATGTTGATTAGATCCTGTTGGTTGCTTGTGGTGTTGAGTTCTATGTTCTTGCTGATTTTCTTTCTAGTTATTCTATCAGTTGAGAGAGGGTGCTGAAGTCTCAGTTAATCGTGGGTTTGGCTGTTTCTCTTTTTGTCTCCCACTTTGTGCCTCAGTGTTTTGCCGCTCTGGTGCTGGTTCATGCGTCTTTAGGACAGAGACGTCTTCTTGGTTATTTGAATCATGTCATTTTATTGTTATCGTTTTATCATATGTAATGTCTCTATGTTCCTTTTAATTTCCTTGCCTCTGAAGTGTGTTTTTTTCTGGTATCAATGTAGCTATACCTGCTTTATTTTGATTAATGTTTTCATGGTGTATCGTTTTCCATCCTTTTAATGTTCAACCCACCTTTATCATTATATTTTTAATGAGTTTCTTATAGACAGCATGTAGTTGGGTCATTTTTTAAAATATTAATTCACTCCTCAAATCTGTCTTCTGTGGTGTATTAGACCTTTTATATTTAATATAATTATTGAAGTATTAAATTTGCCGTTTTATTTTTTCTATTGTTTTTCTGTTATCTTTTTTCTGCCTTTCTGTAAATTACCTGGGCATTTTTTTTTTTAGAATTCCACTTTGATTTGTGTGTGGTGTTTTGAGTGTATCTCTTTGTCGGTGGTTACTCTAGATATCATACATAATTTGTGTGTGTGTGTGTGTGTGTGTGTGTGTGTGTGTATACGTATATATATGTAAAGTTACAACAACCTACTAGGTCCATCGGGCAGTAATCTGTGGTAGACCTTTGCTGGGTCTGATGCTGCAGCTAGAGAGACGAATGAAACACAGGTCTTGGCCCCAGTGAGCTCACTGTTTACTGGGAAGGCAGACGTAACTCAACAGTTACCATACAGAATAGCGTAAGTTATAACCGAGATACTCAGGGGGCGAACTGTGTGACGTGGGATGACTAGAGCCCCTGGGAAAAGGGGACACTTAGGTTGAGCAGCAAGGGTTGAAGTTTGCACGATAGACAGTGTTGTTCACTAGCGGAAGCGTGAGTGTGCTCTGTTCCCTTCCCCAGAGGGTGTGTGCCTGTCCTTCCTCTGCTTGGGTAACTCTTTCTGCTCTCCTGTCGGGATTAACTACCAATGATGCCTCTCCTCTCTTCTCAGCTGTCTCTTCCTGAGAATCTTTTGGCTCCCTTGACCAGGTGAGACGCCTTTGTCACAGGTGCTTCCTTGTTGCAGTTGGCAGTTTTACACTTGTTTTGTGTCATTAGTGGATTAAAAGGTCAACCACTGGTTACTGACTTCATACAGCAGGGACTGTCATATTTGGTCACCAGTGTATCCCTGCGCTAGATCGTTGGCTGGCGCATAGTAGGCGCTCAGTAAATGCCTGCGTGAGTCATGCATGAGGGGGCATGGTGGGAAGTGTTAGGTGCACTATGAAGGGCTTTATGTCCATGTCAAGGACTCTACCTCATGTTCTCTGATGACCCTTGGAAGTATATTAAGCCCAGATCTGACATAACTAGATTTCATTTAGAAAGATCTACCTGGAAACCATCTGTGTGGGAAACACACTCAGAACATGTGAGTAAAGCAGTATTAAGTAGATAATTCTTAAGTTAGTCACTAACCTTTCCATTTTGAAAATGCCTTTTCTGACCAGCCTTTTAATACATTCAGTAGATTCTCCCTGATGGTATGGTTAAGAGTGGCTTTTAGAGTTTGTATCCATGGTAGGCAGAATATTGCCTCCGCCTACCAAGATGCCCATGTAATTCCCGAAACCTGTGTATGTTAGGTTGCTCGGCGAGGAGAATTTAAGGAGATGGAATTAGGGTTGTTAATCAGCTGACTTTAAGATGAGAGTATCCTGGATTGTCCAGGTGGACCCAGTGAAATCACAGGGGCCCTTTAAAGGAAGCAGAAGGCGTCCTCAGAGAGAGAGGGCGAGAGCGCGAGAGCAGATGAGATGTGAGCGAGACTCACCTGGCCATTGCTAGCTTCGAACTTGGAAGGGGATCACAGGCCAAGGAATGCCTGCAGCCTCGAGAATCTGAAAGGAAAGGAAATGCAGCCCTGCTAACATCCTGATTTTTTAGTTCAGTGAGACCCATCTTGGACTTCTGACCTGGAACTGGAAGGTAATAGCTTGTGTTAATCGACTAACTTTGCAGTAACTTGCTGCAGCAGTATTGGACCCTAACAGAACACCGCTTACTATTCTGTATAATAAGCCTACTATGTAAGCGGTCATGAGGAATAAGACAAAGCAGCAACTGAGATTAAGTGTGAAATTTCCTTGGGTCTTTCTGTGTTTGTGTATTTGGTGGTTGATAAAAATATCCCGAATATTTGAAGTTTTCTTAGATTAATATTGACATGATGATTCTTGATCTAAATTGGCAAAGCAGAAATAATATTCCTTTTTTGTTCTGATGCTGCCCCAGCATGATCACATGTGAATAATTTCTACCGCGCCATACAACTGTGCCAATTTCTAGGTTTCATTGCCAAAATGATTCATTTTGCTCTCCACGACAGGTTTTCCTTTGAAATCCATAACTCGCGTGCTCTGGGAGATTGCTCACATATGTCTCTCCATCTGGTCTCCTGAGATGCTCTGTATCTGTTGAAGAACTGGATTTTTATTTTATTTCACTAAAAAATGTTTTATAGTTTGCCATAGCTCCAGTCTGGCTACTTTTTAACAATTAATATTTTAGGTTTAGTTTCGAAGGCGCGCAGTGCTACGAAGCTGTTGAGGTAGGTGGCAGGGGTGGCGGACGGGACGAGGCCAGGCGTTTGTCCTCTTCCCCACAGTGGAGCCTGCTCAGGGAGGGAGTGAGGGACCGGTCGGCTGGGACCACAACTTCTCCGCTTTGATACTTTTGCATGGTGGGGGTTCTTGTGATGTTTAGTGGGTCCACTGGCTCTGAGGGGCCTGGGACCTTTTAAAAATTTATTGGCATGAGTCCTTTGGGAAGTCAGGGGCTGCTGGTAATGAAAGGTATGCTTAGAAATGAGTTTTTTTTTTTTTTAAAGAAAGTTATTCACTTTTTTATTTGGAAAATGTCAAGAGGATTCAGCACACCTGCTGTGCTTGGGACTTTCGCTTTCCTCCTTTTCTTCGTATGCATTGTGAATTGTAGACTTGACTTTGGAGTTCCTCTGCTTTGCAGAGCTGCCCCCTGCCCCCCAAATCTCTGCGTTTCAAGGAGTGTATCTTTTATTCGGTCCCATTTTAAGTTGTCAATGGTAAACCAGTTGTGCTGCGGGATGGTAGTCAGGAATGATTGATTCGTCTCCTTAGGGTACACCCAGACACCTGCCCCTCCCTCCTGGGTTTTCACATGTGGCCCAGCCTCACCCTCCATGGCCCAGAGGACAACACAGGGTGATCCTATGCGCTGGATTCATTGTTTGGGTCACCAGGGGCGTTACTGTGTGGGAGACTAGACTGTCCGCCTGAAAAATTCAACGTGGGATATGTTGGGGGGAGTTGGAGGGGCAGGGAAGGGGAATTAAGTTCATAAAGCCAAATTTTGCTTAAGATACAAAAGACAGGTTACTTTTGCCATGTTCTGGCCAGAGCAGAGCCCTTCAGGTTTTGCGCCTAAAGGAGAAGAGATGCTCGTGTAGCTCCCTTGGTCCACGCAGAGAAAAGAGGTTCCTCGAGCCCTGTTTAGTTTCCCCAAGAATCCTTCCAGAAGCCCAGCTGCAGGAAGACAAGTGAGAGTTAGCTTCTGGGTTGCCCATGGATGGCACATGGGGACTGACCCTAAGACTTTCCCATTATGACCCACTGCCGAGCGGGAGGACAGCAGAGTGTCTGCGTATCCACTCTGGGCGGGACTTTCCTTCTTGGTCACCTCCATGCCGTATGAGAACAGGGGCTCTCAGTGGACTTGACCCTTGACTCTGGAGTGAGGAGTCTGGAGGGGTGGCCTGTTCTCAAGCCTGGCCACCAACCCAGGGGGCTGACAGACTCGGGTGGACGCTGCCTCTGTTGAGAGGGTGGAGTTTAGGGTTGCTACTAAATAGCGCACCGTGTATGGGACAGCCATCACAAAGAATCACCTGACCCAGAATTTCAGAAGATGCCCATGTCGGGAAACCTTGCACTGGGACCTGCCTCATTTTTGTCCTTTCTGTGATACTGCTATCGTCATTCTTGGTGACTTCAGTTTTCATGCAGATGTCTGTTTAGTACCGCACCTGTTTTAATGTCCTGTTCCGTCCCTTTTACACACCCCATGGGCCCAGTCCATGGACACGGTTCTGGCCTTATCACCCCTCATGAGTGAACTGTCTTCCTAGCGGTCTGGACCACTGACCCGGCCACGCCCCCGCTCGCCGACCCCTTTGTCTTCACTTCCCTTGCTCAGCTCCATCTCCATGATGCACCCATCTCCTGCCGCTGAAAACACCAAATTCCGTTCTTCCCCTCCCTGTCCTTATCATCCGGGCCACAACTTTAATTAAGCCCTGCTGTCCTGTTCTTCACCAGCACGTGATAAATTAAAATCTGGAGAAAAGCAACTATACTGAGCGGTTTCTCTTTCGATTGATCTATTTTACCTGGGAATCCGTGCCTCCTCGTGTGTCCCCACCGAGCCCAGCTGCCGTGAGGCACCCTGCACCACATTTGCCAGCCTGCAGGCAGGCGTGCCTGGACTCCTTGTCCTCTTTCCTTTTCCTTGTCTCCTTCCTTTCCCCTCCCCGCTAATGGAACGACTTAGGATATCCCTGCTTTCATCAAAGGCAAACCAGTCACCTGCCTGTGCCCTGGGCCCATCCGCTCTTGCCTGGGTGAGGATTTCTACCAGCCGTAATCGTCTCTGGCTCTCCCGTTAGACCTTGTTAGGAAACGCTAGGCTGGCTCTGAACCCCACATTCCTCCCCCAGCTATGATGTAAATTCTCTATTGCCCACGTAGCTGAATTTCTTGACAGGGTTGTCTTTGGCGCTGTCTTCTCTTTTTGCTGGGTGGTGTTTCCTCAGCTCCACAAGTTTTGGCTTCCCTTTTTTTCTGAGATGGTGCTCAGGAATGTCACCGGTGACTTTCACATTGGCGAATCCCGTAGTCACTTCTGTTACTTCCTTAACCCACAGAATCGCCCGCCCTCACTCCCTGGGCCAGCCTTCTGCCTCGGCTTGTGTTGCACACTGCAGGTTTCCTGCCACTTCCCGAGCCACTGCGTCTCAGCCTCCTTTTAGGCTCCTCAGCTGCACTTGACCCCTGAGGGCCCCTCAGGGGGCCCCAGGGCTGTGTCTTGGGACCCCTTGTCTTTTTTACCTACATGCTTCCCTTTGAGTATGTCTATGCTCACTGCTTCAGATGTTATGATATTAGCGATTCTCCATTAATCCTAGAAAGGGAGGTTAATAAACTGTCTTTTTACCCTGCTCAGTGGCCCACAGGCCACCTGGTCCCTTAGTCTCTGGCTTCTAGTTGGGTTCCGCCAGTAGCGGGCGCAGACAGGAGGAGTAAGAGGTCAGTTTTCTCATTCCCGCCCTGCCTGATGACAGTTCTGCTATGACTGAACTCCTTTATCACTACAGTTCCCGTTGAGGGTCCCCTCTTCCCTGGTCCACAGCCACTGGGTGTCACGTCCTCACTGGGTATCTGAGGTTGCAGTGCGAACATGAAGAGCCTCCTAGGTGCTGGCAACACCATTCCTTCCTGTCATTCGGGCCTCAGGTGGTCATGGCCACTGTTCCCTGTGGCTTCCCCACACCCCCTGGTCTCCTCAGCTGGCCTATCTGTAAAGAGTCCCTTCATTATATTTTTTTCGTTAAATCCTTTCATGGTTCTGATCTGACCAGGGCGTCATCGGTAATCTGACAACACTATGCATGTGGCAGACTGCCACAGCTTTATGTCGAGCCTCGATCTTTCCTTTGAAGCCCAGAGTCTTGTGTTCAGCTGCCCAGCGAACGCTCCACCCAGGTGTCTCGGAAGTACCACAGGCCCTCGTTTCATCCATTTCATTCTCACGTCGATGAGATGCTGTGGGAACGTAACTCTTGTGTATATCAACCAGCCTGTGGCAAAATTGGTTTTGTTAGACGCCATTTTGCTTAGTCATAGAGAATCCCGACAACGTTAAGTGAGGACTTACTGTACCTCAGACTGCGTGCGGCCAAATAGGTCTTCTGATTCTGCATCGACTGTCCTTCCTCACACGTCCTCAAACCGTTTCTTCCATGGTTTCTCCATCTCCGTAGAGTGCACCTTTCTCTGCACACGTCGTGTACCCTGGGATCATCCTTCTTCGAAACATACTGCAGCCCGTCTCCTCCTTCCCTCTCCGTCACCTCCACGGCCAGGCCCCCCCACACCTCGCCTGGACTGCTGCGGTGTCTCCTGACCCGCCTCCCTGCTTCTACTTCGGGCTTTCCTGCTGTCTGAGCTCCCTGTAGCAGCCGGATTAGACCGTAAAATGAAAGCGATCTATCCCTTTCCAGTGGAAAACCTGCCAGGACTTACCATCCCACTGAGAGTAAAGTCAGAGCTCTTCACCTGGACTCACAAAGCCGCGTGGCATCTGCTCCTTACGTCTCCGCCACCGGCCCCTTCCCCTCACGTTCCTCAGCCACGGTGGTGCTTCTCCAGCTCGTCAGGCGGATTTCCGCGCTGGGTCCGCACACGGTTCTGTTGGCCTAGGATGCTCTCCCCTCACTGTGGCATGGCTGGTCCCTCTTGTCCTTCGGTTTTCAGTCTTAACGCTTACCTCCTCTGAGAGGCCTCCCCAGCCCCCCAAATAAAACACTTAGTCACTATTAGGTCACCTAATTTATTTCTTAATGTGGCCCTTAACGCTTTTTGATGTTTTTCTTGCTTATTTGTGAACTTCGTATTGATACTAGGATTTAAATTAGCTCCATGAGAGCGTCCGGCCCTGTGATTCTGGCACCTGGGATGGTCAGCGGTGCATCGGTAGTGTTGAGTAAATACTTACTGAACCAGCAAATATCTGTCGTGGCATTTGCTTTTCAGATATACATATACGTAGGTCTGTATTTCTCTGGTTATAAAGTATTGTAGAAAATTTTAAATGTTAAAACATAAAACAAATGGAAAGCACCGTTTTCTAGCTACTTAGGCATCATAATGTGATCATGTGGGTATATTGCCTTCCACTCATGCATATGCTTGTCTGTGTAAGAACGTATTGATATTTTTAACTTGCATTTATCACAAATATCTTTCCCCTTTTTACAAAATAATTCTATTTCATCATTTTTAAGCAGCCACTAGACACTTAGTGAACTCTGAGAGGGTGTGAGCTAATTAATACCTGTTCCGTTAACTACTGGAATGCTTACCTCAATATAGCATTTAATAAATGCTCATAAATATTATTGAATGAATGAATTTTATCATAGATAATAGTGAAAGTACCACACTTTAAATTTTTGGTTTTTTAATTTCCTCTTCATTATTCTCCTTCAAATGTTTTAATGCTTTTATATATTTTTAATAAAACCCTACTTATCGGAAAGTGAAGAGCAGGGCCTTCTGCCTTCGAGTTCCATCAACACTGGCTTTCTTATAAGGAATCCTGTAGACTCCTCGTGGGTTATGAGGAATGACTTTTTCACGCTGCGGCGACACAGATCCACAGCCACTGTGTCAAGGCAGCATCGGATACGTGGGAGTGTAGTGTGCACACGACCAGCACAATGCTGGTGACCGAGAAGATGCTCAACCCTTGTCATAAACATAGAAACGAGGCTAACGTGTCACATCTACATTCTTTGTCTAACTTTCACTTTTGGATATCAGATTTGGATATCTCACAAGTAGTGCTGATTTTCCTCAAATCGATGAGGCTTCGATGCCCCTCCCAGTCCCTGTGCTGATTTCTGTGGGGGAGGAAGGTGCCGAGCTCCCAGCATCACCCTGTCCTCCTCCAGAGCTGCTGCCTCCACTGCTGGGGTCAAGAGAGGCACCAACGCCCCTGGCCTCTCCGCGGGGATGTTCAGAGGTTTTATTTCTGCACAGCTTTTCTCTGTGGGACCCGGGCGAGTTGGGACCACTAGGAAAAAGTTCAGCCATACACACCTGTCGTTTCTTATAAGCGTGCTTACTGGTTATTGACCATGCTCCCCAGCTCGGATGACCCTTCGACTGTCATGAACTCACTTCTGATAGGGACGGTGACATCCATCGTATCACGCTGGTCACTGAAAATTAAAGACGGACACGAGGATAGAAAGCATATCATTGGGTTATAACTTGATATTATGTACTGTGTCCTCTAAAACAGATTTGTAAATAAAATTCTGCACCTTATTGTTAGCAGAATGCTTTTCTTTAGGCAGCCTAGCCACAAAGTGGTTTATGGACTAGATATGAATGGTGTCTTTCCAGGAAGTATTTTTTTTTTCCATTGAGTATTTTCATAGAAAGTTCAATATATCAATATTTGTAACAGATTTTCTTATGATGAGGCTTTGGAATTTATGTATTTTGAGGACCATATTGTTTTCTAATAAGATGTTAACACCCCAGTAATTGTCAGTGGGTAAAGGCTGGTCCTTAAAAAACAAACAAAAAACCCCCAAAACAAAAAAATCACTGAGTCATGTAATTAGGCATGTATTATGGCATATACTTATGGCATGGATTCAGTTGGAAAGTGAAGATAAATTCAGACTTTAGCATCTTGTAGCAACATAAACATTTTACAGTGCAGATTTACGGTGCACTATTAGTAAATGTCACCGAATATTTTACTGTTTTGTGCAGTTTTTATTAATGAAGTTAGTGAAACTAGTTGCTAAACAAAAATGCACTCACAAAGAAAATAGCATGAGAATATTTTGTGATTATCAGAAAGCAACTGAGTGAGTAATCAATGTAATAGTAATATTATTTGATGCATTATTTTTTCTAAATTTCAAGTTAAGGAACCATTCAAAGGCAAACATTTCCCGTGATACTTGGATAGAGTTGATAAATTCCTAGGCCAAGCTAAGGGTGGTGGAAGTATTTTATTTCATTGACTGAGTTGTTTTGCACTTTGGTCCTGTGCAAACTCCATACACATCTGCACAGTCATTGTCAGGTTCTTATCCACATTCTTCCTCTGATATTTCCTCAGACAACCTCACTGCAATTATATTATTGAGAAGTAATTTATGGTAGATAATTCTTATAATATAGAATTTTCAGAGAAATGAGCAATGACTTTTTTCATTAAATATTCAAATATATTTATAGAACCCATGGTTACTTTAGGAGTTAAAGAATTTGGGAAAAGGCAGAAATTGATAGTTTATTCATGGCAGCGAGGGTGGGGGATGACCTGGAAAATACCTGCTGGCACTTACAGGGAATAGACACTATGACAATTGATGAGTATTTACCTAAGGAAAATCATAAAGGAGACTCTGTTTCGGATTTCCTGGTGGTTTGTATGAGTGTTAAATTACATCTACTAGGAAATGGTATCACCCTAAATCATCACTGGGCAAAAACTTCTTGTCTTTTAAATATAATGGTTGCTGTTTTTCTTTTTACACAAGTGTTGCATTTAGATCCTCCCTGTATAAAACCTAAAATATACAGAAAAGCCCAAAAAACTAGAAATCAGCTATAACTCATGCCTAGAGATAATCATAGTTAATATTAAGTGTATTTATGTCTGGGTTTGTTTCTATGTGCCTCTATATAGTTTCTGTTGATATAGATATGAACTATAAACAGTCATTTCTTTGCATGGTTCTGATATGCATGCATTTCAATTACCAGCGTTTTAGTTAAGTAACTCCAATTCCTTAGTAATATGGTTCAGATTTCACTTACCATGGTATATTAACTGAGTAATTGCGTAGAGTACAAACTTTACTGCTAGCTCTTCAGTCATAAAATCACTGAGTAAATAACAGATGGATATCCCTTCTTTCAAAGGGATGATTTGCCTCATTTTGGGCTCTGGCAGCAAACTATGTAGCTGTGTTCCCTCCTCATCTTCTAGTGAGACACCCACATGGCATTTTACAAAAATGATCATTGAAGAAGCGCTTGATCAAGGAAAAGTCCAGCAAAGAAATAACCTGTGATAATTCTGGAAATGAAATTTGATTCCATCGTGAGTAGAGTTCGAGAATGAATAGCTGATGTAGGAACTGACACTGCTGCTATTCTAGAACCTCTAGCTATGCACCAGAGAAACTTAGGAAAGGTGGACTTGTCGACGCCAATTAGGAAAGTGGTCGCGATGGAAAGAATGAAGATGTCCATAGTGGCTGCACCAACTTACATTCCCGCCAGCAGCGGATGGAGTTTTTCTTCCCACAGCCTCGCCAACCCCTCATTACTCGTCTTGTTGATAATAGCCATTCTAACAGATGTGAGGTGGTATCTCACTGTGCTTGTGATTTGCATTTCCCTAAAAGTTAGTGAAGTTAAGCATCTTTTCGTATATCTGTCGGCCATTTGTATGTCTTCTTGGGAGTAGCGTCTGTTCAGCTCCTCTGCCCATTTTTTAATTGGATGGCTTGCCTTTTGTTACTGTGCTAAGTTCTTTATGTATTTTGGATGTTAACCCCTTATCGAGGTGTTGTTTGCAAAGATCTTCTCTATTCAATTAGTTAGTTGCCTTTGTGTTTTGTTGATTTCTTTTGCTGTGCAGAAGCTTTTTAGTTTGATATAGTCCTGTTTATTTATTTTTGCTTTTACTTCCTTTACCTTTGAAGTCAAATTCATAAAATCCTCTAAGACCAATCTTATTGTTTCAGGTCTTATATTAGTCTTTGATCCATTCTGAGTTCATTTTTGTATATGGTGACAAATAAGTCTAGTCTCATCCCTTTGCATGTGGTTCTCCATTTTCCCAGCATCGTAAAATCAAGAACTTGTAAGCGATGTGTGAAACTGAAAGCAACAAAGGAACAAACAAGACAAAACCTCGTAGGCACAGACAATAGTGTGGTGGCTTTCAGAGAGAAAAGGGGGTCTGAGGAGGTAGAAGGTAAAGGGGGTCAAATGCATAGTGCCAGAAGGAGATTAGACTTTGGGTGTCAAGCACACAAATGCAATATACAAATGAAGTGTTATAGAATTGTACACCTGAAACTTATTTCATTAACCAATGTCATCCTGATAAGTAAAATTAAAAAAAAATTAAAAAGAATGAAGATATCCCAGAAGTAGTGACGTCAGTGAAAAATCACATTAAAGGAACTCAGATATTTCACAACATTGAAAGCAAAAGGAGAAAGTGTTAGAAAGGAGTATGACAATTGCCCAAGGCATAAAAAGATGCTCGCTTTGTATAGTAGGGTGTGTGATGAGAAAAGGCAAGTACTGTTCAATCTGTTCTCTGTTAGTGTCTTATGACTAATGAAAGGAAATACTTTAATTCTCAATGTTTCTAATATTTCAAATGATAGTGTACTAAATCTTAGGGTTTTTAAAAAATTCTCTTATACATTTATAACTGATAAGAGTTTTTAATGTTTGGACAATACATTTTAAAGGTCATGGAAAAATTGCAGTTTTCCCGTTAAGATCATTTGGCATGGTTTCAGCTTCCATGGTCATTTTAACAGTTCCACATTACCGTGCAAAGTGAGGGCTTCCTGTTTAGAACTATTGTCTTCATTCTTGTGGCCAAATATTTGCACATATACATTTTCTATATGTTATGAATTCATTAATACAGTATTATTTTTACTTTATCTCATACTTTTAAAGAAAATTATATTTGAGAAAAATAAGTTTTAAGAAATATTTACGTATTAACTCTCAGATCTTTGTTTCTTTGTACAAGGTCCTTCCTCCTGAAAAACTTCTCATAACATTTCCTTTAGTGCAAGTATACTGTTGAAGAATTCTCTCAGCATTTTTTTTTTTTTTTTGCTAAAAAGTTATTTCACCTTTATCTTTGAAGGATATTTTCACTGAGGATAATTTTTAGTTTGACTGTTACTTTTTCTTTTAATGCTTCAAAGATGCTGTCTAATGGCCTTCGATTTGCACAGTTACTGACGACAAGTCTGCCCTCATTTTTATGTTCCTTTCTGTGCAATGTCTTTCCTGTCTCTCCCCCGCCCCACTGCTTTTAAAATTTTTTTCTTCCTCTTTGGTTGTCAGCCATCTGATTATGATTTGTCTTGGTGTGTTGTTTGTGTTAATCTAGAGTTCATTGAGTTTTTTAGATCTGTGGGTTTATAATTTATCTCAAATTAGTAATTTTTTGAACTATTCAGACAATGTTTGGTCTCCTCTTATCCTGGTTTAGCCTCTAATTACATGTATGCTAGACCACTTGATATTATTCCATGGGACACTGAGGCTCTGTTCATTTCGTTTTTCAGTTTCCCCCCCTTTTTGTACCAATTTTGGGTATGTGCTATTGCTAGATCTTGAGGTTCCCTGCTCTTCTTGTCCGTTATGTCTCATGTGCTGGTAATCTCATCTAGTGGAATTTTTATTTTAAATACATTTTGCATTTCTAAAAGTTGTAATCACTTGCTTTTACAACATTTCTCTCCATATATCCATTTTCCTTTACCTTCTTGGGCATATTTATAATAGCATTTTTAACATTTTTGTCTGTTCCATTATTTTTTGGCATTTCTGCATCTTGATTTTTAACTGATTTTCTTTTTTTATGAGTCATGTTTTAATTTTTCTGTCCAGCTGTATTTGATTTGACTACCAAAATTGTAAAATTTGCATTGAGTTTGATATTTTGTTGATTTTTCTTAAGACTTTGGATTTCTTTTTCTGGTAGGCAATAAAGTCATTTGTGGATTTTGCCTTTATTGAGGTTTATTTTCAAGTTCTTTGAAGACATTTAGAATTGCCTTTATCCTAAGAATAATATCCCATTTCAAGGGCATTGCCCTCTTGAATTATTTTTTACCAAAGACTCACTGTGCATTCAATTGGCCTCTAGTTTGGTTAGAAAGAACATGAATGAATCTATTTTTTAAAAATCAAATGGACATTTTTACGTGGACAACATAAAAATATATACAAGAGCAATTACTACATATCTTATAGAGTTTAAACTATATGTGGAAATAAAGTACAAAAATACAATAAAACAGATGATGGAGTATCGAGGTTCTAAACTTGCAGCGCATCAATAAATGGTAAATGTAATTTTGCATTCGATAGGGATAAAAATAAAACAATGAAGTAATAGTTCAGTGTTTTTCAATGTGGTCCTATGATCTCAATTATTACCTGGAAGCCAGATCTTAACAGACTGAGATAAGCCTTTTTTCCCCCCTTATTCTGAGTTTTTATTTTCTATTAACCCATCTTCTAGAAGAGAAATCAAATGTATAGTTATAAATTACTTTTCAAGCCCATCCATGGTATTGTTAACTATTATTTTTTTTTAGTTCTAGAATGTCCATTTGATTTTTTCAAAAAATGGATTCCTGTTTTCTGGTGATTTTCTTCATTAGTTCATCCATTTTCCCACTATTTTCTTTATTCTGTTATTTATAGTTGTTTAGAAATTCTTCTTTGATAACTCTTCTCTTCTTCTTAATATTGGTCAAATTTTCTTGCCTCTGTGCATGTCTAGCCATTTTTTATTGAGTTCTAGATGTTTTATGTCAAAAGTTTAGAGATTACAGGTGATCTGCTGTATTTTCCATTAGGGAGAGACTCTCCACCTGCTCTTTTATCTTAAGCATTTATGATGAAGGGTTGATCGACTTAATCCAATTAGAAAGGAAGCTGGATCAGGGCTGTGTTCTTAAGGTTTGATTCTGGTATGATCCTGTTCTTTTGGCATGGCTTTTCTGGATTTAGGATTAAGACCTCACCTCTTAGGGACCTGTTCCCAGCCCCTGTAGGTATCTAATGCTATGTATTTCTCTCTCACAACTGCGAGACTGGGGGGTTCAGTGCTACTCTCCAGAAAGTCTCAGCCTATTTCTCAGATCTAATGCAGTATGTACTTTAAAAATCTGGTAAACGTCTTAAGGGAGGAATGGTCAGAATGCTGGAAATGGATTCCTTTTCCTGACTGGTCATTCTTTCTTAAGTCCCACTGCCTGGGAAATTGAACTCAGTTTTATAGACTCTGTTCAGATCATCAGCCTTATGTAATTACAGAACCAAGCAATTTTTTTTTTAAGGATACTGCTTTTGTATTGAAGTCACTCAAGTTTTCTGTTTGTCATTCCAGTGCCCTGCAACCTGTAAAACCCCAGCTGCTTCTCATGCCCTCAG
Source organism: Eonycteris spelaea (assembly GCA_003508835.1). Lineage (NCBI taxonomy): Eukaryota > Metazoa > Chordata > Mammalia > Chiroptera > Pteropodidae > Eonycteris > Eonycteris spelaea. The sequence goes on from PUFA01000224.1 coordinate 2,256,265, forward strand.
CGGAGGCCCCCTTTCAGCACCAAGCCTGATTTTCAGCCATCATCCCCGGGGGAGATCATGGCAGGCATCGGTTTACCTTGGAGAAGTTCTCCACGTTCTTGAATTTTAGCTCACCTACCCTCTTGGTGCTTCAGGAGCTCTCTGATAGATCTACAAAGATGATTTTGTACTGTGGAGTTTTCTAGTTCTCATGATGTAGTTTTGGCCTCTGACCTGTTCTACCTACTGGAGGCAGAAGTCTCCTAACGCATGAAATTCTGCCTTCATCGGTTTGACTTTCATCCTTTCGCTTTCTTTCGGTAACTTCATTTTTTTCCCTAGCTTTTAAAAATTGGGTATTTTCACATTTATCTTGTAGGTATTTAATGCTGCGTATTTCCCTCTCACCCCTGCTTTAGCAGTATCTCATAGAGTCTAATGTGCTATGTTTTCATGGTCCTCATTTTCATAAAATTTTGCATTTTTGGTCTTTTTTTTCCCCCTCAAAAATTTTAAAATAGTATTTAATGAAAGCTTGTTTGGTTTTGAATTTCTAGTGTTAGCGCACTAAATAAACTTGTTTTGGGGACAATTTATTGGTTTCCATTGCATATCCTGTGCAGTGAATTCTCTGTTCACTGGAAAATTGTTTTTGTCTTATTCTCTATAGAGTTCAGAGTTTGACATGTATTTATAAAATATATCTTATTGAGCACGTTGTCATGTATATCCTTAATAATTTTTTTCTTATTTATCTTAGATTGAGGGAGGTGAATACAGCACCTGATTAGTGTGTTCACGTGTATTTTTCCTCACTTCTGGTTTATGATAGTTGTTTCTGTGTTATTGGCTGCATATATACTAATTATTACAAACTAAACTTTATTTCTAGTTAAAAATTTTATGAGTATCCTTTATAATATTTTTTGTTCTTTCTCGTTGGACCTTAATACAAAGTTATAATGGAAAATAGCTATGGATTTATGTCTGGCCTTTGCATAATGTTCTTCCAACCTCTTCTCTCATAGGTATTGTTTTTTCTGATTTTTTTCCTCATAAGTCCTTCAAGTCTTATCAGTCTTGATCAGGATTCGGCCCAAAGACCTGTTTAATTAGTGAAAAGTGATGCCAGTTAAGCTTCATAGGTTCTTCATCATGACGCTTTTTGAAATGAATAGACTTTGGAAAGAAGATTTAAAACCCCACCCGCATATTCTAATAGGTGCTTCTCTCCTCTGCGGAGACCAAACGAGCAGCTTCTCCTGTCTTCTGCTGCGTCCCGCGTTTGCGTGCCCCTCGCCAGGTTGCATGATCGTTCATAATCCTCCCCGCCGTGCTCCAGGCTCCATATCTAGATGGCTCTGCAGGATTGTCCTGCTGGAAGCAAACAGTCCAGCAGTTCTGGCCAGTAATAACAGCGGTCCAGACGTGGAAAAGGTCCATCAGGGAATGGGAGGAGGAGGAGGAGGAGCATCAGGGCTGAGGCCTGAAGAGGTGAGGGGACCAGTTATGTAGGTCCCACTAGGCCATGAAGTAGTGAGGATCGTGACTCCCTTTCAGCAGCCTTCTTATGCTCCCTAGTCAAAATGGTTTCGTGAATTTATGAACTTATCGTGGCTGGTCAGAGGTGAGTTGAGCTGTCGAGAGAAGTTGGCGGGGAGTGAGGCTGGTATAGAAGGAACTATCTGGTTGACGACTGTCTTTCTGGCTGGTGATATGTTAATGTCGGATGAGACTCTAATTATAGTTTAATGCTCTCCTCACAAATATAAATATAAAACAAAGTATTCATCTCTCTGAATATTACTTCCTGATTGCAGAATGGGTAAAATTTTAGATGATCCATCTCTTCTTATTGATCTCATAGGGTTTCACAGTGGAAAATAAATGAGACTTATTTATGCTTGCAAATCAAATTGCCATAAAAGGTTATTTCAATAGACAGAGGCAAAATCATAATAAAATAATTTAGTAAAAATGGGAGCTAAGAGTATTCTTAATGGAACATGATGAGACTTAATTTTCTTACTATTTCCATCATTAAAGCTCCATTATCTTTTCTGAGACCTCATTTAGGCTTCCTGTCACACTGCAACTCTGAGGCATTTGTGGGGAGCACAGAGAAGCCTGCGAGTTCCATTAAAAAACAAAAATAGCTAATAATATGCTGTTCTTTCATTTTTTCTATTTGATATCCGTGTCTCACATTCAGAGTCTCATATATTCTCTTTCTAACCCCATCTCTTGAAAGCCATGAATATCATTATCTAAGAGCTTTCATACAGGAGAAATTTGATTCTAGAGTTGAAAACAAAACTAAGGCTTACTGATGAATGTCCCCTGAAGTCAGAGGCCCTGGGGATTTTAAAGAATTCCTCTAGTTATTTCTTTGCCTTTGAGCATATCCACAGCTAACTCATGTTTGTACATAGGAACAGAATCAGTAATAGTATTAGCCCTTTTATACTTCATAGAGCTTTACAGGTGGGATAATTAAAAATCCGTATACCAGAACCCCCGCCCCCATAGAGTATTGCCTGCTCTGTTGGATGTAGCTAGGGAGACAGTGCTAGCCTTTCCAGCCAGAGAGGTTGAGTCCAGCTAATTTAGGTTCAGTCTGAAGTCCAAGCCCAGACGCCCACGGGACCAAGTGAATGCAGAAAGCGAGAGGCTGAGGCCCGGTGATGAAGGCTGGTTAGAGGTAAGGGGAGGAGCAGACCATGAGGGTGACATGCCCCTGCACCTGCCTGCTCTGTGCAGAAGTGATATAACCGATATTTGTGATTTATAACAACAGCGTATTTCTAGTTTATGTTTAACTCCAATGAATCCAAAAGAGAATTATCCGAGGCACTTCTTAACCGTAACTTAGTGTGAATTCCAAAAGTCTTAGCCAAGTGTTCCGAGTAATCAGAACCGATTACCCAGAGCACTGCTTGCCTCTCTCCGCACCCTGCACACGCCCTCCCCCCAGCCTCTTCTGAGGGCCTGCCTTGCCTACCCTTGGACAGGAAGCTCCCCGAGGGCAGGTATCCTGGTGCAGGTGTGGGGTACTTCATTGAATCTGCGGTGGGCCAGCACAGCTGGTATTCAGTGCAGATTGTTGAAGGAATGACATTCAGTTATGTGTAGGAAGTATTCTTCAAAATAGTGAACTCTTTTTATAATACAAAAGGATACCAGCTGGGCAGACTACTCAAAATGGTGAATAATCAACAGATTGTTCACACAGTACTTTGTAAAGATTTTCATTATGTTTGTGTATGTTTAAAACTATACACAATTTCACATTAAAACCTCATTGGTTTTGTTGTTGTTTTTTTTTAACGTGGGAGCTTAGCTACAATCTATTCATTCTGCCCAAGTTCTGTTTTTCATATTGTACAATCCTGCAGCTGTGAGGGCAGTTGTTAATAATCTTTTCCTCCCTTTCTGCCAGTGTTCATGGCAGCTCAGCTTGAGTCTGGTGTATAGGGTTATTTTAGAAGGCTGGAGCAAGGCAGGATTCTGAGGATTTTTTTTTTTCTCATAATGTATCACAACCTTATAGTGTTCTTAGGCTGACGAGTGAACATTCTGGCAAGGGGTGGATGAGGGCGTGGTGCCAAGCTGGTGCCAAAACTTATATCTGAGTGATCTTTGTCATGATCCACAAATATCTGAGACTGTGTGGAGTCCTTTTGTTTGTATGTAGTCACAAGGCCTGGATTCCAAGATTTGTTTGGAAAAACAGCATTGGGTTTAGCATCAAAGGGTGTCAGAGCGGAGAAGAGCCTTAGCTCGGGTCTCCAGGCAGATCACGTCTCCCAGGCTTCCATTTCTGCCTCTGTAAACGGCAGTGCTTCCCCTGCTGCTGCTTGCTTCCCGCGGCTCTCCCGTGGGGCATCCTGCACCCGGATGCGGCAGCTGACACACAACGATGCAGCTGGGTGCTCTGCCCCCTCGCTGTTATTTCTTCCAAAACAGGTTTTGTCGTGTGTGTGTGTGTGTGTGTGTTGATTTGGTTGTTAAAATTGTTCCTTGCACCCTGAGAGATGAGATCCTAAGACTGGCAAAGAGTAAAACCCAGTCCTCTGCGAATGGCATACGTATGTCCCTGATGCTCGGGCATTTCCTGAAGATCAGCCCCCCCTTCTCGCACCCCTCCCCCCAACAAGCTCATGACAGCCACCACCGCCTCATCGTCACGCGCACCACCGCCTCATCGTCACGCGCACCAACGGAAGGAAGGGTTCCGTGTCAGCTGGTCAGCCTGAGGGAGCCACACCTCCAGGCATCTGCGGCTCTCATCAAAAGTCACATGCATGGAAGCAATCACAGTGTTCTTCGACAGATGATTGGATAAAGAAGTGGTGCATAGACACAATGCAGTACTCCTCAGCCCTGAAAAGAATGAAATACTGCCATTCCTAATGTCATGGGTGGATCTTGAGAATATCATGCTAAGTGAGAGAAGTCGGATGGAAAACGTCAAGAACCGTATGATTTCGCGCATGTAGGATATAAAACTGAAAGCAACAGACAAGACATACACTCATAGACACAGACGACAGTATGGGGCTTATCAGGGGGACAAGGGGGTCAAATATACGTGGTAACGGAGGGAGATTTGACCTTGGGTCGTGAGCACAATGCGATATACAGATCATGGTTTACAGAATTGTGCATTTGAACCCATTTTATTAACCAGCTCCACCCAATTTTAATGACGTTTTTAAAATCTTACATGCAGAAAGGGTCGTGTCACCCCTGCTCTGCAGGCCCGCAAAGGCGAGGCCAGGTGGCGGCTCGCACGCTGCTTCCATCCGGAACCGGCTCGAAGTGCTTGGAGCTAAAGGGAATCGCTTGGTTTTCTGCTCCCTGTTGAAAACGGCACAGGTCAGTTCGGGGCTGACTTTAGGCGGAGCTAATGTGTGAGGAGGGCAAGGTCTGCTGTCCTGTGCACCTCCCTGTGAGACGCTGTCAGCGTTCGGAGGTGCTGACAGTGGCTGTAGTAACACGAGGTCCGTTAACTGATTTTTAGTTCAGATGGAGGTGAACAGCTGCCTAGTGACGCAGAGACCTGTCGGTCTAGCTCCTGCAGGCTGCGGGTTGTACCCTGAGCTCAGCCCTCCTGAGCTCACTTTTCCTTTGGGGGAAATCTATCTGTCCCCGCTTCCTCCCTTCCCATCTTCCCTTTCTCCCTAGGCTTTCTTCCTTTCATTCTACCTCCTTCGCTCCCTGGTTAGCGCTCATTCTGGTCTCTGGTTTTCTCTTTAATTTGCATGAGGAAAATCTAACGGAGCCATCTTGACATTTAAGATCTTAAAGCTGAAGCGCGTTTATCAGAACACAGTAGTTGAAAATATGAAAACAGCTTCGCCTTCCCTTCCCCCTCTTCTCCATTTCCTCATTCCTGAGCTCAGGGGACTTCTTATGGGTTGGTGGGACTGTTGCTTTGATGCGGAAACAGTGGATGCGAACAGTGGTCAGATGGGGCAAGATCCCCAGGATACATATTGAAGAGAAGGGTTAAGTTTTAGCTGACGTTTAAAAGCCCTTAGGAGATGCCCAGCCTGGCTTGGCCTAAGAATTTATCAGTAGTTCCCTTTTAGACTTAAAAGTGGGGACCAGCCAGTATATGGTCACGTTCTCCCCTGGTCAAGTTGGTCTCCTGACTCTTCTGAAGCCTCCTTATTCTTGTTTGCCCAGGACATGCCCTGCTTATGCCCGGGGTCTGTGGGCTTACTGATCTCTTCTTCCAAACCTTTCCCAACACATGACCCCTCGACCCTTCCCTATGACTCCTGTCGACTCTGTCCAGCTTTTGCTTATGTCTAGGGTATCTTCTGGTTCCAGTTGATTTAAAAAATGTCAGTAAGGACACAAAATATTATCTAGGAGATGAAAAAATTCCTCAGATTATTTTATCCCATCACAATCAGTTTATTCTCCAAGATGTGATAGTTTCTAACACTGTAGGCCTAAAAGGAGCATATTAAATGTTCCAAAGTGATCATTTAAATATAATTTGTTATCTAGGTTGAGTCTAAGAAAAGGAAACTGATTGCCTTCAGTCATGGAGACTGAGGCCGGAAGTGCGATTGTGTGTAAAATACCAAGAGTGGCAAATTCCTGGGCGACTGACAAAGATCTGAGCTGCCTCAAGCTGCTGGCTTTTAAAATATCCCATATATGTGTTTGCAGGTCCCCCGATGTCTGATTCGTAACCTCCTCGGAATAATTTATTGGAAAAAGATGCTCCCTGTTTAAAATTTCAACTCTGAGATGGCCACCCTCTCTTATCACCTCTTTAGAGACAGCCCTCTGCCACAAAAACTGGTTGAAAAATCTCGTCAGATCCAGAAAGTATTTGCTTTGGGGACCTGAGGGTCAGGAGTCATAATGTCATGGGATTCCCACTTCCTCAGGACTAGCCCAGTTGCCACTTGCTGTTCAGAGATAAGAGCTGACCTCAGAGAAGGTGCTGGGTCGGTGGAGCTACTAAGTTCCAAGAAGCAGGATTTATATATAGCATTACTCCCATGTGCAAAAAATTACCAATTTCAAAGTTGCCTACTTGACTCTACATACCTCAATGTGAGTTTTAGAATTGCAAGGGTAAAGGAGGTAGTGGGAAAGGAAGATGCATTTCTGAGTTGAAGTCAAGCTCCTCTCTTTATATTCCTTCCTTGGGGCTTCAGTGCCTTTGAAGGATGGAACTAGTCAGGTCTCTAAGATTCTTCCAAAGTCTAGTAGTGGATGATTCTCGCTTTGCTCCAGCTTTGCCAGCTGGCTTGGGGCAGGACAAGGTTTTTAATCTTTTCTCAGCCCAGTTTTCTTTCTGCTCACTATGCTAATTCCTTTATGTACTTCAAAACCCTAGGTTAAAATAAATTCCTAGCCATTTCCCACTAAAATCTCTCTCATACAAGGTTTACTAGTACCTCTGAGGCAGGAACCATGACTGCCAATACCTGGTAAACTTCCATTGCAAAAACTTTACAAACTCTCATAGTCTTTGCAAACTCTCATAGTAAAAGGTTAAAAACAACAACAAAAAAAACCCCAAAACTGTAATTGAAAGTCTTGTGATAATAATATGTATTGATCTCTGCATTCATTTTCACCATATGTAATATTTTCTTGCTTTTTTAGAATGAGATTTGTGAGCAATTATCTTTGATAGAGTCCCATTAAAACTGTGTCATCTTTCAGAATTTTTGGAGCATATATTTTCCATGCTGATTCAAGCACTTCGTGAATCCTTGACAATTATTTAGCATGTGAGAGATTTTATGTATTTTTAAAGTAAAAGAGTCTGAACTTATTTATGGCAAACATCATTCAAGAGCAGATATGTATCCATGGAATACTTTTTGAGGAATATCATTTTCTTCCTTTGCGGTTCTGTAGCATGCCATTAGGTAGCAAATTTTAGATGCTAATAAATATCAGTTGCTTAATTGAAGGCAGTTTCTAGTCATTGACAAGCTGACTTCTTGAAGGAGAATCCCACAAGCCGTATATCCCTTCCCCAGCTGTACTCACCCAAGCAGCTTTGAGCAAGAATTTTTGTTGTTAATTTACCAGGGGCCACTGCACTTCGGCACCGGGTACATGGCTAAAATCCCAATTCTGCCCTCAAAGGGCCCAGCATCAGGTGAAGCAAGATCGACCCGACAGTTACAGTGCCCGTGGTGGGTGAGCCGTGGTGGAGGCAGGCACAGGGCCGTGACGAAGACGCCGCCTAACACGAAAGGCAGCCTTCCCCACGGCCCCCGCTTCGGGAAAACGACATCTGGCCTGAATTAGTAAGAGTGAATATTAGTGTGCCTTTATTTTTGTGATTTGATGGTGGTGGTTCTACTTTTGGACAGTAGCAGAGATTCGAGGAGGAGGCAGAAGGGGTTGTGTGTCTAGATGCACACTTAGATTTTCTCATTCGTCCCCCCTACTTCAGGCCTGTATTTAGATCAGGAAGCATGTGCGGGGTAGCTTGGCCTATCTTTCAACACTGCAGACAGACACATCAAAGGGGCTCAGTGCATCCCCAGGGACACTGGTCCTGGCAACTTGCCTTCGGCTCTGTCGTCAGGGTCTCCTGGCCGAGCAGGGCTGGCTCATGCCCACTGTGCTCCCTTTAGGCGTAGGGCCCTTATGGGAGCCAAGGAGATAGAAGCTTCCTGCTGGAAGCCAAAATAACGTGAAAGAGCAGGACCGGAAACTCCACATGACACAAGCCACCGGCCAGAAGGGCACCCACAGCACACTGCCACTGCCGTTGCACGAGGACCGAATTCCAAAGCGGGGCTCAGCTCCCTGATGGGCACGTGGTACCAGCTGGCTTAGGTCCGCCCTCTGTGCCAGCTGCCGGAATGTGTCACTAACCGTAACTCGTATTTGCTGCTGCCAGAGGGGCTCTGCTGTACCTGTCTGTCAAATTTAAAAATGATCGAAGTGTTTTCCTCTCAGGTGTTTCACAGAAAGGTGGAGGGAGGCTGGCAAATGATGCCGACCCAAGGGAAAGCAGGGACCCAGTTCTGTCCCTCCAGGCTCGTAGGGCGAGGGCGCCATGCATTTCTGGCTGTGGATCAGAGAAGAGCATGCTTCTTCACTGTCCCTTCGCCCCTCACCTGCTGGCCCCCAGCGGCCTGACCGCAGGGCAGAGGAGCTGTTTCACTGCTTCACAGCAGACAGGACAAACGCCCGGATGCAGTTACCCAGCCCCAACTTCACACCCCAAACATCCCCGCTTCGGACCCCCACATTTTGGCCTTCCTAGGAAGTCCCATGCGTATATTTATGAGGCCAACGAGTGAATTAACGATAAATTAATCTGTGCCCTTTCAGTTCAGTCCGGCTTGTTTCCTCCCTGTTCCTCACCCTCGGGGGTCAGGATTTAGTTCAATAAGTCACGAGACTATTTCCAAAATCATGACGCAGCATTTCTCTGAGACTAAAGGCATCAGAGCAACAAACAGTGACCTTGTTTTCGCCGTCTCCTGGCCCTTGCTAACCTGCCCTCCCTTCAGGCCTTTGAATCCCACGGGGGCTCTGGACGCGCACTGGGCTGTGGGAAGCAGCAGTCCTCCGCCTTAAGCCTGCTGTAGACCCTGAGGCACTTCCCAGGCCCGCAGCCGCCACATTTGAGCCCCGGGAATGGAGAGGAGTTGCCATTGCAGAATGAGGAGCTTGGTTAGCAGTAGAGCAGGTGAGGCCGGAAGTAGAGGCCCTGCTGGAAGGTAGCGGGAGCCCCAGCCAAAGATGACAAGTGCCTGATCTTAGGCAGAGGACAGATTCAAGAGGGGCTCGGGGGAGAACAAAGGGAACTTTGTGGCCGATTGGCTGTGAAGATAAGAGACAGGCAGTGGCCCAGGTAATTCCAGGATTTATGGCTGGGTAGATTGTAGGGCCGTTGATTGAAACAGGGAACAGAAAAGGAAGTGGGAGGGGAAGGGGATGATGAGCTCAGTTTAGACTCCATTGCGTTCAAGCTGCCTGTGGTACAGCCCTGTGAAAAGTCAGTAATGTGAAAAAGTATCCTGGTACCCGCAAATACGTTTATTTCATTCGGATGCTCCAAAGACCCATCTCTGTGGGCTCCAGATCCCTAGGCATCTAGCTCTGTGGGAGGATGTTTGAAAAGGGGAGTGGTTGGACACCCCAGACTATCCCGGAGCAGCACCTCCATGCTGTGTGCGAACACGTGCCCAGTGGATGGGCACCCTGGGAGCAACACTGATTTCTCTAACATGAATTCCAAACGTGTGAAATAGGACGGGCCCTGTGTCTATTTCTAAGTTGTAGGATTCACGCGTGTGCTTCTGCTTTTCATTCTCTCCGTGGTTTCTACCCTGCCTAGGATTGGGTCTTCGACTTTGTCGTCTCTTGAACTCTGACTCAACACCAGAGCGTGGCCATGGTTCCCAGTCACTTCTGATTGTTAAAGCTGCTTCCCACCGTGGCCGTTCGGACCCCTGCCGAACGCGTTCTCTGGGCATCTGCAGTCTCCCAGTGCCCTCTACATCTTCCCATATTAGAACACAGGATGACGTGGTGTTTACAGTGAAACCCCTCTGGGAAAGCTGATCGGTTTCCGGTCGCGTTTCCTTGCTGTGCCCTTGGTATTTCAGGGCTGTCCTCTTTAAGCACCGAAGCAATTAGTTTTGAGAAGGCTGATTCTTCAGGGTCCAGTGCTCGCCTGCCTTTCATTTGCTGAAGCTGTATTTTAATGAAGTTGTTTCATCTGTGTTGCCAAACACTAGAATTTTGCTGCTTCAATTCTAATGATCTCTACTGGCAAACGCTATGTTTTATTAGAACTCCCAAGGGCTCTGTTTATTAAATGTTCATGCACTATGGTGTTAGGCACACAAATCAGGGCGGCAGTGCTTATCAGTGGGTTATGGATGGAGAAGTTAAATATTTTCACCATGATCTTAAAGTGCAGGGAGATGGCCTTCGGTGGCTTCGTGGCATGCCAGTGATGCCTGCTCAGCTTCTTCCTCACCCATCAGCCAGTGCTACCTCCACATGTCTGAATAATGCGGCTGTTAGCAGCGCTCTAGTATGTAGTTTCGTTCTTTAGGATGAAAAGCTCTTTTTTTTTTTTTTTTTTTCCTGTAGTTGTCTAATACCTACATCTTGCTTCCCGGGCCGTATGTCTTACAGCACAGTTATATACAGTAAGGGCTCCTGTGAAGGGGTCCCAGGTGGCACAGGGCAGGGCACATGGTGTCATGAAAGGAAGAGGGCACTATTATAACAGCAGCCCCCAAACAGGATTTCTCTGCTCGCACCCTCCCAAAATTGGCCTCCCAAAACGCCGTGAGTCCTCAGGAGGTGGTGTCTAACCTGGGCGTGTGGACTGGCCTGGTGACCCTGACACCCCTCCCTCCTCTTTCCTGCTCTGAGCTTGGCCACCAGGCAGCGCTGTGTGGCGATTAGGGGCATGGCTTCTGCCATGCCACAGACTGAATCCCAGCTGCGCCATTGAAGAGCCGGGCGATCCCTGGCAAGTTACACTTCGCCTTGCTAACCTGTGTCCTTACCAGTAAAAGGAGAGACCTGGGGCCATTTCAGTGTTTTTGTGAGGATTACATGAGGTGATACAGGTAAAGTGCTTGGGGTGCACATGGCACATAATAGAACCACATCAGTAAATTGTCACTGGTGCCCTGCCCCATCTCAGCCCGCATGGCTGCTCCGCCCCTGCCTGACGAGATCAGCACAGAAGCTGCTGCTGGTGCCTGGGCCCCGACCTGTGCCAAAGGCCCTGTTGCAGGTCATCGTCACTTGCTTCCGTCTCTGCTCACACTGCTTTCCTTGCATGATTGGGGTGCCCATGGTGTGGATTCCCTGCTTTATTTATGAGCCATGGGGAGTAAAGAAAAACATATATCAGGATTTTACCTAGCTTTCTGTTACACCCGAGTTCCAGGGTGAAAGAAGTGTACCTTGGGGGAGGACCGTCCTCCAGGCACATCTCATGAGGACACAGCCTTCCATCAGAATCACACCCCCACCCCCGCGACTCTGGCCCCTGGTCTTTGAACCAAACCTGTCGTTTCCTTTGCTCTTCACACCGGTTTTCCACGTGTGCCCTAGAAGCACTCTGGCCCCACATGTTCACCTTCATTTTGTCTTCCTTCGTATAATTATCTACTCCGACTTTAAGGGGTAAATGTGGTGTTTTTGATGCATGATTTATCCTCTGGAGGCTAGTGTGGTTGTGAGCAGCAAGAACAAACTGATTAAAATTGCTAAGGCAAAGGGAATAAGTCAGTTTGATAGAAGTTAATAGAAGTGTACTAAATTTGTATTTACACTTTCTCGACTGCTCTTCGCATGCATTTAGCAGTCTTTCTGGGGGAAATTACGATCCAGGCCACCGCAGGAGCGGCCCCAGTTCCCCTGGTGAACCGTGGCGTCCTCCAGGACAGGGCAAGGGCTGTTCTGTGCCCTGCACCCACCAACACACGCCACAGAAGTGTATGCACCTGTAAGGGGAAGAGTACGTAAATGTCGTTCGGTAATAGATTCTTATAAGCACCGCTTTATCTTGAACAAAGTTCACAGTCTGTGAATGGTTTGAAACCCAACAACAAAGAAGCTAAACAAATGTTTTAAAATCTTTTAAAATTTTTCAGTTATAGGTGACAGCATAGTGTTAGACATTTATATAACTTACGAAGTGATCCCTCCGATAAGTCTGGGACCCCTGACACCATGCGGTGATTAGAATATTATTGACTGCATTCCATATGCTCCACTTTGCATCCCCATGACTATTTTTTATAACTGGCAATTTGTACTTTTTAATCGTTTCTCCTTTTCACCCCCCTTTCCACCTCGCCCCCAATCTGGTGACCATCTAAGGCTATTAAACGGAACCATTTCTCTTCTGGTTACAAGATTGTTGGTCTCCTTTTTATTCCTGTATGAAATATTTTGTACTGAGTCCTCCCAGGAATAACAGTAGTGGGGGCTTCTGGCAGCCGGGAGTCCCTTAGCCGTATGCCCCTCTGCGGAGTGAGCAGTGGGGCCGGCGAGGCCTTCGTTCTGCGGTGCTCTGGGACCCTCAGGTCAGGAGTCTCAGAACCTGGTTGGCTGGACTGCGATGCTTAGTGTTCAAGGGTGATGCGGATTCGAAAAGTTGGCTTTTGTATTAAATGCCTCCATCAATTAAGTAGCACTCACGCTGTGAGCACAAGGAAAAACTGAAGTTTTGCCAAGAGCATCGCGGTGTATTTAATCATTAACATTATGTGTATCAAAGGAACCACGGATACGTCTCCAGTAAGACTGACTTATATTTGCTTACAGACTGGTCTTTGAACAAAGAGTGGTATGTATTATTTTACTGAATGAGACCCCCCCCCAAAAAAAAAGATTTATTAGCTTCTCTTTTCTTCACAGAATAGGTTTCCTATGTATTGTTAGTTACTTTATCATGAGTAACATGTCATGTCGTGTCGGTGCTTATTAATCACCCTTTCCTTCCAACCAACGGTAAGAATAATGAGATGAAATTGGTGGCAGACCATCGCTTCCACATTAATCTTAAACCGATGCTGGTGAAACAGTCGAGCATTAATATCCACTCTTAAGTGTGTGTTTCTAAAGAAAGTTAGAAATTTTTAGGCATCTGTATTTGGAATGCAAACCCCTCATCTTGCATCGAGCAAAGCCAGAGGGTAAGACAAAAGTGAGTGGCTCCGTGGGTGGGAGGCACACGTCTGTGGACAGCAGCCTCAGAGATGGAGGCAGTGCTGTCTCTGTGAGCTCTGGGAACCGTGTGCCCACGAGGGACACCCCGGCCGCTCTGCTGCTTGTCCTCACTCTGAGACTCAAGTAAGCGGAGCCTCCACCATCTGGCCATTACTGGTCATCAGGGCAGAAGGAAAAACAGGACGCTGAAGGCTCAATGGCCCTTAAAGCTTCTGGCCACAGGAGTTTAATTAGCCACAGGAGTTTAATTGGTCAGCTCTAATGCAGACGGGCATCAGCATTCTCGCGTGTCTTCACAAATCTTCTTCGAACCTATTTACACCACCTTCTTCACTGTCTCCTGCTTTCTCGATCAGACTCACCGAAGCTTTGTCTACTTTATTGGTCTTTCCCAGGAACCAGCCTTCCATTTTGATGATCAATGTCCATTTTTGGCCCGAGTTAGTCATTACAAATGGATATAAAGTTCCCACTTTTTTTTTTTGTCATAGCACTTGTTGCCTTCTAACGCATTATACAGTATACTTATGCCTGTTTGTTACCTATTTCTGTGAAGACAGGGATCCTGATTTTGTTCACAAATATACCTCAAGTGCCTAGAATAGTGCCTGGTACATAATAGCTAGTATTTGTTGTGTAAACTAATAAATGTGATATAATTTGTTTTAAAAATAGAGCAGACCATGTACTTTTCTGTGTGTGAGAGAGAGAGGGAGAGAGAGGAGGGAGGGAATGAACAGGAAAAGTCCTGGGTGGAGGTTACTAAACTGTTCCTTTTTAGGATGGGACTAGTTATTAACAGTGGTCAAGGGCCAGGGCCGGGATTAGAGTGAGGCAAGCTAGACACCTTGAAGCACTCACTTCTCGTGAGTGCTGACATTTCACTGACCTTTCTGCTTGTCCCCTACGTGTGTGGCTTGCCTCACTCTAGTCTCAGAGCTTAGACATTCTCTTTATTTTTATGTTATTTGAAATTTCATAGTTTCAGTCATAATCTGCGTTAGTGTTGATTTCAAAATTCAGAGGAATGAAAAAGGAAACTAAAGCAAGTTAATTTTGAGATCTCTTAAAAATTACAAAGATTTTTTTTTGTCTTTAAAGTGAGAAATTAAGACTGAAGAATTGTTTTCCTCATTTTCTTGAGGACCAGAGTTAATCCCTGCTCTATAATGTTGTGTTGGGGTAAAGCAAAATTCACTCGTTTAGGTCCCAGGTGTAGTTTATTACACCAAAGCAGTGAAGCAATAGGTCATATCCGACATCACCATCAATATAAGAGTCTATGTAGGACGATATCAGTACCACTTTACTCTTGAAGTTGCAGGACTGCTTTAAGTAGTGTTCTTTTGTGATCTCAAAATGACTTTCAGGTGTGTGCCTCCTAAGTTTCACGTACTTGATTTCGGGTCACTCACTTTGGTCATCCAATTATAGCACAGAGGCCTGTGTGGTTGTCTTTCGGTCCATGGTCAGGGGACTGCGTACAGCAGCACTGTTGCTCTGAATGGTTCAGGCTGCCACCCAAGTCACTTAACTCACTGATGGGGGTGCCTTAAGCAGGAGCATGTGCTTCCTAAAAGTGTGAAGGATGATCACGGACCCTTGTGCAGAGAATGAAGGGATATAGGTTATTGGATCATTTGTCTTTATATAATCATTTTTCTGTGAAGTGATGGAAATTGCATTCTGTTGCAGGAGCATCAGGAGAACATTCTGGGTAACACCATGCAGAGTGTGATTGCTCTGCTCAACAATCTGGTCACCTGCAAAGATTCGAATATGAAGCTACTTTATGAACAGGGTAAGTGCTTCTTAGAATTCATCTTCAATTCTATTGAGTTTTGCCTTTTTTAAGTGTTCACATCTTGCATAGTGGGAAATCAAGAAGTACTATTTAAAGTTGATCCGTTAACATAGATGTTTAAGTATCTGTAAATAATAGTGTTTCTAGCAACAAGGGGAAATGCGGTTAGATTGTGATAGTTTCCCTACATTAATTCATTCTCTTTCATGGCACAAAGTCAGTAGGCACTGCTCAAAGGTGATAGACCGATAAATAGAAGTATAAGGTAGTATTTAGATTTATTGCTGCTGATCGAAATAAAAACATATATGGTCAAAAGCATCTTGTAAAATGAATTAATTGGGTTGAGGGTGGCTTTACTTTACATCTTACGCGTGTCTGCAATATTACAATTTAAAACAATCTCCCGCATTATGAGTGTCCCCACCAGCAGGTACGTTTGTTATCAATGATGACCCTACGTTGACACATCATAATCATCCAAAGTCCATAGTTTACCTTAGGGCTCACTCTCGGTGTTGTATATTCTGTGGGTTTGGAAAATGTATAATGACATATATTCATCATTATAATATCATACAGAGTATTTTCACTGCCCTAAAAATCCTCTGTGCTCTGCCCGTTAACCCCAACCCCCGCCACCACTGGTCTTTTTACTGTTTCCATAAGTTTTTTCTTTTTTAGAATGTCATACGGTTGGAATCGTACAGTATGCAGCCTTCTCAGATCGGCTTCTTTCACTTAGTAATATGCATTTAAGGTTCTTCCATGTCTGTTTATGGCATTTCTTTTTAGCACTGAATAATATTCCATTGTCTGGACATACCACAGTTTATCCATTCTCTTGCTAAAGGATATTTTGGTTGCTTCTAAGCTTTGGCAGTTATGAATAAAGCTGCTATAAACATCTGTGTGTAAGTTTTTGTATGGACATAAGTTTTGAATGCCTGTTTGTAAATACCAAGTAGTATGATTGCAAATTTTATGTTAATCATTCAGTTTTATAAGGCCTGTGACTAGATGATGATTATTTTGCATACTGATGTCCAGTTCCTGCACCATGTGTTTGAGAGACCACCTTGTTCCATTGTATTGCCCCTGCTCCTTTGTCAGAGATCATTTGACTATATTCATGTGAGCCTATTTCTGGACTCTCTATTTTGTTCTATTGATCTATCTGCCTTTTTTTTTTCACCAACACCACACTGTCTTGATTCCTGTAAGTCTTGAAGTCAGGCATCATCAACCCTCCAACTTTGATCTCCTTCAGTGTTGTTATCTATTCTGGACTTTTGGGTTTTTATATAAACTTTAGAATCATTTTGTCAATATCCATAAAATAACTTCTAGGATTTTGGTTGCGATTACATCGAATCCCAAGTTGAAGCCAAATGGAGAATACCGTTTAAGACTTTATCGGGACCTTAAACAATAGATGCCTTACGCCTTTCTTATGAAGTTTAGCTCTTCCCAGGTGTTTTCTTTTTTCTTGCTATTAGAAATAAGGAATTTTCTGCCAATATATCTTCCAGTTATTTTTTAGTGTGTGTTTGAAAGTTTTTGGTTTCTGTTTAAGTTGTACATAAGTTAATTCTCTGATTATTTTTAATAGTAGTGGTATTTCAAATCATTCTCCTTAGTTTTCCAGTTATATAATAATAGCTATTATAAATAGTGATAGTCTTTCTTCTCAATTTTTTAATTCCACTTTTTCCTTTTTGTTGAATGGAAAGATTCAAAGAGAATGAGATGGAAGATCTTGATATTACCTCAGAATCTTTTTTTGGTTTAGAAAGTACTCATGTATTTTTAATTTTATCTCTTGAAATCAAGAGTAAATAATGACTTGTCAAATGCTTTTTTAGCATCTCTGGAAATAATCAAATGATTTCTCTCTGATCCATGTAATAGATTATATTTAATAGATTATGTAGTGTTAAGCTATCCTAGTGATAGAGGTACAACTACACTTAATCGTGATATATTATTCCTTAATTGTGTTACTTAGTATGTTACTTAGTTCTTGCTAATATTTTTTTCAGGCTTTTTCATTGCCATTCACAGTGATTAGTCTGTAGTTTTGTTTCTTGTTTTTGGTAGAATACTTCTTTGCTAGATTTCGGTGTTAACACTGAATTGCTTCTTCGAAATAAAAAGGAAGTTTTTTCTTTTTCTGTGTTTCTGAATCAGTTCTAGACTCACTAAAATTACCTATTCCTTAAAAGTTTGATAGAATTTCCTCTGGCTGGTACTGTTTCTAGGAGGTATAGTGTTGGTGGTCATTGCTTGACACCTTTCTCTAATTCTACAATGATAACCTTTTTATATTTTGTCATCAGTTTTAATCATATTTCCCAGAAAGTTTTCATTTCATACACACTTTCAAATCTTGCTGTAGAGTTGGACAAAGGTTTTCATAATTGTTTTATTTCCCTAGGCTTTAGCAATTATCTCCCCATTACTATTTCTTATATATTTGCATTTTTGTGTTTTTAGTGGGTAGTTAAGATAATCATTTTACTGATTGTGTGTGTGTCTGTGTCTCTCTGTGTGTGTGTGTGTGTGTCTGTGTGTGTCTGTGTGATTATTTTAGACCAGTTTGGGATTTACTTATTAGTCCTACTTTTATCTCTTAATTTATTACTCGTGCATTTATTTGTTTTATCATTCATTTTCTAAGTTTTGAGTAAAGGTTCTTATTTTATTTATCTCTCTTTTAAATTATTAAAAATATTTAAAGCTCTGAGTTTTTAAGTATTGCCTCACCTATGTCTTACTCAGGATTCTGATCTGTCTCGCTTCTATCATTTTTGTTTTCCACATATATTTCAATTTTGGTTTATGTTCCTTCATTGAGTCAAGAATGTTTAGGAGTGAGGATATATTTTGCTTTATTAATTTTGTTATTTCTAGTTTTATTGCACTTTGATCAAATGTTGGCAGTACTATTTCTACTTTTTAGGATTTATTGAGGTTTCCTTGCACCTAACATATGGTCAGTTTTCATGATTTATTATATACACTTGAAAAGGTGCCTATTGGCTTTCTTCCATGACAGTGACTGATATGAACATGCCCTCCCACCATAAATAACAGTGAAACTCAACAAAATCGTGAAGCAGTTGTTTTCAGTCATTGATAAACAGGCAGGATAGGGCTGTAATCTTGTGAAAAGGGAAACACATGAGGTGAACCTCATGTCACTCTGGGATTTTTTCTTACCTTGGGGAGGGAAGCAGCGTCCAAGCAGAATTTCAGAGGTGTTGCTGGGCTGGGGGTAGAGTTCAGTATTCAGGGGTGTAAACTGGTGAGCATTCATGGGGTAGAGTGTGAGAGAAATGTTGCAAAGAGGGTTAGGTTCCAGAAGTCTACATGCAGGTTTCCCACAGGTCCTTGGTGAGGGCTGGGCTGCACTTGCACAGAGAAGGATTCTGTTAGGCCTAGCAGAGGATAGAGCTATGCCATAGGGCTGAGAACTGAACCGAAGTAGCAGAAATCATGCAGTGATAGGAGATGTAGGAATTCCAGCCTAGCTAGTGGAGTGTTAAACCTTAGGTTTAAACCATGTCCTAGGACTAAGGATGAAGCCACTATAGACCTGTCCTAACAAGGAATAAAACTTACGTTCTTCAGGGTCAAAAGATTCACAAGGAATTTAAGTGCCCACCAGAACAAAAGTCAATGCTATTTATAAGATAACAGTATAATCCTGACTCTTTACAACATGTTATCTACGATGACCAGTGTACAACCAAAACTGAATAGACGTGAAAAAGAAAGTGGAAAATGTGACCCATAATGTCAATTTAAACAACGCTCAAGATTCCCCAATGTTGGAATTATCAGACTGGGCTTTCTAAACAACTATTATAAATCTCTCCAATGCCAGAAAGAAAAGATGGTCATAATATGTGAAGGGGGAGGGAATTTCATCAGAAAAGTGGACTTGGTAGACAAAAGAACCAAGTAGAAGTCTAGAACTGAAAAGTACAATTATTTATAGCTGAGTTGGTTTCTCGGTCTCAGAAATTTGGGCTCTAACTTTTCATTATGAAAAAGAGTTGTCTCTGTTATTTTTAATCCAGGCTAATGGTACTGCTGACATAAAATTTGAGCAAAAACTTTGGTAGTTTTCTGTAAATCTTATTGATGATTATTCTGTTTAAACAAAAAAATACACCCATGAATCCCTTCAAAACATTCTTCTCACGTGGGCTGAGAATCAGGATATTGTGAAGTAATGCCTATAAGATTCTTAGCAGTTCTATTTGCCAATTGAGAGAGTGGATGAGGAGTCTGTTGCCTGAAATTGACATTTTAGAGGTTGCACCTGTGGCCTGTAAAGCATTGGATTACGTGGCTCAGGCCAAATGAAGGTCAAAGTCCTAGAAGCCAGGAGTTTAGGGAATTGAGAAGTCAGGCGTGGAAGGATTGTCTATGAGGTGATGGAGCTGGCTACTGAAGTTTTGTGTTCAATGGACTGTTAGAGCTGGAGATTCAGAAGATGCACAGGTGGGTCACCATGAAGCTCTTGAAGCTCAAGTTCAAGGGCCTCATTTACACAGGGGAAATTTTACCTTCATAGTTTTTTTCTTATAGTCCACCCTCCCACCCCCGCCCACTCCAAGTATATAAGCTTCAGTTCTCATAATACCTGCTTCCATTCTAGGTTTTATGAAGTGGCAATCACAGAAATAATTATGGCAAGAGTAGTGTTAGGGTAACATCAAGCTCAGGGAATAAAGGGGAGTGATTTAGTGGTCTGAGGGTGATGGCATTTGGGAGAGAGGAAGCAGGTGGTACAGACTGTTGATCTGAGATTTACTAAACTAAAGCCTGTCACCTGGCTGCTTGCTTTTACAATGAGTTTTTATTGAAACATAGGCTTGTCCATTTATTTGGATGTTGTCAGTGGCTGGTTTTTCTTGTGTAATGGCAGTTTAGAGTAGTTGAGACAAAGACTGGATGGTCCCCAAAGCCTAAAATATTTACCGCATGGCCTTTTAAGAAAGTTTGCCGACCCTTGGTCTAGAAGCGCCACGTGAGAAAAGGTATCCGTCACTTGGAGGGTCTGCTGTGAAAACAGGGCTCTAGAAGAGCAGTTCCAGGTAGAGCAGGAAGGTGAAGCTGTGTAGATGAGAGGTTGGCGTTGAGGGGTTCTGTTGATGACTGGCAGTGAGCTCCAGATGTCACAGTGGAAGGGGTTCAGAGGTTGGGAATGGATGGGCCATGGCCTCTGAAAGATGTGTCAGTCCTTTTGCTGTAGAGACTGTAGGAGACTGCCAGTGACCTGGGAGTCCTGAGCTGCTTGTGAGTAGCGTGAGTGAGAGACAAAGGGCACGATGCGTCCAGGTGGTCGCAAGGCTGAGGACAGTGGTCCGGCTGCACGTGTGGGGTGAGGAAGGGTAGTGGGCTTCTAGGAGGACACAGAGGGTGGGAGCTCCTTCTGGCCCCTGCTAGTGGAGGTTAGAGGGGAGGGGAGGGACAGGGTGGCCTGCAGAGCAGTCTGATTCCAGCCTCCAGAGATGAGCACCAGATCTAACTTGCCATCGTACTCTGCTTCTCTCCAAACTTCTTGGCTATTAATTATGTGGGCTGATTTTTTCCAAAGTTGGTAAAGATCTGATGGGCTGTTTATAAACCCAGAGCATATTAGATTCGGTGGAGCCTGGCCACATGAAGAGCACTGACAACCTGCCACTGTAGGGGCTTGAATGTATGTGGTTGTTTGAATGGAGTCTTCTCGTTAATCATTATTTTGGATCAATTCTGGTTCAATCAGTGGTTTATGTATTCATTAGTTTTCATAGAGAATTAAATTTTCTATTCGAAACATAGAGTTAGTCCTAACATTGGTACTTTAAAAATCACCCCAGTATAAGTGAGCTGTAACGTGGATGGACTAGTGACAACGATGGTTCCTGCCTTTCGGTGCCTCGTGACGGCACCGTGTCAGGTCGGTGTCAAACTGCGTTTCCTCCCCAGGTGAGGCACTCACAGCAGAGGGGTGAATTCTAAGGCACACATTTCCCCCCCACCCACATTCGATTAAAATCAGTCCATCGACCACTGCCATGCACGTGGTGGCCTGGCGTGGTGCTTGCTGCTGGCACATGCGCGTCGAACCTTGCAGAACGGGCGGGAGCTGGCGGTCAACCAGAGGGAAGCCGAGCGGGCGCTGCGGCGGTGCCCGCCTCCCCGGGGCTCCAGTGCGGCAGAGTGTGGAGCAGCGGGGCCCTGAGGGCTGAGTTGGAAAGTGAGAAGAGTCAGCCTTCAGATGGAAGGAACCTTTTAGAAAACTTAAGCCAATTCATTTTACTTATAGTTCCCTTTTTTTTTCTGTACAAAGGCAACATATGAGAAACATCACGTCAAAGTCAGTCTCACAGCCCTTGCATTGAGCGTAAGATGAAGTTCTGAGTGATAAAGCATGTGACAGAATGGAATTGGCAGCCTTTTTTTCTTATTGGTGCATAAAATAATGATGTTTAGACTCAAGTGTGGTGGGTAATGTCCGTAAGGATGTCTGCCACCTGGGAGGCATGCCACGAAGTACACAAACCTATAGCCATGAAGTACACAAACCGATAAGTAGTCATCAACATATCATCAGCATGCAACTGCACTATATAATTCAGGTACTTTGCCCAAATATTTTCATTTTTAAATGAACCATTTAGGGAAGGAATTATAAAACAAAGAAAGACCTTTTGTTTATATTTGAAAAACATCAGCGCTATTAACATTTTAAAACTGGCTGCCGGCTTGTCCCTGCGCAATGACCTTTCCATAATGGATATTAATTCCAGCTTCAGTGTTACCAGCAGAGCTGTCAGAATAATGGATTTACATGACACACTGCAGCGGCCAAAAAACTGTAGCTCCATCCAAAGAAGCATTTAAAAAAATTATTCGTCCCCTTCGGTTTATGGTGTGTCAGAAATCAAAATACTCATTTCTTACTAGGTTTATTTAAAAACTGCCCAAAGTGGTGTTTACTTGAGAGATTAGAAAATCACTATGAGATTGTTTGGGCTTTGAAAGTATACTGATAGCTATCTTAGATTTTTTTTTTTACATTTTTATGAGTAACATTCAAAATAATGTTGTACAGGAGGGGTTGACAAACTTTGCCTGTAAAGGACCAGGTAGGAAGTATTTTAGGCTTGTAGGACCACGTGCTCGTTGTCACTATTACTCCATACTGCCAGTATAAGGGAAGCGGCCATAGAGAACCCATAAATGAATGGGCATGACCTCATTCTAATAAAATTTTATTTACGAAATGAGGTGCCAACCCAATGGCCGTGGTTTGCCAGCCCCTATTGTACAGTAACTCAGACTCTCAAAAGCTACTCTCGATTTTCCATAAGTCAACACATTTGTAAAATTTAGTTGTTAAACTATAATTCGATTCAAACAGAAAATTACATATAAATAAATACCTTAAGAAAGAGGCTGTGTCTTCACAGTAGCATGAAGACACAAAGAAGAAATGGAAAATTTATCCCAAGAGTCAAATCTAAAAATTAAGTCTTTCTATGCCTCTATGCCGATTAGCCTTGGCCAGATAATAAATCATCTCAAAGCTAAGTGACTAAAATAAGTCATTTATTTGCTCACTCCTTTGTGGGTCGGCAACGTAGCCTGGGTCCTGGTGGTGTTGTCTGAGCTCACCGGTGTGCCTGGAGCCTCTGTGGGGCTGGGGGGCCTCCCATCGAAGAGGTTCACTCAGGCTTCTTCACGGGGTGGCAGCATTCAGGAGGAGCCTGAGAGGAAGCCAGCTGGAAGGCCCTGGCCACCCGGGTTTGGGAACGTGATGTCACTTCCGTCACATTCTGCTGGCCTAAGGAAATCACTCATCTGGCCTAGTTCAAGTGGCCACCGCTTGATGACACGCTGCAGTGGATGTGTGGCCATTCAATCTACTACAGTTACCTAGAAGTTTTGAATTAGAACTTAATACGGCTGGTGCCCTAGGGGTCGGCAAGCTGTTGTGTAAGGAGCCAGACCTGGCATGTTTAGGCTTCATGGGGCCATCGTCTCCATTGCAACCACTCGGCTCGGCTTTTGTGGCACAAAAAGAGTGGATGAGCATGACAGTATTTCAATAAAAATTTATGTATAAAAACAGATCACTTCCCCCCCCGATATAGTTCATTCAGTCTCTCAACAAATACTTGTCAGGCATTGTTCTAGGTGCAAGGAACATAGCAATGAACAACACTGATAAAAAAAACCCTCTGTCTCGTGGAGCCTACATTCTGGTGGAAAAAATAAACAACAAAATAAATGAATAAGAAGGTTATGTTAGACACCGTTAGATGTTACGTGATAGTAAGGCTGAGGAAAAACAGGAAGGATGAGGTTGAAATACTACCTTGGCAGCCAAGGAAGGCCTCACTGTGAAGGTAAGGTTAAGCAAAAGCTTGACGAGGGTGAAGAAGCATGCCATGCAGATACCTGTGGGGAGGTGGGCCGAGAGCAGCAAGTGCAAAGCCAAGGTGGGATTATGCCTGGCACGTCGAGGGAACGGAGGGGAGGCCACCGTGGCCGCAGGGGGAGAAACACTGGGAAGAGCAGGGGGAGAAGTCAGAACTGCTTGGTGCCCTCAAGGTCATTTTCGTCAAAGCTGTAAAAGCATTAAAATCATTTGGAAACTTGGGGCTAGACTGAAGTTCAGTTTTAATTGAGGATTAGGTAATAGGTGGGTAATTACTGGACTTATCTACTGCCTGCCTGTCTCTCTTGGCTGGCTTGTGCAGATTCCCATGGCTTGGGAATCAGACGCAGAGTGGGGCCGAGAGCTTCCTGGGTGATGCTCCCGGTAACCCAGGTGAGAAAGGCGTGTGGCAGTCTCAGCCCCCACCCAGGGCTCGCATCTCTCGTATGCTGTCACCTTGAGAGGTGACCGTGTGAATGGGTCTGGAGTTCGGAGACCCTTTTTGGCACAAGGTAGAACGTTCTACCTTTTGAAAATTCTAATAGTGAGAAGGTATTTTTTATCGAACTGAATCTGGCTTCTCTACAATTTCTACCCTCGTTGATTCCAGCTTTCCTCTTTGAAACTTCTCAGACATTCGTTATTTCAGTTACCTGTCGGAGAAATAAGATACATCACAGGGTTAAGTGTGCAAGTGAAGTTTAGGTTATACTAATAACACAATTGTTGTTTTACAGTATCTTGCATTTAAGATGCCAGGAATATTTTATGAATTTTTTTTCAGCTAATTATTGAGAAATTTATTTACTACCTGGGTAACTGTGTATGGTATCCCTCATTCATATCTCTGTCAGAACCTTCGGTGTTCCTCGATTTCAACATTCATTTGCTTCATCTGTTATTGAGAATTTATTCAGTTACACTTACTCAGTTTAGGCAGTGTTTATTTTCAAGTACTATCAACTGTTGTTGGATTACATACAAACCACTCCATACCTCAATGAATTGAAACAGAAATCTCTTATTTGACACTCATGTCTGTAGGTTGACTGGGGCTCAGCTCTAGGCTGGGGTGTGCAGGCTTTACATTAACAAGTCGAGGCAACTCCAATCAACCCCAGCGAAGTTGGGATCTTCTACAGTTACGTTTACTTCCGGGTTAAGTCCTACTGACCTTTAAATGCATTCAGTGGCCATGGGCAGTGTCACCAAAATGAGCATGTTAGCCTTTCATGACACACGGGCCCCGGTGTGACGCTCTGATGCCAGGGCTTGATTTCCTTAATGGTCCCAAGCATTTCACCTCAGTTGTCTGCACCCCACCTTTCCAAATGCCCCGTTCTACCTAACGGCCCTTGCTGAGCCCTCCGTGCCTAGAGGTTCCGTGGTGTGGGAGGACCGATCGTAAGGACTGACTTTTTTCCAAGTTTTTCAAGATAGATACAGAAAATACTTTTCTGTGATTAGTGAAGTTTCAGTTGTTTAGGGTGTAATTTAAAAAATTGAGATATAATTCACATGCCACAAAATTTATCATTTTAAAGATCATAATTCATTGGTTTTTAGTGCAGTCACAAGGTCGTGTGACCATCTCCACTCTCTGACTCCAGAACATTGTCATGATTCAGGACAAAGCTCACAACCCACCTACCCCGTAGCACTCACTCCCAGTCTCTCCTACCCCAGGCCCCAGCGACCACTGATCTACTTTCTGTCTTTATAGAGTTCCCTGATCTGGACACTTCACATAAATGGAATCATACAACCTGTGGCCTTTACTTCTGGTTTCTTTCACGTAGCATAACATATAAATTGTAATGTTAAAAGGCACAAATAATCTAATTCAAAATATCATCACCCAAGAAACATTTTATATGTTTATATAACAAACTTATTTTATCACATATTTGAACTAAATTTTAACTACATAATTGTTCCTATTTGCTTCAAAGAGTGTTTAACTATGTCTACATGAATGTTTGAATCTGAAGTAAATCATTATGTGAAGAGTAAGTTTAATTTAAGAGCTTTGCTTTAACTTTTAGAATTCATTTTAAATGAATAAAATGGACATGCATGAGTTTAAGGTAAGATGTTCTCAAAAAATTGAACACAGAATGGTCATGGCTTGAATTTGATGTGAAATTATTCATTAAGATAATGTTACCAAACTTTTAATAGTATAAGGTAGATGCCAACGTGGCTTTTTTTTTTTTTAAATCTCTCTCAAAGATGCTTTGTGAACTTTCCTCTGTTAAGCTAATACTTAGATAAAAATAGACTTGAAAACAGGATCCCAACTTAAATCTTAGGCTGCATCTTCTTTCTTGGGTAGGAACACACTAGGGACAAGACAAAACTGGGTATCTGGAAAGCCCTTCATTAACGCGATATATACATTGACAGTATTTTTCTTTAATTTCTGGAATCATGAGGATGATGCAGATTCTCTTGCAGTTTATATTGCTACAAATTTTATCTTTTCATTTCTTGTCTTGCCCCTAAGACTAACCAGCAGTTTTGTACTTAGTGAGTCCATGGAAAAGCCAGTATTTCCCCCTTTTCCTCATTTACTTGGCTTCCTGGTTGTAAACTAGCTGTCCTACTTGAGGCATCTAGGCACTATGCAGGTGAATGGTTTCTCCTTTCCTTCCCTCCTTCTTTTCCTTTCATTCTTTGCAGGTGAATGGTTTCTTAAGACTTTTGAAACCCCTCATGAAAGTGCTGTAGGCTATAAAATGAATTCTTTATATACGAATGTCTGTGTCTATAAATTTCCATTGATGAATTCAAGTATGCTTAAACTTGGGTTCTAATAGAAAACCATAAAAAAATATTGACTTGCAAAGGCAGACATTTGGAGAGTGGCTCCGGGGGACAGGAGTATTAAGTGATCCCCAGCCTGGACTGTCAGTCTGTGCTTCTTGAGGGCGTGTCTGCCTATAAACTGTAGCCTGTCTCCGTCTTACGTTATTTGTGTCCTGCTCTCCAAAGGAGTATGTCATTTGACATTTTCTTCCATCAAGTGAAAAATAGAGAGATCTGAAATGCCTTCATTCTATTTTGTCTTCACAGTAGGGCGTGAAGTTGGTTTTCTCAGTAATGAAATAGAGCTGAAATCTTCTTTGCACAGTTGGTAAAATTTAAATGAGATAAGGTATGAAAAGCACTTGACAAATAATGGACTCACAACAAATAATAGCTATTATTATTACTACTATTTTGATATCGCCTTTAGTAAATAACTAGTTGCTAGATGAATTAAAGATTTGATTTTTTATACTCTTTTGAACATTTCTGGTTAAAATAATGGGGATTACAGTAACTTTTATGCCCGCATCCCCAAGTTCACATAAAACAGAAGCACAACTCCATTCAAGGAAAATACACACACACACAAACACACAAACACAACAAAAAAACTATGCCAAAAGTTTTGAAGTATACCTGCCAAATGTTATGAATTCTATACAAAGATGAGCAGCACATGCCTCAGTAGACTTTGAGCAAAGTATATATTTTTCTCAAGTAAGTGCCACCGTCCTAGGAGGCATCTAATTAGGTCTTTGATTAGAATGACACGGTGCAGGGCAGCCAGGCAGTGATGTCCCTCCAGAGATGACTCTTCAGAATCGCAGGGGTGATAGGCAGACCATGCGAACTGGAGGGCTGCAGGGTAGACCAGGCCGATGTACCGTTTCTGTCATCTCTGATCTTGCCTACAAGCTAAAGACAGTGACCGCGTGGAAGGACCACAGCAGAGCTCTGGCTGCGTTGGCTTAGCCATGGCCGCCCTGGTCTCGTAAACGTTGAAGAGACGTGCGTGGAGGCTGCGGGCTGCTCTCAGGCACTCTTGCCTCAAGTTTGGCCCTGCCCCTCCCAGCGCTTCTTGAGCAAGTAGCTGTTCTTGTTCCAAGATGGGTAGCAGTCAGGAAGGAACCTGTCCCTAAAAACGGGAGGGAGGAAGCTTACATGAAAGACAGAGAAAGGACAAACGTTACAAAAGAAACGGAAGAACCCACCGTTATTAGTGTAACCTTCTGAGAGAGGCAGACACACTTATTCTAGAAAAAGGAGCGATGCAGGACGCAGGAGCTCAAAGGAGACCTGAGACAGAGAAGAAAATGAGGGAACCAGGACGGCCTAAGAAGAAATGGAGGAAGAAGGGGACTTTCCTGTCGTGACACCGGACGGGATGGATCACCGACATGGAAGCCACACTGGAAGCTGCAAAAGACCAAGTAAACACAGCTGAAAACATCACCGGGGATGTGGCGGACAGGCTTCAGGAAGTCGCCCTAAACAAGGACGTGATTTAAAAGTGTGAGTGGAGGCGGCGATGGATATCGCTGATGAAGGAGGTCGAACATAAGGTGCTCTGAAAGAAGAGGCCTAGAAAACGGAACAGGTTAAATATTTAAAAATAGGATAGGGGAAAACGCTTCATAAATAAATACACAGATTAAAAAGGTGTTTGTAGCCTAGGAAAAAAAATGAACAAAATGACGTACTGTGGTGACATTACTAACCATCAAGAACAGAGAAAGGGTTATTTGTGTTTTTTTCATTATGACCATTCTAATGGTGTGACGTGATACCTCATGTGGCTTTGATTTTTCATTTTCCTGATGGCTAATGATGTTGAGCATCTTTTCATGGGTTTATTGGCTATTCGTGTATCTTTGATGAAATATCTACTCATATTGGGTTTGTTTTTATTATAGGAATTCTTCTGCTCTAATATTTAAAATCTCAAATGTTTTAATTGCATTGCTGTCTATTAAGCATTTCAGAGATGATTTTGGGGGGACCGACCTTGGGAACAGGAGAATATTGGAGTAGGAGATAAGAGGATTCTCTGATCTATTTTTTATAGAGCAGCAGCCAGAACGACCATTTTAGGGGGCCAGTTCTACCACGTCTCTCTGTGAACTAGCTTTACTCTGCTTTTAGGAGCGAGACGAGTCATTTACATAGCACAGAGTCCCTCTTTCACCAGCTTCGTGCCAAGCTCCTTTTCCCTCTGCTGTCTGTGCTGCAGTGATCCATAGCCACCTCAAGTCAGTTTCTGTCATGTGCCATGTTCCTTTCCAACCCACGCCTTCCCACATCACCCCCCCCACCCTTCTCAGCTGGGCACTTCCTCCGGAGCTCAGCTCAAACTCCTTTCTCAAGGAAGCCTTTCTTGATATCCCATATTCTCTTCTGTTGTGCCTATCACCGTTTTAATTAAAAATATGAATTAGGGTTAATCGGTTCACGTCCATGTCCTCTGCGGAATGAAAGCCCTTGCGAAGACCCCTTTCACAGTTGACTCCCCTGCACACGTCTCGGCTCTTGGTAGTTGCTCAGTAAATGCGCACGGACCTAATGAAGGATATCGGTTCCTCAGTGCATCACTCGCGTTTCATTTTCATTTGCTTCACATCTCACCACCAGCTTGTTCACAGTCTCAGCCGCCGAACGCCCTGCGCCACAGGCGCTGTCCGACTTCGGACCTCGTCTGTAGCGATGTGCTTCACATCTCGCTTCCCTCCACGTATATTTCCCGAGAACCTGATATACATAAGACAGCATCTGCTGAATTCTTTTAAGGCCATCAGAATGAATAAAATATCATCTGCTTACTGCCTTTGCATCCATTCTCACCCAGCTCCTCACTTTCGGAGCCCCGCCGGCTCATCTCCGAGGGGCGCATCCTGTCACTATGGAACGCAAGGACAATCCTCGGCAGAGACTGAGAGCAGAATCTGGAGTGTAGCACAGCAAGGTTTCGGAGCTACAGACTTCGAAGCAACAATCTTACTCTTCTTTCGTTTTGTCTGAGCTTGATTTTGAAATCTAGAGAACGACACGTTACACAGGTGGCAATGCCCACTTTTCTCTAACGTTTCATCGAGATGGAGAGGCCCGGGTGTCGCCGTTCTCCTTTCCAGCACCCCTTCACCAGCACTCAGTGAGGCTGCTTGACGTCTGCAATGCTCTGAAATAGCAAAGGCATTGGATCACTTATCAGGAAGGGGTTTTCAGTGTAAGGAAAGAGGAAGACATTTAACGAGCTTTTGGACTCCATCAGATTAAAAACGTGTAAAAAATAGGGAAGGAGACCTATATCAGAACGTCTATCACTCAGGAAAGAAGCACGCAATGAGCTGTGCCTCCTAAAAAAATCTCCGAGAGCAACTGTGAGAGACCTTTGAAGCTGTCTTCCAGAAAGCGGATGGAAGTTCATTATTTGGGGAAAGATTTGAGAAGTTAGCATGTGAGCCAAAGGAGGTAACGTGGTATGGTAATTCAAATAGTGAGGTTTGAATGCTGAGTCTGTGACTTATTTGATGAGGTACTTTTGGTTCTTAATCTGTTTAGGATAATGATACCCATTTCATGTTTGTTTTGAGGATTGAATGATAATATATGTAAATTTGTCCTGTGTAATTAATAAAATTAGCATACATATTTGAAAATAACTACTAAAAATAGTCAGGTGGTCCTCACATGTGACCATGTAAGTAGATCATTAGAGCAAGAAAAATGAAGCCCCAGATAAGTCATTAAGATAGTATCAGTCATTTTAAATGAGTTAACCTTTATCACTCCAAAGAGATTCCAGTGCAGAATACTGAAAAATCCATAATGATCTCAGAGTCATTAAAAAAAATAGTTAGATATTCGTTTGTGGGGTTATTTCTTTCCTCGTGTGTGTGTGTGTGTGTGTGTGTGCGCGCGCGTGTGCGCACGCGCACCAATAGAACTTTATGTTTTTTGGACATTAAAATTTGAACCTCATAATTCTCACAAAATGTTTTCACAAAATATTCTTTTGATTTTTTTCAACCATTTAAAAATGTAAAGTCATTTATTGAGTCATTTATTGAGATATAACTGATGTCATATCATGTAACTTTGTGGTGTATATGTTGATTCAATGTATTTATATGTTACAAAAATATATCATATATAATTACTATTTCTTTTTTGTGGTAAGAACCTTTAAGAACTACTTGCTTAGCAACTTTCAAGTGTATATAATACAGTGTTATTAGCTATAGTCACCATGCTGTGCATTAGATCCTCAGAACCAATTCATCTTATAACTGGCAGTTTACACGCAGAGCCATTGTTCTTAAGAAGAGATGAGGGTGCCTTAGATCTTAGGTTAGAAAATATCTCAGTTACAAAAAGAGGAATGGAGGGCTTTCAGATCTATGGATGTGTAAGTCTATCTTAACAAAGTGATGATGCTGTTAGTTCGTGATAGTTGAAAACAAGACCTAGTCAGGGAAGACTCGAGACCACGTTTAAGTGGCAGTAACGGAGATGAGATGTGGGAGATGGAAATCCTGGACTCCTGGACCATATAATCAGGACGACTGAGCGTTTGGACAGAGGACGGTGCCAGGTTGTGTAATGCTTGCTTGTGGGGGTAAAAACAAACAAACAAATTTCAGTGAATTAACACAAAAGAAATTTATCAATTGAATAATAGGAGCGTGTGTGGCATTCTGGGTCCTGGGGCAGCTTTGCTCCACGTGGTGCCCGCCTCCTTCCATTTCATGGCTCCGTCATTCCCTGGGTGTCGGAACCCTCCGCACCCAGCAGGCAGAAGTGTCAAGTAGTGGGGAAGGCACACCGGCTCCTTGAAAACCCCAGCCAGAGGTGAAAATATGTGCAAATCACCTATCTGGTAATGAATTGATTTTCAGAATATATAAAGAGCTGCTACAACTCAACAACAAAACAAACAGCTTCTTAAACAAATGGGTAAAGGTCTTGAACAGACATTTCTTTAAAATACATATCTATAAATTCCAATAAACCCATGAAAAGATGCACAAAGTTATTCATCATTCGGGAAAGGCACATGAAAACCATAATGAGATACTACTCACATCTATTAGGATGATTGCCGTTTTTTAAAAAAGGAAAATAACAGGTGTTGGTGAGGCTACGGAGAAATTTGAATCTCCGTGCCTTGCTAGTCAGGATGTAAAATAGTGCAGCAGCTGAGGAAAACAGTTTGGTGATTCCTCAGAAAGTTAAACGTAGGATTATTGTATGATCTAGCAATCCCCTTAGGTATATGCTCAAAAGAACTGAAAACAGACTCAGAACAGATACTTACATACAAATGTTCATTGTCGCTTTAGTGCTACAACATTAGTCATAGTAGCCAAAAGGTAGAAACAACCCAAGTGTCCATCAGGGGATGAATGGTTAACAAAATGTGGTATATGCACACAGTAGACTAATTTTTAGCCATAAAAACATGGATGAACTCTGAAAAGCTTATGCTAAATGAAAGAAGCCAGACACAAAATGACAAATATTGTATGATTTCACCTATACGAGGTGCCCAGAATAGACAAATTCATAGAAACAGAAAATAGAATAACGGTTACCAGGGGGTGAAGGGAGGGGTAATGGGGAGTTATTATTTAGTGGATACAGAGATTCTGTTTGGGATGATGAAACTGGTCTGGAAATAGTGGTGATGGTCACACAACATTATGAAGGTATTTAATGCCACTGAATTGTATAGTTAAAAATGGTTAAAAAGGTGAATTTTATGGCCTGCATAATTTACTGCAATTAGAAAGAATCCCGCTGGAAATGACGCACGTCCTGTTGCTCCCATGCCCTGGGTAGGACTGGTCTCATGGCCGTGTTAGGGTGCGGAGTTTGGGCAGTGGAGGGTCTGGCTGAGCAGCATTTCCCAGCAGTGATTCCTCAGTTTGGAAAAAACAACATGAATGTTTTGTAGACAGCCAGCTATTTTAGCCGTAAAAACCAAATTTTAAAAATTGTTTGTTTTGTTTTAGTATACATGTATTTTGCGAGGTAGTAAATCAAATTTAGAAGCAACTCCTTGAAACTGTAGGGTCAGAAGATCATGAGATGTTCCTGTCAAACATGAGCTAGGTAAAAGAAATATTAAAATTTCCATTTTACTAATTTAAAATGTATGAAATGTTTAAAATGAACAAATGTTTCTTTTATTAGTGCGCATCCTGTGCCTTGTCAAGGCTGCTGTTCATTTACTTTGATTCTCCCGTGCCTCTTTCCCCCACATGTTCATATGCACCCCAAATTCACTTCTCTACTACACTGCGTTTCAGGAGGGGCATTGCATGATCTCAGCTGTGGGGTATCAGATGTCTCCTCTGTGAGGAAGAATGTTGAGTTTATTTCTGGGTGGAACATTAAAGAAACATTGCAGATAACACTAGAGGCTGCTTAGCGTTAAGCACCCATGATGGTGAGGCAAATGGAAACTGTTCCTTCTGAGGAGAGGCGGAAGACGCTGGGGTGTTTGGCATGTTGGCCAGATGCGAATCAGAGCTCCCGGCGCTGCCTTCAGACGTGTGTCCTTCTGTCCTGGGAAAGGGGAGGAGGTTCATGCTGCGAGTCACTCCAAAAGGCAGGACGTTGAGTCCTAGGGAAAGTTCCAGAGCATCTACTTCCTGTTCACAATAAGAAAAGTCTTTCAACAGTTTGAACACTCAAGTATGGAGAGTTCAACTTCTGGACGAAGAGAGTGCTCTGCACTGTGAGTGAGTGACACAAGCCTGGAAGGGAGACCAAACAGAGAAGCAATTCCAGTGCTGGTGGGAGGTTGGCTCCTGGCCCCCAGAGAGTCTGTGATTCTTTCTTATCTTGCCAACGTTTGCAAACATTCCTGCAGACTCCCAGATGAAAAGCAGAGGAGGAGTTAATGAAATGAAAGAAAGCTATTAAGATGTAAATTGTTTTCTCTGTAAGTGCTTTCACAATGGGCTGAGACATACATTTACTTTTATTCCCTTATGTCTAGGCGGCTGACATTCAGGAACTAAAGATGGAAATGTGGAATCAAGCAGGTTATACCTATACAAAGAGAGATGGCTAACATCTGGCTCTTCCTTTTTTCCTTTAAATAGTATAATCAGTGCTGCATAGTGTCTCTAACGCCTTCTCTTTTATATCCTTAGTTTTAGAGAAAAAAAATCTAATGTTGGGAAGCAATTACTGTAACGCATTGCTGCCATATTCGGCAAATAGTATGACATTTAAAGTGAGGACAGTTATTAATGGGATTAGAAGAGTAATAGAACTTTATAGAGGAGTTTAATAACTCATCTACAGACCATGAAACAAAGCGAATCGTCACCCTTCATGGGTGAAGTGTTCTATTTGTCCTGTGGTCCACTGCTTTGACTTTTAGTCAAATGTCAAGAGATCATTTAGATTCCAACTGTCTTTAATGTGCATCTTATTTTAAAAGCTTATAGAATTTTGCACACTTAAAGAATGAGTCCCCAAACTTGCATTAACGTTTTTAATAAAATGTGGGGTATCAGCTCTTTCCACTTACAGATATATAAATGAGTGACTGGCAAAGAAAATGATCTACCTATATACGCACCAAGCTTTGGACTTCATCCAGTCTTTCTCTAGGTATCTCTTGGATGTTATAAATCGCTGAACAAATCATAGGCCACTTACCTCCCATTCTGCTCACAGTTCGCATCATAATTGAGTCGTTCTGCGCTTGATAGTTTGTCCTCCCCTTTCTCTCTGACTATGCCCAGAAGATTTCCTTTTCTGTTGGAGACTGTTCTGATTTAGGTTTAGTTTCCTTGGTTTCATTCAGTAATCCTTTTTGAATCACAGAATGTTTAGAATTGGAGTATTCCTAAAAATCATTCGAACCCCTCATCGTACAGATCAGCGGTCCCTAACCTGTTTCGCACCAGGGACTGCGCTCCTGTGAGAATCTAATGCCTGATGATCTGAGGCGGATCTGAGGCGGAGCTGAGACGGTGATGCTAGTGCTGGGGAGAGGCTGCAGATACAGATGAGGCTTCTCCGGCTCACCTGCTTCTCACTTCCTGCTGTGAGGCCTGGTTCCTAACTGGCCACGGACCATACTGATCTGCGCCCCTAGGTTTGGGGACCCCTGGTACAGATGATGAAAGTGAACCCGGTGAAGTGCAGAAACTGGCCCCGGGTCCTCCGACTGGAAAGCAGCTGGGGTGACCACGAGGTGCAGCGGTTCCAGCACGAGCCGGCCTCCTTCCTGATGCCTTCACCAAAGGCTGGCCCAGCTCTCAGGACAGCAGGTACTAGCCAGGGCACCATTAAGTATCCTTTTCTGTCTCTCATTTGGAACCAAGCTTTTGCTTTAGTTTTGTTTGTTGATGAAATGGACTGGTTTCTTTCAAAAGCTGATATTACTGTTGACTCAAGGTCTCTCCTTTTAAGGCACAGGTTAGCATCTTCTCCCATGATGTCCTTGCTGACCAATGGCACGCACGTATAATTTTTTTTTTTTTTTTTGCAACATCTGGCCAGTGTTTAGAAAAGGCGTCTCTGCCCAGAGAACAGAGCCGTGCATTCTTCGATGCTGGGATTCCACCAACTGCAGTCTCCGGCCGCAGACGGCGTTTGCTCTGATGCTCTGACGAGCAGCTGGTCTGGAAAACCTGACACTTTAAAGGAAAGTTTCAAATAATAACCTGTAAAGAGTGGAGTTGTTACATATGAAATAGAGGAAAGAAAGGATAGTTGTTTGGGGACAGGTTCGTTTTATGAAGTTGAAGCAGTGAGCAGGTTAATGGCGCTCATCATGTCTCGGGAGAGTGGTCGGTCCAGAGGTTTTACTCTGCCTGCTCAGGTGTTTGTTATTGGATGATGGGATGCTCATTCCGATTTTTCTGGCCCAACACAGGTCATGTCGTTTTCACTCAAACATTTCTTAAATGAATGCATGCACAAACGAACTTGAGAAATGACATGAATTAAAGATAATTGCGCGTGGTAGGTGCTTTGAGAGAACCAGGCGAAAAGAGAGAAAAGAGGTCTAAGATAACATGCTGATGATGGCAGTAATAACAGTAAGAAGAAATGGGACCCACAGTGGCATTTGTTTTCCAAAGACCAAGCCATCTAGTGTTGACCAAGGTTAGTGGGTTTGCGTCGGAGTCAGGCTCTCTCCCAGGCAAAGTAGATGTACGTCCCCTGAGGAAAACTGGTCACCCGGGTCCAGAGAGCCCACAGAGGTCCTTTCAGAGTGGGAGTAGAAACCTGCTTTTTTGGCCTGGTGGGTTATTTACAGAAGTGTCTGTGGTGTGTTGCTAATGACGCCGTGTACTCATACTGACGGAGCAAAAATGTACATGCATGTGAATGTAAACATTTCAGAAGCCCCTGTCTCAACTGCATAGCAAAAGCAGAATTAAAACAACAACCACCACCACCTTAAACTTTCCTCCTCAAACGGAAACTTTCCAATTAAATGTGTCTAATTCTTTTCTGGCATAAAATAGTCTGACTGTTAGTCAATTTGTAGTCTGTTTAAACTCCACCTCCCTCCTAGGACAGCTTCTCCCCTCCCTCACCTCCCTAAAACAGTCTGAACCTACAGGGTGTTTTGTGTGTCCTTATGGGGTGGAGGACAAAGAGAGGCTCCTCGGATCCCCTTATGATGCAATACAAATAAAATAAACAATAATTTATTTTAATGGTATAAAATGCCTTTTAGTGTTTATTCAAATATGCTTCATTGTTTTTGCAAATATGACTTAATACTTTATGATAGAGACGTTTGCAGCTTTAGATCTGTTTATTTTTTCTTAATTAGTGGACTGTTTTTCAGAGCAGTTTGGTTCATCGGAATGTATTGAACGATTCTGTGGGTTTAGCCAAGTGCATGTGTCATGGGTCTACCATCACAGTATCATCCAGGATAGTTTCGCTGCCCTGAAAATTTCCTGTGCTCCACCTGTTCATCCCTCTTTCCCTCCCATCCCAAGCCCCTGATCTTTTTAACCTCGCTCTAGTTTTTCGTTTTCCAGAATGTCATATATTTGGAATCATAAAGTACGCAGCCTTTTCATATTGGCTTCTTTCACCTAACAATATGCATGCAAGGTTCTTCCATGTCTTTATGTGGCTTGATAGCTCATTTCTTTTTATCACTAATGTTCCATTGTATTTACCGTATATGTTACATTAACATTCCATTGGATTACTGCAGTTTGTTTATTCATTTATTCACTTACTGAAAAACATCTCGGTTGCTTCCAAGTTTTTGGCATTATGAATGAAGCTGCTATAAACATCCGTGTACAGGTTTTTGTGTGGACTTAAGTTTTTAACTCATCTGAGTAAATACCAAAGAGAGTTCAATTGCTGGATTGTCTAGTAAACTTATGTTTAGTTTTGTAAGAAAGTGCCAGACTCTCTTTCTTCCAGCAATGAATGAGAGTTCCTGTTGCTCCACTTCCTTGCCAGCACGGGGTTGTCAGTGTTTTGGATTTTCCCTATTCCGTTAAATTTCTGGTGGCATCTTATTGTTTTAATTTGCAGTTCCCTAGTGACACAGTGTGGAGCATCTTACCGTATGCTTATTTGCCATCTGCATACCTTCTTTGATGAAATACGCGCTCACATCTTTTGCCCGTTTTTAAATTAGGTCGTTTCTTATTGTTGAGCTTAAGGATATTTTGTATATTTTGGATACAAGTTCCTTCTCAGATATGTTTTGCAAATATTTGCTTCCAGTGTGGTGCCTGCCTTTTTATTTTCTGCTGGTTTAGTTTGGTACTTGGTTTTAATAGCTGTGATAGCTGAGAAGTAAACCTCACATCAGTGTGTAAATTTGCATGGAGAAAATGCACCATTGACTCTGCTTCATAAATTATATTTTCAAAACCTACACTGGTTATGCGAGGATTTTTAAATAATCTGTCTAGTAAAATTTTATTTTTCCAAAATATTGCCCATTCTTTCTAATTGGAACGCATTGCAGTCTTATATAGATTCAAGACCTACTGAGATTTACTTGAAAAACATTTAAATAGGTGTGAAAATAGCTTCCTGTTTCTGACATGTTTTATTGGCTTTTTACGGAGCTTTAGCATTCAGTAATAAAATACACTAATTTTAAGCATTCAACTGAATGAACTTTTACATACATATAAACATATAAAACCAACACACAGCTCTATGAACGTTTTACCACACCAGAAAGTTCCTTCAAAACCCTTCCCAGGCCACACTCGTATCCAGAGTGTGTCAGCATTCTGATTTCTATCACCATTGATTAGTTTTGTCTGTTCTTACACTAACTGCAAAAGAAATATAAACTATATCCACTTTTGTTTCTGGCTGCTTTTAATGGAATAGAGTCATATCTATTGTTCCTTACATAACTGGTTTTTTAAATTTAAAATATAGCTATGCAGTATTCCATATTATAGTTTCTCTTTTTCTTTTATTGATGGGCTTGGACTGGTTTTCAGTATGGCTGTTATGAATAAACCTGCTATTAACATTCTTGTACCTGTCTTTTGGTGGACATATCCCCTCATTTGTATCAGATACCTGCAAACACACACACACACACACACACACACACGCACGCACGCACGCACACATGCATACCTCCAAGTGGAATTGCTGAATCGTAGGGGAGATGTATATTAGTCTTTCGTAGATTTTACGAAACAGTTTTGAATGCTAATTTGCATGCCAACTGGCAACCTAAGAGAGTTCCAGTTACTCTACATAAATTGGTATTTGACTTTTTAATTTTAGCCTTTCGGTTAGTGTGTAGGAGTATCTTGCATTTTTAATGTGTAGCATTTGCGTACATGCATTGGCCATTTCGGGTATCCTCTCTGTGCCTGTGCACGTCTATTACTCATTTCTAAAATTGGCTCGTTTGTGTTTTTCTTACTGATTTATACGTTTCTTTTTATATTGTGGGTAAGATTCTTTTGCTGGCTATATATATTCAATATTTTCTTCAATTCAAAATTCAAGTAATTTCTTGAATCCAGAAGCGTGCCTTCATACTCCTCAGTGGTAAACCTAATGAGCAGATGTTTGTAATTCAATGAAATCTAATTTATATTTTTTATAGTTATACTTTTGGTGCCTTGTTTAAGTTATTTTTGCCTGTGTCAGAGTCATATAAGTATTCTAATGCTTTCTTCTAGAAGATTTATTAACTTTTCATATGTATATCTGTGAAACATATCAAATTTTTGTGTATGGTGAGTATGGTCATGGCTCATTTTCATTTTTGCCTTGTTTATTTAAAGGCTTTTTCTCGTCCAATTTTTCTAGGATATAAATTTGAAATTTTTAGGGAATAATCTTACTTTCAGTTATCCTGTCACATCATACTAAAAACTTTTTCAAACATCCTTTTTCAAAATTCTCTTTTTATAGTGTTAACTTTTTCACTGACTGTTAAAACTTTTTCACCTTGAAAGGACAGGGTGTGTGTGTGTGTGCACACGCATGTGTGTAAGTATCAGCTTGATGGCATACTCTCAACTAGCTTTTCATCAAACAAAATCTTAGCACTATCTTTTTATAAAGAAAATGCTGCATAAGACATCCTCAAGTTAGCAGTTTTAATATCTTAGCCATGAGATAAGCAGAGTCATTTTTTTTCTAATCACTCTACATCTCATTACAAATATTATAAGATTTGCCTATTTTCAAGATCTCATTTTTATAAAACGAACCACATCACAAGCTTAATGTTGAGAATGGACACTCTTGACTCTGGTTGCCTATGTTAAGTCCTGGTTCTGAAACTTATATTCAGTATGACCTTGGGCTGTTCTTTACTTTTCTGTGCCTCAGTGGCCTCACCTGTAATGATATGTTTAATTATAATTCCAGCAGAGAGGGTTGCTGCAAGTACTATGAGGAATGAATATAAATGAAGTCAGAATGTTGTCTTGGACAAAAAGTTTGTGTTCTATAAATATTATACTTGCATATAGTCATGTGTGTTTATTTAATTTTGTTATTCTTCCTCTAGTACATTATATATTTCTGCCATTCAGTGACCCTACTGCAATAGTTTGTCAGTGAATGATGCTGGGAACAAATTTTATTTGTGGGGTTATCTTTGTAACCTTACCCTGAGAATAATTTTTTAAAAATTCAGATCAAAGCAAGCATTCTGTCAGTGATTTCACTTACACAGGTTCTAATAAAAACATTTCTAGTAAAGAAATTATTTACTGTCAAGGATATATCTCTTCTACCACGTCTTTTCTGTAGTGATTCATTGAAAAAGTAATTACTTGAATATTTCTTGATAGGAACGAATCTGGATATTCTGTGAATAGAGTCAATTTTGAAATGGCTATATTGTGAGCCAGGCTCTCACAGTATAATATATAATTCTCATACTTCCTGCATGAAATTTCCAGCAGTATAATTTTTTAAATTGCCAACAGTATTTATTGATAAAGATTAACTTTCTGGGGATTTTTTTTTTTTGAGGTTGCATTTTTACCATAAAAAAGAAAAGTATTTCCCTGAAGGTTCATGGTTTTTAGATTTTTACTATAAAGTATGAAACTCAAAGGGGCTTCTGTATATTTGTCATTAAGTTTCATAAATTGTTGAGAAGTACTAGATGAGAATCACATGAAATAGAGTTTTATTTTTCTATTGTGGGTGCTTAGTTTTAAATTTTCCTTCTAATTGATGGATTCGTATTATTTCTAGCTAAAATGTGAAGACGATGCATAGCAAGAGTCATTGTAATAGTAGCAGTTTTCATAATTTAATTTTGAGTTGGTTTCTCCAGATCTGATTAGGTCGTCGTTGTTTTTAACATAACGTACCGTGGCTGAGGAGAGCTGCAGGGAGCAAACTGCTGTGCGCTTTTTCATTGCTATTCGGCTGCATTTTGTGTTATCGCTATTACCTTCATTTCTAGATTTTTTTAGGAATCATAAGGTACTTGTGTACTTTTTGACCGTCATTTAGTTAACTAGAGAATATAATACTTGCATTCATCCAGCCAGACGTACTGCCATTAGGTCCCAGCACGCTGAGGCTTCACTGAATTCACGGAACCGCCCGCTCTGCCTCCCCGAGTCCTGTCGTCCCCACTCGTTCCTCTGGGTGCCCAAGCGACGCTCACTGTGTACAGCAGAGTGATCCATGGATCCCGTGAGAAGGCCAGGTGCTAGCGTTAGCTATTTATTTTGTAACAATTATTAGGCAAGTTCAAATTTTATATATATATATATATATACATGTATATATATAAATACATGTATATATATATATACACACACACATATATATGTATATATTTTATCACACTCTAATTGATCACTTTGGAGACCTGGGGTCAAAAATAACAAAAACACTAGCTTAAGTACTAAAGAACAAGGAAATGATTTATTGTTGAAGGACTCGGCATTGGAAGGCAAGAAAATTGATCTGAGAGAAAAAATAAACAGACGATGAAAAATTTGTGGGAATATAAAGAAAAATTTAAAACAGAAGGACTAAGCGAGGAAGAAGAAAAAGCAGCAGGAAAAACAGCGGCCATACCCCAGGGTTTCTGCAGCGCCTCTGCTGCCTGTCTCGAAATTCGGAAAAGGGTGTTCGATGAATCATTGTCCGCTTTCACTTCTCCTCCAGAGTATCACTGTTTTCACACTGGGGAAACCCATCTATCCTCTCAGCGTGGCTGGATCACTGCAGTAACGGTCTCCAGGGCCCAAAGCTGGGTGGGAACATGCGTAAGGCAGCCTGGAGCACCCTCTCTTCAGCTTCCGTTTCTCTAAACTGGAGGCCTGGCATTGTCTCATCCGGCTTTCTCTCGCCTCACTAATTAATGTCAGTGCCAGCAGGAGAGGGTGAAGGAGCTGTATGTAAACCGATAAAAAATGTACTCTGTGATTTCAGGCGATTACGTTAATGGATGTACTATTTACTGTTTATGTGAAGTGATTTCTAGTTTTTCTTGCTATAGGGACAGCGAAAAGAATAGCCCTACAAAATGTAAAACCTATTTGTAATTTAAAACTGTTGGCTTACTGATATTAGAAGGGAATTACCTTAATTTGGTAAAAAAAAAAAAAAAAAAAAAAAAAAAAAAAAAAAACGCTCCCAAAATAAACTAAAGCAAATGTCACATGAATATTGGATTGGAATACTGAGAATTTCTCCCTGAGGTAAGAAACAAAGCTGTCCACCGTCACTGCTTCTGTTAAGCATGGAAGTGGTGGTCCTAGCCAGTGCAATAAGGTAAGAAAAAAATAGATTCGTCAGAACTGCTAAGAAAGACAGAAAACTGCCATTATTTTCAGATGCCATGAACCTAGACAATTCAAAAGAATCTATGAGGTACTGTTATTAATAAGCTAATTTATCAAGTTCGCCATTTACAAAGGTCAGTATAAAAATCAATGAAAGATCAATATGAAAATAATGTTTCTACCAACTATACACATAAAAATGTAAGGATGATCAATTACATTTATAGTAGCACCCCAAAATTCAAATAACTAATGGACAAAATGTGTGTACTGAAAACTGCAGAACGTCGGTGAGAGATGTGTACAAGGATGTTCCTAGCACAATAAGTATAATGACAAAAAATGGGAACTACTCAAACGCTCATCAGCTTTAGAACGTTTAAATGTACTGTGCGATGCTACATCGCCAAGAAAATAGTA
Organism: Eonycteris spelaea; assembly: GCA_003508835.1. Lineage (NCBI taxonomy): Eukaryota > Metazoa > Chordata > Mammalia > Chiroptera > Pteropodidae > Eonycteris > Eonycteris spelaea. The sequence continues at coordinate 2,298,191 of PUFA01000224.1, forward strand.
AACCACAACTCCTGTTCATACAGTGGGGGGGGGGGTCTCATGAACATCACTTGTGATTTCAGTTGCACGATCTACAAAACCAGGCAGCTAATCCTTGATGTTAGAAGTCGGAGTAGTAGTGACTTCTAGGGAGAGGATACTGTCTGGAGGGAGTACAGGGGATTCTGGGCGAGCGGGGTGGTGATTTTCTTGTTCTCAAGCTGTAGGCTGTTTACGTGAGTGTGTACAGTTTGGAAAAACTCATCTATCTGTGCACTTACCATATTTACAGTTTTCCTATGTCTACTACACATCAATAAAATTTTTTCTAAAATGTCTAATACCAATCACATGTGGCAGGTAAACATTTTGGTCTACGTGTACCTTAGATTCGATGAGTCAGATTTGTTGTCATTTGACATTGCCACAGAGTAGCTTTGTGACCTTGTGCCCCCAGCTAGGGCACATGTGTGAACTACTTCCTCGTCTGTAAAATGAGAATAATGTCATCATTGTTTAGATATATTGAGAATTCATGTGGCATAAAACATCACTGAGAAAATGCTCATTTTCTTCTTTTTATGGGACAATGTGTATATGCATGTGTGTGTAAAAATATACATGTAAATATAGGTACACATATCTACGATAGAAAGCAACAACTCTGAATTTTACATGACAGCTGATGGTTAGATTCAAAATGAACTTTCTATAAATGAAGCATTAAATATACATTTACAGTTTACATTTAGAGTCTTACATATAACTATATATTTATGTAGTATGTTCAGATATAGAGCAGAGTTCATTGAAATTTTTTTTTACAGTGAGATTGTGGACATATATTTTTCCCCCCTAAAAGCTATTATGTATAATAAAACATATCATTAGTTACATTTAGGTTGTTATAGATAATAGGTTGGGATCTAATAATGATTTTTCTCCCTTTGCAGCTTGTCAGATTTAATCAGTAGGCAATCAGACATTGATGGAAAATGAAATTCAAAGTTATGCTCTACACTCCCATATTTGCATACATCAATTTGAAGACCCGAGCCATTCCACAGTCCAAAATAACTTAAGTGGCTTTTATTTCCGTTCACTTAGTCACATATTCATTTATTTCAATATTTGTCAAGAACTAATTTCGGTCACTCTAAATGAGACAGTAAATCTGTGTCAAATATATGTCAGAAAATATATATGACATGAACAGTAGGGGGTAGGACGTGCGAGCCGGGGCCACCATGCACAGGGTGAATGGGGAAGGCCTGTCTTTTGAGACGACATTCGAGCAGAGATGGGAAGGAGAGGATGAAGGGTCATACCAATGTGAAGAGGGCAGGCATTCTCTGCGTGACCAACTGAGCATTCCGGTCTTAATTCAACATTAAATGCTAGAAAATAAGTCCCAGCCTTCTCTTGATTTCTTGGCTGCAACCTACATTCGAATTGATGACCCAACCTAGGTAAGCAAAATCTTTAACAGTTGCATTGTCTCCACTGTCTTTGCTAACACCGTATTTCTTCTGTTGTCATGATTTTTGATATTTAAGTTGTCTTGCTTTGGCACTTCTTTCACTCAGAAGTCATTTCAGATCATTTCTACGTTCTCCAGTAAGAAGATGTCATATAAATATCTTAAGTTATCGCTCTTCTACCAATTTTTACTCCTTCCTGAGTCTAGCCTAGCTTTTCATGCAATAGGTTCTGTGTACAGATAAAATGCACCATTGTCTGACAGAAAGATTGCTCAGAAATAGAGCCCTGTTTGTTCTCGGACAGAATCAGCATTCAGATCTCTGGAGAAATGATGGCATATTCCATAAGTGGTCCTGGAATAATTATCACTCAGTATGGGGGTAAAAAGAAATTCAACCTCTACTTCGTACTCTTCACAAGAACCAAGTCCAGGTGTTTTATATATTTAAATATAAAAAACTAAACTTCAAAACTTTTAGAAGAGATGTAGAATAATGTCTTTATGACCTCCAGGTAGGTAAAGATTTCTTAAACACTAATCACAAAAGAAAAGAGTGATTAGTTTGAGTACCTTAAATTAAAAAAAAAAAATCTGTTCATCACAAGACACCAACTGGGACATGAAAAGACAAGGCATAAACTGAGAGAAGCTATTTCTGGCATACATAGTTGACACACGATTAGTATCCTGTGTATGTGAAGAATTCCCTCAATTCAGTAAGAATTGGAAAAGACAACCCAATAGAAAATTAAGTGAAAGAAGTGAATAGGTATTTACCTTAGAGATAAATGGCAAATAAGTATCAAATTATAAATATGAAAAAGCTCAATGTTTTTAATAGGGAAATACATGTTAAATTCTTAATGAGATACCATTTTCGTACCATTAGATTGGTTCTATAGTACTGAAGAAATTATGATCAACTGTATGGAAGTGGTATATTCATAACATCACTGTGGACAATAGTTAGACTATCTTGTAGAGTTGAACATTTGTATATCCTTTCACTCAGCAATTTCTGTCCTCCAAATGCATCTCAGAGATGTTCTTGCACATATGAATCAAGAGAAATATACAGAAATAGTCATAGGAGCATGGAAACGATCCAAATGAACATCAGTAGAAGAATGAGTGTATAAATGTGGTAAAATCATACACTGGAATATTTCCATCAGTGAAATGAATCAAAGCTAAATGCATGAGCAAAATAGTGAGAAAAAAGTAAGCTCCACAATTTAATAGGTAGTGTAAAATCAATTTTATAAAATTCAGAACCAAAGTTAAATAATACATTTAGAAATACATACACATAATAAGACCGTAAAAACAAAAGCAGAGGAATAAAACACTCAAAATCCAGAATAGTCGATATATCTAGGGAGGATTATCTGGGCAGACCAAGTGGAATTGGTGATATTCAAATTTTAAGTTGAGTATAACATTTACGAGTGTCCACTTTATTGTTATGCCTCATTATTTATATTCAATATTCTTTGCATAATGTCAGAATATAACAAAAATAATAAAATATTAGCACTACAATTACAAATTATGTCAAAAATGACTCAGGGAAAACTGTGTATCACTCTTTATGTACTTTCAGTTAAGCTCTTCTCAGATTAAAGTTAATAAGTTTGAATTCTTTCGTTAATAAGACAAAGATAATGGATCATACAGTCAATTCGGGAAGTTCAAATAAAACCAACAGAATGGAGGAATTAATAAGTGTTTTAGCCAAATAGTTGAAAGCTATAAGTAAAATTAGGCAGCAGACACATTTCAGACTTTCCCATGTTTGCATAGGCAAATAGGACTTGGCAGCAATGTTGGGCGTCTGCAAAGTGTCCAGTGAACCTTTGGCGCGAGGTGCTTCTGGGAGGTGCTGGATCCCCACGTAGCAATCTAGGCAGAGAGAAGGGTGCAACCGCTCAAAACACTGTGCTGCGGCCTGTGGGACACTGTGTCACACAAAAGTTACAGGGGCCGGAGAGACTGGTCCTTGGTCCTGAGGGCAGGCAAGCAGGACTGGGGTGGTGGGCTTCTAGGGAGGGCGTCTCTGGCCACAAACAGCCCAGTTCTTTACCCCACAGTGCTATGCCAATGTTATCTATGTCTGCCGTAAATGTGCCATTTTCTTAGACATAAAGTTGGCCAGCTTTTGTGGAATTAATACATTAATTAAAATCTCAGTACATTCATTATTTTTGGCCAGTTATGGAAAGCCAAAAGTGCATTGGACAACTGAAACGTTCCTTTTTAACTACTTTATGTAGAAGTTGAAACGTAAACTCCCACCCTTTGCATTATGCAGTGAATTGTACCCCGGCTACAAGCCCATCACATGTTTTATGTCGGTCAATAAAAACTTGCCCAAGGTGTCCTATCCTCAGCCTTAGTAAAAAGCTGCCACTTTGCCAAGAAATATTAGGATTCCACTGTGGTGCCTCAGAGGTTTTGCAAATATTTGCTGCAGACTTTTCTGTTCGGTGTAGTCAATTCTTGACTGCCCAGGACACGGTGAGTGGAAGGCGGAGGGCTGGGAGGAGGCATCTCGGGAGATTGATCACAAGCAAGCCACCCTTCTCTGTGTTCTAACCAAGCACGTGTTGGGGTTCTTCATGACATTTCCTAGCAAGAGTTATCAATAAAAATAACCTTGAAGCCAACGTTCTGTTGTCCTTTACCTGTAAGAATGGAGTTCCTAGCTCAGTAAAAGTGTTGGCAAGAGAGTGACAGAATGGACAAGTGAAGCAGGCTAGGAGGCTGATATTTAAATTGTCACCCAACGTGATAAGACAAAGTAACACAGATGCATGAGATTCGGGCAGACTTTTGCTGCCCCAGACTTCCATTTCGGCTTTTGGTCTCTAGATTTGTCTTTTCTAGACGTTTCATATAAATGAGAATCATAAAATAGTCTGCATCTGGTAAAAGTCTTTAAAAGTATAGTATGTGATATTGTCTCTCAAAGAAGAAACTCATATCCGTCTGTTTTCTGTTTCATTGATATTTGCTTTTCTCTATTTCTATTTGCTTTGGGCTTAATTGGTGGGTCCCCGCCCCCTAGATTCTTAAGGTGGGAATTTATGGAATTGATTTTAAAGCTTTATTCTTCTCCAGCATTTACAGCTACAGATCTCTCTCTAAGCACTGTCATATTTTCATTATCATTCATTTTGACATATTTTTTAATTTCTCCTGTGATTTCTTTAACCCATGGGCATTTTAGAAGTATATCGTTTAATTTTCATACACTTAGGGATTTTCTAGATACTTATTGTTATTGATTTCTAACCTATTTCCAATCATGTTGAAAAAACATCTGTAAGATTTCAGGTTTTTTTTTTTTAAATTTATCAAGTTTATTTAGTGCTTTGGCCTGGCACATGCTCTGCCTTGAAGTTTCATGGGGACTGGTCAAGAGCGTATATTCTGCAGTTGTTGGATAAAGTAGTCTGGAAAACTTGTTAACCTCAAGGTGGTTTGGAGTGCCGTTCAGATTTTCTTTAGCTGATTTCCTACATAGTGATTTCTTTCAGTGTTTGTATCACTGAGAGGTGTTAAGAATCTCTAGTTATGACTGGATTTGCGTCTTTTTCTTTACCTGTATCAGTGTTCGCTTTACGTATTTTGAAGCTCTTATTAAATGCTCTCACATTTATGATTATTCCTTCCTGACAAATTGACCCTTATATCAATATGGAATGTTCCTTTTTATCTCTGGCACAATATATTTGGTTTTCAGAAGTTTGTCTGTTCATGTGCCTAGATATGGTCTTATTTATCATTTCCCTGCTCCGAGTAGCTGAGCTCCTTGAATCTGTAAGTATGTGTTTTGCTTTGTTTTATCAAATTTGGCAAACTAGGAGCTATTATTTTTTCAAATATTTTCTCCCTATTCTCTTTTCTTCTGGAACCCCAATCATATATAATATGTATAATATAAACCTATAATATAAATAAATGTATATGTGTATATATCACACACGTGTATGTATATTTTACGTATTAGTCTATTTGGTATGGTATCTACTTTTTAAAATTTTTGTTTTTTCCTCCCTTCATATTAGGTCATATCTCATAGTTTTCTAACCTTTTTTTTTTTTTTTAATTTTTTTGCTGCCATCTTTAGTCTGCTGTTGATCCCAGCCAGTGAACGTTTTATTTCAGGGAATGTACTTTTTAGTTTTAGAATTTCCATTTGGTTTATAGTTTTTAGTTTTTAAAGAGTTCTGATCTGTTAATTCATTTGACCATATTTTTAAATGTCTTTCAACATATTTTTATGAGCTGCTTTAAAAACCTGGGTCATTTTGGTATCTCTATTAAATGTATTTTTTTCTTGGTTATGGGTTACATTTCCTGATTCTTTGCATATGTAATGCTTTTTTTTTATTGCATGATGGCAGTTCTGGGGGCTATATTGTGAATCTTAATTTTGTTGTCTTCCTTTAGGGAATGTTGAGTTCTTCTGGCTGTCGTTTAATTTACTGGTGGTTCAGCTTGATTCTTATTAAGTCCTGTTTTTATTTTTTGTTACCATGAGTCTGTTAATGAGGTGTGGCTTTTCTGAGGTCTCAGTTGAATACCAGAGTATTTAGCAAGATTTCTTCTCTCTGGATTATCAGAGCCGCTTGTCTCCTAGCTCTGTGCAGTTTTCAGACTCTCCATTCAACTGACAGCTTTGGGGTGGGGGCTGCTCTCTTCACACCTCCTGGACTCTCACCCAGTGAACATCTTAGTACTAAACCAAAGACTTTGGGGCACCGCCATGCAGCTTTCGGAAGCTCCTTTTCGGAGCAGCTCTACTCCAGTAATCTACCTGGTAGACTCCAGCTGCCTCAGCAAACCGTGTCTCCAGTGTGCTGGTCCTCGGCAGCCATGTTTGCTTGGGCCCGACCACCCTGTACCTAGTCTGGAAAGTTCCTCCCGGCAGAACGCCAGGCTGTTTATAGGGCTCTTTCAGGCGTTGTCCCTCCCTCAGGAATCAGAGTCCTGTGCTGTTTGTTGTCTCACACTGAAAGGCGCTGTGTCATGTCTTTTGTGTAGGTTTATTGTATACAGTAGGAGGACTAGTTTGGGGCCAGCTATACCATTGTGATTGGATGTCAGAGTCCTCCCTCTGTGTGTATTTTGAAGTTTACTGATTATGAGCATCTCTTCATTTATTCAGTAGCCATTTGTATTTCCTTCTCTTTAAAATATATATCTGTTCATTTCCTTTGACTGCTTTTAACATTTTCTTATTGCTTTGTCCGTTTTCTTTACTAGTATGTGAAAATTGATCCCAGCAATATATTATGTGACTACTTCCCACTTGGTTGTTTGACTTCTAATTTTAATAATGTTGTCTTTTACTACAGAAATTACAAGCTTTTAATTAAGTATTGTTTATAAATCTTTTATGGCTTCTGAGTTTTGTGTTGTATTAAGAATGCCTTTTCAAGTCTAAATTTCAAAAATTCTTCATAATTTTGTTTTTGTTTTTGTTTTTTGTATTTTATGAGATCACTTAAGTCATTGCTCCACCTGGAATTTATTCAGTTTTAATGCAGGAGAGTAAGGTTTATTATTTTATGACTAAGCAGTAGGACCAATACTGTCAAGTGAATATTCCATCTTTTCTGCATGGATCTGAAGTGCCATAGTATTAAATTCCTTTATATTTTTCTGTAGATTTCAGGCTTCTTCATTTTTTTCTTTGATTTTATTTACTTAATGCCAGTGCCAAACTTTTAATTTTTGTGGTACTGTTATATACTTAAACATTTGATTGGACTAGTTCCCATTCTTAGTTATTTTAACTTTTTAAGGAATTTTCTTGTTATTTTACTTTTTGATCTTTTCCACAGTAACTTTTAAATTAGCTTGTCTAATTTCAAAAAAAACCCACATTAACTACTTGTTTTTATTATGATTTCTTTGAATTTATAGATTAATTTAGGAAATATAAACATATTTGTGATTTTAAGCTTTTTCTATCCAAAAAAATGGTAATTTTTTTCATGTTATTCTCTGATTCTGTGTCTCGATAATGTTTCAAGGGTTTATTCACGTAGACCTTGCAGAGTCCTTATTGTATTTATTCTTAGATATCACATCTTTCGTTGCACTGAATGTTTTTCTTTTTGCAACAAATTTTAATCTGTGATATGTATAACCTTCACCTAAATACTTTCCTCTCTCTACTTTTCTCACTGTCATTCACACCGACATTTATTGAGCATGGTGTGTGTCAGCCACTGAGATGGGCTCTGGGCAGAATGATGCACAAGATGTAGTGTGTACCAGTAGTCTTACAGTCTCTTATCTAAATCAATTTACTTATTTATTCATTCAAAAGTATTTACTGAATGCCTTCTATATTTCGAACACCTTCTATATTCCAAACACCGTAATAGACGTTATAGAACTCACTAAAAGCACCCCATTCGATTTAAATTTATGTATTCAACATTTTTAAAATGTGTTTTTCATTCCCTTATAGTTCCTTTCTTTGAGGAGCCTGCAGTCAGTTGGGGAGAAACATTTTATGTGAAAGGATAAGTAGCAATACCAGCTGATATTGCAAAATCGGATGGCATAAACAGAAGCTGTTAACGGAGAAAGTGGCGAATGGAAACGTGCTTTGAGTGAAGTGGAGGCTGTAGGAAGAGGAGGAAGAGAGGCCACTGTGGCTGGAAAGAGCAGTGGGAACGGAACACAGAGTCAGTTGTGAAGGACGAGGGCTCAGGGGCTCGATAGTGTGCATGTCGGCAGGCTCGGCTGGGGCCGGAGGGTGGAGGGCCTCGAATGCCTGGCTGGACTCTGGCTCAGTCAGGCAAGTGACGGCATGGTGCCCAGGTTCCCTTAGTGGTGGAGGGACATTGTGTCAGTGCTGCTGAGCCAGATGAGGCCGCCTTACTTCTGGGCCAGAGATTGGAAGCAGAGACCTGACAGGAGGCTAAAACAGTCATTTTAGCTACGTGGTGATATAAGTCAAAACTGGAGCAGGAAAGGAACTGATGTAGCATAGAGACATGGCAGAAGAGGCACAGCCAGGACTGGGTGACAGGCATTTGGGGTGAGAGGGAAGAGGTGGCCTTGCCAACCAAGGTTTCACGTCTCAGGAATAGGAAAACTCATCATGCTTCTCCCTGGGGATCATGCTTCGTCATTTGGCTTCTCCCTGAGGATGTTAGTTTGGGAGTCCTGCCCTCTGAATCAGATTAACATGTACAGTTGCGAAAGTGAAAGAATTCACATGTGAGAAAAATCCTCACCATACCCTGTGTGTGTTAACATTAATACTCATGTTTTAGGTCATATAATTCGAATCCAGCAACTGGAATTTTGGTAGCCAGGATTGGTAGGAGGTGACATCGAGGGGCTATCTTTCTTGAGTGAGATGAGCTGAGTGACGAATCCATAGTATGTATGTTGACGGGGTCTCAGGGCGTTAGGGCTGACTGCCAGAAAACTTAGCACAGTAGGTGCGTTTTATGAACCTTAGGGGGCAAGCAGGAGGGTAGGGGTCAGGGAGAGAAAAGGTTGTGCCGGGAAGGGAGATGGTGATGTTCTTGGTGCATTGAGCTGTCATAGAGGCTTGGTATCATTACTAGGGGAGGTCCACCTGTTGATGGGTGCCAAGCCAGAGAGTGAAAGCATGACACACCCTGCCCTCTACATCTTCCCAGTCCTCAGAAAGACCCTGTTACTCTCTCATTGTGCCAAATAAAGTATTCCCTTCCTAACCAGCTGGCGACCAGAGACAGAGACCCCAGCGGGGCAGTGTGGAATAAGCCAGTGTTGAAAACAGATGAAGTGCTAGTCGAAGTACCTTCAGAAAATTCTCCTGCTGAGTTTAATAGCAGAAGAAATAGAAAGGAAACAGTTGTTTACATTGTCAAAGAAGAGAGAGAGGATGATATTTTTCAGGGGGCAGCAAAGCCAATCGAAAGTTCCCTTTGGAATTGAGAAATTGGTTTAGTTGAAAAATACAGGTGAAAAGGAGAGATGAAGGAAAATTGCATGAAAATGAGTAACTCAGATGAGGCAGGAGGTTTGGAGAAGGCAGAAGGAACTGGGACGGAGCTTAAGTATGAGGGGCGGGTCCTGAAAAGGAATACGACTGCTCTTGCTGAGACCTCCAGGAAGGGAGACTAGAGTATGGCATTTTCTCAGCTCCATTATCCGTGTCCTTGATTTTCATGGTATGCCCTGTGCCAAGGAGACAGGCAAGGCCAGCGCTTACAAGCTGCCAAGTAGTACTTCTTTTCTCGGTATCAAGCTTTCTCATAGCTGAGACACTCGAAACTTTCTTCAAGGTGGAATAAACCTCACAAAATGTCAGAATAGAGTAAGAGTTTCACTTGGTGTTACAGAGACTCAAACTGGACCCTGAACAGAAGTCTTTTCTGCACTTCTAGCGAATTTATAAGTTTCGGACTAAAATAAAAAAGAATACTTAGAGCACTGTCAATCATTTTTCTTTTTAATGTTTTTACAAGATGTAAAATATGCTTTTCTGATTGTAAAAGCAACATATATTCATTTTTAAAAATGAATAGCGTATGACGTTAAAAGCTAACTCAACCCCCAAGGATGACCTGGGGCATCTGCGTGTGCAGAGCTCACCAAACAGAAGTAGGAGGCGAGGAAGGATCTAGGTCTGAAGTTGGCTCTCCCGGGTTCATACCTGTTCCAGCTCTCTGGATGGCCCCCACTTTCTCATCTGCGCAGTAATGGGAATCATAACGGGGTGGCTGTGGAGGATTAGATGAGAGAATATGTGCAAAGGTAATGTATGCAAAACAGCACAATGCTTGAAAACTAGGAAGTGTTCAATTTTAAAAATTACTCCTAAATGCCTATAACATACGTGCTATTATTCCCTATGTATTGTTTTTTTAACTTGGTTTTCCAAATTATATGTCATGGACATATTTCTGTGTCAGTACCTGTATGTAGTTCTGAATCCATTTAAAGGTTTTTAAATATTTGTTTTCTCTCTCAAGTAGGTTTTTAAAGAAGCCTATGAACTCTCAAAGTAGTTTATTGTTATAATTGCCTTGGTTAGATTATCCAACAGAATTTTTAATGAAAATTACGAGTGTGGGCATCCTTTTCTTGTTCCTGACTTTAATGGATAAGCCTCTCCTGTTGAGAGGCTGCAGAGATGAATGGACAATGGCCAGATCACATGTGAAACAGAACTCGGACTCACAAGCAGTCCAGGTTGCTAACCCACCACCTCCATAGCAATCAGTGCAAATTGATCAGGACTTGGTCAGTAACTTCCGCTTCCCTAATTTTTGCCCCTGCTTCCAACTCAGGACTAAACAACTCAGAAAACCTAAACGCACCCCTAACCAGTAACACGAGATGCCCTGCTTCTAGTTAACCTGCCTCCAGCTCCCCTGTACTACCAACTCCAGTGAGTGCACACCCAAAGCCTTCCTGTCTTTACTACAAAGCTTTTCCCACCCCTCTGCCTGCCTCGCAGTCCGCCAAACGCAGGTGATGCTGGCTCCTCCCTTGCTATATTCAAGCTTTGTATAGCCTCTGCTTGTTCTCATTTGGGTGAGTTTTGTTTATTTCTACATAGTTTGGTATAATTTGCATTAATGGGCTTTCTAATTAATAAGCATTGAATTTCTGGAATGGGTCCTCCTTTTGTCCTGTTGTAATGTCAGTTACTAAACACATGCGTCTTGAGCACCTGCTGTGGACTGTGCTAGGCTCAGGTGAGAGAATAACCCAAATTGATGTGTTTCCTGCTCTCGTGGAATTTATGGTCTAGTAGGGAAGCCAGGCATTCATTAGCGGAGTGCTTACCCTTGATGGTGGGTGAAGGAGAGCTCCAGGAACCTGAGGAGGAGTGGGCAGGGAGGAAACCAGGAAGAGTGGGGTATCCTGTGAGCCAGGAGAAGGCAGTGTTGCCGCAAGGGCAAATGTGTGAGGAGCCCTGAGGAAGTCAAGTGCACGGAGGAAGGAATGAGTATTCTGCTGTTCCGCTTCAACCGTGTTTCCCCATTTCTTTTCCTCTTTGGTTTCTTCTGCCCTCTTCATCTTCTGTGTCCATATTTAAGTGAGCATTTACCAGACCCTTTACACTTGAATGGATTTCCAATGTGACTTCAGTTTCTTTTTCCAGAAACTTGATATTTAAAAGCTGCAGATCGAACCCTTCCTAATATTTATTTTATCCACCAGAAAACTGAAAATGAAGTGTATTCCCTGCTGATTGTTGTCATTTGCTTGACAGCATTGGTGTTGAATATCTAATACTGGTCTCCGTCTCCTGCAATGTCAGCTAGAATGGGCTCGCTCTGCGACTGGCACCTGTTAATTAACTAATGCGGAGAGATGTCACTGAAGTAGAAGACTGTCAAGGGATAATAGACCTGCTGTGTGCAAGTGCTAAAATAACTTTTGCAAAATAAGATCTTAATGAAGCAGATTTATTTGCAAGGCAGACTGCCTCGGTGCCGTAGCAATTTTCTATCCCTTCTTTTTATTTCCTTATTTTTTATCCCTTTATTGGTGGGAGAGATTCAACTTGGTATGTGAAGCCCTGTCCCTTACCTTTCTTATCCTTATCTGTTCTTTATTACATCTTTATAAACACATTTTTTTTTTTTGCGTTTACATGTTGCAGTCAAGTCTTATTTTCCTTTTTTTTCCCCCTCCATTTTCAGTCACTTCAATTCAAAAAAGCAATCTTGCATAGTGGGTAATATCATAGACCGTGGAGCTGAATGACCTTGGCAAAGTTACCTAACCTTTCTGAGCCTCAGTTTTATCATCTATGAAATGGAGCTATGTATGGGATTTTGGTTAGATAGCTGTTAAAGCACTTAGAATAATACCTATCACATGGGAAGAGCCATACTGTTTTTTTGTTTGTTTGTTTTTCTTGCTATCATTATTGTTTCTCTGCACTGGCTTATTTTAATATCTACTTTTTAGCTTTAGAGTATTGACTTATAAATATAGTCACAGTTTTTACCATACATCTTTATTAAAAGTATATGGAGATAATTTTCCATGTAGAGTTTTAATAGGTTTAGAGGAAATTACCAATCATTTGCCACATTCTGACATATACCAGAGCTAAAAGAACCTCAGGTATCGTCACACATGCTCCTTCTTCATTTTCTAATGAGGAAGTTAAGGCTCCATATCGGGTGAGTTGCCACGGCCGCTCTGTTGGGGTCTGGTAGCGTGGAGACCAGGATGCGCATCCTCAGGCTCCCAGTTCGTTGAGTTTTCTCTACGATAATTTGAATGATAGAGTTTCCCTCTATATTTTATGCCAAAGAAATGAGCCAATTCGTAAATATTTCCCACAAAACAATAGTGAATATAGTGTCTTCAATATTATCAGACTGGGTTCTCCGAGTTCGTGGTCCATCAGTTGATAAACTCAGAAGTGCATCTCATCGGTAGGAGTGGCTGAGGACTTCTTGGTAAAGATGGCAGACTAAGCCAAGAGAATTACTTTTGCTTTCTCCTTGTATTATTTCTTGTTGTCACAAAGCCACAAGTTTCGGGGCTCAAAACAACACAAAAATGTACCCTCTTACAGTTCTGGAGGTCAAAGTCTACAGTTAAGATGCTGGCAGGGCTTCATTCTTGCTGGAGGCTTCCATGTTCTTGCCTTGAAAACCCAAACTGAAAAGCTGCTACCTGCATTCTTTGGCCCCTTCATTTTGTCACTTCAACCCCTTGCTTTGGTCATCTCCCACTTTGATCTCCTACCTCCCTCTTACGAGAACCCCGTGATTACATTTGGCCCACTTAGATAACCCAGTATAATCTCCCATCTCAAGAACCTTAATCAGGCTTGCAAAGTCCCTTTTGCCTTGTGAGGTTACATTCACAGTTTCCAGGGGTTGGGTCGTGGACATCTTTGGGAGCCGGGCATTATTTAGCCTATGACACTCCCAGATGCCATTAAAGCGAGAGTCAAGTCTTCTAAATTTTTAACACTAGGGAAAATGAAAAGTTGCAAGGAAAGGATACATAATCATGGTTTTCTACATGATGTAGTTGGAAATAGTGTTTATACGGTCAGCAGCGTAATCACTGAATATCGGTCTGATCAAGACATAACCGCAGTAAGGGGACGAGGGGTGGAAATTGTATGTGTCTGAGGTGGGGGGCGGGGCAAGGGCTGCGTCGTCATTGTTGCACGGTGGGGAGGTAACAGATAATGCCTAAACTCGAATACAAGTGTGCTACTGAGAGAAATGGAGTAAATAGTAAAATAATCAAGTAAAAGAAGTGAAACTAGTTGTCTCTGGGAGAGGTAGGTGACTTGAGTGGGACTGTGGTAAGACTTCTGACTCGGATCCAAAAAAATAAATACAGCTCAGAAGAAAGGGAGCGGGTAGGGTGCAGGGAATGGATAATTCATGGAGTCAAGGAAAGACGTTTTTGAAGATCACTACGTAACTTGCAATTTAATAACTGGGCCACTGCTGCTTTATCCCATTGAAAAGAGACTTAACGGTAAGAACTCCCAGTCCATTGCATTGGTTTGCACTGTTACCTGCACGTATCAGAAACTTCGCTTGAACCAGCCACTCGAACAGGAGAAAGTCTACCAGTGAGAAGATGCCCGATGAAAGGAATGCAAAGCAAGAATCACTCATAAGCCCCAGAAACAGCTGGAACCAGGAGCCCGGTGACCCCCATGGCCCCTCCCCCAGGCCTCTCTCCTCCTCCCAGGTTTCCCTTTCCATTCCTGCTGTGGCCCCGCGCCCTTGCTCCTTGAAATGCTGCTTTACCACAGCCACTCCCCGGGTTCAAAGGTTAAAGCATGGTCCTCAGAGATGCCACTCTTTCTTTCCCAGCCTTGTTTCTGGAACTCCAAGAGAAAGAAACAGTTGACTGTGGCTGGGGACCCAGTCACTTTGTGCAGAGTGGCCGATGCACAGGAACCAGGAGGCACGTGCGCTTCGGCTTCTTGAGAACTCCTTGTGATTGTTGACTGTATCGTGGAATTTTCTTTTAAAAACAGGCCACTGTGCAGTTGCTTAAAAGAACAAGTTAGCACTCTACAATGTGGTCAGATGCCTCTAACATACTCTTCAGTGAAGAAAGCGAGCTATAGTGTATAATCCATGAAAATACATACACATGTCTTCACATATATTTCATATGCCTGGGAAGAATCTACAGCACTCTTATGTATGATGAGTTTTGAGGAAATGGAGTGTCAGTGAACTTTTTATTGTCTGTGCCATACATTTGACATACAAATACATATATTGTATTTGAATTTTAAGAGTATAAGGAAACAAACGTGAGCTCATCTACAATGAGTACTCATTGCATTTGTAATAAGAAAACAGTGGCCCGGAGGATGAAACCTGTTACGTCAGCACCTTCGCCTCCGTTCCCTGTAAACCCCTGCCGCTGTCTGGGGTTTCCCCGGCCCTCAGTTTTTGGCTCCGTGCCTGAGTCTTGCCTGTCCTTTGGGAACTTCTCCACTGTCTCTGATCATCTCCCACCTCTCACTTTCCAGTCTCAACCGCTACCCGGTTTCTAGGCCTTAATCTCCAACTACCCTTGGGTGTTGGCTTTGGAAGTTATCTCGGTCTTGAAAGCTAACGTACAGTTCCTAAAATAGCCCCTCATTTCTGCCAGCAGTGGCAGAGTTCTCCTATTCCCTAGTGATGCTTTTTGGCCCCACCCCACCATTGCCACAGCGTAACAAATCACACACCTAACTTAGGGCTGTGTCTGCCCTCTCTCGGTCAGGACACCAGCACAGTGGCCTCCTCATTAGCCTTCTGTCCTCAGTGCTCCATCGGTTGCTCCAAGGGGCTCCATGATAAACAGTGGTCACGAGGAGATGCCGTTTGATGGGAACTTGATAACGGGTGAATTAGGCCAATGACCCTGAAGCCCGGTATCCATTTTAACATCATTAAGTGTGGAACAGCCACACGCTCTGTCCTTCCAGATGTGAGGCCGCAGGAAGCAGAATCCTCAGCCCCAAGTATCATTGCCAAAATACGTGAACCTAGGAGTTAAATTGATTCTCTGGGTCTGATGACCAGTTTACAGGAAGTACAGGGGTAGAGGACTACCCCACCACAGGAAACGTTCTCATTTCTCCAACAGGTAAATGACGTGAAGGATTGTGGGTGGGGAAGGGCCTGTTAGAGGTGGAGGAGACGTAGGTCTGCAACCAAATGGAATGTGTTCATCTGGTTTGTGTCTCAATTTAAACAAACTAAGTGTAATGAAAGACAGTGTTGAGACCATTGAGTTCTGAGTTTAGGCTGTGTATCGAGTGTATTTGTTTGTTTATTTTATTAAGTGGAAATGGCATGGTGGTTATATTTAAAAAGTATGTTCGACTGTCCAGTAGGATTTGCAGGAGAGATAAGATGATGTCTGGTATTTAATAAAAATGTAGATGGGGATAGATTAAATAGGATTAGCAGAATGTTGATAATTATTGAAGAGGGTAATAGGGATTCATATTATAGAGCTGTCTTGTGACTTTGTTTTCATAATAAAAAGTTTGAACAAGAAAAACATAATTGGACCCTGAAGTGAAAGTTACGGCTGTGAAGAGAGGCTACTCGAAATCGTATCAACAGGCTTTACTGGCATTATCACGGTTGTGAGGAAATATTTTATGTCATACTTCATTTCTAACCTCATACGTGCGCCTTCCCCGGCGGCTGGTGAAGTCAGTGTGTCATGTCAGAGTGTGGCCTTGCCTGCCTGTCTTTTCACAGAGTGGGCTGGACGGGATGCCCTCCCTGCCGGGACCTGATCGTGCTCCTTGTTTGCGCTCCTTCCCTGAAGATGGGACACAGACCAGGAACAACACCGCAGCTCACTGGCTGTGTAGTTAGAATCAAGCAGCATGTAGGTGGGCACCCAGGGGCTCCCCTGTACCTCCTGAAGAGCCACTTGTCACGTAGCTGGACTTCACCAGAACTCACCCTCCTGCATCTTCGGCCATCTACGTGCTGCATCACAAAGTAACCGTGAAACCCCACAGGAGAACATCTTCTCTCCCTAGTACTTACTATGTTTTAAAGCCCCCGCTGCCCTGTCTGCAGCTCATGAAAGCCAAGTGCTGCTTCACAGCATGCACGTGAGCGATGCATTCTAACTCAGGAGAATGCCTGCCGGTGTAATGCACATGTCATACATGTGTCACTGAGGAGATGTGCTGTCAAACCTCGTTGTTTGATAAAGACACTTGGCCTATAATTCATTCTACTTTCCCTTCCAGTGTGTTTATCTTCAGCTTTGTGACTTGTACCCGTTTTTGCCACAAGGAGTACAATTTTGAATGATGCCTCCGTAATTTTGGTTTCTCTCTGTTTTTACTGACAAAATTAATTACTTTTGTAGTCTAAGAATTACTTGGTACTTGCTAGCAAAACTAGGTTTACTGGAAATGACAATGTGCATTGTTTGGAGAGGTACCAAAGCTCGGATGGCTGTGGCTGGTAGAATTTCCATCCACTTGATCATCTGAGAAAGAGGAACAAATTTGTTGCACATTCAGTAAAATCCAGCTTATACTACATTTTAGACTTCCTTTCCATATCATTTTTTTGACCTATCTGCTTGCATAAAATATTTTTATTTGAAAATTCACTTTTTTTGAACATTCAGGCAATCTAAAAGTTCAATATACCATTTAACTTTTTATATTTCATATTATATTTTCACCACACTTACATCTGAATTAATTTTTCTGATTCAAAGTTTAATGCTATAAAATAGTAACAATAAAAGTGCCAACTTAAAAATAATAATGCCTCCCAAATGCAAAGATGTATTAGTTGTGACGGATTACATCAAACTAAAAATTGATGCAGAACAACCACACCGTTCATGAGAGTTTTCAGAGACAAAATGATAGAATTGGGCTATATCTAAATTTCAAATTTCTTAAAATTATAATGAATCTTACATATTCACATGTTTTAGAATTGATAAGAAAAAACGCTTCATTGCTTTAACCTCTTAAGGAGACTCAGTTACCTGTAGGCCCCGTGAGAGGTCCCTGGGTTCGCCTGTGGTCTGTACCGTGAAGAACGGCCTGCAAACAGAGAACTTGGTGATGGCCTGTCCACGTACAACGTGTTTTCTTTCAGCCTCAGGGAGTCCTCTGCCTGGCGAAGCCTGTCCATGTAGCATCGTGTTCCTCAAAGTGTAGTTTGGGGAACCCTTGCATCAAAGTCACCCGGGGAGCTTGTTTACCTCATATACTCCAAGGCCCCATCCCAGGCTCCTGAGCAGACTCTGGGAGTGAGGCCTGGAAACCTGCATTAGAAAACAACTTGCCCGCATGTGTGTGGGACGCAGGACAGTCGAAGGACTGCTCAGAGGTTGTGCATCGCACAGTGCACACGCCTGCTCTGTTGGCCTTGACGTGTGAGTTTTACAATTTACGATAAATACTGTACCCTTGTCTTCGTACCCTCAGGACTTGTCCGTCACGTCTGTAACCTGTTCACGGAAACCGTCGGCTGTGCTTGGACGCGGACAACAGGAATAGCAATGAGACAGCAGCCGCACTGCTGAGCTCCCTGCTGGACATTTTGCACAGCATGCTGACCAACACGTCCAGCATCGTCCGGCTGGCTCTGCAGGTAGATGGCTCTTCTTCTTCCCGCATCTTCTACAGCCCCACGCCACGCCACACGCCCCTTTCGTGCTCACCTTTCTAATCGACTTCTAATGTGTGTTTATTTTTAAAAAGAACTTGTGATTCTGTAGGGAGAGCCTGCCAAAGAAGCCATCTTTGGGTGGCCAGTGCGTAGAGCAGATAATTAGAGCGCGTGCTAAGCGGGATCGGTGCCCGGCCGAAGGATCGTTTTGCCTGACTCACGAGCACCCTCGGGTTGGCCAGGCAGGGTGGTCTCTCCTGGGAGAGGCGGGGCTGCAGCCCACCCCGGCGGCATGGGTTAGCTCGCCAGGAGCAGTGGGCTGAGGTCTTAGGCGCACACACGCACACGCACATTCATATACGTCTGTATCCACACACGTGCGCACACACGTACACACACGACACGTGAACTCTTGCACGCACTTCCCTTATGACCAATACACGGGTCGTAAGATGATTGAGCACTAGATGTGTTTTCAGTGGCTGCGGGAAAGTCAGTTTGCCCCAGACCAGACCTGGATCTACTAAGCATCGTGTTCTAAGGAGGGGCAGGGATGTGGGCTTATTACTTTCTGTGTCAGGTGCCTCCACGTGCCAATTTCATCTAATGTTTTCTCCAGCCACCGGAGTCAGCTGATTAAGCAGAGCATGGGAACGCACACAGCTGATATAAGCGCACTGTTGTATTTTGAATTCCGGTACAGCTGTCAGAGGTGTATGTCAAAGGGTAGCTCCTGGCTCGAATAGATGCAGAAGCTGACGTGGAAACCAAACTGTCTTGATTCCTTGCCCGGAGTCGTCATAGCAGAGCCAAGAATGAATCCCTAGATCCTGCTTTAGTCGCTGTTATTCATCATTGTGATAAATGGTAACCTTTACCCACAGTAAAGCAGCTCAAGTATTTTGCTTGTCTACTGTGGTTTAATAAATAATTCCAAGATCCCCTCAACAAATGTGATAGTTAAGTATTTAACCCAAACTTGTAAAGCCAGAAGATGAAACTCGCCTTTGAACTACCTAGTTGGTGTTTTTCCTCATCTGTGATAATTCGAAATTAACAGTGGACATTGTTAAGTACTTGTGGAATTCTGAACTATGGATTTCTCTTAGCTTTTTCTCTCTTTTCTCTCTCTTCAGAGAACATCGTTTGTTTCCATAATGGTAGTTTTATCTAATTCTTCTAGATGAAGTCCATAGTTACTCTCACAAGATGCTCGGATAGATCAGTCTGTAAAAGATTGTTTTGTAGATTGCAGATAAAAAGGATCAGAAGTTTAAAAATTTCAGAACAATAGAAATCCCACTTTTATTATAAGTGATTATTAGGTAGATATTCAAGGGTATTTCAAAGAAAACTCCTTAATACAAAGTGCTTTCTAGTTCTTTTACCATTTGCTAGTGCACCAATAGATTACTGTTTTTTCTTTTTTCATTTTCTTCAACACCACAGTACACTTTACTGCCATCACTTTCTAAATCCTCCCTCTAATATTCTGCCACGTATTGCTTTTGGCCTTCACTACTGATCTCCATGACAACTGGTGTCGCTTTGAAAGAGGTGAGTCCTTGAGACTGAATTAGGGGAAAGGGTTGGGCAAAGAAATGCAGTGTGCATCAGAGACACGTTCTCCTAGAACACTGAGCGGTAAGTATTTTCCAAACCATAGGTCACTTTTTCCATTTATAAACATGCTCCACCCTGGCATTCTTCTACATTCAAAAACTTCTAATAGGAACGTCTCTAGAGGAATCAAGGGATTGGGGGTTGCCAGTGTTTAAAACGATAGTAGTGATTATATTTATGAAGCACTTTTTTCCCCCAGGGAGGAGAATGATACGATGTAGGAATGTGTGTCGGGGAGGAAGTGAGTGGAGAGAAGCAGGTGTCAGCATCATCTTTAGGACTCAAGTAGCAATACTAAACGTGATAGAATTGTGTTATCCTTGAGCTTTTTTTGCTGAGGAATTAGCTGTACTCCTTTGATCTCATTTGGGGTAATGCTGTATTGCCTTGAATATTACATATGGCTCATAAGTTGATATTCTCAGGTTTTATATGTTTAAAACTATTAAGTTTATATTTCCACATAGAGTTTTCTCCTGAGACCTGTACTCAGTACACCTAGCAGCTTCCTCAACACAACAACTAGAACGTCCCATAACGATAGGAATTCAGTACGTCCACAGCAGAACTCAGAATACACCTCCCTGCACCATTCTCCTGCGAACAAGCCCCACCCTCATTTTGCTGTGCAAACTGCAAACCTGGGAGTCATTCTTAGCATTTCTCTCTCTTCCATATTCCACATCTAACCTGACATCGCAAAATAATGTTGATTCTTACCTTCGATATCCAACAAAGCCAGCCACTTCTCTGAAGCCCTGCTGGTACCCCAGCGTGGTCTACCATCTCTCTTCTCTCGCCTGGACTGTAACGAACACTGGGTGGCTAGGACAGGGGGCGGTGAGTTACAGAAAGGGGTCAGTGGGATCAGGGCACGGCAGAGGACCTGGATGGAGAGGACAGTTGCAGTTTCATGGCAGAAATGGGGTTTTCATGCTGAGGAAAGTACCCTTGGCAAAAGGCACAGAGGGCCATGGATCCAAGAATCAAAAGGCTGGCCTGAGGAAGTGTGATGTCGGACCTGGAGGATACTGAGCAGAGGCGGGCCTCGGCTCCTCGTTTGTTGCTTAGCGTCTGCGTTTATTCGTTTGGTAAGGAAGACCGTCCGCGCAGGGATCCCCTTGGTGCACCGGGCCCACGTCTTTTTGTGATGCGAGTTGAATGCGTTCTTGGCGCGTGCCTTCCTGTCGTGCGAAGCTGCAGCATTCCGTTTCTGGAACCCTTGGCAACGTTGCAAGGAGGTGGTGTGAATACCGGTGGTGGGGTCTGGTGCTTCTTGGTGACAATAACAAATGACTTTAGATCTTAGAAGACCTGGACATCCTGTAGGTGAGGTGCCACCCTGTGTGCTCGTTCTGGTGGCCCCATCTCTTTGGCCCCATGTGTTTGGACAGGAAGCAGTGACAGCATGCCCTGACTGCCTCGGCGCTGGTCTGCTCATCTGCCTTCCCTTTCCCGAGGGAGAATCAGTCTGCTGTAAGGGGTCATGTGTTCACGTGAAAAGCCCGATATTCTGTCTCAAACTGTGCTTCAGAAAGCGGGACTTAACAGCTAAGATTCAGAAAGGTTCAGACCTCTGAGATAGTGCTACCCGTTTGTTTTCTGGAAGGAAATTCTGCCATCATTTCCCTTGGCTACAGAGAGGTGCAGGTTGTCAAAAGGCAGCATGATCTGCGGCGAAGTTCTGAACCAAAGAAAGCAGACAACTTGAATTCTGCCCGTGGGCCTGAGAGCAGACGAAGCTTGGCATTTGTGGGAAGGGCCCTGGAGTCCAGCTTAATGACATGGGGTGGGACAGCCTGCAGCCTGCTCTCAAGGTTCTGGCGAAGGTCATCGTTACCTAAAAGCGGTTTCGTTTCTTCCCAGTGAAAGTAAAAATGGAGGAGGTATGTGAAAGAAATGCATCTGTACCATAATAAAACAATCATAATCAGTGCCTTTTTAAAATAGGAAATTATTGATCTCTACGATAGAAATCTCTGGAATTAGTTCGATAAAACCCCTGGAAGAAGACACCACTTCAAGGCACTCACTTCTCATTTCTGATATCCATTGCTGTTCAAGCCCATGCTAACTAAGCAGTGTAGACCTGTATCTGAAGACTAGTCACAGGAGTGCATTGGGCAAACGTTCTAGGTGTTGTTTGAGCACGTGTGTGCAGACGGAGGAGGAAAGCACAGCGTTTGGTGCGCATTAATCTAACGTGCGTGAAAATGCTCAGGAGAGATGAGCATGTGCGATTTGGCGTCACGCAGCCTAGGTTTATCCTCCGGCGTTGTCACCTGTTATTATTCTGTGAGACTTGGCACAAGCGACTTTTCTGAGCTTCGGTGTTCTCTCCCGGAAAATGGGGCTAAGAGCCCTCGCGTTCGGGTGGCTGGAAGGGAATCACTCGCCCGCCGCGGTGTGTGACCAGCAACGTGTTGCTCCAGCGGCAGCCCTCGTCGCTTTATCCGTGGGCCGCCCAGGCCTGCCTCTGCAGCCGGAGCCGGTGGCAGGGGCAGCACGTGCACTCTGTCATGCGACAGCAGAGCATCACTTCTCTTTGGGGGCCGAGGGAGAACACGTCCTCAGCCCCCTTTGCGCTAGGCTGAGGGGCGCTGTCTCCCAGAATGGAGCGACTAATCTCCAAGGTTCCCTCTCTTTTCTCCTCCCCCCGTTCAAGGCGCAGAAGTCTGGCTCGGGAGGGGACACGCAGGCCGCAGAAGACCTGCTGCTGCTCAGCAAGCCTCTGACAGACCTCATTAGCCTGCTCATTCCGCTGGTAAGGGCTTACCTGTGCGTGCGTCGTTCAGAACTTTGCTGAGGTGGAAGTAATTTTATTTGAATTTCATGATGTCTCAAGTCTCTATGCTATTTTATTCCTTTCAAAACTAGAACTAGAAGACTTTTCAGAAGATTATTTGGCCCGGAATTACTAAATTTTGACTTTATTTTAAAGCCAGGTGGCTTAGCTTTTGTTTAAATGGATATTTAAGCAAAGCAGACTCTCAAATCCTTCTTAATGAAAGTGAGGTAAAAACAAATTGAGAAATGAATTCCAGGAAGGGGAAAAAATCCATTATATGAGGATCAGTTCTCTTTCAAAAAGACATTTTAGGGTTGTGTTTGACGTGTAGGGCTCCCCAGAAATGAAGTACAGACAGACCCAGAGCATATCCCCTCGATCTTCAAAGAAGTAGAGTGAAGTAAGTGAAATTAGGTGAAAACAGGTAAGACTATACAAGATCACTGACTATGTGAAAAGAACCCAACAGAAACTTGGAGTTTGGACCGACCGAATCATTTTAGCCAAACTTAAAGGGGACCCAGCGTGTAGACATATGACTCCCACCCATGGATGAAGCAGTCCTCAGTGTGTTGGCTGAGAACATCCTATAAGTACCTTGAAAACCTCTCCAGATACGGGGACCCAAGGATGAGGGGTGGCGGGAACCCGAGAGAGCACACGCTGGGGCCTCCGCCCTTCACGGGGCGACAGCACCTCGGTGCTCAGGGCACTGGGTTTGCCTTTTTCTGCCCTCCTGCTCAAAGGTGGGCAGGTGCAGTTTGGATGAATAATTCTATAGATGTAACTGTATTCATCAAATAAAGATTTGGTTCAACAGAGAAGAAAAAGTGGGGGAAAGTGGTAAATTGGTCAGTACTGGGTTGCATCCAATAATAGCATATGTGGAATAGAGCAGTCACCAAAACAAAAGTGGCAGTGGGCTCACAGCAAAGGGAGGGAGCAACCCAAACCCCAGGGGACTGGGCGCGCCCCCCTCAGAGGGGCAGGATCCCTGGGGCAGAACTGCGCAGGAAGTTCCCGGGAAAATGGCCACACTCGCCCGTGGCTCCAGCTTGGAGTCGAGGGGCTGAACCCTGACAGCCAGGAAACGGATGAGGTTCCAGGGGACAGAGAAGGACCAACACAACCACACACTTACATGAAAGACTCAAAGCTGCCCCATTCAATTAAAATGCATATATACGTTACATGTATACTGATACATTCTGTATTGAATAATGATATTTACAGCAAATAAGATTTAAAAATCATTTAAGACAGTTGAAGAATCCATAGAGGTAAACTTCTAAGACACATATTTCACATAGATGTTTTATGGACAAGGTTTTGGCGTTGGTCTTAATTTTATTATTTTGTTTTTCCATTCTAAATGTCTTCCTATATTACGTGTAGGGTTTAATGCATGTGTGTGTGCGTGCCCCCCCCCACACACACACACACAATCTTTAATAGGACAAAGAGAAAGATTCTACAATGATAAGGAATAAAATCCACAGGAACCTTTTTGTGCCAAATATCAGAGCATAGAACAATATAAAGAGAAGGACAAAAAACATACAGGGAGAAATCGAGAACAGCAACACAGTAGTATTGAAAGATTTGGCACGTCTTTCTCATTGCTTGACAGACCTAAGTGCATAAATAATGATGTAGAGCAGGCGGTGAGAAGCCAGGGCCTGTGGACTGACTCTGGCTCACTGCCTATTTTCGTAAATAAAGTTTTATTGAATGTAGCCCCACAGACAATCTATTTCCACATTGTCTGTGGCCGCTTTTGCACCTCAGTGGTAGTTGAGGTAACAGAGACCTTAAGTGCAGAAGCCTAATTATTTACTGTCTGGCTCTTTATAGAAAAAGTTTGCTGACTCTTATATAGCGGATATGAAAACTTTAATAAGATTGATCTGATAGAAATATATCCATCTTTGTACCCTGAAAACAGAAACTGCACCTTCTTTTCGGTTTTCCAGAAACATTTTTAGAAACTTAAATATGCATTAGGTTAAAAGAATATCAATAAATTCTAATGAACGGAAATCATATGGATCACATTCTTTAACCATAATACAAACTAGAAGGAAAAATAAAAACAATTGAAGATGGTCTGTTAATGAATACTATCCGTGAATATAACCAAAGAATAAGGCATTGTGATTATATAAGTCTGGGTCCAGTCAGAGTGCAGAAACCACACAGTGATGTAAACAAATTTAATATAAAGAATTATTAAGCTATGACAGAAGAGTAACTGTAAGATTTAGAAAGAACTCTGTAAGGTACCCTAAAGCAGAGGAAGAGTAGCTAACGAAGAACAAACTTGACAGGACAACCCTGTCCCCAAGGCTGCAGGTCAGACCTCATTAGAGAAGCCATGGCTCAGCCCACGGAAGTGGACGCGTCTGCCAGGCTGCCCAGGCCAGCGCTGGGCCACTGTCCTGGGAAAGCAGGAGGCCACCTTCCAGGGTGCAGGCGGATCCCAGCCATGGGCAGGTACGAAAGGGAAGCAGGGTCCTGCTGTTGGGGGAGGTCCGGGTGCCTAGCGTTTGTGTAGAGAGGACTGTGGGAGACAAATCTAGGAGGCAGGCAAGCAGGGAAGTTGGGGTGCCCCTGCTCATGGGGAGCCTGGAGAGCACTGTCTCCACTGGGGAGGACAGTGGGGCTGTGATCACAGGCCAGGCTGGAGTGAGAGTTGAGTGGCCACACGTTCTCGGCCCGTGGTTAGGTCAGGTCCCCACTCGATGCCATCATACCACACTTACGACTCACAGCGCAGCTGCCAGAAATAGCAGAAGAGCCCCTTCTACCAGCAGTGTGTCCTCTGAGCGATGTGTCCCGGCTCTCCGGGGCTCTGAACTCCTGTTTTTAGTCCCTTGATCACACGTAGGTTCTAATATGTTGGCCAGACACCTGCCTAATGTGTGTGAGCTGTGTTGTGTGCCTACACATTTATCACTAGAGTCATTAAGTTTAAAGATGGCCTGCAATAAGAACATTGCAGTATATCTTCTCAGGAAAAGATTTTAACACTTTTATAGCTGTGTATAAAGTGAAGAGAAATAGTAATATGGCTATCGAGGACCCACTCTGGAACAAATA
Organism: Eonycteris spelaea; assembly: GCA_003508835.1. NCBI lineage: Eukaryota > Metazoa > Chordata > Mammalia > Chiroptera > Pteropodidae > Eonycteris > Eonycteris spelaea. The sequence continues at coordinate 2,323,800 of PUFA01000224.1, forward strand.
CAGACCAAGGATAAATTTTATAGTGGTTGTTAAAAAATGTAATAGGTACAGAACAAGGTCCTAGAATTGCTTTTCCGTGGGGAAAAAGAAACAGACTTTCAGTTTGTATCTGACTTGGATAATTTTGGAAGTATTTTGCCTGAAGGCAGGTAAATGAACTTGTTAACTTTTGAGGTTCTTTCCAGATATAAAAGTAAACATACTTATCCTTTAGAGAATATGAAGCCTGTCAAACCATAATATATGAACCTATATTTATACCATACACTGTAGAAGCATCCTAGTGAAATGCAGGCATGAGACAGTGATTCTTAGTCTGTTCTGAGTGAACCGCTTTGAGATTGATGACCCTGGACCTTCTTCCCAGAAAAATGCCTGGACTCACTCATGTGCAAAGTCCTGCACACAATTCACAGTTTCAGGGGGATCTTGGAATCCTCAGTTGAGAAACATAGTACAGGATATGGTTAATGAAACATACGCCAAGTTGACCACGACAGATAAAGTAAGGCAATTGTTTGACCAAAATATTTTATTTCTTAAAAGAAAAATGGGAAGCCTTGGTGGTCCGTTGTTGAGTTTTAGAACTCTACGTGTTCTGGATATTAATCCATTATTAAATATTTGATTTGAAAATGTTTCCTCCCATTCTGTGGGTCACTGTTTCACTGTGTATATATTGCCATTTGGAGCACAAAATTTTTTAAAATTTCCGTGAAGTCCAGTTTGGCTGTGCAAATTTTCCATTTGTTGCCTGTGCCTTGGTGTCATAGTCAATAAATCACTGCCAAATCCAATGTCATGAAGGTTTGCCCTACGTTTCTTCTAAGAATTTTATAGTTTCAGGCCTTACATTTAGGTCTTTGATCTTTTTTGAGTTAATTTTTGCATCTAGTTAGGTAAAGATCTAATTTCAGTCATTTGCACGTGGGCATCCAGGTTTCCCACCACCATTGGTTGAAAAGACTGTCCTTCCTCCATCGAATGGCCTTGGCACCCTTGTCAAAAATCATTTGCTATATATATGTGATGAGTGATTTCTGGGTTCTCTGTATCATTGGTCCGTATATCAGTCTTTATGCAAGTACCACACTGACTGAATTACTATAGTTTTATAGTAAGTTTTTAAATCAAGAAGTCTGAGTCCTCCATTTTTTAAAAATCAGATTGTTTTGTCTATTTTGGGTCATGTGAATTTTTGGATAGGTTTTTTTTTCTGCAAAATCACCATTGAGATTTTGATAGGGATTGCATTGAATCTGTAGATTGCTGTGGGTAGTATTGTTTTGGGTATTAATTTATAGATTGTATTGATTGATTTTCATATGTCGAACTATCCTTGCATTTCAAGAATAAATCCCACTTTCATGGATTACACCAGGAATAAATCATGATGTGTTATACTTTTAATATAGTGGTTAATTTGGTTTAATAATATTTTGTAGAGGATTTTTGCATCATTATTCATCGGGAATATTGGTCTATACTTCTGGTGTCTTTGTCTGGCTTTGTTATGAGGATAATGCTGGCTTCATAGAACAAGTTAAGAAGTATTCTCTTCAATTTTGGGGGAAAGTTTAAGAAGGATTGGTTTTCTTTCTTCTTTAAATGTTTGATAGAATTCACCAGTGAAGCCATTACATCATGTTCAAGGCTTTTCTTCGTCAGGAGATTTTTGATTACTGATTCACTATCCTTCTTAATTATAGTTTATTTACATTTTCTTTTTCTTTGTGGTTGAGTCATGGTAGGTTTTGTGTTTCTAGGAATTTTTCCACTTCATCTAGGTGATACAGTTTGTTGGTGTACAATTTTTCATAGTACTCTCTTATACCACTTTTTAATTCTGAGGGTTGGTATAATGTCCCCACTTTCATTTTTGATTTTAGTAGTTTGAGTCTTTTTCTGTGTGTGTGTGTGTGGGGGGGTGGTATGCATCTCTCTGTCTCACTTATCCATCTAGCTAAAGGTTTGTCCATTTTGTTGATCTCTTCACAGAACCAAATTCTGGTGTCATGGATTTTTCTTCTGTCATTTTTCTATTCTCTATTTCATTTATCTCTGCTCTAATGTTTTTTTCCCCTACCTTCTGCTAGCTTTGGGTTTAGTTTTTTTCTTTTTGTATTTTCTTGAGTCGTAAAGCTGGATTGCCCATTTGAGATCTTTCTTGTCTTTTCATGAAGTGTTTACAGCTATAAATTTCTCCCTCTATGTCTTTCATCAAATTTGGGAAGTTTTCAGCCAATATTTCTTTAAATCATTTCTCTGCCCTTTTTCTTCTCCTGGAACTTTCACAGTGTATATGTTGGTCCACTTGACAGGACTTAGGTCTCTTAGACTATGTTTACTTTTTTTTATTTCTTTCTTTCTCAGACTTGATAATTTTCATTTTCCTATCTTCATGTGCACTAATTCTTTCTTTGTGCTCAAATCTGCCTTTGAATATCTCTAGTGAAATTTTAGTGCATTTATTGTACTTTTCATTTCCATAATTTGGTTTTGTTTTCTTTTCAGGTTTTTATATCTGATGTTTCCATTTCGTTAGTATACTGTTTTCTTGACTTTCTTCACAACTTCCTATAGGTTTTTGAGAGCGTCTTTAGGTAGTTGTTTTAAAGTCTTTGTCTAGTAGGTTTGTCATCAGATTTTTTCAGGAACAGTTTCTGTTGATTTGCTTTTTTTCCTTCGAATAGGCCGTGCTTACCTGTTTCTTTGTATGCCTTGATATGATCCTAAATTGAAGTGATCAGTTAATCAAGTAGACATAATAGTCCTAAACATACTACATGAAACCAAAAGTGTTAGAAGTGCAATTATAAAAGATAAATCTAGTTTTCGTCAGTGATTTCAATACCCTTATTTTGATAACTCATAGAACAAGTTGAAAGAGAATCAACAACGAAATAGCAGACTTGAACAACACTGTCATCCAGCTGTACCTGACCGATATCGTAGGACACTCAGCTAAAGAAGAAAATAGTCTTCCAGTTGCACACTGGGCATTTTACCAAGATATACCATATTCTGAGCCATAAAATAAGTCTCACCAAATTTAAAAATTATTCATGTCATGTATATTCTACCATAATGGAATTAAATTTGAATTCAATAAAAGATATTTGGGAAATTCCAAAATATTTGGAACCAAATAACACATTCCTAAATAATCATGGATCAGATTAAAAATCAGAAAGTATTCTGAAAATACTGCGTATCAGAATTTGTCCTACGTTGGTAAAACAGTACTTAAGAGGAGGAAAATTTATAGCTAAACTCCTATGTTAGGAAAGGAGAAAGATCTCAAATCAATGACCTCAACTTCTACCTTAAGAGTCTAGAAATAGAAGAGCAAATTACTCTGAAACTACTATAACAAAATAGTGAGGTATTAGTGAAAAAATCGTTTTGATGGTCATGAATATGCTCCTTATCTTAATTGCTGTATACCGTAAGCCTGGCCATTGCAGGCTCTCAATAAATAATTGTGGGATGCATGGATAAGAAATACTAAGTGCCAACATCTAGTTACAAAACAAAATTATAATGTGAACTAATTTATGTTGTTCTTCATATATATTTATATAAAGTGCACGAAAAGAAGTGAGGGTGGAGTAATTTATACCAAAGGCTTAACAGGGTATTTCTCAACATTTTTTTATTTAAAAAAATACCTCTCTGTGCTGTCCCCCTCCTTTTTGTTGTTGTTGTTATAATAAACAATTTCAAAATATACAATAGAGTGATTTCATCTTGAAAAAAATAAACAAATGACCAAAGATCCTGACTCTTAATTCCCCCCAAGTTGTGGACCTTCTCCACTGGTCAGAAGCTGGCCTCAGAGCCATCTTTCACCCTGTATCAGTGGGGACCAAAGGGTCTCCACTCGCTCTGCCCAGGGTATATTGTGTAAGGTACAGAAGCAAAGCAAGACTGAGCAGCTGACTGCCAGTTCTTTTCCCTCTAAAGGTACCTAAGTTTCTCACCATCAGATGGAGAGAAGTATCTGAGGTATAATTTTGACTTCAGAATCTTGAGCATTTTTCTTAATATACCTTATCATTTTTGATGAACAGTGAATTTTTTTTTTTTCTAAATTTAGGATTTGAAATCTCAGAGTCAAATCAGATAAGTAGCTCCAAGATTTTGGGGTAATTCAGAAGCACATTTGTCTCTCTCTGCCAGTGGCTCACCAGCCCTGCAACTCTTAAGTTCTCAAGGTAGCTGCTATAAATAGAATTCACTCTTTAATTCTGCCGGTAAAGGTCAACATACTGTTCTGTTGAAAGGAAACAAGAACAATTTGGTTGGATTTCCTGTGGCAATATATTGACTCCATAATACTGTAATAAACTTCTTCTTTTTGGTCCTCCAAAATAAACAGGTAGATATGACTCAAACAGAACATAAACTTTATGTTGAACTTAAAATTGTTGTTATTCTACTTTCAGACTCAGTAAGTTCCATGTCTTGGCACCTGTGCTACATCCATGCAATGATAAGAATAGTAATTTCTTTTATAGAAAAGCAGATTTTTTTTTTATTTTTTGTTTTTCGAATCTATATTACTTGTGTCGATTGCCATTTGTAATTAATTCTTGGTGCCTTTCCTGAGGGAGCTGAATTGTGTCCCTCTGCTGCAGAGGACACGTCACCAGCAGCAGCCCCTGAATCTGATCTCTACTGTCCAAGAGCATGGCTGCCTCTTCCCTTCCCAAGGAGGCCATTTTGGGCAGATGGCCCCTAACATGTCCTTATCCAATGACACAATGCATAAGGGCACCTTTTCATCCAGATCATTTGAAAGATTCACTGGGAGTTAGAATGACCATTTTCTTCCCACAAGCCAGTGGTTGGACTAGAAGATCCGTCCTGGCCCTTCAAGCTCTGTCAGTTTAAAATTCACTCGAGATATTGACATGGTGTGGTGTTTTTAAAACGTATCAACAAAAGCGTTCTGAAAGAATATCGGTTACATACAGTTCCATTTTCCTACCTTTAAGGTATCATTTCGGCCAGAAAATAATTGTGTTCATATTGAGTGCAGTTACGATTTATTCTCACATAGAGTTTTAGCAATTTTTTACTTATTTTGGGTCCTGCCTACATGATCTGGTGAAACAAACTGAGAAATATCAACCTTGATTGACTTGACCTTATTAGCATATTTCTTAGAAATCTGTGCGTCATTATTTTGGGTTGGAAGCATGTGTGCATTATCTTCTCACAGGTATTTTTATTTTCACTGAATTCCCTAGGGTCATTAGTAGTTAAGTTTGCATAGTTTCTGTCTGTCTTGGAGATTAAGTTGTCTTCAGGAACAGTAGCCTGACGTCACTGAAGACTTGGCATGTGGACTTCATTTCCTGTGATCACCCTACGAGCGGGGGCATGCCTGTCGGACAGCATGCTTTCAAATGCAACAGAGGCCGTTCACTTTACAGAGAAGGAAATTTAAGTGTAAATAGTTTGGTTAAGCTATTCCTATCTTTCTTTTTGTCAGTGTGAACTGAGGGGTAAAATTTTCAATCCATAACTTTTTTGTAATTAGGGTTTAGCTTGTAATTAAAGATATACTTGAGGCAAAATAGGAAACTCACATCTCATGTAAATGACACCTCAAAGCTGTTTTGGAATGAGAAGACCAAGATAATGACAAAATCCATCATGCAGAAACACTCCAAATACAGAAAATTCAGTGTTTAACCCAGTGATCAGTTTCTCGTAATTTATTACCGAGAGAAAAATAAATCGAATGTTTAAGAACTAAAATCCATTTTCCCATAGATGATTAAAAGCAATTCAAACTAATACACTTCAAGTACTTACCTCTGGGAAAATCTAAAATACTGCATTTTAAAACAATAATAAAGTAATATATTTTATGCTTAGACTTCACATATATAATATCAAAAAGTAAAAATGAAAAATTAGTTGACTATCCTGATATATAGGCAGAATAGCTCTCTTCTGAGTTTACTGTTTCTACATGATTTACAGTGCTTTACATTTTTTCTCCAAATATTTTGGATGTTTGGCAAAGAGATTCTATGTGCTAATGTGTTTTTTAATCATAAAAATTACATACGCTCATTAAGAGTAATTCAAACTCTTCAAAAGGGTTAAAAATTAAAAAGTAAACATCTTTTTCCTTATCTAGACCCACAGGGGAAAAAAATGTAGGCTTTTATAATTATATGTATATTTTCGTGCATATATACATATATGCATATAAATGAATGTATATATGCCCCTTTTTATACAATGTGATCATAATATACATACATATCTATAACATGGTTTTCCCCCACTTTCTCAATGTATTTGAGAAAAAGTTTCATATGAGTACATACAAAAGACTGTATAAATATATCATAATCAAGTTAGTTAGCTCTCCTATTAATAGACTTTTAATATGTGTTGGGGTAGTTTTTTTGACACATAGTGCTGTACTGAAAATCTTTGTTAGATAATGTGTTTGTTTATACTTACATGATTGTATAATAAATTCCTAGAAATTGTGAGATGTGATGCTAAGAGATGCTCAGATAGCTGGTAAAACATGATTTCTGGATGTGTCTGTGAGGGACTTTCTGGAAGAGATTAGCATTTGAATCAGACTGAGCCAAGAAGACCCACCTTCACCAGTGTGGGTGGGCACTCTGCAACCCATTGAGGGCCTGAATAGGACAGAAAGGTTGAGGAAGGGTGAATGTGCCTGTGCTTGAGCTGGGCCATCTCTCTCCTCCTGCCCTCTGGAGCTCCTGGTTCTTGGTCTTCAGTCTCCAACTAGGACTTACACCATTGGCTCCCCCAGTCAGGATCTGGGTTTGGATTGCAACTATCCCCACCAGCTTTCCTGGGCCTCCAGCTTGCAGATGACAGATTGTAGAACTTCTCAACCTCCATAATCACGTGAGCCAATCCTTCCTAATAGATCTCTTTCTGTATATCTCCTGTTAGCTCTGTTTCTCTGGGGAATCCTGTCAAATATATGAGGTGAAAGGGTTGTAAATTTTTATGTTCGTATATATTGCAAATTGCCCTCCCCAAAGGTAGAGAACCAGTTGTCATTCTCATTGAAAGAGAAGCCTGTTTCTAGAGCCTTGCTGATAGTTTTATGAAACTAACATTTTTGCCATTCTGATTCATGAAATCTTGTATATCTTTGATGTTTTATGTGAATGCAGTTTAGTATCTTTTGTGGCTTAATTAGCCATTTGTGTGTGTGTGTGTTTGTGTATGTCTATAATTGCTTTAGCATAATTTGCCCATTTTTTCTACTCAGTTTACCTTTTTTATTGATTTTAAGAGCTCTTTACATATTAAGGGTTTATTCTTTTGTCATAACAAATATACTTTTTCATTTTCTTTTTGTATTTTTAACTTTTATTGGTGCTTTAGCTATAAAGGTAGTTTTTCATTTATTAGTCAGATTTATCAGTGTTTTCCTTCATGAGTTTTGAGTTTTATGTCGTATTTTAGAAGATCTTTTCATTTCACACTTATAAATATATTCTCCCATATTTTCTTCTAGTACTTTCATGGTATGTTAACATTTAGATTATTTGACTTATTCTGGATTATTTTGTTGTAAGGAGTAAGGTGGACATCTGTGTGGTGGTAAATTTATAAAAAGTTTCAAACACCAAGTTCTGTTAAGATTTCGTTTCATTAGTTCTATGCATTGTCATATAATTAGTAGATATGTGGGACTAGCACTTGCATATCTTATAAAAATAACCACTTCTTTGAATACAATTTGTTATATTTTTTGCACCATAGGGCATAGTTTATGCCCTAGGAAATAATAGCAAAGCATACCCTATGAAAATATCTCTTTGACTTAATTTCCCTGTGCAAATACATCTTTCCTCAATGCATTCATCAGAGAGAAATATAACAGACTCAAGACATATTTCTTTTGGGGTGAGGAAGGAAACTCCATTTAAAGTTGAGGTGTCCATAGTTAACAGATAACTTGCTATGCATATATCTCAATCTTGCACAGATTTTTAAACTGTGGAAAAGCTGTCAAAGGCAGCCTTAGCCCTTCACATCTTCTCCAGCCATTATCATTGGTCAGAGTGAGTCTTGCATTTGACTCATATCGGCAGGGATGGTAGTAGCCTCATAGCATGGAGATGTGCATTTCCATGTAGCAGCGACAAAAAGAGAAATGGTTACATCTTTAAAATGTGTTATCGCATCGATTTGACATTCCATGTGAGGCGGTTTGGCCAGACACAGTGGTGTTTCTGTGATTCAGTGGGATCATCTCCGAACACCCATCCATTTAATGGTGGTTGCGTTGGCTTCATTGGTTATCAGGTGAATGATCATGGACAAGTTAGTCAGTCTCCATTTCTATGTCCAAAAAAAGGAAAATGTCACACCTCACAGGGTTTTTGGGAGAACTAAGGGAGCAATGCATGAAGAAGTCTTAGCACAGCACTTGGTGCATTATAAATCCCTCCACCCAAGTGTCTGCTTTTTCACCTTGTTGTATCATTATTGGGTGGCATTATCGATGTAACTCAGTAGGACAGTGACAGGTAGCAAAAACCCCATTATGGCTACAGTCCAGAGATACAGTTCCCAGGTGTCTTTAGAAATGGGCTGACTTTGAGATGAGCAGAGAACTCCCTGAGTTTGCTTCGTTTTATTTTTGCCACTCCCCTTACCTCCCCCCCCAAACCCCTTTGATTTCATGAAGACTCAGAAAGCATCCTTTTTGAAGCAAGAAAATAATGTGGATATTTACCCATAACTGTAATACAGTGAAGTTAGCAGTTTTGATAATGATGTCAAGCTTTTCTGTTTCCTGTAATGCCTGCAACATTATCCCGTCTATGGCTCCCGGAGGCCCTTCCCACATAGTGTGTTCTGTAATCATATTTACTGATCCAATAAACATCCGTCTCTTATTGTAATAAACTCACTTTGCGAAGCCTCATTAATGTGCCAAATAATGGACCCAGGGGTATTTCTGACGATTTCATCGTAGCTCTGCAATGAGTTGCCCGCATGGCTCTGTTGGTGGGAACGCTGCCACTGCAGCTCCCGTCATTGTCACCGGCCGCGGCCCGCGCATCGTGGGGGCTCACGGCACGGGCTTCCCGTAAAGGTGGTTTAGGGCATCGAAGTCCTACCAGGTGAAACTTTATATGGTCTTATACAGTCTTAATCATGGATCCGTCTCTTTGAATACATGAGCCATTAGTTAGTTTATAAAGTGAAGACTTTCTCTAAAGGACCATGTGCTCAATGTCTAGATAACAAAGCCATAATCATGTTTAACCAATTTTAGACAGAGAATTTTTTCTTTCTCCAGTTGTAAAAATTGTCTGATTTGATAAGTTCGTACTGTTATGGGTGGTGTTTAAATTTTAATGGCTACAGTTTTATTTAAAATATATCTGTTCTTGTAATGGAAATAATCACTTTTAGGGATAAAGGTGTTATCTTCTATTCTTTTTCCCTTGGGGTACATCTCCTACTTCAAACCTATATTTTTTAGATATGAACTCTTCAGAAAGGGATTAATATGAGAAGACTTCATGTATTTTTCAATATCCTGGATTCAGTAACCGGTAATTTTAATGACTTCTGTATAATTCTCTAACACATTTTTGAAGCATATAACCAAACAGTAACTTTCCGAGTTTCTTTGTTCGTTATTTGACGGTCGTAAGAAATCATGTTATTGGAGCTGTTAAAGGCAGCCTTAGCCCTCACATGTCTCCAGCCATTATCATTGGTCATCGCAAGTCTTGCATTCACCTTAATTGACGTGTCAGCACCTGAGAGTCACCTCAGAGGGTACTCGGGAAATTTCCCCTTTAAGAATTTTAGGGGTAAGGAAGGCAGATTTATTTCATATATTTGAATTACAAAAGGTGTCATAAGGACGTTATAAGAATTCAAACAATTTAGAAGTGATTAAAGTAAAACTAAAGTCCGGCCGCCCCGTACCATGGCACCACCGCCCAGTGTACCCAGGGTCACGTTTGACACGTGTCCTTGCATGCTTTTCACTCTGCTTACAGTCACAGGCGCTTGTATCAGTGATGTTCTTTTTCTTCCTTTTTTTTTAATTTCAAAAAATAGTACCATAGCTTAAGCATTTTATAGCTTTTCTTTTTACTTATTTCGGTATTCTAGGCATCTTTCTAAGCCAGTACTTAACACATTGATCTCATCCTTTTTAATAGATGCATAGTAGTTCATAATATCAGCCTACAGCTATTCTATTTAAACATTTCCTGATGAATGGCCATTCAGGTTGTTTCCACTTAATGTTATTATAAGCATGATACAGTAGACATTTTTGTATGGTTTTAGATACTTCTGCATTCCCTTTGATTAGATAAATACCCAGAAGTGAGGTGGCTAGATTAAAAGGTGCTTTTAAATAATAAATATTAATTATCACATGTAACTTCCCAGAAGACTTTAGCAGTTTACTTCTAATTAAAGGTATATAAATATGTTTGCTTTTCTGCATCTCCACCAGCTCTGTATCTTCTGAGTCTAAAATTTTTTGTTTATCTGATAGGTAAAGGTGATATCATAATTTTCATTCTGTGGCTATAGCATTAGGAAGAGAAAAAGAAATATAGCCACCCAAATGTGAAATATGTATAACATTAAGACATTAACTTTGGAAATATAGAGAAGTAGATGATTTTATAGAAAATTATCAACTACCAATACTGGTATCAGAATAGATAGAAAAATCAAACTTCAGAAGTTAAAATTTCGTCATCTGAGACTCTCGCCTTCTTTGTTTAAATAAGAATTTACAAGGTCTAATTTATTTTTGCCACAAGCAGGTGGGAAAGGGGATATGTCAATCCAACAAATCTTATAAGAATACCATGTAGAAATTCAAAGGTGTCAATATAAGTATCATCACCAAAGCAAACATTGTTAAAATAGCTAATCAGAATTATTTACATTTCAAAAACTAAACATTGATGGCCAGGACACGGTCACCCTCTCTGCCCGGTAGGTGTCTACTGCTTTATTAGAAGTGACATTTTCAAGGACGATTTTGTGATACAAAATGGAATCTGCTTTTCTGCAGCTGCAGGGAAAGAAGTAATGTTCACCTCTGTTTTATCCTGCTAAGATCTCTTTTGCAAGCAGTTAGAAGGGCTGCCAGTTTGAAGGTAAACACTAGAATTCCATTAGTTACTATCAAGGGAAAAAAGCTTGTAATATGAAAAGATATCTGGCAACTGAATTGTCATAATGCGATATGTTGCACCTGCAAAATCTATCATTAAAATATTGCAGGCCTAAGCAGTTTTACATGTGAGTTCTAAATTTTCAAAGAGTGGACAACTGCTATGCTATTTAAATAATTCAGAGTATAGAAAAAGTTAGAAAGCTTCGTGATTCCTTTTCATAAAACTATAGTAAATCTAATGCCATAACACTTTAAAATAATACAGAACAACCAAAGATCACTTTTACTTATGAATATAGGTAAGAAAATTGCCAAAAAAAAAAAATAGTCAAATCTAGCAGTATATTACAGGACCAATATAACCAAATAGGATTTGATCCAGGAACTCAAGAGTAGTTCAGGCACTACAGAAGTATAATTTCATATTTTAAGAAATTGAGGGAGAATAAAAACATCATAATAATCAATGCTAAAAATTCTTCATTTTTTAAAACTCCATGTAAGATAGAGCAAATCTTCTTAACATAGGAAGTTAATTCCTAGAAATTAATAGTAAACATTTAAAATAAACACTGAAAACATTTTCGTTAAAATAACAATAGCCAGCAGTGATGGAAGGGGTATTATAGATAATGCTGTAAGATAAGATAACTATTAAGTATAAACATGATTATTTCAATTGATAAGATTTTTGTACCTAGGGAAGAAAAATTGAAATAAAAATGTATAGTAATTCAAAAGCAAATTTAAGTAAATTGGTGGCATATAATACATGTAACCAATAGCTTTTGTTTATACTGGCATTAATCTGATAGAAATAGAAATGGGGGGAAATCTCTTTATAGAAATAACTAAAACCATCCGCCTAAAAAGGCCAAAAATAAATGTAACAAAGTCCAAATCACGGTGATAAGTATAGAATATTTTGAAAGACATAAAATATGACCTAAATGAATTGGGAAGAGATTCCAGAGGCTTACAGGTGGTAAGACAAAAATAAATTCTCAAATTAATATAAGATTTAAAGTAATTTTTATCATTATTCTAGCCACAATTTTTTTTTAGTTTATTAAAATGATCCTGTGGAATAAGTGTGAGATTTGCCAAGAGGATCTTGAGCAGGAAGGCCTCTTTTCACTATTTTTCACACGTTTGTCTCCTGTCTCTCACAAAATGCCTTTAAAGGAAAAGTGCAGGAAGTCAAAAAGGAAGAACCTTCCAGTGATGAAGAGAAAGGGGAAATGGCCGTCAGTAGCATGTAGTAGATTAAGATTCCATCATATTTCTGGAGGACAGAAGGAAGCCCGTGGAAGGGTTTAACAGGGCAGAGGAAGCCTAGCCCTAAACCCCCCGGGGGTGAGGGGGGGGGTGCTTGCGAGGCAGTGGAGTTGGCCTTGCCGCTGTGAAACCCCACAGCACCTGTGGCCTCGGCGGAGGAGATGTAAACAGGGTCTTTTCAGAAGTCTGGACAAAGAACGGCTCCTCCATTTGATCCCTCTTGCTCTTCTCCTGTTTTCACATGCCGAAGACCAAGTAGCCTAGAATGTGCCCCCGAGATGATGCCAGGACTTTTCTCTAAAGAAGCTGTGGCTGAGAGGAAATCAGTAGCCCAGAGTAGAGCCTTACTGAATTTTCTGAGAAGGGCGGAGGTAGAACTGGTGGCAAGGTTTCCAAACCCCACACTCATGGCGTCATTCTGGGCGACCACCCTCCCACAGGTGAGCTCCCCCAGCTTCTCACTTTCAGCGACATCTGTACTTGGGGCATCCGGGTGTGTCTCTGTAGCCACGATCTGTCCTCTGAGCTCCATGCTCTTATATCCATTAGCTGTAATATTGCCATAAGACTATCTAAGCCATTGGCAATTCAATCAGCGAATGATGCTCTTACATTTTTGAAGACTCTGCCATCTCGCTCTCCTCGCCGACCTCATCGCCCAGCCTCTTCTTGCCCTTTCGCTTCAGTCATACTGCCTCACTGCCTAGATGGGGTCTTGGGTCACACAATACGGCACTTGGGCTGTCTTCTGAATGCAACGAGACGTCATTGGAATTTTTAAGCAGGAAAGTAACATGACCTGATTAAGGATTTTTTAGATAATCACTGTGGCTCCTGTATGGAAAATAGATTGTAAGGGGTACAACTGAAGCATAGTGGAACATTTGATTATTTCTTGGGTCGCTGTCTTGAACATCCATCTGTCATCCAGTGGATGTCTAAGGTAGAGAGACAGAAGAGTTGAAAGTAACATGATTAGGTCAAAGCTTTTACACAAAACCCAGCATCTTAGCAGTCAGTGTTGACAAATATTTACTCTCTGTGGTTCCTGCAACTTAGTTGCTTTAATAGAATCGCTTAAATCTCTTTCTGTATTGACTGGTTATGATTTTTTAAATGAGCTATGGTTTTTCATTCTTTAGTTATTGACCAGAAAAATGTGAAGTTCATTATGAAAGTTAGGGCAGTACAGGGGGTCCAGAAGTCAAGGCCTGCTTGACCCACCAGTGACTTTTAACTTTTCATTTTTTTTTTTTTTTTAAAACCCTAGCACTCAGGTCTGTGATCTATAGACTTACAACTAAATCAATGATGGCAGCGGCAGGTTTTCTTCCCTCTAAATTTCCACGGTTAGGACTGTAATGTGCCTGGGGGTCAGTCAAGGAAAAGGGGGCACGGTGTCAAGGCTGTGGGCAACAGCATTTCCTTGGGCGATGTCATCTGGAATTGCTGCCATTCATCAGCTTAATGATAGTTCCTGCTGCTGCTTCAGCTGATTTGGGCAGGAGTGATGTATTCAAATGAGGAGGAACAAGGATTGATGGCCTCATGTGAATTCTTGCTAAGGATGTCCTAACAACACAGAGTCTCTTCTTAAGGTGTTTTTACATTACACACGTAAAAAGGGTAGAGAACATTGTATTATGAAGTTAGGATATTTTTTCCTTTCTTGGGTAATATAGTCTCTTCTCTGACAATAAATATCCCCATATAATTTTTGACTGTGCCAGGCATTATTTTTAAAATAGAATATAAAATGAGACAGATTTCGAAATGCATTGCATTGTGTAGATTGTGTAAAAGGAAGTAAACAGTACAAATGTGATTTCAAATTGTTTTAAGACAGTTTTTGAAATTCTAATGTAAGTTTACTTTGAGATATTTCCAAGACATGTGTGTGTGTATATATATGTGTGTGTGTTTATTATCTCATCTCTCCCACAAAGCATTGGAGTTGGCTAATAAGAATGTTTGCAATAAAGTTAGGGTTGACAGATAAAATACAAGATGCCAAATAGACACACTTAGGCTAAAAAATAATTCTTGTTTATCTGAAATTTCAACTAAATTGGGTGTTTCTTTTTTTTAAGTCTGGCAATCCTAAATAAAGTAGAAAACGTGAATAAAACAATGAAGATAAAGTTTCTATACATACGAAGTCTAATGTGATTGCGAAAGTTGGGCCATGGTTTTGGCCTTGAGTCCTGGTTACCGGACAAAAGTGGAAATATAATGATTTAGAAGGCGTGCATCACCCAGAAAGTGGGGCATGGGGAGGGGAGATGTTTCTTGGGAGAAAGAAACATTTTCTAGTTTTGGGGTCTGAAAGAATACTTTTTCTTGGGTCTCTCTAGTAAAGGACACTTTGTGGTAGGGATGGTGGTGGTAATAGCTACTGTTTAGTGAACATTTTATGAACTAGACAGTGTCTTTCGAAGAAAAGATCTTTAATTTAGATGAAGTCCTTTTTACCTTTTTTTTTCTTTTGTACATTATACTTTTTTGGGTTATATTTAAGAAATCTATCTCTTACCCAAGGTCAAAAGATTTTTGCCTATATTTTCTCTTAGAAATTTTATAGTTTCAGTTTTTATATTTCAGTCTATAGACTTAAAAAAAAAAACAAAAAGAGAGAACCAAATGAGTTTCAGAGATTTCTAAATAATTTTTTTCATTATTACGTGTGAATGTTCTGTGGTAATTCTGAGCCACTTTAGAGTTGATCTGCATTATTCACCATTTTGAGTTCATTTTGGTACGGGGTGAAAGGTATGGACTGAAGTTGGTGTTTTTGCATATTATTTGAGCACCACTCGTTGAAAATCTTTTCTCAACTGCATTGCCATTGCACCTTTGTCCACAATGAGTTGACTGTATTTCTGCTGGTTTATGGACTCTCTGTTCTGTTTGAGTAACTCATGCATCTAACTTTACGCTAATACCATACTGTTTTGGTTACTTTAGCTTTATATTAAGTCTTGAAATCAGGTCATGTTAGTCTTTCGACTTATGTCCTTTGTCAAATTTGTTTTGGCTAGCCTGTGTCCTTTCCATTTCCATATGAAGCTTAGAATCAAAAGAACAAAAACAAAAATATGAACCTACTGGGATTTTGGTTGCGATTGCATTGAATTTGTAGATTAATATTGGGAGAATTGGCATTTTAACAAAATCAAGTCTTTTGACTCATAAAAGCATATCTTATTATTTGTATCCCTTTAAATTCTCTCAGCAATATTTTGTATTTTTAGTGTACAGGTCTTTCATCATTATCAGATTAATCCTTAAGTGTTTGTTTTTTAGATGTTATTGTACATGGTATTTATTTTAATTCCAATTTCTGAATTACTTATAAAATTCAATTGATTGTATATTGCTCTTGAATCCTGTAAGTTTGTGAGACTCATTTATGGGCCCCAATAGTTTGTAAATTACATTGGATTCTCTCCATAGAGGTCGTGTAAATAAGCACTTATGTCTGTCTTCCCTTCCAATCTGGACACCCCCCTTTTTTGGACCAATCTGAACCGGCGAGACCTGCCCCACATTTGGCGTTGAAAGAAGTGATGAGGGCAGACATCCCTGTCTGTCTGTCTGATCTCAGGGTGAGGCATTCAGTCTCTGACATGACTTTCATCAGGAAGTTTCTTTCTACTCCTAGTTCACTGAGTTTTTGTTAGAAATAGGTGTTGAGTATTGTTAAAATTTTTTTCTATTGCAATGATTGTATGGGTATTTTTTTTTTTAGTTATTAATATGGCCCTGTGGGTTGATTGCATTTCTCAAAAAAAGAGGTGTTACAGTTCTAAGTCCTCCCCCCACCTCCGTAGATGGCCTGATTTGGAAATTGGTTCATTATAGACATAATTTGTTAGGATGAGGTGGCACTGGAGCAGCATGGGCTCCCTAACCCAGAGCAACTGATGTCCTTTTAAGGGGACCACACGAAGACACACACATAGGAGAACACAATGTGAAGACAGGGCCAGAGATTGGCTTCTGCCGTCATGCTAAGGAACATCGGGGTGCCCAGACCCTGGGAGAGACAGGGAAGACTCCACCGAGGCGGGCTTCGGAAGGAGCAGGGCTCCGCCACTACTTTGACCTCTGACGTCCAGCCTCCGGCACTGTTAGAGAATAAATTGCTGCTGTTTGTGCCACCCAGTTTGTGGTGATTTGTTACTGCGACTCAAGGAAATTAATACTGGGAGTAAAAGAGAACTTTGATCACTGTTATTGGAAATATAAAACAAATGTTCAAGTAACCCATAGGAAGGTTTAAAAAAAAAAAAAGCAGAAGAACAAGAAACAGAAGACAAATAGTAAAATTACACATTAGATTAAACCTTGGCATCTTAATATTTACCTTAACTGTAGATGATTTAAATGTGCCGATTTAAAAAAAAGAAAGAAAAGAAAAGATGGCTAGAGTAGATAACAAAACATTAGGGAGAGCGTTGGCTTTTGCTATAAAAGGCGTCTTTAGGATGGAACTGTTCTGTACCTTGAGGTGATGGGTGTCATCAAATCTACTCATGTGATAAAATTGGACAGAACTAAATGCACATGGTTGTGCACACGCGCGCGCACACACACACACACACATGAATACATGTAAAAGCAATAAAATCTGAATAAGGTCAATGGGTTAGTCAATGTGAGTTTTCCGGTTGAGAGATCATACTACAGTTACGCAGAAGGTCTCCATGGGGGAAACTGGGTGAGGCATGTCTGGGGTCTCTCTGTGTTGTTTCATACAACTGCACATGAACCTTCACGTATCTCAAAAGAGTAATTCACATGCCAAAAAAAATGAAGTTCGACCCCTATGCAAACCACATATAAAACAATTCAAAATGAATCAAAGATCTAAACATAAAAGCTGAAACTATAAACTTGTTAGAAGGAAAAATAAATGGAAGAGCTAAAACTACAAAAATTCTTAGAAGAACATAAATCTCAGGACCTTGGAATAGGCAGTGGTTTCCTGGGTATGACACCAAAATCACAAACAATTTTAAAAAAGATGAATCTTTATCAAAATAAAAAAATACCTTATGCTTCAAAGGACACAATTAAGAAAGTGAGAAGATAACCCACAGAATGGGAAATCATTTTTGAAAAGCATATATGCTAAGGGGCTTGTATTTAAAATATATAAAGAATATTTAGACTTAATTTTAAAAAGATGCCCCATTTAAAAAAAAATGGGCAAAGGATCTGAACAGACATTTCTTCAGAAAAGAGATTCAAATGGACGATAAGCACATGAAAAGATACTCAACATCATTAGCCACCAGAGGATTGCAAATCAGAACCACAGTGAGTTACCACTGGGTACCCACAGGGAGGGCTGCAATGAAAAAGACGGATAATAACAAATGTTGGTGAGCTATGGGGAAACTGGATCCCTCATGCACTGCTGGTGCTAATGGCAGCTTTGAAAAACAGTCTGGCAGTTCCTCAAAAGGTTAAGCATAGACTTATATATGACCCAACATTTCCACTTCTAAGTTCATACTCAAGAGAGAGAAAAACGTGTGCACAGAAACTTATATACAGATGTTCATAGCAGTACCGCCAGAAAGTGGAAAGAAACAACGAATAAGCAACCTGTGATGTATCCATACGATGGGGTATTATTAAGGCAATAAAAAGAAATGAAATACCGATGCATGCTACGGCGTGGATGAACCTGAAAGCACGGTACTAAGCATGAGAAGCCAGTCACAGAGGATCATATTTTGAATGATTTCATGTATCTGAAATGTCCAGAATAGACAGATACAGAGAGACCGAAAGCTGATTACTCTGGGCAGGGGCTGGGAGTGAGGAGAAGGAGCAGGTGATGATGAGGTGATGAAAAAAATCTAGAATTGATTGTGGTGATGGTCGTGCAACTCAATATACTAAAAACCATTGAATTGTATGTCAAATGGTGACTTTTATGGCATAGGAATTACCTCTCAATAAAGCTGTTACAAACATAATAAAACTTGAAAAACTAAAAAGGTTGAAGTGCTTGTGGTATTATACCTTTGAATACATACAGAAACCATGCTTTCTCACCTCTTCAGTCAATAATGATTTGGACACAGACAAGTTTCTTAATATCTTCTAGGAGATGGATTTTTCCTAAAACAGGTTAATAGTAAGCAAGAATGTAAGGGACATGCTTATGAAAAATCAGATTGTTTTCACACCCAGACACACACACACACACACACACACACACACACATACACAACACACCACTCACTTGTATGAATATATGCATACATGACATGTGCTTTCCTCTGCTTGTTACCAGCCATTCTTGACTATGGATTAATGCAGGGGTCCTCAACGCCCAGACTGTGGACTGGTACCAGTCTGTGACCTGTTAGGAACTGGGCTGCACAGCAGGAGGTGAGGGGCTGGTGAGTGAGCGCAGCTTCATCTGTATCTGCAGCTGCTCCCCAGCGCTAGCATCACCACCTCAGCTCCCCCCTCAGATCATCAGGCATCTGGTACCTGGTTGGGGACCACTGGATTAATAAGCAGCAAGACTTCCTTCTGGTTTTGTGCTTTTAGCTTTCTTTGAGTCACTATGCATTTTGGAAAAGATCCATTCAGAAAACGGTTTAATTAGTCAGACTTGGTATGCAGATGGACATTTTCCCTAGTAAGCCAAATTTTACCATAGTTCTTGAGGAATACCAGTGCCATCTTTGATGGAGCTTACGTAGCCCTATTTGTTAATTTTCAGCTCCCTAACGAGGATCCCGAAGTTTTTGAAGTTTCATCCAAGTGTCTGTCTATACTGGTTCAGCTCTATGGAGGAGAAAACCCAGAGAGCCTGTCTCCCGAAAATGCGGAGAACTTCGCTGATTTACTGACATTCAAGGAGGACCCAAAGGAGCAGAAGCTTCTGTTGAGGATTCTCAGAAGAATGGTGAGTCCACACAGGAGCCTGGGCTGGGGTGGGTGGCTTCAGTGGCAGCCAGCGGACAGGGAGTAGTCGTTGCGTCAACCTCATTCGGTCAATAACTCATTACCTTCCCCATTGTCACCTATTATTAATGCGTCACAGAGTCTGTCCACGTCGTCTTTTCTGAACTATTGGGGAGCTAGAGGACATTGTGCCCCTCACCCCTTAACACGCAAGTGTGTATTTCTAAACAAAATCGATGTTCTCTTAACTGCTCCAATCAAAATCAGGCAATTTAACGTTGATACAGTTCTTTTACTGACCTGCATCCATATTCCAATTCTGTCAACTGTCCCAATAATGGCCTTTATAGCTTTTTTTTTTTTTTCTGGTATTGGATCTAGTCCAGGAGCATGGATTTTTAGTAGACCGATGTCTTTAATGTGGAATAGTCCTGTAACCTTTCTTTGTTTTTCATCACAGTTTTGAAAAATATAGGCTGGATGTTTTGTGGAATCACCCTCACTTTGCATCTATCTGATGTTAGATTCAGGAAAACTCCAGGATGGATATTGTGTCTTTTTCAGTCCATCCCATCTAGAGACTTCGTGACTTTTTGCCCCTTGCCAGCGATATTAATTTTGATCATTTCATTAAATCAGTGTGTCGTATTACTTCTAAATTTGTGATAGTTGCAGAATGGAGATTTTCTAATCTCAGCATTTCTAACTCCCAGTATTCTACCATAAGGAAAAACTTTCCCCTTTTGTCCCATTTATTTGTATAAAATATGCATAGTTGATGTTGATTTAAAGGTGCTTTTGAAGACAGACTTGTTTCCTTTTTATAGTAAATCTTATTCTGCTGGTTTCGAAGGCCGTTGTTTGCAGTAGCTGTTGTTGAAGTTAATAAAAGAGTGGTGGTCCCATTAGTCTGGGCCGTGTTCTGGCTTGTCAGTCTCTGTGCTTCTACATACCGTTATCTTGAGGAGTCCTTTGGCACGTGGAGGCTGTGGATGCGCCAGACGGTTATACTCAGGTTAACTTTATGCCAAGCTGACAAATAGACGGCAGTGCATGACCCAGCTAAATTTACGTGGCAGGTTATGGAACTAGAAGCAAGATACAGAGATTGATCCTCTTCTGTTCTGTATTAAGCTTTTGTTCAGCCAGGTCTCCCTCACCCCCAAGAAGACTTACTGCCTCAGCAGGGTCGTTACTTGCCTGACAGGATGATGACGTGGTCCAGGCAAGTCTCCCAAAATGCAGGATAAATAGCTCTGGGGAGAGCAGGTCTTGGCGATGGTGTACCAGCCCAGCAGTAGATTACAGCAAATCACATTGTAAGGCAGGTATTTCCTTTTCAATTCTGTCTTTCTGATGATTGAAGATGAAAGTCTCAATTTGGTATCACTGTATCTTTCACATCTCTGGAATGCTTCAGAATGTCCCTTTTTAATAGAGGGTAGACCTTCCAGAAGCTCGGCTTTTATAGTAGAGATGAGATATTCCTTTAAAAAGATAATTTTATTCAAATAAAAATGGCGAAGGCCAGTACTAGAGGATTGAATAATATGCGCAACGTGTAGTAGCTGTCGCACAATTGAAAATTGGGTGAAGAATGACCAAAGCTTGGGAAATAGAGGTCTAGTATCTGATGTGATCAATTTCATGGAGATCTACCCCCTCTCCCTTGAAGCTCTGAGGCCGGATTTATTTGGGAACTCGAACTTCCAGGTCTGTTTGGCCTGGTGCTTATGCCAGGTACAGTGTGACTCCCACGGAGAGAGACACCAGGGCAGCGCCATTATCACGCGTGATAGTGTCTCCGCAGCGAGGTGTGTGAACGTTCACACCAGGTGGGTCCAATGCCCCGTGTGAGTTCAGGTCACGTTTTGCCACCAAATATATTTTTGAATCAAACTTAAGGAAGGAAAGTTTGGATTTTCAGAGTTGCGGGTAAGAGATTATGGACCCGTCTTTGGAAATAAATCACATCATTTTCTAAAACACCGATCAGACTACACCATCAGGTAGTTTATTTTACTGCCTGAGATGATTTTCTTAGACTTTCTGACCTGCCACATATAGAGCCAGCTATTTTGTTTGTGGAAGGAAAATTGAATTTAAGTGACTTTTGCCTATTTATGTAAGACTAATCATTTCTGGTGCTATTCATCCTTTTTTTTTTTTAATTATAGAATATACATAAAATTTACTATTTTAACCATTTTTTAATTGTACAGTTCAGTGGCATTAGGTATATTCCATTGTTATACAGCCGTCACCACATCTATCCACAGAATGTTTTCAACATCCCAAACAGAAGTCTACCCATTGGACAATCATTGCCCATCCCCCCTCTCCCCAGCCCCTGGTAACCACCATTTTTTTCTGTCTCTAAATGTGACTACGTACTTAACGCAAGTGGAATCATACAATATGTGCTCTTTTGTGTCTGGCTTATTTCACTTAATGTGTTCAAGGTTCATTCGTGTTCTAGCATGTATCAGAATTCATTCTTTTTTAAGGCTAAATAATATTTCATTGTGTATGAATAGCACATTTTGTTCATTATTCATTTGTTATGGGATTGGGTCGTTTTCACCATTCTGCCCCATTTATCTCTTCGTTATTATCAGGATTGACTTGGGTTTTTCTTTTCTTCAGCGGGTTGTAATCTCTCTCATATTTGGCCCATGGGAACCCCTTCTGGATGTCTTGCCGTGCCTTTTAACATGCCCATCATTTTAGTTTTGAGCATTTCCCATCCTCACATAATATGCAAGGCTCATCTTGTACCTTGTCTCTGTACCAGCCCTGGAATGCCATCTCCAAGAAACCATGGAACATTTTTTGCAGCATTTAGAAAGCAAGATACAAAAATGTTCTGGGTTGAAATTACAATGACTTGTTTTAACAAGAAAACAGTCTGGACAGACCCGAGAGTCAAACGTACCGTTTCCTACTGTTTGGAGGAGAGCTCTGCAAGTCACCCTGATCCCTAATGTCCTCATTCAGCTGTTCAGGAATGCTCACAGTGTTTGCAGGCCAGCCATCTGTGATAAGCCCTTTGAAATTCTGAAAGTTTTCTAAATCATCCCAGGCCAGTCACTGTTGGCTTGAAGCTGTACAAAACACACAGGGATTTCGGGACTCGTGATAGCTCAGTCGGGTTGAACTTGCCTGTCCTGAATCTCACTTCTGCTTAAACGGAGTGCTGAGTTTAGTACGTTTGGAGAGACATCACAGCAGGTTACCCAGAGTTCTCTGACGCCGGTGCCCACTCCAGGGCTGAGTTAGTCCGTCCTTCTCTGTCCCACCGCTCCCTGTCCATACCCGTGTGGTGGCCATTGTTCTGTAGCTGCTGGTTTACTTTCTTTTCTCCCGTCCCATGACACTTGTTCAGGACAGTGATGTGGTCTTGTTTATCATTCTGTCTGTCTTCAGCATGTCACAGTGTCTGACCTACCAAAGGTGATCAGCAGATGTCCTTAGAAGTGTCGTCCAGTTCCTGTGTTCAGACTTGGTACACCATCTCATTTAATCTTCAGCGACCTTAGAGTTTCAGCTCCAGTGATCTTTCTTACTTTATAGATTAAAGACTAAGTCCCAGAGGGCTTAAGTAATGTTCCCAAGGCCACCAATCAGGAAATGGCAGAGCTGGAACCAGCCCCAGTTTGTGCCCTTCCTAGGGAGCCGGCTGCCTTGCTGCGGCTCCGCCCGGGCCTGCCGTGGACTCTGCCGGCACTCATGCAGCTGAATTTGACCAAATTTTGTTCTAGAAAGTACCTGAGAGGTTCATTCTTTCATTCATGGAAAAGTAAGTAGTAGGATTATTAGCCTGTGGGAGCACTGTTTTGGGGATGCTAAGATCTGGTCGTCCTGGTCCCCACGCTCAGGACCTGTAACTGTGGAGACAAGAAACACCCAGGTGCGTTATAAAGCAGAACACAGTCAGTGCTAAGTGGGGGAGCCAATGAGGTTTCTGGCAGGAACGGCCCCTTTGGAGAGGAGGTTGGCAAGGACGTGCCATTTGAGCTGAGTGTGGAAGGGTGTGGTGGTCGTCCATGCGTGGAACCATTTTAACTATTTTTAATTGTGCAGTTCAGGGGCACTAAGTATATCCCCACTGGTACAGCCATCACCACCATCCATCCACAGAACTGCAGACGGAACCAGGAGGAAGCTCACCTGAGCAAAGGCCTCATATCCGTGGGACTAGGGAGACGTAAGAAGTGGGCCAGGAAAGGCCAGGAGGTTCCAAAGTGGGTTTTAATTGCATTTGGAGTTTGGACTTGTAGTTGGAGTTAAGAAATTCTGGTTTCTGAAACAAAAGGGCAGTGGCAGCATCTCAGTTGAATTCCAGTTATCTTTACTGTGAAATAAAGCTTTAACATGGTAACTGGCATGTAATAGGTTATTTAATGAGTATCCACTGACTAACACGAAATGTTTGTAAAATCTCTGCTCTTGTTATTGGCAGTTGTTCCTTTCTGCTCTGTGGTGTGCATCGTTAGGTCATTTCAGTTCCTTACATTTGCATAGGTCAGACTGAGAGGGACCTTCAAAGGTACTGAGTGTCCATGCTTCAGTCTCTTCCACAGTATCCCTGCCGAGTTCCTGAGAAGCGGAGGAGTTGGGCAGGCAGATGCGCAGAGGACAGGAACTTTAAGAGACATGAGGGGTGTAAGCTAAGGTCTGCTGTGACTTCAAGGAGGCTGGCCTCTTAGGCCTGCCTCGCTGGACTGGAGGAACCAAATTCGAGAGAGAAGCAGAGACCTTTCGAGGTGTATCGCCTGATGTCAGTAGTCGGATTAGGGAGGCCTGCTAAGTGCGTCCTCCTGATTGTAAGAAGTTACGGAGGGACAGACAACCTCCTTGTGGACCTACCTTAAAGGACGTTCACCAATCCAGAAGCACTTCTAACAGGATGCTGCTACTCCGTGAGACACACCCCCTCCACCCCCCCACCCCGTGAAGGCCTGATAGACAATGCCCTCTTGCCCTAAAGCCGAGCGAGCCTGGGTGGTTTCAGACAGGGCGGCCTGACATAGACTTGGCCCCATAGTTCACAAGGCCAGGTAAGTGAGCCTGTCAGTACTTGTAAACTGTGGTTGTTAGCAAGCCGTCTTGGGGAATAACGTGGCAGATCCCTCCCCTACGAGTCACACAGAAGGCCCTGGATTCTTGAAATACCTGTTTAAAGTCCCAGTCTTGTGACAGTTTCTTTCTAAAATGACAGTTTTCACTAACAAATGAAAGAAATAGGGTGTTTAATTTGCGCTAATGGAGCTGGGATCTGTTTTGACCCTTGGGGGCCCTTCCTTCCTTCGTCTGCATTCAGAACATCCCGAGAATGTCAAGAATTCCTAAGAATTTCATTATCCATTGTAATTTACTAGGGAGTTGGGAGGTTTTGTAATTATGCTCTGTGCTCCGGCTTTAAAAATGTGATGGGAATCCTCCAGGGTGCTCTCAAGTTTACCTATATCCGGTAAACTTGCTATCAGTGGGAGTTTCCCCAGAGTGATGATTGTAGATTCCCTGCTTGTCTTTTAATTATAGCTAGCTTACTCTGACACTCAAAATATTGACTACACATAAACCACCACGGACTTGTTCTGTAAAACTGGAGTACGCGTATGTGTACGATGAACTACTCTGTGAAAGCAGAGAAGCCGTTCAGGGGCGGGTGGTTGTAACATGCCGATGTTGCCAACTCCTGCCGCCGCCCGTCCGCCCGGTGCAGCAGACGTGGCCAGGGAGCAATTTGGGGTAGCTCTCTGCAGACGCTTAGTGTTCAAGATGATTACAAATACCCAGCCCTTGGCGACCCTTTACCCTCTGGCTTTCAGAGAGTCTTGCCGTGCTCACCGCCATGTCCCCTTTAAATTCCTATGTAGGGCTTCTGGTTTTTTTCATTGGACCATGAGAACCGAGATGTTCTCTTGCTGAGAATCAGTGTAACAGCATTTCTTCCTGTGCAGAGTCGCGAAAGCTTAAGAGAAACGAATGTGGTACCTGGGAAGTGAGTAGCCATTCTTTTTGTTTTTTTAGAACCAGGATGAGTTGAAATTTAGAATCAGAAGAGACTATTACTATTAGAAAGTAAAGAATATTTCTCGAGGTATCACACGCCTCTTCCCCTCTTTTAGGTTATTTTTTCCTGTGGTGACACCTTCTGTTCTTTGATTTGTTTCCTCAAAGGGAAAAAGGGGAGTGAGAATGGAGGAGATTGGTGCAAAACCAGCAACATTGAAAAAGAAACACTGTGTACCCAAATGAGTAAAGAGTAAATGCAAGGAACTTTTGTGATACGTGGTGGCTTAGAAGGTGTTCTGGAACTCTGAGAGGATGTCCTCGTGCGTTTCCAAGAGGGCCTCTCTCCTTGAATCCGGGCTCGCCCATTGGTTCTCTGTCAATGGTTGCCAGGTCAAGTGAATTGGGAGCTCTTTGAATGATTTAATTGTATCTTTCCAACAAAGAAAAGAAACACCTTGCCTAGAATTTTTACTTAATCCCCAGAGGAAATGTTCCTGAGATTTTGAGCAAGACAGAATCAGGAAGCAAATGGGCAGTGGAATCGAGTCCTGTCCAGCCAGAACTAGACTCTCAGAACTGGACTTCTGTGTGGCTGTGAGTCAAACAGCAGTTCGCCTTGAGGGCCTGGGGAAGCACGTGGAGCTTTGCCGTAGGTATGGGGGCCTGAAGATGTGCGAGTGACAGAACATTTTCTTAAATTCCACCTTGAGCGTGTCCCATCTCCTCACATTTCCTACATTCATCAGCTCCCTCCGCCCCTGCCCACGTGGAAGCTCCTCACCAGTAGGCTGGCCATCTTCCCGTCCTCCCTTCCAGTCTGATGTCTGTGGCCCCTGGGCAGCATAATTTTCCTTCTGCTTTGACTTCTTTTCTCAAGAGATTCAGCTCCCCTGCCCCCTTCCGGAAATCCTCCTGTCAAACAAAGTTCACCCTCTGCCTTCTGTAAGGAGCCTTCTCTTCTTTAGCTCCCATTGCCATTGACACTGTACCTACCTTTATATCACGAAAAGTTTTAAAAGCCACAAAAAAGTTGAGAGAATAGTACAGTGAACATCTGAGTAATCAAGAATTGTCAGAGTTGTCATTTTATCATATTTATCATATTTTTTTAAGCATCCATATATACTTTATTCACACAGTGTTGTTACCGCGATGTTTTTCCTTCCTCTGTGTGTGTGTTTTAAGTCATGTGCAAGTAAAGGTATCATGACCTCTGGCCCCTCACTACAATAACATTGTCATACCCAAGAAAATCAGTTTTGTACTGTCCTTTATATCCAGTTCATATTTAATTGTCCTAGTTATTAAAAGTGTCTTTTATAGTGTTTTTAAAAGCCATATTCCAATCAAGACTCATGTACTAAATGTGTTGTTTTCTTAGTCTCTCTTAATCCAGAAGTCTCCCTGCCTTTTTTTCCCCTATGAAACTGATTTTTCGAAGAGCCTGAGGCAGTTGCCTGGCGTCTGTCTAACATTCTGGAATAGTATGAAAGTTTCCTTGCACTTTTGGTAACACTATCTCACTGAAATGACCCCTCACACTGTGTGTCATTAGGAGGCATATGATGCCAGGCCGCCCAGTTTCAGTGATGTTGAGTTTAATTGCTTGGTTTAAGGAATGTCTGTCACATCTCTCTATCATGCAGATATGTGTTTCCCTTTGCAATTACTAGGTAATCCTTGCAGAGATACATTGGCACTGTGCGAATGTCTGTATTTCCCACAACTTTTTAAAGCAAAGGGTAAAAACCTCTAACTATGGGATAATATTCATGAAGCAAAAGAAATAGTGAATTCTTAACTGTGGAAAGGACTGATCTGCTATCCTTGGTAACAGATGTATATTCCTCAAAAAGAGAGAAATCCTGCCGGGCATACTGTTTTCTGGCATACTATTAATTTTTTGAGAATCTACCCAATGTCAGTTGTGAGTAGAAAGCTAAGACTCCATGAATTTGTTTTAAGTTCTTCAGCCTCCTCATAACCAAGGAGGAGTGGGGGAGGAGCTGCTGTGAGGGATCATTTATGTCTTCAAACCTCGAATGTTCCCATTTATAGGCACTTTTTATCTGGAGTTGATACAGAGTTTTCCTGGTACCTTGTGAGTCGTCTGACCATCATCACCCTCACTGTGCAGCTGTTGCTGAGCAGAATGCTCTAGACTCTCTCGTAATGTGGGATTTTTTAAAATGAGATGCTTTTAACAAAACCATTCTCAAAACAATGAGCGTTCAAAGCACGTGAAGAATCAGGGTGAACATGTTTGAAAGGTTCTTCCTCGTGCATGTGGGCGGCAAGGACAAATGTCCTAGGCCCCTTTTCTTGTCAGCATCGGCATGTTTCTGAATCTCGTTTTTCAAATATTTTAATGTAATGTCCCCTTGTATCATCTGCATTAATATGAATAAATGAATTCTATCCACGGAAAGAATTAATAGCTATTATTGACATGAGTTATATTAGTAGGAATCACCTCTAAAGGATTGTTTTCAAGCAGGTATGCTGATATAACAGAAAACTAGAATTGGATTTCAAGTTTTTTTGTTTTAAAATAATCGTAGAAAAAGCTAAAGATAAAATTTTCAATATTTTAAATTTTAAAATATTTTAAATATCTGTATTTTAAATTTAAGCTGTTAGATAAGTTGAACTTAACGGTATATTATGACCTCTTTCTTGTTTTTTGTAAGTTAGTATTTTGAAATTGATCAAAAGAAATACTTGACCATGTTTAGGGGTGTGTGTGCATATGTGTGTGTGTGTGTGTGTGTGTGTGTGTGTGTGTGTGTGTACACATACCTATATATGATTTTGTAATACAGCAGTTTCTTTTTGTTCCGGAATAAGTGATACTGAATATCTAACTACTTAATGTAAATTCACTTAGACCGGCCACCTGGTAATTGTGGTAAATAATGACAAAATGTTTGTTGGGATTTAATGTCAAAAAAAAAAAACCCTAAAATGTATTAAACAGAATCGATTTTGCCTTTTAAGAACATTATAAAGACAGTCTTCTAACGCATGGCTTAGCGTGATACAGTAGTATCCAGGAACAGTCTTCAGTAAGACAGAGCGATGCCTCACTCAGCAGGCAGTTCCTTGGTGCCTGCCCTGTGGCAGTGAACAAGACAGACACAACCCTCTGCTCTGCAGGAGCCTCCTGGGGAGAGCGAGATGATAACCACATTTGTTAAATAAGCCACGTTATATTTTAAGTGTTAAAGACCCAATAAGAAGAAAAACATAGAAAGATGGGAAGTATTGTGGGACATTCGCAACTTTAGATACTGTGGCCAAGGAAGGTCTCACTGAGACGGTATCTGAGGAAAGACTGGAGGGATGTGGAGGAAGTGGGCGGCGGGCGGGGGGCGGGGCCCGTGATATTTGGGCCCACGAGGCAGGGACAGCAGTTGGCGCATCTGCAAGGCAGGTTCGTATCCGGCGTGTGCTGGGACCGCGAGGAAGCCAGTGTGTCCAGAGCAAAAGGAGCGAGGAGGAGACCCAGAAGATGCGAGGGTGATGGCTGGAAGCGGTGTGGAGCAGGGAGGCAGCCATCGAGGCGGGAAGCCCTTGGAAGGGCTGGCCTTTGGCCCGAGTGGGCGGGGAGCCTTCGTAGGGTTCAGCAGAGCGGGGAGATGATCTTGCTGCTGCACTGAGAGCGGTCACTGAAGAGGCTGAGGGGTGAGAGACGTCAGGTCACTGCAGTCCAGGAAAGTCCTGATCGTGGCTTGGAGCGGCCCTTTTTGGATAAATCTTGAAAGCAGAGCCAAGATAATTTGCCAGCAGATTGGACATGGGCTGTGAGACACAGAGAATAGTCAAAGATGATTCCAGGTATGGCCCAAGCCGAACCTCAGACGGCCAGCACCCAGGAGGAGCTCGCGTGGGGGAGAGGAGGAGTCAGGAGCTCTGTCCAGACATGTTACTTTTGAGTAGCGGGCACGTCACACATCCTCGGTGGCTTGTTGGGTCTGCAGTCTGGAATTCCAAGTGCAAGAGAGAGCTGAGAGAGCAATGGTGGGGGCAGCGATTGGAGTGCAGGGGGCCCAAATCAGATTCTGGAGGGCGGCCCACTAATGGTAATGACCAGGCATAACGTGAAACCCCAGGAGTGAGTGTCATCAGAGCACTGAGAGGTGCTAAAAAGTCCCTTTATATGGACGTGGCTGTTACCAAGCGCTGTGGCAGAAGTGGCGTTGAGGACGAGGACAGTGAGCTGCAGCAGGGAAGAGTGGCAGGTGGTATTCACTGGTGACATTAGGTTTACAGCTGGCATGGGGGGCATGGAGGAGGGTGGAAGACAGTTAGGAAGCAGCAGTGAGAACCAGGGAGCCACCTTCGGGCCCAGTGACTGAAGCGGTTTGAGAGATGCCTACAGGGAAAGACGTATCATGAGGGAAAAGTCCCGTTTCAGTTAGAGCAAGAAAATGAGGGAACGTTGCAGGAAGAAACCGAGGACATGGAACGTTTTGCCCGTGACCATCTAAAGGGCACAGTGAGCAAAGTTCAAGAGGAGGACGAACACGTAGCTCAGGGACGTGCTTGCGGAGTCTCATGGAGATGAGCGTCCACGGGGAGAGGGCGACCTGGGGACCTGGGCTTTGCCTGGTGACCAGCACACACTTGGATAAGCACGCCCTGAGACCAGTCCCAACGGTTCCGGGCCGACGGGGCGGGTGAGGCTGTGAGCGAGGGGCAGGGGCTTTGCCGGAGTCTTCAGAGCTCTGGGATCCTGACTCCAGCCCGGGCAGTGGTGCCCGCCTCCCCTGGTCTTACTCTGAGAGCTCAGTGCCTACCTGACTCTGCCACAGCCAGCCACAGCTCCATCGCATGGGGCTCCGCTAGTGATTACAGACTTCTTCGTGTTTCACCTTTCACACTACCAAAATGGTGTGACAGCACGTTATGACAGCCTCCTATTTAACCTTCCCAGCACCATTTTTTAGCAAAACCGTTTAGGGTCTTCATTCATTTTCCATTGCTATTCAAATTAGTATTCCCTTTTGAAGTGCCTGTCCTGTCTTCACACTTGAAGAGATTTTTCTCTTCTTCAGCTGATGATCGTCTAGTCTTGTCTGTCTGTCCTTCACTCATCAAAGGCTTTGGGTGTGATCCTTCCACCATCACTGGCCGTGATTTAATGAAATCCCGTATCTTCTGCAAGAATTGCATTTTCGCTTTGCAGCTTATTTGTATATCACGAATATGCTGATTACTAAAAAAGCATTTTGCCTGGGCCTGGATAGGCACTTTCGTGTGTGAGCGCCCAAGAGGGAACCACCTATCAATTTATTAGTGAACTTATTCCTGCCCCAAGAACATGTGCTCCCCAAGTCAGAGCTCCTGGGGGCTTTGGTGTTGAAAATAAATATTTGGTAACAAGAACCCTCTGCCATTCTGTAACTACCATTTTGGCTGAGCAAATCTGATGATGCACATCAGATATAGTTTCTGTTTAAGAATTTGCCTTTAAAATCAGCTGTCATCAACTATCACAGTCAGTGACCCTTCTGATCTATGTTATTCAGTAGACATTCACTCTGATTTTTTTTTTAATGTTTTGATATGTAGGGTTGGTGAGTAAGGCTGAGCTAACCATACAGTCTCCATCCAGTATTTCTCTTTAGAATGTTAGGCGATGGAGGAGGTGGTGAGGTGGCCTGCAGGTTCAGTGTGGAAGACCAGGTCTCATTAGCATCTTGGGGAGTTGAGCCAAATATCCTCGACCAGCATCCCAGTGATACACATGGGATCATTTTGAGAGCCGCCATAACCTTTTCTGTTTCAGGGATTCACTTTTTCCAACGCCATTGCTAAAGGGAATATTTTGAAAGTGTTCCTCAGAATTTTCTGTGGCCTCTTGCTTTCCTGTTTCATTTGAAAGCATACTACTAGCATGGCCCTCCTTGAAGTAAATAATGACTGGGAGTCTCATTTCAAATCACCCCAGTTTATACACAGAACATGTTTATCCTTTCTTCAAAGTTCTGCACAGTATCGTTTTTTAAGATATTAAGTACTTTTGTTTACTATAAACTGATAGCACTTTCATTCTATGAAACACCTCAAAACGTCATAGATTTTCACTAATGGAGTCTCCAAAATATTTGGTTCTAAGAACCACAAAAGTTTTGATGTCACTTGCTTTTTTCACTCCATTATGTCAAGAAACGAAGCCTGTTTATAAACTCCACATGGACCTTTTGTGTAATGGTTATGAGCAGGTTTTAATGAAATTTGAGAGTGTCTCTGGAGATCACAGATACTGGGCCCTTTAACGCTGAGCGTTGCTTAGCAACCTGTAAGTCATTACATTTCCAGGCTCGGTAATAACATGATATACTTTTCTTTGCCAGTCCCTGATGAAAATGTAATGGAAATAATCCCTTCTAAAGGTTGCACTCTATAAGGGGGTGGCAAAATAGATTTTTCCTCCCCTCATTTCACAGCCAGGGCAGGTTTTAATTCAGTGCACAAGTATTGTTTTCTGAATGTTGCATGTGACAGAATGAAACATGTTCTAAGATAATTTTCTTAGAAGGCAGGCCTACTATTCTGAAGTAGTGATTGTAAGTACCACAGAAATTGTTAATGTACCTCAGTGTACCTTTACTATGTTGTAAAGATTAGATTTATTAGTTGACTACCAGTTACTACAAAAATGTCTGCTTATGGCTAATTTATTTTATCAAGGTATTTGCAGGTATTAGTTTTAAGAGTATAATAAAGTCATAAGCTTTAGAGTAATAGGAACAAAGCTATTCTACGTTAGTGAGAAGTTTGATTTATTGACTGTTTCAAAAGATATTTGTAATCTTTCTAAAGCAATATTTTTTAATAAAGTAATACACAATTTGTACATGAAGTTCATAGCAACATTGTTCATAATTACCAAAAAAGCGAAAACAACCCAAATGTTCATCACCTAATAAATGGATAAATAAAATGTGGTATATCCATGCAAAGGAATATTATTCAGCCATAAAAATGAAAAAATGACACATGCTACATACAATATGGATGAATCTTGAGAACATTATGCTCAGTGAAAGAAGTTAGACACAAAAAGGCCACATGCTATATGATCCCATTTATATGAAATACTAAAATATATGAATCTGTAGGACAGAAATATTAGTGGTTGCTGGGAGATAAGAGAGGAATGGAGAGTGATCGCTAATGGGCGCAGGTGTATTTTGGGGATGAAGATGTTCTAAAACCAGTTGTGATGTTGGCTACATACCTTTGTGAATCTGCTAAGAACCACTGAATTGTACCCTTTAAAATGGTGAATTTTGTGATATGTGGACTTGTTACTAAAAAAAATTATAGCAACAAAATAAAGACAAATATACAGTCATGGTGGAAAACTTGGGGAATGTGTAAGTGTAAAAGGTAGAAAATGCCATCCTTAAACTTTTAACCCATATGTTACTGTAGTGAACATTTGTTTTATATCTTTCTAGATACACATGGCATATGTGTATGTGTTCATGTGTATGTGTGTATTTATGTGTATACACACATACACATGAACACATGCACATATATTGACATCTATTTCTAAACGAATTGAGATTTTAATCATGACAGTGAAAAATTCATGTGTTTACCTTGATTGCCTCCCCAAACTTCATTGAAATGATCAAAATAAGTATAAAAATAGTGAAAAAGCCCAATCTCATTGAAAACAGGAAAAGGTATCAGTAATAGATGCCTAATTTGGGAAATTTCCAGAAAACACAAATAGTTTAACAGAAATAGTATTTGGAATTCAGGAGACCACAGACCCCACTATAGGCAAAGAGCGGTATACTGAGATGCTCCGGAAGAATGCAGGCTCAGAGGAAGACTGAGGCCCCAGCCCCATCCTTGGAAGTATTCACCCCAGGACCCTTCCCAAGGTGCCCTAAAGCAGATACAGAGTAACTGAATTGCGGGCTGGGCTGCCCTGACCCCCAGAGCCTTTGCTGTCCACCAAAGTGGACATTCAACCTTTTGTCCCTGTTCCTCTCCTGAATTTGAGTCTTTATTTTTCCTTCATTTTTCACCAACTAACCCTAGGGCAAGACTGCCCACAGCTCTCAGCAGCATCCACTTAGCAGAAGATTCTCCAAGGAAATCAAAGTGAGATCTTAGACATTCCTGAGGTAGCTCATCAGGTACCAGTGCTCGCTTATATATATCATATGTGAAATATGAACAAAGAGGATTGCTGGACATTTAAGCAAAGTCTTAGCCTAAGAGTGACCACAGTGAACCAGAAAAGCCACAGGGAAACAAATATGACACATAACTTAAAAAAAAACTCTAATTAGTATCCTCACAAAGACTCAAAAGATTATTACATCTATAAAATGAAGCATGACATTCAAATTTAAAAGCCATTTGAAGGATTCAATAGCAGAATAAACTCTTACAAAAGCCAAGTGAATTATTTATAAAACCAATTTGAAAAATTCTTCCTGAATACAGTGAGAAGAAACATTAAGAATCGTGGCAGATGGATCCAGCAAATCAACAGCCCTTCATGGGCACAGCATATTAGCACCATAGTGTGGTGTTCCACCCAAATTAAATACCCTCTTGGCATAGAGAAAAGTGACAGAACACTCAGCTGTGGTATGTGGACATTTTCCCTTACATCTTCTGTAGGAGAGCTATTTGTTTATAGGGTATGTGTAAGTGTGTGTATATACACTTATTAATCATATATATGTAAATTCCTCTCCTTTGGCGATATATATACATACAGTTTGTGTATACACACAATAAAAGAGAGTATGAATATATATATATTTTTTTCAGCCATATTTTCCAAAGATAAGTGTTAGGGGCATGTTATTTGTACAATCTATTGAACTGGATGCTTTCATATACTTATTTAGACTAAATCCAATAGTTTTCTACTGGAAACGAAATATGTTACTCTCAGAAGTACGTATTTTCTGGGGGTTACCATGTATTTCCAACACTGTAATCCACAAGTGAAAGACCATCCCATCCTCTCCCCCTCATTTAACCTAAAGGGTTGCTGCACTAACAAGAACCATCAGCAAGGCCATTAGCCCTAGGTTCCTTGGGTTTCTACTGAAGTAAGCCTTAAGAGGATTTCAAGAACAGAATTGTATGCATAGTGAAGGCGTGGAGTCGCTTGAGATTCCTTCTCTGGCCCTGAGGGCTGTCTGCTGTGGGGGTGCCCGAACACCCAAAGGCTGCTTGCCCTTTGTCTTGAGAGCATCCCTGGCCTACTGCGCTTATGCCCTTGTTAGCCTGATACAGGAGACAGTTTGTCTTTTGTAGTTTAGAAGAGTTAACGTGTGTAGCTGTTCAGAGGTGTAACTAACACATCACCCTTTGTTGAGATAAACAGTGACTAACCAAATGATTGACTGATTCCCTTTTTAATATAGAGGATTTGATTTAAAACTACTCAGCATGTATCTTAAATCAAGAAAATGGTTGCCCTAATTTTATTTTTTAAAGTCTTTAGTTTATTTGATATAGTGTAATGATGTAATCCTCTTTACATTGAAATAGGTAAAGATTGAACTGTTATGAGACACTAGATCTCATTCCTGAAGAAAAAACATATAGTGTAAAGGTGAGGGGGCTAAGGGTTTTGGTGGTCTTGGGTTCAAGTCTCACTTTTTTTTTTTAGTGAACAATTGGACAGGTAATCTATCTTCATTGAGTTTCAGTTTCCTAATATAAATCAGAGAAATAATATTTCTGCAATAAGATCGTTGTGAGAATTAAATGAGATAGTGTAAGCAAAATGCATAGCGCATGTCTTCATCAACATCCTCATCATTTTTATTCCTATGTTATATTAACTTCCTGACTTTACCAAAAATGTATCTTATTTCCAAAATACAAATCACTTGCTGCCTGCATAATTGTAAAAACATTGGGACATGAAAAATATCTGCTGGTTGGTTGCCTGAAGGTGTTTGGAATGTGCTCCATTCAGCTTTCATCGACGTTCAAGATCATGAGAGCTGTCACAGATTGTCGTTTTGTTTTTGCCCATCTTTCCCTTATATGAGGCAAGTGTTACTGTTTACTGTGACATGAAGAAGCGCATACTCATGGTACGTCCCAGGCCAGATACTGAGATTATCCAGCAAAAAGCATTTCTGGATTCAGAATCCAGAGTGTAGTGAAAATGCTGAAATAGGGATCGCTGGATGGTGTGGCTGAGTTAGCAAGGACCTCTAGCCCCTTGCTACTCAGACTGAGGCCTCAGACCTGCAGCAGCTTCCTTACTGGATAGCTTATTTGAAATGCGGGCTCTCAGGCCCCACCCTGTGCCTTCTGAGTTGGAATCTGCGTTTTAACAGGGTCCCCCAGGTGGTTCATATGCACATTTTTGAGAGGCTCTAGTGGCTGCTCCTGAAAATCCAGAATGGGTAGTTATCATCGCAGCAAGTGGTAAAAAAGGTTTGGGTGTGAGAGAGTCCCCGTTCAGAACCCACCTACAACCCACCTGTCATTAGCTCCTTCCCGTACTTAACAGTTATGTTTGCCGGAAAGAGGACGGACTCTAATTTGTGTTTGCCCATTTATTTCTCAAAGTCCTGCTGACATCTACTTTCCAAGTCTTCTTAATGTTTCTTATATTTAAAAATGATAATGGCATTCACAATTGACGTAAGTGTTTATGGTTTCTGTCTCGAGAGGCTAGTTTATCTAGTAAAGAATTCACAGAGGGAGGGACTTTGAGCAGCCCTAGAAGAGAGATCAGGAAGAGAATACTGATTAGATAAACCTGTGAAACAGCCGAGCAGAAAGTTTTCTTGTTACAATAATACATGCACCTGCGAATGCATTAATAATGCAGTGACGTGGGCAGAGGGCCCAGCTCTGGGTCTGGCGGAGGGCAAATGGGCCAGCATTGTTGCCGACAGATCATTTTAGGGACAGAGGCCAGGAAATGGGGATGGGGGAGTATTGAGTGAGCCTTTTAGACAGGAAGTATCAGTGACTGGATTAAGTGAAGACAGTTGGACATAGCCGGGTTCAAACCTTTACCTTGTCTCTTACCTGCTGTGCGTCCTTGGACAAGCCACTTAACGTCCCAAAGCTCAGGGCTAATTTACCTGGTGAGGGCCCTTATACAAAGATCACAGGAGAGAGTTATGCAGACCGTTGATCATGGCACAGAGAAGCATCGGTGAAAGACACACGCACACACGCACACACACACACTCACACACAGTTACATACTCTGGAAATGGCAAATGTCTTCAGAAATATCCAGGACCTGGGCACATGTCGCTACCAGATTCTACGCTTTCATCCTGCTTGTTTCCTCAAACCGAGGAGCAGGCCTTTTCTGTCTGAGAATGCACATGCTTCCTGCTGTCAGAAACACACGCCCTCGGCTGCGGCGTTCGGTCACGGCTGAGCTAGAGCACATCCTGCACAATGCGCACATTGATTGCCTCTGCAAGAATCCAGAGCTCTGAGGTCAGCGTTATTGGCGCCACAGGCAGATGTGGGGGAGCCACCCTGGACCGGCAGCCATCGCCCAGCACAGAAGAGGCCCCTGTCGTCTGCTTCCCCAGACCAGGGATGGGCCCTGCCCTGTCTTGGTCTGGAGAGCTCGGAGCAGTCAGCAGCAGAGCTGTTCATGACTTATGCATGAAGCTGGGTGATCCCATCTGGCCTCCCTCAAGGTCTTGACCCTTCCTTGGCCCTTCCCTGCTGCCAGAATATAATCCTTTGCCCCTGGGGAACCAGAGGCCTGCTGCCAATTACTGTGGGCATCTCTGCGTGCCCCCCAAGGAGCTCCTTGTGCCTTGTTAGGCTTAATTGCATGGCCACTGAGAGCTGGAGCCTCCGGAATCAGTGTCATCGGTGGCCCCAGGGCATTCTGAGGATGGGCAGCGAGGCTCAGAGGGTCCCCTGCGAGGCCGTGCACAGGCTCGCTGCCTGCATTACCACTCCAAAGGCTGGAGGACGGCCAGGCTGCCCGGCAGGGCCACAGCTGCAGTGAGTGATTCTGGAAACAGTGTCACTGCACAGAAACTGTCCGGGCGCAGCGGTCCAGCCAGGGCAGGGCTCATTCTCTTGGTGCCTGGCTGGTCTCCTGAGCTTCTGTGCTGTTGTGAAGCGAGAATGTTCTCTGCGCTAAGTGCTTCTCCAGGGATGCTGTGGTTATTGCTGCCAACTGTTAATCAGATGACTTTAAAGACTGGGAAACAGTTGTCTCCAAAGTTAGTCTTTTAACCACTTTCTTAATAAAAGCCACATGTCTCGAGTGCTCTCTCTGGGCTCATCACGGAGGTGAGGCACTGACCTGGGTAACAGCAGAGCAGGAGGTATTGGTACCCCTTTACCCCGTCGAGGCCCAGGAAGCCAGGTGAATAAGTGATGGAGTCAGGATCTGAACTCATCTATCTTGATATTTTAACCGTCGTGAGGAGTGTATATCGTATCCCATTTACCCCAAATAAGGAAGAAATTATATACTTAATGTGGTTAAAATGGTAAATTTTGTGCCATATCTATTTTATCACAATAAAAAAAAATTGGAAAAAAAAAGTCAGGAAGAATTGGCAGATTTTTATAAATGTTTTGCTGATTCAATGTTCCTAACTGCTCTCTGCTTTATCAGTAGCCTGGATATATCCATCTCTAATTCAATCATAGATTCTAATTCTTTCCTCTTAAAATTGTCTTTTCTCCAAAAAAAAAGGAAAAAAAATCTCCAAACAATTCAGTTTTGTCATACCTAGAACTTTCTGTATACCCCAGTCAACAGTTCTCTGAGAGGCTGCGTTTCTCATGCACTTTATAATCCGCAGGCCTGTGCCTGTAGGATTTCACACCTGAAATGAATTTGCTAGTCTCAACCATCTTATTGTATAGTTAACCCTCTGTGGTCTGATATGGCTGAGAAATGAGCTATTCCGGTCAGTGGGGACATCTGACTAATGGTGTCTCAGGAAACAAGAATACAGTGGGACATGCTTATCAGCAAAACTCTTCTAAACACAAATTAATCTTTGCTTGACTGTTTAGGATTCCTTTCTAAATATACAGTGACCTGTGTGATGTTATGAACAGCAAAATACCAAATATGGGCTTATTTGATTATTTTGTTTTACAAGCATGCGCAGCTCTTACTTCATGATGATATAAGTCCCCAAAATAGCCACCCTCCCCAGAAATAACACTGAGGCATTAGAGTCTCTTTCAAGATTTCGTGGTAGAAACTTGGATTTAATGCAAATCTGCCATGTGAGCACATTTCACGCTCACACAGAAGTGCACAGAGAACAAAGTAACAAACACTCATTCACCAACCAGGAAGATGCTGCTCTGGAAAATGTTTTTGTCAGTCACAGTAGGATACGAAAACTTATAGTGATGTTGCAATACGAAAGAGCCCCCCAAAATGGTGCGTTGGCAGCACTATAGATTTTGAGCTTCTAAGCCATCTTGGGGAGTATCCCCCAGTAGGTTCTGATGGGTTCTGTTGCCTACCTCTTCTGGGAGCAGCCCGTGTCAGCCCTGATTCTAGGGGGCGTGTTTGTGTCCAAGAGCACTTCAGACAACAGGGGTTAGTACTTTTGATAATTTTATGTAGTTTTCCCTGAGTTTTAACTCATCAAATCAGAGTTGTTGTTTTTTTTTCAATGACCTCTAAGTTGACTGTTTTTTATTTAAAAAATTTAAAAGATGTTGAAACCCATCATTTTCCCCGTCTTCTCTCTCCGCGAATGACTTTTCTTCACATTTCACTGAGAAATACTAAGGCTCCCGCCCCGACGTTGGCCACCTGTGCCTCTCACCCTCCTGCCCGCTTCCGCTCCAGGCCGTCCCCTCCCTCGTGCTCGGGGACATCCCTCTAGCGTGTCTCCCCGTCCTCTCCTGCATCATCACCATTCCTCCTGGCTGGGTCATCGCCATCAGAGTACAGGATGCTGTTGCATCGCCCATCTTTAAAAAAGAGGGTAAAACCTCTCTTGACCCACATCCCTGTCCAGCTCTGCCCGTTCCTCTGTTCCCCACCTCCACAGAACTCCTTGGGGGCCAGCTAGTCGGGCTTCTGCACCTGCCCCTCCATCGAAACAGCCCTTATCGTGGTAGCTGGTGAACGAGCAGTGCTCAGCCCTCCTTCCACGTGGCCTGTGGCATAGCTGGTAGCGCTGTCCTTCGGGAGACACCCCTCCCTTGGCTTCTGGGACCCCTCACTCTCTTGCTTCTCCTCCTGACAGCTAGCCATTCTTCCCCATTCCTTGCTGGCATCTCTGAGCATTACGGTGCTGAAACTCTGTCCCACACCCACTTCTCCCTCCATCTACATTTGGTTCCTGTCACCTCTGTGTCTGCATCTTCAGCTCCCCCCATGCCTCTGAACTTGAGTCTGATAGCATTGGCGGCCCAACTCCATGTCCTCACCCGGCCAAGCGTCAGTGTCTCAGACTTCCTGTGGCCTTCCCTAAGCCTGCTGCTCGCCGCCCCTCCCCACTCAGCCACGGCAGCCTCCGTGTCTCAAGTCAGACCTCACACAGGCAAGGCATGCTTCTACAGGAGGGTGACCTTACAGCCGAGGCCCAGAGGACGTAAGAGAACAAGTCATGCAGCGCGTCTGCCTCCCTCATCCCACCCCACTCGTCCGCAGATTCTGTCGACTCTGCTTTCCACATATGTCAAGAACCTGATTTTTTTTTTACCACCTCCACCACTGGCATCTTGAACAAGCACCTGTCGGGTGAATTACTGCAGCTGCCGCAGCTAGTCTTCCCGCTCCCACCATCGCCCCCTGCCCTTGCCCCCCGCCCCAGCCTGTCCTCAGCCCCGCAGCCGGGGCGATGCTTTTAACACCTCAGGAAGCTCATGGCTGCCCCTCTCAGTCCTTACCTGACCTACAAGGCTCTTGCAGTTTGCGCTCCCCTCCCGGCTCACCTCCCTGCCACTCTTCTTCCGGCTCACTCCATCCTAGATGCACCTGCTGCCGCGACTCACCCAGCGTGCTTGTGCCCCCAGGCCCTCGTGTGTGGCTGTGCTC
Source organism: Eonycteris spelaea (assembly GCA_003508835.1). Lineage (NCBI taxonomy): Eukaryota > Metazoa > Chordata > Mammalia > Chiroptera > Pteropodidae > Eonycteris > Eonycteris spelaea. The sequence continues at coordinate 2,364,248 of PUFA01000224.1, forward strand.
TCGTTCGGAAGGTTCTTCCTCATACCCACATGGCTTACTCCCCTCCCCCTTCTTTCAGGTCTTGACTCAAGCGTCACCTGACAAAGTGGCCCCCTCCCCGGCCAGCCTCCGCGCCTCCGCTTCCTCTGCCGCCTGGCCTGCTTTCCTCTCTCTCCATTACGCTCCTTGTCTTAGGGGATTTTTCCTGTTTGCTTATTTCCTATTGTTTCCTCCTCCCCCCCCCACCTCCCCGTCCCCTGGATATAAGCACTATGAGGACAAGGACTTTGTCCGTTTGGGGCCTCGTTACTATCTCCCTGGCACCGAGAATCGTGCTGGACATACGGCTTATTTAAATAAACTGTACACCCGCCTGTCCCTGGACAGACTCGAGCCCCGAGCTGTGCTGCAGAGCCCACGCCTCCGGGGTGCGTTTGCCCCCGGATGGCTCGGACTTGGGCCGGAGGCAGCGTGGCCTGATGGCCAACAGCGCGACTCGGGCACCAAACGGCCGGGTTTGCCCCCTGGCTCCACCGCTAGCTCCGTGGCGTCAGGCAGCTTCCCCTGCCTGTGCCCCAGTGTCCTCGTCTGCTCAGCGGCATTCGAATGACGTCCTCCCTGTGTGCGGTCGATGCGAAGATCAGACGAGTCACCTCTGCAGAAGCAGAACGGTGCCCGCCCAGCACATGGTGGGCACTCTCTGAGCCTTAGCCCTGCTGTTTTTATTCGTCTGTGGACCCGCCGTGACACCTGCCACCGGAGCCCGGATTAAGTGGGTGCTTATCACGGGTGTCCCATCGTGGGCAACACCTAAGAGGGAGCGGGGAGCGCGTTAGGTTGGCGGGCGGCAGACCTGCGTCCGAACCACTACCATCCATGCGTGCCTTCGGCAGACGTGCCGAGCCCTGCCCCGTGCCGCGCTCCGTGCTGGCCTTCGGACAAACAAGGATGAGCAAACACCGGCCGCAGGCTCCGGTCACAGGGAGCGCTTGGCCCTGCCCCGTGTAGTTGTCCCATCTGAGAAGCCGACCATGAGGGAAGTAAACCAGATGCGACCTGTAATTCCATCTCGCTGGCTGTCACCCAGCCCGAGGCTGCTGAGCGCTCCCTGCCCGCCCCGAGTCCAGCGCTCAGCAGGGCTGTGCCCCACACGCCACCCACACATTTTCGGAGTCGGCTCCACGCTGCGATCGGGGCTACTGCGTATTCCCTCCAAAATGTCATTCAGGAGGAGGCAAGGTTTTAATTTCAGGTCTCGGTGTAAATCTCAGCTTTATACTGGGAAACCTTGGACTAAGTTACCTGCCTTCAACGTTCTTTTCTTCATAGTAATCTAGATTAGAGCATCTGCTTCAGGGGCTACTGAGAGTGTCAGATGTTTATGCAAATGCGCTCACATAATCCAGGCTGAATCGCCTCATATGCTGTGGGTGCCAGCTCCCGCCCATGGTTGTCACAGGATGCCTAAGAAGTGGAAGGGACCCCAAATTTCCACTTGCTTCTCTCCATCACTCCTTTGACTGCTGTCTTTCTCTCTTCCTGCCCTGCCCAAAGCCTGGCCCTGAGCCTCCGTTTCATCCCGCAGAACTCCCCTCCCTGAGAGCAGGGGGCGGGTGTTTTCATCCTGCTGGCTCAACTGTACCCCGCTTCCCTTTAGCTTTTACTCCCGGCCTCGTCTCCCTGGGGCTTCTCCCTGCCCCCCAAAGAGGCTTCTGGCTCCCATGATCTCTGCGTCTCACTTTGCCTTCCACCCTGACCCCGTCTTTCTCACGGACCACCTAGGCGAGGGACATTTTTGTTCCTTAGGTAGCAAAATTAAATCTTTATTTTTTATTTCCTGATTGTGTAGGTAATACGTGACCTTTAGTGAAAATAACTCACGTATTACAAAAATGACTGAGAAAGTTAAAAATCCCCGGAAAAGGGGTCCTACCAATCCTCCTGTCCCATGGCTTCCTTTTTGCACTGGCCAGTGTGACATGGAGTCTTAAATCTGATTAGTCTACGCTTAACAAAGCAGTAAGGGCATCGTCTCTGGCACTGTGGTTTCGAATCCCACCACACCCTCAGACCTCTGCGAGGGATCATCATCGATAAAGAACGGTCAGAATCACTGCGAACTCAGAGGAAAGAGGGCCGTCACGAGGAAGGGCACCGGACGACACACACCTGACGATAACAAATCCAGTGCATCCTGCTGGCGGCTTCAGGTCTGGTCTGTGTGTCTGACACCGCCCAATGACTGTCATGTCTCAAGCTCACGTTAATAGGACCTGATGTTTTTCGAGTGGGTCTCCTTCCTCTATAGGAAAACATGCAAAGTCCCAGGAGGTTTGGGCACAGAGAACACAAGGGGCAGGGCCCGTCCATGATGGCCCACCAGCGTGGAAACAAATTTAATAATGAGAGACACGGCCCAGTTTTCATCTGGCCAAGGTGAAAATGATAAACAATTTACATTACCCGTAAGGCAAAAGTACTTGATAACTAAACAAAATATCCAGATGTTTATCTAATAGAGGCTATGGGCTATCCTTGGGGCTAGAAACTTGGTTTGCATAGAATATGTGTTTCTAAGTTTTCTGTTTTGAATTTGGTGACATTTTAAGCTCCTGTTTCATTTTAGAACACTCAGGAATGAAATAAACAAAGTGTGAAATATGAGACAGTGCTAGTTAAACATTTATACCAGCCCTACCCTGTCATTTCTTGAAACTGTCATAATGTAATGTTTTTATATGAAATCATTATAAATTGATAACAAGTCTAATCTGTACTGATGCACTGTTCCATGGACTGTGAATTATTGTTCTGAATTTCGGGTGGCAGATGCATTCTCTGAGTGATGGTGCTGGGATGATTAGTTCTTATGATGAAGTGTAAGAAAATATCTTCTAATTTGCATAAAACATGAGTGCTGATTATACAGTTTGATTTGAGACCTTCTAAAATATTTTTTCCCAAACAACAATCTTGACAATCAGCTCTCTTACAATAAGGAAGTGCTGATTGATTATGAATGCCACCCTGAAGACGTTCTATCCCCAAATCTCTATTAAGAATGTATCCACAGAGAGGATGACACTAAAAAAAAAATCACTGAGTTTTCAAGATGGGTGCCGTAATTGGGCTGTACGCAGAAGTTAGGTTCTGCAGAATGATTGCTAAGCCCAAGGGCATTCTCGGGTTTGGCGCCTGGGACTCAACCCAGGATTGGATCTCTCTACCCAGGGCAAGTCTTAGGTACGGCTGGACCAAAAGCTGCCGTTCTGGGGTGATTGAAGGTGCTGGGAATGCCTTCCCACCTCAAAGAATCTCTGTCTTTCAGGTCCTCCCCGAGAGTCATCCACAGTTCCTAAAATTCCACTCACTAGAGAGCTTTCTCTGGGGGAACAAGCCCTCACTAATAGGCAGACGCTCTTGGAAAGGTGATGTCTTTATCCTTGGCACAGTTAGTTCTTTGGCAAATATATTTTCTAGCTGCTTTTCGGTGTGGCAGAGAGAGCCGAGAGCAACTCCTTCATGAACAACAAACATGACGGGAACGCGGCCGGGCGCTGATACACGTGTCAGGGAGGAGCCAGCAGACGACCTGGGCCACTGAGAGGACGGGGACCCACAACGTCAGCAAGGCGTTCTGGATTTCACACCATAGCGGAGGGCAAGAGCTTACCTGGAGACGATGGCACAGTGGTTCCGTCTACAGTTACGTGTGTGTGCAATGAATACAGGTTTGGAAAGCAAGTTATAATCCAGTGATACAGCTCTTTGGTGGGCTGGCCTGAACCTAGCCTAGCAGCATTTGGTCGCTCTGTCTCAGGGGGCCATTTCCCGAGCTTCCAGAAGCCTTTCGTCAGCCAGCGGCTGTCAAGCTTCTGCCTGGTCCCTAACTTGCAATAAGGAGTTCTCTACCAGGGCTCGACCTCAGAGCGCTCCCGGTCCAATGGGCAAGACGTGTTACGCACAGTGTCTGTAATCAGAAGGTAAACTCAAGGAAAACAACAGAAATGAGAACTGCAAACATGATTTATAATTGAGAGGGCTGGTTGAAAACCATCCTCCCTGATGTCTCCGAAACAGCCAGGGGGCCTTGGTTTGTAATAGAAGTAATCTGTGAAGATGGCGGCCAGCACAGCTTGGGGAGGGGAAGCGCCTGCCACGTGACTCCGGCCTTCGACTTCAAGGCAGTGGTGCCTCGAGGGATGCAGGAAGGGGGAGCAGTGCGCCCCTGGCAGCGGCAGTGAGGGCTGTGACCCTCGCCATCCTCTGCGGCCACACTGATGGGGGACATTTGCGGGGTCGGGAGGCAGGGGTCCCGAATCGGGGTGGGAACAGGAGCCGAGTCAGAGGATGCCTACAGCTGAGTAATGAGTGTAAGGCCGTAGCCAGATATCGGGGGAACAGTCCGGGGCACCCTGACCCCCTTCCTCTAACACACTGGGGCAGTGCTTGTCAATCTTTTTTTTTATTATTCATGATGCAGCCAAAGGAACCTGTTTAGACATTGTTTTCTAATTGCCTCTCCCTGTAACATTTTAATCCCAGAGACACACGGTGTCCGTCGATGCACGTGGCCCTTTGGGGCCACCACTCACTGTGATATTGAAGACTTACTCCTTCCCTCCCCCCCACCCCAGAGCCCATTTCCACCCCTGTGGGAGTATGTGCACCCTGTTGAGATGTATGTCCTGGAACGTGACCTAGAAGGGAAGCGAAGGTCAGATCCTCCACCCCATGGGCAGTGGTCACTTGGGTGACCGACGTTGGACGCAGTGAACTGGAAGAGACGCCTGCTGTGGCTGGAGACTCACCAGGCAGTCGGGGTCTTTTCTGCGAGAAGATGGCTCCACTTGGAAAGGCAAAAACTTGGATGGGTCCCCAGGGGAAAGCCTTATCTTTCAGCGACCAGTATGGCCCTGGCGCTGTCCCAGGTGGGGGTGTTGTCGACAGTCGCAGCTCGAGTGAGAGAGAAAGCGCGAAGCCTAGCCGCCGCGCCACACACCTGGAGCTCTCGTCCGCAATTCTCCGAGCCCCAAGCCAGTGCGTCCGTGCGCCACCCTGAGTGATTTCTGATAGGGGAACCAGGCCGTCGCTTCTGTCCATCAGATGTGTTTCTTTGTGATCAGGACGCCCCTGGTTTGACTCCCTTGTGCAGAAGGAGGGGCTGTCAGTCTCCCTCCGCGAGCTCCCGCACCAGGCCCCCCAGCAACCCCGCAGAAAGTCTCCCCCCACCCCCGTGGTAAGTTGTCTTCTCGGAGAGCCAAGGCCTCGACTCCCCGGGGCTCTAAAGGGTGTGTCAGTGGTGACATGGGCTGTAAAGCGCCCCTCGGCTACCCGGAAGTTCTCTGGCTTTCCAGAGAACCGCGCCTGGATGGCATGACCCCTCTTCAGTCCGGACCCCCCTGTTTGGCGTGAAAAGGAAGGCCGCCCTGAGAGCCATCGCGAGGGGGACGTTTTCAATGCGACACAGAAGTTTCGTTCTGATTTATGAATGAAGGAACGCTTTCACGACGAGGTCCTGCGGTTCCCGCCGCTGATGCTCCCGAGAAATCCTGAGCTCTGCGGAGTGACCTTGCGTTCTGGAGAGAGGCCGGTGGAGGCAGGCAGCGGGCGGGACTCCCTGAGCGGGAGGAGGAGGCCTGCAGCCGGGTCTCCAGGAGGACAAAGCCTCGTTAGTCTCCCCTGCGACAGGAAACCCGTACGCCTCTGCCAGCACCACCCGGGTCTCCTAAGGGTGATTCCTGCTCAGAGACTTCAACAATGGAAATGTGAATTTCTGCATCTTGCCTGTGATGACAGAGGCAGCCGCAGTGAGGCAGACCTTGCCAAAGACGAAGACACTTTCTGGAAAGACATAGTAAAGAGTGAACCATGAATTCATCTTGGAGACCACTAGCCGGTTCCGGAGTTGCCCAATGCAAGACGAGCTTTGGTTACTATTCACCACCCCCTGCACCCTGTGTGCACGCGCGTGTGTGCACACACACGCACACACACACCTGGCTATCAAACACTGTGCCATAATTTCAGTTTGCCTTTAAATTCAAGTTTATTCTAAGGTAGGATTACTTTTTAATTTCTATGTATAAGCACGTTAAAAAGATAGTGAATGATATATAATTCTTTTTAAAGGTGGTTAACGACATCGTATTTCTATTAAGGAAATAAACTTCCCATGAAATACAATTTGTGATGTGAAGAGTTTGCATTTCTGTTCATGCACATTGTTCTAGAGAAGGGAGCCATAACTTTTATTCCTATGAAAGCCCATGACTCAAAACCAAATCAAAAACAAAAGATCAAAACCGTGCTGCCCTTTCTTAGGGGAGACAGTCAGAATTTCATCAGACAGTTCCTTCAGCATACACCTCTCATGTCTTAGGTTAAATATGAGACTACTAAATATGATGAATAATAGCTTTGCATAACATATTGAAAAGATCTGTGTTTGAAGGAATGACTTTCACAAGTCACATCTATCATAATGTAGTATTAATTGTAAGATATACCCCGCGTGCCTGGGAACACCTGAGAAATTGCACAGAGAATTGATGTCCATGTTAATAATGGTGCGATGGACAAAATAAGCTACATCTTGTTTCTCAGAAAGGTGTGTGTGGCCTCGACAGTGGTGCCATGGTGATATTTCATTCACTTTACAGAAGGAAAAAAATCACATAAATAAAAATTGTGCTCTTTCATTAAAATTAGTAATAAAGTACCTTGGGCCTTGCCTTCCACAGTGAGACTCCTCCGAGGAGAAACTTGGGGGCCCTACACGTGTTCCCAGAGCTCTAGGGGGATCGGTTTTATGTTTCTATTTGATAAGTGGGCTGAGGGTCGAAAGGACAAGCCCGACTTCACCTTTCCTGGAGTTCAGCTGTATGTGACAGGCGGGACTTCAGAAGCTGCTGCTGCTTCACTACTAGTAGTAGTAATATTACTGCTACAACTGCGCCACCAGGGGGCCCCCTCGCCCGTCTCCCCATGAAACGCCGGCATTGGTGAGTGGGGCAGTTCCAGGCCAGCCCCTGAGGAAGCCCCAAGCACAGGGTGGGGGCGGAGAAGCCTGGCTTGAATCATCCAAGCTGAGTGGACTTAGCGTCCAGCTCTCCGGCGCCAACCTAGGCTAGGCCTCCCCACGGACAGCCCGAGAGAGCTGCCGCTTCTGAGCATGCATTATTCCTCAGGTGCTCCTTTTGCTCCTGGTCAAGTCACAGGTGTATTGGCTGCCTTTGAGGAGGAGTTGTGTCGATGCGGTTGGAAAGCGGAGTGTTCTGTTGTGCGTAAAGTAAGCTCTATACGTGGTACGTTGGGAGCAGGGGTAGGCGGTGAATTCAGTAGGAGTCTGGCCTTCCGTCTCGTGTGACCTTTAGTCTGGCCTGAGTGCCGGATGCTGGAGACCCTCTGGTCTTCCAGATGTGCTCAGACTGCAGCACTAGAGACTAGAGACCCGCCACCCCGTCTCTGTTCACACTCGTGCCTTAGAGACAGACTTAGGGAAGAGTGAATTAAGTCGCTGCTTTACGAGAGTGCTGTAGTCCCCTGGGTCTCTTGGTGACCTTACAGAGGATGTTCACTTCTTGGAGTCGCTGAGCTTTCTCGAGTCTTACAGAAGCTGAGAACTAAGGGCCTGACTCTCTCTGGCAAGGCACAGCCCAGCCCTGTTTGTTTAGACCTTAGCGGTTCGGCTCACGTGGACCCTGATCAGTGAGTGAGTGCGTGGCTGTGGAAGCTCTCCAGGAAGTGTGATTCATTGTGCAGACGTGAGGGACTTCTGCTGACCTCTTTTGATTTTTCCTGCTGTAAAATGAACAGTACTCACGAGTGTCACACATACATTTGCTCTCGTTTCCTGGGCCTTCGTGCGTCTGTTTAGTTTATATTTATCTCTCTTAGAATATAATGTTCTTGAGGCCAGCATAAGCAGTGGGACATAGACTTTGGAGGCAGAAGGAGTTTTAGCTGTTTGGCCTCTCTGAGCTCACTTAGCTTCTCTGATGCCCATTCTCTGTAAAGCAGGGGTAATAATACATATATTCTAGAATCGTTTTTGAAAAAATGAAACAATTAAGTAAAGCACTTGCAAAACCCTGGCATTTCACAGACATGCTAAATGGTGCTTTTACCCTATTCTCTAGGACAGCGGTCCCCAATCTTTTTGACACCGGGGACTGGTACTCCTCTGAGAATCTAATGCCTGATGATCTGAGGTGGAGCTGAGGCGGTGATGCTAGCGCTGGGGAGCGGCTGCAGATACAAATGAAGCTTTGCTAGCTCACCTGCCATGCACCTCCTGCTGTCTGCCCATTTCCTAAAAAGCCACAGACTGGTACGCGGTCTGTGGCCTGGGGGTTGGGGACCCCTGCTCTTGGAGACCTCATGTAGGGATCCAGAAATGCCGAATTGTGTTTGCTGGCAGTGAATGCTACGCCTGTGTTGAAACTTCATCCTTTCACATCTGAGACCTCATGCTTCTTTTTGCCTCCTCTCCATTTATGTTTTTAACTTTCAAATCAGCAAATCTGCCTGTTTGTATCTTCCCAATACTTTGCTGCTCATGTAGGGAACAGGTACTGATGTAAACAAGCAACATATCAGGGGTTTCCTAGGGTTTACATTGCCCTCAGTCAGCCTAGCGTGGAATGCTGCGGGCAGGCAACATGGGGTCCATGCCCCAGAATGACTCCACTGGAAGGAGAGGCCCCCCTTTTTCTGGGGACATTAGAGCAGGTTTCCTAGAGAAGGTGTTATCTGAGATTGAATTAAAACACGTGTTTGGCTTAGATGTGAAGATATGGAGGGAAAGGCGTGCCGGATACAGGGAACAGCATGACCCAAGAGTATGGAGGCAGGAAAGGAGAGCCATATAGAAAGAAGGAAAGGATGTTTTAGACGGATGTTAAACGCATGAAAGGGAAGAAGAGGAAGAAATGAATTCAGCAAGACGGTCAGAGCCCGATCCGGGGTGGGCATGGCCAGCTCTCGATTTTTGAGAGCTGAGAGGAAATCTTCGTCCTGTTTGCTGCAATGTTGTAGGCTGTCAGGTCTCGATTTTTTAGACTATAACTCTATATTGGAAATATTCGACGTAAGAGTTCTTTATGATTTAACCCAAAATAAAGAGGCATTTGCATGCTGAAGACTTGAAAGCAATATGCACATGGCAAGGCAGTTAGCACACGTGTCACTGGACTGAGTCTCCTCTTGGAATAACTTTAAAGCTGATACAACGTGCCTTTGAACTCAGCCGCGGTGATGGGGCTTTTATTTGGCGCCTGTTCTGTTTGGGGAAGAAAGTATAAATCTTTACTTGAATCCTGTGATTTTTTTTTTCCTAAATACTTGTTCCTATGTCTAAAAAGGGGGATTCCAGAAACTAAATTCTGTAATTGGAGTTCTTTGAAGATAAGTCCTGAGTAATGTCTCATGCATTATAGGTTATTTTTAAGCGTTAGAAAAGTTGGAAGCTCATCAGAAAAAGCAGTGAGTCTAATACGTGACCGAGCCCTCAAATCCAAATGACTGACTCAGACTCCACCGTCATGTTCAATGCCGTATCCTTAAAAATACTTGGAAATTATTTCAGACAAAAAGAAGTCAAAGGATATAGTACCTCTGCTTGCTGTCATCTTTTCCAACCATTTAATTTTTACTTCACTTTCCCACAGCACACAGAAAGTGTACTATTTCCTTATCCATTTTGCAGTAATTACGAAAAGTCATTCACAGTGAAAATTACTGTAGTCCAAAAGCTTGAAAAGATCACACTAAGCCTAAAAATATTAAGTGGCCGGATTCTTCTCCTTGCCCGTCAGCCTCCCTCGCTCCACGCATTTCCCCCTCCCCCCCAGGTGTGCCTGTCCCCTTCCTGGCACCAGCTGGAGCGCTGAGCGGGCGTTTGCTGAGCTCACCTTCTGCCGAGGAGGACCAAGGCCCTCGGCATGCCCAAAGGGTTAGAACTGAGGCTGCCGGAGAAGAAATCTAGTGTTACTTGCAGGGCATGTGCAAGAAGGAGGTGACAGGAACTTCCAAGAGACGGTAAAATTAAGTCCTAGATGTCACGATGTGTCCAGATGTGAGCGGTGGCTTACGTAGAAGGTGACGAAGACCTTCCCAGTGTTGTGTCCTCATGTACCCAGAGCCTCGTGCCCCAGGGTAAAGCCTGGAGTCTGAAACACAGCGTTCGAAGTCCCTCCTGATGTCTCCTCACTCCGGACTTCCTCCTCATGCTCCCCCTGCAGCGGCTTGCCTGACGGTCCCCCCACCCCGGTTGGCCGGACTGTTGCCCAGTGAGGAGCTGTTCACCTGGAGCAGGGTCCCCCCGCCCCGCCTCCTGTCCTCAGCCCTTTCCTGGCCAATCCCTGTCCCCCACCCCCACCCTGCCCTGCCGAAGGTCTCAGTTTCCAGCCTTTTCTGACCACAGGCAGATAACACCTTGTGCTTCCTCCCCCCGAACCGCCCCTCCCCGTGGCAGTGCATGGCGACGTTATGTTTCGTTTCTGTGTGGGGGCTGCATGGTCTTTGGGGAACTGTCTTGTCTACATCCCTGTAGCATTTAGCAGAGAGCAGGGACCATGCACAGAAAACAGACGCTGGGGATGGAGAGAGGGCAGACAGACAAGAGGAAGGAAAGGAGGAGGGACGACGAAGGGGAGAGAACTGAATGTCTCTGAGGGAGAGAGCTCGGCGCTAGGAATAAAACATGCGTAAAAAATCCCACAAGGAGCCCGGCGCCTATTGGGAAGAGAGACGCGTACTAGATTCTTAAGAACACAGCATAAGAAAGCATGTGACAGTGGTGCAAACCGAGTGTCCTGCCCCCCTTCAGGCCAGCTCCTGAGCGCGCGAGGCCTGTGACAGGTCTCAGGAGCAGGCTGGGAGCAGGCAGTCGGAGAGTGAGGCTGTCCGGGACGGAATGCTGGCTCCCCGGGTGGTCTTCTGCAGCCACAGTGCCCACAGGACCCGCCTCGCTTCCTCCCATGATGGCTGGCTCAAGCCTGTGCTCTGTGTACTGACCCCGAGGCTCCCTGGGCTTTACCTGCCCCAGATCCCAGAAAGGCACTGAGGGCCTCCCTCTGATCCCTGCAGTCCTTCATTGCTCTCTCCTGTGCACAGGGCGCAGGGACTTCCACCACTAGTATCATGCAGATGAGCCACCGAAGTGAGAAGATTCACCTCTAAACCAGAGCTCGCCCAAGCTCAGTGAGCGCTGTGATGCTGCTGTAATAAGGAATACGGGTGGCCAAGTATATACAAGGTGATCAAATGTGGGCATCAGCAGATACGATCGTGTTTAAAGTGTTTAAAAATATAAAGCTAACATAAAGATGCCCCAAGTGCTACGTGAGTAGCTGTTATTTTAATTTTTTTTTATTTTCCCGCATAACTTGTATAAAATGAAAGAGAAGAGCACATCAGCCCTTCTGCGGGAACTGGCTGATCAGTTTCCTGTTTCTGTCCTGTCAGTAATCTCCTCACGAGGTTGGGGTGCAAAAGGAAAAGATAATTAGCATTAGGCTTGGGGAGAAGCTTCCACGGTGGCAGAGGCTTATTCATTGTTCTGTACGATTACAACGCGATGGGAACTCAAGAGGATCAAATTAAAACACGACCACAGCTTGTCAGTGGTTTACTTTTAGGTTCATTTGACTCTCTATTAGGCAGTAGCTGCTTGCGTATTTCTTATATGACTTGAGCTCTGCTAACAGTAGCAACATCCTAATTATTAGGGGCTTCTACATCAGCTTTGATTGCAACATCGACAGGGAAAACCTGTGAAAAAGCTCGGTCTCAACAGAAACTCGAGACGGAAGCCTGAGATCGTGGTGTAAATACATCAGCCTTGCAGGCATCCCTGCCCCTCTGCATTCTCATCTCTTTCCCATGGATGTCAAGTGGCCCGTGGCTGTGCATTTCTGATATGGCCGGGCGCATTAGCCTGTTTCCATGCATGAAAACGCAAATAGAGAAGCTTAAATCTGAACCCTCAACTCGTTAATATACTCTCCCCTCTCACTTCTGTTCTCAGCCTTGACCAGGACCTTAACGGGGGAGAGAAACTTATTAAGCCATCATGGAAGTCAGTTCCATTTCACCACAAATCGTGTTTAAAATTTTCGTCTCCAGAAATTGCTTAACACATCTGCTAAATCTTCGCCCTTTCTTGGCTTTGACTGTAGCAGAATTTGTTTACAAAGAGTTCAGGAGACGCCCTCGTGACGTTTGAGACTGTCTTACAGATGCTTCCGATGCCGTTTCATTTCTAAAACAATATGGAAAACGCTCTCACGCGCGTGCTTGCCGTCCGTGTCGTTTTTGTGTGGCCCCTCAGAGACAAACCTCCTCCTCTGACAAAGGAAAACACGGGGGCACTTAGCCAGCGCCCCTGTCACGGAGCCGCAGGACCGCCATGGGGTCCGCTGTCCTGGTTTCTCGGTCACAGCCCCAGCCCTTCCTTTTTCTTGTCCCGCTTCCTTCTGGCCTCTGCCGGAAGATGCAGCCGGCCTCTTCCCCCGAGTCCCGGGAGCACAGAGGGGAGGTGGTGCCCGCCCCCCTCGAACAGACCCTGGAGCATGAGGTGAAATGAGAGTCGTCCGCGCCTGCCACTTCCATGTGTCTCTGTTCGTTTGCCTTCCTGTGCCAGACACTGCCATAGGCTGGTGATTTTATTCCTCGAGATCCCTGCTGATAAAGCCAGTGGGGGAGAAGAGCAGAGATGAGGATTTTGAGGGATGAGATTATTCTCGTTCTTTTTTTTTTTTAATCCAAAAATAATCTTTATCGTCACCGGTATAAAACAGAGCCGATTGCCTGGCCTCCGCTGGTGCAAAGTGTGGGGCCTAAGCCCACCTGGGCACCCCGCTTCTCCCGTGCTGCCCGCCCAGGGCAGTGTCCAGAGGCTCCGCGAGGGGCCGGGGCCGCCCCGAGTGCCTTCCCTTGGAGGAGGCGTGGAGGCTGGACTGCGGGGGGAGATGAGGTCGTTCGCACCGTTGCCCGATGACGGCGGCTTTGGCGCTTCGTCTTCTGTGAAATCAAAGCTTACGAGGTGGTGACGGTTCCAACGTCGGTGTTCCTCTTCAGGTTGCGGCTGTGGTTTGAACCGGATTCCGTGGTACAGGTACACGCTCACAGGTGGGGTTTGGGGTTGGCAGGGCTCACCTGGTGTGCCTTCACCGTGCTCACGGGGTGCCGTCCCACCAGCTGCTCCAGAGAGCTCAGTTACCAAACACCCCCACAGTCGCAAACCACGCAGTCTTTCCGAACGGGGCCTGGCCCTGCCTCTGGACCAGCTGCTCCAGAGAGCTCAGTTACCAAACACCCCCACAGTCGCAAACCATGCACTCTTTCCGAACGGGGCTGGCCCTGCCTCTGGTCGCCATTGTAATGGTCAGTTAGCTATTGCCACAGCGGTGCTCGGCACAGTCGTACAACCAGCCGCCCCAGGACTCTGCGGCGTTGCATTCATCAGCATTTATTTCTCAATCCCATAACTGCAGGCCATCTGGGTTCCCCTGACCGAGGCTAGGCCCCGCCAGGCTCTGCCAGCCCACAGCTCTGCTCCATTCAGCTTGGCTCCGTTCCGCAGGGTCAGAGGCCTAGTGAGCACAGGCCTTCTCACGGTGGTGGCAGAAGGAGAGAAGACCAAACCCAGGCATTTGAGTACATTCCAGGCCTCTGCTAGGGTCATGTTCGCTCACATCCCGTTGGCCGAATCAAGTCACATGGCCAAACGCCTGTGAATATTTGTCGAAGATAACAAACCGTCACCCCGTCACAGAGCCTGGCCGCATAAGGTAAATCCCATATCAGACTACTTGTTCTTCTCTTGCCGCTTATACTGAAACGTCCCCCTGTCCACGGTGAAGAGCTTAGCACCTTGGCGGTGTACCCGCAGTGCCTGGGGAGGGGAGGGCGGGGATCGAGAGCTTACGTGTTAGAGAACATTATTGGCACTTCATCCAGAAGCAGCACCGGTTAGGATGTTAGCCAGGGACGTTCCCCGCAGTAGAATGGCACACGAGTCAGATTTCCGTTAGAAATCCGTGGGGGCTGGTCCTGTACTAAGCTTAGGAACCCCCACCCCTGCCCCCTGCGGTGTTCGCACATCTGTCTGTCTCTCTCCTCCGTGGGGCGCTACTTCCCTTCCAGAGGAGAGACTTGCTCCTTTGCCGCCTGCATCTTCACCTCAGCCCTGTCTAGTTCTGTAAGACTCCCAGTGAACGCCTGCAAAACGGCAGCGACTTTGGCTCTGCACTACTTGGTGGCTACCAGGATGAACTTGGGCTTACTGTCACGTTAGAGAAGAAAAGACCTGGAGAGCTTATCCGGTTCAGCAGTGTCCAGGAGAACTTCCTGCAGTGAGACATCTTCTGTGTCCGTACCGTCCAGTACAGTGCCCACTAGTCGTCGGGGGCTATTGAGTACTTCAGCTGTGTCTAGTGGATCTAAGGGACTTAATTTTAATTTTTAATTTTAATTAATTTAGATTTATATTTAAATAGCCACATGTGGCTAGTCACTACTATGTAAGTGTAGATCTAGTTAACCCCCTGTTGACCCAGGGTAGACATCAGTTGAATGGAAGGGAGGGAGGGAAGGAGGGAGGAAGGAAGGAAGGAAGGAAGGAAGGAAGGAAGGATGAGAGAAATGACCCCCACCCAAAGTCACATGGCAAACTCATGGCAAAGCCAAAATAAGACCCTGGGACGTGGACAGGCTGACCCAGGTCCCTCCCTGACCCCACCCCACCACACCATACCCTACCCCACCCACCTTCTCCAGGTCTGTGTCTGTTTGTATTAGTGTGGTCTTACTTCTGTTCTCGTAACCTTCTAATAATATCTGAACCCCTCATGGTCAAATAGGTTGGAAGAAAAAAAAACCCAGAAAAACAAAACTATTTTTCTGTCTTTAGTAATTTGAAGAGTGAACATTAAAAACTCAATCAAACATCAAATAATTTTTATACAGTAGAAATAATATATACTTTCCATCCAAATTAAAACACATGCTCCCAGCAATTTAATTATGCAAATGCAATATAAGCAGCAGTGAAACAGGTTTAAAGGGGGGAAAGAATGAAGATTGATAAGCTAAAATTTCTGGTGACATTTTCCTTTTTAATTTCCTCTTTTGGTTAATATTATGCTGATTTTCATGCACTGCTTAGGTGGCTACTTTATTTCTTTGTGACACGTGTCCCTACAGATTTATGCAAATAATATTAACCGCTGCTGAGGAACCCAGCAGCCATTACCACCAGCCCTGCTGCCCACAAGTGTTAGGCGGCAGTACGAGATGGTCTTCCACTGTGAATATGATTAAATGCGCTGTTAAGCAAAGCTGCTCGTTCAGACCGGGCTGTTTTCCTCCGGGTGCGTGGAGAGTTCTAATTCTAGGGCATAATTCCCACCTTGGCTGTAAGGGTGGCCCACGGCCAACCTGGAAGAGTGGGCATAGGTCGCGTTGTCCCCGCCTCACTGGACGAGCCTCGTTCCACTGGCCCCCTCCCCGCCAGGAGCGCTGTAGTTGGGGGTGGTGTGGAGGGGGTTGGGGAGTTCCAAAGCAGACGCTGAGATGGATCAGGACCCGGGTACAAGTCGTTTATTGAGGGACATGCTCCCGGAGAAATGTGTGAGGGGGTGGGACACGCAGGACGCGGAAGGGGAGGGCGCCGCACGGGAGGAGGCCCTCGTCCTGATGCCACAGGGGACACTGGGTGTAAGTTACACCTCCGGATTTGTCTCCACCCAAGACCAGGGCACTGGACTCGCACGTGGCAGTCGCTGGGAAGAGTCATCTCGTGGCGGCACTTCGGTCCCCGGCCACCTGCAGCTCTTGAGAATGCAGAGTAGCTGCTAGGCCCAGAGCCGTCCTCTGCCCAGGATGCTGGTGCAGCTCGTGCTGGCGGCCGGCACCCCGCCTTGCTGCTCCTCCCGCAGCGCACCCTGCCTCCTTACCGAGGCCCCCGCTGGGGCACACGAGAGCTTCCTGGTGCCTTCTGTCCAGGCAGCTGGGGTGTTGTTTCCCAATGGTTTTTAACTCCACAAGTTCACATTGGTATCTTAACAGCGGAGTTCAGAGTTTTAAACGAAATGGTGAGCAGTGGAGGGACTTTTCAGCAAGGCCACATCAGGAGAGCTACCCACGGGCAAGGCCAGGGAGTGAGGAACCACGTCATCTAGACATTAAGGTTTGGTGTTTTTTCTCAGCATCTGAAGCCAGGGAACGCTGCAGTGATTCCCGCCTTGTCACGGCAGCCCGTCCAGGGCTGCATCTCTGGGCAGCAGGGAGAGTCTCGAGCGGGCCACATGCCCGCAGCCTCCCCACACCCACGTCGCAGTCGGGGCAGGAAATGGATTTCCAGGTGCCGGGTGCCCTGATGTCGAGGCACTCGGATCCAACTGGAGAGAAATTGGAGCCCCAGACCTTTTCTCCCTCCTTATTTACTTCTTCCCTTTCAAAGAAGGCATTCCTGTGAAAGCTCGCTCTCTCTCTCCTCTGCAGAGCAGAAATGCTGTTTTGAAGGTGAACATAAAAGCTCTCATGGCAAAGAAATTGCTTTGTTCCATTTCAGAAACCGCTCAGCCTTTGAGAGAAAAAAGGGTGTGGGGCTCTGAGAACTTGATTAGCTCTCATCATCCTTCTGGTTTTCCGAGACGAGGCTAGACAGAGAGGCTTCCAGTTCTTCCCGTGGCTCTCCGGGTCCCCTAATTGCAGGGCTTCCCAGGCTGCCAGATCCGAGCTGCCTGAGAGTCTGGGGTTTCTGTTAGGATGGCAAAGCCCAGGGGCTGAGCCCGGAGCCCACACAGTGGGAGCGGAGCCAGACTTAGATTGCATGTCTGTGGCCGAAGCCAGTTCTGCCGTGAAATGGCTTTAAAAATTCTCATGAAATGAGGCTGGCAAACACCTTAGCGCATCGTGCGAAGGGTGCATTGCAAACTGTAAAGCTGGAGGATTTTAGTTGTTGGTGGTGAGATTCTAGACCTCAGGATCTCACATTGTGTGTGTGTGTGTGTGTGTGTGTGTGTGTGTGTGTGTGTGCACGCGCTTGCATGTTTTTTTTCTATCTCACTAAGAGCTACTGGAGTCACTGTGGCCCTCAGGTCCCAGCCCTAGTTTCATGCCATCCCCCGTCCCCCCAGAAGCACAAGGCAAGTAAGGAGCCCCCTCCTTCACCCAGGTTCTTCCAGACAGCAGCAATGACAGAGGGAGGTGACAGCGACACTTATTCTTGAACCCCAACCCCTAAAGACACACACACAAGGAGTCTGTCAAACAATGTCATTTTTTAAACCAAAACTACTTATTTATTTTTAAGTAAATATGATAAATTTATACTTTAGAAACCCAGTAATGTAAAACTCAAAAAAAATTGAATTATCAGGATTTTGAATAGTAAGACATGGATTCGAGACCAGAATTTGCTGCTGACTCATTATTGTGGCCCGCAGTCTCTCTGAGCCTCAGTTTCCCCATTTAGAAAATGAGACTAAGGCCCCAGCAGGAGGATTGTGCGATAATAGTTCAATAAGACGACATTTAAGTGAACGTCGCGACCTGCAAAGCGCTCCTCACGCAGAGTGAATGTCACCGGCGTCCTTCGTAAAGCGGTTTGGAGGTGCAGGCGTCCTGCCCCATGTTTCGTGGATGAGGAAGCAGAGCTTCAGCTTGGTTCAGACCCCTCTGTGGTTCTCCATCAAAGGTAGGACGTCAGGGTGGCCACCCGTGGCTTCCTGCACCTGCCATGGACACGCGGCCGGGACGGCATAGCCTCTCGGGCTGCCCGAGGCCCAGGCCTGTCTGGTAGGGGCCTACCCGAGGGAGTGGTGGCATGGCCACAGAAGGGACAGCCCATAGGCACTTGTGAAGGGCAGCGGGTGTGGACTTTGGGCTGAAGTAACAGTTTCTCCTCCTGTACCTCTTGGGTCAGTCCCATGCTTGTCTGTACCAGCAAGTTCTCTGCTTAAACCTTCAGTGTGTTGACGTCTCCTTGAGCACTGGTGAGGAAAACTGGACTTCTGTGCTTGGGCAGCAGTGACATGGGACAGACGTCCATAGGGGACTCTGTCTGCTTTTGCTTTCCTAAGCTGGACCCCAGTAACATTGGAGAATTTTCAAAAGGGGCTGTAAGATTGCCCAACTTCATTTTTTTTTTTTTTTTTTACAAGATTTTAGGATGGAGGAGCTCTTACTGCGTGTTATTTTCCCACGCAGTAAGGGAAAATAGAAGATTTTCTTTTGTATAGACCTTGTTTTCCTCTTATTATTGCGGTGATTTTCCTAGTAACAGGACTGGGGTCCTGCTGGGAGTGCCTCAGGCCGGGACCCGGGTGCTCCTGCGCCCCGGTCCTCCACACGCCCCCCAGGCCTGGTTCCCAGGAGGAGCTAAGGGACTCTGCTTGGAGGACACTCAGCTGCCATGGCTGGTTCCTTCTTCCCTCCATCCCTCCCTCTGTGTCTCGCTCCCTAGAGGAAAGCCTTGTTCTAGAACAGGTTAACCTTTTTCTTGTTTCCAGGTTCAGTATTTCTTTACGAGAAGGTAGAACATTTTTTATCTGGGTTGCCTCATATTGAGGTGTTTCTTTTCATTTTATATATACATATAATAATATATAATATGTATATATATATGTATATATATGTATATAAACCTTAGAGCCTTGAGATGCACAGTTCTTAAATATCTAAAATAAATCATTTGAGGTGAAGTTTGGTGATAGTCAAAGACCAAATACATCCTTTCTTTCTGTCCTCATGCATCTAACATCTAATTCTCTTATTTTCCTTATGCCTCCAGGACACATCTGTTTTGTAATTACCGATTTCCTTGGTGTAGGTTAGCATCATGCATAGTATTTCTTTAACAAAATAGTTCTTTGCTTACACACACATTACAGGCCATAATTTTCTTACATCTTGTGTCATTAGTGGTTGTGACTTTTTTGCAAGGGGGAAAAAGTCTTTCATTTTATCTTAGTATTTCTTGTATTTTTAGTCTGTTCCCACGAAATATCAGCTACCACCAAGATGTATTTTAATAATTTCCAATCCCATTAAACTTGATGATAATATGAAGATGAAGATATTCTTATCTAACTAGTTAGGAATTTATTAAACAAATGAACATACAGACTGATAAATACTCAAAGTCACTGGTGATTTCTGTCATAAGTCCCAGGTCACGAAGTGTGGTTCTTTGTATTCAGATCATCTGATAATAAGTTAATAAGCATTAAACAATCTGTGCTTCATTTCTAACTCAAATTAAGCTAATTTAAAACTTCGTATACATAGTACTATGGTTTGGTGACTGAATTATCCATTCTACTTGTCCGCAAAGAACTCTGTTATAAAGAAGGAATTGTGTGTCGTTGTTAAAAACACCTTTCAAAATCAATTTAAAATTGTTGAAGTTGTGTTTATCTCATTTGTATAACTGGCAGTTTTCTATAAATAGCAATTTACCTTCATTGACCTTTCTTTTTCATCCTCACATCTATAAATGCTCATCCTGCCTTAATTCTGTCTCTAGGAAATGGGCCATCATTTTGACTGTCCTTTTTCCTTCCAGCCATGACATTCCAGAGCCCTCCCTGTTCAGATTTCCATTCCCCCTTTTCTGAGTCTTCCTTCCTCTACTCCTTCAAGGGATGAATTAAAACATAAGTCCATTAAACACAAAACTTATTTTTATTTTTATTTTATTTTTTACTGTTTGTCGTTAATCCTTTGCCATGTGCATTTAAATCCATTCTTATATTAATATACAAATCTCAGGTATCTTTCTTTAGGCAGCAAACTCCAAAGACCTAGAAATCCTTCTTTGTTTAAATGGTCTGTAGGCACACCAGGGGGCTTCCCGCTGTCCCGTTTGGAGGGAGTGCGGAAGCCGGGGAGGGAGGCGCAGCAGAGAGCGAGCCCCTGCAGAGCCTGCATCAGTGTCTGTCCCCTTGGTTCACTGTTGTATGCCTCTATGGACAAGCGTGACACCTCCAAAGATGCTTGAAGCATCTTTGTACTAATTTGTAAAAAAAAAAAAAAGAAAAAAAAGAAAAAAATTATCTCTATATATTTATTTATATCGATAATGTTTTCATGACCTAAACAGAAAAATAATTAATAAAAAAAAAATCCTCCCAAGTCATCACACAGGTCCAGGAATTAAGAGCTGGGAGGAACCTGGGATATCCAGTGGAACACCCTCTCTCTGTCACCAAGGCGCGGGGTTCCCCCAGCACGACAGGGGGAAATGAAGAACCGAGTGGCCGGTGGAACCCGAAGGCCCTTGACAGGCCTCCAGCTGAGAGCAGATGAGGCAGCGTCTCAACCCGATTCACAGAAATAATTCTAACGAAGATTTCTGTAGGTTAAGCCCTTTCTAGTTTGGAGCCCCTTTCACAAACCTCCGTGTTCAGCCCTCTTCCCATCACCATGGCAACATACTTCTAATAAACGACTAGAGGGGAAGAAGCAATTCTGCAAATGTGACCTTCTCCTACTCTCAGTTTGGCCAGCGTGTGTGGGTGTTTTTCTTAGCCGTACTATCCTGTGAACTTTTATTCTCCTCTCAAGATCTGAACATATTATAATAAAGAGCACCTGGCCATTAAACTAGGAAAGCCAGCCCTGGAAGCTTTAATCACTTGGCACTGAGCATCTCACTTAGATCAGTGGTTCCCAAGTGCCAGTCCGTGGCCCAGCTGCTTTGGAGTCAATTAGGCCCCAGTCCAGACCAGCAGAATCGCAGTCTCTAATCCTGGTGCCCGGGAACCTGAATCCTCACGCTCCCCTCTGATGCCGAGGTGCCGCCAGGTCCAGCAGTCATGGTCGATTTCGTGCTGTCCCCGTCCTGAAACACCAGCATCCTGACCCCGTCCGTATGTCCTGTATGTAGCAAACGGATGAAAACAGCTCAGTTCGAACCCTGCCTGGATCACAGAAGGAAACTGCAGGAAGTGTTTTAGAGAAAGAAGAATGAAGATTATCACAAAATGGTAGCAGTCGTGGTCAGATTTCCCGTAGGCGCTAAAGGACACAGGAGCTTCTAAGATCGGACATCCCAAGTTCTGACTTTACTTAATTACGACTTGTACTGCTACAGCGGAGACATTTGCACATTCTGTCTTTTAAAGCTATTTCTTTTAGCTTATAGAAATCTTAGACATTTAAGAGGAAAGAAAAATTATTCCATGGTCCCAGATAAGTTGTTGGTTATGATTTCAGTGTTTTTTTTTTTCTAATCACGTATCTACTCACCACACAGTAACAAACACTCATTGATCAGGTGCTCTTTTTACGGCACTAAGGAAGGATCTGAAGCTATTGACTAAGTCAGAGATTCATACAATTATTAGGGAAATCTCAGTAAATCCACATGGATCAAACAGAGCACTAAGAAATTTGTCTCAAACGACGTTGAGAGACTCTGCAAGTTTGGCAGAGGTGTCGGGAGTGACGAGGGAAGTAGATTGCAGAGAAAAAGTTCATTTTTACCTCAAATCTAGAATACTTAAGGAAATCTATAAGTAAATATAGAAAAAGGAAGAGACCGAGGGATCCTACAGGACATTTTCGGTACCTCGGGGTTGCAGGGGTGGACAGAAAACAGAATAAACCTAGGTAGACCCTTTTCTTTATGTTTTTACTTTTTTTCCTGAAGGATCTAAAGGCAGGAAACTCATAGGAAACAGTCAGATTTTATTCTATAATGGCACATGTTATCACCCCAAGGACGCTCCGTTTTCCTGGGGTAATCGGAGCAGACGAGCTGGCAAGAGCCTTGGAGCGCGTGCCCCGTGTGCCCTGACGCACCCCAGCGCTGCTTCTGCCTCGACGAGCCCCTCACCTGGTCACCGCTGCGCCGTTTCCTCCGTCCTTGCCCCCGAGGAGCTGCCCACCCCCGAGGCAGTCCCGACTGGCACAGTCCGGGCGGGCTAGGTCTCTTACCCTGGTGGGTGGCCGAGGCCACACCGGCAGAGCCAGCGGACACCTGGCCCGGTCTGGGGGCGTCTCCCTTCTTTACCCAAAGGGCTGCTGTGCCCGAAGGGTGCATTCGGGAGTTTAATAGTCGTCCAGGCGCGGGGACCTGAGGCTGTTTTGGTGTTTCAGTGAGGCAGAGGCGTGTGTGTGTGTGTGTGTGTGTGTGTGTGTGTGTGTGATGAGCGAACCGTTTGGTCTTTGGGAAACTGCAGTGCCACGTGCTGCACTGCCCATCTCACACAGCTGCCTGCAGAGAGCGGCAGAGAGGGCTGCTCCTCCTGGCCGCCTTTTGGCCGCCTTGCCTTGTTTCTGTCTAACCTGTGCAGCCGCTGTGAGCGTCATGGCCTGGCTGAGCAAAAGCCCAGAGCCCCAGACTGCTCCCGTGGCTGCGGCTGGCCCGTTTCCATGTTCTCAGCTCTGCTGCCTGCCCAAGCGAAACTATGGGCGTAAAAGGCCTTTCAAGCCACAGAGTTCTGGGGCAGAGGGTTCTTTGGGGTTTTTAGGTGATGGCGGGGCGAACAGGCCTCTCAGTCTGTGACTTGGCTCTGAGCCTCCGACTCCCCAGTCACCCGTCACCTCAGTGGTGCACACACTTCTCACAGCATCAGCGCTTGTCCATGCTCAGGGGCGTCCCTGAACGCTTTTTCCTGGATGGGTTGGTAAAACAGTAGGAGAATAGTTTAACCTAGCCTCGGTTGTGCCTGTAAGGACTGCCTCGCTGAGCACTGCCTGAGGAAGAGGAATAGTGTGTGAGACGTGACTGGCCTCGGGAAGCGTCCCAAAGCGCTCAGATTGTCAGGTAATTTGCAAAACTCATATAAAGAAGTCAGTATAGGTCGGTTTCCTTGGGAGAGCAAAATCAGACCCGCAACGCTGGCAGGAGGAGATGGGCTGGCATTGCGTGAGTGAATGGAACAAGGAGGAAGCGGGCACCGTGGGCAGCAGGCAGAGCGTCCTCGTGCTGGCTCGTCCTGACCTCTCCGCCGTCAGCCCCAGCGCACCAAGTCCAGAAGGCCCAGGGACAGCAGGACTGTAAAATCTGTGACAGGAAATAGCTCTTAGCTTCAGGAAGAAACCATTTAACTGTCTAGAGAGGAAGCACGGGGCCTGTGAAGGCAAGGCCAGGCCGTGTGATATTAATTGGAAGCATCTTCGTGCTCACACAAGTGAGGGAACTTTAATTCTGGGGCTCATGTTTTAATGATCCTCTACGTTTCTGTATTTTTATTCCCTCCCGTGATGCCATTTGTCAAATCTGATGCTCTTCCAATAAACACTTTCTTCTGAAGAGCTTTATTTTTTCATTCAAATGGTTTAAAACCCTAAGATATATAAACAAAGGTGTTTATTGCCACATAGTGTTAATAAAAACTTAAAAACAATCTCAATGTTCGTCAGTAGGGGACCTATTATGTAAATGTTGGTCCATCTGTATAACGGAATACAGCACAGTTTTTTAAAAATAATGAGGTGAAACTCAGTGTACTGATAGGAAACGAGGTTCAGGTATCAGGTGTCCAACAGTAAAGATCCCATTTTTATAAATATTAAATATATATGACTCCGTAAGTTTAGGAAAGCATGTAGAAGAAAGTCATCAAACCATTAATAATGTATCCTCTAATGGTGACAGCTGTAGAAGGGAAATTTTATTTTCTTCTCTATGTATGCATGTACTGATGTGTATCATTTGGGTTTTTTCCAGCGAGCATGTATTTTTATTTTTTTTGAATTCGGATTTCTTTAATGTTGACTCCCTAGTCACCCGTTACCTCAGTGATACACACACTTCTCACAGCATCAGCGCTTGTCCATGCTCAGGGGCGTCCCTGAATGCTTATTCCTGGATGGGTTGGTAAAACGGTAGGAGAATAGTTTAACCAAGTTTCAGTTGTGCCTGTAAGGGCTGCCTCGCTGAGCACTGCCTGAGGAAGAGGAAAAGAAAAAACTCACCAAAGGCACCAAATTATCATTTCTTTAAATGGAATTCGCTGCTCCCCAGATTGAGCTGAGATGTTTGGAAAACCTGAAAAAGCAGAGATTTCAGAGTAGCCAGAGCAGCTAAGTGATGCTCCTTGTCATCCTCTGTTTAAGAATTTGAATTCTTGATACACGCTGCAACTCAGAAGGATCTCAGAGGCATTGTGCCGAATGAAAGAAGCCAGTCTCGAAAGGTTACATACAGTATGATTCCATGTATATGATATTCTCAAAATGACAGAGCTATAGTGGTGGAGAGGAGATCAGTGCTTTTACCAGGGTTTGGGAAAAAGGGCAACAGAAGGACATTTTGGGGGGTGATGAAACCATCCTATATCCTGATTGTGGTGGTGGTGAACATGCTATTAACATGCTAATACAATTTATAGGACTCTGCACAGAAAAGTCCATTTTAGTGTATGTTAATTTTTAAAAAATAAAAAAGAATTTTAAAGCAAAAATGTGAGCAGAGATCCAGGGAGGATTGTGCATCTGGCACGTGTAAGGACATGGCTGTGGCCTAGTGCTCAGCACCACACTCCCACCCACTCTGCGGGGCTGGCTGTCCTTGGCCGCATCCCAGACGCAGCCTCACCCTCACCTGTGCCCGAGGCATTAGTGCCTCCACCCAGGAATCATACGGGATGGTCCAGTTTCTGTGTCAGGAAGCTCAGGGCTTCATAGTGGATTTACATGTATGCCTTCTCTGTGATCTCCTCCCTGTAACTTTCACTAATGGAATCCAGTTTTGCTCACTGGCATCATGTTCATCAGTCCAACCTCTTCTGTACTACAACTCCAGAAACACCTGCATACTACAGTCTTTGCTCTCTCAGCATCCGTCCTTCTTGAAAGTTTCTGCGCTGATCCTGCTACATCCTGGTTCCTGGCCCCTCCCTGCCTCTGGTCTCTCGTCTGCTGTCTTGCTTGCCCATGTGGCTCTGAAAAGGCGTTGGCCGGAAGTGAACATGCGTCTCTGGCTGTGGTCTGACAGTTGAGAATGGAGCTGGGCTGCTCTCCTGCTGATTCTAGCAGTTTTCTGGCTGATAGCACTGACGGTCACATCTCCATGTCTAGAAGCCATATTGCTACGTGAACTTGAAGTGAGCCAACGCTATTTTTCCACACGCCACTGCAGAGCCTCACGGCCCCATCACGTGCGGTGGCAGTAAGTTCTTTGTCTTTCACAGACTTCCCCGCTTACCCCGTTCAGTTACATCTTTCTAGGGTGACCAAACTCTCCAGGTCACTTTGCATCCTGTGGGCTTCTGAATCTGGTCCATCCACCGTCCTTCCCAGCCTCAGGCTCAGACATGCCACGTCTTCTGCTCCGTCGGTGGCATCGTCCTTCTCTCTGAAAGACTCGAAGAGGGAGACGGCTGAACCTCATTTCCGCCCATCACGTCTGACTCACCGGGCTGGCCTGTTCCACGGGAAAAGAAGTGCCAGCATGCCTCGGCTTCCCTCTGCCTGCGTTCCTTTCCAAAAAGGGTTCCTCTTGTGTTCCAAACGTTGTCACTCTTTATACGTGACTGTTAATTGTACACCTTGATGCTGGGTTAGGTGGCTGGGGCAGGACGGCGCCACTTAAATACAAGTTATCAACCTAATTAGCATCGCTGAATACTTAAGCGGGTTTGAAACCCGAAGGCCTCCTCTGGCGCTACATAGGTGTGTAGTTATTATGAAATTACTGCACATCCATATGTCTTATTTCCATAATTGCTACACTTGAAAGGTGACTGCTGGCCTGTTCTAGAAAGAAAAGGTGTTAATTATGTTAATAATCAGGAATTCCGAAGCAGCTTCTCTTCGTGGGTCCTGGAGGGTGTGGGTTCTGGAGACTGCAGAGAAGACAGGTGGCCAGTGACCTGGTGTCACTGTAAGAACAAATGGACGTAAAAGGAAGTAGAGACTCTATAGAGAAAAGTAGGGGAACTCTCTAGAGGGAAACCAAAATAGTCCTAAACTGGCTGGTTAACAGACCGCATTCGGTTTGGAGCTGTACGTAAGATGCTTGCCACGTCGTTACAAAGGCCCTGTTCTTGACGATGAGGGGGACATGGCTTCTGGGTCGGTGGTCCTTGATTACTAGTCTGGCTAATGGTGCTTCTGTCCTCTGCGTCCTTTACTGTGTCCCTCCCAAAGCACCAGACACTGTCAAAGAGGACCATTTCTAAATGACCTTGAAATGATAAAACTGCCCATCTGCACCAATCAGGGCGAAGAGACTTAGGGAGACAGGAATGAAGAAACGTCATTAAAAACTTAAAACTTTTGTAAAATGGACTTTATATACCTGATGACCGAAATACACATTTCATGTGAGCTTTTTCTTTTATTCTGAAATCCCCAAACTTGTGCCCTATTGACTGGAGGCTTTTTTTTTTTTTTTTTGCCTTAAGTCTGCCATTGACCTAATACGTGTATATATATTTTGCTCTGTTGACAGAGGAGGTAGCATATACTATTATTTACTATGTGTGTATTCTTGGGTATACAAAGCATGTAAATGTACCTTGCTCTGACTTAAGGTTGACACATTTCCACCACATGTAGGGTAATTTAGTTGAAGAGGAGAACTGGGAATTATAGCAGGCAGGCGTTTCAATCACAGATTCTAAATTGCGCCTCAGTTAATGATGAAATTCTTGCAGGAATTAGCTGCAAACTTGTATTCAAGAATCGAATTTGAAGAGTTGTCCGTATTGATTTGTGAGGTGTGATGGTGCTTCTCGTGATCGGAATGCTGTGAATTTGCTGTCTGCAGAGAGGATGAGAGAGTAGATCACAGTAGTCCATTTTGGGGAGACCTAGGTGTGCTGAAGCAAATAGTCCCACCTCGTGAGGGGTCCAGAAGCCCAGACATTGCACGGGCAGTGATTTTCAGGATTTTGCTGGGGTATCATGACGATCTGGTTTTACTTTATTACATACATAACTGTACTGTTTTCTGTATCTATGTAGATATATACATACACACATGTGCATGTATACACATACAATTGCATATACGTATACAGAGTATATATGCATATTTTATATGTAAATAAAACCCATTATTTCATTAAAAACACCTTCAGTCCCAGGAATTACTGCACATGTAATTTCAACATCTCTGAAAGCCATTTTTCACGAAGACAGTAACAGAAATTTTAGAACTTGCTGAATGGGTAAGTATTTGCATTGAAAGTAATCTGCTTTACATAATAACAAAATCTCATTTCTTTTTTATATTTAATTGGGTTCAACTCTTCTAAGAGACCAGTGAATGATTTATATTTAAATACACACAGACATATATATGTTAAATTTGCTTCTGTCTCTAGTCCACCCGCAGTCCATCTTAACTCCTCCAGCTCCCTGGGACAGGCCTTCCCACCACCCCCTCCACCCCCCCGCCAGGCTTCTTTCAGACATTCTCATTTTTTTGTGTGCCCAAACTGATATTGTCACTTTTTGAAAAGAGGGCTTTGCCTTACCTTGGGGACTCTTGGGAGAATATTGCCATTATTTTCATCTTATAGTCACTAAGGGCTGAATGTATAGTTTCAAGCTGTACTTTTATGAAAACCATAACATTTAAACCATCAGAAAATTGTAGGTTGCGCTGTGGAAAAGTGAGAGACATTCTCATCACCTTAGCAAGCTCTCCCGGTCCTTCCCTTTCTCCCTGCTGGCCCGGGCGATCTCATTTGGCTGGTAATTACCTCCTTGGCAAGAGCATCGTGTGTTCCAACTCTCCTGGGTGCTAATGTTTTTCCAGCCTGATGTCTCACTACATTTCCTCCACTCAGGAGTGAAACGTGCATAGTTTGTCACGAGATCTGGTTTGGAAAACAGGAAAACCAAAGGAAACGCTCCTGCGATCAGCATTAAAGGGGGAGAGAATGCGCCTTTAGGTGGCCTTCGAGGAGATGGAGAGGAAAATGGTGGCAGAGGGGGGAGGGGGCGCCCTTGACCTCAAGCCTTTGCTTTTTGCTTTTGCTTAGACCGTCCCCACCCCCCATTGTTCTTTTCTCTTGTCCAAACCCCGTCCATCCTTCAAGACCCACTGCCATTTCTGCCTTCTCAATAGCTGTCGTCCCCTCCTCTGCCCTCGGCCCGCTGAGTGGTCGCTCCCCTGACTGGTACTTAATCCTCTAGACTTCCAGGCAGTTCGTTCCCTGTGCCTTGTTTTCTCTGACTCTTAGTTCGTATTAAGCTTTTCGTATCTTTTTGTATACCTCTGTGCACAGAGTAGACAATACATGAGTTGTACATTTGTTAGTGGATCTCATCAATGAAGCTGATATTCACCAGACCCGCTCTCTCAGTTTGGCTTTCTTACTGCAGAGCGTTGATTAAAGACTGTTGAATAGTAGGTGGTATGGTGATGCTAACTAGGTGTTGCCTTCCCAGGGGCCAGGCCTACATCTTCTTTGTGTCCCCTTGTGTCCCTAGAACAGGCTGGGCCCACCAGAGAGTGTCAGAATCTGCTGGCTGAATTGAAAAGGAAGAAAGGGCTGCCTTCTTGATGTGAAGGCCCCAGTTGGCGTAGCTGAGACCTCAGAACCTGAGTGTGGGCTGGCCGGCTTCCTGCTGGGCTCGTCCTGCAGTGACAGTCGTTCATAATTCCTCAAAGCAAAATAAAAATAACCGAAATGCTGCTGGATCATGAAACAGCTCCAGATAACCAGGCTTCATTGCTTCCCCATTTATGAACCCCAGGAAATAACTAACCTACATCACCTACGAGAAAGGGAAAACGTTTCAATTTTTTTTTTCTATTTTTCTGCTGCTTCTTTTTTTTTTTTTTTTTTTTTTTTTTTGGTCCTAAAGTCTCTCCATTCCCTGGTACTCTTGATTTGCAGTTTATTTAACTTATTACTTTTTGTCGACTCAGTAAAAATGCCGCTATTACAACCTCCCTGCACTGTGTCTGCCTTTTACTCCATCTGCCCATGCTCGCAGGAGTGAGATTAGGGGCGGGGGACATGCTCTCAGCAAATCTGCAGGTGTCTTTGCAACCAGCCCTGCCCAATAGGCCGTAGGCAAGGCCGGGCTCGTGGCTACAGGAGTCCTGGATTTCGG
The DNA here is from genome assembly GCA_003508835.1 of Eonycteris spelaea. Taxonomy (NCBI): domain Eukaryota; kingdom Metazoa; phylum Chordata; class Mammalia; order Chiroptera; family Pteropodidae; genus Eonycteris; species Eonycteris spelaea. The sequence goes on from PUFA01000224.1 coordinate 2,393,264, forward strand.
CTCCTGCCCAGCTTGTGAAGAATTAACTTTCCACATAGAACAGGAGTGCTGGGGGCACTGGAGGTATTTAGTCAATCTTGCAAATCCTCCTTAGCAAAAATCTTCCTTTTCTTGTCTTAGGGCGGAATTTAAAGTTTCTCTCTTTAGACAGATATATACCACGCCTCTGTTTTCTTGGTGGTTATTATCCACCTAGGGGTCAGGATTTAATCATTTCTTCTCTCTCTCCAGAATCCACTTAGGCATAGATCGCGCTTTGTGTGTGTGTGTGTGTGTGTGTGTGTGTGTGTGTGTGTGTGTGTAATTTGCACAGATGACTTTGTACTGTCGATCTTGTTATTTTTAACTTCTTTTTGAACCTAACACTATACTTTTAAACTCCATTCATGTTACTATATGTACACATAGTTCTTCTCATCTAGAGTATAAATCCGAGAATGGACTTACTGAGCCCTAGGCAAGCACTGTCAGACTGCTTCTCGGCTCCTGCCCGTCCTTGCTGACATGGAATTTCCCTCCTTTCTGTTTATATCCTCGCTGATGGGTGGAAAGTAATATCTCACACAAATAAGTGCTCCTGTGAATTTTCCGCGCACATCTTTGCGCATTCTTCTATCGGCAACCCTGGCTTTTTCTGGTTGTTTTGCAGCTATAGCTTATATATTCTAGATATTTATATCTAGACCTAAAGATGATTCTTGGTCCTAGGCCTGGGGCGGGGCCCTGGAATCTGCTTTTCACCCAGGTCTCGGTGATTCTGGTGCAGATGGTCTGTAGCTGGTACCTTGAGAGACACTTACAGTGGATCTACTTGTAGCAGGTTCATCACTTTAAGAAACACCATTTACAACAGCTCAAATAAGGGACCTTTAGGAAAGTGAATGCAATGGAAAATTTACCTGCAGCGCCAATCTGGCCCTTGGGTGCTGTAGTCATCGGAGTGGGGGCGTCACTGGGTGTGGGGGAGCCAGGCTGCTCTCTGCAAGCATTGCTGATATTTTATACTTCTAGCTCTTTTCACGCTAATGCTGAGTTCCTAAAGGCACTGCATAAAGAGGCCATCACCAGGATGATTAACACCTCTCCTCTTCCTTTAGAAGTAGTCATGGAAACGTGACATCGTGGGAAGAAGCACCTTCCCAGGATCCAAGTTTGCTGCATTATAAAGGGGGACAGTTAAAACCAGAAAGACCTGGCAATTAAGATCCATGGACAGTTTCCAGGCTTTAAAAAAAATGACACCAAGGTATAATTGCATTAAATTATGCAATCTGGAAACTCGTTCCAGAGCAGCCTAGATGGCTTATTTAAAGGTTAGGCCTCTCTGGGGTGAGCTCAGGAGCATATTTAAAAGTGAGAAGGATTCTTGTCCAGGACACTCGGGTTGTGGGCCTGAGCAAGGCTCTTGGGTGGTTCCCTCAATCCCACAGAAACTGGAGGAATTTATGCTAGGTTTGTGAGGCTCCTGGGGACCACATCATGCTCCTCATTATTGGAATATGTGCTGTGACCCCAACAATTGACTTGCATTATCACATTCGTCGTCATTATTAGGGCATCATTATTATTAGGGTAATAATAGCGATACCCTCTGGGTTCCTATAGCAAAGCTTACACAGGACTTTCCCCTAGATTATATCTCTTAATAATAATAATGGCTGCCCTTCGTCGAGTGCCCACAATGAAATGGATGCTTTACATACATTACCCTTGACCCTCCCAAGAACCCTGGGCTGTGATAACCCTGGGCTGTGATAACCATGGGCTGTGATAACCATGCACTATGACATGAAAGGTGCTTTTGCATCTTTTGTGACATTGAAACCTCAGTGGAAATGAGATGTCCTAATAGCTGTTGTGGGAACTCTCTGGTTTGCAACATAAATGGTGATCATGAGCCTTCCCTTGTATGAGTCCACAGTGTCCCCAACCCAGGGGAGTTGCAGGGGCGGGGGGGGGTGGCCCATGGACACCTGAGAGAGAAACAATGTCTGCAGGTCAGTTCCTAAGGTTTCCTCTGTCTCCACACGGCTACTTAAATGTCTCCTGGGTCACCTGGACCAGCTATAATATTCATTTTAAGTAAAACGGGGATCCTATTTCTAGAAATCATGTAAGAAATATCTGAAGTTATTGTCATAGACCTGTTACAGCTAACTTATACCTATTGAGACTCAATTCTTAATTCCTCAAAATCTACTATAATATAATCGGTGGTACCAACTCTTCCATTGTTCTTTTAAAACAAAATTAACATGCACTGGAAGTCAATTTTCTAAGTGAATCTTCTACCAGATATGGGGCATCACTGATGAAGACCTCTGTTCCAAATGCTGTCTATTTTCTTTATAAGTCACAATTGGATATGGTGCAGAACGGGGCGAATTCCTCCCAAGTGGGGACTCAAGTGAGAGAGAGAGAGAGAGGGAGAAAGGGAGAGAGTTAGTTTATCAGAGAAGGGATAATCCTCCACAGAAAGTGGAGTGGTCTCCTCTCAAAGACAGAATGAGAGAGACACTAAGTGTTTGAGGTGAGTCTTCGTTTCTCTGAACTACTGCTTAAAGTTTCTGTTCTCCTTGGGGTTTGCAGCATTAACGACATGTTAGTAATCTCAGGCTTTGTTCTGTAGGCCTCCCATGGTCTGGCCGTAGGAAGTGAATGGTTGGGTTTATCTGGTGTAGTCTACAATTTAAAGACTTTGTTTTCCTGTTTTCCTTTTCATGGTATGGGCACACAGCGTTAAAGGTATGGGTAAACAGTTGCTATTCATCTCTGCGGGAACCTTCCTTTGCCCTGTAGGTTCCCCATGGACCGGCAGCGTGTCGCAGCCTCCGAATACAACTGGGTTTAATATTTTGTCTATTTCTGTAATTCTAATGTGTCTTCCCTATATCAGAAACACAGTGTCAATCAACAGCGTCCAAGTTGTTTTTCTAGATTTGCTCAGACCTCACAGACCGCACTGCTGGTCGCCTGCGGCCTCGCTCTGAGATGACTCAGGTGGCTGGCTGAACTCGTTCATCAGGATTCCCCTCTGGGCTCACCACCAGCCCTGGACCCCTTGTCCTGCCAGCACTCCGCATTCTACCCTAACTACACAGAAGATTCTCGTTCAAGTATTTCAGCATAGCCATAGCTGTAATCCAAAACACAAACAACTCTTTATTTGTGGCATTGCTTCCGGATCTCTGTTTTGCCTCTCAGTGCTATTATGTTTCTACTTAAAGTTTTTAATACTGGGTAATATTTCTGCCTCCTTACTGAATTCAAAACCAAACTCAAGTACCCATTTTTATGAAAATAGACAAACCACCATTTTTTAATAACTAACAACCCAATTCAAACCAATGTGGACGTCATAAAGTAGAATGTCAAACCTGTTCTACAAACTGAAATTTTGTTTTCAGACCCAGATTTTAAAATTATCTCTCGACTCTATGTCAGAGAAAATCCCAGCTTTTTTCCATTTATGCTTGATGACCCTCATGGAATAGAGCTAAAGCAACACGGTTTGGTTTTTCCCCATCTTTACTTCTTCACCTATATTTTCCCCCATTAGGATTTTCTCAAGAGGTAAGATAAAGAGTTGAGAGCGATTTTTGCCTTTAAACTCATTAATACTTTACCTTAGCCCTTGGGAGAACAGATAAGCCCATTAGTTGAAGAGTCAATACAGCTCCATCAACAGGAGGAGGGAGTCAAGGGATGACTTCCAGCAGCTGGGAGCTCACAGGAACCAGAGATCGCAGGATCAGAAGGTTGGTTCGCCTTTCTTGTCTGCTGTAGCTGGAGGTCATTCCGCTGGGCGGCAGAGCCCCATTCTGTGGTGTGGAGAGCCTCGTGCTATGAGAACACCTTCTGTAAGGTTTTGCTCAATGACGGTTCCATTCAGCATCCCTCACTTAGCCGGAGCCTCCCACTGTAGTAAAACCAGTCATCTGTTGTTCAAGGATGTGTCTTTAACCAAGAAAAAAGTGGTGGTTGTGTTTTGTTAAAAATATGTGCTGTGTTTGGGACCGGGACGTCAGGCTGGAACGGGAGAGAGTCGTCGTCTCCTCCTCGAAGTTTGACACATCCTTGTGTTGGATCCTTTACCTTTATAAGAGATCAGCTGTGTGGAGACTAAAAATTTATGAAGTAAAATGACAGAATTGTTGAGACAAGAGATGTAATTGCCTGTTTTACATTAAAATACGCGATCATTCAAACATTAAAATGTTTAAGGAGAGTTTTAATGTACTTAGAAAATGTCTGATGTAATATTAAGTATTAAAAAATTGCATAGAAACATATATGGGCAGAGGGCCAAAAACTAGAGGAAAATGTTCCAAGGTGGTAACTCATTCACTTAACAAATATTTGAGTGACTGCTAGGTATGACATGCTGTTGTGGATGCTGACTACGGTGGTGAGCCAAATAAGGGAGGTCCCTGCCTCAGGGAGCTTACACGCCATTTGAGGGGAGGGATAGAAGGAACACACCAGTTTTTTTTCCAATAGCACTTTCAATGAGATATAATTCACATACCCTATGAGTCACCGTGTAAAGTGTACAATTCAGTTTTTTTTGCATATTCATGGACTTGTGCAACGATCACCACAATCAGTCTTACAACATTTTTGTCACCTTCAAAGTAAACCTCACCTCCATTATCAGTCACTTCCTCTTCCCTCTTCTCTCTCTAGCCTTTCGCAATCACAGATTTTTTCTATCTCTATAGTTTGTCTATTCTGGATATTTCATATAAATGGAATCATGCAATACGTGGCCTTGTGTCTGACTTTGTTTATTTAGAATAGCCCTTTCAGGATTCAGCCGTGTTGGAGTGTGTGTCAGTACCCCATTTCTTTTCTTTTTTTTTTCCTGAAGCATTTTCCACTGTATAGATACACCGTATTATATATATCCACCAGGTGATCATTTGGGCTTTCGCTACCTTTTACTATTATGAATTAATGCCAGTGTGAACATTGACGTACAGGTTTTCGTGAAGACGTATATTTTCCTTTCTCGTGTGTATTTATTTGCCTGGGAGTGAGGTTGCTGGGTCCTGTCGTAACCATGTCTCATCATTTGCGGGACCCCAGACTCTTGTCCTAAGTGGGTGGCCGTTCTGTAGTCTCACCAGCAACGTTCGAGAGTTCTGATTTCCCCACATCGTTGTTCGTTGTCGACATGCGTCACTGTTTGTCTTTTCGAGCCATGTGAGTGGGCGTGAAGAGGTCTCAGGGAAGGCCACTAGATGTTGCCTGTGTAGTGGGCTGGATGACCTCCAGCCGAGAAGAGTTTTAGCATCCATTTCAGAAAAGAATTCCACCGCCAGTGTTAAGAGGGAGGGCTTCTTGGATGTAGAAATCGTTTTTCATCAAGTGTGGGAAGTTTTCAGCCGTTATTTGTTTTGCCTGTTTTTTCCCCGCTCCTGCCTCTCCTCTGCGGCACTCCCGTCACACACGTGCCGGGACACTACTGGCGTCTCACGTTTCTCTAAGGTTCCATTCCGTTCTCTTCGCTCGTGCTCGCTCTCTGGTCTTTGGTTGTGTAATCTCTGTTGATGCATCTTGGAGTTTGCTGATTCTTTTTCCTGCCCATTCATATCTACTACTGAGGGTCTCTGGTGAACTTTCCACTTTATTTCTTATGTTTTTCAAGACCAGAATTTCATTTTTTAAAAAATGTCCTTATATCGATGTTCCCATTTGATGAGATACTGTCACCGTGCTTTCCTTCTTCACACACGACTTCCGTGAGGTCATTGCCAGTCCTTGGAAACCCTGCATTCCCCTCCCCCACTACATCCTGCTCTCCTCCCAAATGTTCCACTCTCCCCGCTTTAGGACACTCATACTCTTGCTCTCCTTTATAATTTTACCATCTTTGCACAAATTTTAAATTTTATTTTATACATTCATTCATAAGAGCCCATAAGACTTTACAGTATCCTTTTAGCAGACCTTTAGTTAAAAACTATACATTTCAATATGTACCCTTTTTATGCTCTCTTTAGTTCTAAATGTGCTCTGCGTTTCATTTATTCACTCGTGTCATTTACTTTAAGTATTCAAAATCTGTGAAGTTGTTTTGAAAAAATTGTTTTTTTTTCTTTTTTAATTGCATCATAAGTCAAAATAATACCATCTCTATGATATCAGTTATTAGATTTTCTCTGAGGCTATATGTAGTAAACAATATGGTCAGTTTTTGTGATTTTCCACGTATTCGAAAAAAACAATGTGTGTTTTAGTTATAGGGTGCAGGATCCTACGTGTGTCCATTATACTAAGGTATTTACTAATTGTGTTCCATTCCGATCTTTATAATCTTTCCAGTGTTTTGGACTGCCTGATAGACCAATCAATGAGAGATGTGTTAACATCTCTCACTATGATTTTGAATTTCAGTATCTCCTTCTACTTTGTTCATTTCCACTTTGTATATTTCGGGTTATGGTATTTATATGTATATAAGATCAGAATTGTTAGTTTCCTACAAACTTCCTATAGAACTGATCTTTTATCAATATGCATGGACCTTCTTTATCTTTATTCCTAATAATGCTTTCTACCTTAAGGTTACTTTTCTTTAGCTTGTTGTATTAGAGTTCTCCAGGGAAAGAACCAGCAGGAGAAATTTATTTCTGTGGAGAAGTGTGGGAGAGGAAGAGATTTTAAGGAATTGACACACAATTGTGGCTTGATGAGTCAAAATCTGCTGAGTAGGCTGGAGAACCAGGAAGGGTTGCAGTTCATGTCCAAAGGCAGTATGCTAGCAAAATTACCTCTTCTGGGATGTCAGCCTTTTTCTGTTAAGATCTTCAACTGATTGGATGAGGCCCACCCACATTATGGAGTGTAGTCTGCTTTACTCAAAGCATACTGACTTAACTGTTAGTCTCATGTAAAAAAAAAAAAAAAACCTTCAAAGAAGCATCTAGAATAGTGTTTGGCAAAACGCCTGGGTACTGTGGCCTAGCCATGTTGAAAAAAATTAACCATCACACTTGTTATTTCATTTTCCATCTGTTTATGTTTAGCCTTTCTCTTTTCTGCTTAAGTAAGTTTCAATTAATTAGAATAAACTTAGAGTTTGTTGTTTTTGAGCTTATCTTACAATCTCTGTTTTTTAACTGGTCTGTTGATTCCATTTGCATTAATTGTGATCATATGTGGAATTCGTGTTTTCTACCATTTTATTTTTTATTTTTTATTTTTTCTGATTCTTTCTGTCTTTTTCCCTGGCTCCTAATAAATTGATTCTAAGGTAAATAAATATATACCTGTTTTCTTCTTCTGGTTCGAAAGGTATACGTTCTCTTTCTTTTATTTCATAATCATCTTTGAAAGGTTAATGGGTATACTTGATTTAACAAAGTCTGAAACAGTGCCGCTCAAGCAGGGACCACAGATTGGTGCCCGTCCAAGAACTTTTTTGTACCAGTTCACAGTGAGATTAGTACAGAGATTGAGTTTCCACAGCACATAAGGACAGAAAGCGAGACCTTGGATAAATATGAGAAGGGAAGTGGGAACTCAAGCTTTTAGGTACCAAAAGGAGCGTGTTCTGAGGCAGCCACACCAGCAACCGCAACTCCAGGTTTTAATTTCTTCCTTGTGTTTTCCCACTGGGGATTTCCCTTATTTCCTTGCCAGTTCAGCTGTATATTTGAGGGAATGTGGATTGTATTATATCAGCACATCTAGGCTTCTATAGTGTGAGAAGCTTTAGTCTATCCAGGCCTCGATGTTATATTATTGGAAATGGAAGTCTCTCACATTGCATCTTTATCATCAGGGAAAAAATTTAATATATTTGATTTGAAAGAAACAAAAGCACTCACCTTTATAGAAGGCTGGGGTTTCCTCCCCAGGGATAATAAACCCTCCCCCTCCAGGCCTGGGCTTGGCATTTTGGGGCCAGCAGATGCACTCCTTTCCATATAGAGGAAAAGAGTCCCTGCCTATAACTCTTGGCAGGAAACAAGACTATCTCTTATGATAATATTATGAACTCCTGTTCCCGCCTTCTTACAGCCGAGCCACAAGCAGGAGATTTCAGCTCTGTCAGACTTCTTCGTTGTACACTTTGACACAGGAGCTGGTGACATAAGCAAGGATGGCAAGTTTGCTTTCTGGGGAAGTGACAGGACCCCGTTTGCCAGATTGACTTCCTGGTACACCTGAGCAGAACAGGGCTGTTGCTAGCACGATCCCCAGCATACCGCAGCAGGGGCAGTGTAAGGTGTTGGTTTTGTTCTAGGAAGCTTAGGTCAAATCTTCCAATTCCCCACCCCAAATTGTGAGCCTGCAAAAGCTTTCTCTGCTTAAATCAGCTAGGGTTGATCTCTGCAGCTTGCTCCTGAGAACCAAGAACCAAGTGTTACACTTATCCACGTTAAAATTTCCATTCTACTGAACCAACAAGTCCATGTGTTATTGCAGAAGGAGACCCCAGGCAGGTTGCTCACAATTTTACACACAATACTGAGTGAGTGCCCTTGATCCCACTTTTCCAAGCCTTCAAATGTGTCTTTTCTTAGTGTCCAGATATAAGCCATATCACCGCATTTGTCATGACTACAGAATAGCCAGCCCCCTCCTAGGTTTTTCTGAGAATCTTGGGACCTTTGAACACCTCTTGCTTGTCACCTCTTACCTCATGCTCTGCTGTGTGGCTGGCCCCCAGATACAATCCCAGGGACTTCCATGGCCGCTGTCAGCCCAGCACAGCTTAGCCACAGAGCTTGCTCCCCAAAGTGACCTTGAGTTAGACTTGAGCATATCTGAATGAGACCACAGTGCAGAAATGACAAATTTCAGCTGTGGTCTTAAAGGTCATCGGTCCCGCTGGCCACAGAACCCCTCACCTCAGAGGGCACTGCGGGCGGGATGTGGAAACTCATTTCCGTTCATGAGTAACCTGAGGTTTGTTGTCCGTGCATTACTGTGTGAAGAAATAAGTCGGGGGGAAATCAGGCTGAGACCTCGCTAGCTTCACTGGCTCCACAGACCCTCGGATGGGCTGTGATAGGAACGAGCGGCACATTACTGCAGTCACGAGATCATCAAGATTCGTTTGAATGAATTCCACTTCACTGACTTTTCTTAGGAGGTGGAATTAACATTCCAACTAGAAATGCTACATTGTTAATAGCCTCCTAGAGTTTACTTCTTGCTATGACACCTTCAAAGTTATCTTGATTTAGGCAAAAAAAAATATCAGTGGCTCCTGAGCTCTTTAAAATGTTCTTCAAAAAAGAAATCTTTCCCTCAAACTCTGAGAAGAGGTCCGTGACAAAGGCAATTAAGAGCCAATTAATTATTATCAGAGGCAATGCTATAATTTTTAAAAATCATAGTGATGTAATAATTTATAACATTTGCTTACTTGTATTTAGATGTTTGATGTTTTCTGAATTTTGAAAATGATACGATTTTATTTCTTTTGACATAAATGCACAATTCTGTCTCCCAATCTTTTAGTACAGGCTGCTTTAGTATATTCTTTTTAAAAAAATTTACTTATCTTTTAGTATTATGAAATCCTCATAATTATCTATGTTAAATAAAGTAATCAGGGATAAATTCTTTAAATTTTTGAATGTTTAAAAATTGATATATATATGGCTGAAGACAGTGGATTTGCTAGTAACATAGACCACGAAAATGTTTAAAATCATCCATATACCCCCCTCACATTTATCATGAATTTTTTATTTATAATCAGAGATTTTTATTTCCCTTCATTTTAAAATTCTCTCTTCACCGTAAAGACTGTTTTACAACTTGGAACCTGAGCTTTTTTGGAGACCGTTTGGGAAGTAAATGAACCTGTGCTCTGCAGCTGGGCAATATCCTAAATATTTCAACTATTTTGAAAATAGTTAAAATAAATGGCTCAAAACAACATGCCGAATTTTCGCTAAACTACCTCTTTAGATCACAGATTCAGTTATTCAGAGAATAATCCTTCACCGCTTTGTTCCCGTCAGCCATTCATTCTTTTGTATTCTTTCTTAAAAAGGCCACCAGGCACTTAAAAGCCAGGATGGATGCAGCCCCCACTGGCACCCTGCTCAGCTCAAGTTCCTGGGTCCCAGAGATATGTGAGAAGCCCTGTTCACAAAATTGCTTAAACAATCTCATTAAGTCTTGACTCAGATATTATTTTGTTTCCAATCAATATTGAGTTGAAGCAAGCTTCACTTATCTCTGAGAGACAAGCTACGTTTGAAGCCGATAGTCAAACCTTTAAATATGCCAGTTCAATTCTGCATTGGCCAGACGTTCCTTGTAGCTGCGGTACAGGTCAACGTGGTTTCCGTGAGAACACATGAATATCCGCTGTCTGCATCCAAGTGCTCAACCATTAGAATGTCCCCGGTTCTGCCTCTGGCCCCCTCGCCATGACCATTCACTACCTGGGCTTCAGTGTCGAACCTAACTAGAAAAATTTTAATTTATTAATGTCATAAAAATATTAAGAGGCCACGATTGTTTTCAAACCTAAATTGAGTTTTGCTATAGATAATCAGCATCAGATCACTCTTGGAGATAGAGAACCCCTTCTCCAGGGGTATTTTGTGCGTTGTGGATTCACACTGACTTATTTTTCAGACACGATTTGTCCTTATAAGTATTTTGATTTGGAAATCTTTTTAGTGATGACATATCTGACAGTGTCTCTTAAACAGCAAGTAAATTCTTGATTTTGTTTTTTCACATTTCTTCATTTGTATTAACAGGTACCTAAAGACGCATTTACTCAGAGGCGTTCCTTTGCAGTGTCGTAAACATAGCACACCAGAAAACCTGTTTCTGTAGAAAATAGTGATCAGCCGTTCCACCTAGTGCTTAAGTTGTTGTCTCGCTGAGAGTTTTATAAATTAGAAGTGGCATGAAATTTTTTCAGGTGGCTGTATACCATCAAAGAAGTTGGTGCTCGCGTGTATTAACAGTTCCTGGTGTATAACTTAGAGCTAATTAGAAGGTATTTTGGGTCTCGGGAACATTCAGTCCATTGTATTTTGTCATGATGTTGAAATGCACATTTCTAGTCATCTTAAAAGAATGAATAGCATTTCATTTAAAAATGATTAAAAGAGAAAAAAAAAAACCCCAGTTAGATAACACACCAACCTCTGGGATTGATCCCTGCCGTTTCCTTGGCTCTCCATCTCGACCGATGAGGGCAGCAGGCAGTGTGGATGATCCCTGAGCCAGAAATGATTCAGAAAGCTCCCCTTCCATTTGGGAGTGAACTCTGAGAGCACCCGTCCTCTGGCCCTTCCTGGGTCCTCTTCCATCCAGATGGCTGCACGGTCTTGGGCAAGTCCCTGAACCTGACAGATTGTGTCATGCCAAACTCCCTGTGGTGACTTCAGGCCCTGGCCCTCTAGATCAGAAAGGATTCTGATCTGTATCGTGAGATCTGAGCTCAGGAACCTTCCTGGGGACCGATGTCCATTTAAAGTGTCTTCATGCTGCTGCCTTATCGGTAATCTGACTGAGGGCAAGAACCCAGCTCTGTGGTTCTTGGGTTGTGGCAATATTAATAATATTTTCTTTTATTGCTTTATGGGCCAGTATTAACTGGAGTTAGGGGTTTCACAGTTTGTTCTTTCTTATCCCCGATCTCATGTACCAGATGCACATACCGCGCATGTGTCGGTGAGGCAAAACAGATATAAATCCCAGCTCTTGTGGATTTACATTCTATTGGGGGGAGGGGAGGAGGAGTAGACAGTAGACAACAAGCACACTAAACACGTGACTTACACAGTGTATGAGAAAGTAATAAGTGCTAGGGAGAAAATTAACTGTGGGAGTACAACGTAGGAAGGGGTTTGGCCGCAGCTGAAAAGGTGATGTTCGTGGAAAGAGGTGAGGAGGGGAGGGGGTAAGCCACGGACGTGTCTGTGAGAAGACCATTCCAGGTAGAAGAGACTCTAGATGCCAGGTAGGAGACGGGAGTGTGCTTGGCTTATTCAAACACCAGCGAGGCCTGGCAGCTTCAAGGAACCGCAGGGAGGCCAGGGCGATGGATGGAGTGGGGAGAGGCAGGACACAGAAGGGAAGGTCAGGTCCTGATTGCAGGGTCAAGGGAAGGCTACCTGTGGCTTGGCCGAGGGGCTGGTGAAGGGGTCGGTTTGGAGACAGAGCTAGTTTAGTTTAGTGACAGATTAGATATGGGGCATGAGAAAGAGAAAGCAGTCAAGAATGACTGCAGGAAGAGTAGATTTTGAGGGCAAGATCAGGTGTTCAGCTAGTCTACTAAATTTAGAATGTTAAATTTGAGATGCCTCTTAGATATATAAGTAGATGTCCCACTGCCGTAAGGTAACTTCTCCTTCCAGTCTTGGGGTTGGCTTGGTCTGGCTAGACATGCACAAGGGCTCAGAAGCTTCTGGAATTTCCTTGCTATTGTACAGACATGGTAAGCTGAAAATTAAGCCCAGTTCCTAGAGCAGTAGCTATAACCCCAACCCTTAATTTTCAACACAAACACCTACCAGAGTGCTAGATAGTGAGTGTGACATTTCTAGAACCTTGAGTCTCTAATTTGTTTTTTAAAGGAGAAAATTAACCCTTAAAAATGTCAGCGCTTCACCTGCCATTAACTACAGATCACTTGTATCAATGCTGGGAGGGCATCACCAGAGCACTCTCCTCGCTGGGATCTATGCGGCACCTTCTCACCACCATCTGGGGTGCGCTGTGGAAGTGGCTGGGACCCTCAACGGACTGTCTCAGACGTCTCGTGGCTCTGTGCGTACATCGCTAGGCCCCGATCAAGATAAAGCTGCTTCTCCCAGGCACGTTCGTGTTATTTGGAAAGTGTTCTTCAACCTCAGAATATTTTAACGTGGAAATCAGTGAAACCTTATTGCAAATCCTGTAGGGTTTATTTGTTGTTGAGTTATTGTTATCCCCTCCATATGATTATGCTAAATAATGCCCGTTACAAACATACATTTAGAGGAAACTTTACACATCATCAAGGAGTAAAAGGTTTCGCATCTAAAAACTTGTGTTAGAAAAGCAAATACCCCTTAGTTTTCACAAATTAGAGGTGCTGTGAATGTTCCAGAAATAAATATCTGCGTAATATTTACCTCTTCCTTAGTTCTCTGCATTTTCAAATTTTATGCCACCCTTCTTTGTCCAGTGGTGTGTACATCAGATAGCTCTGTGGCTGCTCCAGGCTTTCATCCAGTCAAAGAAATGTAACCAAAGCTCTTATTTTTCATCTACTAAATTTGTGCCTCCTAAAAATAAATCTTGTGCTGGCAGGTGTGTAATGAAGCTGGTGTTCATACCCTGCGTGTGAAAACTAGTGGGTCCCTTTGGAAAGTATCTGACAGCATGTTACAAGAGCCATATTATGGTTAATGACCTTGACTCGGGCAGTCCATTCCTAAGAATCTATCCTAAAGAAATCCTCTGAAACATGAGAAATGTTGTCGGTCTAAAATTATTTCTAACTCTTAGAAATTACAGGCAATCTAAAAGAGCATCAACATGGGCATGCTTAGGTAAATTATATTATACTCCTTCAGTGGAATATTTCATGGTCACTTGAGATTTTAGAATGAATACAAATTAGCAACGTGGGAGAAGAGGTGGGCTATCACGGTCGGAAATCAAGCAGCACAAAAAAAGTAAGCTCGCTGGGGCTACGAATCCATCCTTCTGAGCAAGGGATCGCAGAACGTGAGAATCATCCCTTCCAGATTTCTTGGAGCCTCCAGCTGTCTCAATTAAATATTCCTGTATTAACCAATCACCCTGAAACGTACTGATTTAAAAACGAGAACCACGTCATGGCTCATGATTTTGTACATCAGCCTCCGGGGCCGGGAGCCACTGGCAATCCCTCTGCTGGTCTTAACTGGGCTCTCTCAGCATCCCTGGTCAGCTGCAGGTCAGGGAGGCAGCTTTGCAGGTCCCCTGGGCTGTCTCCCATTTCAGACCTTGGCTGGGATAATTGGACCAGTTCTGTGCCTCGTGACCTCCTCTTCTTTAGCAGGCCAGCCCGGGCTGGTTTTCGTAGATGGAGATCCAAGAGGGAGAATGGAAGTGTGCAAAGCCGATTGAATCCTTGGCCTGGCACGGGTCCAGCATCACTCCCATCACATCCTGTTGGCCAGAGCAATTCACAAGGCAGCCCAGATGCAAGGGTGAGAAATAGACGTGACCTCTTGTTGGGAGAAGCTGTGAGGTCATATTGTCAGCGATGAGGCTACAGAGAGGAAAATAACCACAGCCATTTTTGCAAACATTCTGTCCCGCCGACTCACTGAATTGTTGAGGTTCCTTCTCGAAAGAGCTCACGTTTGTCAAAACTAGCGCTTTCCCCTAGGCTGAGATCCAACCCAAACACTCCAGTGCATACCACTTAGGGTCGGCCAGGGTGCCCGTTCTCACTGCTTGGTCTCAGGCCAGCCCAGCACGTGAGAGTTTTGCATTAACCCCTGACTTATCCTTCTCGGAGTGGAGGGCCCCCAAAATACACGAACGTGTACCACCTCCCTGGGGTTATCACTGTCCTAATATACAGTTTAGAGAAGTCATACCTTCAGGGCTTAATTATAGTATCTGGGACCCTTATTGCTAGATCAAACTTTTGTTTTCTCTTTAAGGGCAGGGGATTTGGGTGGGTGAGAATAGAAAGATCTAAATATTTCCAAACAGCACTAATTCTGGTTAATTTCTTATTTCATGTCGAAGACAGGAAAATGAGTGGACAGGCACCGTAATGGCATTATTGATATTATCTCTCTCTTTTGGAGAATGACCGATACGGGATTGAACAGAGAGCCTTAAACTCCTATTTTGTGGTTACAAAAATCGCATACTTTTTCCCTTTGAATCTCAATGTTGTCTCTCCTTCCTGAAGGAAAACTGAAATAGTTTATCTGTCAGGAAACCCAAAAGCCAATTTTTAAAAGTATTTCAGTGGCTTTTCTGGTTTGAATTTATGTTATTTTACGTTATTTTGCATCTGCTGCATTTTAAGCTGAAGGTCACTTGCTGTGGATGGCGTACGATGCCATCTGGGTGTCCGAGTCATCCATTCATTAGTAGAATCGAGTGATAGATGCCGTATCCTGAGTAGAGTGGGGCAATTTTTTATCTGCTTTAAACCCATAAGGCAAAGTGCTACTTAGTCAGTTGGTGACTGAAGACGTATCGATTTGCATCAAGCCTTTGACCTATAGGCGCTGAAAGTGTGGGTGTAACATTGCCAGGAAAGCATCACTCACTTCCTTTGTCCCCTGGAACACTGAGCTCGTGTCTCTGCTCTTCTGCAATGTGATAATGCATCAGCCCAGCCAAGGTCTTCTGACAGCCGCACGCGCCGTCCTCACCTCTCGGGGCGAGAGAGGCCGTGTTTGGCAGGGCAGTTTGCCTTTGAAAGCAGCAGCATGGTCCATCAGAAAGACGTCTGGTGTTGGAGAAAACACGTCCCTTAATGGTAGGACTTTTTCTTTGGTTTTAATTGATTTCACTGGCTTCTAATCTAAGGAACTTTAAAAAGCACTGGCCCCTAATTCCCGAAGATTCTGACTTCTGGGTCCTCAGGGGCCTGGAAATCTGTATTTTCAGGCTGTTGCGGTGATTCTGACATGTAGCAAGGGTCAAGATCTGTTGGAACATTCCCAGGAAGAAAAGCCGGCCAGTTCTTTTAAGAGGATTCCACCTTTGCTCTCCTCTGCCAATGTGAAATGCTGGAAAACTTCCTGGGACCCTCACATGGTGCGTCTTTTCCCTCCAGGACCTGAAAGAATAAACTCAGTAGGCAATAGCCATGGTTGTAAATTGGTGAGTGGGTGCACCCAGGTGATGCTGTGGTGCTCCGAAATTAGGGACATTTTAAGTTTGTGCTTCACCATTACTGTTCACAACAGCAATAACAAAACAAATAAGTAGGTTAACTAAAAGTTTTTAACTGTATAGGAGATGCAGCTTTAATTTAAAAAAAGGTAGAAAGCCCCAGGAATTGCCTGGCTGCCACAGGCGCCCCCGCCTCCCCCACCACACACACCCTACACCCCCACCCCCCGCCACATACACCCACGAGGTGCTCACGGCCGGATCCTCGACGGTCAGACGGGAGCATCTGCTCTGTTGTCAGCCTGAGCAGAGCGGACCCGAGGGTTCACCATCCCTGATCATCCCACGTTTCGAGACTAGTATGGGAGCTGTTGCCATTCAAGGAATTACTTCAGGGAGGATCTCTTTTCCGAGTAAACACAGCCACCGGGCTGGTCCATGAGTGGGTTTGGTAGGTCTTTGGCGGAGGATACGTCGGGGTACAATAAGTTAAGGACCCTCAAAGCATTTTTTGGGTCTTGTGTTATTAGCTGTGCTCTCGGCAAATCACGAAAACTCCGAAGCAGTCAAGTGTGTTACCGCACAGAGGGGAGTCCCAAGGCCGCTCGCTCCTCCTTGCTCGGCCTCCTTACCTGAGCTTCTTGGGGTATAGCAGGATGTGGGCAGCAGTTTCTGGACAACGTACCAAGGCAGATCCTACAGAGGCTCTCCATGCCCTGCCCTGGCCTTAGAGAAGGGGGCCCTTCCCAGGATCCCCCAGCAGGCTTCCCCTATAGTCTCCTTGTCCAGACTCAGGTCAGTGCCCGGCTGGACTGGCTCAGACTGGTCGGAAACGACCCCTGGTTCTCCAGTGGGCTCGGCCCCCCGCCCCAGGACAGCCCCATGGGGGAGGGGCGCGTACCTAAACAGAACTGGGCTCTGTTAGGGAGGAGAAGGTGGGAGATGGGTTTTTTATGGTCACAGAGTTGCCCCCTACATGCTGGATTTCATAGTTTTTGTGGGTGAAAAATCGTTTGAAGTTGAGTTTTATGAAACTGCCCGAAGTTGAGTTTTCCCACAGAACTATGTATGCAGAATAACTAGACTCAAACTGGATTTCATGATAATTCTTGCTCCATCAGAGGATTCACGGGTTTTGTTCCTTGTAAGTCTTTTCACGCCCACTTCACGCAGCCTAAAAGCAACTCCGTAGACATTTAACCCAGTCGCATTGTATTTACACCAGCTCCCAGGATCAAACTCCAAAATAAGTTTCGACCTGCTCTGAGAAAGTAAGCCATGCTGGCCCTGTCCTCAAGCGTCCCCGTGTGCAGCCTCGGTAAACACTAAGATTCGCTGGACTAAACTTGATGAACAAATGTGGCTTCAGCCTCAGTGAGCGTTTTCCAGGAGACTCGTGTTTGTCTGTCTGGACCCTGGGGAACGCTGCTGTCATCCGGGAGGGCACGAGGCTCCGACCGTGAGGATTCGGTTGAGAGAGAAACCACTTCCACAAGGCCGAAATCTCTAGCAGGAAAATCAGCTCTCTGTCTGAAGAGTTTGCACACCCCCAGAGAGCTTCCACATCGCAGGGGGGAAAGGAGACTCTGCGGGGTGCCCCCATCCGTCCCAGCCCTGCGTCCGGGGATTTTATTTTGGCGGAGCGCCATTACCCACCAAATTTCACCCCATGGGGGACCCATCTGATTTTTCTGAATTTCGGACCAAGAAAAATCAGTAGAAAGATAAGCATCACACTCACTGAGTCACAGCCAAAATCCGTACCCCAGAGGCAGAAAGCGGAGGGGGCGGTTTGCTCTCTCCACGTCCCTTCAGGCCAGGAGCCAGCAGGAAATCGTGTCCCTCCCGCTGTCCTATTTCCTGCCTGCCACCAAGCTGAGCAGGACGGTTTCTCTCCTGCTCGTTAGAAGAAACAAGACCCCAAGCCCTTTACTTACTGAGCCTTTCCCAACACCGGCCTGCCAGCCAGGTGACCGTCGGCGCCTCCGCTCTGCTGCTGCCCTTTGCACCCCTCCCAGATTCCGCCCCCGCCCTGACCGCGCCGTTGACCTTTGAGATTTTGACCAAGTTCTGCCACGAGCTCCTAGAGTCACCGCCAGGCCCTTTGACAGGCAGGGAATTCTCACGGGCTCCCGTGTCGGCCTCTCTGCCGTGTTTGATGAGCAGTTAGCATGACCAGGGCACCCCGAGACGGATGCAGCATGAGAAAGACACGGTCCCAGCCTCCAGGCCTTGTGGTCCTGGGGCCCCTGGAGCGGCACCGTTGGGTGAAGGTGATGGATGTCCCTGGAGGGCAGTTTGACCTCTGCCTCCCGGATCGCTGTCGCTGCCAGGGTGAAGGCAGGAGGCAGGAAGGGTGGTATGGAGAGAGAGGCAGGCCCTGGGGGTGAGAAGGCCCGAGCACGGAACAGAAGGAAGGTGCTCCCTGGTTTCCACAGGAAGCCGGCCCCAGAATCTGGGCTCCTGGGCCATGCCCGGGCATGCGCTTGGGGCCACCTCTCTTGCCAGGCTCCAGCCTCCCTCCCTCCTTAGCCGTGGCTGTGAGGTGTTGCCTGGGCTCTGAAGAAGCTTTTCTTCCTCCCTTTACCATATGCCCTGCCACCTCCTCTCCTCCTGAGGTCCGGAAAGGGTTCGGGGCAGCACCCCAGCAGACTCTGCTGGTTGTCACAGCCTCAGCGTTCCAGCCGCCCTCCCTCCGTCCTTCTTCTGCTGTCCCCATGGCTTGTGGGGTGGCCTCTGAGTCTCGAGTTGGGCACATCTAGAAATGCAACCTCATGCGCCACATCCAGGCTGTGGAACTTCACTCTGACCCAAGAAGGCCAGTTAGGCCCTGCCGCTGAAGGATGCTGAAAGACGTACAAATAAGGCCTGCCTCAGAGGTTTATTACAAAACTTCAAGGGGATAATATAGGAGAGAACGTCACAAACCATAATGGACTGATCCATTATCTTTTTAAAGGAAATCGTTCTACATCTATCTCCGATGGTCCAGAGCCTCTCGTTCAGCTTGGCACATCAGCATGTCCATCAACACAAGGTCCCCGAAATGATCTTCGTCCGCTAGATGTTGATGAAATGAGTTCGGCTCTAAGGCGATCTCATGGGCAAATTTCAATCGGTAAAAAGAACGGCGCGTCCGTGAGTCAGCCCTCTCCTCTCCAGTCCCGTTCTCCGGCCACCAGGTTCTCTCGGGGGCAGCCGTGTTGTCATTGTCCTGGACGCCACTCCAGGGATGCCTCGTGCCATTCCTTCTCCTCCCCTCCCTGTACGCACTGCACCTTTCTTCCCCGCGTCTTCCCAAGGTGTTTTTATCTTTGCCCATCGGGTGAAATGGGATTTTGCCGTAGTTTAAATTTGTGTTTTACTGTAAGTGAGGTTGAGCACACGTTCCTGTGTAAAAGCCATGCGCATTTCCTTTCTTGTGAAATGGGTTTGCGTGTCGTGCCCAGCTTTTTTGTTTTTGTTTTTGTGGGTTTTTTTTTTTTTGACTCGACCTTATGCTTATTGACTTGTAGGCGCTCTTTACCAGGGAGGCAAGCCCTCTGTGATATCTGTTGCCCCTGTTTTTATAGTTGATTGTTTACCTTTTGGTTCTCTTCCTATTGGTAGTGTCCGTGACGACTGGTTTGAGGGAACTTTCTGTCATATACATTGGTAAGAAAGAATGAAAACAAAGACCGCTTCAGCCCTGAGGTGTGCCTTTCAGGGGCTCTGTCAAGAGCCGTTATTCTCTTTCTATTGCTTGTCTTTATCCTCAGACCGCCCCCTCAACCAAAAAAATAAAAAATAAAGGGGGCGTAGGGACTGGAGGCTTTGAAGGGGGTGGTCCATAGAAGCCGGGGACATTCCACACTTTGAATCTGGGGGCAGATCGAGAACCCAGATGAGACCCGACAGAGAGAGTCTGCCCAGGAGCACAGGCTCGAAGGTCCAGGCAGTCAGAACATAGGGGTTCCTCCGAGCTCTGGGAGAGAGGTCCTCTGGTAGGTTGGGGTCGCCCTGAGGTTGCCAAGCCTGTCCTGCACTTGCCGTTATCAGACAACCGTAGGAGAATGAAAGAATTCGCCTACTCAGTGACGCGAAAGCCACACAGGTGGCGGTCAGCCCCTGGGACAGGTGTCTGCCGTTCATAGACACACCTTCTCTAGCTCGTTTTCTCCCCCAAGATGATAAGCCAGGCCCTTGTGGGTCAACACTAGTCTTGCCTGTTACACATTCTGTAGAATCCTAAAAATCCACCATGGAACCCTGAACTTGGGCTGGGAAACAGGCTGATTCTCGACTCTTTCTGCATTGACGACCTGTCCTTACTGCAGCAATGGCACGGCCCGTGTCCAGAGAGGACAGCTCACTGCCGGTGGCAGCAGCCGCTGGGTCAGCCTCAGTCGGAAGGCGTGGCGGAGCCACACAGGTCCTGGGCAGAGGGCGTCACCCGGCACCTGGCCCCTGTAGATGTTAGGGAAGATTCTGAGTGAATTCGCCAGCAGCTGGGTCCTTCTCTCTCCAGCATTCAGACATCTGACGGAGGCACCGCCGTGTCTGGACTAGCAGCCGAAAGGTTTGCTTTGGCTGCCATTATTGACTCTTTCCCGCCCTTTATCTCCCACCCTTTGGCCATTCTCTTAAAGCCAGATTCTCATCTTTCTTTGAAAAGAGTATTTCTCAAAAGAAATATTTTCTCCCTCTGCTAGACACTCCTGCAGCAAAAAAAAAAAAAAAAAAAAAAAGATGAGCAAGAAGCTTTGATCTTTAGGCATCTTTTTAAGTTTGATCTTTTGATCTCATGTTTTGTTTCTGTGTACTTAAGGGTTTGCTTCAAAGTCGCCTAACTATCGGGTCATATAAGTCAAATACTTTCGAGAGCAAAACCCATACCAGTGCTTGATTGTAACCCCAACGAAGTGCCGTCACGTAGTTCTTCGCCACCGGCAAACCGGTCTAACGTGGCAGCAGGCAGGGCGGACGTCCCGGGTCCCTTCCGTCACCACGGATCGCTGACCTGACGCTCCCCAGAGCGCGGCTGGCGAGTGGCACCTCAGCAGCTCCGCTTCATCTTGGCGCTGTGCCGTCTTCCTGATGGAAAGTAATGGGTACGTCGCTGCTTCCCAGGTGCTCGCCGAGCGCCACAGGCTGTCCGGGATCGCTGGTCTTTGCTGCAAGGGTCGTGGGACGCCCGGGTCCCTCCGTCAGCCCCTTTGGAACGTGGGCCTCTGAGCCGAGGCGGTGGGTGACGCGGAGCACCGGTGTCTCGGGCGCCCCGCGCGGCAGCGCTGACAGGCCGAGCGCTGTGTCCAGGTGTCAGGACCTCGTCCCCTCACCCGTCCCCCTCCTCTCTGCCACCACATCGACAGCAGCCCTGGGCACCTGTGGCCGCGAGTGACAAAGCACAGGGAACGCCCAGCAAATTAGAGCGGTATCGAATGAGAACCCGGCCCTGTGGGACGTAATTTCCTGCCCTGCTCGTCGAGGCTTCAGGCATCTGAGTGAGCGGCCGTGAATCGAGCCCAGCAAGACCCTTCTTCTGTTCAGCATAGTTACAGTCACATATTCTAGGCCAGGGCCCAGAACTAATTTGTCTGTATCTGTGCCAAAATAGTCTATGGCCGTCACCCACCTTTAAATCCGGGAGTCAGTCCCAGGTCTTTTTTTTTTTTTTTAAGACAATCTGTGCTTTTTGAAGAAAACGATTGCCCCTGTGACTGCACATCAGTATAATGTTGGCTGTCTTCGTTGCTGTACACCCTTAAAATGTACCACTAACTCACGTTTTGTGCAAGTGCACACACACACAAAAGGAAAAGCTAGAAACATTCCAGGTATCCAACGGTAGAGAAATTGCGGACATACAAGCGCTGTGAATGAATACATGAGGACTTCCACGGCAGGGCAAGATGGAGCAATAGGGCATGGGTTCACCCTATCTACTGAAACTACACACACACACACACACGCACACACGAAAAAAAAAATACTGCATGACCATGGCTTTCATGACACTGGGCTTCAGGCGGTGAACGAGAGTGACCCCCGAGAGGCAGCCCAGAAAGAGATGGGCGCTGTGATCGCCCCGCTTCCTGCCTTCAGGGTTTGCGAGCCCACGGCACGTGGAGAGGGCGATGAGGGGGAGCCCGGAGACGCCCTGAGCCGAGGGGACAGAGCTGAGAGTCGAGGCAGCGGGCGCTCACAGGACACAGCTCTGGAGAGGCCGTCTGCAGGGCCGGGTGCGAGCCGGGCGGAGGAGAAGGGAAGGGTGACAGCTGGGCGTGAGGAACCTTGGGGCGGGCGGGAGGGATTCCCCGTCTCGACCGCGGTGTTGGGTTCACGTGTGTGCGTGTGTGTGCGGGTCAGCGGAGTGTACAGCCTCGGTTTCTGTGTCTGACCAAGTCTCTGAACAAAAAATAACACAGCGCCGTGGGCATTTCCAGCTGTCCGGCAGTCACTGTCTGACCTATAGTTCCACTGATTGGTGTCTGATGACTTTAACCATGTAAAGCGAATGTGCTTTAATTTCCCTTTCCATTTCATTTTCCTCCCAATTTTACCAGTGTGATGGTACTTCAGGGGCCTCTAGCGTTTCATTAGCGAGTCCCAGAAGGATAAGGTGAAGTTTGGAGGACAGCGAGGCAGAAGGGGCAGGGACAGACGGACTCTTAGCTCAGGGGCCTCCGCTGGCTGCGGTTCGCAGTTCCGCCGTGTCCAGCCCTACCGCCAGGCGTTGGGGTGGGAGCCGCTGCGATGAAATCCCAGGTGGCGTGTGTTTCCCCAGTGGAAGCTGTGACTTGACACCCTCCCTACAGCATAGCACCCACACCAAAACAGGGCCCGGCACGTAGCAGGCGCTCAGGATGCCCTGTCTTCCCGACCACAGAATCGTGCCAACGAGTGTTCGTCAAACCCTTCACGGTTGCGGAGAGTTTCTCGTGCACGCGCCCCGCGTGTGGCTGCAACTCTGGTTCTGCCCGCCTCTCGCTGGACCGAGGGCCCAGCAGTGACGAGTGGCGGTGTGATTTGCTTCTCAGACTGAAGGCCTCACACTTAGGATGCACCCTGACTCGCCGTATAATTGCAGTCACGTTCCACATGCTTTTAGATTGTGTGTGTGTGTGTGTGTGTGTGTTACGTCACGTTACATTGCGAGCCTGTCCCTGCCGTCCTTATTTATAATGTCACAGAGTGGGTGAGTGGCCGACAGTGTCCTCACTTGGTAGAGTGGGGACTTGAGGAAAGATGAAGTTATAGGCCTTGTGTAGCTTTGTCGACCTGACATTCTTCTACTTTGCCTCCCCAACCCCCGTGCAATAAGAGTTCAGAGGAAGGGCTGGAAACGGGCACCATTAAGCCACTTCTGTCTACTTCTTTCCTACCCCAGAGCCCCCTCGTTACACACACCTCCCTACACATTCAGTGATTCTGTTGTCAAACAGACGCATCCGTGTGAACCCGGGGTACCCTAAGGATGGGCCGAGATTCGTGCAGACCGCACGCACCGCACACAGCTCCTCGCCACCTGTCACCCACGTTCTCACACCTCACGTCACACGGCGGCCAGCTGCCACTTGAGCTTGCTCCCTCGTGAGGAGGTGGTCCCAGCGCGCCCCGGGGCTGATGCCCAGTGCCACTGCCTTGGGACTCTCTCCTCTCCCGCGGGCCATTCTGAGCGCTCAGGTCGGGTCCTCTCGGGGAAGGGTACGGCCTGATCCTGTGTCTCAACAGCACTTGCTTTGGGCCAGCCTCCGGTTTATTCTTACATCCACCAGAGGTCCAGAATTATAATTCTTTGCCAATTAAAACTGTTTTTTCCTCACTTATTTTGGCCCCGACTGTTGTAGTTAGTTAGTTGGATCGGGCCTAAAAGATTTCCCAAGCCGGCTATATTATAGTCAACTTTCGAAACACTGGACTTAATGGCCAGAAACTGATGTAATTACGAGCCGTTTCTCAGCAATAAGGGGATTTTTACTGCCCCACAGAGAGCTGAGAAAATTGGCTGGCCTAAAATGAAGACCATAGATATGGATAATTTCTTTCTAGAAAATAATCACGTCGTATGGGGTGAAAAACTCATTCAAATCCTCAGCAGGTCATTTCCGTGGCCTCCAGGTTTGTCAGGTGCCCACAGGTACTGGCAGGAGACGGGGACGGGGGTGTCGAGCCAGGCGGAGGAGCACACAGACCCCAGGAGGGGGGAAGAAGGGGCAGGCGGGAGCAGGAAGCCCTGCCACTCTGGGCTGCCCCCACTCGCGTCAGCTCACCTGTGCCCTCCGACATTCCGAGTGTTCGCCCGCCACCCAGCCCCCTGCGCATGCCGATTTCCCAATGCGGGAAGTATCGGTTGAGAGGAGAGGGCGCCCCACTCCAACCCGGGGCTCCTAGAAGCTGGGGCGGCTCCCACCTCCCATGGCAGAACGTCAGCCTTCTCCTTCCCCACGGGGGCGTCAGGGCCTGCCTTCCCCAGTCAGACACTGGTCCTGTTTGCGTTGGATGTGCCTGCAGCCAGCGCCTTACAGAGGGAGGCCGAGGGCAGCACGGGGACCAGCATGGCGGGGAGCCGTGGACAGAGCCAGCCAGACCTGGGTCTCTGTCCCAGCTCCACTACATCTTAACGTGCACCCACAGAGGACCTGCTTCGCAGGGTCATTGTGAAGAGAAAAGGAGATGGTGGCCCGCAGCTACTCAACAAACTGGTGACTCAGTTGCCATCGCCAGCCCAGACAGACGTCACCACGTAGTTGCAAAGAGAGATGCACAAAAGCCGGCAGGTGTCCAGGCGCGAAGAGGAATGGCCAGACAAGTGGTGGTCGCCACATCAGAAACTGTGCACGCGTCAGTACACACGACCCGCACACTTCTTCGGCCAAGGGCTGCATCTCCTGGTTGTGTCCGAGGCCCTTGCCTGGAACAATTGGGGAGCGAAGGGCGTCCTTCAGTTTACAGGGGGGACCCACACAGCAGCACGGAGGGGGAAGCCTTGACCCGAGCTGACCAGCGTGGAGGCAGTGGAGCGGGAAGTGAAAAGAACTGTCTCATCAGTCAGTCAATTCTTAGTAATTAGCCAGTCAGCCAACGGCTGTGCAGGGTTCTGAGCGGGTTATGTGAGGACGGAGTGATCTCCTGGGAAGAGTATGGGTCTTACAGTCGGCGAGCATTCTGCTGCTTGCTGGCCGCGTGACCTTGTGCAAGTCACGGGGGCCCTACTAACTTCTGTTTCCTCTTCCATAACATGAGCATAGTGATGCTTAATTTTCAAGGTTGTCAAAAAGAAGATAATATATTTGAAAGTGCTTTAATCCTCTTCCTGAACATCGTAGACGCTCAGAAATGGTAGTTTCCTTTAATGAATCGATCCCAGGTTCTTTTTACTCCAAGGCCTCTTGGCTCTATTAGTCCTCTGGACGGAGGAGAAAACCAACAGTTTCTCGCGGAAACCTGGGTTTCGTTAGCGTTGCCCACACACCCTTGCTAGTGCCCCGCGCACACGCTCCCCCTCCGCCCCCAGTTCTTGAGTGTATAACATGGAAGCTCATGGGTGCTCCAGACCAAAGAGGTGGTCGGCCATTGTCCTCCTCCTCAACTTGTATTCCAGATGCCACCACTTTCCCCGGGCCAAAGCGCTGCTGGGGTCCCTCGTGAGTGACAGCTGAGCTGGGCCTCATGCAGAGCGTGACAGAATGCGCCGTGGTGGTCCATGGGGACACAGGTGCTCCTTATCCCCCAGTACTGGTCAGGGCGTTTACCATAATACCTGTCCCCTCCAGACGACCTGTGTCCGTGGGAACCTTGGCCAGATCCGGGGACCACGGCTTTGTGACCGAGCCCACCTCATCTGCAAGACCCCGCCTCTTCCCTTGAGGAGCCCCAGTGCAGGCTCCAACTGGACACCCTCACGCCTTGGCGGCCAGCAGGTTGGCCGACGGGAGTCCTGTTCGGCACCTCAAGATTTCATTTAGATCAGCGCCCGCTTACTGGCCGGGTCAGAGGGGCCTTCCTTGCTTTTGTTGAGGAACAGAAAGTCATTCAGTGAACTCCAGGGAGGGCACAGATGCCACGAGACAGCTGAGGGCCGTGTGTGAGAATCACCCCAGTCCACCACAGGTGCACTCTGTCCCATGGAGGACGTGACGAGCATATGGGCCTGGGTGCAGAGCAGCCTGTGTTATCATCTTGCTTTAGTCTGAATGTGAAAGGCAAGACCCGGGCAGCAGCTCGAGAACCTTCCAGAGAGGCCCAGAGCGAGCACTGTAGCGCCAGGCAGGCAGTGGGTGGCGGGCAGGGGAGCAGGTGGGGCCTGCCAGATGCCATCGCACCGGCTGGAGGTTCTGCCCCAGATTCCAGCCTGGCGTCTGATGGCAAGGAGATAGCATGTCTCGATATGCAACAGGTAGAAACGTCTTTGAAGTCACATAAAAACCTCAGCCGAAGAGAAGACAAAGTATATGTTAAGAGAACAAAATAAAAGAACTAGATGGATAGGTTTATTTTTGAAATTTAAACTCTCTGAAGTGGAGTTGTCATAGTTACCTGCTTGTTTTCACTTGTGTGTATGAGATCTGAAGGCCACAGAATTAAGAATTAATCCTCCTGGGTGAAGTGCGTGTCTGTCATAACAAGCGCCAAGGGGCACCTGGGCAGTGCTCGCCGCCGTCAGCTGCCTGTCCTGATTGTTTTCTAGTCTCTCCATTGCCTGGGCCTGTCCAGAGAGACTCACGATTGGGCCCTGTCCCGCCACACACATTCAGGATCACTGAGACAGAGACACATGTTACTATACACCTCATAAACAAAGCCCCGCGACCTGCCTGTACCTGACTCAGGGACAGCCCCGTGGCCTTGCATACCCCAGACCGTTTCGAAGTGGAGAAGCCTGTACCGGAGCATTTCATAAGCTTCCTGAGGATGATGCTGTGAGTCAGATTTATGAGCCTAAATTCGTGATGTACCACAGTGATAGAAAATAAAAGCACATTCTGATTCACACATTTTTTTTTTCTTCCAGGCCTTAGATAAGGAGTGTAGGGCACAGGCCTGGCTTTGTCTCTCGGTGGCCACTTTGTCCCAGGCAAGCCACGGTCCTCTCTGTTCCCCCAGCCCCACCTGCAAACCGAGGAGGCCGGCTGACGTCAGGGTCCTGCAGTGACCGGGACATGAGGTGTCTCCTGTGATTAGTTTGCATTCGGGAAGCTGAAGTGAAGAAGCAGCCGCAGGGGGCTGTGTGCAAAGCCACCACCTTATAATTCGTGAGCCCAGTGGGGAATCTGAGGATAATTCTACAGGACGTTTCGAGT
The DNA here is from genome assembly GCA_003508835.1 of Eonycteris spelaea. NCBI lineage: Eukaryota > Metazoa > Chordata > Mammalia > Chiroptera > Pteropodidae > Eonycteris > Eonycteris spelaea. The sequence continues at coordinate 2,420,377 of PUFA01000224.1, forward strand.
GTTTCGGTTGTACCAAGCGATGCACGAGGGCCAACTGACCGGCAGCCGTGTGAACCCGAGCCGAATGCTGAATAAAGCAGTGTGTTTACCCAAAGTACATTTTCATATGCATCCTCAGTTACAGGGAAGTGGGGAGTCATCTTTCCAAGTCGGTCTTAGTTCTAGGCTCAGATTTCCAACTTTAAAATAATTTTTTCCTTCAAGATGCCGTGTTTTGAACAAATCCTCTCTCCCCGGGGACCTGCACGTATAATTCGTATAATTCATGTGTCCATGTTGATGGATTTTAACCACACGGCCACCAGTCAGATGTCTTAGAGCTCATGAGGTAACGACTAGCATTCCACATTCGGCCGATGTGTTTTCATCATAGGGCAGAGCAATGCGAGGCAGACATGGCTGTTTGTAGGGAACGGACACCTGCCATTTGATGTTTTGGGACAATGAAATCCACTCATGGGCTCTCAGAGTTAGCACCCCGTTGCAAAATCAGGTTGAGCTTGCTTGTCTTGGCTTGTGGGGATTAACCGAGTGCTAATAATGAAAATAGTAAGTAACCACAGGAAGAGGTGCTGTATTTACACCTTTCGCCAGTCTCCCCTTGCCTTATCTGTTTTCTCGAAGAGTCACTGTGATGCTCTTTGGTGGCTACGCAAAGTTCTTCAAGGGTCTCTGAGCATGAAATCAGGATCACAGTGAGCAGATGCCACTTTTACCCCTACCTCGTTCAGATGGGAAGGAGATTTCCCTACGGTCTCAGTGTGCACGGAGCATTCTCTGCCTGAATAGCTCGAAAGTGAAGTAGGTGGGATGACTTTTGAGCAGACACACAATCTGGTTTCTAAGAATGTTTAAGTACCGAGAAAATAGAAGATTAAAGGCCATGTTGTCTGGTAGATACAGTGGAACATTTCTAAAAGAAAGGTGGCTTCCATCTTCATGTATAAACATCGGTGGCCTTAAGGAAAGACCAAACTCTGGGAGAAAGGAGTGATTCACACCTAAGGATATTTCATTTCAAAGCCACTTGAAATCCTAATATTGCAAACTTGACTAATTATAGAAAACCGATGCCATAGGACAAAATAATTTAGCAGGACAAATTAGGACTCTTATCCTTTCAAAATTACCCAGATTTATCTTTACTCACATCTCGTACTAGAAATCAAATCAGACGTATGTACCAAGTAATACATGAGTGCTCCTTGTTTTTCCATTTTCCTTCTAAAGGACATCTTGGTTCCTTCCACATTTTCGTGATTGTGAATAAAGCTGCTACAGACGTTTCCATGCCTGTTTTGTGTGGACATAAGTTTTCAGTTCTCTTGGGCAAATACCTAAGAGTGGAATCACTTGCACTGTAGGATAAGATTTTGTTTAATACGATAAGAAATTGCCCAACTGTCTTCCAAAATGCTCTTGTTTTCTGCATTCCTACCAGCAGTAAACGGGAATTTTTGTGACCTTGGCCAGCGTTTGTTATTGCCAGGTTTACAGATGTCAGCCATTGTACTAGGCATGTAGTTATATGGCATTGCAGTATTAACTTGCATTTCGCTAGTGACAGATGATGTTGAGTATCTTTTCTTGAGCTCATTTGCCACTTGTATACCTTCTTTGGTGAAGTATCTATTCAAATTTTTTGCCTATTTTTTTTGATCCATTATTCTCTTGTTGAATTTTAAGAGTTCCTTATGTGATTTAGGTAAAAGTCCTTTATCAGATCTGTGATTTGCAAATATTTTCTCCCAGTTCGTGGTTCATCTTTTTCTCTCATCAGTATTTTACAAAGATCAAAGTTTGTAATTGATCAAGTTCAATTCATCATGTTTTTTTCTTTCACAGATCGTGCTTTTGTGTTGTTTCTAAAAATTCATCAACGTATTAAATTTCACATAGTATTTTCCCAAAATTCTTCCCAAAGTTTTATCGTTTCATGTTTTACATTCAGATCTATCATCCTATTTTGGATCATGTTTTATGTTAGTGCAAGATACGTGTCTCGATTCATTCGAGCATCTATTTGTTCCAGCACCGTTTGTTCTAAAGACCGTCTTTCCTTCACTCCTGTTTGCACATTTGTGAAAACTTTGTTTCTAGGCTCTCGATTCTATTCCATTGATCTCGGTGTCTATCCCTCAGCCAGTACTACGGGACGGTTACCGCAGCTGTATAGTAAAAATCTTAAAATCGGGCAGTATGGTTCTTCCAACTTTATTCTGCTTCTTCGAAATTGTTTTAGCTTTTCTAGTTCCTAAGATTTGTAGATTCAAATTTTAGGTTCAGCTAGTCTATATCTACAAAAAGATCCTGGCTTGGATTTTGATAAGAATTGCTTAGATTTGGGGAGAATTAATTAATATCTTTACTATAGTGAGTCTTCCAATCCATTAACATAGTATATCCATTTGTTGAGGTTTCTACCTCTGAAATTTGTCCGAATTTGCTTTTATGACCCAGCATATGGTATATTTTGAAAATTTGTCATGTATACTTGAAAAGGATATATATTCTGCAGTTGTTAGGTGAATTTTTCTATATTTGTTACTTGGGTCAAGTTTGTTAATTTCGTTGCATAAAACTTTTTTGTCCTTTCTGACTTTTGTTTGCATATTACTAGGAGAGATGGAAAAGTATCCCACCATAGTTATGGGTTTGTCTACTTCTTTCTTTGGTTCTGCCATTTTTTGATATATTTTGAAGCTGTTATTAGGTGCATTTAGAATTTAGACTTGGTATATGTTCCTGGTTAATTGCTCTTTTAATAGATATGAAATGTCCCTAGTTATGATTTATCTCTAGTTATGATTATTGCCTGAAAGTCCACTTTGATATTAGTTTCACCAACTTTCTTTGGTTATCTTTTGTGTGGTATATCTTTTTCCATTCTTGAACCTTCAGTTTTATTCTGTGCCCTCATGGTTCTTGTAAGCAGCATATAGTTGTGTTTTATTTTCTATAATCCAGTTTGAAAATCTTAGTCTTGTAATATTTGGTAAATCGACATTAATGTAGATATTATTTGGGCTTCCATTTTTCACATTACTCTTGATTTCTGCTCTTTTTTCCTTCCCTCTTTGGGTTTGTCTTGCTGTTCTTTTTCTAGTTTTTTAACATGAAAGCTTGGGTTATTGATTTGAGACCTTTCTTCTTTTTTAATATAAGTATTTAATACTATAAATTTTCCTTTAGGCACTGCTTTAGCTGCATCTCACAGATTTTAATGTATTATATAGTCATTTTCATTAAGTTAAGAATGTTTTCTAATTTTCCTTGGTATATCTTCTTTGATCCTTGGATTATTTAGGAGTGCATTGTTTAATATCTAAGTGATTGGAATTATTCCTGTTATCTTCGTTATTGATTTCTAGTTTAATTCAATTATGATCAGAGAATATATTTTATATGGTTTCAGTTCTCTTAAGATTTGCTTTACAACCCTAAATATTATACATGTTGGTGAATGTTCTTGGGTTCTTGGGGAAAAATGTCTGATCTGTTGATGATAGGTTTAGTGCTCTGCAGACATCAGTGAGATCCAGGTGGTTGATGGTGTTCTTCAACTCTCCTATATCCTTGTGGATTTTTTTGTCTACTCATCTTACCTATTTCTATAAGACTAGTTTTAAACTCTCCCACTACAATTGTGGATTTATCTGTTTTTCCTATTTTTGCTTTGTGTGTTTTTAATTTCCATTGTTAGACGCATAGACATTGATTGTTATATCTTCTTGGTGACAGAACCCTTTGATCAAAATGTTATATGTCACTATTTATCTCTGGTAATTTTCTTTGTTTTGAAGTCTGCTTTGCCTAATAGTAATTAACCACTTTAACTTTCTTTTGATTCATGTTTACATGGTTGCATGGTATATCTTTTCTCATCCTTTTACTTTTAATCCCAACCTATCTCACTGTATTAAATTAAGATACTTATGATAGCATATAGTTGGTAGTATTTTAATCACTCAAAAAATCTTTTATTTGCTTAATTTAGATTGTTTATATTTAGTGTAACTCAATATGTTAGGATATCATTTACCTTTTATTCAAAATGTTTATCCCCTATTTTTATTTTATTGCCTTTTCTTGGCTTTTTAAGGCTATGTAACATTTTTTTAGTATTACATTTTGTTATCTATTATATTTTTACTACCTAATATATTCTTTACTATCTCTTTGTATCTTTTTTAGTAGTTGCTATTGGGATTATAAAATACTTCACTTTTCACATCTTATAATCAATATTTTATCACTTCAGTTGCAATGCATAAACTTTACTACCTTGTGGGTTCCTTTACCCTTCCCGTTTAGGTTCTACTTTTATAATATATCTATGTACATCAGAACCACATCAGACAATATTTATATGTTTTACTTTTCTACCATCAAACATTATTTTAATGAGAAAGATATTCTGTTACGTTTACAGAGATATTTACCATTTCTATTGCTCTTTCTTCTTTCTAATGTTCTAAGTTTCCTTCTGGTGTTATTCCTTTCTCTCGGAAGACCTTCCTTCAGCAGTTCTTTCAGAGCCATTATACCTCTGTTGGTTTTCCTTCATATGGAAATCTTTATTTCACCTTAATTCTTGATATTTTGCTAGATATAGAATTCTGATTTGGTAGTTCTTTTCTTTTATCACTTTAAAAATATTTTGTCACTCTCTACTGACTTCAGTGTCATGAGAAATCCACAGTATTCACATCATTGTTCCCCTATAAGTAATACATCATTTTTTTTCTGCCCGCTTTCAAGATTTTTTGTCTTTAACTCATTGATTATGATGTGTTTGATGTGGTTTTTTTGGATTTTTCTTGTTTGCAATTTTCTCAGTTTCTTAAATCGTAGGTTTATGTCTTTCATCACACGTGGAATAGTTTTAGCTATGATTTCTTCAAATACTTTTTCATCCAATCATGCTGTTCTGTCATTTTGGAACTCCGGTGACATAAACCTTTTGATACTGCCCCACAGGTCCATGAGGCTCAGTCCATTTGTGTTTTCAACCCTTTTTTCTCTGCTACTCAGATTGGATCATTTCTATTAATTATCTTCAAGTCTCTTTCTATTCTGCTAATGAGTTCATTCAGTGTGGTTTTTAAAGCATAAAGCATTTTAGTCATTATATTTTTAGTTCTAAAATTTCCATTTGGTTCTCCTTTGTATCTTCTATTTTTTTATGCATTCTATTTTATTTTAATATTTGTTTCAAGAGTGTTAGTGATTGCTTATTTTAGCATTTTTGTAACACTTTAAAGTCTTCATCAGATAATTCCAACATCAATGTCATTTTCTTATTCATTGTCTTGTTGATTGTCTTTCCTCACGTGAATTGAGATTTTTGTAGTTGTTTGTATGCCCAGTATTTTGGATTTTACCCTGGCCATTTTAAATATTACGAGACACTGTTCTGTTGAAACCCTATGCTGATACTTTGGTTTTAGCAAGCGATTAGTTAAATTCAGGCTACAGGTTGGGATTGTAATTTCAATGTCAGCTCAGTTTCAAAGCGTTTGCAAATGCCATTTAGATCCGCCTTGTGTGTCCCTCCTCCCGGGGTCGGGGTCGGTCTGGCGTCTGGGCAGAGGTTTATGAACTCAGGCCTCCAAGTTTCTGGTACGCTACTTAGGTCAGTTCTATGCAGGCACTGGTCGACGGCAAGCCTAGGAGCTCCTGAACAATTTCATGGGGCTGCTTTCTCAGGCTCTTCCCAATTCATTGCTTTCACCCAATACTCTTCTGGCTCCCAGGGCTCCCATTTTCTGGCCCTAAACTTCTTACTTCCAGAGTTGTCATGTCCGGGCCAAACACTGAGAGATCTGGGAGGGCAGAGGGAGAAGAGAGTCCGGGCTCGGACTCCTGTGCTGGATGCCGCTGCTGCTTCCGTTGTCATTGCCGCCTCTGCCAGCACAGAGCTACCTGGGGGAGAGGAGAGCCGAGGGAAAGGAAAGTCGAGGGGCATCATCCGTTCTCTTGGAGCTTTTCTGAGTTTCCTTTCCCATTCCCAAAGTCTGGCTTCTCCTGGAGCTCTCTCTTTTGCCCCAACGCTCACTTCTGGGATTTGGATTTGTTGAGTTCAACACCCACTGGGCCCCTTCAAGCCCTGAGTTCATGATCTGCCGGCATGGGTGCTGCAGAGTCAGGGATGTGCACGTGTCCTTCCTGTTTCTCCCAGGACTGTAGCAGCGAGCGAGGGCACACTTCTCAGGACACTGGGGAAAGGGGGTTGCCTTGGTTTGGTTATTAGTGCTGCTTCTCTCAGGCTCCTCAGATTGTCAGGCACCTAGAATGATCCCTCTCTCCATACGAAAGAGGCTGTGTTAGGCTCAGGGCACCAAGGACACAGGGACTTTCTGTGTCCTAGCATTGACTGACACCTGGAAAGTTCACTTGTAATTTGCTTTGACTAGAAAGTTCCGGCTTCTGGAACACAAAGCCTCCAGAGGGTCCTCAGGAGGCACCCCGCCCTGACCCGGCACATCCCCAGCCGACTCCCTCGTGCTCATCCCCAAGGGTCACCACTGCCTGCCTGTGTCCCACGGTCAGCAGCATCCTGTGGGGTGGGACTGAAGACATCTTTCCCGAAGCCACAGGTAGCCTGAGACTCAGGGTGCCCATCCAGTGGGACCTGAGTCAGGATGGGCCACCTGACCACATCCTTCTCGCTGCCTTGCAGATCACCTCCAACGAGAAGCACCTGGAGAGCCTCAAGAATGCGGACAGCCTCCTGCAGGCCCTGGGGCGGCTGGTGCCGGCGGGCGGTAAGCAGTTTTCCCGGGGGTCAGAGGAGCCGAGCAGTCTCCCCTCCTGTGCCGTCCCCCCACCCCGCCTGCACACCAGCGACCACCACCTTCTTGATTTCCTTGCCCAGTGGGAAGGGCGCTCTGCACTCCTGGGAATCCCTGCCATGCAGGAGGCGGGTCAGCAGGAGGGAGAAAAGCGAAACTCAGCCCTGCTGGGGGAGGCAGTATTTACATCATTAGGGAGTAGAGATGCGGGTTGTGGATTATGGCCAGGTGGGAGGGAACACCAGGTGAGAGGCGTGCTGAACCTCATAAGGAAGGCAGTACCCCACTTGTGTGCACATGGCCCCCCCATCAGCGGCCAGGCCACAGGTGTCATAGTCCCCCCTTGCAGAGGGTCTGGAGGCCCGGGTAGGGCCAGGCTCAGAACCGGCCGCCCGGCCAGCCCCACTGCACCAGGCTGCCTTGCTTCCGAGGGAGAACCCGCAACCTGCAGAAGAGACTCTGACGCCCACAGTCTGGCGGTGCGAGGGGCGCGGCTGGGGCGGCCGCCTCGCGCATGCGCGTGCCGCACGCTGCGAAGGTGGGAACAGGCACCTCGCCAGCCCCACAGCGAGGCTGGCGCTCGCGCCGGTGGGATGGACGCCACAGGGAGGGCTCGCCCCACGGCGACACGCACCCCTGCACCCCTGAACTTGAGAGGTGGCGGCAGGCGGTGGGGGCAGGGCTTGCAAGTCTCAGTTTCTGTACAGTGTTAGTGCCAAGTGACCAAGGAAATCTGCATGGGATAGAGAGAGTTGTCCCCAGGTGCCCGTGCTGTCGTCTGCCAGCCCTGTGTCACGGCTCGCCACGCGAACAGAGCCTGGCGTGTGGTGGGGCTCGGGAGGTCTGACGCGCGACTCAGTGGATGCAGTCACCCCTCCTCCCTCAGGCCACTGCTCCCCGAGCTGGGGGAGGTGGCCAGAGGTCCCCTGAGCCCCAGCCGCTGTCCCCACCCTGGGGAGAAGCCCGCCTTTGAGGGGTACCTGGCCTTCACTGGGCGTGGCACCTGGCATTCCCTGGTAGCATGTTTTCAGGACCACTGGGCTGTAGGAAATCTCCCAGGTGTTTTAGGGCGGGTGTTCATTTGAAGAAAAAAGCATGGCTGAGGCGAGGCGTGGCTGAGGCCAGTCTGTGGAGAAGGCTGAGCTCCAGCCAACCTTTCGGCACTTAATCCTGGACTGGGCGGGGCAGGGGGGTCCACCCCACCCCTTCCTTCCTTCCCGTGAGGTGAGGGAAGGGCAGGCTGACTGATGGGGAGAGCCTCCTGCCCCCGCTCAGCCCCCGTGGTGTTCAGGTGTGGACGGTGGCTCCGTGGCTGGGCCACGGGCCTTCCGCTAGACGGGTTTGCGAAAAGCATGTGATGTCCAACCCCGGGGGGCCTGGCCTCGCGCAGGGAGCCGTGGCGAAAGCCGCTCTGAGCAGACCTGTGCTGGGCCGCTGTGGGAGCGTCGGGAGGAGCGGGGCTCCGTGGACAGCCCCTCGGAGCCCTTCCCCTCCAGCCTGCCGTGCGGCGGGGCCTCCGTCTGCCCGCAGGCCGCAGCCAGCACATCCTCATGCTGCGCCAGTTTGGGAGAGCTGGACCTAAATGTGGGCCAGATGTGACAAAACAAAGCTCAGTGCTCCGTGAGGCTGGCAGCCTCTCCTGCACCCACGGCAGGCACCCCCGTACCTGAAATGACCCCCCCGGGCAGGTCTCGTGATGGGCAGGAGGTCGCTGCTATGAAGTAGTGTCGTCGGAGTGTTGCTTGGATGGCCGAATAAGAAAAGGTTTCCGTGTGTTGAGAGCGAGCGGGTGGCAGCGTCCCCCATTCGACGTGGCCCTGCCAGAGATTGCCGCGCCCTCTTCGCCAACCAGCGGGGCCTTCCGAGGCTGCTGTGGTGGGCGGCCTGGGCGGCGTGACTGCAGCAGCCAGCCTGGGCTCAGCGGGGGGCAGGCTGGCTTCCGCCACCTTCCCACGTCCCTCGGGAGCCTCGATGCAGAGCAGGGATGCCTGGCACGGCCTCCTGCCTGCGGCCCCCTCCCACCTCCGGTTATGTGGCTATGGCTCTATTTCCGTGGACTCGAGAGTGTGCCACGAGCTAATTTTATACTTCACGGCACACTGCTGCGTCGTTCAGTTCTTTGCTAACAGTTGTTAAGGCACAGGTTTAATGTGTCTCAATTTGCTCCAATGACAGAGTTTCCATTTTAAGCTCTTAATCGTACATCCACACCTGTGAGAAGAACCACCCCCGAGCTGCGGCCTGATTGGCCGGAGACGGGGAGATGGAGCCGGGCAGGCGGCGCTTGCAGTGGGTCTGGGATCTGGGGCTTTCCGCACGGGCAGCTGCAGGCGGGCGCTGCGCAGGACCCGCACGGGGGACCCTGGCTGTTGCGACCTGCCTCACGGTTCAGCATCCGTGCACCTGGCCGTGTAGTTCAGACGCTGAGTGGTGGCAGGGCCAGGGCTCGTGCCTCTGCAGGAGCTGGCAGGGCCAGTTCCGCGCCCCAGTCGGGCTGGGGGTTCTTACTGCACCACCTGGGAACCCTGTGTCTGCCTCCCGGGACGTGCTGCCCAGGAGGCAGCTCTGGGGAGCGGCCGGCCCGTCACACGGCAGCCCCTCTGGAGGAGGAGGCGCTCCGCCTGCAGATGACGAGGGTCTCTACCTTGGTTTTCTGTCCCAGCTCATCTGCCGACAGCACAGTGGCTTCCTTGGCCCGGGAAATCCTCCAGGCTGCGGGACGCTAGGCAGGGAGGCGCCGAACGCAAGCCCGCCTGCCGCACCGCCCCTCGCGACTCGGGCAAGGTCAGCGCCCCAGCTCGTCCGCCATGTCGACACCTGCAGCGGCACTTGGGCCTAATAAAGTCAGCTGAACCCAGAACCTTCCGGCTGAGGCGCACTCACTCTGGGCCCCAGAAAACCGACTCAGGATAGAGCTCCTCGGTTCCTGGGGGACACATCTGGGAGCCCCAGGCTTTGCCAGCTGTTCTCAGGATGTCCTTGCTTCTCTGTGTGGGCCGGGCGGCCTCCCCTAAAGCCTGAGCTGCCTGTGCTAGACACGCGGAGGAGCCACCGTCCCTGTCCGTCCCTGTCCGCTGAGGGGCGAAAGGCGGGACCAGGCCTGAGCGCTCTCCGGCACGGCCCACGCAGGCCTTTGGGACCTCGTTTCTGTCTCCCCCACTTTTGACAGGCTGCCTGGCTTCTGCATTTGGGGGGCAAACGGATTCCAGCAGTCCTGGCACAGGTAGTAAGTTTGCTCGAGGAACACTGGCTTCCTTGAGCGTCTACGCCCGTCTAGATGGGTCGATGAGATCAAGAGTTGCACCCCACCCCACCCCCACGCTGCCACTGTGTACCCTGTCCCCTTAAAACCTCCCAGCTTCTTCCTGTTCCCTCACATTCGCCCTCAGAACCTCCTGGGTCGGCGTCGAGCCGTGAAAGTGCCGCGTGGTCCGCGAAGGTGCCGGGCTGCCTCACGGAGGCGGCGCGCTCTGTGTCTGGACTGGGGGGGGGAGTGGGCCCTGGACGGCTCAAAGCAGGTGAGCAAGTGGAGGCCGCTCCTTGGTCTCTGGGGCCTGTGTGTCCCCAAGCGGCGTGCCCAAGCTTGAGCTCTAAGTAGCTGGGGTACGAGAGGGTGTCCCACCCAGGAGCAGGCGGTTCCGTCTGATGGCACGGCGCCTCCTCACTGCCTGTGTGAGTCCTGCTGGGCTGCGTGCCCGTCACCGGGTGTGCACCCACGTGGCCCTGGCCCGGCTGGCTCTGCCTGTGTTCCTGGGGTGACGGTGGGGAGCTAGCTGATGGGGCAGCCAGAGGTGGGGCCTTTAGCTCGGGTCGCTTTAACTGCTGGGTCCGGACACAGGCACAGGCCTCCATTTTCCTGGGAAACCTGTTCTGCCTTCATTTGGTTCTCGGCGAGCCAGCTGAGCCCTGGCCCGGCGCCCCCGACGTAGTCAGAGCGGCAGAAGCGCCACTTCCCTTTCTGCCGAGCAGGGAGGGCTCTGTTTAAGGTAACACAGGAAGGTGTTAACATTCCAGAACCTTTCTGAGTTGACCGTTACTGGCCGAGCCCCACAGCCCCACCGTGAGGCAGGGCCTGAAGCAGCCAGGGGCTTGGAGAAGGGTCCCAAGCAGTGCCGCTGCCCGCCGATGGGCAGGGGTACTAAAGCTGGCCCATGCTAAGCCTGGTACCCTGGTGTGATGCTAGGTCCACCTGGATTGGGGGTCTTTTTGTGTCATTCTCTCAAACGCACCCAATGGAAGGCAGCAGCCCCAGTCCCAGAGCTCAGAGGGAGAGGCTGGGAGGCTGGCCGGGCAGGCAGCAGGAGCCCGAGGGCAGACACCCTTCGTGCCCTCCCGGTGTGAGGCCCATCCCCTCACCGCGAGGCCCACCCCTCACCGCGCTCCCCAGGCTGGCTCCAGGTGTGAGGAAAGGGCTGGCCCCTCAGAGCCCTCAGGGTCCTGGCAGTGGCAAGGGGCCCAGACCTTTCCCCTCCAAGCTCCAGCTGCTCACTCTTACCTGGCTGGTACCCACTGGCTGAGCCTCCCAGGGATGAATGGCGTCCAGGAAGCCACTGCTTGCAGGGGTAGGAGGCAGAGGAGGCAGCAGGAGCGCTGGTGGCACAAGGCTGCCTCCCTCCCCCTACTGGCCGCGGGCCCCAAGCGTCATGTCATGGCCGTGCCTGAACTTCCAGCCGGGGTCGGGACCCAGGGAACTGCCCCTGTGACTGGCCACAGGTGTCCTGAAGAGCAGCTGTTACCTGGGGCAGCTCAGGACGTACGTCTGTTGGATGCAGCAACAAAATTTACTGTCTTGCGTTCTTTGTAGGTGTCCGGCCCCTTGGTTACCCCTATTCCTATTCCCCCGAGGTGTTCTGCATTATCTGAGGAGGGTCTCGGGTCAGCTCCGTGAATGCGGTGAATGCAGGTATCACCCCTGTAGTATAGCTCAAAATGGGGCTCTGGTGGCCCAGACTCTTGTCCAAAGCAAGTGACAGGAGGAACTTCTCTCTCCTGCCTCCACTTGCAGTCAGATGCCCTTCTTCTCCCTCTCCTAGCAACAGAAGATGTAGACCTCAACCTCTGGTGTATGGACATATGCGGGGCTGAGGTGGGAGAAAGGGGCTTCGCCCCCCGGAGAGTTGTCTGCAGTGTGATGGGAACAAGACTAGCCAGAATTCAGGAGGGCCTAACAAGCTCAAGCTCCGGTGAGGCCGAGGGCGATGTGGGAACAGAAAGCAGCGTGGCCTAGAAGACCAAGGACCGGGGAAGTGTGGAGTCCCAACGGGACCGGGAAGAGTGGCCTTACAAGCGCCACTCCTGGCCTTTTACTGGACACCTGGCCCAGACGTGGACGTGTCACCTCCCTCGAGCTTACTGGAGCCTCACGGGGTGGGAGGTGGCGTGGACAGCACCCAGGATGCTGATGGGTGAGAGAAAGCAGCTACTTGTCGGCCCCATCCTTGTCCCCCTCCATCATTTTCTAATCGCCCTTGGTGGGCGACGCACTCAAGGCAGGTAGAGTCTCCCCGACTAAACAACCGAGTGCAGTTGGTCACCTGGGCTCTTTGCTTATTAAACCGAACAGCACAATTCAGATCTTCTGTTTGTATTATAAGGAATCGAAACAAGAAGAGCTTATTTATCTCAAGGATTCAAATAATTATTAGATCAAAGCCTCATGTCTGGAGTATCTACTTCATGAAAAAACTTCACGCTTCAGCTCAGTGGTGGTCACTGCAGTGAAATCAAATGGCACCTCTGTCCCCAGGTAACCACTATTCTGATTTTTGCAATCATCTCATCACTTTGCCTTTTACTTTGGCCATCCATGGATGATTGATTTCAAGACAGTCTGCCGTTCTTTTGTGGATCAGTGAAGCCCTACGACATGTCTTTATGTCCTGCTTTTGTTTAATATCAAGTCTGAGGCATACTATTTGTGTACGGATCAGTTTTATAGCAGCGTGGCCAGACATATAAGCTGCCAGTGTGGGCTGTCACACACTAAGCCACACTGGACCTGGAGGCAAAAGAAAAAACAATCTTTTTGTTTAAAATTTTGATATTTTGTTGGTCATGGATTTTTCTGCATTAGTTTTATGCAAATGGCTACTCAGTTGTTCCACAGCTTTACCCTCCGTCTGCATCTCACTGCCAGCACCGGCACTGGCCGCCCCCAGGTCTTGCGTTTAGGCCTCGACAGTGGGCAGAGCACCTTCCTCATTCTCCTGAGAGGTTGTCCTTGGCCCTCCGTACTTCTAAGCACAATGCAGAACCACCCAGCTCAGATTAACTTCCATACTGAGTTCTTAAACAGAACTTCAAAAATACGATTTTAGGGAATGTCCTGAAAATGTTTTCTGGTTTTAAAAAGTTATTTAAATGAAACACCCTGCTATGCCGCTTTCTGTTAAGCTTCTGCAATGCTGGCTTGGTTCTGTCACACTGGACAAAACCTGAGCGGGACTTGTCGCCTCACTGGGTACACAGATGTTTCCTTTCCAACACCAATTACATTTTAGACCACAATGAGGAATATGAGGCTTTCACAAAAGGTCCTCCCCAGATGAAGCCAATCTTCAACAAAAGGAACTGAATATGTATCATCTCAGTCTCGATCTTAATAAAAACACAGTGAATCAGTAAGAGCCTGCCCGAGCACAAGACACTGGCTCTTTAAAGACCAAAACAAGTCTTAACAGGTCCACTGACTCTGCCCTAAGGGATGAGCTAACATGTCAGACCCACCACCAGGATGACAGGACCAGCTGGCAGATAGGTGGAAATGGGCCCATTCTGCTTCTGATTATGTTCAGATAAACATCAGCACTTAAACCCTCTTAACGATCAGTTCAAAGTGGAGCTGAAGGAATTCCCCTCTCTAAATGAGTCACACTTATGTGAAGGTGCTTCAAATCCAACCAGACAGTTAATTCATTATTACCTTAATGGACTGAAACCATCTGACGAATCTGGAGTGGGGATGCCTATGTGGCCTTCAGTTTTGCTCTATGTAGCCCAAAGACTAGATGTCTTTGAATTAAGGAGACCACTGGTCACGTGGGGAAGATTATACACATGACCACAGCGAGAGACCAGGCTGAAGGAGTCTTGGCCAAAGTCCAAACCCAGAGTCCTTCAGTTGGAGATGGCAGAATCTTTCCTCTTACACAAGCAAAGGCTCGCTCGATCGCAGTGTTCAAAGCTGAAACAATTTTTGGTGCCATTTTACCCAGGGCTAAATGCTAAAGTAGCTAACAAGCCCATCTAGAGGTAAAGCTCTATTATTTATAACTTAAATTAGTTCACAGTGTATGTTTTCCTAATGCTGACCTCAATCAACTCATTATCCTCACAAACCATTTAATAAGGGGGGGAAAAAAAACGACACAATCGAATGAATTAAAAGTTTAATTCTGAACCATTTTTATAACCGCATTTTCTCTTGAAGCATCGTGTCACAGCAGGTTACAACAACTTTGGGATAAAAGGCAACTGGTAAACTGTCCAAAACAAGGTTCCGAATAACACCTCTTACTGATTTACCCTACCCATACATATCCCAAATAAAGTTTTTGATCAAAAACATGAAATAGATCCACCTGCTTATTTTAAGCATATTAAAAAGGAAACTAATTGGACCATTTCTATTTGTCTATTTTATACAAAAAGGCTACACAATGTTACACTTTATTCAGATTACAATTAGAGTGATTATGAATTAGTGTTCTACACCATTACTCAATTCTTAAAAATTAGAAATTGCTGTAGCAGTATTCACTATAACTTAACACTACAAGACTTAAAAAACTAACAGTTACTGCAAAAAAAAATTAAAGAGCTACTTCAAAGCAAGCAAAGTCAGTACCATTACAGATATTAAAAAAAAAATTAACAAGCAAGGCTAGAGTTTGATAAATTCCATCTTGTGATCCATTCTTGTGCATTCTTCACTTCTTGAGTCACTCCCAAAATCCATTTGTATTGTTACTCCTCGACCAAAAAGGACCAGAACAAAAAGTTTACTTCAATTGTTCCCATAGGAAACTCAGCTTGGTTAGTGTGTCAGGCACTTTCTGAGATACCAGCCCACCCCTCGAGCCCTCTCAGCAACTCTACAGGCCAATCACAATGCAAGTTCAGACAAAACAGCTGTATAAAGAGAGAAAGGCTGCTATTAATGTTTAAAACCGCAAATGTTACTCATTTGAGTATTAAGTTGCAAAAGCTGTGGCAAAAAAACATCAAAGTTAATAACTTCCACACATGACCACATAACAACCGGAAATCTGAGAACATTCAAATGTTCTAAGACATCTCCTTTCAAAGTATGTATCTGTTTTTGTGGCAGATTTACAAGTAGGCCTAAACCACTCCCACCCTACCAACCAAGTCTTTCTGAAGTTCTGTAGGCAGAGTAAAAGTATTTTACCCAAACTGGCTTTTCTAACTTCTTACCTAAAGGATGATTTACAGGTCAGTATCAAACCAGGCCAGCTGATTGCTGTCACCTGGAGGCAGCCCATCCATGAGGTCCTGGGCATGCCCCAGGTCTGGCAGCCCGTCCACTGGATAGTCAGCACCAGGGTGGTGGCCACCCATCTCATGCTCCATCATGGGGTCCATACCCAAGGCATCCTGGCCATATCCACCAGAGTGAAAAGAACGGTAGCTGGGATCTAGAAGGGTGGTGACAAAAAGGGCCCGAGAGGGAGGAGAAAGACATAGCAGGTTACACGGAGGCTAAGGGCCCGTGGCGGCACTCTAGTCAGAAAGCTCTGCTTTCCAGCCTCTGCAGCTTGTGGCTCTCTTCAGCCAAGTCCCCGATGCCAGGCCACCCAGGGGCCTACACGAGGTCTGCTTCCAGAAAAGGCAGACTGGCAGGTTCTAGTCCCCCCATCAGTTTGCCCCTGAACATTTTGCATTTGCCCAGGCAGAGACATAAAGCTCCTCTAGGGAGCAGCAGCGACCTACTATGACCCCCAACTCTCCTGACCCCAGGCATCAAAAGGCTCAGGCAGGAGACAAAGGCAATAACAAGGAAGTCTGGCAGATAGAATCTACCTGTTGGAAAGTCCAGGCAGCACCCACAAAAGTACTGAGAAAACTCAAGACACTATTTCCAATGAAACCTTTGCATGTTTTACCTTAAGAGTTGACATTTATATGTCTGTCAAGGTAAGCAGCTTATGGACTTTAGTGAGTGGTCTAATAATTAGGAATAACCAGTTAAGATGAATAGTTATAGCTGTTAGTGGTCTACCCCATGGCTCCATCTCCATTACTGAAAACTGAATTAGCTTTTCAGAAAACCTTAACAGAACTATAAATATCTACCCCAGATCTAAGCTTGGGGACAGAAGCTTCCCATATGCCCACTTCCTGGCTAAGTTGTAGACACAGGTATTATGGCTTCTCTGACAAAAAAAAAAAAAAGTGAAAAGCCAGGTGACACTAACATCCTACAGGGCAGAAAAAACCTGCTAACACTGGATTTCCAGATAAGCAAACCAGCTCTTCTGATAAAGCTCTAGAAATGTAGCTTGATCTGGAGGTAACTGGAAGTATGAAACACGTACCATCCTGGCGATATCCAAGGGGTTCTCCCTGGGCACCGATATCAAGTCCAAGATCAGCGGTCTACATAAAAAGGTATAAGGCAAGGAAGCAAAATGAAAATTCTCAAAGCATACTCTCTAATATTTTGAAAACATACCTATTTGCAGATTACAAAAGAAATGAACTCAAACATTACAGAAATACTTAGAGAGTACTGAATTACGCAAAATACAGAAGTATACAATATACACAACTCCACCCCTCAAAGATTAACTCCTGATACCTAGAGAAACATGTTTCCCATTGCAGTGTTAAAAATACTCACTACTTTATTCTTTCAATAAGTATATATCAGGTACTTACTATGTGCCAGGTACTGTTTTAAGTGCTAGGGATACAAACAGGCGAAGGGTCTCCCCACAACAGGGCATGTCATATGAAATAATTTTTAGCCCAAGTAGCGGGAAGGACGAAGTTGCCGTTAACTAAGATGGAGAACATGACGACAGGAACAAACCGGTTTGGGGAAAGGGGTGGGGGCGGGGGGTATTGAGAGCTCAAGCTGGGCCGTGCTAAGGTCGCCTATAAAAACCCAACTGACACATCTCTCACTGTTGGGCAATATTTTGTGTGTGTGTGTGTTTCACCTAACAATACATAGATGAAATATATATATATATTGGTCATCCAACCAATATAATACACTGTATTACACTAGACCATAACTGAATAAACTTTCCGGGAGGTTCTAAAGTTCAACGAATAACTCTGAACTGAGGACAAATACTAAAGACAAATAAAAAGCAACTCAAGTGGAAAAGTAGATGAAAACAGCATTTAAAAAAAAGCTGATAAACTGACCTCCAACGAATAGTACTTAAGAGACTGCCTTTTCCTGACATCTTTCTGAAAAATGTTTTTTAATCTGATAGAACTTTTTCTAGGTTAAGCAGTTTAACTTGTTCATTCTGAACAGGCTTTTTAAAGCTGTAGTTTCCTTCCTCACAGTAGTTGCTAATACAGCATAAGAGTGAATACTCAAGCCAAGGACAGGCTGACGCAACTGAACGCACACTGAATGTTCTGAGGGGAACCACAAATGCCTTAGCTGCCCTAGCAGACAACCAAATGAACGTGTGCACACTGCCTACCTCGTTCCAAGCCATGGGCTCCGTTCTGAACAGAGAACTGGTCAGCTCGACTGAAAGCCGTTTCTTATAATCCTGTGGCTTGTCCTCAGACATTCGGAACAAAACAGCAGCTGCATATGTCGCTAAGAGAGGACAGAGAAAAAGGCCCTTAAGGAAAAACTGAGGCTTCACTGTGTGCACTGGCCAAGGCGTGGTTCCCCCTCCCTTCCTGCTCACCCACGCCCTCGTTCCTGGAGTGAAGCAACTCTGTCAGAGGGGCTGTGGCTCCCTCAGCTTCAATAGCTTCCGCAGCCTCCTTGTCCTGAGCAAGTTCGCAGAGGACCCCCGCAGCTACTCTTTGGATATTTTCAATGGGAGAATAAAGGAGCTAAGGAGAAAACACACAAACACCTAATTAAATTAAAACACGGCAAGCACCCCACTGTGACGCAAACATTCCCAATGCAGAGTGTAGGTGGCATTCATACTACTTGTATCATTAAATCGTAATGGTCACAACCTGCTTCCCAATGGGGATATACAGGCTGGGAACATCACGAGCACTTACACCAACCCACATGATCTCACCAGCTACACACCTGGGCTGTACAGTAGAGCCTGTTGCTCTGAGCTACAAACCTGCACAGCATGTTACTGCGCTCGATACTGTGGGCAAATTCTAACACAATGGTCAATAGAGATTTACACCAGCATCACCACAAACGCAAGTAAAGGTGTTGTGTTATGACATCGCAAGGTGCTATGAATTTTCCACCCCCACTATACTCCTATGGGACCACCATGGCACATGCATTCCTTCCTTAACCAAAATGTCATTATGCGGCCCAAGACTGCATTCTCTAAATTTTTAATTTTCCAAAGAGTTTAATGCTCTGGAGCACCGGCTTTCTAGAATTTTTTTTTAGCTACAAATCCTTTCTCCAGAGAGTTTTCATCAAGCTAAGACTTGGAAAACCCAGGGTTCGCTGGAGGCTGGTGCTCTGGCAGCCCAGGCCAGCTCTCGTCCTCCACAATTGAGCACCCCAAAAAGTGGAACACAAAGGTCTCCTCCCTGTCTTAAGGCCTTTCGCCCCAGTGTTTCTCCTACTGCCTCCTACCATGGATATTCAGAAAATTAAATGTATTCAACATAAAGAATATTGTATATTGACATTCTAGTTTCCATACCTTGGCAAGGGTATGGGCAGAGTGCTGTCACCATTTTGTAAATGAAAGTGAAATGTTGATGCCCCTTGGTCCCCATTTCCTGAAAGTGTGCTTATTAAAATCTTGAAATATCATAAATATAAAATCTAGAACACCACTTAAAACCAACATACCTGCACGAACAATGGAATGGTATTCAGTCCTCTGATTACGATCCGGTTGTGAACATCGCGAGCTAGGATGTGAAGGGCTCCGGTACAACCTTCGACTATTTCTTCCATGCGGACCCCCTCCTACCAAGAGAAACATAGCTCACCAACGGGGCATTCGCCTTCCTAAAGTTTTAAATCTGAAGGACCTTCTTAGTAATTACTAGTTATTCACGTTAAACACCCAGTTCCCCGGAATTTGCAATTAGTTTAGGAGTGAAGGAGAATTCCATTAAGTTGAATGTCACTGAAAGGGGACCTTGGGGCAGCCCATGCCCACAGTGCTGTGCACCGTGAGGTACACCTTCCGTACACCCGAACCCCAGGGAGGGCTTCCCACAGTGAGGTGCCCGCCACTCTAGCTAAGGGGGAACTAGAAAGACACACAACGATGGAAAAGCAATGCCCTGACTATGCCAATGTTCTCCTTCCACACACTCCACTGCTGTGCACCCATGTGTATTTGGTGAAAACTCAGCGAAGTTTGATTACCAACTACTAAACTTCTACTGAGCTGCCAGCAGAAAATCCACTCCTCACCCCCTCCAGACTACTCAACTGACAGCCTGGATGAGAGAAAGTACTAGCTTTTTGCTAAATGTTAAGTACTATCTGCTTTCCCTATCTGAGCTTTTTAAATGGCTATATTCTGCTACTTTCATAAACAACTCGATTTTTGTTAAGAGCACAAAGACTCTTTCTAACAAAGAGATTTAAAATAGAAGATAGTACTCTGCATTTCATGAAGCCGCCTCGCAGACCCAGACTGATACTGAAAGTAATGAAGGTAGAAGGCAAAGCCCCTACTGAGTGCATACATTTAATAGCTAGCAATAACGTAGTCCCCAAATCCATTTGGTAAGGTCCGTCGTCTTTGTTACTGAAGTCAACAAGTGACTCTTCGAAGGTCTTAACTTCTGAGGACTCAGCAATGTCTTTACTTGTAACAAAGTTAATTTTAAAACTGTAAACTAGACATCAAAACTTTAGGATGAGATTATGGGTAAAGATTCCAGAAATGCTACTACTTATTCTTGAAATGTTGATAATCTCAGATACATGTAAATAGTTTAAACCACTCCTAGGAAGAGATAGTAAAAAGTATGTTAAGTATTTATAGGTAAAACTCATGTTGTAGTAGAGAAAAAGAGGCTCTGAAATCAAGACATCTGTGGATTCAAATTATGGCCCTGCTACTTCCTAAGAAGTGAACCTGTGTACGGATTAAATGACATCACTGTATGAAGTACCTAACCCCACAGCAGTAAATCACACCCCACACTTCCTTCGTGAGACTGATGATGCAAAGATATAAAGGAGATGTCTAACGGAAGACCATAGGGGCCACACTACTACTCTTATCTGAAGCCACACAAACAGCAAGCCGCCCTTCCCACAGGAAAGAGGATGGAGGGAGCCAATGACCAGAGAAATTCAGGATCCCATGGATTTATGCATCCCTTTAAACACCCAGGTGTCACTATTAAGGTTAACCTACCACGAACTGCTGCTGTGTTCCGCCCATAGACGTACGGCGCTGGGTGTCCTGATGTGCACGAACCAGTAACTGAACTAGGCGTGGAATGGCACCCTGCTCACGCAAAGGTGCATGATTTGCCGGACAAAGGGCAAGATTTCGAATCAATCCAACAGTAGCCTGTAGATAAAAGGAAGATAAAGAACTGGCATATAACTCAACAAAATCACTTTCTTAGCTTAAAATTCCCACATCAAAGTTACTGATATCAGATGGACACTTCAAACCCCACCTCACCTGAGCCGTATTTCCCATCTACTAAGGAATACAATTCCTACTTATCAATCCCTTATGCCCAGAGAGCCTACTAGATGGACATGGTTCATTTTCAGTTCTGCCATCTTCTATTTTGGCAATTTACCTTTATCAGAGGCCAATGGGATGGTGGGTGTAGGAGTTTAACCACAACTGGCAGTCCATAGTGAAGGCGAACAGCATTCTGGGCCATCTCTGCTTCCTGGTGTCGGCTGGTCAGATGACGAAGAGCACAGATGGCAGGCTCAGTGATGTCCTCCCTATCACCCGCACGAAGAACAGTACGCACGAGGGCCTCTATACCACCCACTTGGCACACCATCATCTTGTTCTTGTAATTATTGCAAGTGAGATTAGAGAGTATTCCAGCGGCACAAGTGACCACATTGATATCATCGGAGCCCAGGAGCTGAACAAGGGTTCCAAGAAGACCTTCCATCCCTTCCTATGGAATAAAACCAGATGCTCAGTATATAGTCATCTTGACTCTTATCGCCAAGACACCAGTTTACTCAGAATTTACCTGCTTAGTTGCAGCATCTGAAAGATTCCTAAGAGTCCAAAGACAGTTCTGAACAAGGCGCTGACTGGGATCTGTCAGGTGAAGTCCTAAAGCTTGCATTCCACCTAGAATATCAAAAAAGATCTAAGGCAAGGGCCATTAGCTAGCAATTCCAATCAGCCCTGTCTTCTCTAGACACCTAAAGAGGGGTCCCTCTTTATTGCCAAAGCTTATGCCCTCCGAGTCTTTTATTTCCTTTTATTTTCTAGAAAGCTCCTCAGTTTCCCTTTCCTTTCCAATTCATCTCAACTTGCAACAACTTCTGTCAAATATCTACTGTTCCTTCCTTATACGGAAAAAGCTTTCATTATTTCCACTGGAGGTAATATTCCTAGTACTTATTTTCCTTCACCTAGTCAATCACTTCAAAAAAATATCAATACCAGGCCCTATTTTGAGTTGGAGCTATATCATCAGCAAAATATACTAAAATCCCCACCCTCACATGGTTTCACTGAAGGCGGACAATACACAAATGTACAATTAATGAACTATGTAGTATGTCAGATGGTGTTAAGTGCTACAGGAAAAAAACACAAGACAAAGGAAGGGGCTACAGCTTTAAGCAGGGTAATCAGGGCACCTCAGTGTGGAGTGTCATCTGAGCAAAGACCTGAAGGAGCCATGTGAACTCCTGAGGCAAGAACAATCCAAAAAGAATGCAGTGGGACCTTTACTGCCAGGGACTATACAAAAGACATCCAGAATACATGCCCCAAAGGCTCACAACCTTCCTTCCACGTTTAGGAGCCTAATAATGCAGGACATTTACACCGGCAGGAGTCCAAACAGAAGCTGATTCCCCACACAATGGCTTAACTTCACCCATCTCTCTCCCGCTGAAATCACTTCTGAATGCGGAGAGAGAGAGACTTTTCCCTTGTCTCCTTGTTCATTTTTTCAGGTTTATTCAACTTACGCAAATTAGTCTAAATCGACTTACTATAATTCTCATGGCACTCTGTACTTCCCTTCATAGCATTTATCAGAACTATAATTAAGTCTACCTTCCCTATAAGACAAAGATCATCCCTATCTGGTTCCTTTCTCATAGTAGCTCTAGCTACTAATAATTAGTGACCTGCACAAGGCTGATACTCAAGACCTGTAAATGACGCGATTCCTCTCCACCTTCTCTCCTTCAAAGATTTTTTTTCCCTCTACTGTAAAACTATTAACTCTGAGAGTGGATCTTAACTCCAGATGCCCATCAGAACAGCCTGCACAGACTTTAAAAACACACTTTCTGATTCAGCAGATCTAGAGTAAATGTCCCATGCAAATGACTTTGAAGCACCTTCCACCTCACTGAGACCTTGACCCCATACACTAAAAAACAACTCCCAAATCCCGAGCCCATACTCCTCTTACATTCCAGCACCATACATTTCCAGCTACCCACTGACCTTTTAGTCACTATCAATATGTGAGCTTCTTAAGTTATTTTATCCAAATTAAACAACCCACTCTGGTAGTTCCATGGCACTAATGTTCTCCCGCCACAAACCACTTTTGGTTGCATCTTTAGTCCCTGGTCCCTGCATCATCACAATTTATGGAGTCTTCCAAAGTCTCAAACATTCATCTTTTGCATCTGTTTTTAACACTAACAACTTCATTCCTAGAGTTTGTAACACATCTCAGTGGCCAGGTTTGCTTGCCTATGGTCTATTCAAACTGTCATACAATACAGTATTCATATTCCAAATACTCCATTGTGATGCTATGCCAACGCTTAATAACCATCAACAACAGCTTCTCATTAACTGTAAGATAAAGACCAAATTCTTTAGCATAACCTTGAGGAATCTTTTAGAATCTGGATCCCACTTACTATTTCAACTGATCTAAACATTCTACATTTATGGTTCCAAAGCTGGAACAAAGCTTGAATAAAATCTTACGAAGACTGAGAAGTCCTGCATGATATAACCCTGCCTAGCTCATCAACTTCGTCTTGGCTACTCATCCCATTACCAAGTTCTAGTCACACAGACTCTCTCACCTGGAACTGAACAATCCCTTTCCTATCTTCAGGATATAACACGTGATGGTTTCCTCTCACTCTCCAGCTCTCATATAAATAATAAGTGCCTTCTCACCCTGTAATTCCATTTAACATCTTCTCAGAGAAGCCTCTTCTCCCCACTCTTCATTAATTCTTTATCACTATTTGCTATTTGTTTCTCATATTAACTTTTTCATTTTGTAACTACCCCATCATTTTGCGTATTTCTATCACTCTCACCAGACAGTAAGAATAAAACTACCCGTAAGCATCCACTACCAATTAAGGAAATCACTTTGCTACATACAACGATACTTTAATAGAATATAACATAATTTCTCCTATATATTCACGGGTCTAATGGCAAAGCAAACCTTGGGTTTGCCCAAAACCAAAATTAAAAAATTTTATCAAGCCAAGTATTAGCTGTCATTTTTTATGGTTAATAACTCTGGCTAAACCAGATTTAAATAGCCTCAATGTTGGTGTCATACAGAACACATAACTTTGTCCAATGTCATCTTGGCTACAAACTTGAATACTACTATCAGCCCATTAAGGTAAAGTTCCTAAGAATGGTAATCTAATCAGAAACACAGATGCTGTGCCCAAGGATTCAGAATAGACATGTGTACTTACCAGCTTCTACGATAGCCGGCTTATTACTAGAGCAGACAGACAGCACCTTCAGTACTCTGCTTGTGGTCCACAGTAGCTTCTCATAAGTGTAGGTCCTCATTATATTTACTAAAGCTTGAGGTCCACCGCTAGCCAGAATGATCAACTAGAAAGACGCATATATTTTTGTTAGTTGTGGAATCTGGATCAAATGCCTGAGAAAAGCCATAGTATAATACCAACCTATTTTATTATACAAAAGTTTCAGCTAGTTTGCCACGGACTTAAATCCTAGACCCCATTACTCACATCCTCATACTGGGGCCCTATCTAACCCCTCCTTTACAGCATTCCACTCAAAGTCAGGCATCCCAATCCTCCTAAGAATATATCAACACTGGCCCAATTTTCTTCTTCCCACACTGATCACAGCAAAAGAAAACGAAAACCACGTTGCTATGCAACAGTAAAGCCCAGATATAAAGTTGTATTAGAGCTGATTTGTTGAAAATTTAAACCAAATGGGCACTTTAAAAAATCCTAATGATTTGGTTCTTTGCTTTTCTTAACCGTATCTACCTTACAAAGAGATAACACACAATAAAAAAATCATTCATTCCTGCCCCTTACTTCCCTGCATGTCCCCACCTCCCAGCTACCCAGGGTTTTCTAAAAATAAATCCTATCACTTCACTCATGCCTCTACCGAAAATTATACGACTGCTTCACACTGTTCTTCTAGCATGGTCTGCAAAGCCCTGTAGGATCTGCCCTATCTCAACAGTCTCACCTCAGATCTCTCCTTTTCCTTAACATGTATGTCTTGAATTCCCAAAACTTGCCACATATCCCTCCCACAAGATGTCATTTCCTCTCCATGACCTTCACCTAGTCAATCTCTTCTCATGCTAGAGAGCTGAACTTAACTATCACTTCCTCCAAAGATCTCCCTGAACAAACAGGGTCGGGTTCACTTATGTGCTCTCATAGTTGCTTTACTTCCTCCCAGCACATGAATTAAATAGTAATTTGGTTATTATTTCAGTATATTCCACTCAAGAATGAAAGCTCTGAGAGAAGCTTGTCCACATATCCCTAGCACAGTGCTTTACATACAGATAGTCCAATATTTAAAGGAATGTCTAACTTTTCTAGGATACATACAAAGGGGGGGGGGGGCAGACAATCTGCAAAAGTCCACAGAAGGACCTGACATTGGAGGTCTCCAAAACTCCATGACAACCACATTCAGACAATTCTTTTACCTTGCTCTCTTGATTGCCATAAGCTAAAATCTGAAGGCAGTCTGTCGTAATAGCCAAGAATTTAACGTTTGTTTTATTGAGCAAGGCGACCATTTTCTGCAGTCCGCCAGCTAAACGCACTGCCATTTTAGCTCCCTCCTGATGCAATAAAAGGTTGTGAAGGGTTGTAATGGCATAAAACAATACAGAATCCACCGGTGAACTGCGAAAAAGAAAAAAGCCTCATCAGAAATGTTGTGATCACACTCTTCTCCTTGTTAGCTTCAAGCATCCTGACCATGTTTTCTTACCCAAGCATCTTCACCAGGGCAGGAATGCCTCCAGACTTAAAGATGGCCAGCAAGCCCTCACGATGATGGGAAAGATTGTGCAAGGTCCCAGCAGTACAGCGAGCTGTTTCCACGTCATTTGTATTCTGCATGGTACGTACAATAGCAGACACCATCTGAGGGGAACGCATGATGGCGTGTCTGGAAGCTTCCTTTTTAGAAAGTTGATGGACCATAACTGCTGCTTTATTCACCACCACCTATAATGTACAGGAATTAGGAGACATCATTAGTTTTCAAATACTGATATAGGTAAACATTTTGAGACTACTTCCTCGAGAGTTTCCTTCAAAGCAGATTAAAAGGCTAGCAATGTCACTACTAACCTGGTCCTCATCATTTAACAGTTTTGTCAACTCAGGGATTGCACGTGTGGCAAGTTCGGCATCATCTTGATAGTTAATCAAATTTACAACAGCATGTTTCAGCATCTGTGATGGTTCAGCCAAACGCTGAACGTTAGTGGGATGAGCAGCATCAAACTGTGTAGACGGGATCTGCATACCCTCATCTAATGTCTCAGGGAACATGGCAGCTCGTACCCTCTGAGCTCGAGTCATCGCATACTGTCCATCAATATCTGGAAAAGGTAAATTCAACACTCACGACCCACAATTCAGCATTCACCCTGAATACTTGCTGCCCTCAATGGTGATGATGCCTCTGCAATCATCCCCTTTTCTTTACCACACCATTTTATTTAAACTATTACACACGAACTTCTATAAGAATAACTAGTTCTCAAACTGCATTTGACTTTCAGTAAAGCAATAATACTCGTACCAGCTACTTGTTCTTGCGTGAAGGACTGAGAAAATCCCTGTTCCCACTCGTATAGGACTTGCTGGGTAGTATCCACATCTTCCTCCTCAGGATTGCCCTTTCCACTCAGGGAAGGAGCTGTGGTAGTGGCACCAGAATGGATTCCAGAGTCCAGGTAAGACTGCTGCTGCCAGTGACTAACAGCTGCTTTTCTATCTGGCTCCATGGCCATGTCCAGCTCCATCAAATCAGCTATAAAAAATCAAACAGCATTAGCATTACTACAACAGAAATGTTATCTTAGTTAAAAAATATGTATATCTATCTGTGGTATGACCCACTGAAATATTTTTAGAAATAAAATTAAATCTGGAAACAGCCAAGAATAACAGAATGATAGCCAGCATAAGCTCAGTGATGAAAACCTATACTCTTAAGGGGCTACCTAAGTTACTCACTGAATCAGTGGAAGAATGGTACTGCATCCAGGCTCCAGAAGCAGTCATCCAGACTAGATTCCTGCTGGTGGCTGGTTTGTTATTTCACCAAGCCATTAGGAGGAGTGAGCAGAAAATGGAGCAAAAGGAAGCCTGATAAGTAAGCAGGGAGAGAGGAAAGCAAGGGGGATCTCAGCCAGACTGGGTTATTGGCAACGAAGCAGAGCCCCAATTCAGTTAACTAAAGACTTAAGATACAAACCTTGGGTAGCCATTGTCTACGCAGAATTTTCAAAACTGTTGTATGGTGTACTTCAGATACCCTAAAAGAATCAATCAAAAGCCATTAGGATTTAAAATTAGTCTGATTTTAATACTCGTATGTCACTAAGATGACCTCCTAGAAGTAATGAACTGTATTCACAAAAAGCCCCAAAACCTCTTATTCCACGTGATGTACTGAAAACAGATCTCATGGTCTCCTCCAGACATCTCAACCACACTTCATCACTGTTCAACTTCTAAACGAAAACTCCTCTTTAACAAGCACCTCCTTTTAGTAGCAACATAAATTACAGGTATTTAGGATGTCAAAAAATATAATTACTGAAGATGTCAAAGAGAGCATAAAAGCTCTAATAATGAAGGCCAGGAGGGGGGGAAAGCTATCCAAATTCAACTTCTCACACTGAAAAATTCATAGATCCTCTTTGGACAGAAGAGGTCCAATGGGATTTTAAAAGCACCAAATTTTCATTAAACCGATCAATTGTTTTCTGATAGAACACAATGCTATCAATAAAGTAGATTTTAGTAACTGGGTCAGAATAGATTTTAGATTTTTTTTTAAGCAGCAAAATTACTTTTCAAATGAAAAGTGCAACAAAAATTAAAAGCATCCTTTTTAGTAAAGTTTTTCTAAGTTCAAATTTATAGCAATGATTATAATAAATATAAGAATTACTGCATATATAAAAATCTTAGTAACTTACGTCTGCACTTTTGTTTTATTGTTTAATATTCAGGAAAACACTGAATCACACACAGGGAACTATCTGCAAATTAGAACAATTTAAGGGTTCATAGCCTCTAGATAGTCCTATGAACAAAATTTCCTTTATAACAAAGTCTGCCTCCAAACGAGTTCATCTTAAGACTACACAAATCAACATATTGGGTTGATTTACCAATGTGTAAAGATATGGGCTAAGATATTTAGCTATTTTCTATCAATGTACAAAGGAGGTGAAATACATTTAATGAAACTGGAAACTGCACTCTGAAGTTCTAATTTTTTCTACGTAAAGGAAGCATGCAGTTTCCTAAAACTGCCCTTTCAACAGTAGATTTCTATAACCACAAAGATCACTTGACACCTAAAGCTGACGAGTTGTGGATACAATTGTCTCACTGTCCACAATAAAACATTTGACAACTTATGTACAAGGCAAAATGGAGAGAAAATAGTAAAGGTTATTCCTGTCAATAAGAATCTTGTATTTTAAAACACAGATGACCCCTGAACGGCACACAGAGGGGTGGTAGTTTTAAGGGGCGCTGCTCCACACAATGGAAAATCTGCATATAATTTAAGTCTGCCCTCCGCGTGTGCCGATTCCTAACTGCCATCGACCCTTGGACAACCCGAGTTTGAATTGTGCAGGTCAACTGAGAAGTCCGAGTATAAGTGGACCTATCAAGGTCAAACTCGCGCTGTTCAAGGGTCAACTGTAATTTACTCAGCAGGATTATGCATTTAATGTTTTGATTCAAAAGTACTGGAATGGAGCACAGAAACCAGCATTTTCAATGAACTCTCGGGATGCAGCAAATGATCTACAGACGATACTCTGAACAAACTATGCTGGAAGGAACCCAGGTTTTCCATCCACTGAAGCTGCGTTTTAGCTCTTACCTTTGACTGTCTTTGTGACTGGCTATGTTAATCACTTTTCCATCTGTCTGGAAAATGGGGTCCCCACTCTAGCTCCCAGTGTACTTCTGGGAAAGAGGACTTTCTACACTGAGCTCCTCCTTTGGCCAATGCCACAGGGCTCAGAAACCAACTAGTCAAGTTTATAGGCTGTGCAGCTGTTGAAGAAGCGCTTTGATATATGTGGCTTCAAGGAAAACAATATTTACAGTATTGTTTTCCTTGTTGGTGATGCAAAGGCAAAACAGTTTAGCCATGATACTGGGTAAAATCTGTTTATGTGGGTGACCTGGTAATGTGACCATGATTTATAACGATTTTATGGGAAAAAGCAACTTCACGTACCAAGCTTACAAGTAAGTTTGTATGTTGGGGACTTCTCAATATCATTATTTTTATAGCACCTCAAAATTTATTCAACATACACAGAAATTATTTTTGCTCTTTACTGCAACCCTATGAAGTGAGGGAGGGTGTCAATCATCAGGGGAGTAAAAAACAGGAGAAAAATGGAGATCTACATAAACAGGAGTCTATGCCAACTCACCCTTAAGCTGCCCTGCCGACAAATTTAAATTTACCAAAAATCTTAAGAATTATTCACTAAAGAAACTGAGCATACTATCCAGAGAAACCGAGGGCAGAATCTTGCCGCAAAGCCTCCCTCGTTCTTCCCCAGGGCGGAGCTTTCAGCGCACAGGCCGGCTCCCCCACCGCACCCTGCCAATGCGCTCCCATGGACCAAGGCTTGCCAAACACTTCAGAAAAACCTTCATTAAAGGAAAAAGGGCAACAAAAAGACTCTTTTTAAAGACAGACCTTAAAAATGGGAGCTGGATACAGAAAGAAACAGCATGTTTCCATTTATTATTACCCTCACAAAGACTGGAAAGAATAAATAAAAATTTAAAGTTCAATAATAACTGAAGTTGGAAAAAAAATAAAACCTCCCAGAGAATAAAGGAGAAAGACACAAAATTCGAAAGAGAACAAACAAGAGGCTCAACCCCGGGAATCAAGGTTTCAACTACGAGGCATTTCAGAAAGAATTACTTGAAACAAAAATGAGAAAAGCATACTAAGAACCAATCAAGACAGTGGGGGAGGGGGGCTTAAAAATTATGAAATACTAAATGTTCCCAGATGCGAGTGATCATTTATCACAGACTACCTTGGGTTCTGCCAGCTTTACCACTACCAAGTGGTGCTTTGACAAAGAAAGAGGGTGCTGGGGACAGCCAACTCTTCCAGTCTAACCAGGTAGTGGACACAGGCATCTTTCCCTTTTTCTTTTTGCTATTTAAACACATATTCTTTCCAATTATGTATTTCAGAAAGAATACCTCAAAATTCACCTTGTAATTTCTGATTTAAACTCTATAAAGGTTTAGAAAAATATATATCCTTTATATATTACTTGTAAGTAGTAAGTTCATCCTGAACCATACCTTACTCAAAGTATTACTATAAGTAATTTTACCTTCAGCTTTTATAATAAGATTCCTTAGGCAAACTAGGGTTTTCTTTTTTATTATGAAAAATTTCAAATGTGCAGAAAATTAGACACGACTGTATAATGAACATCCTTATCACTTATGCTTAATAACTTAATATGCCATACTTATGCCTCCCTACAGAATGATTTTAAAGTAAATTATGTACATTAATATCTTATGTGGCTCTAAAAAGTAAGGATATTTTCTGATATACCACGGCATCATGAAAGATTAGCGTTACTAGCTCCTGCTCAATTTCACAATGACTGCTGGAGCGTCCACGTCACCTTCTGCACTGTATGTGGCCTTCTAGCCAAGTCTACATGATACTTCTTGACAGGATATAGATTTCACACTTAAATTACTTCTCCAGTTCCAATCAGGACAAAATTATCTTAATTACCTTAGATTTCAAAACGTTTAAGTATTACTAACTGGGAGTACCTTGGCTATATAAAAATAAAGCAGATCTATTATAAAACCAGTTTTTATACTGGCAGTTCATGGTAACAATTCACTTAGGCAATAATCTGCACTGAAAGAACTGACGCCAACCATTTCGTCTACCTGAAAGTAAGAGTCTGCAACTCTACTTCAGGAGCAAAACAAATTTTTTATATATCCTCAGGGATTAAAAAAAATTCTTAGTAAAATTTATTTTGTAAATCTAAAAACATATACATATGCATTTTTATTAACTGTCACTACTAATACCTTGCCATTTAAAAAACTTATAGTCTCCTCAGATCTTGTTTTAGCGTTTTTTCATTGAACACTAAAACTTCTGTTACAACTCACTCCGGTTTCCTTTCTGCTCTTACTCCTCAGCTGTGTGTTCTGAACGTGTGTGTGTTCTGAACATTTTCCTTGACTGGCCAATAAAAAATACACAATGAAACACACTCGTTCCCCAAAACACCTAACATTACTCCCTTGGCATTATCTTTAAACATGCAAGTGCAAAAATGGCGATTAGAAATATGAACTGCCTGTGGCTAGAAAAAATTAGGATGTTCCCCATATCGTCTTTCTTCCTTCGTTCTCTCTTCCCTAGCCAATCCGTAAAGTAAAACACACGCTTCATATGAAATGTTTCTCTGTTGTTCCCATGATATGCAGTTAATGAAATTTTGATAATTTTGGTATCATCTTAAACTTGCTGTTAGGTAGTCTTTTAATATAATAATCAATTCCTTGTGTTGTAGACACATAAAATATTATCATCTGTATGCTATAATTTAACTGTATGTCCTTGGATATTCATGAATGTCTGTCCTTCCTAATATGCTATTCAAACAATGCTGAACAAATATCCCTGCAAATAAACAATTCTCTTTAATTTCTCCCATCTGATGCTTGCTTCAATTACTGGGTTAAACAGTAAAAAATTTTAAGGTCTTTGATACATAGCTCCAGACTATGTTGATACAGTTTTCAAAGAAGGAACTGTACTAGTGGCCAGCTTAAGAAGGGCTTATCAGCATCAGCTATTACCACTGACAACTTTTAATAAGCTATGTGCACACATTTAATTTTTACGCTACCACCCAACCTGCAAGTTTTTCTAAATTCTTAGATTAAATGCTTTAAAAACTGTTTTGGCTTTCCAGATTTTTGAGGTAGTCCTCATTTATGTTTTTATTGAGTATGTGTATATATTATGCATAAGAACCCCCTTGAATAATCACAAATATAGCACATTTAGGCCAACTGTGTATATCTGACAATATGACTTTACTCTTCATAATAGATTATGGTAATACCATTTACATTTATGATATATTGTTAGTCTCACCAATGAGTAACTTCACACAATCTGTGATCAGTAACACAATCCTAATAATCTTGATCCTTCAGGAAAAAAAACAAACTTTCACTTTAAGAACAAATTACTACACTCTAAGAACAAATTATTATACACTAAGCAAATTACTACAAAAACCAGACACTATTTTTCTCGTTTATATTAACATAAGTAACCAAGATGATTAATTTTTTAAAACACAGCTACTCCAAAGTACATACTGAATGGTCTTTATCCACATAGGCACATTTTTGTAATATCCAAATATAATTTTATGCCACTTAAGTTAAAAAAAAAAAAAACGCTTCATATTTGAATAAAATTCAAAGTACAAATAATACACACCAGAGTCCTAACACTAAAGAGAACAGGGCTGGAAAGGGTATTAAAGATGGCTTAAACTCTAGCAGTCTTTTTTTTTTTTTATCAAACAAATATGGCAAAATTACATCTGTTAAATCTGAGTGGTGAGTACATGGGTGCAACATTATTTTCTATACTTTGCATATCAAAAATAACTGAATGAAAAGAAGAAAACAGCTGTATATCATTCCAATAAACTCTAAATGGGATTTCTAAAATATACCTTTGTACTTTATATCTTTTAGAACAATTAAAATGGAGTTACCCCTCCCCAAATGAGTCATTTTATGTACACTGCACACTTCTGTTAAATCAGCTAAACTTTACAAATTCGAGTCTCAAATACAAGGATAAAATACGTCCATCTCCTCAAAAAGGAATAGTGGTAAAAGCTAAATAGGCTATGAGTATATTTTATAAGGCTAAAGACTGCAGCTACATGGGAGGATCTATTTCCATCACATATTGAAACTAAAAATCCTGTTTCTCAAAATGAGTACACAAAGTGATGACTTGGCTGAACACTTTTAAGCAGAGGGAGCCTCTCTGTTAACATCTTAAAGACACTATGTACCCATTTTAAGTGGGTTTTACAGTGTGATAAGGCTGCTAACATTTTATCGTTTAAATTTTTAATGAAAGTGACTGTTAAATTATATACAAACTACTGTCCTATAAACAGGACAGTTAGAAAACAATCACAGAAAGATTTTATTCATAATAGCAACAATAAAAACAATGTGCAGACAAGATTAAATGGAGAGATGCCTTGTTGCTGACTAGGAAATTTTTGCACTATATAAAGATTTCAGTTTTCTTTAACTTAAAACACCTGGATATAACGTGGCATTTGAATAATGAAAAAAGTGATATTTCAATTAGTGGAAGAAAGATTATTAGATTAGTAGTCTTAGGAGAAAGGGGCTTGTCCTAAAAAATATTTTTGCATCCTTACTTTATTAAAATTAAACCTACATTTGTCAAATATTTACATGTAAAAAAATAAAACTGAGACAAAATATAGTATATACAAGTGTGAGTGGTATATGTGGAAATAAAACCATGGTAAGAAATTCCAGGAAAACCTAATCATGCATAAAGTTAATTCAAAAAATGACATACTAGACACATGTGAAATATGATCAAAGGCTAATATCCATATGTTCACAAAGATCAGAGGACAATCAGTAAGAAAAAAATGCAAGACAAAGGCAGGACTCATCATTTCGAAGGAAAAATAGAAAGTAAGCAATAGACAGACACGAGTTCAAACTCATTTTTTGCACATTAGACTGGTAAAGTCGAAAAAAGATTAATAATACCCACTGCTGATAAGGATATAGTTAAACTGGCATAAATTTTCTGGAAGGTTAAGTTCACAGAATCATGCCAAAAGGTCTGCATAGTGAAGCATTCAGAGAGAAAAAGCAGGAAATAACTCAAATGCTTATCAATAGAGGGGTGAATAACAAATAATTTATACATTAAATGGAATATCTAGTCATACACTGAAAAATATTTAAGCATCTTTTATATTTACTGGCATTGCAATTACAGTGAATAAGAGAGTCAGAGAACCAAGATCTATTTAAAAAGCCTGCATTCTACTGTTATAGAGTTAAACAATGAAAACAAGACAATTTAAAAAGAACTGCTATGAAAATAAGGTGAGCATAGAGTGACTGGTGGGAGAACTACTCTAGGTAAAAGTGGGTGACAAAGAAGTGACTTTTGAGTAGGGGAATAGGAACTAGCCAGGTAAAGATGGGGCACAACATTCTATGCAGAGAACAAGTGCAAAGGAAGGAATGCACTATTTGGTAAAGGTACTAACTAAAAGGTTACCACCAGTGTTAACCAGAAGGGAACACTTGAAGAGAGGTGGGGACCAGACCAGTCAGAATATAGAATAAAATTCAAAGTACGCTGGAAAGCCACTGGAGTAACATGACCTGTGACTTAGGCTTTATAAAGTTCACTCTGACATCTGTATGGAAAAAATACCATGAGGGGCAAAAGCAAAACAGACCTGTTTTGAAGCTACTGTAAATAATCCAGGTGAGAGCATATAGTGGATTACCATGTAGACATTATAAAGAATGAAAAAAGGTGCAATGAAAAATTATTCAACATATATTTAACATGCAAAGCATCTGCATACTTTTAAAGACACTGCATACATTTGCATAACTATATAGAATATATTAGATATCAGGAATACTTGTTCAAGAAAATATCTTACATCATTTAGCCCCACTACATGTTAGCCAGACACTGATATATAGCATTAAGGAAATGTATCTAAGCATAAAAGCTATGTGGCCTATAAAATGGACTCTGTCAAAGAAATGTGAAAACCTCAGCCAGCAATTTAGTACCTCAAGGCAAAAACAAATTGCTAAAAAAATAAAAGAAAAAAGGCATATTCTTTGGAAAAATAACCAATGTTTTTTAAAAGTGGAATAAAACTCATTGTATTTCTTTTGATATTTAGACAAAGGTCATTGTATTTAATTATAGCAATAAATTTCCTTTTTAGTAATTTGATAGATTTTCACTCTGTTCTTATGCTAAGAATCAACTGCATCACAAAGTAATGCCAGACTTCTGATTAAATAGTATAATCTTTTACAGCATAATTTTAGGGTGTTGCCTTGTAGTATCGGGTAAACATCTAATTTTGCCCTTGACATACTTAATAAGGTAGCATAATAAATTGTCTAGCAACTTCAGTTCTAATTGTTTTCACTGACTCTTTCCAGCAACCTCACAAACATTTCCCAAATTATCAAATGAAAAAAACACTGACTAGCAGCAGTTAATACTGAGTATATAACATACGTGAGTATAGCTAAGAAACTGCTCAGTTAAAATTCAAATCCAGGTC
The DNA here is from genome assembly GCA_003508835.1 of Eonycteris spelaea. NCBI lineage: Eukaryota > Metazoa > Chordata > Mammalia > Chiroptera > Pteropodidae > Eonycteris > Eonycteris spelaea. The sequence continues at coordinate 2,455,470 of PUFA01000224.1, forward strand.
TATTTAGTTCAGTTATGTGCCCTTTTAATCAAATACCTACCACCACCTCAAATTAATGGAAAATCAGTGTTTAAGTCAATGTTGCAGGTAAATCCAAGAGAAGGGTCAGCTTTTTTTAGATAAAAGTTTCTATATGTAACACTAAAGAACCACATTCTCTGAACTGTGACCACAGCAAAAATATATATGTATCTGTATCTATATCTGTTTATTCCTTATATTTGAATCACTATATACTCCATACTTGGACTTTATGCCTAGCTACATACAGCACTACTGGGACAAAAAAAGGCATAATTTTCAAACAGGAGTATATTATGCCAAGGAAATGGAAGATTTTATTTCAAGAATGTTTCTAGATGTTAATCTCTAGGTTCAGGCTATAGGCAGAATTAATGGCAAAAACTCAATGACTTCTAGAAGTAATATATTGCTTTATATTCCATAATAACCTCCTTCTTCGCTTGTTACAAAAGTCTCCCATCCCCATCATACCAAGCACACTGACCTTAAGAAAAGATAAAGAAAAAAGGCAATTTTAAAAACTCAGTGAGTGAACTCTGTGATGGTTGGGACTATACTTTTACTTCCTCACCATTTCCAAACTTAACACATATCGAGCACTTAAATATTTGATGGATTGAATGTACCAGTAAGAAAAATGTTTAAAAAGTAGACAAGTAGAATAAAAAAAAATGGAACATGGGGGCTTAGAAAGCCACCAACAATTACACAGAACCTAAGAGTCTTTTTAAAGTGCCTTTAGGAACATGAAGGATTCATTTAGGAAGATGTATCTCATCTAACAGAGGTCGGGAAACTTTATCTGTAAAGACAGAGATGATAAATATTTTAGGCTTTGTAGACTATAGGCTCTGCTACTGTAGTACAAAAGTGGCCAGACAACATGCACACTAATGAATGTGACTGTGTTTCAATAAAACTTTATTCATGGAAGTTGCAAATGTGAATTTCATAGAGTGTCACATGTCATGAGATGTTATCCTTCGATATTTTATCAGCTATTAAAAATGTAAAAGCCATTCTTAGTTCTCGGGCCATACAAAAACTGGTGTCCAGCAATAGCTGGTCAATACCTCAATTTATTTATTACATACTTTCACTGAAAACAAACCAAAGGCCAGTGAGTTTACATTTTAATTAAGCACATTAAACCTAAATGTAAAGACCAGTAACAGAAAGGGTTTTTAAGTAGGTTTACAGGTTACTAAAAGAGGTGACACATTTCTTTTTTCCTACAGTATTTTCGAAAACAAGTTCTGTGAAAAACTAACCTGGACCAAATGGCACATGAAAGCTCTAAGACCATCTATTTGGGAAAAACATTTCAGGCCATTAACACCAGGTATGTGCTAAACAAGAATCTGCCCCTACCCTCACCCCCCTCCCCTATCCACAGATAAGTTCCAAGATCCCCAGTGGATGTCTGAAACCAGACAGTTACCAAATTCTAATCCACTCCCTCAACTCTGCCGGAAATGTGGCAGCAGCTTCATCATCAGCAGACGCAGCCTCTCCAGTTATTTTTATAGCTTCATGGTGTGGGGTCACTGGATTCAGGGGACCCCCTGCTGAAGTCTTCGTACAGACTCAATGCTTTCAGGAGCAGCACATTGCCATCTATCAGAACAGGCTTTCTGTTCATGTCTTCCAAAAAGCAAAGCCACGCCTTTTCCATCTTAACTAAGCACTTACCACACACTGCAGCCGTAACTTTGAGTTTGAGGTGTGACAGCAAAACCAGCACAAATTTTTTTCCTTCTTTACAATTTCACGGATATAAGATTCGTCCTCACCGCAGATCCTAGCAACATCAGCATATGGTTTTTTTTTTTTCTTTATTAAGTCAAGAACTTTCACCTTTTTTCACTGAAAGGAAACACTTTACAGCTTCTCTTTGGCATGTCTGAAGTGCCAGCATCACTACTCTTGTGCTTTGGGGCATTAAATAAGAGTACTTTAGCACAAGCACTGTGATACTGTGCGTCCTTCAGATAACTGAAATGGCTACTAACAGGCGGGTAGCATATACAGAGTGAAGATTCTGGACAAAGAGATGATTCACGTCTTGGGCAGGATGGAACAGAGAGAGACAGGATTTCATCGTGCTACTCCAGAAGGGTGTGCAATTTAAAGCTTACAAATTCTTCCTTTCTTGAATTTTCCATTTAATATTTTTGGATGGTGATGACTGCAGGTAACTGAAACTGAAGACAGCAAAACCACAGATAAGGGAGACTACTCTGTATAAACGCCTTTAAAAATCTTTCTTTCCTATAAAGATCTCCAAGCTTGCTCGAAGAACCCTTTAAACCAGCAACCAGATTCTTCCAACAGTTCTAATCTTGAACTTTAAAAAAGTTCTATCGGTATGTCTGGGGTAGGACTCTGGCATTGTATTTTTTTAATTCAAAGTGTAATATAGGTTGCTGACATGGCCCCAGCAAAGGTCTACAGCTATAGATAAACTGTATGATCCAAATCTATGTATAACATTAGTCAGTAACCTAAGAACAAACAAAACCAACCTGGCTCCACAAAGCAACCAGCTCCTTGAGAAGAATCTATTCATTAAGACAACATAGTTTTACTTTCTTTAGTAGACTTCTGCCCCCACCATGCATATCAAGTTTATGTTACTCTCCCAAGCAGAACATCTTACAGCCTTTACAGCCTCACCATAGTAATGTCTCATAACTATGAGGCTCTCTTAAATTTAGAAAGAGTAACGGAATACTACAGAAAGTAGAGTGATCTACGAAGCATTTATTTTCAAAATGCGAATGCTTTGTTATCTCAATACAAAGAACTTCAAGAAACAGCTCTAAATCTGCTCTATTTTGAGTCCAACGACACACAGATAAATGAGTCACAACCTGAAGCTGTATATGAATGCCCCACTGGTGATATTATGTTGCTTTCTCAATTCACAAAATTGTGATGTTAAGAGATTTTCTGTCCCATGAGAAAGCTTTCTCACAATTCTTTCCTTTACTCAATAGTTCCATGACACAGCAATTCCAATAGCATAAATGCAATGTATGTATAGATTTCACTCATTTATTCAACAAATTTTTATGCAACTGCTATATGCCAGAAGGTGTAATGGATTCTGGGTATATAGTGGTGATTAAAACAGAAATGGTCCTCATATTCCTGATAAGGAGACAGACAACAACTGAACAAACAAATACAACGAATGGTAAGTGTATAACTAAATAAGTAGGAGAAGAGTGGAATGACACAAGAAGAAGAAGAAGCTGCTTCTTAGAGTGGCCACAGGCTTCTTAAGGGTAACCTTCAAGCTGAGACATGAAGGACATAAAAAAGCCAGCATGCAGTGAGCAGAGCAGGTACATTCCAGAAACAAGAAATAACATGTGCAAAAGTCTAGAATCATAAAAGGCCTAATCATCCTTTAACAACCCTTGAAAGAGTGATTCGATCATAGTGGGGAAGGACGAGTATAACGAGATGAGGCTGAAAACACATAGCTGGATCCGCAGGGCTCGCTCTCCAGCCGTTGGTAAAGAATGCGTTTTCATCCTAAGTGCCACTGGAAGTCCGTGAAAGGTTCCAAGCAGGTGAGCGACGAAATCCTATTTGAGTTTTTAAAAGCTGTTTTTGGCTACAATGGAAAAAACTGAAAGGAGGCAAGAAAGAAAGCAAGACCATGTCCACATGACATCTTTGTCAGGCTGTGGAAGGGAACAGAGAAATAAATGGGGCATTAGCTTGAGGGAAACAAAAGCTGTCCAATTCTAGAATATTCACTGATCAACAAAATTTATCGAGCGCCTATAACTTCCAGACACTGTTCTGAGTACCAGGGATATAAAATCAGGAGAAGACCCTGAGAGGAGGAAAAAACAAGCAAGTAAACAAACGTTATTTCAAAGAATGATTAAGTGCCACATACCAAATAAAAAAGGATAACATGATAAAGTAAAACTGAGCGAACATGAAGATCTCAGTGTAGAACCGATGTGTAACGTGAGTCATAAATGACAAGAAGAAAACCACCTCTGCAAAGGACTAGAATATATTTGTATGCTATTGGGAATGATCCAAAATGAGGTGATAAGAGTTAACAGTCATTTACTCAACACATGTTTACGTTATCAACTACTATGTACCATGATTCCAGAGACTGGGACGAAAGCGGTGACGTAACCAGACAAAAATTCCTGTCTTTCCAGAGCTTACGTTCTAGGAGGCTAAGAGAGGGGAAAAAGTAAAATATCTATTGTGTTAGACAGTGATGAGGACTAAGAAGAAACATACAGCAAGAAAGCCAAAAAGGAAACAGGAAGTTAGGGAAGGACTATGATTTCAGTAGATAGGATGGCAAGGAAAAGCCTGAAGGAGGTGCAGAAACAAGCCACAATATGTACAGAGAGTGTGCTTGATCAACTGGAGGAAAAACAAAAAGGCCAGCATGGGTGGACAACAGAGTAGTTAGTAGTAAATGAAGACAATGGTCTGAACACATAGGAGCCTGTGCTTCTACTGAATATGATGGTAAGCCCTGGAGGTTTCTGAACAGTGAAGTGACATGACCTAATGTTTTAAAAGGATTGCCCTGGTACTGTATTGATAAATACATTTAAAGGGAACAAAGGTGAAAACACGCAGACCAGTTAGAAGGCCTTCACAGTAATCCTGGCAAAAGATTAAGATGGCATGGCTATGATGAGAAATCGTTAAGACTGTAGGTTTATTTTAAAGGGAGAGCAAACACAATTTGCAGACAGGGTTTAAATAGGGGGTGTGAAAGAAAGGTGAGTCAAGAACAGCATGGTTTTAAGTATAAGTGGGAAAAGGGGTGCATTAGGTGCATAGGAAAGACCAAGAAGGAGCTTTAGAGGAAATTGGGAATTCAGTTTTAGACATATTAAGTTTGAGGTACTTAAGACATCCAAAATGTTGAAAAAATAATTCGTAATTAGGATATAGAGTTCAGGGGAGAAATTCAGGCTAGAGATATAAATTTAGAAATAGCAAGTAGATTAAATACTATTTGTTTAAAGCTAGGATACTAAGTGTATTTAGAAAATAAAAAAGGCGAGGTCCAAGGACTAGGCTTTCAGCCACCCCAACAAAGAGGTCAGAGAGATGACAGAAAAAGCAAAGGAGACTAAGAAGGAACCGCTAGAGAGGTAGGAAGAAAACACGCTAGCAGGCATGGTGGAATAGAAACCAAGTGAAAAGTGTTTCAAGCAACTGTGCCAGATGCTACTAACAGGCTAAGTGAGATGAGGACTGGCAATTTATAACGTAGTCACTGATAGGGGCTCAACAGGAAAGGGGAGAGAGTGCACATAAGCAATTGTTTTAAGGTGTTTTGTTGTGAAGAGAAGCAGACTGGGGTGGTTGGTTGAAAGGGGAGACAAAAGGAAGAGATTTTCATGTTTACATGCTCGGAGAGCCAGCAGAGAAGGAAAAAATCAATGATGTGAGAGAAGGGAAAATGACAGGGTATATTCTTGACAGCAGGAAAGGACGAGATCTAGTGCACAAATGAATTGACTGTCCTTATCTTGGAACACTACATTTCATCGGTAGTGACAGAGAAGGTAAAGGGCACAGTCACAAACATACAGGAATGTGCAGGAATTCTTCCAATTATTTGATATGCTTAGTGAAATAGAAAGCGGCGGCATTACATGAGAGAATGCGGGAGGAGGTGTTGGAAGGTTTGAGAAGAAAAAGTATATAGTCATAAAGGAGGGTGAATTAACAGCCCAAGACCAGTGGGCATGAAGCAACGGAGGAACGAGGCTGTTGAGTGTATATGAGAAAATGCTTATGATTCAACATGAAATTTCAGCTGTGTAGAAGGGTGAGGGTACTGAAAAGTTCAGATGGACAGATGAGACTGCAGGTCCCAGTGGGACTGAAGGGCTGTTGGAACTGAAGTATTTACTAGAGGAATGAGAGTGAGACACTTGAAATGAGACTGGGGAGGGCAGTACTAATTAGCTAAAGAAAAAATATTCTAGGATATGACAATGGGAGTGTGTGGCTGAATTAGAGAGAAAAGTAAGATCACTGGAGAAGAAATAAGAAATTAAGAGGCCAGAATATTGGAAGCATCCTCTACATGTTATTTAGTATGCCAGACCACAACAATCTAATGAGTTTGTGCCATATTATAAATCAACATACTAACTGCTTCTTTCATAAAAAAAAGTCTTGCTACAAAAAGTCAGCTGAATGAAACAGTGAACTTAGTTATTTAAATGCTGGCAAACTCCTTATAGCAATCTATACTGGTAACAAACAGTACAAAGGCCAGATGACATTCTGTAACGCTGCTCTACAGGGACACTGATATCACCAAGTATCATGAATTAGAATAGAAATAAAGAAGACAGTGAGCCAGGAGCTCAAGAAAGGAGGGGATGGACCCAGGATAGTTAGGTGGATAGCTGAAACACAGGGGGAGTGGGTGCTGTACATGAGAGTCAAAGCTTGAAATTCTGGAAAGGAATGGTCAAGAAGCAGCAATAAGGAAGGAAAAAGACACTACCTCTTGGTTCAGCAGTAAAAGGTGTGCAGGAAGAGAACACATGTGCCACTTGAGAGAGCAAAAAAGGAAGTAGCATTATCAGGGGAGAAGCTAGGTTACAGTTGGAGCGAGAAAAGGAACAGAACATTCCCAGAACAGACTAAGAATAAAAGGGATTTGCTGAATACTATGAGTTCTAGAAGGCACAATGAGAATGATTTCAGGAATGATAAAAGGTGGGAGATGGAGACCCAAAAAGCAATGGGATTAGAATCTGGAAAGGATAAGGGGAAATACAGAAGAGCAAGGTACAACTAAAGGAACAAAATCCTTGAAAACATACACTGTCAGGACTGGCCTCTTACCAGAATCTAATTCTTCCTCTATTATAAAGATGGACCCTCGATGCATTATAAAGATGGACCCTGAGTATAAGGTGAAGGAGTTACTGCCTAGCTTCCAATGGGGGGGGGGGCGGGGAGGACTAGTTTCAGGAGCAAAAAGCCTTCCCGACTTAGAGCTTTCTAGAGAAATGTAATATGACCTCAGGCATAATGGCAATAGGAGAAATCTTTGGCCCTTTAGCATACAGTCAGGGCATCTTTAAGCATGACTACTAAGTATTCATACAAAAAAGATCCAACTTTATTATTTCCCAGCTTTCACTAACTAGCAATACCATTTTAACTATCATTACTCTGCCTAAGAAGTGACTCTCAATCTTCTGGTATTCTAGGTATCTAATCTTAAAACTTTCTAGCCTTTAAATTCTTATTTTATGAGGAACAGAATGGCTAGCGCTCTGCTTCAGGACCCAGGAGAAATGACAGTGGAATTAAGGGAGGAAACAGTGACCTACTGAGGACAACTATCAGATACAAAATAACGGTTTTACTACATGAATGGATCACAGAGAATATTTGTAACTAGAAGTTAGAATATAAACTTTATTCCACTGCCTGCCTGTGTTTCCCAACATAAATATAATTTTAAAAATTAATAAAATATTTGGGCTTGAAAACTAAACAAACTTTAAAATTAAACAAAATGCCAGAAAATAGGCATTATAAATCTATTTCAATAGTGCTATGTCAGCATACTATGTTTCCTACACAACACTGTCCACTTTTGCATCTAAACAAGCTATTAAAAAAATAATGTTTGACATTGCTGCAGTCTTTCAGTAACTCAGAAAAGAATTCAAGAGACCACGTCAGCACTTTCTACACTGGGAATGGAATTCCACTTGGAAACCTCCATAGTCAGTTGGATTGAAAAATATTTCCAAGAAACCCTTGTTCCTCCCTTATACATGTGGCATTCATCTAGTATATGGAAAACTTCAAAGACAGACTCACTCCCTATATCCTTACCCCCAAACCACTTAATTATACTTAAAAGTGGGGGAGCAGTTTGCAACCATCACTCCTCAGTGCAGTAAATTACTACAATAATTTATCTTTAAATTGCACTTCCAAGAAATTTTGCAGTAAATCTAACTTTTCATATTTTATATGGATAATGTACAAATACAAAAAAGTGTATGTATGTACAGATATCACAATTAATTCAACTATCATAAACCCTGTTAATAAAACTTTATTAAACTAACCCTTCAGCTTTTGCACATCTTTTACTTCCCAGTCGGGCCAAATACCAGCATTTAAGATTTATTAATCACAGATTTGGTTTGTCTGCCATGAGGACTGATGAACTTGAAAGAACTTAAACAAGTAAAAAACACCATCTCCCCCATCACCTGTTACAAATCAGTTAAAAGGAAAATATCAGTCCAGCAACATGTGAATTATGAAACCATAGGAATATTAGTAAAGAAATTAAGAGACAAAACAAATACTATAAAGCTGTTTCACCCAGCATCACCCAGCTGTTCACGTTTCAAACTGTTTCCAAAAAAAAAAAAAAAAAAAAACACCTTTTCAGGAAGTTCAAAAAAATCAGGAAATTTCTGGGATATTTCAAGTGAAGTCCACTGATCGGTTCTGCTTGCATTCTACACCATGAAAATAACTGCTGCCCGCAGCACTAGCTTCAGGCGATGCTTCTTAAAAACCAACACGGGCCTATCGTTTGCATTTTCAGCTCAGTTTGCCATTTATTCTGACCAAATGGCAGTATGCCATTAAGTAAAACTATGTTCAATTAATTTCTCATTTCTAAACTTTGCTTTTAAATTTTGGACCTCGTCTGATAATAGTTGGTCTTAGAAATGCAGACTTCGGCTGAAAACCAGGACATGATTTAAGACAGCAATAAAAGTTCAGGCAGACACGATTGTGTATACAGAGCCAGAATTTGTCCAGCATTTAAAGTCTGAGACTGCTTAAAAAAAAAAAATACTTTAAAAAAAGACTATACTTAAAAACATCAAGTAATGAGCAAGTTATTTCTCCTTCTTTTCCCTGACTCAAACCTACTTAACTCCTAACCCTGAAAATGTGGTTTTCCCAGATTTCACAAAGAAGTTAGTATGAACCTGCTTTTAAGTTTCTAATCTATAATCAACTGCTACAAGGCGCTTTCAAAATGCCTAAACATGAACCTAAAAGTTTTAACGATCTTATTTCCTAAATTATATAAATCCACAGACTATATTATCCTCAGTCATTTAGCAGAATCATCATTATTTTAAAACTGTACTCCAAATGGAATTATTGCAAGATGTTACAAACTGGCAGTATCCTGCCAATAGGTGTGTTTAATTTGTGCTGAACGGTGTCTTAAAATGTGAATTTCATTCACCAACATGTGCAAATCAAGGGATAAGGGATGCACATTAATTTGGATTTCCTGCTTCTCTTAGGGAAAATAAAATCAGATGATGTGGCAACATAAACTGTATCTCCACATAAGGGTGGAGCTGCCGAAAACTGGCTGCTTCAATGGGACATGTGCTTCCGTGTGCTTCCAATTTGTAGTAGTTCACAGAGCCCTGGTAACCGCATACCTGCCTGTCCCTGCAGACACTGAGTAGCCATTCTCACTGTAATGTAAGACCAACCCCTATATGGTTTGTGAAAGCAATCTTACGTTAGTCAGTTATCCTGAATGTCAAACTGTTGTATGCTATGTTAATGAAGTAGCCAATTTCAAAAGTCCCTAATATGTATAATTTTTTCAATAAGTTACATGTACAAAATTTTAAAAAGAAATTTCAAATCTATTCTCATATCTTATAAAAATCTTGGAAAATTAGAAGAGAAGCTATCTGACTTAGAGACAGTAAATGCTGCATCAGCTTAGACTCTACTAATTCCAAATATGATCCTTTATGAAGAAACGCAATCCATTCTGAAATAAACATTTATACAAAACAATTGCGGTATTCTTGCCTTCCTGTTAAAAAAAAAAAAACACAGAATTTTCAATAAAATGACCATTTGACTTCCAAAAGCTAATTTATTAGAATAGGCTCATTCCTGTTACTAATCAGAATTTAATTTGAAACTAGTATTTTCAACACACAAAAAAAAGTTACTTAATAGAAATAGCGACAACTTTAACATAAGAGCATGGTTAAAGGTTATTTAAAAATTTAAAGGGCAAAATATTGCTGTAATGCACAATAGTCCACAACTCTATACAAATGAGATCCTATGGTAACTAGAGCAATACATTCTAGAATTCAAAACACTGACAACTACTAGCTTTGTTTCTATCTAGAGTATAAAGTAGACATAATATACCTTAATAATACAACTGAACTGAGCACTTACTCATGTTTTACTGTAACTGATTTTAAACGAATTGACAATTCATTTCTTCAGCGACTTTTTCTGAGAATTTTAGCTTCTATAATTCATTAATATGGCTAAACATTATAATCTTTTACCCCCAATTAGTTTGATTTTTTGGTTTGTCATTATAATTTATTTAAGCAGAATTGCTTATTCAAAGTGACAAATAAAAATTTAATCCCTAATTTTACTTTAACCTTTCTCCTGCAAATATTGGTTGAAATGACATTTTCTCAAGCCAATCTTTTAATCAGCAGTATTGATACGAATCAATTATTCAAGAATTCAAAAGATTTCTAACAGATACTTTTTCATCAGGACTATTTATAAATGTATTCCACACACTTGCTAGGGGGAAAAAAATCACAAGCATCACATTATATCCACTGGAGGGCACTCAACATGACCAAAGCAGGCAAAAAAAACATGCCCCAACACTATTCTCTGCTGCATCAGGTTTCAGAGACTTTGGGAGTGGGAACGTCTCTTAAAAGATGCCCACAATTAAAAAATTGAAAAAAAGTAGTTAAACTCTAAAAAGGAGGTCCTAATGTAATTGACTTTCTTTTTAAGAGCTTTTTTCCTTCAGGAGAAAGCAGATTATAAACATACTTCAAGGATAGAAGGGTTCAGGCCTCAACAGAAGGATCTAGGTTTCAAACCCAAGTCCCACACGAAACACAAAAGCAGCATTCTTAAGTAAATAGAGGAAATAAAGGACTTTCTCCTGGGTTTAAGTGATGAATGAAAAACGGTATGAGTTAACTCCTACTCATTTTCAAGTAACACAAATCACATATTTTCCTTTCATAGAAGCTAAGAAGCATATATTTATTTTAGCCTATTAGCCTAGTTATCTATCACATTCATAATTTGAACAATATTGCATAAATGATAGTCTGTTAAAGAATGGGAACTGACTGTGCAAAGCAGTATTCTCTTAATGAGGGTAACAAGAGGCAACAGCCTACATCCTCAGGACTAAGAAGCAGTTCCTAGTCTATGTTTACCATTTATTTTTATGGTACAAAAATTTGTTTTAGTTAAGCTGTTTCAACAAGATATTGTATTTCCAACAAAAAAAAGGGTTACAAGAAAAGTTAAGTCAATACAACCGTTTTTAAAAAACAAAGTCACAAGTCAATATGTAGCACTACAAAAAGTTGCCAATACTTATCAGACCTTTGCCCTGCTCTAAAAGCATTCATCCTTTCTGATTCCGCTTAGCAATAATGCATGCTTCCAATTAAGCTCAAAGTACAAACTTTAAAACTTAACCACCTACTCATTTAATAATTATTGATGATCAGCAATTAGTAAACCACGAGAGACAAAATTGTGGACAGATGTATTGTTTCATTTCAATAACAGCAAAGTTTCAACTGGCTTAATATACTTATTATATAGTCCGTTTCTGGGGTTTTGATTTCACTGCTACTTATAACTTACAAAAGAACTATATTCAAACTTTTGAATTCTTCACTTCTCTAGTTTCAATAATGCTTACGCTCCTCTTCTCACCCTTCCCAACAAAAAAAGGATAACTGAAGATACTTTTCCTACGCACATGTCAAAATATCTTTAGAGAAATTCGCTGACCGGAGAAGGGAACAGTTTATGAAAACAGAAATTCACATATAGCGACAATTTTTATTTCAGTCATCACTAGTTAACAGCAGGAAGCACAGTTAAGTTTTAATACTGGAATACATTTTCCTACATACTAATCTTGGTAAAGAAGTAGTCAATTCGTTCAAAAGAAAGAAAACTCTGGAAAGCTTCCTGACACTTGAACACTGTTAAATGCTTCAAAATTTTTATTAGCCACCTCATTTTTAAAAACTTGGTTTTTCCTGAAAGCTCTTTAAAATGACTTTTCTGGCCTCTGGGAGAATCTCAGGCCTGGGACTCCACAAGGACTCTAAATTACAGGCTATACTAAACTTTCTCGTGCAGTTTTTTATTTCCCCCTCAAGGACCTCAGACTTAAATAGTCTCAGCATTCCTTTAATCCTTTAGAAAAGCCTTCTGCAAGATTTTCAAGTTACTTTTGCAATCACTTTAGTGCCTTGTCCTTGTACGTGGCCTTCAGAACAAAGACTAGGTCAAAGTGATGAATACTGGATGCAAATTAATCAAATTTTGTGAAAGGATGTTATCAAACAAATCTTAATGGTAACTTTTTCTAATCCAGAGATTTTACAGGTTTAAGTGTAAAAGTGAAATAAATGTAGCTGCAGCCTTAGCTCAGACCAAAAGAAAAAGCCTCCGAAGTATATTGAAGTCACTAACTTAAGCAGATACTGAACAGCAGCGTTACGCAAGTAACAGTTCAAGCTATGTCTAATTTTTCCTAGAAAGATGACTAGTTAGGTAAAATGAAGATATGAGAGTACTGAATATTCACCAAGTGACAATAATGAAACGGCTTCCTAAATTCCAGACAAAATACTTAATAACTGAGCGATCCCAAAAAACATCAGCCTAGACTTTATCAAAGGACAGCCGTCTCTTCAAGTTGATGTCTAGTCTAAGCCACCACTATTCACGACACAAAGCTCTCATTTCACTAAAACCACTCCTCGATTTCCTTTAGCCGACCTCTGCATACCAGCAGGCCGGTCTCTCTCCCATTCACACACTTCCATCCAAACTCGGGGCGGGGGCGGGGGCGGGGGGTGAGGGGGAGACCACAGATGTCTGGAAGATAGAGCATGAGACAATGCTCCCTCCAAAAGGGACCAGAAAACGAAGGAAACAACTACACCCAACTGCCGACGCTTTCAAGCTTGGCGGATTCAGAGGCGGGCTGCGAGAACTGAACTTCCAAAGTCTCTGTTCAAAGTCCTCTCCCGAGGCAAAACAATGGAAAGTTGCAATGCTTGAATTTCACTTGGGTCAATTTCGAAGCGAGGGAATTCACTCCCAGAGAAAACCAAACGTGCTCGAAAAATCGAGTTTCGCTACCATGAAATTAAATGGATAAATTTCTACGAACGAAATTCTCGAAGCAGTCGGAGGCTGAACCCCGTGGTTCACTCGCTAAGAAAGAGTAAGTACGGCGGTCGCCCCCGCCCTTATTTATACTAGGATCTCGCAGCTACTGCCATCGATCCCCCAGAAGACCCCGGCACACTGCACGCCGCTCTCGCTCACCTACCTGCACGGCACAAAACATACAGAAGCCACGGATTTTATACGTGCAAACCCGACTGACGCACCGCACAGCTCCTCCAAGGTGGAAAGTTGCTTGGACTGAAACGAGCGCCAGTGCCAAACTCACATGGGCAGGGCATTTAAAAAAAACAACAAAAAAAACCAAAAAAACAAAAAAAAAACCCTAACAATTCTCCTAAAAATTTTAACAATTCGTCCTTAAGAAAGAAGAAGAGAATCTGGAGGAAAAGTCCACCGGCCCTATCCCCACGGCAGATGGACGCGAGGGTGGCGTCCCAGGCCCAGCGCCCGTACCCCAACTCCCCGCTGGGAAGGCGGAGCCCTTCGTCCCAGCCCGCCCCCGGCCCCGGCGCATCCCGAGGCGCAGGGTCCCTCCCCCAAAGTCGGCCGCGGCCGGAGCCCGGACCAAAACCACGGTCCCCCGCCCCCGCGCCGGCCACCAAGCTCCTGGACGCGCCCTCGCGGCGCCCCCTCTCCGCGAGCGGCGCCCCCAGGTCCCCCGTGGGTCAGCGCGACCGGAACCCGGGCCCGCCCGCCGCCCTCCGCTCCAGGGCTCGGCCCGCCCCCGCCGTCTGCCCGGCGCCCCAAGCCTGCACCCCTGCTCCCTCCTCCGGGCCTTCGGGCAGCGCCGGGCCCGGCTCTCAGCCGCCGGCGGCACCGCGCGCCCGCGACGAAGTTTGGCTCCGGAGAGCGAGCGGGAGCAGCCCCGGAAGGGTAAGGAAAGGAGCGCCCCAGCACCTCAGGGGAACAGGCTCCTCCCGCCGCGGGAGTCCAGCGAGCGGTCCTCGGCCTGCGGTGGCGGCTCGGCGCGGACTGGGGCTGCCTCTCGGACCCTCCTCCGTCTCCGCCTCCTCTCGCTCTCTGCTCCCGGAGCCGGGATAACGCGGCTGCCACAGACCGAGAGGCTTAAAATGGCGCCGCACAAGGACCTCTTATAAGTCGCGCAGAGTCGTGGTATCCTGCCGCCGCCGGCGCAGCGCGGAGCGTTCCGCCGCGCGAGGACAAGGGGCGGGGCGCGGGCGGACGCGGAAAGTAGTCCCCGCGCCGCGCGCCGCCGCCGCCCGCCGCCGTCCCCACGCCCCGGGCCCGGGCGGGGCGCCGCGCGCTCTGGGGCGCTCGCTCGGTCGCAGCCCTGCCGCCGCCGCCGCCCCGCCGCCCGCCGCGCGGGAGCCGCGAAGCGGGGGTCTGCGGAGGGAGCCACCGAGATGCTCCGCTGTCCCGACCCCGACGCCCCCGCCCCGCGCGCGCCCCGAACCGTGAGAGCCGACGCGGGGGTCGCTGCGCGGCATCTCGGCCCCCGCCCTCGGGGGTCCGCGCGCGGCGGCCGGCGCGAGTCCTGGGCGGCGGAAGTTCGAGGCCTGAGCGGCGGAGCGGGGGCGCTTTCTGCCTGCCGTCGCCGTCGCCGCACCCGCTGTCGGCGGGGACTCCGGCGGGTAGAGCGTCCGCCGTCGTGGCGTCTGGGCCGCACACCCCCTGCAGGATGTGGCTCCTCAGCCGGCCCACACCACCCCAAAAGTCCTCCACTGTCCGAGGTCTCGCGTCCCGCATCCCAACCGGCTGCCCAGCCTGAATCTAGAAATGAACTGCCGGGCGGTGCGCCCGCGGTCCCCACTCTGGAGGGCTGTGAACTCTCCTTAGGATGGGCGCCTAGCCCGTAATTCAACAAGTCGTTAGGAGTATCCTACTGTGAACAAGCGACTGATGGAAACGGATTAGCTGTAGAGCCCTGTCAGGTTCCTTCCCGTAGAGTCCGTTCTTATCTGGTTCCACCGTGCTACTAAGTATCAACAGATTTGGGGAGGTTCTTTGGAGGAAGTGCATTTCCACGGTATTACTTATTTGAGAAACTCGATTATGTTGTTTATGAAAGGAGCTACAGATTAGGCAGCTTTTAATTTTTTTTTAAACTAATTTTCTACGAAAACATTTTCTAATTCGTTTGAATAGGCTGAAGTTGGGTCTTCATTTCCCTTGGAAATGTCTCCATTGTAATCCAGCAAGATTGGCATTTGTCAAAGCCGAAACAATTATGATCGATTCGCTTTCTTCAGTCTGTTATTTTATGCTTACTTTTTCTCCAAAACAGTGGAGAGAGTACAAAAAGCAACGGTGAAAGTTAATCTCGAGGCTTTTATCCCTGTAATTAATGCATGCAAACAATTGGTCTTTATACATAGGTACAGGCAGGAAACCTACTTCCTCATTCACTTAGGAAGTGGGATATGTAGTTTTAGGTATAGCTAATGCTGCAGAGCCAACATGTTCTTTAAATAATTCGTGTGTGTGTGTGTGTGTGTGTGTGTCTAAAGGCATTTTGTTATATACAGTGGTAATGTCAACTGCTATCACCATAGCACTTTGGGGCCCCTGCAGTGGAAAAAATCCACACACTAAGATGATTTTCACTGAGATCCATTGTCTAGAATGACTTTAACATAAGTATCTTTACTAGTAATTCCGTGGAAGTGTGGTGGGTGGGTGGTTGTGGTTAACGGGGCTGCTCATAATTCAAAGAGATTGAGCAGAAAAAGGAATTTCATCAAAGCAGTGTTTCTAACATAAACGTTTTCAAATGCGTAAATAGCGTTTCTGGGTACTGATCCTCAATTTCAAGTCTCAAACACAGAATTAAGGAATACACAATTGCCTTCCTTAAAATACAAAAATCATACGTTTGAAATCAGATGACTAATCAATATTACAGGATTTTTTTGTTTCCTTTTTTAATGTTCAGTATTTTGTAGTTTGGGTTTTTTAGGGGGGATTTTTTGTTTGTTTTTTGCTAAATAAGGCACTTAAAACTGGTTAAGAAATATTTGCACTATTAGAACATCTACAAATAAAAACTATATTCATATTCTATTTAAGTGTCAAAATAATTGAATCATTTTTCTATAATACAAATATCTTAATCTAAATTTAGAATTAAGATTTTTAAATCCCTAGTAATACTTCAAGCAAACACGTTAAAGAAAATGTAAAATTTACAACAATGCAGCAAGCTGTTTTTCCCATCAAATTTAAGTATACTGTAGAATTAGTGGGTGACTAGCATTAAAACAAATTAGTTGAAATTAACGTTCAGAATTTTTATTTGCTTCTCAAAAACCAATTGTTCCGATTGTCTCACAAAAAAAAAAAATGAGATGAATATCTTCTGTGAAATGAAGAGAAATATTAGCATTAAACCAGTGAGAAATTCAAACATCAAAATACCTGATGAATTGGTGAAATAAGTGATTTTGTAAAAATGATTCTTAAAAGTTGACCTTAGGGAATACATCTCCTAAAAAATATTTGGTCATCCTTTTACACCTTTTCCTTCAAGAGCCAACCAGTTATGTTTGACATAAGTTAATCCATTTTGTGAAACTGCAAAAGACAAATAGTTGTAAATTTCAGGCTATCCTAGAAACCAACAGTATCTCCAACTGTTCTAACAGAGGAAGCAATACTTGTCATGATATCAGACCATTGGCATATCAAGTCGTGGCTGCATGCAACCTGAACGTAAAGTGTCCCTTCACTAAAATGCATGCTTTCGAATCACCTTTAGGCAAAGAAATAAATGCCCAGGTTATTTTTGCACTTCCAACAGAAACATTAATCCAGCCTACACTTTAAAGAAGGCCCGTTCACTTTGTGCATAGTTAACTCTATGAAATCTATTAAACATTTATTGAGCACTAAGACGATGAGCTTCCTTTAGATGAGGTACCTTAAATTAATATACAATTATAATTGTTAATCAGCCCTACTTGAAAGTAAACAAAAACAGTAGCAAACAGTGAAAGGAGGGTGTGGTCTCCTCTAGACTCTATATCTCAATCTCCTTGGGAAGAATCCTCTCCCAGCAATAAACAATAAATCCTGACTCTCTAAGAATGCCTGTGAAAAATATTTGTCGACGATCTGAAAACACTGGACAATAATCAGGATCAGCTTTTCATTTAGCAGTTCACCTAGTGGGCTATTTATGGATTGGAACTTTGGATTTACAATACATCATCTCAGAGTTCAGCGTTATCTCTTGATTTCTTTCCAGCTGAACAGGCTAAGTAGTTGTAAATACCTCTTGTCAGACTACATGGTTGGCTATTCTTGCACACAGAAGTAATCTAGGAACCCACTGGGCAAATTCGGCAGAGAGCCCCTGTGGAAAGCTCGCATCTGGTGTGCGCGCAGAGCAAGGGGGGGCGGTGAAGGTGGTGGGAGGCGATGGCCATGGCGGTGGCGGTGGCAGCACGCTGGTGGTGATATTCATGGCCGCTTCAGCTATGCCAGGAACACTCTTCATGCCTGGAGTTATATGTTCTCCAGGCCTTCATTGGTTTGACACAACAGTCCTTGCCATACGAAAGGAGTGCATTTTAATGACTGCCATAAAAAGTGTGAAGGAGAAGCAATGGAGACATCATCCATGATAATCAAAGAGCACAAAGGTATCTGTATTGTCAATGTTTCTAAGAACTAAGACAAATACCGCTGTATTGCTAAGAAATTATGCTTTGGAGATATACCCCCGAACATACCACACACACACACACACACCCACACCCCCCCACACACACACACACACATCCCTCTGTATTAAAAATTTCAAAATGGTTGCAAATATTTCATTCATAAGAAGGTTAAAGGCGTTTCCCATCGAAAGAAGGATTAACTTACCCGAGGATTCTGGGACTGCAGATGTATACTGCGGCAAAATCCTAAATTCATCGAAAAAATCATTTCTGGACTCCAGCTGCTAAAAATAATAGAATTATAGTAATTCATGAATAAGATTAAAACAAGCCATTTTCACATTCCAAAGTGTTCAGGGAAAAAAAAAAAAAGATTCTTTTCTTTTAACTCATTTCTTAAACAATGCAAATTTTAAAGTAGCCTTTCTTTCCAGAGCACGAAGCGCCATGAAATCGATAATTTTTGATCTTTCGGTTAGTAGGCAACATGGTGAGCTAGTGCAGGGACTGCAGGCAGCAGACATGTTCTTGTCAGCTCAAAATTTTCATATTGTTTTTGAATCCATTGAGATTTGTAGAAGTGATATCACCGGTTTTTTTGTTGTTGTTTTTGTTTTGTTTTGTTTTGTTTCTTAGCTGGCACTAGGCAATAGGGATGCAAACCCTCAGTTTATCGACATAGGCATGTCTATTGCTTTATATATATGAAAAACAGGGAGTCTTACTGGATCTTAAACAAAAAATTATGTAACAGGAGTGGCTGGTGTGATTATAATCCCATCATGCAGGGTCCACGGTTCCCATTTAGTGAAATTTCGCAGAGGGCAACTTCTTAAGAACATCCCTGCTGTGCAGAGTGAAAAGCATGAACAAACCAAAGACAGAATTCATCTGTGTTTATATTTTACAAACAATGAAAAACCTACTCTTTGTATGCCTTTTTTCCCCCACCTGATTATCGCATGGAAACTGCAGCATTTTCCCTGCCCCCACCCCGACACTCACCACCCCAGCACTGCAGTGTGCTGTCCCTCTTCCGCTTCTCCTTCGTCTCCTTTTGCGCTTTCTCAAATTCTGCACGCGCCATCTTTGTGTGGGGTGATTCTGTGCTCATTTCAGGCACCCATTCTCTTACAAATCGGTTCCGAAATAGAACATTATAGTGCGCTTTGGGGCTTCATTTGCCTAAATTTCTTTCAGTCTTCCCTTCTGACATAGAAAAATGAAAATGATGGGGGGGGGGAGCCAAAAAAGAGGATATTTCTATTATTGCCATAACCTGTTGTATACAGTGGTGATAAAAAAATATATTAACATAATAGCAACAGCTGCAGCCTAAACAGAAGCTATGAGATAATTAATGTGCTACAACAAATTAATTTGCTGCAGGTGTCTCTGCTGTGAACTGAGTAACCCATGCCATATAGTCTAAATACAATGGATTTCCCCCCCACACGCTAAAACAAAATACGGAACAAAATGTCTTGTAGGTAAATATTATAAATGCCTATCATTAAAAAAATAATCCTCCTCAGCCCCTGTCCCGCTGTTCCCACCAACATATCTGAAATGGTTTAGTCATCAGTGGATAAGTGTGGGGTTGGAGCAGGTGTGTATGTGTTGTGAGTGTGTGTGCATACGGAGGTGGTGGGTATGGCATTTTTAAACATATGGAGTTTTTATGCTATGTCTCAGTTGGAAAACATATGGACCAGCTATAGATTTCTTTTAGAAAATACAGGGACAGTTAATATTATATGAGCTCTATTGGTTTTTAAAACAAAAATTAGATGTGTTTATGTGTATAGCTAAAAAAAAAATAACAATGTTGAGCAGTTGCCCATCTGAATTAATCTTTTTTTTTTTTTTTAAATCATCTACCTTACGGGAGAGGGAAATGTGTTTGTAGTGTGGCACTCTTCATCGATGTGAATGAGAGATATTTTACTCTTACACGCTGTCGAGTCGAGTGTGCGTGGAGGGTGGTTGCTGCTTATATCACAAGGGTGACTATCAGGGCAGGGCGGACAGGGGCCTGGAGAAGGTCACGGTGCCAGAGCAAGTGCCCATTTCTGTTTCGCACCACTCAGCAAAAAATAACTTTGGGCACAGAAAAGTGAAGGAACATACAGATTGAATTGTTGTAACTGCTTGACTAAAAAATTCTCTTAGAATAAGGATATATAGTCATTTCTGATTATTCTCCCAGAAATGCCTCTGAAGGACAGTTTTGTTTTCATTGCATCCTCGGTGGGTTGTTGTTAAAAAAGCCATAAAAAGAATTGTATCAGTGGTCTAAATTTTTGGAGGCTATTACTTATTAAAATTTATTTTACTTCATGATCTTAAATTTTAATTTTAAACCTTACAATAAATTGGGTTAGTTTCTTATACAATGCATAGATTTTGATAGCCTTTTGATTTACCTTTGCAGAAATTTTAGTTCTAGGAGAAGATATAAAATTATTCAAATAGAACATTGTTCTAGCTGTACCCAGAAGGAACACTACATTTGCATGGGTTTTCTTTTAAATATATTTTATTTCAGATATCCCTTTCAGGTGGACAGCAATGCTCTGAGCCACCACCATTCACTCAGCAGAATTACTGTACATCTGTCACGCCATTTCTCATGCAGTGACGGACATGCATTTTATTCCATCTTTCTTTTGTTTATTCTAAAGCTTTTTCTTCATAATCCATTTTCAGATATGCTCATATTTTTAATATACAATTACAGAATTTGAGTTAAGGGGAAACGAAAAAGAACAGAGACCATATTGTTTTTCTTTTAAAAGGGGAAAAAGAAACAGCCAATTCTTTGAACAAAATAAGAAAAGTTGACAAGTATGGAATATATACACCTCTGGAATTTGCCAGTAATTTTCATGTCAGCCGACAGTCGTGCCACACAAATAGAACTCTCTGAAATCATAGAATTCTATAATTACAAAATCAATTAGGGAAAAGAAAAAAATGCTTTATTTTCTGTTGCTTCAAGGTCTCGTCCGTTCAAAATGTTTTTCCTCCCACCATAATTTGTATTAGAATCTAAGTTGTAAGAAATCAAGATAGTAAATGTCTAATGCACATATTCCTTTTTTCTATTAATGTTCACATGTCGTCGCATAAGGATCCCAGTTCTTTGAAGCCTTCCTCTGATGAGTTCATTTTCAGAACCCGTATTCTTAGATCATCAGTAAAATGATATGTTTGCAGGTTCTAAACAGTAAAAAATGGTTGTTGTTATAGGTCAACTCATTTGGGGGTGGTTTGTTACATAGGAAAAGCTAAATAATATAACTATGATAATTATACTGGGGGCTTGTTTTTAAAAATCACATTATACTGCAGTTTTATCCTGAGCTTACCTTGAAAACAAAAATTTCTAAAGATTTTTGATTATGCAGTCTTAGTAAAATATTTTTACGTATGCACCCACTACATTTATATTAATGCATATATGTAATGTAATATAATATGTAATATAATATAATGCATATATTAAATATCCGTGAAGCTTGGCTTCTTTTTTTTTTTTAAGGTCAAAAGTAAATACAGAAGTTGTATTTTTTTTTTTTCCTTATCCCAGTAGATCCTGATGGGCACCTTTGGGGTTATAGTCATTCCACTCAGGACCACTCTTCTAAAATTCTTCAATCATTCACAAAATCTGCTCCAAAGCACATTTCACCCTTTCCAAATGTGTAAGATTCCTGTTTTAAAACTAAACTCAGCTTTATTTATGACAGCTACTGATTGTGGCAGAATCTTTTAGCAAATTACACATTAATCTTTTCTATTAACTGATGTTAAGTAAACCCCCTTTGGTGAAAGCATCATTTGTGCTTCTAGCAAATGTACCTAGAATATTTACTGGTTTATGGAGTCCCTTGCATCGCCATTTCCTCTTGATATTTAACTATTTTGTGTACGTGTGCATGTATCCTGTGTCTTTCCTTTCTTTACATATGTTTTAACAAGGAAGTGTTAACGTTTTAACCAAAGAGGACAAGGATGCCTTTTTAACGTCAGAAGATTTTGCGATACCTCACATAATAATGGCTGTACTTTTAGTATCTGTCGATTCAGTATCTTTGTAATGACAAAAAGCTACCATAGATTCAGCAATGCTTTTAAACAAATTGATGTTTTATTAATCCCAGAGGAAACTACATGAATTTGAATACTAATCACAAAGAAGATCTGGAAGACTCATTTTTCAGTGCACAGACGATTCTTCGTGCCCGTAGGGGGTATTTAAAGCCCTTGTTTCACTTGGTAGTGCGAAAGTCACTGCGGGAGAGAAATCGGGAGAAACAAATCCCACTCGGCAGTGCACTAGCTGTGTGACCTGGGCAGCCTCTTCCCCCTCTCAGGCTCAGCATCCTGACTCCGTGGTGGCAGTTAGCAGAAGCGGTAGTGGGAGTCACAGTCCTCCAAACGGTGGCTTGCGTTTGTCGAACTTCCGCCACGCATGAAGCTTTGCCTGTCACAACCCAAGGAACTTCACCTTTCCCACATAAGAGCTCTTTGAAACATCGCATCCGGTAAAGTAGAACATTATTTTCACATTTCACATTTGGGGGAAATGAGACTTAGGGGAAATTAAGGGGTTTGCTCAGGTTAGAAGCTAGAATAACAGAGCTGCCATTTGAACTCTAGACCTGTGCTGTCCAGCAACCGTAGCCATTAGCAGCACGTGGCGACTTAAATTTAAATGAATTAAAATGAACGAAAATCAAAATTCAATTCCTCAGTCTCATTAGCATATTTCAAGCGTCAATAGCCTTATGGGGAGTACCATATAGCACAGCGCAGATAAAAAGCTATCATTGCAGTAAGTTCCGGGAGCAATGCTGAACTAGACTGACCGACGGCAAAGCTTGTACTTTTAGCACTGGATTTAATTCTTCCTTACCCATTCATTCCTTTACTTCTTCATCCATTTAACAACCATTTACTGAATACCCACCAAACACCAGGCACCACGTTGGACACTGGAGAGTTAGCTCAGTGCGTTGTTAAGAGTTACTGAAATAGATGTGAGGGAGCTTTTTAAGCTATAAAGTTCTAGACAACAATACGATATTTTAATGTTGTAGTTGCTGCAATAGGGACTATATTCATTTTCTTGGTATCCTCTCCTTCTTCTGCCCCGCCCCCTGCATTTAGCAGGGCGAAATACCCATCAGAAGTGAATGCAGAGCCTCCCGTTATATATAGCACACGTGTCAGTCTTTGTACCTCCACTCTCTGAAGGTACTTTTCCTAATTGAGATGCATTCATCAGGTAGAGTATTGTGGGCAACATGGGCCATGGCAGCTGCGGCATGGACATAAAGTCTCAGCTCAGCCAATCAGATGCTTCTGCTTGGGACTCTGAAATTGGAGCAGGTGACCCAAGAAAGCCGAAACGGATTAAATTATTTCAGTGACTGTGGCAGTAATGTCTACTTTCTATGCAAACGTCACTTTACTGGACTCGCAATGGGTGATGATACAGGAAACTTTATTTTTGTCCACCCCATCCTGATGTCCCCTTAAGCCTTCTCCATGGGGATGGTCCCGCCATTACCACTGCATGCCACATGAAGTAAATGCTCATGACCTTCCTGATTTTAGTCAGGTAACAAAGTACTATGACCATTAAGTTGCAAAACATGGTATCCGTTTATTAATCCATACTTCTATCTCCAGCGGTAGGTAAAAATTCTCCCATGACAGGTAGGGCTGTGAAGAGTGGATCGACTTCTTCCTCTCCCTGTCACATCCTCCCCACTGCCTGGCTGCCTTATTTGACCCTCCTGGGATTGGGGTTCTGAGGAAAGGTGATAGGAATACGGCATTTCTGAATAGACTGGTTACTGTCACAAACTGGCTTTTGCTGTCTGGGCCCAGCCAGTGTTTAAAGTTGGCCCTGTCATGTACATTTCTGTGGGTTTATTGGTTGCTCCCCTGCTGGATCACTCTGACTGCTTCCCCCGTGGTGGGAACACGATGGGACTTCACAGCCTAAGGTCCTCAAGGCTCTGCCTCCAAGCTCAGTCTCTCGCCCCTTTGATGCCCTCACTTGCCCAGTTCTGGGTCCTCTCCTTTGGCATCGCTGCCTGGTGACCTGCCTCACACCTTACTCTGACATTTCAAAACTGCCCCATCTTGGTGCTTAAGTTGGAACATCTGGTCTGACTTTCTGTTCCTCCAGAGACAGCTGAGAGAGCCAGGTCTGGAGAGGGTGATGGCAAGTGTCCTCATCAGATGGCTCTGTGGGTATTGCCACCTTCCCTCCTTGGTCTTCTATGTTTATTTCGAGCCTGTCGCTCCTGCCTTCCTGGTGATTCTGTGAACTCTCCAATATCCTTCCCCTGAATTCTTTTTCTTCTTCAGCCAGCCATTGTTTTCTATTCCCTACACTCAACACCTGTTGTCTGTCTCCCTAGTTTGTATTTAGTCATTACATCTCTACTATTTTTTTTTACATATTCTAAAGTTTTCATGCACCACATAAAGCGTTCGAACAAATCAGAAATATGTAACAGAATGAAAAAGTACCCCAATTCCAAATGCCCCAGATATCCGTCAGCATTTCGAAATTTAATATTTGAATTAAGCAATGTGTTCAAGTAATATATTATGTCTACTTTCTACTGTCAGATATATATGTATCCTTAATTTATTTAACTAGCCCTTTATCATTGATGATATTAGATGGCTTCCAAGTGTTTGTCATTACAAATAGAACTGCTGAATTATCTTATGCATGTGTCATTGACTATATGTGCAAGTCTTAACTGTAGAGTAAATTCCCAGAAGTGGGATTGCTGAATCAAAGGGTATTATATATATGCACCAGGAGAGAAGAATCAGTATTAGATATTGTGAGATTGCCAATAACTAATTGGCACTCCCAATTACCATGGGTGTTGTAACAATTTCCATTCTCACCAAAAATGTACAAGAGTGCGGTTTCCTGGCAGCTTTGTCGATGAAGGATGGTGGTGTGCTCATCCTGTAACCTCCAGACAGCCATCTCTTTACTACAGCTGCAACTCTCTGCCCCAGGGCTTTTTTTCCTGGCTTCAGGACGCAGGTTTGGGCTGTGTTAGTGTGAGGGATGGATATGGCAGAAATGCCTGATGGTCAATGCCCCGCAAGCAGCCATCAAACAATGACGGTCAGGGAGTTGGTAGATAAACACCCCAGCCTTCTCACTCTTAGAGAGAGAACTCTGAAGTGTGTTCTACACCGTCTCCCACAGTTCCCTGATGGAGGTACCTATAATGGTGATTGGCTTGATAACATACCCTGTCATAACACCTTTCCCCTTCCTCGTCACTTCCCTACTGCTGTTCCCTGTGATCACCACCCAGATAAACTACTTACATACTGGTCTCAGTGTCGCTTCTGGGAGAACCTAATCTAACAGTCTGCCGTCAAACAATTGGAATTTTATAAATTGTGTCTCAGTGTATTTGAATTTGCGTTCTCCTTATGAATGAAGCTGAGCATAGTTTTGTACATCCGAACTGTTTTTATTTCTATTTCTGTGAACTGACGGTCATGTCTTTTACCTCTTGGTCTCTTCGAGTCCTATAAAATCTCTATAATAGGAAGATTGTCTCTTTGTAATATGAATATTTTTCCCAGTTTGTTGTTTGTCTTCAGGTTTTTTTAATGTTTTTTCTGCTTTTTCTCTCTCCCCTTCTTATCTTTCTTTCTTTTTTTTCCTTTCTCTTCTTTTTTTTTATTTTTTGCCATGAACAATTTGTTATTTTTATATAGATGAATTCATCAGTTTTTTCTTTCGTTTCTTCTGCATATGAGCTATGGTAAGAAATGCTTTCCTCAATACTAAGTTATAGAAGAATTCCGTGTTTTCTAATGGCACTTTAAAAAAAACGTAGATTTATATTTTTAATCCATTTGGAATTGGGTGTTCATCAACTTTACCTTCCTCCTGCTTTTTCTGCACTGTGATCTCACCTACAGTCACTCACCTCTCTAAAACTGCCCTTGGATAACTTTGAGCAAGGTGTCATATTTCACTGCCCCAACCTATTTCCTCTTGCAAATGATTATGGGTCTCTTGGCTTTCCTCTTAACTTGGCCTTTACTACCCTTATTAGCAGGAGAGTTTCCTGCTATGGCATTTCTCTACCTGGAATAGCCTCCCTGTATCTTTTTTACTTTACTGAGCTCATATTTTATCACAACGAAAGTGTATGTTTTGTTCCTTTCCCATAACTCTTCATTTGTTTCTTTTTTGTTCCAATGGTAGAGCAACTTGTGTGCCATTTTCATATGGCATCGAACCCAATCTCTCCTGAAGATTTGCAGTGTGTTTTTAATTACAGGTCAAAAAGTAAAGAAAAAAATTGAGAGGGTCATGAACAATTTTATAAATCTGTGGGGTTTTTCTGCAATTCAGCACATTGCTGTATACATTTTAAACTTGTTTTTGTCTTGATAGTTGTTCACTCTTAAGGAGAAAAATGCCAAAAGTAAATAGATAGATGAAAGATAGATAGATAAATACATTTGATAGGTAGACCTAATCTATATTCATCTATAGACTGCTAAATAAGTCATACAAATCACATCTGCTCCTGAACTTGATCAAATTCTGTTGTTTTGGCCAGAGCGGACAAATTGAAAGAGTTAACCTTTTCTGATTTATTGCTGCAAATCTGTGTGGTCATCCTAGGTGTGCTTCTAAAAATATTGCTCTTGTACTTCTGGTGCCTTTTATAATATCCTAGGCCAATTCTACCTCCTAATGTGGGTAACACTTGCTCACTGATCTTTGGTCTTTTCGTGACAAACACCCATGGAGGCCTAGTCCCTTCTTAGAATGAAAGAAGCCCATCGTGTTCTGTTGGCCTGGTTCACTGCCTTACCATTGAGTCGGAGGCCTTATTGAATGTGAGAAAAGGAAACCAGCAATCTCATGGGTGTTTTAAGCTCCCTTGGCCTACATACAATGCAAAGAAAATGCATCACCCACCTGTTTACCCAACTGCCACTGTGGGGGCCAGATTCTGCTTGCTTTCCCTGGGAAGAAAATCTTCCTGCCCATTGCCAATGAGAATAATGCAGGATCCGCGTTCATGGAATCTCTCCTCGGCCTTTCCGGCTTTTTCTTGCACGAAACCAGGGGAGTGAAATTGGGTGGCAAAGCGCCCACCTTCCTACCAGTCCTCCATTCTCTCCTCAAGTTTTCAGTGTCGCCTCTGAGGAAACTTCCATCACAGACGTCTCCCCTGGGCACCCCCACCCTCCTCATCAGAATACTCCTCCCCTGAGTGTCACTAGCTGTGGGATTGTAAGACTCCATTATCATAAAGGTGACAAAGACAGATCTTAAGAAAGTAGAGCTCCACAGTGAGGGAGGGAGACACATCAGAGAGAACGGGCTCCAGGAGCCCGATAATGAGCATGGAGAGGACTTTGTCTGCTTATGGGTGAGAAAGACCGGGAAGTCTCTGTTTGAAGACAAAGCACATAATAATGTGATCACAGAGCCCTCCTAATGGGGCCAATGTGATGTTCAGAAAACGTATTCTTTTCACAGCCTTATTCTTATGTTCCAATGGAAAAGGTCTTCAAATGAATGTTTATTTATTGTAGCCAAGAGTTTTATACAGCAAAAGTCACATGCAGGTGTATGTTTAATTGATTTTATAACCTTGGATCTCGTAGGTAACTTTTCTTGACTCTTTGTCTCAGTTGGAAGAATTAAAATATAATCACACATAAATCCCTTAGTAATGTTATCAATTTATTTCTAACGGATTTTCTAACATGCTTAGATGGGTACTCCCTTACCTTCTTCTTCTCCTGAAAGGTAAGGTGGCTTTTTTTTACAAAAAGTACATAAATTGGTTGAACCAGCATTGCCAGCTTCCTGTATAAAGAATGCCCTGTTTTCTCCAAGCTTGAGTTTGGAGATGCAGGACATCTGGAAGGCATGATCTGACATCCCCTTGGTGTTCTGGAAGGAAACAGGCCGCACCTCTGCCTCGTGTGCCAGAGGCGACCGTCACTCTCAAGATAGCCCTGGATGCAAACGCTCCCATTTCTCCTGGGTTCTGTCACTGACACCAGGCCAGAGTCATGTGCATGGTCCGATTCATTGTCAATTTGCCAGCCGCGGAGTCTGGTAATCAAAAAGGCTCTCCAAAGTCACGACTGTCCCAAGTCATGTAGATAATGTGGGACTTTCCAGAGCTATCCTTTTCCATAGTGCTTTCTGGATGGTTCTTGAAATTAAGAACTAGAGGGACGGCCCATCAGCTCGGTCTACTTCTTACTTAAGTATAGGGCTTTGGGAAGGGAAGAGGACTGGCTGCTAATGGATATGGGGCTTCCTTCTGGAGTGATGAAAATCTTCTAGAATTGATTGTGGTGATGGTTGCACAACTTTGTGAATATTAAAGACGACTGAATTGTACACTTTCAATGGGACAATTGTATGGCAAGTGAATTACATGTCAACAAAGCTGTAATAAAAATGTGTTCATATATCTTATTGTTAATAATTAATCCTATTCTTCCTGGAGCACATCCTTAATGAAGTGAATGACACGCGTCTCTCAAGAACAATAGTCACCTGTGACTATGTGCAGGTATCAAAAGATATGAGCAGAGTTTGTGCAAAGTTCGTTCCTATCACAGACTCAGAAGCTCATACAGCTCTTACGTGGTTATGCAATTTATTCACTTCAAAAGAGAAAATCTGAGTTTTGCGTTATATATTTAAATAGCCTAAGATTAGTTTTTAAAACATTAGATAAGTAAAAGTTCAGAAATAGATATAATCTTAAAGTTACTACTTGCCTGTCACCTGGTACTTCCTGATTCACTGGCTGGAGGGACCACGCAGGAACATTCCCAGTGGAGCTTGGGGGTCACATGCTTCAGCCTTTTACGAGGGCTGCTACAAGTTAGGTCAGTGCACTGAGTCATCACTGAATCCAGGCGTGCTCTACCCAGATCTTAGGACACCTGTACCATTCTGAGACCCCCTCCTCCACTCAGTGTTCACTCCGAGACCTAGCACCTGCCTTTCTGTTTCAGAAGATTGTCTTCAGTTTATTGGGGCCCCTGTTGTCCATATGCACATGGAGCCAACCATGCCTGGGAATTTAAATGCCCACCCATGTGGGGCATAGCTCTGAAGCAATGACTGAGGGGTGCAGAGGGGAGAGTTGAAACACCAGCTTCCTTGTCTCAGGTCCAGGCAACTCTGAGGCTTAACCCACACCCCAGAGCTTCTCGTGAGATCAGGGGAGGCCGCCCTCGGAGGGTCTCTGTGGGATTCACACACTTGCTTATCTCCCTCGCCTTCCCTGTTTCCTTACAGGTCTTACAGGTCCCCCCTGGCAGTACTTCTGTTAGAAATCACCTGCACACCAATTGTCATCTTGGAGGCTGCTTTTGGGGCCTGACCTAAGACCACAGTCAATGTACCAGGCTAATTGGTGCGCTTGTGGCTAGCATAACTTGAGCCCTGCCTCACGCTGTAAGTACAGCTAGTCTGTGACTATCAATTGGCTATCGGTGTGAATTCAGACAGGCCTCTCCCTCTGGAATACTGGAGTGTATGGGCAGGCACAGAATTAGGTGGGACTTTGCAGAACTAAGAAGTAGGGAGAAAAAGACACTGGGATCCTGTTGACATTGTTTGAAACCCTGGCAGGGCCAGCTTTATGGGCATGCAATTTGTCACATAGGGTTCTGTGTTTATAGAGCACTTGGTTTAATGCTCTTACATTGCCATCTTGAAATTCTTAATAATTTGAAAAAGGGGCCTGCACTTTTATTTTGTGTTGGGTGCTGCACATTATGGAGTTGGGCCTGGTCCCAGGTCTAACCGTACCTGAAGCTACATACTTCTGGATGTTTTTGGTTTCATAATCCAATAAATTTCCTTTGGGGCTCTGTTACTTGCAGCTTATGGATCTATGATCACACTCTGGGTTTCAAGTTGCTAACATCAGAAACTGATTCTAGCCAATTTAGCAGAAAAGGAATTTGTTCAAGAACACTCGGTAACTCATAGAATCTGAGAGGCCCAGAGGAACAAACCTGAGGGAAGTAGCAAAGAAGAGTGGCCAGATGCTATCACAAATAGAATACACCCCCCCCCACCCCCCTGGGCACAGAGCTCCTGTTCACACCACTGAGTCTGGGCCTTGAATGCTACTGGGAACCTCCATCACCAGGAGCTGGATACTCTGGCAGCTATGCATGGCAGATGGATTCCATGGGCCACCAACTTCACAGCACTAGCTCCCCAGAGTTTCATGTGGCTGTGTCAGATTGGCAAAGCCCATCTCCTGCCTGCACCTCAGTAGCCAGAGAGGCTGGTCAAGAGAGATTCCAGCTTCTGCCTTGAGGAAGTAGGGGCTCATAAACCAGGGGACTTTCCCAAGGACCGGAAGTACCCAATACCCACTACTGACCTGCATTTGAATTCTGCTGAGGCCCGTGCACATAGATAGTCCCTCACAATGCAGGATGAGCCTGTTGACGCACACACTTCCTGCTGCTCTCAGCGATTCTGGGGTCTCCTAGGCCGTGTGCTCCCTCAACCAATCCTTAGGAAATCCCACCCCTTGTTGCCTTTTGGGGGCTGCCCCAACCCCACTTTTCAACCCCACCTTCCTGGAAATCTACTATAATCCACTTACTTGGAATCTCAACCAAAAGAAGATAGGGACATTTCTGCAAAGCAAAATATAACCCAGCCCTTAGGTTATAAGGTGTTTGTTCACCTGGAGGCAGGTGCTTGTTAGATGCTGTCCACTACCACAAAGCAGGTCCCACACACTTACTGGCGCTGGCAGGTCATAAACCTTTTTCTATGCAAAACGATCTCTTTTATTGCTACTAAGTTTTATGCCAGTTTCCAGCCCATTCAGAAGGAGCATTTTCCAGAATCAGGTGTTAACAAAATAATGAACAAAATAAAATGTACAGAGTTAGTAATTATCAGTTTCCTTTGATGAATCTGCCCTGGAGTTTGTTATCACCAATCTGATGTAAAAATTAAACAGAACAAAAGAGTGCCTTTGGGAGGGGCATGAAATCAGCATTTAAAAACAACTGTTTCACCCATTTCAGTACCTTTGTGTTGAATATATTTATTTCAAAGGAGAGCCTGGAATTTAGAAGTGGAAATGGGCGAAAGGCCTGCTGTTGACACCAGCTTCCTCAAGGTGGGGGCCTCTTAGCTGTTTTGCAAGAGGCTGTAGGTGGCCTGTGGGGACAGGTCTTGGTCTCAGAGATGAGGTTGGGCAGACAGCAGCAGGGCCAGGATTCTGTCTAACGGGTGTGTGACTGTGGCAGCGGCTTGGGCTGTGCAGGGTCTAGAACAGGGGAAAAGCAAAGAGCAGGCCCTTGTCCATGCATCCCTGTATCCTTCTCGCGGGCTCAGTGTTTCTGAAGCTTTACGGCTGGTGGGTAAAGGGTATGCACGAACTGGGTGTTTTGGGGTTTTTTTTAAAGATGTCATTCCCTGCCCCTGGTTGGAAGAATTGACAATAGGCCTTCATTCTCCCAGAGAGGCCAGGCATTGCAGGAGCCTTCTGAGTGTCCTTACGGAGTGATGTGGCCCTGAACTCTGTTTACCTGAGACTCAGCCAGAGGGTGGGGTCAGTGCTCAGCAAACATTTCCTACACAAGTGCTCTGTTCACTTTTAAACCTTCCTCTGTGCTGTTTCCACTACCTGGAGTGCTCTTCCCCCTGCCTTGCTTCTCATCAGTCATTCCAGCCTCTGGAAATTTTGACAGAAAGCATTAAAACATAAAACGAAGTCATAAATCTTGAGGGAGCGGCATTCTCCTGAATCCACCCGGAGCAGACTGGCCCCGCGGTCAGGTTCACCGCCTGCTGGTGCCTCGCGGGTGGCCGAGCGCGCCGCTCTGCGCACTGCGCCTGCGCCGGGGGGACGAGGCGGACACGCGCGGACGTGGTACCGCTGTCACCCAAGCAGCCGCGTCCTCGGAGGTGGTCGGAGGTAGTTCGTGAATAACCTGAGCTGTGTGTTTTCACTGACCTTAAAACCAAAACAAAATAGATAGAGAAGAGCCGCAAAGATGAGAAAGATAGAAGAGTCTCTTTTTAAGGATTCAGTCGGGTCTGAGAAATCTCATCTCTGCTCCCAAGTGCAGGTCCTCCGACTAACACAACTTTTCTTCCACAACCCCTCCGGAGACCCTCCTGTCCAGCCTCCTGTCGTCAACAAGAGGTGACGAGGCTTTCTCGCCATTGGAGGGAGACACGAACCCACACAGCCAGAGAACTCACCACCGAGATGAACCTTTTCTATTAAACTGGATGCATACATCCCCCTAAAGAAGCAAAAACATCTTTTCGGAAGAGACGCCAATTCCGCAGCGCGCTGGAAGTCCCCACGAAAGAACCAACCCGGGCTGGAGACGCCCGCCCGGTTGTGAGCTCTGAGGCTCCTAGGCCGGCAGGTGCAGGGCACGCCTGCGATTATCGGCCGCAGCTCGGCCTCTTTCTGTCTGTGATTGTGAGCAAGCTGCTGACCTCGGGGTCTCAAGTGGTCATCTGTAAACGGATGATCATTGTCCCGCCTCATAGGGGTGCTGTGAAGAAGGTTAAATGAGACAGGGCAGGTGAAGCGCCTCGAAGAGGAGCTCGGTGGCCAGCGCGGTGTTCCGTGAGCATCGGAGCGTGGGGCCTTCATCTCTGACCATCTCCCCGACACGGAAGGCTGCCTCTGCCTGGATGACTTTGAAAAGGGCAAAACCAAGGGGTCAGAGGTTTTGCTCTCTGTGCGACTGGCTTATCTAGCTATCACTCTCCCTGGGGGTTGACTGGCTAGAGGTGACCTCAAGAGAAAAGGAGGGCCGGATTCCAATAGGACCTTCTGTCCAGAGCGAAGAAAGTGGGAGTTTCCTGGAAGCTAGACAGAGCCTCCCAAGATTTCAAGCAGCAGGGTGGTAGGATCCGAATTACGTTCCTGAAAAATCACAAAGGAAGATGTTGAAGACCCAGAGTGTCCGTAGACGGTCATATAGTCCATCAGGAGGCACGGAGTGAGAGAGACCAGGATGAGACAACCCTCATCATCCAGGCAAGAGAAGACCCATGTAGACCAAGAGAGGGCAGTGGGAATGGAGAGGGGCCAGTGAGGGAAAAATGGATGTAAGCTAGCTCAAAGGATCCGCTGTGCTTGCTGAGTGGCTGGGTGTAGGGACGGGGCAGGGTAGAAATCAGCTCTCAGGTTTTTGGCTTGAAATAGCATTGCTTGAGGCAGGGCGAAAAGCAGGTTTGGGGCAAGATGAGCTCTTGGCCGTGCTGAGTTTGGGGTGCTTTGCGGATGCCCCAGTTGGGGTTCTTCCCTGTAGACGCTGGCCTGCAGTGTGGTGACATCTGCATGAGGGTTGGTGCCAGCTTTGGAGGGGCTGCCCAGGGAGAGAGACCTTACCACAAACATAGGACAAGCTTCGACATCAACCCAGCCACATGTAGCCTTAGCACGGCCATGCACTGCCCACCCGGAGGACTGCCAGGGGTCCGAGCTGCGCCTCCTGAGGCTGATGCTTCTGGAGGACTTGGGGAGAAGCAACAGGGAGATTCCGTGCAGGCCAGAGGCTGGGGCGGTCAGCAGTCTCAAAGGGGTGTTAGTCCTCCCCTCTGATTCCCTGGGCTTTGCACATGGGTGCTCCCTCCTTCCTCACGCCACCATCAAGTGGGAGGGAAGCCGGGCCCTGTGAGAATTCTCTGCTTGCCTTGAATCCCTGGGACGCCTGCCAGGGAGCACTGGGCCTCTGGGGAGCTTTGCTTTCTTGCCTCTGAGGCTCTGCAGAGCCCGGCTGTCAGCAGGAGACAAGGGCAGCGTTCCCTGAGGCTTGTCACTGCCGTGGAGGAAGCACGTTAGCTCCAGGAGCCTCTGCTCTGCAAAAGGAGGTGAGGATGGCAGCTGTGCCTGGTGGCAAATCACGGTGAGTGCTGGGAGGTGCCAGCCACAGCAGCCAGGGAGAGAGGGAAGCGTACCAGGCTGTGCCTGCACAGGCGAGTGAAGCAAAGACGGGCAGAGCGACTCAGTCTCCCTGAGAACCTGCTTGAGGCACCAAGGTTGACCCCGGGTCCTCTCTGGTGAGGATGTCATTTATTTACTCATTGTAGGTCCCGTGGCCGTACCATGTCAAAACAGCATCTCCTATAACTATATTCTTCTGTCTCTATGATGCCGCCTCTCTGAGATTTGATGTTAGGAAGATCTGTACGTCTTTCTAGGATTTCATCTTTGTGAAACTAGAGGCTTTTCTGTGTTCTGAACCAGCCACCAAACTCTCTAAGGGCCTCAGCATTAACGAAGCATCTGACTCTAGTCCGGGCCAGTGGGGTAGACGAGGTTTCTTGCAGGTGAGAACTCAGGACAGAGTGCGTCCACGTCGGCAACTCCCTTCCTCTTGGCTTCGACTCGAGCCTCTGGTCGGTGTTGTGATTAATTGTGCCCTAGAGCAGTTTCTCAGCCTCGGTGTCAGCCATTTCGGCCTGATAATTCTTCATTGTTCGGAGCTGTCCGGTGCACTGTAGGGTATTTAGCAACACCCCTGGCTCTAGATGCCTGTAGCAGTCCTCCTTGCCCAAGTCGTGACAACCACTAATGTCTCCAGACATTGCCAAACACCCTTTTGGGTGTTACCGTTTAGGAGGAAATCCTCTGGTTACAAGTGGTGTCTGGCTCTTCAATACATAGTATGGAGAGCCCAACTCCGCTCTGCCATTTGTCCCATGAGGGAAGTGAGGAGGGCATGGACCCATGACTCCAAGCATCATCCCCTAATAGTGGGATAGCCTCCTTGTCATATCCACTGGGTGGACCAGATTTTAAAGCCTGGTACTCTCTTTGCTGGGGTCAAGGGTGGGGATTTCAGGTGGGTCCTGGGTACAGCCTTAGCAAACATTGAATCAAAAGCCCAAACCTTATGCGCATTCCCTGGTTCTTTCGGACCTACCGAAGTCTCATATTGGTGCTGGCTTCTTTTCCGGTGTTACCTTGGCAACACGCCTTTGCCAATTTCCTTTTTTCCCCCATTTTACCTCCTGTATTAGCTTTACTGTTATGCTTCCTAGTATCTACTCTTTTAGTGATACTCTAGAAATTGCAAAATGCATCCTTACCTTATTGCAGTCTTTCTTAAATTGTACTTTAATCACATCTTGAACAAAGCAAGACCCTTCTAACAATTTAGATCCATTTATCCCTCTCCTGCTTTTTTGCACTTATTATATATTTTACCTCTATGTATGTTATATGGTGGTATTATTCTTGCTTTAAGTAGTCAATGGTTTTTTATGTTTACCCTTTTAAGCGCATTGCATTTCTTCCTGTGCTTTCTTCCTCCCATCTGGGCTCATTTTTCACGAAGAAGTTCCTTTAGTATTTCTTCTGTTTTAACACAGAAAAGGCAGGCCTCAGGCTAAGAGCGTTTCTCAGACATTAATATCCGAATTTGGTCAATGTATTTTTGTTTTCATCGTGTTTAGTGCAGTTATTGCTATTTTCTTTTTTAAAGGGATAGTGTTCTTTCCATTTACCTTATCAAAGTTGGGTGGATTTTAAAAAAAATATATGAAGCAAATAATCAGGTGATACAGACCAAAAACTGAAAAGATACATGAAGATTTTTTTAAAGTTTGGTAGTTAGAGCTCATGATAGATGAGGTGTTATGGGGACAATGGGGAGAAGAAAGCAAGCTTGCTCTTACTGTAATGCCTTTTATCAAGAGCTAGCTGGGTCATTGGGACTGAGCATCAGGCTCTGTGACTTCAGGCTCTGTGACTAGGCAAGTTGCTTCACTTCTGTCACTCCCAAAAGGGGACAGTCTTCACAGTGTTAGAAGGAAATCTTCAGGCATTTGTATAGCTTTAGGTTATTTATAGTTATCTTAAATAATAATGGTCAGCTAGAACATAAACTGTGTCAGACAATGTGCTGAAGACCTTTTACTAACCAGATGTCAGTTTCTTGTTGTTGTTAGATCTATGTCCCTATTTTCCTTTAATTACAAATTTTCCCATACTTGCCAGTTTTATTTATTTACTCACTCAATAAATGGTTCCTGGGCACCTTCCCTTATTACTTTCTCACTAGGTGATGCGGGGCACAAACTTCATCTTGCTGAACCTTGAGTTAGTCATTTATTAAGTGGGAACATTTATAGTATGTCTGCATGGGATCACTGACCCGGCAACTGAGCCCCTCCTGCCAATCATATGTTCGAAGTAGTAAAAACCCAGGTCCCCAAAGAAGGGGCTGAGAGTGCTGCAGGCAAAACACTAGTGTCCTTGCAACCCCAATCATCCTTATCAGTGTGAAGGCTCATGAAATGTTTTTCTGGAACATGCTATCATCTGTTACCACCTTAAAATCAACCACTCAGGCGCATCTCTTAGTCCACACCTGGGCTGTGTTGCCTCTGCTCGAGGATGAGACTTAGAACATTGGCAATTTCTAGAGGGCTGAAGGTGGTGTTCGTCCACGAAGGATGTAACACATCAGCGTTTCCAAGCATTCACTCTGGTCAGCCTGTAAAATGTCACTCTCTCCCTGCACAGTCGAAAATTTGTGTATAACTTCCAACTCTCCCAAAACGTAACTGCTAATAGCCCGTCGCTGACCAGAAGCCTTACTGATAATATTCGCGGTCAATTAACACATATTCTAGGTCATATGTATTAAATACAGTATCCTTACAATAAAGTAAACTAGAGAAAAGAAAATATCATTGAAAAAATCATAAGGAAGAGAAAATACGTGGACAGCACTGCATGTATTTATTGGGAAAAAAAATGCATGTGAGTTGGACTCACGCAGTTAAAACCCGTGTTGTTTAAGGGTCAGCTGTGTGAGTAAATCAGACCACCGTGCTGCGCCCCTTAAACTTATTCAGTGATGTATGTCCATTATCTCTCATTAACACGGGAGAAGAAGAAAAAACCCATCAAGCTAAGGAAATGCTGCTAATTAGCCCATCAGGGCAATCATGCATCAATGTTAAAGAAATGAGAACTAAAAAATGCCAAACAAAAAAAAAATTCGGAAGCTATGCCCCAATATCCACATTCACTGAAATTTGCCATCAGAGGTGCACTGAGTCCAGTGGCCCTCTGAACCCGTTCTGTGATTTGATCTCGATTTTCCCAAGTTTTTGAGAGAAAACAATGAAGAGCTTCAGTTTAAGACATATCCTGAGCACCCACAACAGAACAGGTACTGAATTTGGCACCAGGGACCAAGAAAAGAAAAAAACAAAACAAAACAATAAAGAGATATGGTCCCTACCCAAACAAATACAAAAACTAGGTTCCTGCTCTCTCTACTTTAAGGTGTGTGTGTGTGTGTGTGTGTGTGTGTGTGTGTGTGTGTGTTTACCTCTCTATACCTAGTACCTGGGAGAATGTTTGCCACAGAGTTGATGCTCAGGAAGTACAAATTATGAATGGGTGAACGTGCTAAGATGTTACCTGGATGGCTCAGACTTGGTCTCTACAACTAAAACTGTGCTGTTTGTTTGGGAAGAAAAATCAAAAGAGATAGAACAAAATGTGGTTGCTGGTTTAATGGAAGTGTGCGCAAAGTGCTAATAGAGCTTGGAGGAGGAAGCTACTCATGTTTTCCTTCTGGGGAGATAATGAGGAAGGGGGTGACATCTCAGAGAAGGTCTCATTTCACCTGGATCTTGACAGGTAAATAAGAGTTTGCAGGCCAAAGGGGAATAAAGAGTTGTAGCAGTTTCTGTGGGCGCACAGGCCCAGATGCCTACAGCATGCACATATGACTCTTGGCTTGAGTCTTTCACTACAATGTGTGCTGAGTGGCTGGAAGTGCGGGAGAGCTTGCACCCCGGGAGCACCCCTCAGCCAACGGTGGATGGGAGCTGGGGGATAAAGGCTCCCGTCTCCTTGCCCCTCAAGAGGAGCAACTCAGAGGTGGGCTCCATGCTGTTTGCCTTAAGTCTTCAAGGGCACTGAGCCTCCCTTGTCCACAGCAGTAACCTGCTTGATAACACATTTTTTTTTTTACTTCCTTCCTTCTCTGTCTGACTTCCCCACTTCCCTAGCAGGGCTTCCTGAGATCACTTCCTAAGCAAATGATTTCCTCTTGAATCCTTGACTCAATCTACTCCTGGGCGAACCACCTAAGACAGTCATGTTCCTAGAAGTAGGAACATGGAGAGAGGGGCTGGACCGTGCCAGGCAAGCTTGGGGTGATAGAAAGATTGGAATGAGAATTTAGAACGATAGCCAGCCTGCAGCTTAGTTGTGAGATGTGTCTAAACACGAGCTCTAATAATAGCGAGATTATGCGACAAACACACAGAGCATCAGCTCGGAGCCAGCATTTCCTCCTTTACAGCCACAGCTCTTAGATGCTGAATTAGACGTTTAGTTTTTCATCATTCTGTTTGCTGCCCTTTCATTCCAGATTTTTCCTTCTCTCTCAGGGATTGGAAGAGAAATGATACCCCTGCTGAGAGAGCCAAAGCTCTCTTGCGTAGAGGGGGCCTTGGGAATGCCACGTGGCCACCCGCTGGGTAAAGATTGCCCAACACAGAAATGCCACCAAGTAGCACATCATGGCCCCAGAGCAGATAAAAACTTGATGATGGGTTCATGTGACAGTGGGTGGTCAAGGCAAAGGGGCGGGAGACAGGTGTAGGAAATGGGAAAATGGTGTGGGACTATTTGTTCCTTTAGAATTGCACATTCAAGTCAAATATCATTGTCATTTCAGTGAAGTTTCTTGGCCGAGTGGCCAATTGCTCTAGAGATAATGAAATAGTACCTAAAGCAGGACAATCAAGACAACAGGTACTTCTGAATGGGGATGACAAGAGAAGCAAGTGTTTTGAGATATAAATCCATTCCCATGGGGGCTGTCGATCTTGCACAGAGAGGGATACATGGCTCCTCCCCATGTGCTTTCCTTATCGAGGTGACCAATGGACCTTTGTCTCATCCAGTAGACAGAGAAGAAATTGAGCTGCCAAGCCACATGAAGCTCCCACTAGAGATTTGGAGGAAGATGAATGGTACTTAAGGAACAAAGACCGTGAAATCAAACCATTAAAAAACAATTTCAAGACCAGTCAACTTCTCTCACCTTCTTTCCACTGTGATAAAGGCCCCAACTTCATTGGATGGCTCCTTTGATCTCGCTCAAGTTGGTGTGTTGACTTTGTCACCATAAAAGTGCCCCACACGTGGGAAAATGCTGCCTCTCAGGGAGGATGGGGAAAGGAGAGGCTCTGCCCATCCCCCATTTTCTCCAGTTATTGTTCAGCCCTGGGAGCAAAGCTGGATTCTTGGAACTGATGTCAGCAAAGTTGCTCACAGACATACTTAGGAGAAAGTCTCACTAGGCTTACCTTTCACTGATTTTTAAAAAGTTCTCTCATTCAAACCTGAGCTCTCCGTCACTTTCTATCCTATTCAGAATTGACGTCCAGAATGGACTTGTGTGCATTTTCGGTCCACGGAACAGGGTGCCTTTAAGTCTAATGGTGATGGGTGTCACCTAGGATGACATAAATTTCCCCTTCTCCCCCAAAGACTCACTTTTCCATTTTTTGGTTTTTAATTTAAGCATTAATTTTATTATACATGATAGAGAATGCATTCTCCTTGTGAAAAACTAAGTCAAAACACTTTGGTTAAGATCAACCAAAGTGACCGACAGTGTGCTCCCATGCCCGAAGAGGTAACAACTAGTGTAGGAAGACGTGGACCACTCATTAGCATGCGTGTTATGTGTTTATGTCACTACAGAAAACATAAACAATGTGTGTTTAAATGTATTAAAGCCCTCCTGTTTTATATACTATTCTGCAACTTGTTTTTCTATTCAACACGGTCCTCTGAGTTGGTAGGACTAGACTTAGGGTCTCTGCTCTGCTTGCACAGCTTGGGAGGGAGGCTGAAACTCAGCCCATCTTTGCTGGCTTAGCCCAAGGAAATGCCGCCTTTCTCTAACTGGCTTACTCAGAAGGGACCATCTTTTTCTAATCCGTTCAACAATATGGTTGGTATGTGCTTTGGTGGCCTTCGATAGAGCTGCTTTGTTCTGTTTGATTGCTTCGTAGTATTCCCTAGTGGGGATACATTGCATTTTATGTAACCATTCCCATGGTCGGACCTTTGAATTGTTTCTAATTTCTCGTGATCACAGGCAATGCTGCCATGAACAGCCTTGTGTTTCTCTAGAGAAGTACTGAGATTGCTGAGTCATAGAGATGCACATTTTACATTCTAGCAGACAGTGCTAAATTCCCCACCCCAGAAGGGGCCCTACGGATATGCAGTACCCCCAGCAGTGTATGAGCATGCCTGTTTTCATTGGCTTCGATTTTTCCTAGTTGCCAATCCCGCTGTTCTGGGGTTGTTACTAACTGACTATTTTATTTTATTCTGGTTTCTTCACGAACTTGATCTCAACCTTGACTCTCTGGCCATCTAAGGTTCATTGAAGAAGTGTCTGCTTGCATTCTGGCCTGAATTCCAAGTGGCAGGAATATCTCAGCCTCATCCTTGCTGTGTGACCATGGGCCGGTTGCCTGTCTGGGCCTCAGTTTCCCCATATGCACCATCAATGACCTGGGGTACAGGAACTCCAGGATCCTAGCGCTCAAGTTCTGGCCTACATAGGACTAGAAAAAAAAAATTACTTTAGAGAGAATCACTGTTTGGGCTGGTGGAAATGCTTTACTGTGAGTGCACACCGTCAGCCATGAGTCATTTGAACAGGTAATGAGTATGTATGAATTTTACTGCTCCAATAAATTATATCGCCATTCATTTCTGCGCTTTCCTGGGTGGGGATGGGTGACGAAGGACAGGTCCTTTGGTCTGCTCAAGCTCTCAACCAGGCAGTGAACACTTCTTGAGTAAACAAAGCCCACCTCCACCTCTGCAGCCACGTCCTCATGTTCTTCAGGCCACACCTTCCCAT
Organism: Eonycteris spelaea; assembly: GCA_003508835.1. Taxonomy (NCBI): domain Eukaryota; kingdom Metazoa; phylum Chordata; class Mammalia; order Chiroptera; family Pteropodidae; genus Eonycteris; species Eonycteris spelaea. Next base: position 2,496,398 of record PUFA01000224.1, read on the forward strand.
TCATTCAGCAAATATTTATCGAGCACCTACAATGTCCCCTGTTCCATGGTCACTTTTGGAAGAGGTGAGAGTGGAAGGTGGAGAGGGGTGGGAACGTGCTTTTATGAGCTGCCAACTCTCATGGCTAGTGCAGTGCTATTTAAGAGAATTGTTTGAGGCGGTAGACATGTCCTGCGGGGTCTGTGCTGTCCGATATGGACGCGCTTCAAGCGCCTTGGACCCCCTGCTATTGAGGGTGTGGTTATGATTCCTGTGCTAATGTATAACGAAGATAAGGACGCGATACACAGCTGGGGGCTCTGCAGCGACACCCTAGAATTCAGTCTTCTCAATCCTCTCTCTGAAGCCTCTACCTCTTAATCGGAAGGGAATTGTTCTGAGGAGCAAAGGACAGAGAGCGTGTGGGCCCTGGCACAGAGCCCACAGTAGATGCTCGGTTGGAGTCTTCCCTGCCCCCGGGTTGTGTTTGCTTGGCTCTCAAGACTCCTGTATACTTGTGACAAGAGCAACTTTCCCCCTTGAGGAGCTGGGACTCAGGGGGCAGAGCCTAAGCTCCCAGGAGGCGCAGGCTGAAGACCCTCTTTAGAGGCTCCCAGAGCCTCAGACTCTGACTCACCCAGGTAAGTTGCACAACTTTATAGGTGCCACTAATCATGTCACTCTCATTGTGGGGATTTTCAAGGGTGGGAATTTGCCTCCTCCACGACTGCCTACCTAGACAGGTGCTAGAACATAATAGGTACTCAGTAAATAATTGTGGGTGGGTTAATCACCCAAAGGCATTCCCGTTGAGTGGAAGCCAGGAGCCAAGAGTTTGACAGTCACCTTCCCACCCCCCACCCTGCCTCTCCAGGAAAATGCAAGGACTTCAGGGTAGCAAGCTAGGGGTTGACGCTCAGCTTTGCTGTTGCCTAGCTCTGTGACCTTGGCAGGTGCTGACTCCGTGTGGTGTAAGTCTCCCCACCTGGTGCCCTCAAAGTCTGTGACCTGAACACATGTGGGCTGCTTTTGCTGGGCAGGCCTTGCCCAGGCGTTAAATATATTTCTCTTCAAGTTAGGATTTGTCCTGCCTGGTGACTCAATCTCCCACTCCTCTCATCCCCCTGGCCCTTCTCCATACAGCAGGAGCTTGCAGTTGGCTTCCTGTGAGCCCAAGGGGGCGGGTGTTCTCTCCTTCCCTTCCCTGACCTCACCCAGCAAGCTCTCCAGAGGCCGTCGAAGCAAACAGGACTTGCATGACCTGGCCAGGAAATGCAGAACAAAGGATGACTTCTTTTATCAGCTGTTTCCTTTTGTCAGACGATAAATTGTGAGAGTAATAACCTTAAAAAAAAAAATAGTGGAACAGAAGAGAAATAAAAGAAGTTTCATACCACTTTAATGGGAGTGAGGCCTTCATTTGCTTTTCATTCCTTGCGCAGTGATCATTGTGTGTCAGGTATGTGGAGCTGTGGCTCTTTAATGGTGCAAAGACGTGGAGTTTGACCTCGAAGAGTTCGCAGTTCAGTGCCGGAGATTAGAAATGAGAACCTGGACAGGTTATAATCTAGAATGACCAGGGGCCACTGACTGTCTTTTTCATTACTGTGTCCCTATTGCTAGATTTAGGCTGGCAATTCAGCTCGGGCTTAGAGATTGTTTGTGGAGTGAAAGAACGTGCGAATGAAGATCAAATGTTTGGGAAGCCTGTGGGAGGGGCCCCTAAGCCAGGATCCAAAGCCACTTGGAAAAAAGGACAGGGAGACTGGAAGACTTGCAGGAGTAGCAGGTAGCAAAGGAGAAGATAGGGAGAGGTCGGGGTACACTGCAGATGGGGAGGGGCTGAGTTTTACAGGCCAAGGGAACAGCACATAGCTGAGCATGAGGGCCTCGGGTAGCAGGTTCAATCATGTAAAGTTGCCAATGACTGACCCTTTTTGCCTAAGAAAAACAACGATTTCTTACAGTTCAACCAAATATTTCACGTGTCACTGTCACGTGTCACGTGTCACCCCGACCAAACACGTTGGACATTGGAAAGACAGAGAAAAGTTCCAAAAATAAAATAGTTCCCTATAGTCACGGCATGAAGAATGTCACCGTTGACATATTTGGTCTAGCCTACTCCACATCTAGGCTGCGTGGGCCAGCTGACTGCCCGTATAGCACGTGACTGTACAAAACATGAGATTAGATCAAGCATGAGAAAAAAATTATGCAACTGAGAGATAAGCACAAGATGTATGAGGCTGCTGCCAGGGTGACAGTAAACTGGAATGTTTTGTGTTTAGAAATACCTGCATATTCCTTTGGCCGTTCCCTTAAGCTTGCTTACAGTCGTTGGCATTGAGACTGTCACCACAGCAGTGCATGTCCTGAGGACACGGATTACCTCTTATGTCCTCCCAAAGGCTGTGTCTCAAGACCCTCTTTTGGTTGCTTCTGTCTCTAGCAGCTGCGGCTACTCTCGTAGGGTCTTGGGGATGTACTTTACCGGGATTCAGATGTCCTTTCCTCAGACTGAGCCTCACATACTCTGAAATGCATCCCTAATTTAGCCCCCCGCCCCTGTGGTCAAGTTCCCCCGAAGCTGGGCCCAGCCTGCAGGTGATTCCGTGATGCGCTCAGGCCCCTTGATGGATGAGGGAATCTGCATATATGAGCCAGGGGTTGGCCCTCTGCTTCAAAAGCACGTCTTCGAGGCGGGCATAGCCATCAGCCCCTAGTTACTTCGGGACATCAGGGTCCTATTCCTGCTGGCATATCTTGCCCCCTGATACCCACCTCAGGTGCTTCCTTGCGTCAGCTTGCCTGGGTTTCCTGCAGCCTTCTGGACGCCAGTGATACTAGGTGGTATGCCAGGACAGGATGACTGGAATGGGTCTCCTTGAATGGCTCAAGCTATACTTTTGTGGTTATTTTGACTGGTGTAAATGACAATGGCTGAACAAATTAACCCTATGTGAAGAGTGGCTCTTGGGTTAGGGTGGGTGCGAGTCTTCATTAGAATCGACATCGACCCAGCGCCCCCTTTCAGAGTCCTAGACCTCCGAGAAACGAGGGCCCTTCCTGAAGTAGCAGTGTCACGAGGGGTCCCTCTCTGCTGTGGGACCACACTCCTCTCTCTTTTCATCCAATAACTGGGCGAATGAGGAGAGGATAATGTCCTACCTGCTGGCAGCAAACTGCAGAGATCAGGAAGCAGAGGCTGAGGAGCTCCCACTTGCAGCAATAAAAAACAAAAAAACAAAAAAACGGCGCACTCGGAAGCTTGGGCCAGTGGTCCCTGGAGGGTTATGGGGAGATTGATAAGCAGCAGGGCAGAGGTGGCAGAGGCTCAGAGGCCCCAGGCCTCACCAAGGGGAGCTGGGGCCGAGGCACTTAGAGCTAAAACAGATGACAGGCGGGGCAAGGAGTCATCAGATGGCCAAATAACTCAGGAAACGTGCCCCACCTCACTTCTGACTTAAAAAAAATCAGCTTGGCAAAGATGAAAACAACTTACAAAATCGAGTATTGGTGAACACATGAGGAAAATGTCACTTGCATATGCTGCTGGGGGCAGCATGAATGAACACTGGTCCACAGTCTTTTACCTGAAACCCTTGGGGCCAGAGATATGTCAGAATTCAGAATTTTTCATATTTTTGAAAAGCTATATGATGTATAAATTGCACATTATGTAACACTTCCTGCAGGAACTAGGGCAATACACACATTTATGTGTCTACACGAAATGTACAATATATTAAGTGGGATAAATAAAGACTGTAGATGGCCTGTTCAAGCCGGGGTCTGCCACCAGATGAGTTTAGATACTAAATTTACGAAAGCACTGTTAGTTTTCAGCTTTCTGGATGAGGTGGTGTAGACCTTGCAACTTTTCCAGAGGGCAATTTGACAATGTGTATTAAGAATCTTCAAATCTACATACCTTTTCACTGGACAAGTTTACTTCTAGGAATTAGTTCTAAGGAAATAAACGTGCAACAATCTAGCAATAAGGATGTTCATTACCTCGTTATTTTTTGTTAGAAGAAAAAAGAAAATTAGAAAGAATGTAAATGTCTACCAATAGGCTTTTTAAAAATAAATATAGTACATCCATGCAATGGAATATGAGCTGGTCCTTAAAATTATGTTTGTTTATTAACTTGAAAAGACATGCGTGATCTATTACTTAGAGACAAATTTAAACTACGAATACAATCTTAAAAGTTAGAAAAGTAATATTTGCAAACTTTCAAAGAATTCAGGTGTATACAAGCTAAAATAAAGGCTTCTTCTCCTCTTATTCCTCCCTATCTCCTCCTCGGAGTCAACAAATATCCATAGGCTATATTGACCCTTTCCACATCCTTGGACATCTAAGTAGTTCCTATTTGCTGACTATCTCAAACAATATTGCAAAGAACATCCTTCGACATGCGCCTTTGTGGACGTGTATGCGCATTTACGTAAAACAGTTCTTAGGTTTGATTTTCTACAGTGAGCCTATTATTTGATTATTTAAAAATATTATTAAACTCCTTAAAAGATTCCACTAGACTCTTTCCAATACCCCAAAGCCGCTCCGCTGACCCATTTTTTTTCTAAGGATAAATGAGCTATTCACCAGCACCGCCATGTAAATAAATCCCACATATTTTGGGGCCACATGTGATTTTTTGTACAGGAGTATCTGGTCCAGCAGACAGGAGTCAGGGGAAGAGGCTGTCGTTGCCAAAATCTCGAGGAGGGTTAGAGAGGTGGGTGGTCTTTGCATGGCTCTGGGTGTCCACTTTTCACAGACCATCCGGTGGCCCTAGGATCTTTCCTTGGCAGTTTCTGGTGGCTGCTCACTCTCGGGAAGGCTTCAGCTGCTGCTCTCCTGGGCGGTAGGCTTCCTGGGGGCAGGGGGTGGCTGGCTTCTCTGAAGCTGGGGCCCGACGGGTTTCTGGAGATTCAAGGGGCTGCTGGCTCAAGAGAAGAGCTCGCAAGGTGGGCAGGGCAGGCAGAATGGGTCCTTGCCCGGGCCCAGGCTCTGAGCTCCCAAATCCTCACTAGCCTTTCTCTTCCTCTTGTGCTTACAAAATCGATGCCATGTTGCTTCAATTTTCGGATACCCACTTTTATTTTACCTAGTAATGCTCCTGCAATGGGAAGTGGACACTGAGTGTGGGAGTGTCTCCCTCCCTGGCTTTTCCCGAAGTCTGTTATTAAATAAGGGGGTGCCTCATACAGTTGGCGGGCTCCGAGAGAGTCAGGACCCTTCACCTCCAGCCCCGTCACACGTACAGCTCAGCTGACCCGCCAGACCAGGAGCTGGACAATGTCACCCTTTGTGTGTAGAGAGGGAAAGAAAGAATCATCAAACTCTTCTCTGAAATTCAGACTAGGCTCAAGTGCGAAGCAAAAGCCGAGATCATCATTCCTTTCCCTGGCTGCTCGGTGCCCATCCCTTCCCATAATGCTGCTGCAACCCTTCCGTGTAATTACTGGGGCATAATTAATACATAAGAGGAGTCTTCCTAACAGATCTGAGCCCGTGTGTTCTCTTAAAGTGGGATGGGAGGTACAACCTTACAGGCTTCTACATGCCGACCTGAAATGTCCAGGCAGACAATCACATTGTCATCCCGGCCTCGTACATTTATGTGCTTTCTGGATGGCCCAGCCCCACGGAGGAAAGCAGCGGGATGAGGAGGAGTTCTGAGGGCCCGAGAGGGCGGGCTTAAGCGCAGAGCCGGGAAGCTGCGGATGGAGTTGTAGTGTCAGTCACGGCTCCCCGGAAGGCAGAGGTTCGTCGGGTAGGGAAACCCACGGGGAGAGACACAAAGAAATGGCAGTGTATGAAGCGCCTAGTCTGTGCCGGGCATGGAGATGCGGTTTCACGTAACTCTTGAGTTAAGGTCAAGAGCTGCTCATTTACGGGTGGCCACAGAGCGCTGCCGCGGCGATACGACCGGCTCCGTACAGGCCAGAGGGGGTGAGCGGTTCGGGTGCCTCTAGCTCCCAAACCTTAAAATCATTCTTCTTATGACCTCGAATTCCCTTGCTCTCGCTCTCTCTCTCTCTAGTCCTTTCCCACCAGCCGCTTCAGCACACCATCACTAGGAGGAACTTTCTAGAATCTTGGTCCAGACCATTTCCTCCACCCACTGGCTCTCCTTGCCTCTGCAGCCCCTTTGCCTGGGGACGGCTTGTGCTCCGCCCTTGCTCAGGCGACAGCGCGAGGCGGGCTCGGAGGCTCCCCGAGGTCTCTCCCAGGTCTGCTCGTCGTGGCTTCGTGGTTGGAAGGGCCGACTCCTCCGTACATGCTTCGCTTATTAGTTTTATGAGCTTCCGACTGCCAGTCCGAAGCGTCGCCCTTGCCTGCAACCACACTTGAGTTTCTCCTCCTTTTTTGCTTATCCTAGTCACCATCTTCTTACTCAGGTGACCATGCCGGGCCTGGGGTTCCCTTTGGATGCTTCATTTTCCCTCATCCCGCTTCACCCAACCAGTTGCTAATCATCATCGCGGCCGAAAACATCCTCCGAACCACCCCTGTCTTTCCATCTCCATTGTCACAGTCCTCAATTCACTTGCTCAGAATTGTTTCCTGTTCCTTTTTCCTACCCCTTGTTTCTCCCCTCTCCCCTCCCACAACCCATTCTTCCCCCTGCAGCCCAATGACCTAACTCTGACGTTGCTCTGCTATTTTAAGCTCCTCTTCCCCTCGAACTCCTTAACATAACTTACAAGGACTTGGTCCTCTGGCCGCTGAGATCTCCCCAGCGTTACATATCCCACACCTTCTCCTTCCTGTGCCCCGGTTGTGTGAACCACCAGTTTCGCAAACATACGCACGTGGGGGGAGGGGTGGGGAATGTGATAATTTACACAGTCGCTGAACTCAGCCGGGAAAAGACGAAACTTTATGTCTTTATAACTGAACTCGAATGGTTACACGTCCCTGTTTCTGCTCCGGAGTGGAAAAAACATTATCCTGCCGATGCAAAGTAACTTGACTAATGCTGTCTTCCTAACACGCATAAATAAAAACCTTTCGTTGCGGTGAAATACGTAGAACATGAGTTTTACCGTTTTTAACCATTCGAAGTGGCCAGGGCAGCGGCATCGAGTCGTCGCTGCGCAAGCATCAGCACTGTCCATCTCCAGAACCTGTTCATCACCCCCAACTGGAACTCCGTCCCCCTAGGCGATAACTCCTCCCCGCCCCCAGCCCCCGGTAGCCACCGTTTTACTTGGCGTCACTGTGAATTTGACTGTTCGATACTCAGTCTCTCGGTTACTACCTGGCAACTCCAAGTTCCCTCCGGCGTTCCTTCTCCCTTCTCTCCGGGGTGATCTACGTCTCCAGGTATCGAGGGAGATTTGCACCCTTGCTGCCTCCGTTGGCGTGAACTTGGTCTGTGGTTCATGTCCTTGGTCCAGTCATGGCTTCTGGTTGGCGGGTCCATATATTCTTCATGTGGCCACAGTCCTCTCCAGGCTGTTGGCCCTCTCAGCGCTTCTGCACCCCCCTGGTGCCTCTCCCTAGGGAGTTCCAAATGCACACCCATTCCTCACCTCATGCCACACTTCAAGGGCTAGACACCAGGTGCCTGAGTCACATTGTCCCTCTCGGGTCTTCTCCCGGACTTTTCCAGCCACCCTGGGGTACATCTAAGAGGCAAAGTGTCAGCCTTGTCTGCCCCTTGAGTATTCTCTTCCTGTCTGAGGAGCCTATCACCTACCCCCTATTCTCAGAGTTTTTGCAGGGGTCAGCTGAACCCCTAGAGAATTGGAGTTGCTTTTACTGGAGTTGGGGAAGATTGCAGGAGGGGCCTGGCTTTAACCTTGTTGAGTTTGCCATGCCTCGTGGACATCCACGTGGAGGCAGGGAAGACAGCGAGATGTGTGCCACACAGGAGTCGTCAGCCTCCAGGTGATCTCTTTAGCCAAATGTAGAAGAGTGAAGGAAGAGAGATGTCACAGGACTGAGCACTGGATCCAATCTCCCAGGACAGAGAGAAGACGAGGAACCACAAAGAAGGCAGAGAAGGAGCAGTGGCGAGACAGGAGATAACCCAGGAGAGGGGGGTCTCACTCATGACACAGGAAGGAAGAAGTGTTTCAAGGAGGAATCGGTTATCAGCTCTGGGAAATAAAAACAATAAAAATCCCTGTAGCATTTCGTTGGCTTTCTCTCTTCTCGCTGCAGCTCCACAGCAGCCGAGGGCAATGCGGGGGTCGGTGGTGGGGAAAGCCTGAGGTGGGAGCATCATGTCCCACACACACCCACACTTCCGCCTGTTACCTCTGGACCTTTGCACAGGCTCTTCTCTCGGCCTGAACCCCTTCTTCCCCTTCAGGTTGGTGGATTCCAACTCATCTTTCAGGTGGGTCTCACTTTGGAGATGCCTTGGAGCCATTTTACCCCACGTTAGGGCTGGGAGTCCCTTGTGCGCCTTCTCAGGGCAGAACGATTCAGCCCTCAGGGTTATTCTGTGGCGTTCACGAGTTCACGTATGTGACGGTGATCTTAGACTATCAAGTGCCGGTCAAGCCATTCTCTTCCTTTCCCTTCTGTGATGTCTTCTTGCTGTTCTTTCCTATTTTCACCCTTCTTCCCCCTTCTAAATTAGCAGAGATCCTTAACCTGAGGGCCAGTGGACGGGCAGGCAGCATTTCCTGTGTTTGGGTATATGTGTATGTGTCCAGGAACACAGTCTAGAACTTTCATCAGTGTCTCAGGTGTGCTTGACCGTAAAAAGGTTAGGAATTACTATACATTTTCCAGACACAAAAGGAGAGTAAGATGGAGTAGGCTTTATTCGTTAGCCTTTGTCATGCTTTCTGCCTCTCTTTGTCTTCTAAACATGGACCCATACTCAAAAAGTTAGGCCAAACTTTTCAGTCTAGATCGAGGCAATATTGGAAGCACTAATGTTCAACTTTAAATCAACTTCTTGCCTCAAAGGTGTTTGTCCCCAGGAAGGCAGCTCCCATAAACAGTGCTTCTTTCAAATGCTGGGGAGAGTGATACATCGAAGGTCAGGTGCTCCATGTAACTTGTTTTTCCTGGTGAGCAACTGGGACAAGCAGGTGCCGAGTAGGATTTGCACCGAGACCCGGAAACGCCACTCCCAGGGCCCTGGAGCACTGCCTGCCTGTCTTGTGTGCTACTTTGCCTTGCATGGCCAAGGGCTTTCTCCCAACGAGGTCTGACCCCTCGTGAGACGTGATTACTGTCACTCCGTTTAATTCCCATTTCATACAGTGTCCAGATCAAGACAGGGGATTCGTGGGTTTGGCCCGTGAAGGTGCAGTGCACATGTGGGAAAATAAAACATCTCCCGACCTCGCCATCAGAGACGCAGATTTTATTTATTTCTTAGGAGTGGAGTATCTGGTAGGGTTTCTTTCTTTCTTGCCCTTTACTGCGCCCCCCCCCTCATTTTTTGATAGTGTCGTTGTTGTACCTCAGTGGGGCATTAAACTGAGGGAGCAGTCTGATCTGTCATAGCCGGTAGAAGTGCGGATGATACGACATGGAGATACAGGCCTACAGCTTAGTAATAAATCCCTCAGCCAGTGGCTGGGGCCCTGAGGACAGGTTCCAGCCTAAGGCTGCCTTGAACAGAGGTGTGGAATCATAGGAACAGCATTATCATAACACTCACAGGGGCACTTTGAGGTCTTGTTTTAGTTGGGGTGCCCCCCAAAGCAGATCCCAGGAAGGGCTAGTAGGAGCTTGTGGAAGTGAGACAGGGAAGGAAAGGAAGCTGGTCCAGGTGAGTTAATGAGCAAGTCATCTCTGTGGGCAAGTGGGGCTCCATCCATGGGGGATCCTTGAGAGACTGTCCCTATATGGGGGAAGAAACTTGGGGTATTTATTCATGAACTTCTATTCCTCATCCGTGGAGAGTTGCTCCCCAGGGCTCATTTTCTGGCTTCCGTGACACAACGCTCTGCTACATTCTTAGTCTAGTTTTGGGGCTCCTCCTACTCCACCCATCATTAAATGTAAGAGTGCTTTAAGGCTTGGGTCGTCCCTGTTTTCTTAGTATCTACACTATCATCTTACGCTATTTTATCTGCTCCCTTGGCTTTGGTTTCACCTGTACATTCATGACTGAAATTGCCAGCTCACTCAGACTACTAGTTGTCTCCTCAAATCTGTTCTTCTTTCTTCCATATTAATACAGTTGCAGCCAGACCCTGGATTTCTCAGCTCAATGCAACATCTTCAACCTTTTTTGTGGCTAGGCGTGGCCAACTTTGAAGGCTGGCTAACTTATAGCCAACTGGACGTGAGCAGAAGTGGCGTGGGCAGCTCCTGGTTACTTCCAACTTAAAGACAAGCCACTTGTCCTGGACTTCCTCTCGTCCCTCCTTCCCATGGGCTGGGATACAGACAGTGTGGTCACCTAGCTTCGCCAGCCCAATGAGGACACGCTCTGGGGATGGTGGAGGAAAAAGATGGAATGAGCCTGGGCCCCGGGTTACCTCACGGAGCAGCCATTCTATTTTATTAAGCATCTGTATTTGAAGCTTTGTTACGTTATAGTAGTTCAGTAGTAAACCAGAACAGACCTCTCTTCTGAAAACCTGGCTCATTTATTCAAATCCATCTCCACATTTCTATTCGACGACCCTCGGATCTTCAATTAAAACTGAGCTCTTCATTTTCACTCTCTTCCTCCCTAATATAGCACTTCTTCCATATCCTCCTTTTCTATAAATGTCATCACTGGGATTTATTTTTTAACTCCTTCCACTAGCTTACCTCCATATCCAATCTATCATGAATCCCGCTGATTGTATTTGCAAGATATATTACATGTTTATGTCCATCCGTTAAGTTTTCTTGCTTGGACATCCAGAGAGAGTGAAGTTCATCACACATATCTGTTACTACAAGTCCGGTCAGGGGGACTTTTTTTTGTCATTTTATTTTGTTTCATTTTATTTTTATTTTTTCCTTTTTCTTGTCTTCAGTTTTTAATGCCCACTCCCATTTCCCTTCTCCCTGTAGGAATCCATTGTGATGTGTTTGGTAGGTGTCTTGGCATAGGGATATATCTTCGAAAAAATGCATGATATTTATGCCTGCACCTGTGTTGGTTTATAACATAGTATCGTATTAGAGATATAATCCCAACTTTTGTAATCAATGCTCTGCTTTTTAAGATTTGTCTACTTTGCTACGTGGACCTCTAGTTCATTACTTCTATTTGTTTCTCTTGGGCCACAGTGGGCTGGCACACCATCGTGCTGGCCTGTTCACCTGACGATGAATGCTTTGGTCACCACAAAATCCTTTCTACAAAATTATGTGTTGCAAAGAAAGTATCCTCACACATGTTCCTTCTTGGACCTGCGTGTGAGCTCTTCTTGGGGGAGTATTCAAGAGTAGTATTTCTGGTTCACAGGGCACAGGCCTCCTTGATTTCACTAAGTGACGCTAGGTTGCTTCCCAGGTTGGCTACTGTGTCCCGTGTTCTTTCCCACCATTAGTGCATGAAGCTTTCCTTCCTCCAAAATGCTTGCCTATTGTGCTCAAGATGTTGGTACAATCTGACTCTTACATTTTTGCCAATTTTGTGGATATAAAATGGTGTTTTCGTAAGCACGTTAATGGGTGATTTAGTTAATTGTGTCCGTGTGAGCATCAATTCTCATGCTTGTTAGCCATTCGACCTCTGCTTTGAATTGCCTGTTCTTACCCTTTGCACGGTTTTTTTCTATGGGGTTTTCTGTCTTGTTCTTGCTGATGTGTAGGGTGGTGTTCCTTTTGTCCTAGGACCTGTCCTAACATGTACTGTCCCTGTTCACATTTATATTTATGAACTCGATGCCAACAAAAGCTCAAGCAAAGCCGTAGGAACCAAGGATTCACAGTTGTCCACAGAGAGGAGGGAGGTGGGAAGAGCGAGCCATCTCCACGGCAGTCTGAGCGTGCAGAACTCCAAAGAGCCTGCTTCGTGGCCGCGGGAACCACACTCACAACACCACCTCTTTGCACAAACCAACTTTCAACAGTTCGTTAAGTGTAAGGGTGTTAGTAATTACGCACTGAAGAAGATTCTGTTAAATGGCGCCTTAAAATTTTCAGAACTCTACTTGGAAACGCACCATTAAATTGATAGGCCCATTAAAAACCCGGGTTAAAAATAAGTTCGTTGTTAAGAAGGAAAAATAATGATAATGATACTGACAGTGACTAAGACAATGGCCCATCATGCTCAAAATCAAAAGAAACAGGCCATTAATGTGAAATATAAAACGTGCAAATGAACTTTCCTACTATTAGGTTCGACACTGGTAATTTACTTTGAACAAAACAACATCATTAATCATGCTAAAGAAATGTTGTTAGTTGAATTTCATTTGTTTTAGAGTTTTGCTCGTATTTAATTTGAAGATTAAATTTTACAGTTATGTTTTAGATTTTGTAACCATGAGAATTTTATAGCTATCTTTATGCATCTGTATTTTAAATAACATTTTAATAAAAACAATTTTGACGAATACTTAGGATCTGTAATAATTTTCTATGGAAGTTTGAGAAATAGCGCCTCGGTGTACTGATATGTTCATTTGCAGATTAGAGCCTCTTAACTGTTTCACAGAGTTGGAGTAAACTGTAGTCACCACAATGAATTCTAAAATATCAGGCCCCACAGATAATTAAAACATGTGTGAGTCTGGGGTGCAGATCAGAGGCAAGGTTAACGTATCTGTAGATTCATGGTAGATGTGATGGACTGACTCTCAACAGCTATTCCACCCTTTTTCTAGTGTTTTCCTTTTTTGTAGAGGCTGGACAGCCAAGAACTACATTTCCCAGTTTCCCTTGCAGGTCGAGTTTCTGATGGATGCAATTTAGATCCAGCCTATCAGGGATACTCACATGAATAGAGAAGCTGAAGTGAGCAGGTGCCTAATGTTCTTTCTGTTACCAGGCACTGTCGTGGAGCCATGTGCTTTGGCCCTAAGGTCCAGGCACTGTCTTTAAGGATGCATAAGTGGGGCATGCTTCTGATGGCGTGGATCGTGGCAGGTGTGGTCGTTTCCTGGTTGTGCCACTCATGACGTCTCTGTGGTCTTCTGACTCTAGGACAGGCGGCAGCTCTTTTAGTGGCCCAGTTATTCCTGTGGCTTCAGGAGTCAATATGGAAAGCTCAACCTGTTTGTAGGGTCCTTCCAGGGATCCTGTAAACTGTGAATAGCTTATAATAATTCCTTCCTGCTTAACCTGGCTAGAATAGATTCTATTCTTTGCATAGAACCCTGACTGATAGGAGATCAGATCCTTGTAGAGTGAGATTTTCTGACGATTGAAACCAATTTCTGCACAGAATGTGAACACATTTTGTGCATAGGGTTCTTTGTAAGGCCACACAGGATAGTTTTAGTCTCTGCCACCAGAGAGCCAGAGACAGGACTGTGTGTGGTTAGTGACACCTGATTAGCTCAAGCCGTGGTCCCTGAGTTCAGGAATGTGTGGGGTTTATGTTGGGGGTTAGATACCTCTGTGTGTGGATGGCCAGGGAGCCTCATGCCAAAGGTGGAAACTGAAGTAAACTTTAATTAATGAGTTGAGGCTAGAGAGGGCAAGAAGGACCACAGAGGACTTACGAGGTGCGGGACCAGTAGCAGCATGCAGAGGTGAAAGAACAAGTTTGGGCTATATTCTGGAAAACCCTGAATGCTCGAGAAGGACTAATAACACTTTTCTCGAAGCATTGGAGAGCCATTTCAGGTTTTGAGTAGGAGAAATAAGGGAATTAAAGCCGTGCTCTCCCCTGCTCCGCTCCCTCCTTGGGTATACAGAAAGTAGGGTTTATGCGATAAGCTTTCGGAGTGAGTGGAGTTGTTTCCTGATGTGAGATTGAGACTGAGGTATTTTTATGTGGCCCATTCATTGGGAACGCAGAAAGAAGAAACCATGGGAACTATGGGAGATTTCCCTATTGGATCAATCTTACCTGGACGACAGTGAAGAGCCACAAGAAGCCAGTCCATGCTGTAGGTATCGAAGAAGAAACTAACATTCCACCAGGTTTCCAAGAGCCAAGTTTGGAGCTGCCCACGTGAGATGAAAAAATCTGGAGGATAGTTTGCAACATTGATTTCTGTAGATTTGATTTTAGGACTTCACTTTTTCCAAGACAATGATGGAGGGCTGATTGCATTATTGGAACTTTGCTGTTCTCTAAGAACTCTAATTTCTGTGGAAACTTTATAATGACGAGGAGAGTCATTTTCATTTTCTGTTTCACTGGTTTTGGATTGAGGTCCTCGCATAACCTTCTCTGATGAGCTAGGAGAGATGATGCGGCTGGGACACAGAGCGAAGCAAATCTCAGGTAGTGGGCCTTGGAGTTAAATGAGTAGTTTGTTTGACCCATTTCAGAGATTTTTGGGGACTATACAAATGAGACATGACTTATGGGGTGAAAGTATCAGAAAAGGGACCACAGAATGGAGGAAGGGTTGTCCCTGACGCTCCTGTGGATTTTCTCCCCTGAGGCAGATAGCCTAAGTTTGACTGACAACAGACCTGACTACTGAGCCTGACGGTTAACAAAAGCAAAAAGCCTGGGAACGTGGGTTTCTAAAGAGAGAATGTGCTGGTAGTCTTGTCTCACCCCTATTTCCATGCCTTTCCAGAGGAGGACACACCAATCCAATGGGGTAGTTGAAGACGAAGCAATGTGGATTAGTGGACGCCGATGCCTCGCACCCCCTCTTTACTCCACCAAGCATCATACCTGAGGCCATCTGTGCTACCCTGGACAGTCCCACGTCCAGGTTCAAATTAGATCAGTGCATTCCCCTCCTGGCATGATCCTGTCGTGACGGTATGAGGAGGGGTTGACCTCTGGGTGTCGTTTCCTGTCCGTACAGTCCTCTCTTGGTGACAGCATGATAATAGTTGGTTTTCTCTCGAGGTGGGGACCAACGGCATTAAACTTCTGTCACCAAAACCACATGGACTGAACTTAGACCTTTCATATTTCCTTATAGAGGCCACTGATGGTCAACTCTTCTACCTATTTTCTCACTGTTCTTGGAATTTGGGTTCTGTATTTTTCGTGCCAGTCTCTTTGGCCTCAGATTACTGTCCGCGTGTTTCACAAACACCTTTGTAACCTGAGTGTCTCGTTGCCTTTCATGGTTGTTTTCCTCCTCCTCATTACCCAATGCCCTGTTGAGATGGAGGCCCACCTGCTTCCTCCTTCGTGTTCCCAGGTGGCTGGAAGGGTGGCCACTCATGTCCTTTGTCCTTCAGTTGCATGCACTTGAGTGCTCTCCTGCCCTCAGTCCTGGGTGCCAAGCTGTGGAGGGTTTTGTTTTGAAGTGAGGGAGAGGAAGACCTGTTCGTGGCACTCAGCCATGCTCACCAATCTTTTTTTTTTTTTTTTCCTAGAAAGTCTTCCATTGGGCTTTTAAGTCTGCAAATATCAAAGCAGTTCCTTGTTTCCCACTTGCCCCTTCTGTGGGAAACTCACCTCAGCAAATTCATCTCAGCAGACTCATTAGGATTTGGCATT
The DNA here is from genome assembly GCA_003508835.1 of Eonycteris spelaea. Taxonomy (NCBI): domain Eukaryota; kingdom Metazoa; phylum Chordata; class Mammalia; order Chiroptera; family Pteropodidae; genus Eonycteris; species Eonycteris spelaea. Next base: position 2,511,907 of record PUFA01000224.1, read on the forward strand.
TCTGGATTCTCAATTCAGAGGTCGGGCAAATCTCATCGTGCGTCTGGCAGAAGATGCTCCTGGAACTGAGCTGGGGTGCAAGAAGTAGGACATTGTTGGCAATCTTGGGGGCCTGCGGTGACGAGGTCTCCGCTGAGGAGATGGTGGCGGAGGAGGAAGAGAGGGTGTGGATGTGAGAGACGGTGGGGGAGGAGGATTGCCAAGGCTTCAGGTTGGTGGGAAAAACTGCTCCTAGGAAGGATGAACGAGCAAAAATGTCAGAAGCGGGGCAAAGGAATAACCAAAAAGAAGAGCGATGAGGATGACAAAAAATGATAAAATGAGAAAATGTGGTTATAGGATAATAAGAATTTAAGGAAGTATCAAAATATGTCAGAAACAGGCACTTAAGATTTTAGAACTCCATTTGCTCACCTAACATTCCTTCCTTTCTACCCACATCTACCTGGAGGCTGACATACATTTAGAGAAAGTCAACACTAAGTGGGCCAAATGGGGGAGGCCTTTGAAAGGAGCTGGGCCTTGGGTTCCCAAAGCCTTCACCACAGAGCAGGTCACTGGTGCCAAGATTACTATGGCTTCTGAGATCTCTGTGCCCTGATCTATTCCGAAGCAATGTGCAGCTCGAGCCTTGTCTTTCCCGTGTCCTTCACGGATTCCTCCTGTCTTGATTTTGATTCCTCTGAAAGCAGAGCCTGAGATAAGGGCTCAGGAAGTGACCCCTGGAAGCAGGAGTGAGGGACCGGGGGTGAGTGGGACAAGGAAGAGGAAAAGCTGGTGTACAGGTCCTTTATGAAGATCAGCTCCTCGGACTGTGAAGAGGGCCAGATGGACTACCGGGACTGTCTATTGGAAGAAATGAGGCAGACTGTCTCACCAGCATGTCTCTCCCCGACCCCCACACTGGTTTGAGTTGACTCAGGGCCTCGTTTCTAGGCTGAGCTGGAGAGTGTTGACAGCTCTGAGGCAGCAACTGGAAAGACAGCAGGGCTTGAGGTAGGGCACTGTCAGCTTGTGGAACTGTTCATTGCAGTCATGGCCGAAATCACAGGTGGGATGAAGGGACATGGCAGAGCACCCAAGTGTCTGCACAGCTAATACCCTCCTCGTCTGAGCCAGTTCCTGGGTGGGCTTCCCACACGGCACTGGACCATTGCTGCTGTTCAGCGGATGGCACTGGGTGATCCAACACAGAACTAAGAACCTCATTATCTCAGCCACCCCCTGCCCCCTCAATCCCATGCCAGCCCAGCCTCTCTCTAAGACCTCTGAATGGTTCCATAAGCCAGCAACTAAAAGGTTAATTCCCGGCTGGGCATGTTCCTGCTTTAGTTCTAAGTCCATTCTGATTGGTCAGGGGCTGTGTCTCAATGGCTGTAAAATACTTTGAATATCTCCCTTGATTGTAATCATCTGCCCACAGGTCTGTCTCTTTCCCTAGGTCAGTGTTGCTTTATTTATTTTTATGTTCCTATCACCCAATATAGGGACATGCCGCATTTAGCAACCCAATACCAGAAACAGAAGTGGCACCAAAATGAAAATATCCATTTAATACCAAGGTTAAGCAAAGCTTGACTAGAGGCAGATACTGACTGCTGGGCACGTGGCTGAAGGCAGAGTTGAACGGTGAGTATTCCAAGTCCTACTTTAATATTGGGCATCACCCTATTCTAAACTATAACACGCATCCATTAGCAGGCGGGGTTCTAAAGATCATATCTTGGAAAGTTTGGTTCTTTGAGAGTAGATTCGATGTTTGGAAATGACCCAGATTTGTTCAGAGATAAGTCTGGCAAGTTCGAGTAGTTTTTCAAAGTGAGAAAGACTGTTTTGGATTCTAAATAAGGTAAAGGATTCTGAAGTAATAAGATTTTTTTTTTGTTTTGTTTTGTTGCTCCAAGCTTCACTGAGATGCATTTTTAAAGGATGAAGTCTGAAAGATTGTAAGAATTGGAAGATTTGTTAACAATAAGTGAATAACCACAACAAAATACTACCTTCGACCCATTAGGACTGCCACAAACAAACAAACAAACAACAAAAAAGAGAATAACAACTTCTTGGTGAAAATACGGAGAAATCGATATCCTTGTACACTGTTGGGAATATCAAACAGTGTGGCCACTATAGAAAATAATCTGATGGTTCCTCAAAAAACTTAAAAATGGAATTAACATACAATCTAGCAATTTTACTTCTGGGTATAGCGTCAAAGGAATTAAAAGCGGGGTGACATTTGTTCACCCGCATTCATAGCAGCATTGTTCACAATTACCAAAAGGTGGAAATAACCCAAGTGTCCATCATCTAATGAGTGGATAAACAAAATGCTGTGTATACATGCAACGGAACATTATTCGCCTTAAAAGGAAAGGAAATTCTAACACATACTACACCTAGATGCATGAGCCAGTGACGAAAGGACAAATCCTGTACCATTCCTCTTGCATAAGGTACTTAAAGCAGTCAGATTCCAAGAGACAGAAGATAGAATGGCGATTACCAGGGGCTAGCGGGAGGCGGAGCGAGGAATCACTGCTACTGGGGAGAGTTTTAGTTTTGCAAGAGGAAACGGGTTCTGTGGATGGGTGGTGACGATGGTGGCACACTGACGTGGAGGACTTCGGGCCCCTGAATATCCACTTAAAAATGGTTAAGGAGATAAGTTTCATAGTGTGTGTGTGTTACCAAATTTAAAAACAAGATATACTTAAAAAAATAATAAATAAGTGTACAGCTCTCCGAGGTGACTGCTTGGAAACGCTTGTTTCGATGTCGAAGTATGTTTAATGTCATCGGTCATAAGAAATTACGGCCCTAAGCCATCCGCCAGAGAACATACACGGTGTTCAGAACGCTGAGACAGACGCATCCTTATCCTCTCCCTCCCTCCCTCTCTCTCTCGTTAAATGTATTCTCTGCTCAAGAAACCACAGACTAGCATGTGAAGAAAGCCGAGCGTTGATGGTAACATATCTGTTACTTATTTTCTCACGTCTAAAATTGCTAAATGTCACTCACTACAGTTCTCTCCCCTTGAGAGGGTGGTTAGGTTTTTTGTTTTTGTTTGTTTGTTTTTTGTTTGTTTGTTTGTTTTGTTTTTGTTTTTTTTGTTTTTTTTTTGCCACAAGAATGTCTTAAGTCAGTGAGTTGTTATCATTCCAGATTGTAGGATGACTCCAACTGGTACGTGCTGCTAACATAGAAAGACAGGAACCGGTTGTACTTCGTGGGGACAACAACCAACCATCTAACACTCAGTTTTCACTGTCAATTGGACTTGGGGTGGCATGCAAGTAGGCAGAGCTCCTGCTCCTCCCTCCTCTACTCTCTTGGATGTTCAGCTTGGTGGGAGACTCTTCGTCTTTAAATCAAGATTTCTCAGGCTCAGCACTATTGACGTTTTGAGCTGTGAGGGACTGTCCTGCACATTTTAGAGTGTTTAGCAGCATCCCTGGCCTCTCTCTACCTGTTAAATGCAGTAGCAACACCTGCCCCCCCCAGCTCCCACTCTGAGACAACCAAAAATGTCTCTAGATATTGCTAAATGTGCCCTGAGGGGCAACCCCACCCCACTCACAGGGAGAACGACTGCTTTAAATGGAGGACAGACAGGCTCGGGGCATCTCTGAGGATAACCTGACCCTCCCGGCAGAGAACCTGGCCACGTCTTCCACAGCAGTGCAGAGCGCTCTGTAAATGGTGTGCGTCTGTGAGATGCTGACGGGAAATCCAGGCCTTTTCCCCGAAGGCCATCCCAGCATGATTTTGTGGTGAGAGGCGGCAGTCAGCTGGAGTTGCCTGCTCTTCTGTGACTTTAGTGTGGTTTAAGGAAGGAGCACAGACTGCAGGGCCATGCGATTCTGGGCTCAGATCCTGCTCCGTGGGCACGTTACCTAATTGTTCCAAGCCTGGGCTTTTTCTGCATCAATGGGGATTCGGGGATCCATCACAGGAAGGTAAAACGAGATCACGCAAGAGGAGATGCTCATGACAAAGCCCCCATTCTCTGTCTTCTCCCAAATCGCCTAAGCCAGTTGTAGCAGATGGAGCTGGTCCTCTGCTCAGATGCCTTTGGGTCCCTTCCACCTTTCCACGCACTCCCTTCCCCAACATCTGTGTGCTTGTACTTTTCCATGGCAGCTCCAGCGACTTGGCAGAGGCCTGCCCTTGGGCTCCTGGAACCGCTTCGCCCACACATATGGAGAGGGAAGTGTCTGGGTGTCCACACCCCAGTGTCCTCTCGTGGCCACTGACCAGTGGCTGATGGGTTGGAAATATGAAAGCTCAGCTTCTTTCCTAAGTCGGATCAAACTCTCAGGAGGTGTAGTTTTCACTCCAGGACTCATCTCTGGGTTCAGGTCAAGGCTGGAACGTGGCCTAAATCCCCCGGCTTGGCTTCTTCCTGTTTCCCGACCTGCTTTCCCCTGTCCCCTCACCCAGTTTCCGGGAGAACTTCTCTCCGTCGATCACAGGGAACTGCGGCGTCTCCACAAATGGCCCCATCGGCTCTTCCCTTCCGCATCCATGCGTGTCCTTCCTCACACTAAGGGGCGGATCTTAACTTCCCTCCCCTGTAATCGAGCTGGACTTAGCGACCTGCTTACCTACTGGAGTGCGGCAGAATGCTGTTCGGAGATCACTGAGGCAAGGTCGTAAGAAGCCTGGCAGCTTCCAGCTGGGTGTCTTGCTCCCTCTTGGAACCCAGACTCCACGCTCTGGAAACCCAAGTCACGTGGAGAGGACCCTTGCAGGTGCCCCAGTCAACGTTCTCCGTTGAGCTCCCAGCCTACAGCCACCATTTACTGCCACCCATGTGAAGGAGACACCTTGAACGTCCAGTCCAGTTGAGCCTCCGGACAACTCCAGCTGCCATCTGACTGTAACCATTTGTTAGAGGCCAAGTGAGAGCTATCCAGCTGAGCCCAGCTAACCCACAGACTTGTAAGAGATTATAATAGATTGTTTTAAGTCATTCCATTTGGGGATGTTTGCTTCATAGTTATAGATACCTAGAACAGGAACTGGACTGAAGACTCCAGTAATAAAGAGATTCCCCAGAAGGCATAAGGTTGAACAGAGATGGGCACACCTGCTCAGTGGCACTAAGAATGTTCTCAGGGCAGCTCTGTGTAGGTGAAAGGTTGCTAGCTACCTTAGGGATATGGTGGCATGTGGGACTATGGGCCCTGGCCTGCTTGTGTTCCCCTGAGGAAGGACCAGAGTGAGCTGCTGTGTTCCTTGCGCAATTTCTCTCTGTTTGTATGTGGCTCCTTTCGCAGCTCAGCCAATTAGCTCGTGTGTCTGATTAGCTGCTTGCCTTCTAAAAATGGGTTGTGAAAATGGCACTTTGTTCCTCAAGAACTTTAGTAACTTTCTGTGAGATGCCAGCACTTCAGGCAACCTCAGCCCCAAACCCCAGTGATATGAAGACAGACATCTCCAGAAAAAACAGGTTCCACTTGCTCAAGCTGCTGCTTCTCTGCCCATGTCCTGGCTGAAGCAAAGGCAGCTACATTTTGAGTTGCTGTTTGAAATGTGGTCCAAGATTTAATTAGAGTCTGTTTTTGTTTTTTATTTGTTTTATTTTGTCTTTAGATTCCACACATACGTGAAACCATACACTATTTGTCTTTCTCTGCATGACTTATCTCACTTAGCATAATACTCTCTAGGACCCTCTATGTTGTCATTCCTTTTTATAGCTGTGTAATATTTCATCGTGTATGCATACCGCACCTTCGTTATCCATTCATCTATTGATGGACACACAGAAACAGAGACCACAGAAATAGCTGCCAGAGGGAAGGGGGTGGGGGACAGGTGAGAAAGGCAAAGGGGTATACAGTTAATGATACTGTGATAAGTTTGCGCAGTGATGGTGGAAATGCTAGGTGATTACTAGATTCTAGATGATTACTTGAATTAGTGGGGTGATCACGTCGTAAGTTAAAAATGTTGAATTGCTATTTTGTACACCTGAACTAATATGATATCATATACCAACTATACTTAAATAAGTTTTAAAAAGATCTGAGATAGGGGAGGGTGTATGAGACGGGTCCAAGGTGAGGTTTTAGAGACCAGGGAAGAAGAATGTAATCCTGGGCTGATGTGTGTGTGTGTGTGTGTGTGTGTGTGTAACCAAAATAGTCACAGGTAATGGAAGGAAATTGTGACATAAAGAATCTCTCTGACTCTTTCACACCTGTAAATGGCAAGATGTATGCCAGAGGGTGAGCGTGAGGGGAGGGGGAATGAAGGCTCATCGCTTCTCTGCCGAGTCCAAAGTCACAGCCAAGCATGTCTGATTTGTCATTGGTAGAGGTAGTGCTGGCTCATGCCCTCCTCCTCTGGCTTCTGAAATCACAGGTCTTGAGAAGGAGATGACAGGTGAGGAGTTTTGTAGATCAGAATGAGCTTCTTCTCCGCATCAAGCTCTCCATCAAAGTGCAGCTCAACCCCTGAACCAAAGTTGTCACTAACCTGGTGAGGGATGTGAGGCCCCACTCTACAGAGAACTCGAATCAGAAGTCTTAGTTTCATTCGTACATACCAGAATGAGATTAGGCCCCAACAAGCCTCCAGGGATAGGAGATAATGTAGCCACCACGCTTAACAGCTTGAGGATGCACTAGTCCAGTCTGCGTGAACTGGAGTTGGGCAGTGCACAACCTGTGCAACTGTGCTCATGGCCCTAGTGGGAAAGGAGTCAGTATGGACTTCTGTAAGTAGCACTGAGCAGGGGCCTTGAAGACGGCATCTATTTTGCTTTAACACCCTGATCATGCCACTCCAACATCGTCTTAGTGGAAGTGCTTAATATTGTCCTATGATCCGGCTTACATAGTCTGATTCCTTATTTCTTCTCTGGCTTCATCTCTTCCTTATACACTCTGCTCCAGACTCATTGGCTTTCTTACTGCTTTTCAAAGATACCAGTGTCTTCCTTCCTTGGGGCTTTTTTCCTTCTACCTGAAATGCTCTTCCCCTAGATATCTCTCATGCTTCACCTCTATACCTGCCTGGTTTTATATCATAGCAGTTATCACTACCAGACCGTATCTTGAATTCTCTTTTGTTTATGGAGGGCAAGGTCTTTGCTTTGCTTTTCACTGCTTTATCTCTAATTCCTAGAACAATGCCTAGAATATAATAGAGACTCTCCATACATATTGGATGAATAAATGAGTGAATGCACCTCAGGTCTGCTGATTGTGTACTGCACCGAATTTGGATAAGTCAGTTGGTGCCTCTGAGCAACTCATCTGTTCCATGAGGAGGTGACAATAACCCCCAGGCTCTGTAATCACACCTAGGAATTTTGTTTCTCTCCTTTTTTTTGTGTAAAGGGTCACAGGAAGATACTGGACCCTGCATGGGATGTTGGATGGGTCCATAAATGGAGGAAGGAAACAGAAAAAGTAAAGAGTTGGAGAGTAAGAGATAAGGTAGAAAATGCTGGCTCACAGTGACTTCCAGGCCAGATGGCATAAAAACGCCCTCCCAAGGTGGCTAAGTCAGAGGCAGGCAGAGAAATCTGAACAGTGAGGGTGGGATCCAGCTTGGGTGTGAGGGGAACTTCGAAGGCTCCAGAGCGGCCAAGGTGGTAGACAGTTGCCCACGGGTCCATAGATCCAGTATTGAATCACATCGAATCACATCACAATAAAAGTATGCCCTTGTCAATGCTCTGATTGATCGCATGAAGGAGAACGTCTCAATTTGATACTAGTATGCTTTACTCACTCTTTCGAATCTCTCTTTGCCATAGGCCTTATGCTCAGAGCCTGCAGTAGGCAAAGTTTCCAGATGGAAATTAGTAATTTCCTTTTACTCGTAATTATTTTTTTGTGATTACCTTCCATTTGTGGCAAATGATACTGAAGTGTGGCTTCTCCTGAAACGCTGGAAGATCTGGCAAGCCCAGACCTTCTTTCTCTCATGGTCACAACTGCCTGGGATGAGGGACGACGGTTTCTCGCTTTAGCTGGGCGGCTCTCCAGAGTCATCGCCCCTCATTTTTACCTCACAGCTGCCACCTCACTCACCTTATGAGGAAACTAATGCTACAGGGTTATGGCTGGCCCCAGTCGACAGAGAACGTCCAGGATTAGAGATTAGGTTGGTTTGTCTCATCTGTTGGAGGAGGAATTTTTAATCATGCCTGGACATCAGTGCTATTAGGGCAGTTTAAAAAAAAAATACGTAAATGAATAGTTTAGAAGTCCTTCAGTTTTCCCTAAGAAGTGCTGCCTAGTTTGTTTATATTGCTTTGGCCTGTAATAAGATGTATTAGAAAAGGTTTGCCTACTCACCTCTACCTTTTCTCTATATATCTGTTAGGTTTCGTTAATGGTAAGCAACAGAAACTGACATTTGTGAATTTAATTAAAAATCACTTATTGGAAGGAGGTTGGGTAGTTGATAGAATTAGAGCAAAAGCTGAGCAAGCAGGCTCTGGGAACCAAGGGAGCCATGAAAAGCTCAGTGAAAAGCTGGTGAGCCGATTCGTTTGAGGTCTTTCCATTGAATGTTTCAGCTCTGTGTCTCTCCACGGGACATTCTAATTTCCAGAAGAATCCCCGTGGTCTCAGTTGAGACTTGTTCCTATCACTCTGTCAAATGGGGTGGTGGGCCCTCTTGACCCATTAGGAGCCAAAAGGAAAAACTGAGTTCCGTTAGTGAGGAAAGAGAAAAGGATGCTGGGAAGGTGTAAACAGAAGATGCTTCTTACATTCTGTGAGGATCTTCTTAGATACAGCTAAAACTATACAACCGTTGCCCTTTTGGCTTTTTTTTTTAGGAGCCCTGGATGGGGGAACAATTTTCTACCAGTTCTTTGAGATGCTAATGAGACACCAGCATTTTCAGGGGGAATTCTTGATGGAATTCCATGAAATGGACCTGCATTTCCTGACTCCTCTCTGTGGCTTTGGAACTGATTGTCTAGCAGGTTGAAGAAAAAAGCACCAGTCTCTCTGTTGGAGACTCAGGGAGATTTTGATACTGAGCCTTACCATGGATCTTAGGACCTGTGATAAACCAATGATAGGATTGTGTATTTCAAGGGGCAAGACCTTAGCTGGTGGATACAGGTGACTCCTGAGTGGGACAGATTTCAGTAAGATGCTTCTTGAGGTGAGAAAATGAATCCAAATCTTTTCAAGGGATGTTCTATTTATAATGCTAGATTTTGGCTTTGGCTTACCATTTATAACCAGAACTATGTGACTAATCTTGTTTTCTTTTTTTGCTTAGACTGCCAGGATATCTTGAATTCTAGCAACTCTGCGGGATGTTGTTGAGATCTTTTTCTTCCCAGCTCATTTATCCTATTCTAATTCTTGTGTTTTCCTGTTTCTGTTGCTGATTGCCCTATTTTATTGTATGCATTTACTTATGAGCTTTATTCCCTTTGTGGAGAAAAGGTGGGTAGAAATAACATGGCCTCTCCTCTAATAGTTATTACCTGGGTGTTCTCAGGAAAGATATTGAAATTCTTTGCACCTAATTTTTCTATAAAATTCCCTGTCAACTTCACTGGGTGGTTTTAAGGGTCAAGTGAATTAATGTGCATGAGGGGGATTTGCATGGTAATATGATTCTACAAAGTATTATTGTACCTCGTAGCAGCAGCACGATTAAGGATAGTATTTGGATGAGACACATGCAGATTTTCCTTTAGTTCTGAACTTCAGCCAGGCAAAAGGAGAGGGAAAACCAGGAGGCAGAGGTGATAACTTCCGAAACTGGGAGAGAGGGGCCTTCAGCGTTGGGCCTTTCTGAATTCTCATCACTCCTCGTTGCCTCCGGCTGCTGCATAGCTCTGTGGACCAGCTTTTTGTCACGGCGAGTGCTGGCCCTGTGGTAGAATTTGGGCTCTTGAGCTGAGGAATTCCATTTTTCATAGCAACACATACACTCTCACCGCTACGCTGAGAACTAGGGAGACCTGCAGGATGGACCCCAGAGTTTCTCTGCACACTGATTCAAAGCTGGGGAGGCTTAGTGATGGATCTGAGGGTTGCCTGACCCAACACTCCTTTGTCACCCTGTTGGAAACCTGAAGACCTGGAAAGAAAGAAGCAATTTTAAGGGTCTCTTGCTTACATGTAATCTGTCTCATTTTATCTAAGAAAGCCTCCCAATCTTATCATGCAATAAATTTTGGAAAGGGACATCTCTCTACCTGTAAAAATTATTTATATTTTCCCAGGGATAAGAATGTCATGTGTGTCTTTTAAAAAGCTTTGGGGAAGATTTACTCCTTTAATCGGGTCTGATGCAAGTGTTAGCACCGCTCTGATACAATCTCCTCCTGGCGGGGGCTGATTCTGGAGAGGCGCTCCCACCAACACGGACACTCCCCAAGACCGCTCGAGTTCTTGTTGCCCACGGCATCATCTAACGAGATGAAGACAGTCCAGGAGGTGCCACTGATGAGCTGGTCAGATGAGGCAGTTCAGGGACAGAGGAAAATTCAGTCCACCCCAATCGTAAGCCGTAAGTCTTCATAAGCGTTATTCTAAATCCCACCGACGTTTTTCCTGCTTCGTTGACCAAAGTGGAACATGCCTGTGGGTGCCCCGCCTGACCGTCCACTTAGCGCCCTTTAGACAAGGAATTCTTAACCATTTCTTTACTGTTTTTACATAGCAGGGGCGGGGAGAGATTAACTTTCTAACAATAAAAGTTTTACATCAAGAAAGATGCATATATTCATTCTCGCTGGGCCCAGAAGTTGAAGAAATTCAGCAAAAATATTTCCCACTTTTTTATGGCTCTTCTTTTTAAAGAAGTTCATTTAGATTTCTTGCAAGTAAATCCTGCACACTGAAAAAATCAATAGGTTGAAAAAACTCCTATAGGAGTATAAGACTTGCCAAATAGAAAATAAGAATTCTCTTCCTGGCCTCCCTGCCCTGCCCCTCCATAACCAAGCACTTCACCCCTTAGTTGTTTTCCCCCCTAAATAATATGTGTATTATTGTTATATGCATTATATTATTATACTGTTTCTTCTTTAAAAATTTTTGGTTCTTCCTCCTTTTAATTAAGATGTAATAGACATATAACACTATTCGTTTTAGGACGGCAGCATATTGATCTGATGCATGGCTATATTGTGGAAATGATTACCACAATAAGTTTAGTTAGCATTTACAGTTTTTTTTCTTGTCATGAGAACTTTTAAGATTTACTATCTTGGCAACTTTCAAATACACAATACAGTATTATTAACTGTAGTCACCACACTGTACGTTAGATCTCCATGACTTATTTATTTTGTAACTCGACGTTTGTACCTTTTGACTGCCTTTTGTAGCTTTGGCCAAATGTTATACTATTTCTTGATGTGTTGGTTTGTCTATTTATTAACTTCTTTTATAATATTTGAGACGTGGACATCTTCCCGCCACTTACCTAGTCCCTCCCCATCAATCTCAATATCTTGCAACTTCTGGTTAATCAACTTTTGTTTACATTGTTAAGACAATGAGAACGTTGCTCACTGATGAATCAAAAAATGTAGTGTGCTTATTTTTCTATATTTGAAAAACTGCTCCATTTTTTCCTTTGCTTAATTTTCTGCTGATCCATGTCAATTCATCCATCCCCAACCCCTGCCCAGTCCTTCTACAGAGCTGTTGATCTCATCAAGATTTCTCTCAAACACATTAAATAATTCATCATTCCCTTCCCAACCCTATTGTTCTTTCTCTTTGTCCCCTTCTGTCCTCGTTTCTCTCTACGTGCAGATATGTTATCCTGGCATGTCCTGTCACTACCCTCTTTAATTTATCCTTATGGGTTTATTTTTTTATTTTGCCAAGACATGTCTTCCAAGAGCTTTCTAAGAAAGGGTAACTGGGAGATAAATTGTATGTGAACGTGTCTTTATGTTATTGTCATACTCGATTGACAGTCTAAATATAGAATTCCAGTTGGCTTTTCTCACCATTTTGACCTTTGTAACCCCAGTACCTAGTACGGTGCTTGGCACATGGCTGCCCTTCAAAATCCTGCTGGAATGATTGGATGGAGAGAACTCAGCATTCAAACCCAGGGCTATCGACCCCAAAGCTAGATCTGCCTATGTGTTTTGCTGCCTCTGCTGAGGTGGATAGTTAGATGGTTGAGGAATTCCCGGTTGCTTCCTCGCCTGGTCATGGCCTCTCTGCCAATGTCAAAAAAAAAAAAAATCCTAGGAATTGTGTTTAGCTGAGAAGAGTTCAGTCGCCTTCAAGCAGGTGCAGCTACAGCAAGCTTTTTAGGAATTCGGAGAGACAGGGTGGGGCGGTGTTCCACACGTGGACGCTGGAGCCAGGGTGCCTAGTGTGGCTCCCCAGGCATATCCCTTCCTCGCTGCATGGCCTCGGGCAAGTGTCTTAACCTTTCTGTGCCTCAATTTCTTCATTGATAAGGTGGGAAAAAGAATCTCAACCTCATGGGGTTATCGTGAAGATTAAATGAGAAAATCCGTGGAAAGCGCTTAGAACAAGGCCGAGCAGATATCTTCTCGGTGAATGGCAGGTGACATATGGCCTTGAGGGTTTCCTCTGTTCGTCCCATCCCCTGTCCTTTTGTCCCCAGTTTTCTCCTTCGTGGTCAAGTGGTCAAATAGCAAACATTTACAACTTGGGATCGAAGAGTTCGAGCCGCTCACCAACTGTGTCGCTGCAGATAAGTGACTTCCCTGAGCCTGTGGACAGTGTGGGCTCCTCCCGTACCTGCCCTTGCAAGTGCAGTCTTGCAGGGGTGCCAGTGTTATTTCTGGCCAGTGCTGCGCGCACGGGGATGCCTATGCGGATGCTGGGAGCCTCTGCTTGTGCTCCTGGCCCGCATGACTCCGGCGCATGCTGGCCTCAGTTCCCCACGACCAGCGCCTGTCTGGCTTTTCCTGAAGGTTCCCTCTGGCCACTGAAGCCCCCCTGACCCATCTATGTGAAAGGCCGGACATGCAGAGAACGAACATTCTCCTCTCTCCCTCCACCCACCCTCCCACTTCGACTGGAGACTGCAGGAGTTGGTATAAAAATGCCCCAGCTATTCTGAGAATAATCTGAGGCCTGTGTTCTACACCAGCTCTTGGTCTTCCCCGGGGGTTAAACTCCAGTGACCCATAGTCCACTGGTCAACACTGTACCATTTATTGGCTGTTCTTCCTTTCCTGGCTAGCTTTCTCACTCTCTTTTATGCCAAAATAAACTATTTGCACTGGAATCCTTGTCTCGGGGTCTGCTTCTTGGGGATCCCATGTCTGACAGAATTACTAGGTAATGCTTCTCAGTTTCTCAGGGGTGGGGAGAGTGGGGAGGGGGAAATCACATTGTAAGTGGTGTCTTGGGGAAGCTCTGTTTCCAGTTTGAACCTACTGCCTGGATATTTCTGATCAAATATAGGATAAAGCCATCATGTGGGGGAGGAGTGGGTAACAGCATCTCCCATGGACACGTGAAGCCTGAACCATGGGAAGAATGGCCTTATCCCAAGTGATGGTGAAGCTTGGCCCAAATTTGAGCCATCCCTGGTGTCTTTGCCTTCTGTCAGGGACCATCCTTGGCACCCTCATGCCTACCTGTCCACAGGCGAACCCCCAAAGGCAGATGGGCCTCCCAGGGACTGCGACCCTCAACACTCCAGCTCACGTCGGGCCCTTCACTGTGGCCTTGATGAGCTGAAGAGCTCAGACTCAGGAGTGGGAGATCCACATTAATCAATTAATCACAGGGTTATTCTTTATTAGCTCCTTCACGGTTAATCACGGGAGTTAACAAGGGTGTGTGTGTGCCGAGAGCCCTGCTGTTTATTTTAATAGCTGCCTTCCATGTTGAGGGAGAAAACAGAGAAAGAGCTGAGCTGGGCTGGAATAAACCCAAGCTTAGCTTTCAGCCAAGGGTAGCATGTGGTGTGCTGGGGAGCTTAGCTGGACACACGCTGAACCGGCGAGGCCGGGATGGAGAGGCCCAGGTCAGGGGTGTGAGCGGGTGGTTCCTGCCCGCTGGGATGACCTGCGTCAAGGAACGGCCCCCCCTCCCCCCCGAGGTGGTCTATCACCTGCCTAATAAGAGTTCTTGACCATTATGTATCTTTCGACGATTTTCTTCCTCCTCTCTCTTCTCTATTTCTTCTTCTTTCTCCCAGCAGAAACACCACAAGCCATTCTTCAATTCAAATATTGGGCCAGTCTGACATGTGATGAGTATTTTTTTTCTTGTGATCTGTGCAGCTGGGTTGTGTGGTCCTCAGCTCCGACAGCCAGTTCTTGGAAAGAGCAGGACCCTCACGCTGTGAGAGAGCAGAGACGGCGAGGGGACACTGGGGACTCCTTTGTGCTCCGGGCGAGAAGGCACTTCCTAAGAGCAAAGATGAGCTGTCACTTTGGGAAGTGTACCTGTGTCCCCAGCAGGTAAAGACAGATTGTTCCAGTTAGTGACAAGTGCTGAATCCTGACCAAGGACACAGAACCAAAGTAACTACCCAGCTTTTCTCCCGCAGTGTCCAGGATAGGGGGCACTTTGAAGTGGTCAAAAATGATTAAAGGGGACAACCCAGGTGATACAAACTTTATCACTTTATAAAGTGGACCGTCTCCTTTCAGAGTAGGGCAAAATAGGGTAGAAGGCAGGCAGCTTTTATAGGATAAAAGAATAAAGAATGAGCAAGAAAAAAAAAAAACAACACAGAAAACACCTGGCCGGCTAGGGCCACTCGGTCGAACTCGTTGGGATGAGAAGGCCCAGAGCTGGCTTGGCGTCTGGGGACCGGCTGACTGGACTTGCTGCCTTTCCTGTTGGGCGGAGCACTTACAGAGACATGAAAGCTGTTGAGGACTTGGTTTGCTGACATGGCACCGGGCAGGAGAGGCTCCATCTTGCTGCACAGGACAGCTGCCGCATGCAGCGGTCACCGTTTCTATGGAGATATGGAGCCCTCAGTACCCAGAGGCTCAAACCACCCTCACCTTGCCCTGGGCCCCCCTCGGCCCTTCAGTGTCGTTCTTGTGCTCTGCTGTGGAGGGGCCAAGCACGTGAGAGGAATTGTGGGGTGCTCAACCAGAGCAACGCCTACTGGGGTTAACCCGGAATTTTCGCCAGTGGTCCCGCCTCCTGGGAGTCTTGCCCATCTTGGTCCCAGCCTCTGGGAGTCACTTCCGGCCCCAGAGACTCCGTGGCTGGTGCCGTCCCCGCATGCCAGAGTGACCCCCAGCAGCCCTGATGCATCCCCTTGCCTTGCCCTTGCCAGCCCTTCAGCTGTGTGGACATCCCCTTCCTGCCCTCTGAGATCACTTCGGGGTACATGTAGCCTGGGAGGCTTTCACCGTGTACCTCGAGCCTCTGGAGACTGTGTCGGCCCTTTCTTGGGGAGAGGTGTGCACAAGACCTGTGCAGGGAGACTACTCAGCCCCCTCCCTCCACACCCATCCCCTCTGCCTCTGTGGCCCAACTCCCCTGGTGCACCAAGGATCCTTCCTGGGAGATCCTTGCCAGCTGGCCTTGCCTGTGTTTGCATCCTCATCCAGCAGGACTGCTTTGTAAGGATTCCTTTTCTTTTGGGGGGAGGGCTCCATGTTCTCTCTCTTAGGAGAGGAGACCTCTCTGGCATTACTTTGGTTGGGGCTAGCCTTTGTTTAATACAAGGATCCTTGTCTTTGCATTTGTCTATCTGAAAAAAAGAGAAGATAATCAGTATTAGTCCCTGAGCCTAGAGCTATAAGCTACAGAGATATGGGTGTCTGCTACCTATATCAGTTATCTATTGTTGTGTAATAAACAATACCGAGACTTGATGGTTTAAAACAACTGCCGTTTATTTGGCTCATCGTGCTGTGAGTCAGCAGTTGGGGCTGAGCTCAGTTGGGTGGTTCTTTGGTTCTTGGCTGGGCTCACTCTTGAGTCTGTAGTTGGCAAGTCCCTGATCAAATATTGTTTCATTCAAATATTGGTTGGCTGCTTGTTGGCTTGTCTGTATCATGTAGCCTCTCACCCTCTCCAGCTAGCTCAGGTCTCTTCACCACTGGGTGAACAGGGTTCCAGATGAGCATACACATACAAAGCCTCTTTTGCCGAAGCTCCACACTGGCTCAGTGTCGTTTCTGCTGCCTGTTGGTCAGAACAAGTACAAGACCAACACTGATGATTCAAGGGGAGGAGAGAGATCGTCTGAAAAGCCATAGTGCAAAGGGACATGGAGAAGGTATGGGGTGGAAAACTGCGGACATTTCTGCAAACAACCTACCCATCACACTACCTCTGCATTGTCTTTTCTCTTAGTAAAAGACACGGCGATACTTACGCAGCAAGGAGTGGGTGCTGGAGGAGAGGGTGCTACGAAACGGTGTGCCAGCACCACAGAGATCCCAGAGGGAATTAGGCAGTCCCTAGGGAGGCTTACAGGCTTGTGGGGATGGAAATAAGTAAAGCAAATATTCCAAAACAATCCCCTAGGGACCGTGATAATGCGAGGTGAGGAAACAGAACAGACTTCCTTCCCTGTCCCACCGTATATTTTTGACTTATTGTTTTGAAATAATTTCAGATTTAGAAAAACATTGCCAAAACAGTACACGGAGATCCTGCACAACACTCAGCTTCCCTTAATGCTAGCATTTTACATAACCTGCTACAATGACCAACCCTATCAGCTGGTCTACAGACTTTACTCATCTTTTGCCTACTGTCCCTCTAATATCCTTTTTTTTTTTTTTTTTTCCATCTAGGAGTCCATGCTGCATTTAGTTGACCTGCCTCCTGTAATCTGGAACACTTCCTTAGTCTTTCTTTGCCTGTTATGGCAATGGCACTTTTGAAGAATGCTAGCCAGTCCCTCTGGAGGATGTCTCTTAATATGGGTTTGTATGTTATCGTCTCATGATTAGACTGAAGTTATGCATTTTTTTTTTTTTTGGCAGCAATACCACAAAAGTGATATGGTGCCCTTCCTAGTACATCCTGTTAGGAGAGGAATGATGTCAGCTTGTCTCTTCATTAGTGATGTTAGCTTTGATCGCTCAGTTAAGGGAACATCTGCAAATACCCTGTTTCTCAGTGTATGTCTGTCCACTAGTTCTAGCATTAGTATTGATTATTGCCTACAACCGTTATGAATGTGGTGATTGACAAATGATGATTTTATTTTTCCATCATTCCTTGTGCACTTAATAATTAGAATTCTACTGTAAGGAAGAACTGTCCTTTCCCTGCTATTTATTTATTCCGATATTTACTTATATTCGGTGTGGACTCTTGGTTGTTTACTTTGTTATGGGTTATAATCCATAACTGCCATTATTTATTTTTCTAGAGCTGGTGCTTTAAGCTGGTCAGGAGGCTAACAGTACCTTAATGATCTGTAATATGCCGGTCACCTCCTCCAGAGTGTGTGGCCTGGAGGGCGGGGCCTGGGTCACATGAATATCTGCATCTCCCAGGTCACAGGCCTTGCACGATGCCTTGCAAAGTGTGCTGAATGAGTGAATGAATGAATGGATGAATGAGTGATTTCAATGCCTGGAGGCAAAACAATAATAATAACGTCTCTAGAGGTCCCAAGCTCCAAAAGATTTATGGTGCTTTTTTTCTCCAAACTTGATTAGTTAAAACAAAACAAAACACAAAAATTAAATGTATAGGGAAAGCCAAGTCAGTTCAGAGTATTTTCCA
This sequence comes from Eonycteris spelaea, assembly GCA_003508835.1. Taxonomy (NCBI): domain Eukaryota; kingdom Metazoa; phylum Chordata; class Mammalia; order Chiroptera; family Pteropodidae; genus Eonycteris; species Eonycteris spelaea. The sequence continues at coordinate 2,529,576 of PUFA01000224.1, forward strand.
TATTGGCTACTTAACAATCTTTCTTTTTCATAAATGTCAAAAAAAAAGTGTTTGAAAAGAGCTACTGGCTGTCCCTGCTGGTACCCCAAACACACACTGAGTCTGCCTCCCGGATCATCTTGCACTGCTTAGAGGAGTTTTGGATGACCTTAGAGGAGGAGACATTTGAAGTGGGTCCTAACGGGTTATGAGTAGCCCTTTAACAGGCCGAGAAAGGGAAGAGCCTTTCAGGTAGAGAACATACAAAGCCTAAAGGAGTGAAAATGGCAACATTTGGGCCAAATGGTCACTAGCCCCACATAGAGCAATGGCGGGCATGAACTTGAGTGGGAAATTAGGGCAGGAAGCTGGAAAGGGCCTTGAATAATCATATTAGGGGGTTTGGACTTGCTCCTATAGGTCATGAGGTATGAAAAGAATTTCTAAATTAGGTATCAATGGCCTTCATTCATATAAGGAAAGCTTACTGAATACCTGCCAACGTTCAGGGCCCAGCACTACAGGATGAGCTCCACTCAGTGCTCATCCTCACGGAGCCGGGAGGGACAGAGCCTGTCAGCAGACGCACCGAAGAACGATACTGTTTCTCCAAAAGCTGCATGTTTGGGGAAGAGACTCCAGTGAGAGAGGTGAACTGGCAGGGAGGGAGGGAGGGGGTGAGTCATCTCCTTCCTTTCTCATGCTCTGCTTTGCTTGGATATAATTCTAGGTCCACAGGTATTGCAGGAAGGGATAAAGGATTCCTCAGATTCAGGAACTCCTGCAGGCGATCTGGGATGAGGATAGGGTTTTATAACCAGGCAGCTCTTATAAAAACCTTTATGACTATGGTGTCGGGGCAAAGACTTCTGGACCCCGTGGCTTGATGCCTGGAAACCCGACAAGAAGAGCTGTGGTGTAGTAAGGGCAGTGTGTATCTGCTCAATTTAGATTCCCAAGTGCTATGGGTCACTGATGTTTGCTGTGGGTACCGTGCCCACGTCCCCTCTAGCTGACCTTTGCAGCGGACTCCCAAGAGTCAGCCCCTGCGTCTCCTTGTCCTCTGGAGCCGGTGCGCACGAGCTCAAAGTGCTGGAGAATTAACATCCTCCTTCCAGGAGCCCTCAAACAAGGACTGGCAGGAATTGGTAGCCAAACGCCCCAGAGCCCCTCATCTTTCGGTGTATGTCCTACGCGTACACCATCTCCTGGAATTGCCAAGGGGGTATGAAGCCCCAGGCGCCCACAGCGGTGACCTGCTTGATGACATGCTTCATTCCCTGCCTGCTCTCCCATCTCACCTCTCACTTCCTTACAGGTGAGTCCTCCCAGATCAACCACCCTCACTGGAATCCTGGTCTCACGGGCCGCCTCTAGGCAAGTCCGCGGAAGACAACGTGCCACATGCGTGGGGTAGAGGAAGCATCTTGTCATTGGCGTGTACACCCTGGCTGCTCTCACCTAAGGTGGGGATGAACTACTGTCCCTAGGGACACATCAGCCGGGGTGGCTGGCACCCAGCCTCTCTCCTCTTCACTCTCTTTTTTTTAAAAAAATTAAATGTATTGGGGTGACATTGGTTAATAAAAGTGTACAGGTATCTGATGTCACCTGCATCCCTTGATATTCATCAAACACTGCGGCTCTGGAGCCTGGGGAACAGATCACACCGGAGGATGAGCTGGGGCAGGGTCGGCAGAAAACAGGCAAGCCTGACAGCAAAGGAATCCATGGCTCATCTTTTTCAGTCTTTTCCTTATAAATAGCAATGAGCACCTTTGCTTTTTTTTTTTTTTTTTTTTTTTTTTTTTTCAGTCTAATCACTCAGATTTCTCCTCTGGTGGCGGGGGGGGGGAGCTTTTTTTAAAGAGCATAATAGCAAGCGTGATATCTTGTGAGAGGCTCCAGAATCACTTGGAGAGTGGCAGCTCTGGGACTGAAGGAGGAGGTGACAAGTTCCTGGGAATATTAAAGATTCACACCAAATACTTTGTTGCTATTTAACTCTCTGACGATTCATGTTGCTGGAGCAGACACAGAACATTTCTTTCCTTCCCTCCTGTTTGTTCCTTCCCGTCTCTGTTCCGAGGATTCAGAAGCTGTTGGATGTCAGATGCCAACTCCTTCAGGGCTGAAATGGTTTTCTATAATAACAGCGAAGGGGAGCCTACAAAATGAAGAAAGAAGCTAATTCAGTGCTTGGGCTGAAGTGGGAACTGGAAACCAGGGGAGGGGGAACATTCTTAAAAATAGCTCACTCAGAGAGAAGAATGCGGCTTGTCTCCAGCGGCAGGCACAACCCTTGGCGAATTATAGGAACCTACTGTAGGCCTTGTGCGTTAGCTTTTGAAATGTTGATCGGGGCTAAAAGGAGGCGGGTGAATGGAAGGCGGCTGATGACTGACACGAGGCGCGGGCCTTGGCAATGGACGAGCTGTCAGGCCTCAGTCTGCCGCCGACGCGGGCGACACGCCACCAGGATATATACTCCCTGTGCCCTGCTCCCAGTGATTGATGCGGCTCCCATGGCTGAAACTCCAAGCCTTCCCAGAGGTGTGCACAAGTCTCTCTTGGAGGACAGGGAAGGAGCGTAGCGGAGCCCAGGGAAAGGGGGAGAGCGAGAGAAAAGATAAGGAGAGAAGACTGAGACAGGAGATAGTGATGGGCACCTCGCACATCCAGTGGCCCAGAGAGATAAAGATAGAGTTGGGGAGGGAAGGGAGGGGAGGCGAGGGAGGGAGGGACAACAAATGGGGCAGAAGCCCACAGGGAGAAGCAGAGAGAAGCTGGGCAGACACAGAGTCAGAGGGAATGGGAGGAAAAGGAGGCAGTGGGTTTATTGAGAAGGCTTGGGCACAGCACACTCCCCAGGCTGCAAGATCCATTCTTCTTATGCCCCAGCCCTCCCTGTGTTTACGAGAGGAGCCATGATCGATTTTGTTTTGTGGTCATCTTTGCTTTTAATGAACAACTCCCAGAAAGAGTGGGCAAATCCTGTGATGATTGCAGGCTATCCCTGCAGTCCTGTAGCTTGTCAAGGGGTCGCTGATGCCTTAGCATCCTCTGCCCCGTGGATTGAGGGGTCTCTGGGTCAGCCTTCTTTTCTCTCTGAAAGCTTGGCCTTTGATTGATTACAAGCCCCAACTGCATCCCCTCAGACTTCCCCAAGCCCGCGCAGCGACCCCCGATTCCTCTTCTCTCTGCCTGAGATGCCTAAAAGGCATGTGCGCAGATGGTCAAGGGGACCTGGAGCCCTTGCTGTACCATCTTCTGAATCTAAACCCACAAGGAAGAGGAGTGGAAAGGGGGCAAGAGCTCCACCCTGCATTCCTGGGATCTGGCACAGCGGGGCCATGGGGGGAACCCTGCCCATATCCCCTTGGCCCTCGCCACTTCCATACCTGCTGCCAGATTCTGATCTCAGGTCTGTGTGTCTCTGCCTGGGGACTTGTACCACAAGACTGGCGTGTCTGGGAGGAGTTCTAAACATTCAGCGGCTGGTGGATAAGGGTCCCAGCTTCCTTTTCCCTGGATGGCACAACTCTGAGGAGTGTCTTACACGGTTTCCCAAAGAACCCAGGTGCCCGCAGCAGTGACCTGCTCATCAACACCCACTGCGGGGTCTCCCTTTCCTCTCCTGCCTCACTTCCCCTGCGACACTACCCAAGCTTTCCGAGCTGTCCCCCCAGGTAACCCGAGTGCTGCCCAGTTCTCATCCTCCGGGGGAACATAGCCCAGCTCACGTGAACTGAGAGCATGCAAAGGGGGTGTCATCGCAGTATAAAGCGTCGCACATCTTTCTGGGTTTCCTGGAGACCACCCAGGGACTTTGCTGGAGCCAAAGTGTGTCTCTACAGGGTATGTCGAGCAGAAGCTGCCTCGATTCTTAAATAACAGAAAAATGAACAAACAAACGAACAAAATAGTGGAGACGAATGAGCACAGTGACTTCTGTACTTTGGGAATCAACGACCCAGATCCAGACAAATGCCCTTGAAACAAACCGTGAGCCTGAGGAGAACTGACTTGGCCTGTCTTGGTTCTTCTCAAACTCTGGCTGCCAGCGGTCATCTGGGAGGCCAGTGTAAGCCATGGGGATGAGCAGTGTGGCTGTGCCACCTCTGTCCTTAAGAAGGAGCATCCTGGGGAGAATGATTCTCCCAAGAGAGGGGCTGGAGTGTCTGGGCAGAGCCTGATCGCTGCGGAACAGGGACTGGAGTTGAGTGTCTGCTCCTCCATGTTACCCTGAGCCCAAAACTTAACTTCTCTGAACTTTAGTCTCCCCACCTGCAAAAACAGGTGCCATAACACCCTGAGGATTAAAAACGGCGTAAAGCACGCCCGGCGGCCGATATCAGGCATTAGCTCCCTTTGCCTTCTCTTTGCCCTCCTCCAAGCAAGGGCAGCTGCACCCGTGCCTGACGGAGGGCGGAGGGCAGGTTGAGGGTTAAAGGAAGCGTGGCCGGAGGGAGGCCTGGCCATACAGCCAGGCACTGAGGCGGCTGGACCCCACGGCCCCCGCACGCAGCCAGTCTGCATCCGTGGGCGTGGGAAAGAGACGTAAACGCTGACGGGCATTAAACACGAGTTAGGCATGCCATTCTGCGCCACCAACAAATTTCAAACATGCACATCACAAGGCTCTTGTTGAAGCCCTTGGCAGCCAGCCAGGGTCAGACCACAAAAGGAAGTTGTTTCCCCAAGGAGCTGCCGGGCGGCTGGGCGTGGCCAGGGTACCACGTCATTGCAGAGCGTGGGGCTCTGCTGGGATTTCCTGAGCTCGCATCCGTTCTTTCTCCTGGGGGCCCAGCTGTGAACACCCCACTGGCCCAGCGGGCAAGGAAAGTCAGCTTTCACTTGACCCTTTCCTATGTCCGTAGACAGGCCAACGCGGTGACATACACACACAGGGCCGCTGCAGCCTTCTGGAGACTCACCTTGGCCTTTTCTCCCCTCGAAGTCCCAGGGAAACGTTTCTTTTACTCACACGTGGTGGGAGACACATTCCATCTGTGGCTGTAGGGATTTAAAGGTGACCACAGGCTGAGAGGCGGCAGGAGGTCCATGATGCAGCTGGCCTAAGCCGAGCCTCATTCCCGCAGACAATCGGCAAATATTTGTTGAGGGTCTGTCTGCTCTGTACCAGCTCTATGCCCAGGGCTGTGGACACACAGAGATGCCCTGTGTGAGACAAGGAGCTTATGTTCTCACTGGCAAGTCCAGACTGACGGATGGGAGCCCGGGGTCCTGATGCCCCCTGAGCAGTGCTCGTCACGCTGGGATGTGTGGGAAGGTGCAGAGCGAGTGTCATCAAGATGCTGGCCTAACTCTTGGAATCCAGAGGAGGCTGGAAACTATTCTCTTTTTGCTCGTGGACTGCCTGCCCTTCCCGCAGCACTAAATGCACTAAACTAAACGCTCAGATGGGCCCCCTCGTGCTCTCCGCCTCCCTCTCTACTCTCCTTGGTCTTTTTGCCCCACATTTTCAGCCCCGCACAAGCGTGAGCCCGTCAAAGTAAGCACCAAAACATCAACGCACTGCTTGCGTTTATCAATCATCCCTCACAAATACCGTGTGCGAGAGGTCCTGCTAGTTCTGTTCTGCAGAGGTGAAAACTAATGAGGTGATCGACATGTCCAGCGTTGTGCAGAGAGTTGAGCTTCTGTCCTATGTGGTCCCCATGGCAGGACTGGTTTAGTGTGTCCAAGAGGCCGGTAGACCCAGTTCTATTCTTGGGTTTGCAGAAATGTCAGACCATGGAAGCGGGTTCCTATAAATGTCACACAAATAGATTCTCAATCCCAAGCAATGAAAGTTTTCCTCTCATACTTAATTCCTACGTACCTACCCACCTGTCATATGTACCTACGTGAATAAACATTTATATTCACTTCCTATGGATAGAAATATAATGCCTCAAAATGTGGGTCAATAAGATGTGTTTTTTTTTCATTTTCCCTTGAGCCACTGAACTGAATGCTCATTGGCCAGACGGTATGATTGACCTTCGCTGAGCACCTGTGACTGCTCTGACTCTTCGAGGCCTGCCCTAGGCTCGACTCAGCCCATTCGCCACTCCTGCTCTGCATGAAACAGCTGCTCTTGTTGAGATTTGAGGGGGCCCAACGAACAGCACGTCGCTTCCCACCAGAAATCGGGGCCATTGGGACAGATCGAGAAGCCTCTGGATTGGCAGTGAAACAGCAGTCTCTTCACTAGCCAAGCCGATGGTGGAGAGCATGGCTCAGGGGTGCAGCTACTGTGAGTCTCAAAATAAGGAACCCCCAACAGGACAGGCTGACCTCCCAACACAGGCTTTGCTGGGCCACTGCAGTTGGCCCATGGTAGGGCCTGACCTTGCACTGGGGAGCAGGGAAGAATGCAGGTTTCCTGCAGGCGGTCAGAGCCCCCAAGAGGAAAGGACTTCTCAGTAGCTCCCTTTAGCCTCACCAGTCAGATCCGGGAGAGTGAAGGGCAGGGAGAGGTCAAGGTTATAAAATGGGTAAACCTCCTTCTGCACAAAAGGCAGGTCCCTCTCCATATGAGCATACTTTCTGGCTCCATGTAACTCGACTCTGGCTGCCTTGGAGACATATCTTGAGTTCAGGGGGTGAAGGCTAGTTAATTTACCAGTAGTGGCCTGCCATTGTCCTTTGGACAGAGATTAGAGGGTCGAGAGAAGGAGGGACTTTGAGAGTCACAACATTTTCCTGCGCTGAGAGGCTTAGTAATATGTTGGCTAAAAGCATGGCGTCTTGGGATTCAGTCCTGGCTCTCTCCCCAGGTTCCATCTCTATAAAACCTAGATAATACCTATATTTATTGGGTTTTTGTATAGATTAAGTGAAATAATTTACAACAAAGGGCTTAGCACTGTCTCCGGCACCTAAGAACTGCTTAATGAATATTTACCCTTATTATGTCAAACAGGATACCTTACGATGATGCCATCATGTGTTTATGGAACATCTATTTTCTTATTTGCTCAGGGGTGACTTGGCTCACATCCAGCCTTCCCTCGTCTGAGGTGCCCGAGCATGGTGCTGGGCACCCAGTAACTGGTAGCATGATTAGCTCCTCTTCACTCAGAGCTGAGCTCCCAGCACTAGGGGGAAGAGTATTTGAATTAGAGGAAAAGGAAGAAGGGTACTCGTGGAGTCGAGGCTCAGTCACGGGGGTGAAGAGACCCTGGGGCCTTGGAGGAAGGGAGAGGTGGTCCTAGCTGGTCAGAAACAACCTTGGAAAGGGAGACGGAGGTGGCCGAAGATAAACTTCTCCTGCACTTCAAATTTTTTCATTGAAGAGGAATTCCTGGGATCCAGGGCTCAAGGACAGCCTTGCTCTGGTCACTGCGTTGGTTGTAAGAAAATTCTCGCTCCCTCTCTCCCCCCTCCCCCCTCCGTCCCTCCCTCCCTCACACTCACTCTCTACCTCCTTCTCTCTCTGCCTCCCAAACTCCCTGCCCTCCTGCCCTCTCTAATCACCTTAAGCTTCAGCCTTGGATCTGGCACCTGCATTTTGTCAGGCAATGAGAGGAAGCCCTGACCATGTTGTGATGTTCTTTTCGACAAAACTGCCTTTTAGGTAAATACTTTTTGGGCCAATCTCACTGAATTAACTATCTGGGTCATTTGAATTTCTTCTCCAGGAAATAATTATGGCCTTTGGGAAATGTAAAGTGTACTGCACTCCTGTGAGCGGAGAGAGAAAAAAGGCCAACCCTTCTCTCCCTCCGCCACCTCCTTCCACTTCTATGTGACTCAGGGAACTGAACGAGCTGTGACTCCCATCTCTGGGGTCCCGTGTGCTTTGGATCCCTCTGGGGACTGTCCCTTAGGCATTCAAGACAGCTCTCACGTGAAGGGAGAGAAATATTCATGTTCCCTTTTCCGTGTGCGAGAGCAGTGACTTCCTTCCAGGCAGCTCCCATTTCTTTGAAAAATAACATTCGGTGGATTCCCTCTCTAACTCGGGAAGGCGAAGTGTCAAAGCCAGTGGTGTGGGCACCACTCCCATCATTGGGAGGACCAATGGTGGCCTCACAGCCAAGGCAAGGACAAAAGCTCTTACACCCGGGTGGGGAGTAGCTGCTGGTGGGGTATCCAGTAGCTTTGATGACGGTCACGAAATGCTGTCATGGAAGAAGCCACTAGTCCCCCTCTGGCTGGGGGCAGCAGGAAGCCACCTTGAGCATGAGAATGGTTCCTCTTCGTCATGAAAAATGTAAGGTGAAGAGACATGCTGTCCTTTGTGTCTGAACAAGGCTGGCTCTTCCCACTACCCCTTGGGAGGCAGAGCTGGCGGGAGGGAAAGTGGCAAGAAAGTGTGCAGAGAGCTTCCTACCCCTTTACAAGGGCTGCCGCAGCAAAGGACCACACGCCGGGTGGCTTCAGAAACAGGAACTATGTCCTAACAATTCCGGAGGGTTTTAAAAATCTGCACTTCTGGGTCTTGGTTCCAGTGCGACTCATTGTACATTCAAATGCACAGGCTTCATTAGTTCGCGCTCATCGATGGGGCAAAGACCCATATGTCAAGCACTCTGCTGGACTCTGGAAGAGGTTTTGGCCTTGAGTAATTATTAATGAAGAAGCAGCCTGAATCATTCGGTCAACTCTTTCCCGGACACGAGTCGACTGCCTTTGGTGAGGACATGCTCTGTCTTAGGGTGGACTGCTCAGAAGCGGACCTTGGGACGGAGATGCGTGGGAAACAGGTTTCCTAGGGAGCTGCTCACAGAGGAAAGGGCTGGGGGTGAGGGGAAGCCAGGCTAGGCTGTGGGCTCAGGCAGTCTCAGCCTCCAAGGGATCCCATGGGGGGCTCTGGAGGGTCACGCCCGAGTCTGTCCTGCCTCCAGGCGGTGGAGCTGGATGTGCCTAGCCCTCAGTCCCTAGTTGAGGGCCCCCCTGGGAGGTCAGAAATGTCTAGCTTTTTGCTCTTGTGAGCAGAACGCTGTTGGAGCCTTAGACTCAGGGCGAGGCGGATGTGGCTGTTAGAAGCAAAGGAACACGGAGGTGGGGGAAGGTGCAGAGAAGGGTGACAGGATGCCCCAGGGGCTGGGCAGGGCTCCATCCAGGATCCTGGGTTACCACTGAATGGCCCACAGGGCTTCTGTTGACTCCATTACTGGAATTGTTTGGGGGCCGGATTTAGTGAAGTGTAACACGGGAGGCCAGAGCCACTGAAGCTGAGGGTGACTCCTTAACTCACCAGCTCTGTGACCTTGAGCAGATTACCGGGACCTTCCCTTTCCTCACTGGCAGGATGGCACGGCCGTTCCTCCCTCCCAGGGCGGCTGTAAAGATGAAAAGGGCAGTGCCTGCCCCACGCCTGGTCCCTGCTTGGCCTGGGGCATCCGTGGAAGGCCAACTCCCTCTCCTACTCTCCTCCTTCCCTCTTCTTGGGGAGGGACCAGTTAGGTACCTGTGAGCACCAGGGCTGCTGAAAAGGCCCACACCCTCCTGCTCATTGGTTTATGAACCCTTCTGCGGAAGGTAACAATTCAGACGGCAAGTCGCACCGCCAGCGTCGGGAGTCGGTGTATTCATTCCCGACTATTTACTGCGACAGCTTTATGGCCCCATGTCTCAGGCAGCCCTGGGCCTCCGACTCCACGGCATGGGAGCTGGCGAGGACACACCTTGCTGCTTCCTGGCTGCATGGAGCATTTCACGGGGCTACGAGTGTCCATCATCTGCCCTGCTCAGGGGACTGGGAGCAAGATCCTGGGGGGCCCCAAAGGGCTGACTTCATTCCGTCTCGTTTCCCAGCAGTCCTGGGTGAGCCGCCAGCCCCAGGCGCATCGGTGTTGTGGGGGAGGACACCCTTGGAGCGGCTTCTCAGAGGAGCACAGACAGGCACCCCCGCCCCCAACACTCACACAATGCTGCGTAGTCCGTACCAGCTGGCGGTGGCGTGTAAGGGCCGCCCCGTGGGCTCTGTGGGTGCCCATCTCAGTCAGGTCATGGAGGCATTCAACACAGGGTGAGCTGGGAGGTGGCACTGACGAGCAAATGCCTCGAGCAGATGTCCATGTTCAGTTGTATTGTCCCCATGCTGCCGGTCAGAATACTGAGGTCTGAGCAAGCTCCTGCAGCCAGCGAGAGGGAGCATCCAGCGCTGAGCTGACGTCTCCTTCTGGCTTTCTTTCTGAGAGACACCAAGCTGCACTGGCTCTCTTTTCTCCTTGCACTGCCTGTATGTGGGGGGAGGGGGGTCCTTCCTACATCACAGGAAGCTTTGGAAAGGGATCGAGGGCTCTACGTGTGCCTCACGCTCACGCCCTCCTGGGGCTCCCTTTTTCTACCCTCTCACCACTCCCCCGCAGAAAAACAAATTATACCTTGATGCGCGTCTTTTCTTCCTTGGGCATAATCTTGGAATCTCACTCTCTACCCTGAGCAGCATATTAAAGCATTTCTTCCCAATAAATTACTTTAAATGAATAGGAGAAAATTTCCTCCACTGGAATTTCTCAGTATGTTTTAAATAGTGCCCACAGCTCGAGGGGTGTGGGGAAGTGGCTGTGTTTAGCGGAGTGCCTGGCACCTGCCAGTCCTCAGCTGCTATTAGTGGTTATTGTGACCGTTGGCCTCTTTAGGTGGGGTGCTCCTTCGTGTCTTCCATAGGTCGGAGGATGTACTTCATTCTAAATCTGAATCGATTTGTGGAAAGGTGACGTGAAACAAAGGTTCTTGGTGACAAGCTGAGTTCAAAGAGGAATAGCTTAGCCAGCACGATCCAATAGGACTGTCCACGCTAATGGAAAATGTCTGTAATCCACACTGTCCGCCACAATAGCTACTAGCCGCATGAGGATCTTGAGCACCCGAGGTGTGGTGAGTGCAAATGAGAACCTGAATTCTTCCTTTCAGTTGATTTAAATTTAGATAGCCGCAGGGGGCACGTGGCTACTGATCTGGGTGGTGCGAGATTAGCCCTCATTTCGCAGGGCCTTACTGAGGCTATAAAAACTTTAAACATAGCACACACATGAATGCTCTAAAGAGATTTATTGCTAGAATACACATCCTAATAAAGCTAAAAACTATGGTATGGGGGTAATAAAAGATTTGATGATTATTCTTTGGAGGTGACATGCCTAAGACACAAACACCAATACGTGATTCCTGACCTGAGGGTTGATGGGGACTCGTGTGAGGATGAACATGATGGTCATGTTTGTCTCAGTTAAGCTAGTGATCTTCTCAGACTCAAAATGAAGTGGGACTGAAGGTGTTTGGCTTCCTTTGAACACAAAACCTACCAGCAAGTAAGTTTGTACTGATGTTTCTTATAAACACATTCCAGACTGCGCTTTAATAAATATACAATGTATAATATTCGTTCCTTTTAACTCAGTAACCCATTTCTAGAAAGTTATCCTGAAAAAAAAAAATGACCCTCCCAAATAAAGAAATAATGTTTTATACACAGAGATGTTCATTACAGTGGTACTTACCTCAGCAGGCCCTTGGAAATATGTCACATGTTCATTAAGAGAAGAGCTGTAAGAACCTCACGATAAAACACTGGGAACAATTCAAATGGTTTGGAAGAAAATAGCTAAGAAGTTACATGATATCTATGTAATATTCTGCAACTACGTAAATCTTATTTATATCAGAACGCTAAATTTAAAAAAGTAGAATTGTATTACGGAAAATTCTTGAGTTTTTAAAAATGCAAAAAGGAAAAAAAAAGACTGAAAGGAAATGCACGAAAGGTGTTTCATTGGACTTCTGCTTCTGGGAAGATGAGGCGGACACCTTTTTACGCAATCTCCTTCTAAGTACAACTAAAGACTCTGGGCATTATATATAAAACAAATATAAGGAGACCGAAAGGTGGAGAGGAATAGTTAGCTAGGGGACTTGGGACTGGGGAGTGACATGTTAATGAGTTTTCTGGGCCAACAGCCCAGAAACACCAATGTTTACAGATTTTTAAAAGCCCCAATAAAAGTCTGATCTCTCCAGCCATTAAAAACAGGAAAACAAACAAACAAAGCCAAACAAACAAAACAGGAAGGAGGCAGACCAGAAAAACAGAAACTACGTAGGCAATAACTGCTCTACTCAAGCCAACACCCCAAGCCATGCCAGTAAATGCCAAGTAGGAGCCTAGACTTGCACCCTCTCAAGACCGAAACAAGGCGTCCCAACACCCACACAGGGGTGGAGTCAGAGAAGACCAAGCGGAGAGCCAGGACTTTTACCCCCACTGGCCAGTAATGAGGTCCCTTCTCCCCTAAGCCAGCTAAAACAGAAAGTTTTAAATAAGAACCAGAGACTTACAACATAATATGAAAATTTCTTGTAATACCCCAAACCAGGAAACTCTCAACTGAAGTAAAAAAGAAAATCAATAGATGCTGACACAATTAACCAATAGGAACTAATAGAAATTTATGGAACACTTTACCCAAACAACAGAATATACATTCTTTTCAATTTCTCATGGAACCAAGATAGATCATATCTTGGGCCATTGAAGCAAACTTTGATAATTTAAAAATAACTGAAATCATACAGAGTGAGTTCTCCACCTTCAATGTAATCAAACTAGAAATCCGTAACAGAAAGATAACTGAAAATTCTGCAACTATGTGGAAACTCAAAACACACTTTTAAATAATCTATGGGTTACAGAGGAAGTATCAGGAGAAATCAAGTAACACGAACTGAATGAAAATGAAAATACAATATATCAAAATTGTGGGACACAGCTATAGCAGTGCTGAAAAATTTTTATCATACCAATAGATACATTAGAAAAGAGGACCACACTCAAATTAATACTGTAGCCCCCACTATAAGAATCTGGAAAAAGAGAGCGAAATAAACCCGAAACATGCAGCAGGAAGGACATAATAAAGATAAGAGCAGGAATCGATGAAATTGAAAACAGAAACGACAGAGAAAATCAATGAAACAAAGTGATAGTCCTCTGGAAAAAAAAATCAGTAAAATTGATAAACTTCTAGCAAGACTGACCAAAGGAAAAAGAAGAAAGATACAAATGACCAATATCGGCAACGGAATTGGAGCGCTAAGTGTTTGTACAGTAGCCGACTCATCGCCGTTTGGGTCCTGGGGACGTGATAACAAAAGTTGCTCTTTCTTCTTTTTCTGAATAAAACACCCAAGATGCCACCTCTAAGGCTCGCAGACCATCACAGGAGGGGTGGGCACATGAGGGCAGAGGGCAGACAAATCAGACTCCATCTTAAAGCTAATTCTCCCTCTTAATTGAACCCAGACCCAACGGCCCTATTTCTCTAAATATTGAGGAACGAAGAAGGAAGAAAGACCGGAGAAATTATTTCATAGTGAAACGCTCAGCCTCTCTGACTCCAAGTCTGTTTCGTTCAACAGCTCTTGCTTAGCCTTGCGTACAGTCACGCTAACCACTGGAGAAATTCCGCCTGCGGTTTGACGTTTGCAAAAACAGCCCCTTACCAGAAAGCGTCTCTCCCGAGAAAATAAGGGATATGTATTGTTTGTCAAATATTTTCAGGAGCCTCGTGACCGGACTCACATCAACTAGGGTCAACTAAGCACACTCTTCCTTGGACCCCTGCTGGCACCTAGATGCTTGCCTTGTCAGCCGCCTCTTGCCCCTCACATTTCCCCTTCCGTCGACACGAAGCCAACTCTGACTGCCCGAGATGGATTTAAGGTACCACTACGTTTTCATCTTCTTGGTCACTGACTTTTCTTACTCCTCACTCCTCCCCACCCTCACCCCCAGAAAAGAAGAAAGAAGAAATAAAATAAAATAAAAATCAGAGCTCTCAACAGACCCTGGAGACATCGAAAGACAGTAACAGAACACTGGAAGCTAGCGGTCCCCAACCTTTTTGGCACCAGGGACCGGTGGCTCCTATGAGAATCTAATGCCTGATGCTCTGAGGTGGAGCTGAGGTGGTGATGCTAGCGCTGGGGCGTGGCTGGAAATGCAGATGAAGCTTCACTCCCTCATCTGCTGCTCACCTCCTACTGTACATCCTGGTTTCTAACAGGCCACGACCAATAGTGATCTGCAGCTTGGGGAATGGGGACCCCTGTATAAGCCAGTCTACACGCATGCATTTGGCAACTTGGAGGAGGAAATGGATCGTCTCGTTGAAAAACACAAACTATTATTACACATTGCTCAACAAAAAATAGATCATTTGAATAGCCTTTTAACTATTAAGGAAATTGAATTTATAATTTTAAAACTCCCCCAAAAGAAATCTCCAGGTCTAGATGGTTTTGCTGGAGAATTCTACCAAACATACAAACCAATTCCACATAATATTCTTACATCTCTCTATTGCCTTACCCAGTGGCTTTTCATTGCTTCTGGCTGACACCTACCGCACCCCCCTTTCCTGACTTTGTAGTCAGATGGCTATGGAGTGCTCCCACAAAAGTTCAGTTTCGTGCCTGGCTGGGTCCTGGGTTGCAAGAGAGAGCAAGCTCCCCTCCCACACCGAAATATTAGGTTGTAGCCTGGGTTTATTCCAGAGGAATTTCAAGGAGGAGCAAGTGACCCCTGAGACATTAGAACAGAGCCAGGCACAGAACTGGACTCTGCCCTGTGAAGTGGAAGGGAGGTCTCCCTTGGCTCTGTGTTTTGCACCAGGGACCAGATCAGATCTTGAAGGTCTTCTCACACCCTAGGTGTTCACAGCTGACTACAGGAACCCTGGGAAAATATTACAGTTCTAGGACAAGTATCAGTGGCTCTGAGGACCACAGTCAATGGCCCACAGCCGAGAGAGTACTCAGAGGCCTCGGGCCAAGCCCACATGTGGACTGGCATGCAATGCAGCCGGTTCTTTAGATGAGCAGTGTCCTGCATCCAGACCAGGTAAGGGGAAAGCCCCTACCTGCCCCAACGTTGTCCCTCTCCCAAATGGAACTTGTGCCAGGAAGCAAGGCACAACTTGTTGAGTGTGACTGAGTGTGAGTTGCATAGTGCTGGAGGGTTCCTGATGCTCAAAAGGCCAGACCCGGCTCAGGGTCCCCACAGGAGGCATTCCAGCCCTGGGACTCCCAGTTCTTATCAGGCCAACCTCCTACATTCTTCAGGAGCCAAGGAGGCAGGCCTTCTGAGGAATGTTGGCCTGGGGCTTCTTGGCCGGTTTCCAGGAATGGATTAATTTCAGAGTGGCAAATATTCTGGGATAGACTCAGAAAGCCAGTTCCTATCTCTGCTCTTGAAGCTTCTGTATCAAACGCATCAAATCTCATGAACATCTTGAGCCAAAAGGGCAGGTAATTCTGTGTCTACATTAAAATAAATCCGCAAGAGGAACCTTTTGGAAATCCGAACAGCCAGCAACACTTTGGGAAGCAAGTGCTTCTCAGAATGTGGTGTGTTTGATGCCGTAGTCACAGGTGGCTCAGTAAAGTGACCTGCACCAGAGGAACCACTGGTGCTGTGAACACTGTCCTTTATCATGTGGCCGGGGAGGCTGAACCAACAACTGGCCTAGTGAACGCTTCTGGCAGAAGAGAATGAGAAGATGCAGGGGAGCAGGGAAGGGGAGGGAGGGGTGCTCTGGGAAGGTGGCAGAGACCCGGGCAAAGATGGGGGGACAGGGTGAAGGGAGACAACTCAGCCCATTAATATTTCCCAATTCTCCCAGTTTCGCGAAGGAAAAACTAGTACGTATGCTTAAAAGGAGTTTTCCCGTGAGTGATGTAGGGAAATTCTGACAGTTATAGTGTCACCGGGGGTTGCCAGGGGGATTGCAAGGCAACACAGTTTCGTATGTTGGCACGCGAGACGCCAGGGCTGGCGGGAAGCCTGGCTCCAGCCAGCTTTCATAGGGTGCCCACTCCGCTCCAGCCACCATCACACGGGCTGATTAAATTTCCTTGGTCACCTGTCCCTGAGTCACTTAACATACAACATTCCACGCCTTGCCTTCCGAAAAGTGTCTATTGCTATCCAGAATCTAGACTCCTAAAAGACTCCTTGTGTTATTTAGACACAGGCTTACCTACCCTACCGATTTAGGAATCTTCTCCCTATGTTAGTAGGGTTTGACTCAAGAGCCTTAAGAGAAGCAGATAGGACGGGGTGCAAGAGATAAGGACGAGAGAGGCGTGGTCACTCCAGGTAGAGTGCAGGAGATAGGTATGGCAGCCAACAATTCTATAACACCATGCAAGGAGTGTTCAAATGAAGCCGAACACTGTGTTTTGGACTCCAAGGGAAAAGATGACTAAGTAAGAGCAGTGACCAAAAGGTGAGCTAAGGAGAAGGGGCCTGGGGAGTTGCCGAGCGACACAGCAGGCCTTGTGAAACTTGTCGTCGAGGCCGGGAAAGGGAAGGTGGGCTTTTTAGAGAGGGCGCAGGAGGGCAGAGGTGCAGGGATCGCAGAAGCATGGTGTGTCTGTGGAAGGATGAGGCCCTGGGTGTGTGCAATCTGAGGAGATGAAGTTAGAGAGGTGGGGTCAGCGGCCGTATCACCAAGGGCTTTGTGTCCCAACTAAAGGAGTCAGAGTTGGTCTGGTAGGTGAGTGGGGAATAGCAGAAGTCTTCGAACAGGAACTTTTCTGATCAGCTTTGTTTTCGAGGACCTCAGTGGGTAGCCTTCCTTCTCTGCAATCCTGAGAGCATAAATGAAGTTTTGTCGACAGTGAGATCTGTGTGCCACTTCACAACAGGGAAATGTCTTGAGAAATGTGTCGTTAGGTGATTTTGTCCCTGTGCGAACATCACAGAGGGCACTCACCCCGAGGCCCTGTGGTGGAGCCGACTGCTCCCGGGTACAAGCCTGTAGAGCACGTTGCTGTACAAAACGCGAGATTACATCGAGCAGGAGAGAAAATGATGCAATCGAGACAGTAAACAGGGGATGCACGAGGCAGCTGCTGGTGAGCAGGGCACATTGTTTCACAGCAAACTTTTTTTTTTTTTCAGTAGAAAGAGTACACTCTGAAATAATGATGAAAAGTATAGTGCGGTAAATACATGAACCGATAACATGATTGTTTATCATCATTATCAAGTATTATGCACTGTACATCATTGTAGCTCAACGCATTCCTTACGTGTGTGTGTGTGTGTGTGTGTGTGTGTGTGTGTGTGTTGTAATGATGATGCGGATGTAAACAAACCTGCCTCTGCCAGCTTCTCCTGCCTCCGGGCAGACCGCGTGTGCTCACCTTTCCCAACAGGTAAGGATGTTACTTCTCTTTTCTGTTACTTCTCTCCTTCGAGGCCCCACGTCAGGGTTACAGAGGCTCAGAAGTATCACAGAGTTTGTCAAGAAAAAAAAAAAAAGTTTCTCATCAAGACTTTTTATTTAGAAAAGTTTAAGGTTCACGATCAAACTTCGCTGTCTTCCCAGAGCATGGAGCTGGATCTGAGGTTCACTTCGAAAGAAACCTTTGCCGATTCGGGCTGGTGCGGGAAGCTCTTCAGCCTTCCCTGAGACAGGTCCTCAGGGAGAGTTAATGGTTGCGATTAAGCGCATTGCCGGCAACGTGGAACTATTTTAGAAGGTGGATTGAATTTGGGCTGCTCCTCCGTGGCGAAGGCTGTGCTTCTCCTCTTCTCCCGCGTCACTAATTCTGTAGAGGAAGGTAGGGGACACAGTGGATCTGAGCAGGTCCTGAGGTCGACCTAAAGTTGTTCAAATCCCCGTTGTTCCACTTACCGTGTGACCTTGGACAAGTTCCGTAGCTATGCTCTGTCTCAGTTTTCTCGTCTATAAAATGGGAATAATAAACGTAGAAACTGTCGTGAGGATTAAGTGGCTGAATAAGTTTAGTGCCTTGCTCGACGCAAGGCCTCAGTAAATGCAATGGTGATGATGGTCATAACAATTCTGTGGTGCGACTGTTTTCTGTTTTAGTTGACAGGAAGCAAGGGAATGTGGGTGGTAAAACTGCAGTGGCGTAGAAGGGAATTAAATTAGTGGGACTTGCAGATCGGTGAGCTGTGGGACATTCGTTGCCTTTCCAACGAGTATCGGTGCAGGAGATTGGAGAGCATTTTTCTGTGGATATGATACAGGCAAAAGCTGACAATTCTTTTGATGGGGGATTTTAAACGTAGCTTTGCCTAGAGTCGGGGAATAGATGATCCGACCTGGACGAGGACCGTTGCTGTGAGATTGATGATCCGGGTCTCGTCGCAGGGTGTGGAGGAGTTTGGAAAAGTGAGCTATTAAAAAAGACAAGTTGCAAAAGGAAGAAATTATGCCCCTTTTACTGTTGCACTCTGGTGATTCTGAGAGCAAGGTGCCTGTGGGCTCAGAAACTAATTGGATAAGTGCTAGAAGCCCCCAGCTCTCCTCGGGCACAGAGGCTCCAGGGGCAGAAGGTTCTTCAGCTGCTAACTAAGGAGGGCTGGGCCCTCTCAACTTTGGCCTTGGAGCCTGGGGCTGCTGCTTGAGTGTTTCGCCTGGAAGACAGGAAGCATCCTCATGAAGTTCAAGGTCTTGGCTGTTGTCCCTGTTTATAGGCAGGAAATGCCATAGGACTGCTAGAACCCCAAGAGGCCATTCACGCCCAATGTCCCACTGATTATTTTTTTCTGCCCCACATGGGGTTAGTAGGACAGATCGAGTGCTCACTGTGACCAGGGTGGACAGTACTCCGTGCAGAAGGCCTGCATCCGCGCATTCTTCAGTGATTTGTGGTGCTGGTGAATTTCATGGGGTCAGTAGTGGCTGACCAGCCACCAAGGGAAGGGCTCTCTTCTCCCCACACCTCGACCCTCCATTTTTGTGTAAAAGTAATTTTTTTTTTTTTCATAAGCTTATTAACATTAATACTTCAGTAATTAAAGTCAATGCCAGGAAAAGAAAAAAATCCCCTTCCCACCAACACAATTATTTTTGTACATTCTCCTCTGTCTAGAGATGTTTTTGTACGTTCTCCTCTGTCTTAGAGATGTGGTGAATACAGTTTTAAAGGTTCGAAACTGGCGGTGTACAACTTGGAGTCCGGTGTTTATGCAACACCACGTCTGTCACAAGTATCATTAGTGCTGGTATGTGATTTCATAATGATTTTTTAGACCTTTATGACAAATAGTCCATTGAGTTACTAGACTATCATTTATTTATTCAGTCATTCCCTGTTAATGAACATCTGGATAATTTTTGACTTTTGTCTGTGACTTTTGTCTGTGTGAACATCTTTGTAACTATAGCTGGTTTCTTCTATTAAATTCTTCCTTTGGATAAAATACAGGGGACGGGCTTACTGGGTTGAAAGGTATGAATCTTTTTTTTTTCTTCTTGCTATGTATTGTCTTCAAAAGGATGGAACCAGTTTACGTATGACATGCCATTTCCTTTCCGACTTCTCCCATGTTAGCCGTTGTCACTAAAATTGTATTATTCATTTTTTATGGCTAAAACATAGTACCCCACATTTGCTTCAATGGCATTTCTTGGATTATTACCATCTTCCTTCTATCTGACCTTTTTGTTGAGGAAGATCTACTAATCCACTGTTCCCTACTGGCCTTCACTTTCTAGAACATCCCTACAGCCCTCAACTTAATCCTGAATCTGTCATTGTGGATTCTTAAACCCAGGTGGCATCTCCCTGCCTGCCCCTGGCTCATGCCAGGTTTTATTATCGTCCACGTTCTTCTAGTGTGGGACGTGTTCTGTCTAATCAACTCTAGTTTTTTTTTTTCAATTAAGGAATTACTCATCCACCCTCTCTGGACACCTTTTTTTCCTCTCTTGATGACAGGCACTAACTTATACAATGAATGCAAGTGGCGAAGCATATTTTTCCAGAGATTTGATTATAATGTGTTTTCTCTTATGGGAGTTGTCTATGTCCTTTGCCATTTCATTCATTCATTCATTCATTCCAACAAATATTACTGAATGCCTAAGATATTCTGGACGACAGAGATATGACGGTGAAGACGTCACATCTGCCCTCATCCAGCTCACATTTTACTGGGAGACACACACGATATTAACAAGTAAGTAAACGAATGAATAGTACATATCAGGCAATGATAAGTGCTTTGGAGACAGCAACTACAGTAGGGTAAAGGAATAGGGATTGAGGGGAAGCATGGGCCGTGGTATCCTGGAACCGGCTTGTGCCAGCTCTCGAAAACTGTGTGTATTTCTTCCCAACCCCCACTTAGTGACTCCACGATGGCACCATGAAATCGGCCGTGGCGGAAGTATTTACATCACACCTATAAAATGCTACGATTCAGAAACAGCTGGTTGTTAATCTGATCAGCACACAACTAGATGTGGGATGGCTATCTTGTGTGGATTAGTCAGGGAAAATCTCACCGATAAGGCCACATTTGACCTGGAGGTGGTGAGGGAGGAAGCCATGCGGGAGAAGAGCGTTCCAGGCGGAGGGAACAGCCGGTGCAGAATCCTGAGGTGAGGTGTGGTTTCGCGTGGTTTAGAAACGGCAAGGAGGCCGGAGTGGCTGCAGCAGGTGT